>OX388344.1:91461217-92837884 GCA_947579665.1 Sympetrum striolatum | reverse complement strand
ATTTTGATCGTGAAATATGGTTTCCGAATCGAAATTTTGAGAATTTCGACAAAATACGTATGAATTTTCCAAAATTGTTGAGGTTGTAAACAGCCAATCTTCCTGACGATCAATGCGATTGTTGTGCCGAGCTCATGAATTTTCCTGTATATAAGAATAGCTTGGGGTTTTAGTTTGTATTCTAAAGGGAATTTACGCATTGCACGACCGGCAACTTGAATTTAATCTACTTTTATAATCCCCGTTGAGAATCAACGGGCGCTTCAGCTAGTATTAGATAAACCGAAGTAAGCCAAACATTTCGCGAGAGGAATAACGGCACTGGTAAGTGACCTTCTGAGAATGAGTAGTGGACATTTTGAAATTGTTGATAAATCTTTTGTCGACTTATGTTGTTTTAAATGGAATTGAAGGAGATGTATAAAATACATACATACATAAAGAGAAATTTACCATGCGTAAATTGACACTTTGAAATCACATCTTTCATTTAACCTATACAAATATTACAAAATAAAATTATTAAAATATAAATATTAAATACGGATATTTAAATTTGAGAATATATCGCTCGTTTGAAAATTTCGATTATCATCCTGAGTCGGTATTACATAGCGTAAAGTTAAACGAAGTTTAGCTAAATAGCTAATATTTAGTAAAGCTAAATAGTAAGGGGATTTTCATAAGACTATTGTAAGCATGTCTAGAACTTTCTTGCTTTCGTTTCTCATTGATACTACTTTCTTAGACAATCGAAGAACATTTTGTTCTAGAAGAAACATAACTGCTTGCAAAGTGAGTACTTTACATAAAATAATACCATGGAACTTGACGATACATTTCTTTCAAAACTTAATTAGCACATCCTTTTTACTCATGATGTAGCAAATGAATGATCAAAGATATAAAAATACTGGTATAGTCAACTGCTCATCCTCTTTATAGCTGTACTCTGTGCATAAAAGCTTTCCATAACATTAATCTAATGGTTCATATATTTCAAATTCTGTTCATTTGAAAAATGCCTCGAGTCAAATGCATCTCGCTCCATTAGGAGTTCGTTTTCATCGCTTTAAAATCGCCTTCCCACGTTCTCTGCCTTGAAGTCCGTCTTACTCATTCACGAGCCACTTACCAAACCTTTCTTCTCGTTTCTTCCAGCAGAAATATTTTGTGACCCCAGACATCTTTCTCCCCATTGTTTGTTCCTCGGCCTTTCCCTCTCTTTCCCGCTAATATCCCTCGACGTTTTGCGTCGCAATCTTCTTTTACATACGCACACTTTCTCTCATTTCCTGGGGCTGAATGCTCGCCGTCAAGAGGTTGGAAAATCTTTAGAGCTTAAATTAAGTTTTCAGATGGAAATATTTAATGAACGATTCAGCTGAGACTCACTACCACTAGTTTGCTATCAATACCTCAGTAAAATAATTCCTTCTTTTATTTGAAATAAAAAATCAACAAGAAATGGAGAATGATTTTCGTGGGCAGAACCAAGCTATATTATTTTCGTGTCCATGCAGCAAAGCGACAAAAATAGTTATCCGATTATTTCATCAAAATTTCTTTAAAAATCATTTCAAAAAGAAAAGTTCTAAAGTAAAATAGTTATAAAGTTATTTAATTATATTTAAAAAAATATAATTTCTAAAAGAAAGGTTCTAAAGTGATCATATTCAAAGGATAGAGGATAAGATTGTGAACCTTATACTGGGTCTTACTGTCATTCTTGGATAAAAATTTCCGAGATATCTTAGGCTCAAGGGCTATCAGTAAAAAAGGGGATTTTTTATTTTAAATTCTTGAGGAGATACAATTACGTGGTCTGTACATGAGTGTGCCAATGAATATTATTTATAAGAACCAAGGTTGGTCGGATAATAGAAATCTATGCTAACCAAAATATCCTGAAAAATACGCAATATAAGCTTATAAATGATATTGAGAAACATTTTGGCGTTCATTTTTCGTAAATATTTATCTATTGAAATGAGGAGGTCTAAACAACATATATCTCGTTATGTTTTCGTTCGGTATCAATGGCAACAAACATTACAGAATGCGTTCCAACATTTTCCCATTACTCGTAATTGAACCTATTCTAATTCTAGTGTTTACAAGATATTTCCTTTTAATGTATATTTAATATTGATCTTTTATCGCATCTGTAGTACAGATATTTATATTATTTAAAGAAACAACATCATTTTTACTAAGAAATTTCCACGTATTTTAACTAATATGATGAGATGTAAACAAAATAATATGATTTCAAACATGCAAATTGTTTACCATTCATTAAATTGGTATTTGTTTTTGTATAGCATAATAGCTCGTTCATATTTAGAAATGAAAAAATATACAAGTAGAAAATTCGATACCCGTCGATTTTCAATGGTCATTACCAATTTTAATTTAAGGCAAACTTCATAATATTGATTCAAATAAAGGACTTATTGGATTGAAATTGAATAAGTTAATCTAGGTTCCGGGAAATTAACCGCAATATTAGCCAAAATAACTTTGAAATATCTTTAGATATACCTGTGGGCTCTTATATTTTGTATCATTGTATCTTATACAATTACGCATAGAGCTGAGAATTTTAGAATCTTTCTCCAATCTTAATGTCCCAATATACTACTTTCAAAAAATTGTTGAACTTTTAAAAATTGTGAAATACAAAAAAATATGAGATCAAGCCAAATAGCTACAGTAGTGATATCGTAATTCCTACGGTAAGCCATATTTTTTAGTAACCAATAGACACAAAAATCGTACATCAAACTGTAAACTGCCATCCTAGAGCTTTTGCTTGAAAAGAAGAAATACAAAATGCTATAGGCAGTTCAAAAAATGGGCATGTCACATCGCTCCCATATTCAAACTGCTGAAAATTACAGACGTGAGCGGCTTTTTTACCCTAAAATATCCGTTCTGCAGTTCAAGGAGCAAAAAATTCGGTACAGTCCTCCCGAAATTGCCACATTGGCAAACCTGGCCGCACTCAACAATTTTTTCCACCAATTTTTCATGCTTTAGCGCGCGTTGGAAACACACTTGTACGCATACATTCTCATTCTCACTCTTGTTACTTCTTCCTTTCTCTATTCATATGTCTCTCGTTTTTTATCTTGTTTGGCCCTCTCCTGTCATTCCAACTCTCTGTCTCACCTCTGATAATGGTGCTCTCCTCGATGTCTGCCACTGACGGAATTGCTGTGGAATTTTTCCTCATTTGATATCTGAGAAATTCTCGACTTTTAACCACGATATATCCGTGAGTGCTAATTTAATTTAATGTATTTTATTCATTTTTTGACGTGGGGCGAGAGGTTTACACTACCATGGCAAAATATTATTTATAGACAAATTGCAAGATTATTCCTTTTTATTAAAATGATGACTTGAAATTGTTAATGCAACCTTCGCGAAGAGATCTGTAGTTTCTCTTCATTTACAACGAAATGAATTTTGTATATAAAAATTCAGCCTGCGTATGTTTGAGACCGCAAAACTAGAAAAATACTCGATCGATTGACTTGAAAAATAACTTTGCATTCAAATACGAGTGTTTCTATTGTAAAAAAATGTTTTTCCAAACCAGTTTTCCAGTTCCCTTCCTTCCTTCCTACCAAGAAAATTAATCTCATTGCCTTTATGTTGGGCAATTTTTTACTCAGAAATATAGTAACAATATCCGTACAACAAATATGATATTAAGTGTTATAAATAGGTGCGAAATAGGAATGCATAGCTGCAGCTACGAGCCACCGTGTGAAGGAATTGACGAGGACGGAAGGTGCTACAAAACAGCTTAATTTTACTGAATCTTCCTCATTTTCTAGTCCCATAGGAGGCATCCCAGCCTCCTCTGGAGGCATGTAAATAGCATTTTGAGGCTTGGTCATCAGTTTTTTTTTACAAGTGACATCTCTTTACGCAAAAATATTGTCTTTTAACTGAAAAAATATGACAATTTTGATGTCTATGTCGAAATTTCGAGGCAAATATTCTCACAGAAGAAATATTTTGATTTCGAAAACGTTTATATTTGTAATTTCCATGTAAGTGAGCTACTTTTTCCGGGTATTACATTTCGATCAGAAAAAAATTAGCAAAACGCTCATCCCTAGTGCTTCATAAACAATACGTCATCTTTCGATAGTGCATAAAATGCATTCGACCGTGGCTTTAAATTTGAATTGAAATTGAAATGTAGATTACAAACGTTTTCTTGAAAAAAAAGCCTTAATCAATACCACCTTAAACTTAAATTTGTACTAATAGGGCACATTTACCTAAAGATAGCACTGGGGTATCTATCCCGAGAAGAGTCTATCCTTTCAGTACGGGATAGATGCCCTTACAGCCAGTTAGGCTACACTTTGTCCAAGATGGACAGTCACTGCACGTGTATATTAGATCAACCTATAGCTACAAGTTTCCGCCCTTTAATTCAAAATATTCAAACATTTAAACTGATGCTAACCAGAATAATTATACTCTATCTTAAAACAAGGCGGAAAAAAAACAGTACTTACTTGAAATGATGTTATAAAACTGCGTAAAAAGAATTAATCGCCGTGAAACTCTTGCAGATAGACAGGCGCCTTCCAAATAACTGACTAACACCGCCAGTAGAGCAATCTCGTGGTTTTCCTTAAAAGTACTACGACTGTGGCATCTCTCCCGGAATTAGCTGAAGTGTTTTTAAAAAGATTTAGCCTTAAGAGATACATGGAAGATACCATTTACAGGGCGCCCGGTGAATAGGTCCGGGTGGAATTCGCGCGGAATTGAGCTCGCGACAGATTGGTACGCTGGGAATTGATCCCCCGCGCTGATGTTGTACTACCAACCCAACCCCCACGGTTAATTTATTTATAACATTAACCAATAATCAGGGCGCGCAGATTAACATAAGACGGAATAACAGTAGTACAACATCAACGCGGGGGATCAATTCCCCGCGTTCCAATCTGTCGGGAGATCGATCCCCGCGTTCGAATTTTCCCCAGATCAATTCACCGGCCACGCATTTACAGACAACGAATATATAGATGATTTTAAATTAGCTATAGGGACGGTAGTTGACTAGACCTTTCGCCGCTGAAATAATACCTAAATAGTGTTATTTACGTTTGAGCATATAATGCCGCTGATGATCTTAGAACAGAAATAGAGACATTGAAATATAAAAAAGTATCTAAATGCTCACGCATTAGAGTACGCTAATGCACCCGACGTAGTACTTACTCTGACCTGTTTACTCAGAGGGATACTTTTCACCTTCTTGAGTTAAAGTTATCACACGTTTGCATAATTTACGCAGAAGCAATTATACGTTTAATGAAGGGTTTAAGAAATTTGCTCCAGTGTGCGATGCTGCACTGCCATTAAATGAGTCCGCAATGAATAATGCAAATCGCCGCTGACACAGATTCTATTCTAGCGCGATAACGTAGCCCTCCGATGTGGCGTTAATCTTACGTTGAGACTAAGATCTTCTTAAGTCCTTTCGCGGAACAAGTCTCCTCCTTTGGTTCCAAACTTGAGCCTCCATCATGCATAACTTTGAGGAGGCATTCGTCCTCGAATTTCCAGGGAATCAGACTCGCATTCCGAGTAATTCTCCGCTCCCTCCATTTGCTTGGAAGTCAGCCATTTTACACTCACTCTGAGACGCCACCTGCTGCCCGCGCAACAGCCTTCTCATCGTCCCTTCAATTTTTCCCTCTCAAAACCCTCTTTTTCTACCTTCATCCCCGTTTCAATTCCTAATCCGATTTCCTACACCTTTCAACCGGCGTTTCCAGCTGAAATTTTACGATTCCGACAAATCATTTTCCCTCAGGCCACTGATGTCGAACGAAATATACGATCATACTGAAATGGAAATGCAGAGAGGAAAACATTTCATAAAAATGTTGACGCTTCGTGAGAACCATCAGGGTGAATAGAATTGAATTGAAGAAAATTCCGCTGCGTGGGGCTTCGTCACAATACATGTTGCTAACATAAACTATTGAAAATCAACAAGAAGAGGTAAACACACGGTTTCTATAGGACGTTATCAGGTTTCAGATTTGGTCTTCAATCAGATTAGTTTCCTTGGTATGAAGATTCTTCCTATTGTAAGAAGTGGTGGAAATTGAGTAAAACTGGCTTTAAGTAAGAAAAGAATGTTTACTTTAAAGCTTGTGCGGGACAAAATCGGTCAACTCTCGTCTACCAGATGTCCGAGTTCAGTATTTCAGCAACCAAATCTTTTAGACTGATCTTCTCAATGCCCTTATAGAGATGGGTACCAACATTGGAATTATTTCTCAGATGTCCGTAACACAAGAAGAGTAGGTAAAACTGAAAAATAATTTTTTAAAATAGGTAGAGTAAATATGTCACGATGATATAAGGAAACAATTTAAATTATACGAATAATATATGCAAACTATATAAATACTAACGTAAGGAAATACTGCTTAAACATGAACTCATTATTTCACAGAATTCTATCGCTGGATATTGAGCAACAGCAAAATATATTTAATCCATTAATTAGTCTGATAAGGTACATTTCATCGTAAATACGAAGGAATGAGCGATTTAACTTAGATTTTTATGATGTCAGAACATACATATGCTTACACACAATGTTCTTCCTAAAATGACTCGTATTTAAACAGAAATAACGATATACCTCAACAGATTGGCGAGTGAATTTGTGGTAATCCATGGCTAAATGGTAAATAAAATAAAACCACTTTTCTAGAGAGACTGGAAAAATTATATTCAATATTCGTTTTATTATTTTTTAATCGCTTACTTGCGCGAAGTGAATATTGAATCTAATTTTCAGCATTTTCTATAGAAAATTCGTTTAATTTTATTCACCATTTAACGATATACTTCTTTATGATATAAATAATTAATGATATATGACTGCACAAACTACTACATCCATCTCATCAAAAACATGACATTAAAGGGGAATATATGGATGATCAATACGTAGACAGTGAAGCAGATATTATATTAACGTGTTTCCTCGCATCTCTTATAATTTTGCATCAGAGAAGCTATCGAGCTTATTTTTCATTACTCGCTCTTATCTCCATTCATTTGCTTCCTCCCTTTTGCGTGAAAGTCTCTTATATTGCGCTTTTTCATCGCGTTTTCTGTTTACGATCCGTCGTATTCACTTTTCACGCACGCTTCCCCCTTATTAATTCCCCTTTCCTCACATTCCCCGCATTTCTTCGCCTCCTCCGCTCGCCCCCATATCTCTCCATTTCACCCTTCGCCTCTCTCACATTTCGCCCCTCCCTTCCCCTGTAATTACATGCATTACTCTGAGAGGCGTTCGCCTCAATTTTAAAGATCTCGATTCAGATCCAACACAGGATATCAGGCTCTGCGGTTGGGAACAAGTCTGAAGTCGAGTTAAAGAGGCCTCTCTGTGGAGGGTTATTCTCCACCGAACAAAGTTATATCGGGAAATTAAAAGCATTCTCTGCGGTTAAGTGTTTACGAATGAGTACACCCATGTTTTTCAATGAATAGCCGGATACATTTCAACGGTTCAATTCTCGAATTCTAAAGCCTTAAAGATTTTTACGCATTACCTATTATTCGCATTGATGAAATACCATTAATATTTATCCACAACGTTGAATTTTTTGGGCTTATTTTAAATTTGTTTTCAATTACGAATTAATAAATAGGTCCCTAGGAATAGCTAATTCCAGTAGCAGCGAAGAATTACTACGTGAGAGGTCACAAGCAAATAAAATCTTGGTGATAGACATTTAACATACGGAACAACCATCCCATAATTTATTTCACTTATCCAATATTATTATAATTTTTAATATTTAATTTTTATAAGTATCTACTATATTAAATTTATATCATTAATTCGAAAAAAGAATGATAAAAAAACGGACTTGAAAAAAGTCTGACAGGGCCGGGAATCGAACACGGGATCTTCCTCTTACCGTGAGGCTGCCTTAACCATCTAGGCTACCCGACCAGAACATTTTATCAAGCCATTTTGGGGACTATGGGCAAGGACCCGTTTTTCCTTGGGAATTTTCCTGGGTGCACGCCCTTATGTGCAAAGTCACTTTAACCCTTTCCTTAAAAGAATGATATTTTTCATTTCGTAAAGCCAATCATAATCACAGAAAACATTTGAAGTAACACTCAGAGATGATCAGGTTCAGAGCTGGCAGTCTAAAGGGTTAGTCAAACTACTACTTCTCTCAAGTCCCGATTTTTTAATTCAGATTTCAGATATTCTTAGTTGAATAATTGCATAAGAAGTTTAAATCTCTGTTTTTTCATTCTATTGTCTATCCTTAAAAGAGTCACACCATTATTCTGTGAAAAAATTCAATTACTAATATATTTTTTGGTTATCTATTAGATGACAGTTATGATTTTCTGATTATTTATGAAAATAGACATAAATAATTGTTTCAAGAAAAAATTGCATCATTTTAACTCAACTTTTAAGTATTAATAATTGATATTAACCGTTTAAGTTTAATTTATACCTATTACATAAAAGGTTTACTCGCTTATTGAGTCTAATTCAAAATTATTATAACATTGTAATGAAGACAATACTTAGTAACAGTAAATTGAAATCATTTCTGATAGATAACATATCTAGAGATCTGAGGAATGAAAGACATACTTGAAAAATGGCGTACCCAAGTTGGAAAATGGGACTTTTAAAGCTCAATGCGAACAATTTCCATTCGATTTTTTCAAACTTTATTCTCCAGAATGCTCTCTTTCCTCAATTGCTCATTCGTGAAACGTTTGCAGTATTCCCCTAAATCCATTCACGTGAATTTCCTTCCAATTTCTCCTGACTTCACCCCCTCCTCCTCCCTTAAACACCCGACTGCCTCCTCAATCCCTTAGGAATCGCCATTTCTTGCTCCATATCTTCCTCCGCATGCACAAACCCAATGTAAATAAATTCTGTTGAGTCGCACCTGTCCCAATCTCATGCCTTCTTATCGCTTCCATATCATACTTTCATCTTTCGATACTAAATCCATAGAAATCTGCGATGAGAGATTTAAAATCTAATTCGGTAGTGTGACTGAAGCTCTTAGATACTAGTTAACCCTCAAAATCACATACTCGTGCATATGTCACGTTATTCAGGACTTTTTTATACGAAAAAAGACCTACAGGCTTATACTCGAGTGAGAGTCTTACTTATCCGTACTCCGGTGGAAGTCTGCTGTTGCTGGAAATCTGCTTGTGAATTCCTCCCTTGCTCAATTAATAAGTCAATTCCCTCTCATTATCTTACTGATGCCTCAATAACTGTAATTTCACTGGTATCTATTTGTATTTTGAAATTACCAGTATTAACTGCAATTCCTACCCTAGGCTTACACTCGTGTATGTTTCTTAGTTTTCTGACACAATTGGGTGCCTCGGCTTATATTCGAGTATATGCGGTAAATTTATTGAAATTTGAGTGTTTTCCAAAGGAAAGAGGTTCTCGATTGATGTCTGATAAGAGATGATAGACACCTAAGCCACATATTACAGTGTATTCAGAGATTTTAATATTTTTTTCATTTTGAATAGGGTTTAGGACAAAGTTACCACCTATCCCATTTGGTGCTATTATTACCTGGGTTTCAATCATTTGAATAAATATTTTTCTACTGCTGGGATCATAATGGTTCCAATCAAGTATTCATATTTGAAACTTACAGAACTGCATCTCTGATTGGCCAATTCATTCATTAGATACAGAATAAATCTACAGCTGCCCCTGAACCCAGTCATTTAAGTACTCTTTCCTCTCAGCCATTTTAAATGTATTTACAAAGCCAATTCCACTCTCGCAATCAATATTGCTGCCATAAAGAATTTTTTATTCGTTTCGTTGAGATGTTTTCCTTGAAGATTGAGGCCTTACGCGAGAGATGATATTTTTATTCGGATCATAAAAAGTTTATTAATTTCAGTTTTATCGGTGATTCCGCGCGTATCCTCATCAAAATCCAGATAAATCCCACGCTTACGACGAAATTATGTTCTCTTTAGCTTCAAGGTTAAACATAAAATTCTACGATTAATGTATTAGGTCTTTACCCTCATTAATTTGAGTAAACTGTGTAAATAAAGAGAGTGCAATTGACTAATTTCTTGATAAGTGTTAGTTCGAAATCTGTATTTTTAAAGAAATAATGGTCTAAACCATTGTGCGTAATCCATTACCAATGGTCTTTGAGTAAGTAGAGTAAAATGCTCTTATGTTAACGTACGTTCATATAAACAAAAGCTTTGTGAGAAAATGTTTAACGTTCTTAAAGGTTAAGAATAAATTAAATACAATTAATCGGTTAGTACACATTTCTGTTGATATGTGTTAACTAGAGTTGTCAGATAGATATAAGTAATTATAGTTTCATGTAGAAATGCCTATATTGTGTAAAGTTTGATAATAAATCTAATAATGTTGCAACCTTGAGTCAAAATATTTTTCTTAAAACGTCTAAATGTCTAAAAAGGATTAAACACAAAATTTGATTTCCACGGCTGATTTACGTATGAAGTATACTCTGTTACCGAAGTATTTATTCTATTTCGCCTAAAATTCCGATGGTAATGTCATTGAGGAAAATTTTCCAATCAAAAAATAATTAATTTCCTTCGAATGGAATTCTTCGAGTGTATTTTTATTGCTAAAATATCATTTTAGCGTTTGGGAATCTTTCAATAAAACATTCGAGTAAATTTAAACAGGGAAAGAGAATCCTCCATTCACAAAGAATATATAAATACACATAAATGAGAACCATTGGAAAAACCAAAAACTCTTAAGCTTCTATTTTACGGAGGCAATGGGGTTAATTTCGGCAAAGTCCCTCCGTTACACGAAAATCCCACTTTCCTACATTTCGTCTAATGGCAAAGGCTCTTCCTCCCCGTTAAATTGATTCCGATCTCAAATTAAAAGGATAAAAATGTGGGTCCAATTTCCCCTTTTGCCCAAACTACTTTTGCCGAAGGCTTTTTTAAAGCGAACAAAATAAACTGAGGTTATTTCAGAGCTCCCTAAATGCAATGACTCCCACTTCACGCCATCCAATAACCTATTCCGAGTTCTCACAGGAGACGCGAGACTCCCAAACCAATATCTCCACTCCTTTTTTTCCCATCCGACGTTTCGCCACCCTCTTTCCACAAACGTGCTCTCTCGACCTTCAATTCATTAATTCCTCCAAAATTCTACCCAATGGACGCTTTTATCTTTTCTATTACGTGAGCATCCGAAACTCTCGTGATTTCCGCCCACGGGCGCGAAAAGAAGCGTGCTAATTTTTCCACCGAAGGACGAAGACAAATAGATTAAGCAGAAAGATGAAGTATATCGCAGCATCAATCGGTTTCAATCAATTTCCAATTAAAAAGTGAAACGCTAGAAATAAGCGAACGAATTAATATATAAATATGTAAGGATCTTGCACCTAACAGCGTGAGCGATTGGTAAACTAAACGTTTAGTTGCACGCTTTCCTGTGCTAAGTCTTTCTTCATTTACATCAGTTGTAAAATTTCCTGGACAGGATTTCTCATAATTTCGCTTTGTGGTTCGGTTGCCTCAGTGAGGACTTCTGGTGGTGGATGGTGCCACTACGTGGAGCACCATCACCTTGATCATAAAAACCCCCAGTTACAGAAAGGAAAAGGACGTGGCTCGGTAGTTAGTGGTTAGAGCACCTGCCCGGAAAGTGGGAGACCTGGGTTCGAGTCCCAGCCAAGTCACTATTTTTCTACGTACGTACAACCTAATAACAAAAATCATTTAGGTAACGTAATTTTTAGCAATTATACTTATCACTCAACGTTTCAAACGTATAAATAATTGAATTCAGAGCAAAATTAAATAATTTAAGTCATTGTGAAAGAAGATTAAGTTCTTCAGTGTGGCTACTAAAATGATAAGTGATGTAAAACATATTACTTTCGAGGGGTGCTAAGCTAAAAAATATCCTAGAAAATTGAATCAGGAAGCACTTACTACTTTGTACATTCATAGTTTTAAAATCTCCTTAATTAATTCATCTAATCTAATGAGTAACATGGAATATATAAAAAAATTCTTTGTGATTTGCGAATAAGTGCAGGGCATTACGTAAAGCTAAAAGAACGCTTACATTAAAGGGCAATAAAAGAACACTTCATGGTGTCATAAATGTCGGTTCTGTAGTTAACTGACATTAAAAAACTTGCGGTGCGTGCGCAAGTCTAAAATAGGTCCATCTGATAAATATCGCCCGTACAAATTATTGCAGTCCATTTATACGTGAGAGAAATTCAGGCCTTTGTTTCACTAACCTCTGACCTCTTTCCGAACGCCCTCGTATATTCCTCTAAATGGCCTCAATTGCCTTTTTCCCACTTCCTGTTACGCGCTTCCCAGAAGGCCACTTGCTTCCCATTGCTCTCCAAAGGCCCGAAAAACTTAGTCCTCGGATGAATAGCAGCCGCATAAAGTTTTCCCTCGCAACTGTCCCCAGAGAAAGAGCCGTTTTGCCGTTCCCGAAGTGTGATTTGCATATTTCTGGTACGCACGCCTCGCTCACTGTTTTCATATGAAGCGGATCGATGTGCTGACCACTTGCAGGAGGTCTTTGACTGGTCTCCCACTAAAAGGGCGTCACCTCTTCATGTATTTTTATCCCCTCCAGAGTATTATGCCAATGAAAAATAAATTTGCATTCTATTTTCTATTGCGAAACGTTAACTACGTAATAATATGCTTAAATGAGGACTTTAGAGGCATTACCATATTCTAATTACTCTTATAACGGAGTGAGATTGTTTACCTGATAATTTAAAAGTATCTAACTGGTAAAAGGGAGACCTGTGAGTTCCACACGACATTTTCTCTTTAGCCTAATCACCTGGCATAACCCCGAAAATATCCTGTTCTCTATTTCGCCCAATTAGTTGAAATTTTGAGAAATAAATTAGTGAGAAATAACGTGGACTGTATATTGGCCGAGGGAACGTATGACTCACCATAGGTTGAGGGAAGGTGCCTTCTCGTTGTATTCGTCTGGTATGCGCTGAAGATAGAGATAGACTGCCTCGACTACTAACTAGATACTTTAAAAAAAGTGCACACAGAAAAGAAAAAACACAAACGAAAAAGGGCTTCCAAAATTTGGGAAGGCATACATTCCCCTGGTGGCCAAAAAGAAAATAAAAACTGGCGCGAATAAGAAACATATCCAGTAAAACAGTTACAAATATTAGTTATTATTCATTTATTATATAGTTTTAAATTAATAATATACATCTACTTAATCATTCTCTGGGCATTTAAGTATACTATGCACGTATTTTATATTAATTATGCTATAACTGGTACAAATGTATGTAAATAGGAAAACACTGCCACCAGGCTTACAGCCTTCCTGCGGTTGGTGCTACAATAATAATAATATCCATTTTATAAGGGACATAAATTTTAATCGATTTTAGAAAATTTAATTACTCAATAAATTAATCAAATACCTCGCAGGTCTTCTGCAGTCTCAATGTAAGTTGCTAATCATTTATTACAAACTATTCTTCACGTGACGAACGTTTGCGGAGCACAAAAAAAGTTCCTAACTTGTCCAGTCCTATTTGGTGCACACGTTCCTTGAAAGCAAGCTCGCTAGGACATTTCCTCGGATAAAAAGCAGCTGTGTTCGATGCCATATCTGTTTGGAAGACACCCAAATCTGAAACTCTTTCCTCTGTAAAGCATGTTGCTCGCTTTCCGCATAAAACCTTTTCCTATCGAATTGCAGTCTCCCATTGTTTTTCCGCCGACTCTTTTGAATCGCTTTACTTGGGCCTTCGTGTGATAATCCTCAACACCTGTGTCCATTTCAATAGAATCCTCCGCTGACGACTCCGTCGTTAGCGCTTTTCCTATTCCTCCAACCTGTTAGTCCTTAGCTCTTTCATTCCGCTTTCAAACAAGTGGGCGTCGTGTTTTCATTTTTCCTCCGAAGCGGAAAGATCTCTTCTCCTCTCTCATTCCAGTTCTGAAAAATTAATGTTTCTGGCACTTTAAAAGAGATATATTTGTCCAACCTTTTGGGTCTTTTTCTCCCTCCAACAGATAAGATGAAGGTGAAGGTGAAGTGTTTCCGATGGAAATATCATCGATTTAAATTCGTTTTGATAGATTTAGTTCAAACAGAAGACAAAATTTCTTTAAATATAGGTAGAGCTTCACCTATAAAAGGAAAATTCTTTAAAATTTTGTGAAAGAGATAGCACCTACAAAAGTGTATGTATATCTCATGTGCTGCTTACAAAAATACTCCTACTTCAGGTACAATTTAGAGAATAAATAATTATCTAAATCTAATCTATTTAATTAGTTGATATTTATCTACTTCACATTTTTATTTTGGATTTTCAATGAATTTTTATGATTTCTGAGTAATTAGAGATTATTTATTTTGATGTTGAGTAATTTATCAAAGTAAAACAGACATTGTATACCACAATGGATATTTTATTTATCTCTTCCGCAATGTAGAGAATACATAGTAAAATAAATCAAAAGGAAACTAAAATTCCTATTAGTGTCACAAATTTATTGATATTCTTCGAAACATATTTAAAAACTAAATAAAATAAAAATACTTAGGAACCTCCTGCTCCCTTTCACAAAGTAGAGTTTGGTCATATCACATTCAACTTTAAAAACTTTAATATTAATATACAATATTTCGATTCAGCTTAGAAAATATCCAAAAACGTATTTTTTAGCACTTTAACTTCATTATGAGATTCCTGAAGCTGGCTGGATCATCAGTTAATGTTATTACTTTATTTTCTAATAGTACAGCTATACAATTATGAGCTTTTTGCGATTAATAACGTAGAAATTCTTGGCCTTAAGCCTCGTGTCATTAGTTTTCTTTAATTTTTTTTTTCCTAAAGAAAATCTAGCGTATCACAGCGCAAGGAAATAAATTTGGTCCGACGTGTAGATAGAGGGCCATTTCATCAGATTGACTTCGTTTCCTCGATACCCTTTGGGCATCTAAGCAAGGCTAAGTGGATATTCCATCACATCTCATCTTCAATTACTGTCATACCGCTAGAGAAGTGGCTTCTGCAAATTCCCTTATGCAATTCCTCGCTCTCCTACGATATTAAGAGACTTAACTTTTGACGTGGGCGTAGGGTCGCTGAGCAGTGAAAACCACCCGCGTGGGCAGAAAACCCAATCTATACATATTTTCATAACTCCACGGTGTGGGGGTGACGAGGTGGTATCGATCTACCACCAGTTTTCTTGACAGCTAAAATTACAATTTTAAGGAGAGACTCCTCCGTCTTCCATTTAAAGATTTTTATAAAAAATCTCTTAATTCATCATTTAAGTTTCGGATTTCATTTTTAGATGCCTTTCTTATAACCAAAAAACCTAAAGACTTTCAATTCACTAAAATCATCAACTAAATTTTACATATTTACAGCTTGTCACAGGACTTCAATAAGGTTCTCTAATTTTTTGCCAAATAGATATTCGATGAGAAAATGCTATGTGTTAGCGTGTGGTATTTTTGAGTCAATCGTTGCAAACTAAAATTAAAGCTTATCTTTAAGGGATCGCAATACCTAATGCACGCAGGATTTATTTAAGTAGATCTATATTTGATGAAATGATACTTAGTAATTTTCCACATGGGACTAAATGTGTGACCGGTTTCGTAAACGTTCTTACATCTTTTGGATGCTAGCGAAGCTGGTCGCGCACTTTAGTCCACGTGTAAAATTACTAAATGCCTTCTCATTCTGATATGTCTTTCCACGAAGTCTCCCCTTCAAATATCGATTTCAAGATCCGTAAGTATTGCGAATACGTTTACAATCTCAAAACGATATTCAGAGGCTCTTTGACAAAAATAACAGATTTTATAAGGCGGAATAGATGAGGTAACAAAGGAAAACTCGTTTTTGAGAGTCATATTGGTGGAGACGAGATTCAATAATCAAAATACCAGTTGATATAAAAATATTAACAGCTGAATGAGAATATCACAGCATTGGGTGAGCGTTGGCAATTGGAAAATCGCACCAAAGCTAATAGCGGTTTGGGTTCACCGCATCCGGGTACGTATTCGATAGGGGTACTAACTCGCTGAGGATTTCGCTCCACGAAATGTGAAACATAATGGTCAGGTGGCATAGAAATATATTTAACCCTAATCTTGGATGTGGCTCTGGATTACATAGCCGGTATAAGTCAGATGTAGAAATTATATTTTTGTACACAAAGAAAGGAAATCTGAGCATCGTGCTGATTTACATGGATCTCTACCTTAGTTGGGTCATTTTTAGAGCTTCTCGCAACATATAGTGGAGTTGAAAAAATATCACTTTAGTGAATCCAAAAGTTGGCGTTATTGCAAATTTATGGACATATAATATTAAGGAGTATATTTAATCCAAGGTTTCCTCGTCATGTTGCAGAATGTTTCTTTTTACGAACGAAACAAAACTTCGCTCTGAACTACTAAAAATAATCAGTGATGAAGATGAAGGATGTAGACAGTGAAAGATGGAGGTTTTCAAAACTACACAATTTTTCATTTCGGCCCTGATTTGGCCGAAAAGAATGATATATTAGCAGGCTCTTATCACGGTGTAGGGGCTGTGGAAATGGATTCAAGAGGGCGTAAAAGTTTGGAATCGCCGAATTATGCTGCCATCGGAAGGGTCTTTCTCGGGTCTACGAATGTGGCAAACCAACTGGGGACGGATAGGTGAGCCGTTTATGACGGAGTGCAGGTGTGCAAAGGACATTGCAAGAAGGTCATCGGCCCCTTTTCCATTATCTCTGGCGAAAGTAGTTGAAGGACGATAAAACGAGGGTGATTGGACCATCTGCGTAGATACGAGGACAGCAGGCACCAAGAAGGTTCATTGCTACTTTTATTACTACCCGTTATCTCAGAGGAATGTTTTTTGTTAGATCAATCATTTTAACACAGTTTTCTTAGTTAGATTTATTTCAATCTGTCATCTCGTTCACACTCTCAAGAATGTCCCCCGTCATCATCTAAGTATTTACATCCCTGGTTGTCGCCATGGCCAGTTAATGACCTAAATCAAAATATACAGTAGAATGCATTCCTTACATATTCCCATTCTTTTATGACTGAGTTGTATAGGAAAATATAGCAACGGAAGGATGAAATACCAGCTAGGACTTACATTCTAGCTGAGTGGGGATCTTTAGGTTGCAAATTTACACTTGAGATTACATCAAGAGCGAATTGATATTTTCGAAAGAAGTGCGTAATTTACAAAGTGCCGAATATTGAGCTAATTTCCTATAAATATATTTTATTGCGATTGTATCCTGATTTATTTGCTTAGGAGAGGAAAATAACGTTTTTCTAGTCACCAGATCCAAAGTCTACCAATTAAGAGTGAGCAGAAATTTAACGTTTAGCAACTTTTAAGTGCTTGTGTTATATCATCTATGTGAATGATAAATTGTACACGTAGGAAAATTTTTATCTCTATTTATCAATCAGAAGGTAAATGTTTTCTTATGCTCATTTTCAAACATTAAGAGCTATATTAGAAAGTACCACTTTATTCTGATTTTATATGCCCCAAATGTATGGAAAATCAAAAATTTCCTATTATGAATATTTAATAACCATTTGCCATGTTATTATTCCCCTGATAATTCAGTCTCAGCTTCGCTAATTATCAAAAGATTATGGCCTTGCTTTACATCAAAGACAGACAAATGAATCTCATCCAAAAAGGACAGAAAAAATTATTACAGTAGAACCCCGGTAATCCGGACACTCGCTAATCCGGAACCCTCGGTAATCCGGACGGTCCACTGGGAGTTATGCAAACCCGCAACTTCTTCTTGTGAACATATTAACACGCATATTAGTAACAAGAAACGAGAGGTGGACATACTATTTGAAAAATGTCTACATTGGCTGCAATGATGTGATGGAGAGCGAAGTAATGTGTCGAAATTATCAGAACAGTAACGGCAGAAGATGATGATGATGATGATGACGACGACGACCACCACCACCCTGTGGACTCCGTCAAAATTTCTCATTCTGAGGCTTTGGCGGCACTCAATACATCATTAAAGTGGGCCGTGGAGCAAAATTTTGAAGCGCATTAAATTATGCTTTTTAGATGTTTTAGAGACACGTGCACTTGATTTAAAAATAAGAACGGCCGCGCAAAAGAAAAAACTGACTTTTTTGCTCGCTGATAATATTAATTCACTTTATATGTTGTAATACCTTCTGTAATATATACATGCATTATCTATACAATATAATTTTTGAGAAAAAATGTTTTTTACGTTATTTTTTTAAAACTTCGCTAATCCGGAAACCCCGCTAATCCGGACGCCTATGTGCCTGAATACGTCCGGATTACCGAGGTTCTACTGTAGACAGTAAAATAATATAATCTTGATCGGAGATCAAAATTACTCAATTTTTAATTATTTATTTTCCTTTTGCTGATGGAATACTGCAAACTTACTAACCAAAGGAGGTTTCAGAAGGAAAACAGACTGCGCGAGATATTCGATGATAGTCATCGTCTAATTTCAAATATCCTCCCAAAAGCTTTGATAGTTTCAGGCAAAACTAAACGCAAGGCGGTTCCCGGAAAGCTCACTGGATTTACGGTCACTATGAATGAGCATTCACATTCTCTATACTTTTTATTTCAATATAAGCCCGGAAATTCTAGCGCAACGCTCGCTTTGACTTGCAATTGATGGCCATCCTGCCTTCATTTTTACGTTTTACCTTTATTCTACCCCGAAAGCCGACCCAGCAGTTATTTTTCCAAAGACTGGGCACGAAATAATAAAAGGAAATCGCCCGTTCTGCAGAACGCATTCGAGCGTCAAAATGTAGGCAAACAAAACTTCGGTCCGATCAACGGAAACAGCTTTTCATTCGGACCCGAAGTAATCCTAGTCTTCGTTCAGACAGAAAACGCATCTCTCTCATTCATATGCACTTCGTTTATTCCTCTTATTCCGAATTGGAATCGTCAAAGGTTAATTCGACTTGTGCCATTACTTCAGGACAATCCGTAAGAGAAATAATCATGAGTTTCCGGACATCCCGGCGTTTGTTGCATCAGCGTTACATTAAAATTGAGAGAAAACAGGTGTTTTTGACGACGGAAACAAAACGCTACCAATAAGTTCGGATGAAGGCGAGTGGCGCAGGATTTCTTCAGCAATTACGCTTTGTTCTGGGCATATCTGCTGCTCTATGGGATTAAATTTTGTTCCGTAGGTCGGGAGCGTTCGAAGTTTTTCTACGGTTTTCTTTGATTACCGTCCACGAGTGTTCTGTTTTTCATCTCTGGAATTTTAAATGCTCAAAACGATTGTTTCTTTTCATGAAAAATCTAAACGAGCCTCTTCGAAATTCAAGCTTCTAGAAATATCACGGGAACGACTCCTTTATGAAATTACGAATGACGAAGTTTTTCCTCTTCGTAAACCGGTATTTTTTCACTAGGATTCTATGCTTTTCTCCAAAATAAAGCTTTTGTCTTCCCATATTTTTCATAGCTCTGAGAAGCACATTTGTTCAATGTTTCATTTTTCTCCCTCACAAATAACCAGCTTGCGTTCTCAATAGCTTGGATAATTTCTTGTTTCGAAAGATATTCACAATTTCCTACCAAAGATATTCATTTTATGCCAAGTACGCCTGGAAAGCTAATGCAAAATATTTCGTTCAAATCTCTACTGTAACTCACTTATAATAAAGTTAAAAATGCATCATTAAATTAAATTATTCATTGGTATTATATTCAATTTTTTATCTGTGATCTTCATATTTTAAAGAGAAGTATAGGAGAGAATATTTAAGAAACCATAAGTTACTTTTCACCCTTTTTTATAAGAGATATTTAAAATATAACAATATTTACTTCCGTTATATATTATTTTTCTTCGGATATCATAAAATATCTTCTGATAGAAGACATTAATGTATTTTAATGATTCGTAAGTATGTCAGCAATCATTAAAAGAGATTTTTTTACCCCTAAGTTAAAATAAAATCAATGGGAAAATTAATAAGGTTATTCGTTTCAATATCCAGAATGAATTCTGAACAAATATTACTTCTCCTTTTTGTACATTTATTATATCATTAAACACAGGTAGTAGCTTCAAAATATTTTTTAAATCATGCGGCCAATTACCGCTCTAGATGTTCCACTCTTTACAGACCTTTTAAATGTAGTATATTATTTTCCAAAACCATTGAGGATTGCGATATCATAACAATATATACGGTTTGTTATGGAATACAGTCTCAAAAACGAAACCTCTGGAGGTAAACAGAATTGCAGGTTTGACTCGGAAATAATTTGTTTTGTGAGAGTTCTCCAAGGACGTGTAGCGAAAAATCAAGCCTTCTTTTTATAGGGAACTTAGTTTTTAATGGCTCGAGGCAGCAAATAAAAAGATCGTATTTTCCACACTCGAAGAAACTGAAATAAATCCTCTCGTCTGTTCCATTTCTTCGACAAAAGAGTTTTTCTCTTTTTTCTGCTTTCCATTGTGACACGCCATTCATATCTCATCCGCCTCCAATTTATTTCTCCCTCTTCAACCAACTCTCACTTTTTCATTCTCTGACACATCTGTTCGCTTTTCTACCTCATTTCTATCTCCCACTTTCGCCTCTCCCATGCGCCCATTTTCTACACTAAGACAATTCCAACTACGAGACATAAAGAATGCTTCCTTGGATATTCAATAAATGTCTTCCTTAGAAAGAAGGCACTTCTGACGCTTGACCTTTCACCCTTGCCTGCAATCTCATTGCTATATCCTCATATACTTCCTGACTCTGAACATCCGTTTTGAAGCCTTTGCTCGATTCTCTATCATTTTTTCATCATTCATCCATTGCAGTTACGAAAACTAATGCTAAATTATTTTTTTTGCGATCGCTAAGTCCCAAGTCTTTAACGAGACACTGTAGATACCATCAGGAATAATTAAAATCCTTCTTTATCTGTCAGAGCTTCATTACAACCTTAAACTCTTTTATCTATAAAAAAATAAAATTATTTTACAAAAACTAGATAATTAACTAGCAGAGTATGGTTAGAAAAATCCTTATTTATGGCCGATTCATATACATGCATTATCAATAGACATTGATGTAGTATAGTGGATGTATTTCTTTTTATTTGAAAACACACGAAACTTAATATTTTGAATGTGTTCGTTGGTTTTTCATTGTTTATGTTGTCGTTGTCATGTAGTTGTTGATAAAGAGTGTTTGTTGATCGAGATTTATTTGCCGCTGGCTCGAGAATAAAAAGTTTGTATGCAAAGTGATATAAATTCTTTAATTTAATCGCTACCAAGCATCAACATACACTGGAAATATAATTCAAAACCGAATATACGTAAGTCAAATTCAAAGCCAGATTAAATTAAATCAATTCATAGTCACCAATTAAAATTTGAAATTAATCCGTCCATTAAAATATATGATGCCAAAAATTCACAAAATGAATGTAAAAGTTAACACATATCATATTTTCTTACTTCAGTGACAATGATTGAAAATAGCTTTAATGAGACAATTATATATTCTGGGTAGCTTCAGCATTCAATTCTATAATCAACACTTCACCATTAGCTGTGACAAAAATCCGGAATCTTTTTCTGGGCTGAGATAGAGGTTGAAGAAGTCGAAATCATTGATGTAGCGTAAATTCCATTTCGAATCAAATTGTATTTGATCTCAGTATTTAGATAGGTTTTATAAATCTTATCAATTTATAGAGACTACGTAAATTGATTAAAACTATAAATTTCTTACCAAACGATTTCCATTTTTGAATGTGCGATACTGCAAGTCCTCTGCAGAAATTAAATTTTGTGAGAATCTGGGAATGGAAAGAGAAGACTTTGGATCCCAGCTCTCAATTGTTGTTTGAGGGAAAACATTGGAACGTCTGAGTCCATTAGGTTAATTAAATGGCTGAAATCATCTTCTCTTATATTAGAACCAAGGAACCAAAATTACACTGGATTAAAGACTTCATCTCAGGAATATTAAACAACATTGGAAGACTGTGTTGGAAGAGCTCGCGATCAATTTAGTCTCACAGTAAAAGGATCTTTTATACATTTCCATATATAACTGATGATGAGTAAATATATAATAACTGGCATAGTTAAAGGGTAACCTTTTTTTGAGTATTATATATTTATAAAATAAAACGTTTCAATAGGTAATTGCTTCTAAATCTAAATATGTTTCTAAATATATAATAGATCTCAATTTAACTTTTAGTGTATTTACAAACACTTTTACATCCGTGGAAGATTAACAAGAGAAATATATGTTTAAAAAAATTACATTTATTATATTTAGAGTTAATAAAAGTTTTTACTTTGTCTTTATTATAAGAGGTAATAGGAATTAAGTAAAGCCTGACAAAAATAAAGCGTACATCTTTGTAAGCGGTAACCCATTGAATAATTATAACTTTCCGTGTTAAACATTTCTCAAGTTGATTTAATCTTTATTCAGAAACTTGTTTCTCGGAATAAATTCCACGGTATTTAAAAAAGAATGATTTGACGCTAGAAATGTATTCGAATTAAATTCATATCATTTGGATACTTAATTCCACGGTGAACTCGTCGTTCTCGATCTGTGTTTCGTTTCTGTCACTATTCGTCTCAAAGGGTAAAATGTTCATTTTCCAGACGTTTAATTTTTCCCCAACGCTCGGAAGGTTCAAAATAAAAGAAGCAGCCCTACTCGCTGTTTCCAGCAGTTTGCTTGGCCTTCAGCAACAATCAAGATTTTTAATATAATTGCGGGCGTTGCATACTTCCAACTTCCTCCTCAAAAAAAAGCATTCATGCATGGTTTAGAATTGTGCATTTAGTTTTTTAGCTTAATTTATACACTGATTTCCCCATCGCCGGCTTGGGTACTGCTACTTCAAAGTAGAAGCTCAAGAAAGAAAGCACACCAGCGCTGACCATCGTTTTCACCAAAACAGAAGGCATTTAAAGAAATAACGGAATCCGTGCATCAATCTCCTCCATATTTTCTCTCGCATAATAATACATTAGCATGAGAACTGAAAGAAGCCTCTAACTGCCTCATGTAAAATGAAATTCAAAAGCGGCAGATGGAATTAAAGTGATCGTTTATTTCCATAATTAAAGATAAATAGAAAAATAGAGTACTATTATATTCAGCTAGTTTATCAATAAGCTTGAGGCAATAATATAGGATATTTTCTAGAAACTTAATTGTTGTAAACAAGATAAACTACGGCGTGTACCAAATTTTATTCACTCCTCGCCTATAAAATAAAAAAGATAATTTTAAATCTGATTATAAAAATATTACGCGGAATTCAATATTTCAGAGGGCGATTTTTCCATAGTCAAGCTAATAGATAGCCAAGTTAGAAGATGGATTTTCAGATATCTCATTATTAAAATCTTCCTTCTTTATAATATAGAATCCTATTTCTGGCTCAAAGAATCCAGATAGTTAGCTATCCGAAGTAGACCCTAAAAATCCAATTTTCCTCGATATTTTGCGAAATTAAAACGAGATGAAGTTTATAGAATAGCGACTTTCCGAATTTTCCTTCACTAACTTACATAATTAAGTTTATGATTTTGTCTCTAGCCATTTAAACGAATCTGGAAGGCTGTACGTGAACGAGGTATTTCGTTGACACGAGAGGTTGATATCCGATTAGTTTTCTCTGTCATTACAAATATAATTAGTTATTTTCTCAATGTGAACTCTTGATTTAAACCTTAGGCGCATTATATAGCGAATAACCTTGGAATTTTCTCTAAGCTTGGAAGTAATTTCATCCGTAACCTTAAAATTGTATGATTGTGATGCTTCTAAGTATTGACGTAAGCCCTAACCAATTGCAACTACATTTGAAGTAAGATTCGTTTCTTAAATGAAAGTATGGAACAGGAATCAACTCTTACATATTCATATATTCCAATAAAAGGATAACGTTGATGAGAAGTGACTACTGAGTCAACATGAATCTCGTTGAAGCGATCTTGAATTCAGGATTCTGAGTGAATCCTCTGAAAATCAGTGAGTTAAAATGATTAACATGTTTCCTCAACTTGCAAGTTTACATTCATCGCACCAAAATGTACGTTCCATTACCTCATACTCTCCTAACACCGAACAATTCAGTTAAGAGCTTTGACTGCGTTATTTCACTCTGGGGAAACTGATGAGTTACCACGATAAAAATCTATTCCTATCAGAATCCACAGCATCGCCTTGAGCTCCTATCGGTATAGACATGGCTTTTGAGGAGGCAGTCACGCCACCTAACGAGGCAAACTAGGTCGTCCAATGTAATTAGACGCATGTGGGCTCTCCAAATTGCAGGCACTGCTCTAATAAATTCGTTCAGAGTTGATTATTCCCAAAAATTTTATTCTTACTTTTTTCGTCGTTATGGCAAATCAATAAATTCCTCAAAACCCAATTTTTAATAATCGCTAATTAATAAGCTTACGCTCACGTATCAACTTCGTCATGAAAATTTTTTTTAATTCAAGGTATGAAAGTTAAGAATATTGACAGGTTTGGCTTATTAGATGGAGAATGAATGGATTTAGAATACTTCTTCAATAAATAAAATCTCAAATGACATCCAGAAATACTGATATTATTATTAATAATAAACTGTTCGAAGGATGTAAGCATTGTGGTAGTTATTTCTTCCTACATATACAAGTGATAAACATAATTAATACAAAATTCAACTACATCCATTTATGAATATACATGTCTGCCACATATTACTCTTTGCCACGAAGATTTTCATCCAAATTAACATTTGTGAAATGATCTTAGGTCATGGCATCGCTATACTATCATTCAGTAGAATTTCGAGGGATTTTTTTGCTGACTGATACAAATAATTATGAATAAGGTTTCTTTCTAAAAGAAATTTCATTTATTGAGAGAATATTTGCTTTCAGTAGACTTACCTGAATTCATTTGGAATACATACATTGAATGCATTCTTTCATCATTTAAAGTATTTTCCTTAAATTAAAATAAATTTGATTGATCAGCTGAAATAACAGAGATGGCACATCTAGTCGATACTTCCAGATGCTCGTTATTCCACGTTGAATAGCGTTCGCTGTCAGCAACTCCATCAGAGAGCTTAAAAACCAAACTCAATCAGGAAACATATGTTCGCAGACACAGTGACGGATATTCTCGCAATCAAGCGAAGCCTTCCTTTCCCTCCGATATCATGTTATTGTCTTCTCAAACTCTCCAAGTGTAAAAATACGATCCCAACAGGAGGAAGTTGGGAAGAAAGGGAGCAAGGTGTCCAAACTGAAGAGGGATATCGTGGGAAGAAACGGACATCGACCCACGGGAAAGGAGTGTTTCTTAGGAAAAAAGTTAAACCAGAGTGTTTGGTGTTTCCACGGAGTTGAGGAGAGTAAGAGGAGATTCGGAAATCGATGAAAAGAAAAGAGAACGCTAATTTGAAAGTAATCGGATAATACCATAACCACTGCTATGTTTCTTATAAAATATTGCGAATTATTACAGGTCATTGTGTTATTACAACAGAGGAAAATTGATGTTTCGCATATTTATTCTTCAAAGACAGGAAATAGAATATTAATAAATGGGTAGCTACTGCTACTGCAATCGTACACAACAATTTAATGTAACAAAACACATGTACAGTAATACTAAGAAAATTGAACAATTCCACACTATTCAAGTAAGTATACAAGAGTAAGTGAGCAAGTTTCTTAATATTACTGCACAAGCATTTTGTTACAATAAATTATTTTGTAATGTGCAATTCCACCAAGTACCATTGAAACCGTTCAATTTTCAGTTGCAATCGAGTATATTTTTCGGAAACCGAATGCCTTTTTTGCGTCATTCGTCTTAAATTCTAAGATTATAACCATTTACTTTCCTTATACCTGCATTAATTCCGCGACTAAGAATTATTACTACGACTGGAAATCGACGCATCCTCTATTGTCACCCTTTCCTCAATTGTTCGTATGCGTATCACCTCTTCGACCCAAATTTTCCTCGGTGTTGTTTCATCATCAATTCCATTCAACTCAACTCAACTTTCAACTCATTCAATTATGAGAGTTAACAATCATAAGTTTGATATATGCGAAGAAGCCATGAGGCAGTTAATACAAGTTCCATCCAATACATTACATATGGCAATAAAAACCAGATCATCACATCATGATGTAAGTTCATGCTATGTACCCACAACTATTTACCATGAATTAGACAGCTACCTCACTTGAATAATTCCCATAATTAAAGAAATATCCAGTGGGTAATCGAGACATATTTATGTGAGCAAAATATTAGCATGTGATTGTTTAAAGCAATTACAATTTAACAACCTCGTCGTAACATGTACAACTTTTTATCTAGACAAACTGGACTAAGAAAGGAGTCAAACGAAATATCACAAACTTCCTTTCATTTCCTTTTCCTAAGAATGTTTATTTTTCCTTTAACTGAAAATAGAAGACGGTTTATTTAGTACTTTACTTGATTCAAACAAAGACTCGGCCGTAAAGTTAATTATTCCTGTATTCCGTCATTTCAGGTGGGGATCCCACATCTATTTCCTTTGGTGCCTCGGCTTTCCTGGTCCATTTCAAATAGCTAATACTGTTTCCATTTGGAGATCCTTGAGTGAGTTTCCTTTGGATGAGTACTAGCAGAATTAATTGTCTCTCCACTTTGGATTGGTAACTCAAAGCGCAACGTTGTGTCAAAGAAATTTAGAACAATTCTGTAATCGTAACATCAAATAATACCTTGAAGATTTTACAATACTAACACTGCAGAAGTGTGATTAAAGAACAGATTTAACATTTCTAATTATTTTCCTTGTTTTCAGTATCACAATCAGTTCGTGTTTTATTTCCTATGACCATATCCTCCTAGTGCGATTATCTCAATATCGAGATGCTCAAACGTTTGTGTACAAATGGATTTGCCTTATCATAAATTCAATCGCTGAATATTTTACCTGACGACTACATAAAAATATATAAATTTGAAAAATGCTGTAAGGAGAAACTGAACTAAAAAATGATTTTCTTACGTAAACATTAGCATAATATCCAGAAATCCAGTTCTGTTTTTAATTTAGTAAAATTAAGTTACCAACGAGAACAGGAAGTCACTTGCTCTGACGATTCTTATAATTACCCTATTAAATTTTTAATGAAGAGTTAGAATATATAAATATATATATATATATATATACATAGTATTCTGAGAGAAATTAAATCATAATATCTTCCCACCTTTGACAAAAACAGTAAAGAATGTATCATATTTCGTTAAATTCGCAAGTATCTAGGTATGAATCACTTCTTTTTTATTAAAGATCAATTATACCCCATTAAAGTTGTAAGTATTAATCGCCAATAAAGGCCAACCCAGAATAAATCTCATTCGTTAAGAACTATATATCATTATAACTGCAATCGAACTACTTTTAAGCGTATTGAGTAATATATCATACTTTATCACGAGGTTTACATTTCTATTAGCATTTATTAACTGCACAGAACATTAATATGCCCTCAGCATTCTTCATTGAATGATCACTTAACGATAGTGCACTCTGAGTTATACCAACATTAATCATAGAGTCTACAACAAAGTAACTCTATGGTGCTCTACACTGTTTTTAACATTAAGTTGTCAAGGTCGAGTACTACCCATTATATGCAATTATCTTTTAAGTGAATATAGGAATTTAATTCTGGTGCTTCAAGGGTTTTATGAGTACAGTATGAGTAACAAAATGAAAGAGACCTAAGAAATCCTTGCTCTACATTTAGTTCATCTGACTCATAGAGATTCCTCCGGTGACAGTTCTTATCAAATTACTTTCTTCTGCATTAGTAGCGATTTCGGGCTTCAACATGTCATCGTGCGCATGACGGAAGTGTAATACTCCCTGAAAGACCCAAGGGTACATTGCAGTGGAATCTCTTTGCAGGTATTAGCCCAGTCTTTGAAGTACTACATTAGTCTGCTCATTAGCGAAGTGCTCTCTCCCGGCGAGCGGATTAATAATGTCACTCCCAATGGGCCTCTCAGCTTATAAAAGCAGGAGTCGCTGCAGAATTAAAATGTCCCCGATTACATATGAAATGAATATTGTTAAAATACAGACACGGGGAATTACCTATTTCCAAAGCTGAGCCCATGATTCGTACGAATGATAAGCTCTACGTCATTAGCCTACACTTCTGATTAAATTGTTCAATGAAAACTTAATTAAGAGATTTAGTCAATACGAATAAATTTTATTTTATAGACTCTTTCTCAGATGACATAAAAAATATTAGACATTTAGAGATACTTTTTTCATTACTTCATAAATAATCCTCACATTTCAAATAATAAGCGGTCTTCCCGATCTCTTTTTGCATTTCATATTTCTCCATCCAGTGTTTTCTATTGCAATAAACTCTACGTTGATAGAGTGAAGAATTATTAATTTAACTAAATGTAAGATATTGGCAATTATACAAATTTGAATGAATACCTACGTCACAAATATGAAATTAATGAGGCAATACATTCATTGTAAATCTTCTATCTGAATAAAATAGGTTAAAAATAGATGTTCTCATGTTGCCACTGACTATATTCTGAGTGTTCGAGTTTTTGTTATTTTTTTCTTTTCTCCTTATGATTTGTCCCAATCAAATTGAAATCATTGGTCATCGTAGATTTATCTTCCATATTTTCATATCCATTGTAATTCAAGTAACAATAATTTCCATGAAATAAAACAAACAAAAGGAAATAAAGATTAAAAAGTACATGGAATTTGAGAAGCTAAAAGCAGAAAAGGTAAATTTTGGAATTTTGCGAACTACGCTTTTGTAATAAAAATCTTTAGAGGTTTATGAGAGAGGAAATAATTAATATTAAATGTGACATTTTATGAGTAATTTCAAAGGATCCTAAGGTTTTATTGTTACAAAAATTCATTTTCATGAGCTCAGCGAAATTTCTTCGAATTGTAATTAGAATCCAAAGATCTGAAAGTATCCGTCCAAATCTCGAAATTTTTTGTATTGTGACGAATGAGTAGGATATGTTACTGTAATTTAACTTTTATCAATTGATTTAGAGAGAAGGGAGCAATTTGCTGAAACTGTCCGCACCGCACTTCTTTCCCAATTATCGAATAACTCTGAATTGCAAACACGTGCCAGGTAATTGGGTTATGTGCCTGCTCACGACTTTTCGCGAATCACCGGCGTTTCGAATATTTCCAGTTCAGCGAAATCTGCATTGTTCTAGATTTCAGACGGACTTTGCCTTTAAATTAAAAACATACAAATACAGTTCACAGGCTAACGATTTTCATTACTCAGCTCTACTCGTTAAATTAGCCAATCCATTACAACAATATCAATGTTTTACTTGGTAAAAGGTGAAATAAATTTTAATTTAACATTTGAACACAAAGTTTCAACGCAATTTTAGCTGTTTATTTTATTAAAGCGACTGCATTTTTAAATAAAATGATACGATATTTTGATGCAGTTGAAATACACTTTGTCGGTGAACAATAAACGGTCTAAGAAGTAACATTATAAACTTTTAAATGTGGTTTTTGTGATTAGGGGATATTTTTTGGTGGGGGTACCGGGGAGATCTTTTTGAATACTGTCTATGTGTATTTATATGTTATTATTGGGGTATTTGTTTGATTTACGTTGTTCAAAGACATTGGTTGGGGCTGCCACCAGAAGAAATTCCACTTGCACAATTCCACACACATTCCACATAATAAATAAATAATAATAAATATAAATTGAACATACAATAGATTTTTAAATACTTGAAATAGTTAAAATTAGCGTGATTAGCCTAATCAATAATTATAATACACAGATGAAAGACAATTCTCCGCCTCCACTTTGCAGCGTGTAATATGTAATAAATATTTTAATCATTCATCCGATTTTTCCATCCAACTACTTCATTGCATACAAGAGGATTCAAAATGAACATTTTAGAGCAGCTGGAGATTATCCATCACAAAAGATGTAATTACCACTTAACTAACATGCATCAATTTATGACCACCTCACAAAGTTTGTCAGTTGTTGGCTCTCTTCCTCCCCTTCCCCCACCTACCACTTTACCCTCACCTTAATCACCTTGTTGCTTACTTTGTCTGTTTACTCCCCCCATTCTTTCTTCCAACTACCCCCTCTTCTAACCTTAGTATATATACTCGCGTTCACCTTTTACTGTACCAGGAGATGACTTTTATAAGTTGAAACCAGTCGTGTATTGAAATATATTCTGTGGAATTACTACAAAGTGTTCTTTTATTTTCATCCATATGTAATATAATTACATTCATTAACACAGTTTCACATACATGTGTGGAGAATTCTACGAGTCTTTTTGCTTAGTAAAAATTACTTTCCTCCAACCCAGCTAAAGAATAGACTCCACCGTCTTGAACCAAACGCCACATTTATAGTATTGTCATTTATTAATCCTTTTTTACTTTCTCCATATACGAAGTATAGAGAAAGTATTGTTTTCATGAAAAAAATCGACTTCGAGATTTCAACGGAAATACATGTTTTGGGGTCCCTAGAACACGTTTTGACCATTTTCGGAATGATGTCTGTGTGTATGTGTGTGTGTGTGTGTGTGTGTGTGTGTGTGTGTGTGACAGTGGGCGCTCTAACGTGAAAACTATTAGTCGTATCAATACAAAAACTCATATATAGTACTGTGGTGTGTGCTGTCAGAGTTGATTAGTTTTTCAAGTAAATCGGTAAACCGGAAGTCGAGCTTCATTCATCAAAGCTCATTTCCGGTTTTCAAAATATCTCCATAAATATGATATATAGGTATATTGTATACTTTATAAAAGTTTTAGATAATGTTTTTTACTATAACTTTTGTATTTAACATATTTTTGTATCACCGGTTGATTAGGAGTTATTCGTTAAATACTGATCAACCGGAAGTAGCTGATTATGTACTTTGTGGGCGCTCTAACATAAAAAGTATTTGTCGGATCAACACTAAATTTTATGTATAATATTTTGGTTTGTGTTTTTACAGTTGATTAGATTTTGGAGAAAATCGGTTAACCGGAAGTCGAGCTTCATTCTTCAAAGCTCATTTCCGGTTTTCAAAATATCTCCATAAATATGATATTTAGGTATATACTATTAACAATAAAAGTTTTAGAAAATGTAATTTACTATGACTTTTGTATGAAACATATTTTTGTATCACTGATTGTGTAGGAGTTATTTGTGAAATACTGATAAACCGGAAGTTGCTGATTATGTACGTTGTGGTTGCTCTGGGCACTGGGGCAAAAGCCACTTCATCGTTTTTCATCGAACATGTCCTGAAAAACATTATTTATAATGTTTGTGACGTAAAAGATAATAATATATAAATTAATCACTCATATTCAAAGTTTAGATGGAATATAGAGTTCGAAATTACTGTTGTAGATAAATATTTACATCTTATATATGGAGAAAGTCATGTGCTGGCCACATCAGATTTTTAGATAAAGTTTACAGAATCTCAACAAAACTATATATATGGCTGAGAGAAAAATCCATGAATTCTTTAAGTATGAGTTTAATTTCAATTACTAAAATTTCGTGGCGGCAAAACGGCTTCGTCGAAAAGTACCTCGTGGCGACGTATCCGCGGCGAAACGTCCCAATCCCAGGGTAAGTTTACTTTAAAATATTATTTTCTCAATTACAAGATTTTTTTAATTAGTCCGGAATATTATGTGTAAATTAATATTATACGGATATATCTATCAAATATCTTGCTTTTCGCTAATTTGTTACTACAAGCACCTAACCACATACTATACACATTATCTCGAAGAACGCAAAGAATCCACGGTCCAGGGGACAAAAAGCAAAAGCAAAGATATTGGTCAGAAAATTACATTCCAATAGAACCAAAAAGTGTTTGTCATAGCTGCTATAGCAACTGAGAACGCCCTTTTTAATGGTTACACAGACAACGAAAACAAATAAACCAAACTTTGACGAAAAATAATAAATTTAATGAGCATCCATTTGTTATTTTTTTATGATTACATAGCGAAGATAATGAGAATGTATGGAAAAATTCAAGCGTATTAGCCTAAGAACATCTTTAAATTGTCTATTCTTACCTTTTTGATAAAACGTCATTGCATTGATCCAATTTGTTTTGAAATAATCTTTGAATTTTAAATAAATACAAGCCACGTTGATGAGTTTTTAATGGATTATTTTGTTTTGATCCTAATTTTCTGACTCGTTTTCTTAAGCTTATTTTAGAGAATTTCCCTTCGAAAAAGGAATAAGCTCCTTGGAAAGTCGCCAATAAATAGCAAGGGCATAGCGCTTTGGATACGTTCCATCTCTTCTCCATCTTTTTCATTTTTATTGAATGGATGCCATAAATCTCTGCAGACATATCTTGACCCGATACTGGCGATCTTTCTCTCATTTTTTATCCCTCACTTCCTTCCTCTTCGATATATTTAATGGTCATTTTTTCAGTTACGACGAGAAATCAAATGGACGGTCAGGATCGCTTTCTAGTGAATCGAATCGGAAGGGATATTATCTTCCCGATGATAAAACGCAAAGCGATTGCAAATTAAACCAGAAGACAAGCGCTTAGCGAGTGGCGTCGACAGTTTAAAATTCGAGGGTGAGCTGCAATTGAGGGAGGGTTGATTCATATCCCTGCGTTCGGAAAGGTTTTTTTACGAGGGGGATACCGTTAAAATCTTCGACCCTTTCCTTTTGCCACTACGAGCATCCAAAATGTAATAAAGTCGCGAAAGAAACCACTATATTCTGGCACATTTATTAAACCATAACTCAATATATTTTAGTTATATTGGAGTCCACTGCAGCAGGAAATTATAGTTTATCTTTTATTCACCTTGAAAGTTGCGATGGTAACTCAGAAACTGAAGATGAATTTAAAATGATCCAAAGAAATCAATTCTAGTGTTACTTGGTGGAACTTCATTTTTTTTTAAAACACCAAAAATAAAAACACAAACACACTTGTACTAATTCCACAAATTTTAATGTAACTGTTTTAAAACTTTTTAAAAATCATTTTAAAAATCACCACTGTTTGGTGTTTTTTAAAATGATCCTTTCTCCAAGGTACACTCCTGGCCAAAATTAACGCAGCACCTCCCTAGCGATCCTAACGGCCGGTGCTGCGTTAATTTTGGCCAGGACTGTACAATATCGTAATCATCTACCAACGGTGAATACTCAATTGAAAAAAACAAATCAGGATTGCTATGAAATGTGATAGATGATAATGTATCTAAAATTATTTTTTGCGCCTTTAAATTTCCTTTAAATAAATTCTTTTACTTTTCTTTACGCAGGTATGATGTGAGGGTGGAGTTATGCTGTCAACATTCTACTTGATTTATCTTTTTACATATTTCATTAATGTGAAATACAAAGGAAAATAAAAAACTACTTTGAATGAGACTGGAACTCATGTTTACTAAAACCGTGAAAAAAATCAACACCGCGTTTGTAAAGAAAATAATCATTACAGTCATTTTGATTTTATGCGTGGGTGAATACCTGTCCGTTTCATACAACGAACCTATGATAAATAAAAAAAAATCTGCGCAGAAGTTTGAGCTTTTTCATATTGGTCGGAAAAAAAGCAAACAAAACAAATCAATCACATTGATTCTTATTTCGAAACTCAAAGGAAAACTTCCAGAAAAGGTTATCTAGTCCTCCATCCCAGCTATCGGATCAGATAGAAATAGAAAGGGATTAGATACAGTGGGTACGAATAGAAGGAGAGGCGTGGTTATCAAGGCTATAAAGACACAAAATAGGGTTTGGTTTTGGTTGTAGCCGTGAAACTTTGATGCATCTCGCGATAAAGGTCTGTACCGGCAGAATGTTTGGTCCATTGATACGTATTATTTTTCTTTGAAAATTGTAGAAACTGCGAACATTCCAAGTTTTCCTGCCACCAATCCTTTTATTTGTCTCTTTTATTCTCTCTTTTGTTCCATGGAAATCATATAATTTCCTGACCTACATTACATCGATTCGCCAGTGAAGTAGGTTTTAACTTGGAAAGACTGGACTTGGCTGAATCAATGAGTGAAAATTTCCTCCTTTAATTTCTGTTCCGAAAGAATTCCTCCCTATTATATTTTCACCCTCAAATACGGCCAGTTTCTATTTATTTAGTAAACGTATATTTAATCAACTGCGGTAATGGCCAGAAAATCTTTTTGAGTGATTTTTACTTTACAATTTACTAAATCGGTATGGCGTAGTGACACCGAGTGGTATATTTTCATGCACTTAGTTTCGTGGAAAAGAAATAAATCGCATTATCCAACTATTTTCGCATTTCTACTGCAAAGCGCATTTTAGGAATCAATTTCCTCTCCACCAAGAAGTTCAATGAGCTTTTCATATAAAATTACCCTAGATTAACATGAAATGTTTGAGACATTTTAATTTAGCTTATGAGATAAACCATTCAAATCGTTTGACTGGCTCTTAATTGCATTTAGACTATATGCTTTTTAAGAGAATCTTAACTTTAGTAAAACAGAAAATGTATTAATGAATAATAGGAACTGGATATCTATACAGGATTATAGCTTTATTAAAAAGAATATGTAGTAATGAAATATAGGAATAGAGCAAGAAACATGTAGTAGATGGATCTGGCGTTAGAAACTGTTTTATGTTTCCCAGAAATTATTTTTTATTAACTTCATTATGTAGATAATGTAGTTATCATTGAAATTTAGTTACAATCATGTTATGTCAGATTATTTTGAAATAGTTTTTCCCACAGAAATATTTAAACTTGTCTCAAAAGTTATTATTCTTGGATGAAATGGACTTTTCATGGTATGAGCTCTGCTTACTAGCTTCTCATGGAGGAATATTTTTGAAAATTCATAGCCACGCCTTAGTCATCGAAGTGACGCGGGAATAAAGAAGACCATTTTCGCAAGTTTTAGACGCTCTCCAGTTGAAATCTCCGGCGCGCCTACATATCTTCCACGAGGAACTTAAACTAACCCATCTTCCCAGTTGTTTACGCCGAGGAATTCTCCAACGACAGCCGTTGGCTAGGTAGTCAAACGTAAGGACTAAAGCTAATACCATTTGCTACAGTTTACAACTCATTACGTATTCAGAGTCAATCTCGGAAAAGTGTACTCTTAACGGACACCGCAGAATTACTCCCCGGAAAAAAAAACCTGCATCTCGCTTCTCCTGTCAAACGAGGCAGACGGAATCCAGAAAAGGGAGAAATTCAAGGAAAGGGAGACGTAAGACCTAACGGAAATTCATTCGGCTGCGAGAACAAAAGAATGCACAAATTGTTCTCTCGTCATGGTCCTCGCGTCATGTCCCTAAGATTTATTTTTTTACCTCTGTGGCCTTAATAATCGGCTTCTTGCTCCTTTTTAATGCATACCTTTCTGCCTCTTCTCCTTCTTTCCCCTCAAGAGAGGGAAATTACGCCAAGTTTGACCGTCACAGAAAATGTCGCCGGATTCGTGACCCGGTTTCTACTCATCTCGTATATTCCAGACGCTGCTGCATGCATATGCTTTTATCAATGTTCATCTCCTTTAATTATTTTGCCTCTCTCGGAGACCTTCGCGGAAATTCTCTGGAGCAAAAGTCTGGCTTTCTCAGAATTACAGGAATCGGTTAATTGAATTCCATCGAATTTGTATCCAAATTATCTTTTCGTATTTAAACGGAGTTGAAATTTTTAAGCTATTTCATTGTGATGGAAATAGTAGTGGAAATAATGAAGTGAAATTCTAAGTAAGTTATTTCCACCGTTATTACAATAATGGACTTCCCTCAACTGGTTGTTTCCTCGTTCGATATTATTTAATTATGATTTCCAAATGGCCTCATGCGGAACTCAACATTTCAGCAAATAACCTCACACACAAAAGTTAGTCAGACAGTCTCCACGGAAATGTTAGATTCAGCCATCACGAATAGCAAATTTGTTTCATAACTACGATAATTACATCGAATTTGACTTTTATAAAATACTGAGTATACGCGTTTTTGAAATGCAAAATCTTAGCTCCCTAACTTATTTTAAAATATGTATTTAAGCAACTCTTAAATTTATTTCTCCTTCTTGCAGTAAATTACACATAATTACCTAGATATCAGTCTTTGATTGTATCATCTTGATGGATTTTTAAGTTTTCTAGTAGCTAGTTTATGCTAGTTATCTGTAGATAGTTTTGATACCATTATGTATATGGGAATTGTCATTACTCTTTTCTCCATTTTAAAGCAGTGCAGCAATAACCAAAGTTAGTTTCGGTCGTGCCATAGGACAGAGAAGTTGCGGTGGAGTTTAAAGCTGTAAAAAGAAACGAATTCTCGAGTGAGTTAATTCACCAGGGAACTTTTTCCTTGTTGAAACCCGGAGCTAATCTTATCTCAGCATACTTTTTGATGCATTTGTAGGACCCATTCTTTCCACTCATACTTTCAAATTATCTCCAGAAGGGTAAACTCTCTCTGTAATTCTAACGAATACAGCACTATGGTTGAACTCTAAGAGAATCTCTGTTTCAAATATTGCAGGTCACTGAATAATAACACCAGGGTTTATCAATCGGAGAACTGGCTAATCACATCTTTTCGAACCAAATTGCCCTCCGCCAAACACTTAATTTCCTCAAAATTTATAAGTTCTGCAATCGTCTGCCACTCACTGCTTAGCCTAATTCTTCCTCTGTAAGCCCTTTACTGTCTTCAGAAGGTAACTTTAACCTTCGGGAACTTTTGGTGGGTTTCCCTTCCAACTAGGGTGAATACCAAACAGGGTTTTATTTTTCCCTTTCGCACAAGAATGACTACCACCTAGCCTGGTGCCTATTTGTAGTCTTTAAGGATGAATAAATCCTCCCTTCAAGGATTCCTTACCTCAGGGGTCCCCTGACTCAATAAAAAAATCTTTGAACTATATCTTCATTCAATCTAATTTTTCCATAAAATAATTTCATTATTCACCAATAAAGGACTTTTAATTGGTATTCCGATTTTGTCTACTACTGTTATGATGCTTCTTTTGTTTTCACGAGAGTCTTCCTTAAATTCCATTTTGTTTATATTTATTTGATTAGTGCTTCTTCATCTTTGAATACTCTCTCAACTTGAGCAGTGTAACGGATGTTAGCAACCACTCATAATTAATGTCTCATAATTATCGTTGACACTACCATCGATATCCTTTCCGAACCGTTTTCCGGGGTTACGATTGAATTTGAATAGTTATATATTCGGGCGTGCTCACGTTCCAGGGAATGATTTAGCGACAAGGGTCCAGAGCGTGTAATGACTCCTTCGGTAGATGACAAACGGAATCCCAAAGCGCGCATTACTTTTACTCTAAAGAGGGGTCGCGTCGTTATTTCAGGGAAATCGCTTTTCCCCACGAGGCGCTAAAAATCTTTCGGACACTACGTGACTAGAGACGGGAAATGAGCTGCTCTTAATCCTTTTTCGTCGATGTGAATAAAAAACCGCAATCCGTGGCAACCAAGAACGATGGCAATCCAGGCCGTGGACATGATTTTCATACTCAACCAGAAGGGGCAAAAGGGCGACGGAGTTTCCTTAATTTTTATCGCCTGATATGGGACCCGAATTAATCATCCTATACCTTTAACAAACAAACTACGATAACTGAGGTTAAAGCAATGGATATATTACATGTGCGTTGGATTTTTACGATACAATATTCCATTTTTGTCTAATAGGAAAGAACGTGATTCGTTCTACGTAATTTATAAATTCAACATCTCAAAACCTGACTCAGAGACACTTTACTACCTGAGGCAAGATCATTTTTTTGTGATAGTCAGCTAGATTGCGAGATTAATATCATTACATCACCATAAATATGCATCCATTCTAACCGCTATAATAACAATACACATACACTGACATATCTGAAATTTCTTCGTAACATTACTCACCTAATATGAAAATTCTTTTACTTTACTAAATAACATTTTTAAAAAGTTTTCATAATGTTTCATCTTCATATTTCCTTTTATATTCTTTATTAAAACAAATAAAACCAGCCTTTCAGCAACGTTTGTAAACTAAATGTAAACATTACCTATAAGTCTTCTATAATAATAATAATAATAATTTATTTGCGTCACAAAAACATTCATTACAAAGACAGAAAATAATGCTGCCCTGAATAGGTGACATGTCAATATACAGTAGTCAACTTAAACTAGTACAATTACACCTAAGAAGATATAAAATATTATTTTTTTTTCAATTTAACAAAGATTCAACATATCTAAACATACAGCATCTTTGAAGATTACACAATTTTTTAATTGAAATTCACAAATGTTTACATAAACATGATTGCCATAATCACAATAACAATTTCTTACATTTAAATGAAAACTCGATTACACAAATACATATAACAGCAAAAATATTTTATCGATTTACATACACCTTTGAAGCATATTCACTCACAAGCTATTGTCATTTAAAAATTCCTCCACTGTGTAGTAACACTTTTTAGATAATAATTTATGTAGGTTTTCTTTAAGAGTTTTTATGTTTTTCCCATACTTTTCTTTGAATTCTTTTGGAATTTTATAATACAGTTTTATTCCCATGTGATATGGGGCCTTTTCATACATTGACAGTCTATGTTTAGGGTAATTCATATTGTTTCTCGCTCTGGTATCATAATTATGGTTGTTTTCTATATAGAGACTAATTCGTACCAACGCTTTCGAGTACAGAACTTTGTGTTTTTAGCTTCCTCGTATATTAGTTAATTTTAATTTTACAACATACCAATCTATGGAGAATAACATCCTTGATGATTCTATATTTTAGAATGATACTGCAGATTATCTTTAAGAAAAACTGAGACGTTTTCTCAGTCAATTTTTTTTTTAAACTCTAATTAACTTGATGTTATCACTCGATTTACGAATAAAATTATAAAACTTCAAAAAAGAATATGAAGGGTTTCAGTCCAGTATTTTTGTGTTATAAAAAGAATTTCAAAGTCAAAAATTAAGAAAATATCGTTCAACTGGAAACGCCTTCAGAAAATTTTGAGTAACGCGCGGAATTTATGAAATAAGAATTTAATCACATTTCCATCAATACATTAACTTCTTTCAAAGAATTAATGGAATGGATGCAATATCTCTGAGTTCAGCCTTATTCAAATATCAGTGAAATTTTATCTAAGATAAATATTTCGGATTCACTCAATTCTACTGGATTGTATTCCATTTCTGAGTTTTAATCGATTGAAATGTTTCATCTCATTATCTCGTCCAAATAATTATTTTGTTGGAAGTAAAATTTAATGCGTGAATTTTTCATATTCAAATCACGTTTAAAATAGAAATTTCAACATATAATTATCTTTTTTTCATATATCTGATATTAATTACTTATATATTATTTATCGATCTCGTTTAATAAAACCTTTCAGTTATCAGAGATTTCATAATTGTATCTAAAGCCATCCATTCTTATCTATTTCGATTATCTTTCCTCTTTATTGGTTAATATAATTGGGGACTATATTTCCGTTTGAAGAAATCAGATCACGTACTACGTATAAGTAAAAATTTGACGAGAAACCATGGTAACGCCCGACATTAATCAACTGAAGAAATAAATGTATGGGGAAATAATGAGTAAAGCTTAACTATTTTCCATGAGTTTTTATTTTTAATATTCATTTGGGTAACCATTAGTAAAAAATTTATCTACAAAATGATTACAAAGACATTCATATTCAATAGTTGGTAATTTTTCAATCATTAATTTATAAATAACACCGTTCAAACACAAAGATATGATTGCAGTATGATCTAAATAACCCAGATATAACGGCAATGTATATCAGAAGAGCAATTCTTACTAAATGGGAACAGCCGTGTGGATACCGGGAGGGGATGAAGAATTTAATTAGAATTACGGTCAATTTGTTGTGATTTACTACGAGAATGTATATGAATGCAATTGAAATCTTATAAATCTAAACAATAAGTAAACTCATGCGATTTACAATTTTAGTTTTTTATGATTTGGAATTATTTAAGAGGCCGATATTCTTAAAAGATCGTACGTTGTGCAGGTGTTTTGTAAATATCCCGATTATAACTTGAGTGGTGTACGCCTTATGCCTTGCGAGGCGATCGTCATCGATCGTTTTACAGAATCAGCAATCGCAGATATTCTGCCAGAGAAAATATGATGGAAGTATATTTTGACAGACATACGGAAGGAATAACAGGGCGTGGGAAATAATATTTTTCATACTACTTGAATTTGATTTCCCAATTAAAAAAGTAAATTATACGGCTAGAATTTAGCAAACTTAATGCAGATTAAGTTTTTCCTAGCCCTCAAATTGCATGGAGTCAACTACTTGCACGTTAGCAGTGAGAAGATTAATTCTCCCAATCTTTGTTTTTATTCAAATAAGTGAAAACTGTCAATAATACATATAGTGCGACGATTATTTTTTACATTATTATTTTAGGTGATAACCCATATTCATAAAAAATTTCTAATAGGAATTAACATTTTTAGCATTTTCATTGAGATTTCTAGCAGAGTAAATAATTACCTTCAGTTCTTCGAAGAAGAACTCAACAATTTATCACATTGCAAATTTTAAAAGCCACATCTATACGTCATAGCACAAAAGTGTGGCGCAACATATTGGTTGAAAACTTCGCCCATTACCCATATGATATCGACCCTTGTGAGCCGTTCTAGCGAAGTATCACAGAAAGTTATAAGTGGATATCAGAACTAAGCCTTCCATGATATTTTTTTCTGGAACTCTTCAGGACAAGAGTGCCGCCCTCTCCAAATAACCAAACAAGATACGAGGAAAATTTTCCAAAAAAACACACTCAAAAATATATGGAAAGGCTGAAGTCGATAAACTCCGATTCCTAAATCCGCATTCGAAAGAAACTTCGTGAAATACGGCTTCAGTTTATAATGACGTATTTTCAAAATATTAAGCAGATGTTTGAAACTTTGTTAGTTCATTAAATTGGTGCATAAACTTACAACTGACTCAGGGGAATGTTAGATGGATAGTAAATAGAAGATAAATAATTAAATACTAGTCAATGAAAGAGTGTGGATTATAGCTGGCTCTTTCATTTCACTACTTTTAATTGTTCCTCTTCGTTATTTCAACGGCGCTTCCCTGCATCCAGCGCCTTTATTCCAACTTTACATCTCCAATACAACCCCATGCTTTATCTCCTTCAAGGCCCCCTCCTTTTCAATCCTTTATTCAGATTCTTTCAGCACTTTCTCCCATTCTTCCCATGCCGTGTTCCTTGTCCTCCCAAATCACGACCTACCTTTCTCTTTCCCAAAGAAAACCCTTCTTTCCATTATCGTCTTTCGTATTGTTACATCTTCCTCTCTTTCCCAGCCTCCCTTTTTCTGCGTCATTTCAACGCTTATTCCATTGCTTTCCCGATATCCCGCTTACTTAGTTACTTTTCCACTATCTCCCTCTCTCTTTGAGTTTGCCTCGTTGAGCGATTCTCACTCAATTTGCATATTTCTGCCCTCACCTACTGCTGCCCCCTCTGATTTTATCTTTGAGAACCCTTTTCCCAACGTTTCTTTCTCGCGGTGACTCCTCCATTTCCTCTGTGAATATCTTTTTCAATCCTTGTCAATCGCGCCTTTCCTTCTCTCCTTCCCTGTGTCTCCACTGTAGTTCGTCGCCCTCTATGGCTTCCATTGCCTCTCCATTATTCATCCCTATCCACTCTAGAGCCTTTCTCTCTAAAAATAGCGATCATAATCTGATACCAAGAGTGAGTTGATGCCATTGTCTTTCATCTCCCACCTTTCTCTACAGACGTTTTAAAATCAATGAACAGTGAGTATCCTTTAATCTGCTTTCCCTTCCATCAAGGTCCCCTAAAATCCGTCAAATTTCCACCCAAAAATTTTTTTTCCAATCAAATCAGCGCTGTCACTACTTGGAAGCTGGAAATGATACAGAGGATGAATTGTATTTTGTGCAGAGGGGACGCATGTAAGAGCTTTGATAGGGAATCTGATAGGCATTGGTCTATAGTTTATTAGCAAATAATATTATTAAATCATTTTTTTGGTAAATTAATCAGATAAAACCAAAAAGGGAATTTAACGATGTTAAAGAAGACAATCTATGGAAACCACAAGATTACTTATATATACCCAATCTATTAATGACTATGAAAAAGGTTTAACATGATCGGGAACCAGGATCTTCTACTTGCCAGGCGACTGTTCTAAGCAATTGACTTATCTTGCCAAAACACGTAGAAATAACGTTTCGGGAGGCTTAGTATGCAGGAGCGTTTTTCCCACTGAGTGACGCCGTTCTTTTACCTTTTTAAAATAAATTATTTTGCATTCCTGTAAAAATTAAAAACCTCTTTGGGTCAATTAGTCACTCATTTATAATATCTAGTTTTATATAAGCAGGGCTACTAATCTGACTGAATAAAAGAATCACCTCGTCCTTAAAGAAAGTCGCCGGAGAGTTTTGACCTTTCCCTCTGATACTCGCCCACTCCTTCGGTCATTAATTCTACGCTCTCTCTTTTACAGCATTTCCTCTCCTATTTGCATTCTCTCCCCAAGTCACATTCCAAATCTCAACACGCTTTTGCCACTTTTCTCTCTTTCTCCACCTTATCGGCACATCTCCAACCTCTCTCCCCACTGCCCTTTTCCCAACGAGCACCAAGTTAAGCTCTCTCCACCAGTTGGTCTGGCTAAGGCGTGGCTCACGAGGGAGGGGCCTTGAAATATTCATCACGTCTCCCAATGATGAGTTTGATTCCCATTTCGGCTTCCCCCTATCTGGACCATCTTTATTCTCTCCGATTCGGAACCCGCACCTTTGGGAGACTCCCAATCCCTTGGTTCCCCCCTTCGGTATTAAGGCGACCCGATGAGCTCTCTTTAACTCCCCTTCTTATCTGGGGTCAGAAAAAGTGCGTTTGGGGACGCCTTTCCGGAAGGGACTTGTATACTCTCATCCGATTCAGAATAATTTGTTCCGTTTATCCGAACGATTTTTATTTCTCTTCTCGTGCATTTCTAAGGTTAACCGCTCAAATCGGCGCTACTGCTGCTTCCGTCTTGGGCGGAACATCAGTGAGGAATATACTCCGAACGCCACGTTGTCAAAATTTAACGACGACGAAGAATTTCGTCGCAACAAACAATTCTTCTTTGTTTTTCTGTAATTTTCCCTATCTTACCAATTACATAGTAAAATCGACTTTGATCTCTGAATAGAGAATCGATAGAGATCTTTCAAGCGGAGACTCTCTTAAATGTTAAAGCGGATGCGAGTTTGAGCGCTTTTCTATTCCAGGCCTGTTTTATAGAATGTGATTCGAGGGTTTTGAGCAATTTTCTCTCAGGAAATCCGATATCAAGTCGATTCCATATCTCTTTCGATCTTTACCAACATAAATAGATTTACCATATCAACTTCAACATAAAGAAGTCCTAAAATAATCATTGAATCATTTTTATAAACATTTTAACATCGCAGTGAAATTAGTAAAAGAGAGATATAATATTGCAATCATTATGCCAGTATTGTTTAGACTCTTAGGTGAAATTTCTAATCCTAGACATTATATGCATATATACATACACCTTTAATTCTAAATAATTTGAAAGAGATTGCCGATATTCTAACATTAATTCACATAACTCCTTTGGGATTCCCATATCACAAAGGAAAAAACGATAAGGGAACTGATAACATTCTCTCTTATTCAATCCATACATTTTGCCAAATGTAACCAAATATTATTTCATTTCATCGGAGATATATCTTTTTGTGTATACATATCATATTCTTGAGCGTTGCTTAAAAAGTAATAAAATAATAAATATCACCTTCCTTCATAAATCATATGACAACACAAAATCACTATATTTGCCATACTAGTATTGAGGTGAGTATGTGATAGGAATGAATAGAACTTCAAGTAAGAACAACAGGCATCTCTTTTTATTACAAGATATTGGATGAAAGGACGTATACTCTTTGTCCAAACATCGTCTTTTCCCGCTCATTTCGCGGTTCGTCAAGAGGGAAATTGTTAACCCCAATGAAGAATACGCCGCATCAGCTGATAGCGGTGTGTTTCATTAAAAGGGATTGTCGTTCATCACCTTCGCCTCCATTCAAACTGCCCCATTTTCCCTCTCCGCCTATTTCATTGTCTCTCTCTACGTCCACCTTTTTTGCTCTCCTTTTACACTAGTCTCTCTGTAAGTCCTACTAAATCATTTCCGACTTTCTCTATTTCCTTTGTTTCGAGTCCCTTAAATATAATGTCTCCTTAGACATCTTTTTTCATATCATATAATTTCCCTTCCTAAATTTTGACTGATTCGTGTCATTTTATTCTGTACATTCTACTTGCGCTATACTTAATTTGACTCTTTAAATACTTTAATTCGTATTTGATCGAGTTTCTTTCTTTACCTTTTTAATTCCGGAGACGTTTTTCCTATAGAATGTTGCCAATCTCCTTTATACCTACATAACTTATATTCTATTATATTTTGCACTATATGTGTATATAAGAAATAGCAAACAAATTCTATCAATAGCATCCTTGCTATATCAACTCAAATAACTGATTGCAAGTTAGGATGGTTATATTTTTACCGGTAAAAGGAACTTACTTGAAAAAACTAACATAAAAAAGACTGAGCAGTCATTTGATCTTATTGTGAGTCTTAGTTCTTATGAATATAGAGCTGGCTCTGTTTTTGTTAGTTAAAAAAACCTTCCTCGAATATTTAAATTACACAAATGTTAAAAATAAGGTAAATATAGGTTATAAAATGTTTCAATATTTATTTTTACGAACATAACATTAAAAAATGTAAAGACAAGGAATAATTACATCTATCTAATTACATATATAGCAATCTTCAACGGTCAAATGAAATAAAAACCTCTGATTCTACTATTTCCTGGCCCAAATTGCGCGGACTGCATTCAATCGATCGTTTTCTTTCCTTTTTTCGTTATAAAACCAACCAACTACTTTTTATAGAGCATTATTCAAGAACCGGGTGTCAACTTTTAAGCTAGCATTTCTAAATTCTCTTCTTCTATTCGCCATTCATCTTTCCTCCACTCTATCCTTACACCTCACAACCCTAACTTGAATAACCCATATCATATCCCCACCTTCTTCGTAGTCCTGGAATCATTTTCTTCCGTTAAGTGGATCCCGTTTTCCTCCGATTCCATCTCCTCCCCACGACACCATTTTCCTAAATTTAACTTCATTGTTCTGCATCACTCTCCCCATTCTTGCGTCTGATTCTATTTGCGGATATAAATTATTTCCTTCCACGCTAAAGGTTCGCTTTCATTCGATTTCGGAACCTTTTACCTCTAAATTTAGTTTTTATGAAACTGTAAATTTCACGCGGACCTTATCAGCCTTTCTTTTCGTGACCTTTTCCGAATTTCGCCGACCCAATATCATTTCCTTGATATGTTCTTGGCAAGAACTAACCACTGTGATATTTTCGGGAACAACATGGAGAGGATAAAAAGGGATATTTATCAGATTAACCTCCAAATTGAATGACGATGTGGCATAGCATATTTGTTAATCTCAGTGCACGCAGTTAGCGATCAAATTTTCATTGCTATTAAATATCGAATTAAATTAAAGCTTAAGTTTAAAGACGAATTTTCCATTAAATATGAACTAATTTATGAGGTTTTCACACAATGGTACCTATACATGACCCTGTGATGTAATAAAGATGGGATCAATTATATGAGAAAATCGTTTTGCAACTCATCATATATTGTAGCTTAAAATTAGATAGAGGTGGTCTAGGATTTTACTCACTAAGATAATTTTCCACTATTCTCAATAATTATCTTGTATTAGAATTAATTGGTAATCAGAGGGTAAGATAGTAATACCTTTGGGGCTCCCGGATAGTCATGTGGACAGCGCGTTTGGTGAAAGCGGTCCCGGGTTCGAATCCCGGTGGGAGCCAATGTGTGAAATGACCTAAGCGGTCGAAGCACTTTTAGCAATACTACTATTACTACTACTAGTAATACCTTTGGTTGTACCGCAGATTGATACGGTATTGTGAATAGCTTCAATGTGTAAAATTCACAGTCGCTGGCGATGTCTTGTGGAAATACGTCATGATGAAGAAGAAGATTATTGTACTTTTTACTGTGGAAAAAGTACAATAATCTTCTTCTTCAGCTTCAATGTGTTTTATAAGTGATTCTCACCGTTAATATAGACTTCAGAATGATTGTAATTAGATATGATCGATTCCCATGTTCCCAAAAGCATTTCATATTACTGTCAATAATAATTTATTTCATTATTTTTCTCTAATAGTAGTAATAAGAAAGTTTTAGGAACATCATACGTGAGCAGAGATACATTTTTGGTCGAAATTATTGTGGATTTTAGGCTGAATGTAATAGTTAGCGACAATTTGAATTAATTTCAATTTCAGTCAACAAATAGGATCTATAAAGGAGAATGACATTTTTTTGCGATAGCTTGAATTCGGACTGAAATTTGACTCACTTGAGGTAACCTTAATTCGCAATATATGGTATATCTGGCTCAACATCCTATCAAGTGATCATTTTTTTAAAGTTACAGAATTATGAGTAATATTTTACTTCAATTTTATTATTTAAATTCTTCTGCAAAATTTTAACACATTTCTTTTTTAAGCAAGGTTGAACTGAAGTTGCTCATTAAGAGTTGCTCATTCGCGTCCGCCATCTTTTCCACCAAAAGAATATTTCACGCCTAGCGTTCCATCCGCACATTCCTCCACATTAAACTCTCGATGGCGCCTCTTTTTCCCGCGCCATTTAATTTCATTTCAATGCCCCGAATGACACCCGCGAAGAAAAGAATATTAAGCGATGCATAAGCGCTGATCCGAGGCTTACGTGATGCGTGAGGATCCGCCTCAGGTGAATAAAGCCTTCAGAAAAGATTATCCCCCAATTCCGCAAGATGAGCCGGGAATTTGCACGCCGGAATCCACCCGGCAATTTTTCATTCCGCTCTCCCAATAGGTCGAAAATAAAATCCCTTTTTATCTTCTCCCCTTTCAACACCTTCGGCGAGTGACCCATTCACTCAAAGCGAGAAACGGGCATTAGACCTTCCAGAACTCTATGACCCAAATTCCCTAACAAAAACCGTTTCCGAGGAATTCATGGGCTCCGAGATAAAAAGACAGGCTTCAATTGTCTGAGATGCCACCCATGCGTGAGGACGCCGTTCCAACTGCTCCTCTTCTGATTCTTTTCATAACATATTTGAGGCGGCCTTTGACCTCTGTGGCCCTCGGGGCTCTCTATTTCCTCCACCGTGTGCACGTGACCTTCAAGAGGTTACTTGCATACGGATCTCAGACTTCAAAGTGAGGCCCTTAGGCACAAGGGAAGCGGATGGTATGAGCGCCTGCGTGGAAGGAGGAGTTGTGTTACTCGGAGTACTACGCGAGATTAGGAAGATTAAAGGAGAAAATGGATCTTAGGAGTAACGAGATAATAGCATGAGTCAGGAGTAGTTGCGATATAGGTCTTTTGTTAAAAAAATTCATCCATGTGTTGGTTATAGTCCGCTTTCTTCTATTATCGTCAGACATATGAGACAAACAGCGCGATCTAAACCCTTATATGTGCTAGGGCAATCAAAGCGATGATAGTTTTCACTGTTTCTCATAAAGTCTTCCCAAATTAACGGTTTAATACTTCCAACTTGACATCGTTACGGTGAAATGAATAACGTCCTCTTATGAAATTTTAAACGTCCTCTGATTACAGTTTCCAATTAGTGTCCCGCTAATTGGATTAAAGGTGGTCAGTTTGAATTCTTGGCCATACCTAGTGGATTTGAATCAATTTGTAACGATGAAGTAATAACAAACGATATATCACCCGCTTAGTTTGATAGCCGGATTTCAAGGAATAAGTAGTCCCTAGATGCGGTTTATTGTTTCAGAAGCGAATCACACGGAGAGAGGAAATGGTAATCCGTTGCAGTCATTTCTATCTTAACGAAGATATTAAGAGTTCATTCGTGAAAATGTTCGAAGATACTTGGGTCGAGTAGACAATCTTTGTGCTTAAGTTGGCGCAACTTAAATAATGTTATCCATCACTTGAAAACGGCACACTTATTTCGCCAAATGTAGTCATGAGAATTGCTTCAGCATCCTCAAATGTACGTTTCAATCCGTAGAATGCATTTTGATTGGTTTGCGTTGTTTTTAAAATCCTTATTTCATCAATTCGAATCGCCAATTCTATTCGCATTCTAGATACTATTTACGCAAACTGTAGCATCTATGAGGAATTTCAACCCTGAGTAAGTAGCAAATTGTTGAAGTAACACATGTTTGACAAAAAAATTAATTATTTTCATAAAATAAAAGTAAAATTCGCAGAATCGGGCGAGATATGGTGGAAATCCATCATGCAGAATGAAGGAGATATTTGGTACTTTTTCCACAAAAAGTTTTTATTTGTACTACCGGTTTCGACGGAGGACCGTCATCTTCAGGTCACCTCATTCTGCATAAAATAAAAGGTTTCGGATATTGATTAGATTATTTTCTGCATTGGAAGGAACAAAGAACGCCATTGCGACTTATTGCGACTTAGGTCTTGTAGAATACATACCTATACCATCTTCAAGAGCGTAATTATATTTTTAATTAAAATTAAAAATTAATTATATTAATCCGAGTTAATATTCGCCAGAAGATGTTCTGAGGATAACAAATAGGCTGGTCGTAATAATTTTTAAAAGAGAAATTCTACATAATGTTCTATTTTCTTTCCTAAAAATAATTCGTAAACCACATATTTCCTTCTGAATTGTTGTGTTATCGTTGAAAGTTTTTTTTTAAGTTAATACATCAGTTTTTCTATTTGACATTGTGTTTCTGATACAGTTTACCACCCCGAAGGCATTAATTAAGAAAATAGTAAAACTCCAACCTTATAATCCACTTATATTACAAGGCTTAATCTGATACACATCAAAAACTTTCCTCCTAAAAGTCGTTTTAAGCAAAGCCTCAACGCGGCATTAAAGGACCAATATCGTTAGAGGTTAGTAGGATAAAGCTCGGCCCGACCAAAAATCATCTCAAGCTCAAATCGTTGTTTCCCGTCATTGTTTCTTCAAAGAAGTCACTACAGAGACCCACGAGAGATGCTCCGTCCCGAGCTCAGGTAAACAACTCCGACCCGCGAACAGCAGATGTGGATACCTTAATCAGGCCTGAGGGGAGAGTGTGCTCGAGAAGCAACTCGGACGCAGAAGCGCATATAATTATGCAAATGGAGCCCTCGCTTCCCCAGAAAAGAATCGTGCGCATAAAACAGAAAATGGATTTTTTAAGAGGATCGGCTGTCGACCCTGAAAGTAAGGATTCGAGCGAAAGGAATGGAATAATATATGTATACGGAGCCACCTGAGGTGAGAGGTGCCAACTTTTCCATACATACGATTGATACAGTCCCTCTTTTGGGGGAAAAGGGACGAGAAGCTATCGGAATTTGATGCGAAGATTGAATATTTGTCTGAGGACACTCTCGAAAGGTTTAGATCATAGGAATCGATCGAAAGATCTTTCTTTATGAATCGTCCTTTTCATGTTTGCAGTTGCATTCAAAATTCATTTGCAGACATTGCATGTCTTATATTTTTTCGGAAACATTTCGGAAGCAAGTTATTAAATAATATGTATATGAATCTCTCTAGATATCTTGCTTTAAACGGACCTTCCAGCATCTCATAAACAGGCGTCTAAAAGAGAAACGCATTTTGAAGCAAAATCGTGATTTATTATAAAAATGTTTTTCCCTCCACAGAGAGGTTTGTTGAATGATAACGAAATATTCATTATCGCTTGATATTGATATGAAAATTTCACCATTATATTTTCATTTTCATTATAGGCATACTACTCCCTTGTCTCTCTCTTGTATTCTAACGAATTTAGCCTTTAAATCATACAAGTATCACAGATGATTAGGAAATTGAAAACAAAAACTATGGAAAATTAAAAATTTCATTTCATTTTAATAACTGAGTGCAATGATTTTATCCTGCTTATTATATCTGTAAAAGTTAAACATGTTTATCTATCTCAGATGATTGCAGACTAACCAATACAACGAAATGGTTGTTGACGTTAATTCAGACAATTAATAAAACAGCTAGCTACATGTATGTCATTTTAAATCCAAATTCTTCCGCAGAATTTCACTTTTTTCAACAAATTAACAGTTAAGAAATTTATTTAAAAGAGAGTTTACAGTAAATCTCGTTGTTCCGGGACTAAATACTACTCTGTAATCCGAAAATTTCTCGGATTCTGTGTTACGACGAATCGTTAATCAATCCAGATGAATTTACGGTCGAGAGAACGTATTATTTGTGATGTAGAGCACTCTATCAACGAAGCTTCCAGTACAAATCCAGTGATGATGCTTTTTAGTACCTCTTGAAATAATGCAGTTAAATTCGGCCTTTTCTTCTATTTCCCAAAGAGCCTTTAGAAAACCTTTGGTACTCTTTTGGAGCTCTTTGGAAGAACGTCAATCAATCACAAACGAAGAAGCAGTGACTAAAGAAACAAAATTTATGGGCAATATTTTTGTCATTAGAATATATTTTCAAAATTAAAAGGAAATAACATAAAGACTCTAATTGGTAAAATATAACTTCACAGCGAAGCGGAATAAATTGAGAAACAATCCAATAAATCCTTTCTGCTATCTTTATAAAACATAGAAACTGTTCGCAGTTCAAATAGTGTATCTCGAATATATTGGTTGAAATATAGACAATTTCTCTTCAAAACATTTTCTAGGGTTAATTTTCGCTTGGTATCGATTTAGGAGTACAATTCTGAGTTATTTTTTTATGATTAAAATCAGTTGTAATGGAAACGTGTTATCAAGGATACAATTTTCTAAAGGTAGCTCAACTTCTTTGGCAAATATATTATTTAAATAAAACTATAACATCAGAGTATTTATTTTTCGTTCAAATAAAATCTTTTATACTGAAGCAGAAAATGTAAAATATTTTCTAACTATTACAAATACTGTTACTACAAATACCAATCTTTTCTGCCTTTTAAAACTCATCAAATCCAAAATGAGCACATATCAATTAAACGAATAAAGTTAATCTATACTAAATAACAACATTGAGCAATCTATATACTCTATCGTACAAAAACCTATGAAAAATGGATTGATATATTTAAGGTTGCTGATTGTTAGTTTTAACTGGGTTTTCATATTTAAAACTTTATTAATTAGCTTAATATTACACGATGAAGTTTCATATTCTATTCAAATACAAAAAAACTTGAGGATATTTTATCTAAAGTAAATTTACTGACAACTAGCTACATTTTTAAACAGAATATTTTCACATAAATGTTAACTCTGACAAATATTTTTATTTCAATTGGAGCGATTCCGTAAACTATTATTATGCATTGTACATTCTTATTAAAAATTGCATTACGTATTTTATTGTAAAGAAAGACTGATCTGACAGATACATCCAGACAGAGAATTTCTGTCATGGAAAAAGTCAACACTCTATCGGAAAATAATAATATTTGTAAAGTAATACTTGGGAAACTCAAGTGGCAATGAAGAAAAAATAGCATCTTGCCTCCGATCGCTTTCCATCAAAACCAATACAGAGTATTCGGAAACACTTTCTAACCGTCCTTGCCGTACCAATCTAGAGGAGGCCCAAGAGCCGGGGCATTGGACGAATCAGACCTTGGCTGATGTCGATATTGCCAAAGACGGTATAGGATGGAACGCAGAGGGGCCCCCGATTTGATTGATGGAGGCCTTATCTGGCTCCCACCACTCTCTCCCTTGGAGAAGGGCTTTCCCGGAGGCAGTCGAGTTATATAGGATTTTCTTGTGCGGTGTTTATTGAAGGGGAGTGGATATTGAGGGTGAGCGTATTTAGAATAGCTCGCGCAACAGAATTCGCGGAGAGCTCTTCTTAGAGGAGAGGATCGCAAATGGAAGACTAATCCACGCGGGTGGAAAGTTCCCTTAATTGGGGGAGTAAAAGGTCCCATTATGCGAAGGCATTGCGGCGAAGGATTATCGAGTTTCTCGTCTCTATGGAAGATACTTTTGCCCCTCTGGTTATTCCGTTGTGAACAATCCGAGGGCTCTTCAGCGGCGTCATCACCTCTGCAATTACTAGCTCTCGCGGTCACACCGCTATTTTTCAGCAGTTGAGTTGGTAAATCGGGGTAATCTACCAGAATTAAAAGAGAATAACAGAGATAAGCACCAAAAAGATTACATTGATCTAATTCCTCTGTTATCTGGCTTAATCCTTACATATACATGATATCCTTCATACTTTCTGTTTTTGTTTTTTAATATTTCACTTTAGTGCGCAACACTAAGCACCCATGTTGCAAACAATGATATTGGAGACGATAAGCCATTTACTGCTCTAACAGATTCGAGTTATCGTTCCAAGTGTTTCATGAGTGCTCAAAACTTATAGCACGATACTCGAGCTACTCGACATAAAATCATATGAAAGGGTATCTCAATATTTTTGCAAATATTATTGTGGGAAATGTAAGCTTCAAGCATGTATCTCCATAATACATGCATAATTCATAATATTATTCGAGGCATCGCAATTTTAGGCTCCGGTCACATTCTATCAATAATCGAATAAAGATCGAATTTGATTCATTCCAAAATCGATTAATTATTTATCACATTTTATTGATAGATTAAATTCCATTATGCACTGTACGCTTTTAAAACCAATTCTTTTCACTTTTGAGATCTATAAGCCAAAACAAATATTCAGGAGATCCGTGGAATTTTCCCAACAATGAATGTAAGAATGATATGTAAATATATGGTAGATGAGTATATAACTGCAGGTGAAAGAGCTTTAGGTAGTGAATGAACAGTGTGGAGTATGAAGAGTTATCAGAATATACGAAAATGACTGTACTTATAAGTTTTACTCCCCTTAGGGCCTAACCTCTCAAATTGCAATCGACAGTTGGACGTATCCGAGAAAGCTCATGAGAAACAGCTGATTGGACGGATGATAATAAATAAAAATAAGTAAATAATGAATTAACGATGATAATAAATGCAACACAAACAGGAGAGAAAATGTCAGTTATAAATTGGTAATCAACGAACGTACACCAAAAATAATACCAAAATTAAAGAGATATTTCCCTCACACAAGTCAGAATAGACGTAAAAGTTGGTAAAAGCAGAATAATTATGATGGTGGGAATTATAGAAGTATCGAAAGTGGAGAACGATCTAAAAAAATACGATTTGACTGAATGAGATCCTTTTTAAAAATGCCTACAGAATTGAAGGAATAAAATGGAATGTATCAAAATTGTGTAGTCTTGCATGAAGTGAATGATGTACACAAAAGACAAAAAGATTGAGGTGCAGTTTTAAAGAAGTGACACTAACAACTGTGAAAAATCAAGAAAATTAATTTTTTTCGGTAGTAATCTAAACTTAAATGAATTTTAAGGGCAATGGATGGAGATTAATTAAATTATCATACAAAAAATATTTCAGTACCCCAATTAATGTGTAAAAACCTTCTCGAATAGGCATCTGGATAAGTTCAAAGAAATTCCATAAATAAAATTACTCTACTGAAAAACAGAAAATGTCTTCTAAACAATTTTATTATTTTCAGTAATATCATAAGCGTAACGTCTTACGTCTAACCCATAACGCTAAATAATCAGGGTCTATAATGTGTGTTATATCATGAATTTTAAGGAATTAATTAATTAAATGTTGGTTTTTGAGGATTGTGTTGCGAGCCATCCTACCCATTTATCTCAACAAAATAGCATCTTCTTTGAAAAAGACGAAGATGAAATAATTTCCATTCATTGCTAAGCAACAATTAAAGAATATTCATAATTAAATTATTCACAAGATCAAAGCTATTATGAGTATCAAAGGAGAGGAATTTATTCTGAGATGCATTGGGATGCACCTAATCACCAACATTTTTATAAAGCCCGATAGTATGTGGAAGCCACTGGGAATCGGCGAAAGGTCTTTTCCAATGGGACGGTTTCATGGAAGTTAATAGGGTTTCATCGTCCACGTTTTTTCCAAAAGTCCTAAATACGTCTGAATCCCTTTTATTCGTTCTTTTAACTGCACTCGGTTACCAAGGGAACCAAATCCCCCTTTTGTGATGCGATTATCCTTCGGGAAGCTGCATTTTCAGAGAATATTTCATTTCCACAGCGAGGATGATTCCCAGATAAAAGAATTCGCAAGCATTGTATGGAAAATTATATTTATCTCGCAATTCCATTTCTTCCGAGAATAGCCCGTTAAATGTTTGAAAGGTAAAGTTAAATGAAACTATCGCAATATCAGGAACTCAACGTTAATCAATTTGGAATTTCTTGGAATCGGTAAGTGACTTCCTGGGTACAGCAATCTAGATCAATATTTTTGATGAATTCTCTAAAATAACTTCAATTGCGAAATTTCTCGTATATATTACATCCATCCAAAAAATTATTGTATTAAACTAACTATCTGTTTATCTCCTTATACACTCAAACAATTTTATTGGTGTACCTCTGAATTGGTCAAATCAATAGACTATCAGATTTCTATCATATCAGTTTATAAATTATTTCAATAATAATTCCATCGCACTTCCTTAAATCTCCTAAACTTCCATCTTTGTTGTAAAAGGGTATATTTGTTAATAGTTATTCGTTAGTTTAGAAAAGAAAATAAAGTATGACTTATTTCACAACGAATGTATGTACTTTAAGTGAACGGACGCCAACATTTCAGACCTTAAGGACAATTTTAATTCCGCCAATAAAATAATTTCTTAAAGGCAAAAACATATATGAAGTTATTATGATATAAATTTTGCCTCAATACAGTTGTTGTCCCTCTTCTTTCTTGTGCTTGTGACAGGAAGCTTTTTCAGAATATAATGACAGGTTAGAATAAATAATGGTTAGATATTTTAGATAATATCCAAGTGGTCCGCGGACTACCAGTTGGTGACCGCTGCTATAGATATCTCTGTAAACCGGTAAATATAACAAAAATATGACTGATAAGAAAATATATTTGAGATTGGTGATTCCGCTCCCTCTGGTGGTCCATCTCTTCCGGAACGAAAACAAATGTTAGTTATTAAAAGGTTGAACAAAAAAGGTAGCTTTTCTATGAAGAAGGAATGCGACAAAAGGTGTAGCCAGTCAGAACACATTGAAAGTAGATGAAATATTGAATAGAATATGAAATTATGTTCTCTTTTCAAAGCGATAGGCATAATATAAGAATCATAGGAAATAGCTGTAGGTGATAACTCCACTATCATTTATGATATATAACTGGAGATGTTACTAAAACTCTCTACTTACTGCTGATTCTTACAACTTTCATCTCCACTTTTTTTATTTCCTAGGGGAAACACCTGAATTTTTAAAAAGTTTTTTGTGATCTTTATCGACTTCAACAATTCCGTTACGTTTCGCTTCGGAATGAGATAGTGGACGTGGTGCTGAGATATGCGGTTTTGCGGATAGGTGTCAACGGTGGATTCGTAGCCATTTCTCCTCTCGTGCTAATCCCCGTCGTAAAAAGAACTGCTATCCGTGCTGCCGTAATGAAGTTTCCGAGCCGACGCTGGATTCGCGTTACGCCGCGATTAATAAAAAAACCGCCGCAGATTTTTTTTCAACGAAGAGAGTCAGATTGCGGCCAAATAAGGCAGGCAAAAGAGAGGAAAAAACACCACGGGTTTAAATATAAATAAGATACTCGTAAAAAGTTTTATCTTCTTTCCTGCGGCGTTGTGTTATCAAGTATTTGAAGAGAATGCATAAGACAGTTACCCCTCGGAGAATTTACCATGTACGTCATTTGTGTATTTTTTAATGAATGAAAAATTTCCCCCGAAAAATCTCCTGCATGCGTTTGAGAAATTATATATACCTTGCATCAGATTTATTTTTGTTTATTTTGACCATAAATGGATGGTAAATTTGAAAATTAGGACAAAATGAAATATTTGAGGGAGTTTTTACGGGGATTACTTACCGAATCTCATTATATTGCTCTCCCTTCCGGTGACGTGGCTCGGCGAGGTATAGTGAGTTAATGCTCCTCGAGATCTAATTAAGGTCCAGATAATGGAGGAAAGGTGAATCGAATCGTGTACGTCGTTAATCATGTTGTCGTCAACTCCAAAGAGTGTTCTCAGCAGTAGAATAAGGAAACTGAGACAATTCATCTCTTTTACGTCGTTTGGCAGGGCTTCAGGAACTTCTTCGAGCCACGACAGTTCTATACCCTCCGATCCTCAATGGTATTCCTTAAAATTTAAGCCTATATGACAACGTTAGGAATGTAAATTAAGTACGAACTGTAATTCGATAGACTTCCATCATGTGATGTTCTAGATTTTTTCTTATCGTCAAGAAACCTTAATTAAAGAATCAATTTATTTAATTATTAAATTAAATAACGAGGAAAGAAAAGAGATCGATAAGAAGATAGATCGCCCTCTCGTGGAGGATAACGTTCACATAGAGAAAAATTGTCCCATTTATACGTTTGAATTTATTAACAAACTAAACGTTAAACTTTATATAAGAGTTATTTTTAACATGGTTTTGACGGTTTTGGCTTGACTTGTCTTATATTAATCTACATTATCAACGGCCTTACTAACCATCGTGACATTTTATGGTTAAAAAATTAAACAAAACATATATCCTGAAGGAAGGGTTGGGATGCAGCTTTATATAATATTATCTATATTGGTAATATCTTAAACAATAATGGTTAAATTTCGGTTGCTTTTTACAGATACTTGATGAAAAAGAGAAGTATTCGTTTAGTCACCCCCAGAAAATCAGATGCGCTTCTTCTCCGCAGTTTCTTTAACTTCTTATCAACACACTGTCACTAAAAGAGTTATTATAATTTTCCTCTCAAATTAAACAGAATTAAAACACGGTAGTGGTGTATTAGAAACCAATAGGTATGTACGTATGCATCGTAGCTATGGTAACTCAAATCGACTCTAAAATTCAAAATTTTGACAAACATTCTTAGTATAATCTTACAATGCTTATTTTTGGGCAATGTTTACTAAGAAAATGTATTCATGTTCTACTGTAAATTATTATCAGAGTATATTTTAATCATATATTGGTCAGATACATAAAACATTCTATTACGCATTAGAGCATTGATATTTATTACATATCCGATCAAAATTTTCAATCGTATACTTTGGAAAATAACACTCTAAAAGGTTTTGTTTGTCGACCAATTATTGGAATTGTTTGAGCAATCCAATTCCTTTAAAGAGACTTCTGCCCTTCCTTTTTCACTGGACTTGAACAAATTCAGCGTAAAACCCTTTCTATCGTATCCAACGACATAGCGTTTTAAGCAAGGAAGCCCTCGTGTTGGTCGCACAAATGTGGTTCATCATCGTTTTCTTCCCCTGGTCATCAATTTCAGACAGAATGCACGGAGGTCGAGTGTCTGTCACTCCTCTTATCCATCCTCTCCCTTCTACTAGGTCAGTTCCATTGTTTCTTCGAAGAAAAGGCTGCCGTGATACACTCCTCTGCTAATATTCCATTATAGAGGCGTCGAATAGTAGGTTGGCCGTAGTTTCCCTTTATCAATCTCAAGTCCCTCGATATCCATTGATGTCATTTTTTTTCTTTTATAGATAAGCGGCAAGATTATTTTTTATTATTGAAAAGGACGCGAACTTTATCTACTCTTTATAGGATATTATAGATAATTCTTTTACTCATGAGGTTTTCCATATATATTTTATAACCTTGTATATTCCTCGGTAATTTGACATTTCATGGTGAATAAATAGAACTAAATATTTTGGTTTCTTTGGAAAAAGATATACTCGTGGTCTATGAAGATTTTCAGTGTCTTCGGAATGATACTAATACGTTGAAACTATAAAGAAAGAAAATTTGGAACATGGCTGTTAATGAATTAGAGGTTTTGAATCTCCAATAGTCGTCTTTGACGGCATTCCTCGTCTCATTTTCCGGTATCGGAGAAAACAAGATAGGAATACCGGGGAATAAGGTATTTAAGATAAGGATAAGGAACGCCGGCAAAAACGGCTAATGGAGATTTAAAACCTCTAGTTTTTAATAAAACTTTTCTATGGAAACCGAAACATTTAGTTCCATTCATTCACTATGAATAATATTTCTTTTAACTAAATTTGGACCGGAAACTCGATAGTTATGTTTTTAGAGTTTGCTGCGAAACTACTCAATCATCTGAAAGCATTCATCTGCTTCTGCACACTTCCATTCGTGCTTTCCTAGTAATAGAACCGACTAAAGTGAGACATGACCTCATCTAAGCTATCCTCGGGCATTTTGTTGCTAACGGAAAAATCAAACTGCGCGCATTCCGTGAGGATTTCGCAAATTCGCAGCAACCTCAGTGCAAGCGAGGATGGAAATGTGCTGTGCGGGAGCCGCAAGACATCCATTGTATTGGAGGGATGAAGGCGTTTCTAGAGAAAGCTTCTTCGTGTCCAGATGTAAGTGCTGAGGGAAGATGGCGACGGGTATATCGGAGGAGTAAGGTGAAGCTAGAGATATGAATTTGTTGAGCTTACACACACTGAATTTCAAGATTCATAAAGAAAGTTCTCTTTAAAGTATTGTCTTTACTTTCAGCAGGCGTTAATGTGGCAAAAAATATTCATTATTTCTATCATTTATTAAAAGGAATTCACATGTATTCAATAATTGTATGTTTAAAAAAATATTCTAGATAATAAAAATCTACGAAAATTAAGTATTAATTTAATTTAAAGTTTGACGCGATCCAAAAAGTACTGCCAGGTTGTATCGATAACATTCTTTCAGAGTTTAATATTGTATATGATTCATCAGAGATAATGAGGAATCACTATGGATTCCAAATACTCAGGTAAGCTGAGGAAACTAAAGTGATTGTCTACTCCGAGATTTTGTGTACATCATCACTTAAAGTATTTCCCTACGCAAGAACGAAGCGTTCAAAGAGACAAAAGTTAACATTTTTAACACTAAAAATTAAGTTTATAAATAAAGAAAATAAATGCGAGTTTCCTGCATGCTGGAATAAAATCAAATGAACTTTAGCTACTGGAAACGTAATTAGTGATAAAAGTGAATCAGTGAATTAATAAGGTCCTGATTTACGTAATTCATTGTTAAAGTTGCAGTTTTACTAGCTAAGATTTTCCGATGTAGCTTTCACATAATATACTTCAATACTGAAATTTTTAAAATTGCGAACTTTAGTCATAAAACCTCAAATTAGTGTGAAATGCGTAAAGAAACCCTTAAAAGTGGATTTTAGGCAAATTCATCTGAATCATTCGCAAATAGAGAAATTAAATGATCATCAGGAACAATCATTCATCTATTAAATGCATTCAAATTTATTCAATCATAATATACCTTTTCACGTCTTAAGTGTCTAAATCCATTTTAATTATCCACTGATCTTCTTTTCATTGCTTCGCATTATCTTCATTTCCTCTAGCGTTTTCTATTTCATTCCTCTCCTAACATCTCTCTAACACCACACTTAAAGAATAAACCCTTCACCATTTGGTGTAAAGAAAAACTACCTCTTTAATATATGCTGAATCTCTTTTCTCCTTCTTCCATCAACTCATTTCAATTACATACGTTATTAGGCAAATCGGTAAATATGATTCTGAATTGGATTTAATTGAGTAAATCATTCCAAGAAACGATGAGAGACTAAGTCAACGTTAGAAACGTAAACATCAGTTTCTTGGGAATAAATAAATGAAGGAGAAGAAAGAAGGAGAATGAGGGAGGAAGAGAAAACATTGAACTGGCGCAAGGGATTCTTTGGCGTCGCCCGCGGAGTTTGAGCGGTTCTCCCATCCCCTTATTGACGGCCTCACTAGCGCCGTGGGAATGGTGGTGGCGGAGGCGAGAACTGTGGACGAATGGGAGCACTGAGGGGATTAGCAAAAGGAAGTGCTAGTTGCGGAGTGAAGATCTGAGCGAGATGACGGAAGAGCTGATTGGAGAGGATGATCGGTTTTAGGTTCTCTCGGTGGGAAGAGTTAAGTAAATCATTGGAATTAGTTCTGCGATCATAAAGTTGGTATTGAGTTACATGAAAGAGTAAAATCAAGATGTTCAGGCCGAACGTTGTGGAACGGCATAGCAAATAAATTTAAAAAGTTCTTCGTATTTTCCACAATATTTATTCAATGCGACCGGTTTCGACCATTACAGTCATCTTCAGGCAATTAGCAACACAGAAATGACAGAATTTATAGGATACTTTGCAGTTTTGATGGGCGTGGAGGATGGGTGGAGTGATTTAAATTTATTTACATGAAAGATATTTGTGACACCTGGTAGATGTAAACAATGGAGATATGTTACTTTATAAATTAGAAATTAATGTAAAATAATAAAGCCTCAATACTTATACAAGAACACGCTATCAGAAAGATATTAATATAGAACACAACTGAATATAATTTACTTTTAACGCATAGTAAACCTCAAGAAAACCACGTCCATGTTATCAATGATTCTACCTGTTGTGCCTTATTGTAAGGTACAACAGAAAAAAAATGTTTTTAAATATTATTTTGAAATGGCATAAAAATTTAAAGTTTTTAATTAACGAAGGAAGATTCTTACATTAATATTCCGATTGTAGATCTATCTCGGAAACCAGAAATGGTTGTCATAAATACTTTTCCAATGATGGTGTTTCTTCTAAAAACGTATTGATTCTTTCTGACAAACTTTATATATTCTTCTTAGAACTCAGGCATCATTATCAGTGAGTGCAAATCTTTAATTACTAAAAATTGATCAAGTGAAATTCCCAATCTATCTCATATTACTAGTATGACTTTAAATAAACACATTATTTGATGTTGGTAAGCCAAAAAACATGAATAACTTTATAACGAATACTCTTAGTGAAGATGAGTGATAATATTTCCGCATTGAATCTTTATTCGTTTACTCAGCTCTAAATTCTATGGAAAATATATTCCTTTTGAGCAATATAGACGCAGAAGAAGCGCCCATACTTCATAAATGAGTAGAGAAATGATTCAGTATTACATACAGATTGTACACCTCTGTACTATGCTTTTCATAGATTGCTTGCCGAAGAGCGCAAGACCTTTTCGAAAGTAAAAATCAAAATCTTTTCCATAATTAACTCATCTGCTTTCGCATCCGCCGAGACGGGCGTTCCACCGAAATAAACAAATGTTTGTGCCCGGGATGATTCTCTCAAATAACGGAGTTTGCTAACGTCCGTTTTAATTTCGAAGCCCAAAACGTAGTATTGCCGCAATCGCATTACTCGAGCAAAATTAAAAGGGCAAGCGAATCCCCCGGCCTTGATTATTATGCTTCTTTGAAGAGAACTTGCTCATCTCCCGGAGATCTAAATTATTTACTGATTAAAACGTCTGAGCGAAGGAAACTCCTCATGCGCAAAAGACAAAAAGACTTCTCGGATGGGAGATCCAATTAAAAACAAATGAGAGACTAAAAGGATGCGGATGTACGAAATTCCTGTCATTTGCTTAAGCCGGCGATAGAGTCTCGACTCCGTTGATTCTTCCGTTGGGCCCACACATTAGCCTAATTATTTGTTCTGCGGCCCTTCCAATATCTCCGTTTGAGATTTCTTCCACCGATCCCTTCCCTTTAATAATGAAAGGCATTTCGGTTTAAAAGAGCTGCAAAATTGTGTACAGACAAAATTTCCTGCTAACGAGAAATTCAGATCGTGAATGTGTGATTAGGCTGATTGTTCCTCTATCGTTTCCCGATGCCCATCAAATCTCTTCTTATTTTTATTCCTATTGCTTATACTCTGCGAATAATTGAAGATCTCTTTGATGACATGTGTATTCAAAATAGGGCACGGTTTTTAATGGGAATTTGGTCCTTTCTAGGAAGGAGAATTTCCCTCCTTGATGTATTCGTAGTACATTTCTGATTGAGCATCCTTTCTCAAGAGAAAAAATCAAAAATACAATCATTTAATGTATTTGAGAGGTTCTTTCTGATTTGAGTCACTTGTGAACAAAAACCTTCCTTAAAGATCGATTTTAAGGGAAATATTGAGTTTAAGAATTAAATATTGACCAAGTCTCAGCATATATGTTACACCCCAAACGTTTAATTGCCCATTTCATGAAACAGGCAACTATAAGTTTGGGGTGGAACACATATATTGTATAATATGAACGATTACTACGCAGCTCCTCCACACAATCTCCGCTACAAATCGTGAAATATGAGCGGCGCCGATGGGTTGAGTAGGGTAGATAGGGTTCCTTTCGTTGAATTTAGATATTGCATATATTTCATGAAATTGGAAAACGCGTTGCCCATTTCATGAATTGGGCAAAACTTTGCTTATTTCATGAAATGGGCAATTACACGTTTGGGGTGTAACATATATATTGAATCTGAAAATATTTATCTATAGAAATTAAATTGGAATACTAGAAAACAGTCTCATTATTCGAAATTTGATGTAAGACTAATCTCTAGTAAAACGAAATCTCTCCAGCAAATTTCCTTTGGATGAATAACATTACTTCATTACTCGCGCTATACAAAGAAAAACATAATCACTGACATGTAGATAAACTAAGTTATACTGCATTATTATTGCACTGTCTTAGAACTTGGGGGTGCAATAAAATTCCATTATCACTTCAAATTTGTTGCACATGGGAAATAGTATGTATCTAAATACGCTTTTTATTATCAATCTGAAGGTGATCTATATTAGGCTTATTTTGTGCTATAGCACATAATAAGCCAGGCCTGTAAAAATGCGGTATTGTAGAAAAGCCTATCCGTGCGATATAGTAGGCGTATTGCGTACTATAGCAACGCAATTTCCGTTGCGATATAATCCTCAGGGGTCTTAGGCGCAGCCCTGTTATTCGAGTATCTCCAATGGAAACCCACGTCCTTATACAACAAGGGTAGCGTTGCATTGGACAGGAATTGAATACAACCCTTCGACTGCCTTTTAAATTACCATCTCCCGCCACTTCCTCTCGCCGGAGAAAAACGTCCAAACCACGCTCTTAATCTTATAAAAGCTCCGTCCCCTTTCCCTTAATATCCGCTTTCTGAATCCAAAGGAAGCGCTCCCTCCACTTCCTTTGCTCAACACTCTGAAGCGACTTTGAGGAAAACAGAAAAAACTAAGGTTTCCTCTTCCCATTGTGAGGATTACGCCATCTTTCTCAGCCTAACCAACACTCCTTTTATGCTCCCTTATCTCCGCCTTCTTAAGCAGTTCCCACTTTCCTTATCGGAGTCCCCAATGGAAATCGCATTCATCACTTGCACCGTGTATCCTTCCATCCTGCCCGTGAATCAAACCCAAGGGCACGGATATCGTTTAGCCGTATTATGTGGAATTCTACACTAACAGAAATAATCTACTTATCTCTGCCGCAAAGGCCTGCGTATAGACAGTTCTCTAATAATTCCATTGTTTCCCAGATGTGGAAAACTTGACTACGAAAATATGCCTCGTGATGGCTAATTTATTTATCAGGTCTAATCCTATAGAGTCGGATTTGCAATCTGCTACGGGTGAAATTTACTGACTCCGTCTACTATAATAACTGAAACTGATATTATTAATGTAATCTCTCCGTTCTAGGAACGTGTTTTATTCTAACTATATAAGTATGCCATAGTTATTCAAAGGTATCATCATTTATTAATAACGCCTTGTATATCCACATTACAATAGTCAATTGAAGGCTTAGCCAGGCTTAGCGCCATTGAAAATGGGTGACATATGATGAGCGCACACATTACGCTTATACCGTATTAGCTCGAATATAACGCAACTCCGAAATTTTCATAAGGATACTTATAAAAAAATCTGATGTGGCCAACACATGACTTTCTCCATATATATAAGATGTAAATATTTATCTGCGACAGTATTTTCGAACTCTACATTCAATCTAAACTTGGAAGATATATGATTAATTTATTTCATATTACCTTTAACGTCACAAAAATAATAAATAATGTTTTTCGGGACATGTTCGATGAAAAACGATGAAGTGGCCTTTCGCCCCAGCGCCCAGAGCGCCCACAACCAAAATATATATGAAATTTGGTGTTGATCCGGCAAATAGTTTTCATGTTATAGCGCCCACAAAGTACTCAGTTACATCAATTACTTCCGGTTTATCAGTATTTCACGAATAACTCCTAATCAACTGGTGATACAAAAATATGTTAAATACAAAAGTTATATTAAAACACATTATCTAAAACTTTTATGCGGTATACAATATACCTATATATCATATTTGTCGAGATATTTTAAAACCGGAAATGAGCTTTGATGAATGAAGCTCGACTTCCGGTAAACCGATTTAATCCAAAAACTAATCAACTCTGACAGCACACACCACAGTACTATACTTTTGGTATTGATACGACTAATATTTTTCACGTTAGAGCGCCCACTATCACACACACACACAAACATCATTCCGAAAATGGTCAAAACGTGTTCTAGGGACCCCAAAACATGTATTTCCGTTGAAATCTCGAAGCCGATTTTTTTCATGAAAACAATACTTTCTTTATACTTCGTATATGGAGAAAGTAAAAATAATACTCATAAAAGAATTCAAAGAAAGTAAAATTCAATCAGTTAAGCATTTATTTAGGTAATCATAGCTAATAACACAGGTTACACTCATGTCAATAAAATTAAGTAATGTAAAACATTCAGTCGGACGTTCAGTAGTGTTTCAACCTCTGTAGGAAAACGTCCTTGTTTATATTACATTCCATTACTTAAACCCCGAATTTAGCACCAGTCGATGTTTTAACGGAAAACAAACGGTCGAAAAATATCGCGTTATATTCGGGCTAATGCGGTATTTTCCTAGACCGCAAAATATCTGGCAAACATTAATCAGTGTAACTCATCAATTCTTTAAAATGCTGGGACAACATCATGCTGACTCACGATGAAAAAAATAACGAATAACAACGTCTTACCTTTTTCATATTATATTTATATTAAACTTAAAAATTCTTCACCGTTATCTTTGGAAATGGAATAAACAGACATTTTGAACGAATTGTTGAAATAAAAATCTAATGTGGCCAGCACATGACTTTCTCCATACATAAGATGTAAATATTTATCTACGACAGTATTTTCGAACTCTATATTCAATCTAAACTTGGAAGATAAGCGATTAATTTATATCCTATTATCTTTTATGTCACAAGCATTATAAGTAATATTTTTCGGGACATGTTCGATGAAAAACGATGAAATTGGCCTTTTTCCCACAGCGCCCAGAGCGCCCACAACGTACATAATCAGCAACTTCCGGTTTATCAGTATTTTATGGAAAACTCCAAAACAATCAGTTATGCAAAAATATGCTTCATACAAAAATTATAGGAAATTTCATTTTTTTAAATAATAGTATATACCTAAATATCAGATAAATGGAGATATTTTGCAAAAACGGAAACGAGCTTCGAAAAGTAAAGCTCAACTTTCGGTTAACCGATTTACTCCAAAAACTAATCAACTCTAACGATACCAACTAACACCAACCAAAGTACTATATATGAAATTTGGTGTTGATACGACAAATAGTTTTTATGTTAAAGCGCCCACAAAGTACATAATCAGCTACTTCCGGTTTATCAGTATTTCACGAATAACTCCTAAACAATCAGTAATACAAAAATATTTTTTATAAAAAAGTTATAGTAAATCAAATTTATAAAACTTTTATCTTTTATAATCAATAGAATATACCTAAATATCATATTTACGGAGGTAGTTTGCAAAAACGGAAATTTGCTTCGAAGAATAAAGCTCGACTTCCGGTTAACCGATTTACTTAAAAAACTAATCAACTCTGACAGCACCAACCACAGTGCTATATATGAAATTTAGTATTGATACGACTAATAGCGACCACAAGCACACACACACACACACACATACTCACAGACATCATTCCGAAAATGGTGAAAACGTGTTCTAAGGACCCCAAAACATGTATTTCCGTTAAAATCTCGAAGTCTATTTTTTTCATGAAAACAATACTTTCTCTATACTACGTATATGTAGAAAGTAAGAAAGGATACTTCCTAAGAATCAGTTTTACAATTAGCTATTTGCGTATTGGATCAGATGATCTTTCGTAATGCGACGGACCGTTCCATTTAATTGATCGAAAAAATGTTAAGAAGGAGGATGTTAAGGAATTGATCGTCCATCGAACTTTGGTCCTTCTTGTCCCTAATCTTATTAGTCCTCATTATTAATTTATCTCCGTCCGAATGGTCTTTAATTTGGCCTCTTTTTTCCTTCCACCACGTATTTTTCTACTCCCCATTTCTCTCCTGCCACCCCAACTCATTGGACTGATTCCTCCCAGGCTTTATTTTTCAAAGATCTTCCCACACTAAATTTTGTTTCCTGATTTATTTGTACGACCAATCCTATTACACTTCTGACCCATTGGAATGCTTCTCTACTTGGATGGAAGGAAATCCTGTTATCTCTTTTCCGAAGGACTCGATTTAGATACGAAATATTTAAGTAATTTCAGCTATACGAGCATAGCGAAAATTCGTAATCATAATGGAATTTCTATTGTTTTTCTTTTACGCTTGAGTTATTTCCTTAAACCGAACCACGGCTTGCAGGGTACTTATGCAAATATGAATGAATATTTGGAATATCAAGAGAATGCCAAAGAAACACTCAGGGTGCATTTGAAGGAACCTTTTGCTTTTTTCGGAGAACAAGACTGGGAAATTTGAATAATTTTTGTTTCCCATGAGGGAAAAATCTTTCGACAACCACATTGCGATCATAGCGTTTCCTTTATTATATACCGAGCATTACATATATTATGAGTTCGTATTGTAACAGATTTTTATTAAAGTTCCTTCCTACAGTAACGTTTGTTTATGTAAGCCACCATTGGAAACGTAATTTAATTTTCTATTCAAGTTTCAAAACATATTTTACACTAACATAACAAATCATGATTCTTATCTGAATTTCTTTATGAACATCATCGAGATTAATGGTATGAAAATTCATCCTACCAATCGGATAGGAATTATTGATCCATTTTCAGTTATTGGCAGTTGTTAGCTTATTTTGAAATAAGAAAATATTAACGTAGTATTCCACTACAAAAACCTTAAAGTCGCAGTTCTTAAAATAATAATAATACTTTTTATTATGCCCAGTGGCAAGACACCTAAGGGGAGCATCATAAGAATATTACAAGATATAAGCAGTAATAATCTTATACGAAGGAAAAAGTGAAGGTTGAGCTTAATGAGACGAGAGCAGGCAGACATTTGCACATATTTGGTAATTTCAACTCATGTTTAGGCGAATTTTGTCTTCCCGCCGGGAGTTCGCCTAGCGCAGACCTCATTTCTTTTGTTTTCATGTTTCCTGTTTTTTACCTGGCCACGAGGCAACCAGTCTCGAGCCAGACGGCGCACCGAAAAGTCGCCACTTGTAGCCTTTTGCGAAATAAAGCAAATTTTCACCTGTACAAAATTTGGTCCTTCGGGCCGGATAGCCATTGCTACGCCGGATCTTCGTATCTACGCTGGATATCCATTCATACGCCGGATCGTCTTTACTGCACCGGATCATCATATCTACGCTGGATACTTTCTCCACGCCGAATCTTCGTTCATACTCAGGATCGTCTTTACCACGCCGGAACTTCCTATCTACGCGGGATATTCATTTCCACCCTGGAACTACGTTTATACTTCGAATATTCCTTTCTACGTCGGATCTTCAAATCTGACTGAGTTACGAAGAAGGACAAGTGGTGATTGCGGAACGTTCTGTGAGTTAAACGCGTTCTGTCTCTATTCTTCCGATCGGTCGTCTCAATTCGACGCGCCCTACGGCGCTGGACTTCGGACTCACTTTCTCTTTTTGCCTCCTCACTTCGTGGTCCCTTCTTTACCTGCTTCACTATTTACCCTCACTTCGACCACCCCTCTCGCCATCGGCAGCGGTTCTGTCGTGTTGTTTTCATTTTCGAGGCTGCTCCTCATTTACTGTTATTGTTCGTCGCGACAGCTGTTCTGTCGTGTTTTCATTTTCGAGGCTGTTCCTCAATTACTGCTATTGTTCGCTCCGACAGTTCCTCTGTCGTGTATTTCATTTTCGAGGCTGTTCCTCATTTACTCTTATCGTTCGTCGCGACAGTTCTTCTGTCGTGCATTTACTTTCGAGGCTGATCCTCGTACACCACTATTGTTCACTGCCGACATCTTCTGTCGAGCATTTACTTTCGAGGCTGATCCTCACATTCCGCTATTGTTCGCTCCACAGCTGTTCTGTTGTGGTTACATTTTCGAGGCTGTTCCTCGTATGCTGTTACTCTTCGTCACCAATTGCGGTTCTGTCGTAATCTTTTAACTTTCGAGGCTGTTCCTCTGTAAGACGTTGGGTTAGTCTCTTGGACTCCTTAACTTCTCGCGCATTGTTTTGGACATCCGCTTAAATTCGCACCTCAGCACTCCTTTGTATCTTAGTGTGAATCATGTCTCTAACGACGAAGCAGTTGATCGCGCAGCAGGAGCAACGGGAACGTTTGATTATCCGATTTGTTCCGAATTTGAAAAAGAAAGGAGTCGCAAATATCACAAAAGAAGCCATTGAAACGAGATTGCGCTCTCTTGAGCGTTACTGGAGCGAGTATTCCACGACGAATTTTGAGCTAGCGACGCGTGAGGACGCAATTAAGGAGACATATTTTACTGAGAGTCGGTACGAGCAGACTCAGGAGAGTTATCATGATGCGGATGCTGAATTACGCGAGATGCTTGCGCGAATCACCGTAATACCCCTGCCCGTACCTATCCAAAGTGACGTCGATCAGGCTAACAATATCAATAATCAGTTACCGGTACAGCTTCCAAAAACAACACTCCCAACATTTTCGGGTGGTTATGCCGACTGGGAGTCGTTCTGCGATTTATTTACGGCAATCGTAGATGCGGAGCCTCGATTTTCAGCAGCAACTAAGCTGCAATACCTTAAACTGTGTTTGAGAGATTCTGCCGCGGATTTTGTCAAGAACATCTCGGTAACGGATGCTAATTACAAGTCAACCTGGGAGGCTCTGAAGGCTAGATACTGCAATCCGCGACTCGGTTTGCATACTTATCTTTCCATCCTGATGAATCTTCCGAAAATTATGAGGGAATCAGCGTTGGAACTGCGGACTTTAGTTGACAAAACACATCAAGCGGTTCGCGCACTCGAGAATCTCAGCCGACCAGTAGCGACATGGGATGACTGGCTTGTTTTCATCACAACTCAACGTTTGGACAAGGAGTCACGAAAGTCCTGGGAGGCGCACCTTAGTTCCAAGGACGTAGTGACCGATCCGACATTAGAGAATCAGTTGGATACTAACCCTTTTCCCAGTTTTAAGGAGCTAATGAAATTCCTGGAAGGTCGCATACGGGCGTTAGATATGATAACTACTATTCCAGGTTCGGGTAGAGGGAGCGCCTTTTCCTCTAAATCTTTTTCGTCGGAGGCGAAGTCATTTCACGCGCAAAGGAAAACAGGATCTCCCAAAACCGCTCGCAAGTGTGGACTCTGCCCATTGAGTCACTATTTAGCCACCTGCCCTCGCTTTACGGAAAAGACGCCCTCAGAGAGAAGAGATGAAGTTCGTCGACTGGGCGTTTGCTTTAACTGCTTGGGTCATCATCGCCTCAGGGACTGCAAGTCGGAAAAGCGATGCTTACGGTGTCGTGGGCGGCATCACACGCTCCTGCATACGGAATTAGTGAACAACGACGCCCTTCACTCTGCTACTGATTCGGATGACAATCATCAATCAAACCAGATCGCTGCGACCTCGGGATTGGCAGTCACCTCACTGACCGCTATGGCTGCTCCACATTATACCGTCCTTCTCGCCACAGCACGGGTAGTGGTCTTGGGACCACATGGAGTTCAAACTCAAGCTCGAGCCCTGCTGGACAATGGCTCCGAAGCATCTTTCATCACGGAGTCCTTGGCGCAACTTCTGCATCTACCTCACCAGCGAACGCACATTCCTCTGTCAGGACTCGGGGCGGCTGAGGCTGGCACTGCACTGAAGTTAGTTCAACTTACACTCTCTTCTAATTACGACCAGTCGTTCCATCTCGAATGCGAGGCATTGGTGCTGCCGCGTCTGACAAATCAACTTCCTGCGAAGGAGATAGTCGAGATGGACCTGTCTTCTTTCTCCAATTTGCAGTTGGCTGACCCACTATTTCATCAGCCGCAGACAATTGACCTCATCCTGGGTGCTGACGTTTATGGTCAAGTTCTTCGTCAAGGGCTGCAACGATTCCCTCAACGCAAAATCATCGCCCAGAACACTACTCTTGGATGGGTCATAACGGGCTCATGTGAATCGAGTGGATCACGGCGGGCGGAGTCTTCCTCGAGTAAATCCCTGGTTTCGTTGCATTGTTCCGCTTTCCAGGATCTTGAAGATTCTCTTCAACGCTTCTGGGAAATAGAGGAAATTCCTCCTTCCACCAAGACATTACGCCCAGAAGAGGAACAATGTCTGCTGCACTTTAAAGATACTCACTCACGTGGACCGGACGGAAGGTACATCGTTCGCCTTCCGATTTCATCGGAGCTTCCTGATTCTGTGGAGGAGACACGTCGGATGGCGCTTAGGTCTCTTGCATCAACTGAGCGACGATTCATACGGGAGCCAGAGCTTGCACCTCTCTATCGTGACTTCATGAGGACGTACGAAAAACTTGGGCACATGGAAAGGGTCCCTAGTTTCGACTCTCAAGTCAAGCGGGCGTGGTACTTACCTCACCATGCAGTCATCCATCCTTCATCATTGAAACTCCGAGTTGTATTCGACGCATCACGACGTACCTCACAGCAGCACTCTTTGAATGACTTCCTTCTCCCTGGTCCTCCTTTACAAAATGACCTTGCGCTAGTACTCACCAAGTGGCGAGGTCACCGTTTTGTATTCACCGCCGATATTGTGAAGATGTTTCGGCAAATTTTAGTGCATCCAGCTGATCAGGATCTTCAAAGAATTGTCTGGAGGCCTCATCCAGATACGCCAGCAGTCGATTATCGACTCAGCACTGTGACTTACGGTACTTCCTGCGCACCGTTCTTAGCAATGCAGTCCCTTCGGCAACTCATTGAAGATGAGGGGCATCACTTCCCTCTTGGAGCTGCTTGTCTCCACAAGGATGCCTATGTAGACGACATCTTCTCCGGGGCCGATGAACTCTTCTCAGCTTTGAGGATCAAAAGCCAACTATTGAAATTGCTTGCCTGTGCCGGATTTCAACTAGATAAATGGGCCGTCAATCATCCTGCTCTGCTTTGTGAGTCATCCTCTCAGAATCGAGATATCGAGCAGGCGAAACCTATCGACTCCAAAGAGTCCGTCAAAACTCTCGGGCTTATGTGGAACCAAGCAGCTGATCTTTTTAGATTCAACTTTCAGGTCCAAGACGCTACCAAAATGTTCCTCACGAAAAGAACGGTACTCTCCAACATAGCACGGCTCTTCGATCCACTAGGCTGGGTAGCCCCTGTCTCCATTGGGGCAAAAATCCTTATGCAAGATGTGTGGATCTTAAAGACCGATTGGGATACGCCTCTACCTACAGATATTGTGGAACGATGGACGACCTACTGCAATGCATTGTCTGAACTATCGGAGCTTAAAATTGATCGCTGGCTGGGAGTAACACCATCGTCACGATGTGAACTTCATGGATTCGCTGATGCGTCAGAGAGAGCCTACGCGGCGGTAGTTTATATCCGTGTCCTTAATGACGTGAACCAATGCCGGGTGTCACTACTTGCAGCCAAGTCCAAGGTGGCCCCGGTTAAAACAATCTCAATTCCCAGGTTAGAACTATGTGGAGCTGCTCTCCTCGTCCGCTTAATCAACTACCTGCGTAGAATTGACACGCTATCATCGCTACCAGTCTTCGCCTGGTCGGATAGTCAGGTGACTCTCGCTTGGCTACGGAAACATCCCTGCTCATGGAAAACCTTCGTAGCTAATAGGGTCTCATATATACAGACAGAGCTGCCCTCCGCTGTTTGGCGTCATGTACCGTCTCCTCAAAATCCAGCGGACCTCCCAAGCAGGGGCTTGGATCCAGTTTCTCTTCAGAGATCATCGTTATGGTGGAGAGGACCGGAGTGGCTATCATCCTCATTGGAAAACTGGCCACGACAACCAGATGCCTTGCCCACCCCCCAAGTACTCACTCTGCAGAGGATGGAAGAGGAAAATATTTTTCTCAAAAGGTTTTCCACTCTGTCTAGGCTAATCAGAGTGCTGGCATACTGCCTAAGGTTTATATCCCGATGCAGGCGTCTACAACCTGAGGCGACTACTTTCCTCAGTACAAAGGAACTCGCTGCCGCACGCTACAAAGCCATCCAGTTGACGCAGTCATGGGCCTTCGGAGCAGAATTAAAATTATTAGGTTCAGGCAAACCGTTGTCCCGTCGTAACCCGTTGCAACGTCTGAATCCCTTCCTTGACGAAGAAGGTATTTTGCGAGTAGGAGGACGCCTGAAATACTCATTCCTTTCATTTTCTACCAAGCACCCGCCAATCTTGCCCAAAAATTCCCACCTGAGCCAACTTATGATTGAATCTGCGCACCTTTCCTCACTCCATGGTGGACCTACCCTTACACTCAACGTTCTACGGAACAAGGTTTGGATATTGGGCGACGTGTCACTAGTCAAAAAATTAACTCGGCAGTGTGTAAGATGTCATCGTGCAAAACCGCGCTTTGGAGCTCAACTGATGGGTGATCTTCCCGCATCGAGGACAACACCAGCGCGCCCTTTTAGTGTAGCTGGTCTCGACTATGCCGGGCCGTTCTATTTACGTACCACTAAAGGAAGAGGACATCGCTCGTACAAGGGCTATGTGGCATTGTTCGTATGCTTTGTCACACGAGCAGTACATCTTGAAGCTGTCAGCGATCTCACCACTCAATCGTTCCTAGCAGCTTACCGGCGCTTCGTTGGTCGTCGAGGAGTGTGCAACACCCTGTACAGCGATAACGCGACGAACTTCCAAGGGGCTTTCAAGGAGCTACGCAAGATGTTTAGTGCTGCTTCTGCATTCTACGCGGAAGTTGCATCATCTCTGGCAAACGATGGAACCCATTGGTCCTTTATACCACCTGGTTCACCTCATTTCGGAGGCCTCTGGGAGGCTGGTGTAAAGTCGACCAAACATCATCTGCGCAGAGTAGTTGGTGAACACACTCTGACATTTGAGGAATTCACGACTCTTCTTATTCAGATTGAGGCCTGCCTCAATTCTCGACCTCTCTGCCCTCTTACCTCTGACCCTGATGACCTGAATGCCCTGACTCCTGCGCACTTTCTAATCGGGGAAAATTTATTTACAATTCCAGAACCCGAGTGTCCTAATGATAATAAGTTATCTAGGTGGCAGCTGGTGCAGCGGATGCGGCTAAACTTCTGGAGAAGATGGTCCCAAGAATATCTGCACCACCTTCAACAGCGGAGTCGGTGGCGTGATCCAAGGAAAAATTTTGAAGTAGGACAGCTGGTGATCGTCCGTGACGAGCGCTACCCGCCTTCTAAGTGGCCTTTGGGCCGCATCACCAAAGTGCACCCTGGACCTGACGGGCACGTTCGAGTCGTTACGGTCAAGATGTCGAATACGGAGCTACAGCGGCCAATAGTGCGACTCAGCCCACTGCCGATGCCGAATGCAGCTGCCTGATATCCGGAGCCTCAGACGTATTTCGTCCTCCGGACGAGGCGGGCGGGATGTTTAGGCGAATTTTGTCTTCCCGCCGGGAGTTCGCCTAGCGCAGACCTCATTTCTTTTGTTTTCATGTTTCCTGTTTTTTACCTGGCCACGAGGCAACCAGTCTCGAGCCAGACGGCGCACCGAAAAGTCGCCACTTGTAGCCTTTTGCGAAATAAAGCAAATTTTCACCTGTACAACTCAATTATTATATATTTTAGCAAGTGATCACACAGCAATGGCAGCAATAACTTAATCAAGCAAGAATTTAGAATTATTTTATGATAACACATCATTAAACTTTAAAATCGGATTTATGTATTATCCCATCCAAAACAGTGTTTGATATTTCACTGTCTGTTAGAGAGATCATCAACAAATAAAAATTCAGGGAATTAATTAAACAGCGCTTGTGTGAATTTAACTGGACATATTCGTTCTTTTACTCTAATTAATCCGTTTAAACTGAAAAAAATTTATTGAGGCAGAAGTAACATTATACCATTGGATTAACAGTAATCAAAGAGATTAAAATAATGGCGTACGTTTTCCGGAAATAAATAGTTGATTAAACACAAATGCGCAAATTGATTAGCGTCCCACAAACGTACGGATGCTAAGAGAGAATTAACTAATGATTCGTTGATTATAGAGAGAAATCTCCCATGAATGATACCGGATAGTAATCCTCGCTTTACGCTTTTCACGGATGGACTTGGTGACCGATTTCAATTGAACTGAACTGAATATGCTCTATTCAACTATATTTCGCGGCATTTGGGAGAATGAACGTGAATCAAACTGTTTGAATATAAATACGACGTATACAAATCCAAAGTACGCCATACCACAAAAAATAACCCCATTACATCGATTCATCCTGATTCGCACGGGTTTTGATTTTATGTATTCACAATTGAATTTTCAATCATTGTCAATTTTAAATAAAATAAACGAATTTTAAATCGAACAAGGTTTATTAATTAATTCACCGTGCATAACGGAATATGAAAGGCTGAAGAAATGATGAAAGATTATAATTATAAAATAGAATATAGTACATTAATGGCAGGTTTTGTTTACAATATTCCGTTAATGTATTGTTGTTATTTTATCATCAATCTCCATATTTTTAGTTGTCACGCGTTTTCTTTCCCGATGCCTTTCGATAAAATAATGTACAAAAATTCATTATATCTGATAAATAGTCGGACGAACTACTTTTCCGATTTCTTTGGGACTGGAGTTTATTAAGATGCTGATTACTTCAACATAGTTTGCAATTCTTAGATAGATATCTGATCCAAGTGGTTTTTAGGTCTTCTATAGGGTCGAAATAAGTCATCAGATGTTATAACGTACTATATCTGGGTCAAAGATAGAGCATTTTGACATGGATTTAATCTTTGCGGAAGCTTAGTACCTACAAATATGATGGCTAGAAAGAAAAATCTCTCCAAAATGCAATTAAACGTCTCAGAAAAAAACCCTAACAAACGCGTGCTGCAAACAGGCTTTAAAATCTAGTTTTATTCTTAAACTTTAGTATTTTTCCTTCTGAAATAATTTCCTGTTCCCTGGGATACCTCGCTACGGCTTCTCTACTTCAAAACAATTCGATTTCCTCAACGAGACCCACGCAACGAAAGGACAAAAAGAAACAAACTTTCTGATGTTTCGTGGACCGAGCCGTCACTTCCAAGTCTTTCTCTTTGCGTCCGAGACTTCTTTGTTTCCTGGAAAAACTTTTCAACAAAAAATGGTTGGATTTTCAATGCATCCCTTCTTAGCTAACCTATGTTTAATTAACCTATTGGAAAATTACTGATGAAAACAAACCGTATTTTTTCATCATTTTATCCACGATGTTTTTTTACTTAAATATCCATTTTCTAACATCTTTGTAAAATTATTACACATCTTCATTAGCTTCTTTCTCCATTCTATCCTCTTCCCAGTTTTGATCTAATAGTTCGTTACGCATTATCTACACATCAGACTAAATTTTCATTTCTCTTAGTTTATTTTTCCCCCTGTCACAATAATTTCCGATGTTCCATGAATTTATAATATCAAACGAACGTAAGTTGACTTCTAACGTTTACTTGTACTCATGCATTCCAAGGCACTGATTCAGTAAACTACGCAGAGCAGTATCAAAGCAAAGAACGTAAAATTTTGAAGTGCTGAATAAACTAGGCATGCCTAGGTAACCTTTCCAATTAAAGTACGAAATATTATACCAAAGTCTATTCAAATTAAATTATTCCACAATCAATAAATCAAGCAGATCATTGATAATACATACTCAGCGATAAATTAAGAATAAAATATAATAAATATGTTTGTAATTTAATCACGGAAACTGGATCAGAAGGACAAAACGCCGAATTAAAATTTTTATCCTTTCTGCTCGAACGGATTGGTAATTAAATAAGCTTTGATCATCGAGAATTTAAATTTCCTTGCACCATGGCAAACATGTTGTTGGAGATACACATTTGGACATGTCATTGGTCGCCCTAATTTTAACTTATTCTAAATATTATTCAGATACATCCCCATAAATCGTTTCATATACATTCCCTAATTAAGTTGGATTATTGATATATATAATTACTCATTTTTATCCATTTTACAAGACAAACCCTTAGAAAATTCCGCGTATTTAATATAGAGAAAAACTTTAGACAATATTTTGAGATCGGATATTGCAAAATTACATTATTTGTGAGCGTTATGCTATTTTCAAATGCTATGAAACAAAGTTCTAGTAATAAGTTTGAGAGCTTGTGATTGAATCATATTCTATCCTTTAGATATCTACAGTATTCCTCCTTTCGATGCTAAAGTAAACATAAATGAATTATCCTTTCAAAACTTTCTCACGCATCCCACCATACTCAAACAGGGTTCCCTAGTTACATATTTGCTCGAGGACAAGACGAAAAACCCGCGTTTGTAAAGAGCAGGTATTATCTCCGGTTAGTTAGTCGAAGGCATTTAGCGTGAAGCATGAAGGGTCTTTTTAAAGGTAGTCAAGACTTCGGAAGGTGAAAGGAACCTCGGGTGAAGGATATAGACTCGGAGTTTGGGAAAGAAGGAAAGAGGAGGGCTCTTTTAATAGGAGTTATGCGGCCGATATCCTATACGATGCAGGAAGTTTTGGCGGAATTAATGGACTTGAAAATTAGCACCAGGTGGCATTAATCACCGGGAGCCGCAGTGCGCTAAGTATCGGTAGGTTCCCGCTTTTGTATGAGGTAAGGAAGGATGTTTGCTTTTAAATACGAAAGATCCGATATCCTGAGGGCAAGAAGTGGAATATCTTCCTCGCTTTCCTTTGCGCTCCCTGGGAACCATTTAAGTTTGGCTCCGGGAGAAATTTCCGAGGCCCTCAAAAAGGTTTCATAAATTACGATTCTGGGATTATCTGACTACATTTATCGCAATCATTAGCTAATTCTAATAATTAGTTGCCTGTCTGGCTAATAAAGTCAAATATTCCACAGATATAAGATAAAAGTTCCTGCATGTGATGATAAATGTGCCCGTGTTACATTAAATTATGCAGTAACGATTGCATTGTTGCTAAGATGTGTGCGTGTAGTGTAATCATCGGCGCATAAGAAGGATTTATTTTAAAAGCAATTTTTGCTTCCACTGCAGTCTGATAAAAGAACCGTTACCTTTATTTTATAATTAATTCTCCATTTATATAATTCGTTTTACCTTATTAAAATTTAAACTTAATTACCATCTTATAGTTTGGACATCAAATACGAACGGAATTTTTAACAAATTTGGCTATGGTTCGAATTTTACAAGAATTCTCGTTTCTAGTTCTATTTTCTTCCCACGAATATGAATGTCATGTATGGTTCTGCATTTCTGTCCCGTTTCGATTCAAAAAATGTCCATGCATGAGAAAAATTCTAGCAAGATTAACTACCTTTAAGGCGCTACTTTTCTCAAACAAAACTGAGGAGATCTTCCTTCATTCGTCTATTTCCTTTATTACCAGCTGTTAGGAATCCTAATTTAAATTAATATAATATAGACATTTATGCTAAATAATTCTATAACTACTATTTTTGTTAGTTTAACTTCTATTTATCCCTTACTTTATGCAATCTGTTTCTTCAAAAGTTGCATTATCAATTAATGTTTCAATAACTATTATACTATTATTGTTATTTAAGAATGCTGTGTACACAATATTTAACAAAAAAATCCCCTTGTCTATTGACTTTATTTAATTTTCAAGGAATTTATTCATAGGTCCTCAAGATCTTAAAAATGGTAACACCGAACAGCTTTCAATTTCCTTGGTATTCTTTACAATTAGAAGCTCAAGGTGCCGATATATCGGCTTACGCTTTTCGCTTTGAACATCTAAGGGCTTACTTTTTAATAGGAATTTTCAAGCATATACAACTAAATACGTCGCTTTTTATCAGTAAATAACTGTCGAATTAGTAAAATAAAATGCTTTGTCATATACTCTTTGATTACCTGAATGACAAAACTGCACAGAGCAGGTTTCATTTTTTTAATTGTTCAATTCTTCTATCCATTCAATTTACAAATTCCACTTGATTCATATGATTCAAATTTCCCGGTAAACGTAAAATACATAGCATAGATTGAGAAGAGTAATTTAAGGTAAATCGAAGGAGAGGTTTATCAGATAAGTTAGTGAAAAAATTGAGGTTTCCGAAATATTCGGGATTTTGTCTTTGATCTCTATTTTCACGTAACCTTTTTAGTATTGTTCTCAAATAACTCTGGTGCAAAACTTATGGCGTTTGATATCTCCAAAGATTCCTTCGAAGAATGAATGTTCAACATTCTAAAAAGAATAGCATATCCTTTAAATTATGAATCATTCTTAAAGTATCCATGAAGACATAATAGAAGTAATTTCATTCTAAATGTAGAGGCAAATACAGTGGGATAATGCAAAATAGGCGAACATTAAGCTTCATGAATTAGGTTTTAAAAATATGCTCATTTTAGTAGGCATTTATATAAATACAATTCACAAGGAGATTATAATAATAATAATAATAATAATAATAATAATAAAACGGCTTTATTCGGACGAGATTGAGACTAAAAGTCTCCTCTTCCATCTAACCCATCGTCATACAATACATAAATAATTGATTTAAAGAGATAACTTGAAAAAGATCTGAGAAGAATTGTGGATGTAAAAAACCTAAGAAATTCTTGAATAATAATAATAATTGAATACATTAAATGATAAAGAAATCAGCATTAGAATGAGATAAATAAAATTTTCATTTCTCAAAAATTTAACAATTCCACGCTGAGACGCATATGCGCTTTTCTTTGTCAATCAGTGAGTCGACTGTCAGCCCTCTTGGAGCAGTTCCAAAAGAGATTCTCAAAAGTTTTAGATCGCAAATGAATGTCGTCCCAGTTCCGTATCTTACTTTTATGCACACTTCGAACACTTGTGCCGCTACTCAGCTCTCACGAAGCGTAAGACGTCAAGTTCCTTCAATTTCTCATCGAATCCCTTTTTTACGGCATTTAATGCGCTACTTTAAAGCCCTCGGCTGTTTTATTAAGAGAGACGTTTCAGAGACGACCCGATAAAGAATACTTCCTAGTCTCCCGCAGCAGAAATGGCTGATCTGAATTTTCAGAAGAACGAAACTTGTGCGATTTTCATACTTGGATCGTAAAATGCAGATCTCTGAGCGTCCCCACGGAGGAATAGTGTTGCAAAAGCAAAACAGGCCCTTCTTCTTCACTAAATCCCTACTTTAAGGCTTGAAATCGTACCCTTTGCTTTTCTCAGACTGATAAATTCCATCATTTAACCATAGTTTCCTGTTTATCCGACAAAAACAATGAAAACTAATATCATACTGTCCATATTTCGATTGTATCTCCTAGTTCCAAAAGAAGATCGCAGAAATAAATGAATTTATGAATGTGTTCCGTTCATTTTTGGTTTGACATATTACAGACAGTTTTATTAACAAAGTTTATCTATGCGGTAAGAGAAACTCCGACTTGATTCTAAAAATGCCAACTCAGGAACATTTAAGTAAGGTAGTGTTGCATTCTAAACGAAAGCATTTCAGGATAAAATTGTGCTTTCCAAAGCCAAAAAAGTAGTTATTTAACTTTCTTTCTGTCGCTTTGCTTTCGAAGTCGAGCAATGCTGAATTCGATTTATAATTAAGTTGACCTTGAAGCAATATTATTTATCTGATACGATTCCTTTGACCTAGATTCCTTTATACCTATCCTTAAGTGTATCACCAAAGGGAAACAGTTGAGACAAATTCTGGAGGCTCTCCTGGACAGCGCTTTCGGCCTCGGTGAAAGCGGTCCCGGATTCGAATCCCAGTGGGAGCCAATGAGCGAAATACCCTTAGCTGTCGAAGCACTTTTAAGGAATAACAACAATAAATTTTGCGAAACGCAACTTCTGAGTGCTTAAATCCTTTAATGTAACACATTTAGCGACTTCAGTTTAAAGCATTTACATTCGCGTTGAAGCAATTGGAGGCTGACGATAAACTACGTATAGGCACCTACTCCGCTGAGAGAGGAAAGCTCGAATGGTAGAAATCTAGATGATCAGGCGTTGCTTTGTGGAAAGCCATTTAGGTAATGAAGAAAAACACTGTAAATTTTCCACACTTTTTTTGCTTACGACCGGTTTCGCTACCGGAGTAGCATCTTCTGGTACAGAAATTATTGTAAAGTTGCTTAAATGTCTTGAAGGGGTGGAGGGGAAAGGGATGGAGAGGTTAAGGAAATATCTTTTTGGGAAGGGAGATAAGAGGTGAGGTATGCGGGAAAGTGTGTCCATTGGCGAGGAAACCTTTTTCCACGGAATTTTTCAAAATTTAAGCAACTTTACAATAATTTCTGTACCAGAAGATGCTACTCCGGTAGCGAAACCGGTCGTAAGCAAAATAAACGTGTGGAAAATTTGCATTGTTTTTCTCTATTACCTCGAATAATAGGTTTCAGGAGCCCAGTTACGTTGGGTTGAGAAGGAGGGTTGCGAGTTTTACCACGATTTCTCCATCACGTGTTCCTTGTTGGAGTAAATGTTGCAACTGCGCCCTGTTTTGAAAATTCACGCAGTGGGCTCGAACCAGTGAACGAACACCGCGTACACAGAGATTATTCGTCTCCCTCCGAAATTCAAACTGTTCGAATACTATTCATTTCGAAAATTCCTTAGAAACGCAATGAATTGCAGCATTGATATTTACCAGGTGTAAAAGTATGAAACCGGAAGTTCCCTATAGATGGTGCTCGCTATCAGTTTAAAGACCGTAAGACCGCTTCTGTAGCGCCATCCTCTCCTTCTAACAGCTGACGAAGTTTGTCAACACGCAATAACCTAAGTTTTATACCCCGATATATTTTTCTATAACCTCAAAAATGTCGAGTTTTGTGCCTAAGAACTATGATTTGCGGACAGCATTGGTTTACTGCTATCATTTGAAGAAAACTGCTGCAGAATCGCATAAAATGCTTGTCAAAGCATACGGTTAACTTGCTCTTGGCAAAACTCAGCTCTTCGAGAGGTTTAAAAAATTTAAAAGTGGTGATTTTGACGTGAGAATTGTTTTCTTTTTTTTGGTGTGGCATTCATTTCCTGCCGGAGAGATGAGAAAAATGTATAAATTCCAATGAAGATTATTTTGAATAAAATATTTTTTATAATATTCAGATAACAGACGTGTAATTTTTACAAAACACCCGGTAAACACAACCTCCTCGTCTTCAGTAGGAGGTTGGTTATCATTTCGGACCCTAATTTCTCTTTCGCATATTCCTTCGTCGTGTCATTGTAATACTTTCTGACACTGAAAGCATCTGAAACTTGTATTGTTTGTCATTCCAAATATATATAAGTAATGTAGCTATAAAAATCTCGGACCGAGATACTGTTATTGGCCACGTTCCTTTCCTGCAAGGTATTAAAAAGACTCCCATGATCAAAATACGATTGCGAACAAAAATAAATGACGTATATTCTCAAATCTAAGAGGCATTTCTTCTTCGCGTTTTAGGGGTGTCCAATAATCCAAATACGTCTTAGATTCGAGTGCATCTTTAGATTTGAAAACATACAACCGTCTCAAGATCAGCTAAACCGTTGCTTCCCCCTTGCCTTTCTTCCTTCTCTTATTCCCATATTTAAAAGATACTTTTCTATCCTAAAATAATTTGCTCGTTTTACTCACCCATTTGAAAGGGCGTCTCCGCTGTCAAATGTTTTCCTCAGCTGCTGCAGTCGATCCCGGCCTTCCCGAGACAGTCACACATTAAGCGAATGCTATTATCCTGCTAAACAGAACTCGCGAAATTTTTTACGAAAGAAAGAGGTCCACGGGTGTCCTTTCCGAAGCACTTACACAAAAAGACAATTTGAATCACAGCTCAGAAATCAGTGCTTGGTTAAGTTCCACTCGGAGCTTGAATACGCCAGCGACGACACCTCCCGGCGAACCACCACTTCCTGTCCTTCCAAGCTCTCCACAACGGCCTTCGACCTCTCCGTAGGCTCATGTCCTTCAGTGTTCCATACTTAAAGCCCTTATCTTATATTCTCAGTAAGTAATCCTTATCCTTGCATAAGAAATCAATTGTCTCTTTGTCATTCTCTTGCACCATTACCTGCAAATGCTTTCTTAAGCGATTCCCAGTATTCCTTCCACCCGTTTCTCCGCTTCATATCCTTAATCAACATCCTTTCACACCATACTAACTAGCACTTCCTCTTTAAGTTCGCTTGTTGTTACTCTTTCCTTGTTGAATTGCATATTTACGCCAGTCTGCGCGATATCCGCTTATCCGATATTTCATTGGCTAGTTTCTGAACGACCTATTTCATACTCATAAACCAAAAGACTCAAAACTAAGTATCTTTACAATCTTTCCCTGATATGATCTTCGAGGGTTAACTTTCTCATTGAAAAACTGAAAAAGATAAAGCCAAATAAATCTTGAGCATGAAGAAATTGCTTAGAAAAAGCTCCTTCTAGTATGATCTTTTAGCTTCACCTCTTAACATAGTTCGATTAAAGAGATTGCATTGCTCAAAGGGGCTTCTAATCGCCTCAGAAAATGATGGGCTCGATAGCCGATCCTCTAAACACGCTCTCCCTTTGAGTCCCTCTCGGTGAAATTCCTTCTGGTGCTCGTCTAATCTCAGTCTTAGAGGCGCACTCCTCTTTCGCAGCCAATTGAGAGTCCCTATACCGGAAACTTCTTTGAGAGGACCGGCTACAGGAGCTTCGTCGCAGCGTCATCTTCTGTATGGTTAATTCCTCACTCACCTCTCAACAGCCCTATTTTACAACATTTATAGCGCAATTTGCTCCACCTCCACCACAGCAGACCTTCGACTAAAAAAGAGGTCAACCTTTCCTCTTTAGTCGAAATGAAAACCGATCTTTGAAGCGGGATCTAAATTCGCCTTTATTTAGGTTGCGAAATATCGAAAATCCATTCTGAATTATGGACTCATTACGTTAATGATGTATAAAAAGTTTACCTCTTTATTTATATTCCTGAATTTCAATTTTGCTCCTATTCTGGTTTCTCCGTGAGTGATTTGTATATTCGTTAGGGCAGCTAAAAATTGATTTTCGTGAAGACCTCCTTATTAATTCCCTCCGTCAATATTTCTCATTGATCCAGCTCTTTTTACTGGTATAATTTCCAATCAAGGCAGCTCATTTCAGGCTATATTGATTGATATTAAAAAAACGAATCAAATTTTAATTTAAAATGAAATTGAGATATCCCTCCTAAGTATATAAAGTGAAATCCAGTCCCTTCGAAAAAATGGAAGATTTATGCATTTATTGTATTATTGCCACATTATAATTGCTATCGATGTTTAATAATTATAATCACTTAGCTATCCAACCGTTGAGCATGTGTCCTTCTGAGATTTGCTTAACTGTCTCCCTCTTTTGATTTTTTTAGTAATCCCTATTACCGAAAAGGAAAGTGCCGCCTAATGTCTCCAAATTATAACACAGTCTCTAATGATTTAATTGGTATAATGCTGCAAATATACATCTAAATATAAATTTTACATTGTTTTGGATCGTAATTTAAAGTTTTGAGTTGTGATAATAGTTATTATAATGGTTTTCTAACAAACGAAAAAGAACTGCTGCATTTTTTTCTCATTCCATATGACCGAAGGATAAGCATTAAAACAATAAATAGTGTTGCAATATACCAAATAGCAATCAAGGTGAACCCACCTTGTCATCCATCGGTACACAGCATTCGATTATTTTCGTGAAATATCTGTTAGAAAGTCAACAGGGCCAGCGACATAAACGACCAAATACGAAATAATGAAAGAATGAGAAACAATGACTCTGAAAGACATTTATCAAGGATATTATCCTTGATAATCGCTCTAGTACGATACCACAGAAAAATAATACTAAGTGAATGCGAATAAGTGAAAATAACACATTATTATACACAAATTAAATTATATGGTTCAGTTTGTACAAAAAATAATGATATCAACTTAGCCTTTACAGAGAGTCCCACGTAAATTCACGAGAATGTCGGCACACGCGATCGAAAGAAAGTCTACGGCCATCGGCGTCGACGGGTAATGTTCAGCGACCCGCGCTCTCGTGCAAAATGACCTTCTCTTTGGAGGACTCCGTTTTTCGTGAACAAGAGGGAAAAACAATGAAGCACGGAAATTTGTAACGAAAGGGTTTCAGCAGATTGTCCAATCACGTTGCTAGAAACTGTCACAGAACTCCGCCGTGTTAATTAGTCCGATCGCCGACAGTATCACTGCACTTGCCAGTATATAAGTCGTGTTTTCTAACGGCCGTTCTGCCGTCGGCCGTTCTAACTGAGCCATTCTAACAGCAACTTGTAAAAGGGCAACTTAGAAATTGGCAACTTACTATGGCCAAATTTCCCTAGAAATTCGTCACAATAGATATTCTTAAATTGTGATGCAATGATTTTATAGTATTTTATTTTCAAATATCTCATAAAATGAAGATGAATACCTTTAATATAAATTCTATGGTATTCTTTTCTAACGATAAGAGCAATAGAACAACTCAGTTATTTGAAACATTCAGTATTATATTTTTCGCCTAGAAAGGTACAGCTATATTAGGTAAAACTATTTCTAGCTCCAGCAGAGAACTACTTATAACGCTAGTATTCCGCTGAAGTACAATATAAATCACACTTTTTTATGGAGAAAAAAGAAAGTTAAATGCCTTTGTCTATTGCAGCAACAATAAAAGAATCTTTACTATCAAAACTTGTACAATATCCTTCAAGTATCGCTCAATATTATTCATTACCTTACAACATTTAAATCAAATAACGGATATATTTATATCGAAGGAGCTTCATTTTAAAGAAATTCTAACTCTCATAGAATAACGTAATGTAAAATTAGAAGGAATAAAATGATTTTTATACGGAAAAATTAAAACATTTTCATGAAAACTATAGAACAAAAATATTCAGTTTTCAATTCAAAGACATATCGCCATAAAAATTTAAATCTGATAAACCACGTAATATTTCAGTTTTTATATGAGAATCAAATAACGACGCATGTAAAACTCTTTCAAAATGATGTACTCAGCGTATTTGATTTAAATCCCAGGCAAAACTCATTTCAACTAAAACTGTCAACAGAATAGTTCACAGGAAGGCAGCTCCACCATCAACATTTTCTCTACCCCGAAACACGTTTCGATGGACTGTTTCTAAATTCTTCCGTATTTGAAAAATCCCTCGGCTGACCTTGCATCTCCGAACTGTATCTCAACCACAGGTTTCCTCTGCAGCTGAGCTCTGAATGAATCGAACACTTCTCTAAATGAGAACGGACGTGGGAGTCTAAAAAAGAGAGAAAGCGCGCGGTTTTCGTATAACGAATGCATAGGCTTCCTTTTACTGCTTCGATCTCAAACGGCGGAGTTGATCTCGCGGTGAATGCAATTTCGTCTTCGCAGCGATGAACGTCAAACCGTTGGGAGAATGTTTCTCGGAGGAAGGGTTCTCCTGAAAGTGGCACATCACAAAGTTTGGGATTCACCGCTTCTCTCCGCGACGCACTGGACGTTTGCTCTAATTGCTCTTCGGATGGCGTAGAATACTGTTTTACGGTATATGGACAGAAATGAGTTCTTCAATTAGCCAATCCACCCAACACTGCATCCCGAAATATGCCCAGTCTAAATATTTTATTTTAATTTGTGACTGAAGTCTCGTTTTTTTCTTCTTTTCGCGGCAATAATTTTAAGCTATTTTTCTAAAAAAAAAACTTGTTAACTCCATCACCATAAATGAGGGATCCCAGTTCGAAACACATTAGTCACGTATAATGCTTGAGAGAAGAATGTTTTGAATATAATACCCGTGTAACCAGTTTATAGTACTAATCATAGGATTACGATTTAGTGGTAAATAACATACCTGGATAATAATTACGTTACAAAACGTATAATCCGAAGACTTTTTTGACAGTTTATAGGTTCTGAAGCTACGAGGGCAGATCGGAATGTAACGCACAATAATTTTTTCTCCCCTGGTATTGCAGCTGGAATGTTAAAATTTCACGACGATAAAGCTTGAAGTTTGCGCTATAGAGGGTATTTTGTTTTCATGTGCAGATCTAGCGAGAGAAGCCTGAACTATGAAACAAACATGGCGCGCATGTTACTGTCGTCCACGTGTGAAGAGCAGCGGGGCAGATCGGAAAGTAACGCACACTAATTTTTTCCTAAAAAGTTCAATATGTGCCAAACAAATCACAAATTAACTTACTTCTTTGACCTACTATGTAAGTTAATTTGTGATTTGTTTGGTTTTGGTACATATTAAAATTTTTGGGAAAAAAATTATTGTGCGTTACTTTCCGATCTGCCCTCATATTATAATTAATCTGATATGTTATTCCTTCGGATAGTGTCTATTTGCAGTTGTTCAGCCAAACGTTTCCTCTACATAAAACCCTGTGAGAAATTATCCATTAATATCAACCGAGTAAGGGTAAGATTTGATTTTAAAATATTACAAATCAATTAATTAGCTATCAAAAAGTGATCCGAACATCTCGTTCATTTAAAGATATATTTTAAATGAAGAAAAAACACATAAACACGCCATTCCTAAAATACTGATAGGTTTCTGAAATGATTTATTCGTTTCAAAAGTCAACGTCACAGTCAATTATACAAATAAATAATAATACCATTATGACACACTATCTTCTCTGAATTCCGCGCTGCACGGACTGCTAGAGAATAATTTCCAGGAAGCATAGAAGAAAAGTGTACATCCAAATGGAAAATAATGCTCAAATGAAGTGACAACATCGAAGATGATTTCAGTACCGTTTAACTCACCTAAATCAAAACTAAATAAAGAAACAGCTCCGATTGATTTCAGTTACTCTTCTGGTAATACAGCGACACTTAAAAGCGACTACCTTTTTACTTTCTCCATATACGAAGTATAGAGAAAGTATTGTTTTCATGAAAAAATTCGACTTCGAGATTTCAACGGAAATACACGTTTTGGGGTCCCTAGAACACGTTTTGACCATTTTCGGAATGATGTCTGTGTGTATGTGTGTGTGTGTGTGTGTGTGTGTGTGTGTGTGTGTGTGTGACAGTGGGCGCTCTAACGTGAAAACTATTAGTCGTATCAATACCAAACTTCATATATAGTACTGTGGTGTGTGCTGTCAGAGTTGATTAGTTTTTGGAGTAAATCGGTCAACCGGAAGTCGAGCTTTATTCATTAAAGCTCATTTCCGGTTTTCAAAATATCTCCATAAATATGATATATACGTATATTGTATTACTTATAAAAGTTTTAGATAATATATTTTGCTATAACTTTTGTATTTAACATAGTTTTGTATCACCGGTTGATTAGGAGTTATTCGTGAAATACTGATAAACCGGAAGAAGATGATTATGTACTTTGTGGGCGCTCTAACATCAAAACTATTCATCGGATCAACACCAAATTTCATATATAGTACTTTTTTTACAGTCGTTAGAGTTTATTAGTTTTTGGAGTAAATCGGTCAACCGGAAGTGAAGCTTCATTCTTCAAAGCTAATTTCCGGTTTTCAAAATATCTCCATAAATATGATATTTAGGTATATACTATTATTTATAAATGTTTTAGAAAATGTAATTTACTATAACTTTTGTATGAAACATAATTTTGTATCACTGATTGTTTAGGAGTTATTTATGAAATACTGATAAACCGGAAGTTGCTGATTATGTACTTTGTGTGCGCTCTGGGCTCTATGGGCGAAAGGCCAAATTCATCGTTTTTTATCGAGCATGTCCCGAAAAACATTATTTATAATGTTTGTGACGTAAAAGATAATAATATATAATTTAATCACTCATCTTCCAAGTTTAGATGGAATATAGAGTTCGAAATTACTGTCTTAGATAAATATTTACATCTTATATTTCATAATAGTTTTAGAAAATTATATTTACTATAACTTTTGTATGAAACATATTTTTGTATCACTGATTTTGTAGGAGATATTCATGAAATACTGATAAACCGGAAGTTGCCGCTTATGTACTTCATGAGCGCTGTGGGCGCTGTGGGTGAATAGCCATTTCATCGTTTTTCATCGAGCATGTCCCGAAAAACAATATTGAAAATGTTTCTGACGTAATATATAATATGATATAAATTAATCACTTATCTTCAAAGTTTAGATGGAATACAGAGTTTGAAAAGACTGTCGTAGATAAATATTTACATCTTATATATGGAGAAAGTCATGTGCTGGCCACATCAGATTTTTAGTTATATCTTCATATCCCACCATTCTGAAACTGTTATTTTTTTCTGCAGACAACCCGATTCAGCACATTATCTCTGAGTATTTATTCTTCCAAATTGAAAGAGGGTGGAGGCACGCAAAGGAGTTAGATAAAGAAGGCCCCGCAACATTCAGAGCTGGGAAATATCATGGTCGGCCCATCCGGAGGGTGGGATTAGGGGGGGAGGGTGGTTGGGGGATGGGAAGCCATTTGTTTTCGTTGAGCGGTGCGTTGACAAGTGCAGTCTGAAGAGGAGACGCCGGGGAAGGCTTTTATTTGCATTTTGATAACATCTGTTTTGGGTATAAATTTGAATTTATTTTCTTCAAGGACACTTTTTCTCGAATTTTTTGTAGTGATTTTCGCCAGATACGCTTTTGCTCCTAATATTTCTGAAGTGGGTTTTTAGTTATATTTCATGCACGCTCGAATGATTTGGAGATTCATCTTCCTGAATCACTGAGAAAATTAAAGTTTCGTCCTTTCCATTTCTTTTTCGCAAAACAAAAATTAAATGCTCCAACTTCCTGTGAGACTTCCTCAAAAACATGCAAAAATTACACTCCAGGATTTCCAAAAGGAAAAATTACACGCATTCACATCAATCTCAGGAACTTTTACGGATTTAATTTTACGAAACAAATATGAATACCACGAGTATGAGACATCTAATATAGAATCCGAGTTAACATGAATTGAAAGTTATTATTTGATCAATAAAAATTTGGACACGAGAAGCATTATTATACTAAATAATTAGAAAAGCATTCTTTATTGTTCTGAAATATGGTTAGTCAATCAGTTCGCTAGCTCATTATTAAAAATTTTGTTAACATCCGTTCGGTTTAAATAACAAACCGAAATTCACTAAAACTAAACGTATACACGAGAATAGTCCGATGAGGCCATTTGAACAAAACAGTGCTACTTGTACTACAAGAACTATTAGTTGATGAAACAGCAAAGGAAAAAATTCCCCTTGAAAAATTTGATATATTACCTAAAGCGAGGCTTTAAAAATTTACTACTTAACTTCGGATTTCGAAGATATACTTTCCATTCAAAATTTCCTAAAAACGTACATTCTCGAAAAGATGAAGCATTGAAAACATTTGATAACAATCTTCCCGTATATTCGCTCATTCCGTTTACTAGTCCACTCTTTGCTACAATTTCTGATGACTTATTTTCATCGATTTTATCTCCTTGACGCTTCCATGGACTAAAACTATCATGTGAAAATAAAACACTGCTGAATTAAATTCACCACTTCTTAAGTCTAATCTCTAACATTTTCTTGTTCTTCAAAACATATTTTTAAAAATTCTATTTAATAAGACTAAATTGGGATCAGAAGCACTCTCTCTTGAATCAACACCGATCATTGTGTCTTGCTATTTTTCAATTCAGTACTTAATGAAAGTGCAGATACTCGTTTTTCATACTCTAGTAATGCGATATTCGAAAGATCAGCTACGAATGGCCTAATATACTTTTGCGGGAGGAAAATGAATGCGATTAGCATTGAGGAGGGACCGCTCTTTTGAGGGATTCCCACATTTGATGAATTCGTAGGAATCGAACCTTCTCGAGTGGATAAAGACTGCTTTAGCATATTCCTCCGCAGAGAGGCGCCACAAAATGCAAAATCGGCCCAGGTGAACGCCGCCGAATATAATGAATTGATCCGAGTTTTCATTCCCCGAAAATCGCCTTAGTGATCGCTGTAATGCCTTTGATGCCCAAATGGTATTTACGGTGGAAGGACGCCTCTGCGATGAACGAAGGATTTCAATTTCAAAGAGAACCAAAGTATTCACTGGATGAAGAATGTCGTCTATAATTTCATCACTCAATTTTACGAGTATCCGTTGCGATGGAATAACAACATTTCATTTTATATATTTTTTTAAATCGAAAATCATTTTTCCCTCGGTTAAATAACTCAAAATTACTCAATACATATCTTAAGAGTTGTAATAATCGTGATATTAAGAACTTAATGCTTACCACAATAATATTTCAAATCTCACATGGTACTTCACACTTAATCCTTGATTGATGGATTGGATTGATTACTCTTGGGTTTACGATTATTTCGAATGACATAAATGTTGGTCTTATAATTTGGAACGTTACACTGAATGTAACAACAAATAAAATACATTTACGCTTGAGCCAATGCACCGATTTAGAGTAACCAAATTCAGATTATAGATAATATGGAATATTTAGTTGAATCCAATTTGAATAAAGATTACTATATATACATATATTATCGAAAATAAAATCTTCTATAATACTTGGAAACCTTACCCAAGGTTTCAACACATAATAGATGTTCCTTTGAAATCATTTCGATCCAAGAAATCTGCTGAAAAATTAGCAACAATTTTATCTATATTTATAGAAAAATTTAATATTTCTATCATTCGAAATTCTGTTCTAAAATATTCTGTGATTTCTCACTTTTGCCAATTGGTCATCAAAATTGTCTTCTTCTCTATTATCATATTGTATATCTGATACTGAACATCTTTAGAAAACAAAGATAGGAGCTATAACGAAGCAGTACATTTCATTTTAGTAGAGCAAAATGTAAATCGGATCTTTTAAACGATTCAAACAGACTGAACACCAAAGAAGTCCTTGCCTAATTGTTTAATTCTTGTGATAGGTGAGCTACGTAAGAAGTTTCTTGTATATTTGTATAGTAAGTATGCATAAGCCATAATAAAAGAGTTAGTAAAAATGCACCGAAGTTGCTCTTTATACATTTAAGTGATGAAACTATTAACAAAAACAACATCCAAAACAGAAAAATATGCGAGATGCGGTAACATCCGAAATGCAAGAATGGCAGATGATCATCACCCAATAACTAAGCATCTGAATAATATATCATTAGCATTTTCCATATAGCGCCGATACTCTGAACTTCCCATTCGTTTTCAACGGCTCCCTGATGAAAGGATGAATGGCGAACAATTACGTAGTCCTCTGACCATATTCGAAATTCCTAATAAGAGCAAAGCGCATGCGCCATGAGTGAGCATTCCTCCCCTCGTGATTCAAATCGCGTTTAATTATGATTTGGCTCCAGTCAGACGAGTCGCCTTCCCTTTTTTCATTTTTGGTCGTCGACGCGGTCACTAATTCCGATATCCACGGCATGTCGGTCGCTTATTAATCTCGCTATCCGTCACCGTAAATTTTAAATTAACCGGATCTCTCTTTTAGACAAAACGAGGCCTCTGCGGTGTTTGTCCGCCACTCGGGATGATGAAGAAAGATGATGGACCGGATTTATTGAAAAGAATGGAAGAAAAGACTCTCGGTCTGTGTTCGGGGTGAAAAACGAAATAAAATATTAGAAAGAGAGATATCTGCGGGAGAGAGAGATGGGAATGAGGGAAAAAACCTCCGGTCGCGCAGTATCCCCAATAAATAAAGACGCAGTTTCCTGTTTGTTGAAATATAGCTTCATTTCCGCCTCTATCCCGATCGCTCTAGGTCAGTTAATCGCAAAAAGAACAATTGTGTATTGTGCGTGATTCTTCTGTAAAGTTACTTAGGATTGTCCATAGTTTTTTTTTTCAAATGGGTCTAAATTGTTATCACGGGCAACTAAATGAAAATATAATGTGATGAATCATTAGCTTTCAATTTCATATGACTTGTGTTTAATTACTAATAAATGGATTTCAACGTTAAAATGAACTCAGAATTTCTTAATGATATCGATTACAATATTTATACCAATATTTTTTTAAGAATAATGGAATATGTTTTCGTAATATATCCGAAAAACATTAATGTTCATATTGATATATTTGTGTTGAATAAGACAGTGATTATCCTAAATTCCTATTAAATAGTGAGTAACATCTAAATATCGGTTTGATAGATTTTTTGGTAATACAAATATGCTGTGTGAAACCTATTTTTACGATATAATTCGATGAAATGGCGTATTTTCTGTTGTTTACTGTTTACTTGGCATTGTTTTATTCTCTCCTTAACATCTTAAGAATCGAATATAGGGTAGATATTTTTTGATGATATAATCGCTTCAAAAATATATCAACGAATACATTTTCCCATCAGAATAATCTCGTAGGTATTATAAAAGGTTTCGCTTGTTAAAGCAGCACATAAACTTTTGTCTTTAAATGAGACAGTCGTGAGACCAGAGACCAATGTAGCACTGTTCAGTTTTCGAATGCAACAGTATATCCACTTGACAGAGGTTTAGCCTTTTTAATAAATACAGATCTCTTTTTCAGTGTATAGAATACTACCGCAGAACGAAACGCTCGAGTTAAGCTAATGGAACTTGTAAGTCCAAATATGATTGAATTACTTCGAATCGCTACCTTTTATCTTACAAATGAGAATACAAAGTGGATTTTTGATTACATTAGTACGCAGTGTCAGATTTCAACAGAATTAAAACATCTTTAATTGCCCATTTGATTGTTTAATTACTTAAATCGCTCACTGAAAGCTCGTATATTAATAAATGAGAAAAAAAAGAAATGAATAATTTCCGATGGACACAGAACGATTTTAGTAGCAATTGTCAAAAAATTCCAGTGGTTATTTCGCCGTATGAAATAATTACTTTCAATTAGCCTTGAAAGCAAAGCTTTAACGTTTCCTGATATCACTTAACCTGAATTTTGATTTTTTGCGGCATTAAAACAAATTAATGAATTTTTGATCAAGCAATTTAAGATACTTCGGATCACTTCGATCGTCGACCAATTTTAAAGGGCTCGTCTCTTAATCAAAAGATCACATTTCCGCTGACTAAAGGTAATTAGAGGTTACGAAACTGATTACAATAGTTGAAATTAAATTTTAGCACACATGCCATATGCCCCTGAAGAAAGTTTGTTTCCTAAGAACGAATCTCCTCAGCTATTTCTTTACTTTTAAGTAAATTCAAGCTTTAATGATGAATGATATACTGCTCAGATATTGGTGGAATCAAAAGAAAACCATTACATTTCAGAGCATATTGAACATTTGGTTGATCACAACAAAAAACACTTACATATACATCGGCATCAATACAAGCCGCCTATCGGTGTGGAAGGGGGTGTATTCATCGAGCGTTTGAACTTTTTTGTTTGTTGGTAACGCGAAGCGTTCGCTGAAAAGACGAATTCTTATTATAACTTTTTCTATTATCTATGTCTCCCAGTTTGCGCTCATTATCGGATCGAAGGAAGTAACAGGGGATGTAAGAACATAGAAGTGACTCTCTACGACCTTTTTTTCTGCTTTGAATGCTCCACTCATTTACTTAAGATAACTCCTCCAATTGGTTAGTATATAATGGAATTTGTAGAATCTGCTAATTCGGCTTCGACATAGTGGAAGTTCTCTATAATAAAACTTGAGAAAATAGCTTTACCATAGTAATTTCATAGCAATTTCATAGAGTAACTCACGACCATGGTTTCGATTTATAAGATCATCCTCATCTTCATAGAATAATATTACAATTATAATAGAGAATTGGAATAATGGAAATTGTTTCTTGATATTCTTGGACGATCCATTAATTTTGGGCATAGCCTACAAGTGTCCGGAATTCCGTCTTTTCGTCCAATTCCTTAAATCATCGTCGTTGAAAAAAAGTGAATTGAGCATATTTGATGAACCACTTTTATCCTCATTATGTTTTCTCTTATCTGGTCTATCAATATTTACACCTTTTCCTCCACTCCACTCCCTCTATACTCAATTTTACGTTTCTTCTTCACATCTATGTTCCACAGATCTATCTTTCCTCTCTTTAGCGAACATTACCCTTTAATAGTTTTAATTAACATCCCTTTGTTTTGCATGGCTTTTACGTTAAGGTTTTCTACAACACTGCTGAAAATTCATGATCACCTCCCCCCAGATGTCTGCGTTTAATGTATCTTTAAACCTTTCTTTAATTTCCTCTTTTACTCAATAACGATTTCCATCCGCCATGCCTCCCTTCCAATGTCTCTTTTATCCTCCACTCTCCAACTCATTTTCTCTTAAACCACGGCTGTTTCCCTCTTTTGACTCCTCCTCACCACTCTCGTAAAAGAGAACATTATTCCGCCCAAAATGCCCGAGTTCAAGCTTATGCCTAGCTATCACCAAAGACTTATGGTTTTCTTAGTGCTATACCTTTAAATATAAAGGCAAAATACGACTTCGAAGATAAGGTTATTGTTGGTTAAGAACTGTAACCTTCGGCAATATCTTTCTTCAATCTTACGCACGATTAAGACTCATTAATCTTTGCACAATTTAAAATAGCTTCTGTCAAATTGAAACTTGAAAATTAAAAACTCAGATATACTTCTGAAGCATGTACGCAATAAAAAACGAATTGAAATATGTATCGTAAAACATAACATGCTTTATCTATATGAAATATTCGTCAACCTATAACATTCATGTACTCCATTCATGTCCTGTTTACCTTATTTGAGTTGAGTATCTTTGGAAGGGAAATCTAAGAATTTTAAATTTTGGATTACGAAAGTTGAGAATTTACCCTAAATTTAGTTAACAATTCACTCTTTAAAGAAGATAGAATATTTTTACCAATTGAATATTATAGTTGATGAAAAACGGAATATTTTCTACAACATCGACATGGTATGGCATATACTGGACTTGGTGGAGGAGTGGATAGCATTCCATCTAAGCTATCACTCCAAACCCCAAGGCCCTGAGTTCGAATCCCGGCTGATCGGAATTTTTCGATCAGGGAATGGTTGTGTGTGTTCGTTGTTGCTGTTGCCTCGGTGAAGCACCCCCTGACAAGTTCATGAGAGCTTAGGGGGACTTTACCGATGAAGAGCAACAGCGGCTCACCGTGAAAAAAATATTAAACCAGACATTTGAAAAAAATTGTAGCAGAAATACATATTTCAGAATGCAATAATAACTGCTATCAATCTATATCTTTGAACATCGTATAATGAGAGCTTTATAGTATGCTAATTATTAACTACATAAAGAGGATACATAGACTTGGTTACTGTAATTATGTTTCTTCCTATGTTAGTTCAAAGTTACAACAAATTATATGCTAATAAATATATATTAAACTAAGAATTAATTGAGAAAAATTACAACGCTATTTATAAAGTGGATCTAATGAATGGCTATGAAGCTTTTAACGAATATATTTTTTTGGCTTTGTTATTACAAATATTGATTCTGGAATATTGTATTAAATTCTTAAAGTCACCAATATTTAAGGGAGTAAATATTTCTTTGATTTCGATCATGAAACGTAATTTTGTATGATGAAGAAAACTTGGCAAAAATATTCCCGCCGCTCGTTTTTGTTTTCATAGTTAATTAACCACCCTTGCGTTAAATTAACTTCAGAAGTTATGGCGTTAATTCCAAGCCACAGTTTGGCTTAATGCCATCGTGGTTAATTTTAATTCACAATACATCAATAGATCCTATAATTAATAATGAAATGAATTAATGAAACACTGCGACTTTCTGTTATTGGGAGAATATAATAAAGCTCAAGAGTTATTTAATTCAGTTGCACCGCAAAATTATCACACTTTATGTAACCATTCATATAGAGAGATGTCACAGAAGAATGTTATGATTGTATCTATGATATTGTATTCAATAAACCTATTAATATGAAGAGGAAATAACCATTTCAAACATTCTCAAACATAAAATTATCGACTAAGATAACAATTGGCTTGAAATTTACCAATATTTTTGCGACACTGTCAAAATAATGTTAAAAATTCCTCGTTCAAAAGTATCCTTCAGCTGGATAGTTAACTGAAGGAAGTTTTGAAAGCAGAGGAGGGACACAGTAATGGGTGGTGTCAAAGTATTCCTCGGAGTTAGGTGTTCTAAGCTCGAATTTCCTCTTCGGGAAGGAATTATTTTACGCCGCATCTTCTCAGATGGCGCTAATTCGGTTCAAATGGCCAAGGAAGAGGTTCAAAGGTCTGAGTTTGGGACTATCGTGCTAATTCTACTCCTTAATTAATCAATGCCAACCTAGGCGGAGGCCTCAGACGGATTATACTGCATCCAATTCTCCCTTTTTAATCGGAAATGGTTTGTTACTTCATCAGTTTAGACGAAACACGAGGAATCATTTCTTCCATCTCTTTCAGTAGCATTTTGAGAAGGTTTTTATCCCATTAAATTATTCTCAGGGGTGAGCGGTGAAGAATGATCCTTTTAAAATTATGCTTCTTTCAAAGAATCCGACCTTAATTGCGAATATCTACGTTAATGAAGATAGTGAAGATTCATAAATGACGTGCAAATTTTTGCTTGTGCTTTTGATCACGATTATAAACTTGAGGGTCTTAAAAATATCTAAATGTTGCATATTAAAATTTTGAGAGGCAAAAACTAATAATCTTTTAACGTATTACGATATGAATCCTCTCCAGATCAGATTCTTCCTTATTATAATAGCATTTTTGTGGATATTTAATGGCTAATTTGAGAAGAGGATGAACTGTAAGTGAATGGAACACTTTCAATTCGTTCTACGAAAAATGACCTGACATTCATTACCATTGAAAATATTATCTCTTTAATTATAATAATATAATGTCATCCATAAGTGTTCTACCTTTCGGTAGGCTCATGCACAATCAAAAATCCCTATTTAAGCTCCATCTCCTTCATTTCCTTATATTTAACCGCACCCCTTATGTCATCCAACAACTTTTGTCTCTGTCTTCCCCTCTGTTTTTTTCCCTGAATCCTACCCTCAATTACAACTTTTACCAATCCCTCTCCCCTTAATATTTGACCCACCCTTTCTTCTTTCAATGCTTAATCACGTCAATTAAAGCCCTCTCCTCCCCAACCATCTCTAACACCTCCGTGTTTGTTTTCCTATCAACCCAACTAACTTTTTCCATTCTACGCCACACCCACATCTCGAAGGCCTCCAATCGCTTGACTTCTTCCTTTCTCAAGGTCCACGTTTCGCACCCATAGAGCAACACACTCCAGACCAGGGATTTCACCAATCTCTTCCTGATTCCTTTATCAAGACCTTTTGTCATCAGTTCCCTTCGCTTCATAAAGGATCCCTTCGCCAAGGCTATTCTTTTACGAACCTCATCTTTACATCTTCCGTCCCAAGAGAGAGTACTTCCCAAGTAAGAAAATTTATCTACCTGCTCTAATTTCTCCCCATTCACCCTAATAGTTAACATAGCTTTCTTTCCCTAAGTGTACCTCAAAACTTTTGTTTTAATTACGTTAATTTTCATACCAAAATCCATTGCTTTATCGTTAAGAGCATTTACGTAATTTGTAAGAGCTGGAATTTGAAATGATTTGAATAACTACTCCATTAATTACATCTAACGTTCGGATGTCAGATATTATTTTTGAAGCATCCAAGCACTTAAAAATTATGATAATATTTATGTCTCCCTGAAAACAATCTAATGCACAAGTGCACATATGACTGAAAATGGGATATAGGAAATGGGAAATTAAGTACCACCAAAAAGTAATAAAAATAAAAAATAATGAAAATAAGTTAAAATGTTACATGTCATCGTAATGGAAAACAGTAAAAAATTAATTTTATAAGTTGAAGTGGTTTCAAGTAGCAATTCCTAGTCAATAGAAACGACAGATATAATTGTCGGAGATTCAGTACTTTTAGTGAGCCTGAATGTAATTATAAGGTATACAAATTCTGAGCCAAACTACCCCTTCCGTAGATCCTTATATAAACAATGGTTCAATAAAAAATAAAATTTTCCCTTTAGCGACTATCTTCAATTTGTGTTAAATTTAAGCTTAAAACTGGCATAAACCCTCTTATAAACTAAGGAACTAAGTTGCTTCCGACTGTAAAGCTTTCTGCTTGTACAAAAACGGTTAGGTAAAAATAGTAAAAGAAAATTTTCAAAATCAAAGAGAATTATATGCGACAAGGAATCAGTTTGAAAATGCTAGTATTCCTTCTCTCTCTCAGGTAATGTCTTCTAGAAAATTGACATCAACTGATAAAAATTCTGATGGCCCTGAAGGCAGATATGAAATCGAATCAATCTTTCGCCTCTTTTCAACAGAATCTCCATTTTTTAATTTAGGTTCTTCTACATCAGAGAGTTATTGTGTTCCTCGTTGAATGCAACCGATAGAGGATTGCTCCTGTGCATTTGTAAAGAGAGAATGGTGCCCACTCTTCAGGATTACGGCTTGCACGTCTCGGGGATGCACGGTTTAATAAAGTCTACTTGGAATGGATATCTTTTTGAGGCGAAATGAAGCTAACGGTATAAATCGGAGGTATGAACAGACAAAATGTGGGTGAATCGTCGGCCATAGGAGAAACACAAATGGAGTCCAAATAGTAAATACAAAAAAGGGAGCGAAATCGGAGGATAATGGAATCTGATTTCGGTTTGGAGAAAGAATTTCAAATGTGCATTCTTTGCAGTGCGACTGACAGAAAAACAAATGAAGCCGTAAAATGCTGACGCCGGCGTTTCAAGTCTCAGAAAATTGCACAAAAAATTGGAGAGTTGAATTAAAGTTTCCACATTTCCACCAGAATTGAAATTACTTCCTGAGAACAGATCACATGAGTGGCAAATAGGGTAGCTTACCAATTAGCTGTTGATTAAATGAATATTAGTTTTTTTTGATAAATTTACCAATTTAGAAGCTGACTATTTTTCAAAGTTGGAGTTATTTATATGATAAAAAGTATGTTACATATAACAATTTATAATAATGGTACATAAGATGACAAAGCGATACGAACTAATTTGCTTGCTAGTAATTAATCTATATTTTAAGATTGGAGCATCGTTTTCCATTCATGGAAAATTCGAAAGCAAATTCGATCGGCTTAAGTCTCAAGCTATAATATTTTTATACTGATGGTCTTAACGCACGTACCACAATCAATAGAAGAACTCAGATACATCCCAATCGGGCAATAACTTAGTCATACTTAGCCACAGTATCAATACGTTAATGTTTTTTCAAACGTTTTCGGTCCATACAGAATTTCTATATCAAAATTCTCTGTGACGACGGACGACAAAATTATTTTACTAGTAGCATCCCAAATATGGTCAGTTGTTATAGGCAATACAAGTAATGTAGACAAACATCAGCTAAACATTTGTCCATTAAAGTAAATAAACCTGTTTTTTCGCTGGTAATCCAGCAATATAACGCCTTTTATAAGTTTAGCGAGTGAAAGATATTCTGTAGCTCCTGTGACACTATTTAAATGTAATTTGGCTCGAGAGAAAAAATACTGGATGATGATGATTACACATTTTTATCCTTTTGAAAACAGTTGATTGATTAATGCATTGAGTATTGCATTATTATTGATTATTGCATTGAATCTAAATGAAGCTAAATCTAATTGTATTGTTAACTATTACAATGTGTATGAGATGTCTAAATTAAATCCAACATCCTCACAAAAATGACAAAACTCAATTATTGATATATGCATTACCTATTGTCTCTTTTTGATGGTTTAATTATTTTATGTGTTTTGATTTCAAATAAAAAATCTTTTGATTTAAAGTACTTATTGAATTCGATAAAATATGTGGAGGAATTATTACAATGTTTCATATGCGTTTTATGAAATGGCTATAATGAGCAACGGAGCTCAACTCACCTGCCACTCAAATGGACGTTTCCATTCAAAGACTACTAAAACAACAATTGGTCAAAAATAGTGAAAAACCTTATCCAAATTAATTCTTATGGTGAAGTAAATCTAACGCATGAAATTTCACATATATATGAATAAATCATTGCACGAATTGGAGGTTTGATATAAAATATTTAAAAATGTATTTATAACTTGTCACCATAATAAATCGTAATAAGTTATGGAGAATGAGCCCAAGATTTGCTACAATCTTTATTAATTTACATTATTTAAATTTTGCCGTAAAATTGCTTGTTTTGTGTAATAAAATAGCCCAACTGATAACCTCTTATTATACTGTTTTACTTTACAAATATTTCTGAAATCCTTGAAGGAGATTCAATGATTTTCTATTCCCAAAAGCCATTGAATATATATTTTGTTAACTTTTTGTCATCAAAAGTGATTGTGAGTCAAAATATATGTATATTGTTTTATCGTTTATGTTACATTTACTTTTTTTCATTATTTCTCATCATTTCATCTTGATTTCAAATATTCTGTAACTCTTATTGGACCTAGCGATAACTTAGTGATTCTATTTATTACTTCTAACTTGTATTTGCCGTAATGAAACGGAAGTACGGATACTCTGACTCCTTTATATCCTTTTTGCATCCAGGAAATAATAATAATAAAAGGAAGTAACGACGGACGCAGAATTCCCCATGATTAAACTAAAATTAGCTTAAAATTTCAAGTTTTAACTGAGCATTGTAAGCAGAGATATAGGTCGGCATTTGATAAATTTCCATTTTTACAACCCAAAGTTTGCTATAAAATACCTTCGCGTGTAGTTCTCGGGGAAGGCACGACAAGCCGATGCAAAGGTAGGTCAATACAATAAAAAAGTAGTTTTCGGAGTAAATCCATTTGCTATGGTGAGCACCACCATCTCACTACATTAGCGCTCTCCAACCCGTATATCTCTCCGAAGCCCAACCGCATTTAACAGTCGTTCCGCGGATAGTACGAACTATTTGTTTCAATCCCCTCTCCAAGTGACGCTAACGTCCCTCGGAGTTTTGGGATGCACACACACCGTTGTGGGAATCGTTATCCCGCAGGTCTTCTGAAGAGTTGGAATTATCGGTCCTATAGTGAATCGCAGATTAAAAATGCTACGCCGGAGAATCGTGATGTACGGTGTTTACACAAAGCCGTCATAAATGGCAGCACCTAGTTTCCGGCGGATGTAGAGAAGAACGTCCTATGTGAGATAGAGAGAGGAGGATAGCTTAAACATTTCAGCGGTGGAATTTGATCGAGTTGATTATCCCAAATTCGGATGAAATGAGGTTACTAGGCTGTTTTCCTACTTCCACATTTTCTAATCATCTTAGACTGGATATAATACTGTACCGTACGTTATAGTGGCGCATAATTTCTAATAATTTTCCTGAAAATATTATAATAATCCGTTATAAAGCATAATTGACCATGACAACCCCAGAGGATATCAGCTCTTAGTCACGATGATGTCAATAGCATTATTTGTTTATAATTGATAACAACGGAAGATCGTAATTTACATTCTAGAAAATAAAGAAAGTTTTTTAAATTAAAGTATTGTTTTTTACAATTTACTGTTGGTTTCGGCAAAACTTCGTATATTTTACATTTTATTGCGTAGCTAAGCTATAAGTACTACAATTAAACAATTAAATAGAAAAAATTATGATTTTTTTTAGGATTTGCAAATGGTCCACATGGAATTGGTTGATGGAGTAAAAGATTTGGATGTCTTGATCTTAGGAACGACTGCATACATGAGTGTTAGATCAGCTGCGGTCATTTCGCACATAGGCTGCAACCGGGAATCGAACCCGGGACGGCTCTCACCAAAGGCAAACGCGCCGTCCGCATGACTATCTGGGAGCCCTATATGAGTGTTATACCTTTCGGAAGGTTGAGGTGCATCAAAATTAAAATTAAAAAACCCTGTTCAACGTTATCTCCTTCAGATCCTTGTAGATTACCCCACCCTTTAAATCATCCAACATCCTTTACATTTGTCTTCTCCTGTTTTTACCCCTTAATTCTATCCTCAATTGCAGTCTTCGCCAATCCCTCTCCCCTCAATATTTGACTCATACATTTCTTCTGTCGATGCTTAATCACTTAAATTAATGCACTCTCCTCCCCAACCAACTCCAGCAGCTCCGTGTTAGTTTTTCTATCAACCCAACTTACTTTTTCCATTCTACGCCATGCCCAAATTTCGAAAGCCTCTAAACGTGTTACCTCCTTTCTTATTCATAAGGCAAAATACTCCGAACTAAGGATTTTACCAATATTTTCCTGATTCATAAATAGCTCAATAATTACTTTTCTCTAATTATCAAAACATATTTACGCATAACCTTTAGAATAATTGACTCAAGAATTAATTACAGTTGTGCATCTAAATTTCCTCTGAGAAATCCTTATTACAGGAATATGACGGTAATATACGAATATACTTTCCTCGCGTTAGTATATACATACAAAATAATAGAGTATCAACTACCTGATCACCTGTTACCCATAGAATTTCCAAATCAACGATGTTATATCCTGGAATTCCGCGCGCAAGGAGAGGCGACAGTCGATTTTCGAATGAAGTTTCTTCTCCGCCAACTCAGCCTACATTCGAAGCCACAGGCTTTCAGCGTAACTCTTCTGCAACAACGCTTATTCTGTGATGCTTTTGTTATCGCCTTTCTGTTTCATATAAGGGATTCCCGCAGGATTCTAGAATTGTAAAGATTGCATTATTCAAAGGGCTCTCCTATAATTTCTGACCACATATAGCGAATTCACATATTTCAACGATTTACTACACTCTGTTTAGTTCTTATACGTTATAACCACTACTTCTTAAAGTGTTAGCAAATTAAACCAATTGATTTTCGTAGCATTGGAATATTTCTCACTCATCTACTGTTACCAATTTATTAACTTAAACGATGGATTCGTTCCAACCTTCTCCCTTGACCTGATTCAGCGTCAGCAAAATTCCTAATCTATTCTGCATATCAATTGACTTAAGTCGTGGAAAATGACCTTACGTCAGCTAAAACTATCTTAGCTTCTATCGATTATACCGTACAATTGAGGATTTAATTTTTTATAGCGCTCCAAATAACACATAAAGTTCTAATCAAAGTGCTCACATTCATAGATAAATAAAAACTGCAGTGCATGGATCTTATCATTCATTGAAACGGGAACACATATCAAATAATTCAATCACAAAAATCGTCGATATAGATATAGAGATTTAAGTAATCAGTGACAAGCCTGTTAATGAAACTGACAGTCTGATGGAACCACATTAATAAAAAAATAACAGGATTTTTTATATTAAGTTGTTTTTATAAAAAGTACGAAAGGTTTGAATATAAGTCTTATATGATGGTTTTTGAAAACATGTTCTTTTTACTTAATTGCTATGTATTCCTTAAACTAGAATTCTAAATATACCCAAAGAATGTTTATACTCTTGAAGATAACATAGAATAATTTCTCGTCTTATGTATCAGTTTCATAAATGCTGCATTGCTTATTACTTATAAAATATGTGAGAGATACATAAAAATAAAGTGGAAAAGAAAAAATACGATCATTCAAAGAAAAAAACTTGAATCTGTAAGTTAATATAGTCTTAAAAAGAGAAATATTTTTACAACTTGATCGCTTTGCGAACCAAACCTGCTACGCACAGAATTAGTGTGATTATAAACTGATTAGCCCCTGAATAAAAAGTCACTAATAATACTAACATTTGATGTTTTACATTAGAGGTATATAAAATATATTTCTCCTGAGACAAAAATAGCATCCCTAATTTTCCCAACCCCTATCTAGGACATTCTGAAGTCGGAGGAAGGAGGGAGACACCGAAATGGCAGAGAATGGTGCCCAGATCGACACCTTGCGGCACAGCTGGTGAACCGTCCGCCCGCCTCATCTTTCTTGCATCGACTGGGAAACTTGGATCGCCTTAGGAAGTGTAGGGCCTGTGATGCACTCAGTCGATCCTTCCAGTCATTTCACCATTCCTAATACTTCGCTGAGCTAACTCAAGGGAAGAGAAGACGAGACTGTTGTTTACTCGACTGGTTAGCAAACCTTCCAGTGAGAAACAAATCTTTATCTCATCCGGAAACCCTCCGTTACGCTTCAGACTTCCTTCCAATCCACTCGCGCACCACGGAAGTCCCCCGCTAATTGGTTTCCATTCCTACGGAAAAAATCCCTCTCATCCTTCATCCCGAGACAAGGGACTGTTGTACGCCATCTGCCGGTCGATACGCTCCCCAAAAGCCACACCCAAAAATCGGGATCAATCACTTTCTCATACCACCATAAGATCCGATATTTCACAACGTCTCATAGTGTATCAGTTGGCCAAACGGAATATCTATCAGCTGCTGTCGTTGCGAGAAAGTCGGAGGCAGCTGCGCACAACCGAAGCGGGGTTTTAACTTCAATTTAAGACACGTCAGATCGCTCCAACTCACCAGTTTGAACATCGTCGAAAATGGAAGAGATATACCCGAAAGTTATCCATGTGATTTTTAAAGCTAGTGTTAGCACATTTTGATGAATTTATCTTTCTTCTCATGTAAATAATAAATAATCATTCCGACTCTACGTCTTTCAATCGAAATCGAGAAACTCCCGTGCTTTCGAAACCCTTTTAGCGGATCTCCCCTTTTCCTCTCCCTTCCTCGTCCTTTCTTGCTTCGATCGATACGTCTCCGCTTTCTTCCGAAAAAACTACGCAGAAATGAATCGTAGAGATATTTTATTTTTCGCGTCCTCAAATTCCAAGGGTCGTCTACTCCTCCAGCCCACTCGACCTTCGCCCTTCTCCGTGGCTTCGAAGACGCCAAAATGATCTCTTTACGAGTGCCTCTAATTCCCGCTGATTTATTGAGGCGTCGACGTTTCCTCGAGTTCTCTCATAGGTAAAGACAATCGAGGCATTGGAATAGCGCTTGAAAGGGCATTATTTTCCATCCCCTCCCCCTTTTAACCCCCCTTGTATTCTTCGTATATCGCAGAGTGTAAACTCGTTAATCATTCCAACACATCTCTCCGATTGTCTCCCATCCCATCTTCCACATTGAGGAATCCATTCCTCTTCGATTCATTTGATCGCACCCCATTCGACCAGAAGCGGAAAGTTAGCACAAAGATTTCCGGGGTATTTCCCCTGCCATCCGTGTATCTCCTGCCCCATCCGGGGCGCTTTACTTTTTGTTCTTCGGCCGACTTTTACGAAACCTCTTCACAATTGGGTCCCTCAGCTCAACCCACTCAGCTCCCTCGGGGCGACACAACAGATCTCCCTCCCCCCCGCCCTCCTCCCGACCCCACCCCATCGTCCACCTACATTCCACCCCTTCGATATTAACCCTACTCCAGAGCTCGTCAAGAATACACACGCGAGCTGGAGATCCCTCGGTATCAACCCACCGCCTCCCTCCCGGAATGTACGGGATTGGCGGCCCCCAAGCACACCATCAGCACACCAGAAGGTCCAATGCCGGAGGATCTGCTGGGGCCAGCGGGAGCGGAGGCGGAACAAGCAGAAGTGGGGGCAACGGGGATCAGTCCGGCAGGGGTAGGGATCGGGAGGAGAGGGGTCGGAGCAGGGGTGCGGCAGAGGGAAGCGACGGAGAAGCGGGCGACAGCGGCGAGGAGAGCAGCGAAGGCAGGAGTCACAAGCACTACAGGACCAGCCACCGGTCTGTCTACAGAAGACTCCTGGGGTTCGTGAAGCAGGCGTGGACGGGAGTGAAGTTTGCCTTGGGTATGGAATAACTCGACGGAATTCAGTTTTCTTTACTCAGAACCTATTTTAGGCACAACTCCATTCTTTATTTTACTAAGCACTTAGTTTAAATCTGTGTTTGGAAACACCATCAATAAAGGAGCTGTACATCGGCTACGTTTTAAGTTTCTAGTACGCCTCCAGAAATGTGAAGTGGATTTAGAAATTACTCACCGCATTATATTTCTTTTATATCAGTAGATCCAGTGGTGAGTATGAAGTGAAATTAATTTTCAGGTTAAGCACTATAACTTGTTTCAATATATTTTAAAATTTGTCTTAGAAAAATATCGGTATTGCATGTTTTAGTTTAAAAAATATTTAGGGTTATGCTTACCTTACTCTCATTAAGTTAAGGTCGGCTAAAGGAAATACTCAAATTAAGTACCTCGCCCGATGGCTGAGGGAAGATGAGAAAATTTTTCGAAACAGCTCCACATGGTGAATTGCAAGTGTTTCATATTCGTCGTCAATGTGGCTCGGATTGGTCCTAAAGTTTAGAGGTTTAAAAACCTTCCAAAACCATCTTTATTGGCGTCCCGTACTCACGTTGTTCTGTTTGGGAAACACAAAAACTTCTCCGATTGCACCTTCTAAGAAATATCCAATTGTAAGTCGACACATACTTTTCCTATTTCAAGCCTAATGGGACGCATCTTAATTAATTATGAATACATTTAATAAAAATGCGTTCAACAAATATTTTGCAGCATTAGGAAAATTCACGTTGGGAGGAATCGACAAAGTTAAAAAAGTAATTTAAAGTACACTATAACTAATCTTGATAAACGATTTCAAGATGCATAGAATCAGAACACGGAATACCACGAATTGTGAGCCTCCGATGTAAACATTAGGTAAGCCAACGGTTTACCGACAACAGGAAACCAACATGTACAATATACTAAGAGTTTCTCATCCAATTGCCATGAAATATCATAGCTCTGATACCATGAATAATACTGTGGATAATGCTGCGAAATTGATTCTTATAGGATCTCTATCTCAAAATATTTGTAAGATTTTTTAATTTTTTAATGATTTTGGTAAAAATGCTAGTTTGGCGTGTGATATTCCAAAAAAAATGTGGACGATTTCATCACTCATTAAAGCATAATCGTATCAATCGAAGACTTTGGTATGAGTATATTATTTGGTATATTTCACCTAAGGTTTAGGAATAATCGATTTTTGTAAAACTTGCATTATTGATGAAAAGAAGAAATTTTTTGACTGAGTTTATTTACATAGAGAACTAGCAAATAGGAAAATCAGTTGCTTGATAAAAGTTCTTTTATTTTTAAATATTTAAAATTTATAATTTAATAATTTTAAATAAAAAAAACTTTTTATTTTTTATACATTTACAGATACACTTTCATCCTGAAGATATATATATATAATGAGTGCTAATGATAACGAGTAAAATTATGATTACAATCACTACGATTGTCTAAGAAAGAAAGTTAATGTGAAATATTGTCATCTAGAAAGTTGAGAGCGTAAACATGCGAAACTGAAATTTAATATTTCCTAGTTAATACCTTTTAGTCCTTAATTAATAGAGAAATAATTTTCTAGTTGTTATTGAAGGGAACGAGGTACTAGCACGTAGGGTACGAGCCGTAGAAGCTGAGCACATGGCAAAAGTAATTAATTTCATATCCAAACTTCTTTGCCGTGCTTAAACACCCAGGCTAGATGGAAACAGAAGCTTGAGCGATCAAAATTATTCACTCCTCTATAAAACTACATCTCACCTGAGTCAACTGACTTGATTTTGTAACTTTAAAGTTCCCGACGTGACATATTAAAGAGGTATTCCTCATCAAGATTCCCTTCCTCCCGCATTTTTTCTTCCGAGCGATTAGCCTCTCCCACCGATCACCATGGTCGCCTTCGATCCTCTCCGTTTTCAAAGACCCTTTTTATGTTTTATTGAGAGGCCTTATATAACGATGGTGAATGGGTGGCGAATCTCTTGTGAGGTTAGCGTGGAAGGAGGACATTGTTCCAGACGGCATTTATTGTCCCAGGCTGTGCGTTGTCTTCTCGCGCTTGTACGCCTGCGAGCACACACACACACGCATAAAAGAGATGAGTGAAAGCGATCATTATTAGATGTTTAATGAGTTTGGGTTGCGAGGGGTTTGTTCCTCCAAGGAAGAGGAGGAAGCCTTTGGAAGAAAACAAGAACGATCTAAGACAAAAGTCCATTATAGACATACGAATACGATTAATGAACGGATTAATACATTGCTATGGCTGTTTGGTTGCATTTTCAGCCATAGATCTCTTTAACTTGATGCCTATAAACGATGATTTTATCTGATCTACTTTAGTATCTAGGTTTGGAAGCTAAAAAATCAATATAATCATAATACAGCCCTCCATGGCCAATCAAGGCTACTAATTTTTAGACTAATAAGCAGTTTTTCAAGTTATATTGTAGAGAGTACTTATATTTGTCTAAGGAAATATGAATAGGAGTTAATTAGAGTACTAGCGATGTAAGTATTGGATATCGGTAGTCTTCTTTAATGCCGTATTTTGTTCTAAGAACTCAAACAACTAGATCTAAAAATAAAACTATGATTGCTTGAACGAGCGTATCATAAGCAAAACAACTATCACTCACGGTAAACCAAAGAAATTTATTTTTAATTCCATATGAATTTCTGCCGTATTAACAAGTTTGTGAGACTATACTTCAATTAAAACGTAAAATTATATGTAACAAATTAATAATTATTACCACTTTTAACTATAATTTATTACGTATCTATGCTTTTACGTTTCCGAATTTAGGAGAAATCAATCTTTAAAACAATTTGGAATAATATGAAATTATGAATATTGTTGTAAGTTGGATATTTCTTTGTATCCGATGAAATCGATACACATAACTGAATTATGGCTCACAATCCTTATTTTGCAGTAAGTAATATGAATAAATTGCCAATGAGAGGTCTAATTTTCTTCTAAGATCTTCATCAAAATCAATCGCACTCTAAATTACCTGATCTTGAGCTTCCTCCTCATTGAAATCTTTCTTCAAAGATTACCTGAATAAATAACTGTTGGCCTCTTTTCAAATAGTACACGTGCCTCTTATACAGGTAACTATTTCATGACTTTATCTTATCATATTTCCCTTCATTCTTATCACTTTTGAGTCGTTTTATGCAGTGACTTTCATGTTATCAGCAGTAAGTTATCATAACTGTAACAACAATATCTGGGCTACGCATTGGCCCAGTTGGTGAATCCCGACGATTGGTTGGCATAACACGTATCAAGGGACAATAGCGTCCAATTCACACTTGGAAAACCTGTCTGCCACAGCGCCTAGACAGATGAAATGCCCAGCAAATATTGGTATGAGGAGAATATACTGTGCTAGTATTATCGAGAAATAAAAATTTTCCATTCATCGAGAAGAATTTCCGGTTATTGAAGTCAAATCGAATGAAATTTCTCGCTTCAATGGTTTGCCATACACAACACAGTCAACAATGTGATTGACTCATTAGCAGAGCAATTAAAAGTGATGTTGGTTGCAGTGTGGCAGAATAGACTGGCCGACAGGTTTTTGTTTCATTAACCGCTAACAATATGTGATTTGAGTCAAAGAATTTTAAAGCATTACGAATGATATTTTAACAATTTAATATATGAAAATGGAACTTTCGATCGCATGATTTCCCAAAAACTTGGATTATGACTGTTTATAGCATGTGCATGTGACCTTGTTTCCGCTTCGGCTATTATATCTTAGTAATGATGTCGCACTTTTTCATATACTTCTCTTTTAGCATGACCATGAATCTTTAAAATTTGAATCACTTCAACTTTAACGAAAATGACAAATTACGTCATACGAGGAGCGAAAACGGTGCCGATTTCTCTATACTCTTCAGTCATTTTGAATACTCAAATATATTTTATCAACAATAAATTGTTTTAAAGAATAAATTAATTTGTTACACAATTAAAGAATCTTTACATACGCAGCAGGCTACCGATCTGTATTTGACTAAAGTTATATTCATTTCGATTTTTTTGCCAGTTATTAACCTGTAAAACTTTTTTAATATATCGGCGTGAGTCTTTTCTCACAGTATGCAAAACTAGGTTCTAAAGTTCTGCCATTAGTTAGAAAATCTTTAATTACTATTCCTGATTAAATTAATCGTGAGTAACCGATTTCTCAAAATTCAGAAAGACTATTTCATTACATAGAATGGCTTATTCAGCCTTGAACGACCAAAATCACGGACAAACGCAAATAAAGATAAGGCGCTAAACTTAAAAAAAATTGAGTTAAAATATGAATATCGTACATTTCTATGACTTTTCTCATCTTTTTCAAGCCTTCCCTAAGATTGTGCTTCTCTCATACGAAATCGCATAAAAAGATTTTCATTTCGAAGAGCATCGGTCTCAACCAGTGATGCATTCAAATTTAAACCGTCCGATTCATCTTTTCCATGTGAAGACTCGGAGTTGGAAGAGTGCGAATGTGCCCCTCGCTATCGTCCCGACAGCTTGGAAGCCCTCAGGAGAGCGACGAGGTTCTCGGAATCGGAGCTGAAGAGGATATACCGCGGTTTCAAGGCTGAGTGTCCCACGGGAGTGGTCCGGGAGGATACCTTCAAGGGGATATATTCGCAGTTCTTCCCTCAAGGAGGTGAGCCGTGATCTCCAGATTGGATGATTACCATATCTCCAAAAACTCATCAAAAACTACGAGTTCTGCGTTAGCTTTCGAATTTAAAACGTGTTTCGTAACTCCAGAACATTATAAAACTTTTAAAAATATAAAATTCAGTCTCTGGCGATGTCTTGTGGAAATACTTCATGATGAAGAACAACAATTTGTAGTTTTTCCACAGTATTTTATTAAAAACGATAAAAGGAAACAAAACACGACAAGTTTCAGAGATTGATCTCTATCATCAAGTATATAGCCATATAGACTTGATGATGGAGATTAATTTCTGAAACTAGTCGTGTTTTGTTTCCTTTTATTATTTTTAATAAAATACAGTGGAAAAACTACAAATTGTTCTTCTTCATTTTAAAAATATATTTAAAAGAATAGGAAAGTTATCAAAATTCCATGTACACATTAAAATACCAGACACGGTAGACTTACATACCGTATCGATAAGGAAATTATAATTCCATCTATTTACCAAAAATAACTTCATAAGTGAGATACGTCATTTTTTTCAAGTGTAAGTCTTTTCAGTCAGAAAAATCATTGATGCTTTTTAACCACCGGGACATTTCTGCTCCACCAGTTATGATTCTCCTTCCACAAAAATATTATCATCAACTTATCTGACTTCGGTAATATCCAAACAAATGTAATACTTTTGTAATAAGGCATATGTTTTCAAATCTATCACTCGAGTACGTAATAAGAAAAATATTCGTAATTTAGCCATTAATTGAGTGCTGTAGTAGTTCATTTAAGGAAAATACATTTTTCTTTCATTTTATATTTTTTGCTCATTATAATTTTTAGGAATTTTGTTTCGTCTTTCATACTTCGCAAATACAAAAATTCTACAACGTTTAATGTAATTAAGAAAGTTTGTTTGTTAATCAAGTGATAGAAATTCCTATTTAAGAATGGAAATCCAAAATTTCACATATTAGAATATGCTAATTTTTCCAAAGTAATATTACTATGTATGGGGTAAGATGAACGTATTATTATATTATTTCATTTTATGAATTTGATTTTATTCTTTAAATTTGCAGAAATTCATGAATTAATTATAACTGTTTTTATTTTAATTAACTAAATTCAATATAGTGCATATAGTTTATAATGTAATTTTTAAAGTTTTAGAGTAAAATATAGACACACAGATTTCTCATGAATTGTGAAAAATGCAATTTTTTTCTACGATTTAAATATAACTTCAATTCAAGAAATGTGTTAGCATTCAACCTTAGGGTCCTTACAATTACATAATATGTTTTGCAGAGTTTAGGTAACATTCAATAGAGAGGAAGGTATCCCTCATTGCTCAAATATTAGGGCCATCAACTTTATATATTTTGTCGACTTACAGTAATTCACTCGTCAACAATTCATGAAAATGCTTTTTTATTTGTCAAGCTATATATTCCAGCATCATTAGAGTATAATTCAATAGTTTACCCATTTTTTTTAGAGAATTCTTCCATTTTAGATTCATACTTAACATCCATTTTATTAAGCACTTAAAAAATTAATCTGATGATCGTATGTGAATTGAATTAAGTTTCTATCTGTTCACACCTATTCAAATCAATAATGTCTATGCAAACAAAATATTTAATCAAACGTAGCTGGGCCAAAAATTATAGATTATTATTGAAATAAAATAACACGGAATTTAGTGTACAATGAAATTTTATCTTCGTGGGTCGATAATCAGATGGGCACCTTTTCAGTCACAATTTTTCATTTCCGTTCTACAGAAAAAATGTAATTACCTGAAACCACTTAGTTAATAGAAAAATTATCTTAACAGTCACGAAAAACTCCTTTTAAATGGAATGAAGCAGTTATTGGATTAATCTTAATTTTCATACTAAAGTGACAGTAGTTGCAAAAACGTCTTCTTTGTGAAAATATAATCCCATTAACGTTTTCACAGCGTAATTCTTAATAGAGTTTGTCAGATATAAATAACCCAGTACACGGAAATATGAATATTTAGATTTATTGAAAGAGCTTTAGACGCTGTTTAAGAATTTCATATTGAAATGGATTACGTAATTAAAAATTAATGTAGAATTCCAAGAAATGTACTTCGTGCATGTATGTAGATAGACTATGGTGCACCCAGTAAGTGTAGGACGGATTTGCTATTAAGCGCAGAGTACGCAAGATGCTTTGACCTTAAGGAGGCCTTATTTGGAACGTTTTGCCGTTTCTTTTTGAATGAATTATCTCTCCGCGGAGCCTCGAAGTGGCTGTTGCGCTTGGGGCCTCTGATTGCTGAAGTTCTTCCCTACTATCCTTATGATTATGCAAATTGCGCGCAGCCCGTGCGTTGCTTGTAACCTATTCGTACGGCGCAACCTCGGATTTTAACAGTCTCTTTTGAGATGAAATACACCTGAAGCCTCTGCTGCAGCCACGTGGACACTCCGAGAGCTCTTAAACACCAGCAGGGGGTTGGAATGTCCACCTGTCACGAGATAGTCCCAATGCGCATTTCGTGGCAGGTCGATCCAACCCCCTGGCGGTTTCTAATAATTGGCTACTCTCAGAGCAGACAACAACATACATACATATAGTGGGCCAGAAGCCATGTACTGTTTTTTACCTATTGCCCTCTGGGAGTTTTGAAAATTGCATTCTTCTACAATAAATTATAACTTTTAAAAGATTTAATGAGAAGCAGTAATCAAAAATAGGTTCTAGAGGAGGCATTTTACGCATATTGAACTTTCATTCAATTCCAATTATGTATGTTAATTCCAATAGGTTTGTCGCTAAAAAAAATTAATGTATCACATTAATAAATATTCTTCCTTTCTGTAGCTTCCAAAAGTACTTCATCTTTGCCTTATTTTCTTGTTAGTTGAGGTCTACTTTACATAGACTAAGTGGCTGCGGCTACGGCTTTCAACACAGTGTTCCCATTCCAATCATATTTTAACAAGCCCTGCAAGGCATACAATCTCCAACAGCCAACTCTGTATGAGGTGATTCCGGAAGCTATCTATTCTATTGTAAGAGTATGACTTCTGCACAGAATCAAACCCCTTATGAAGTTTTAATGGATAACAACTTAAATAGGCGAAAATAATCCGGATTAAATTTTCCATTATAACCCCGAAGTTAATATAAACCTGATGCTTGTTATAAGATACTAAAATGCTTTCTATACATGAAAGCCTCTAACTGCAGTGTTATATGTCTCGTTCACTGAAATTACATTTTAATACATTATTCCTTCATTTATTTCTGACAGCAAACACAAGTCAATACGCTCATTACGTCTTCAAAACCCTCGACCAGGACAACACCGGGCTCCTCAGCTTTGAGGTAAGCAAAATTTACTATTTTTATTGAACCCTTAGCTATATTTACAGATATCCGTACTCTTATAAAATAGTCTATTATCGTCAAAAGAATTTCAAATAATGTGATAGCTTACTTTCAGAATCACACCAAATGTTTCCTAAAGCAAACATTTTTATAATGTGTGAGCTACCAATTGGCCTTCGCACTGAATACTTTACAGACAGTATAAATAAAATTGTCATTGCACACTGTACATGCTTTGAATTTACGGTATACCCAATTTTAGATACGTAGATGAAATAATTGATGATCAATAAAAAAATAAAATATAGCTTAAATATTTATTATCTTTCTCTTGAAAATTCTATGGTAATGACTACTGAGATGTCTTGGTACATTTTCACTTGTAGAGAGAAAAGTTTCCATTTTAGAGGCTGTAAAATATCAAAACCATGAAGCCGTATCGGCAACTCTGCTGCATTTTCAGTTTCATACTAAATGTACAGGAATAAATCAAAAACACTTGATGGACTATTAAAACGAATCCACAATTCAAGAGATGTTTTTTCTATTCAGATAACCACAATTCTGCATAAATCAATTAGTGCTTCATCTTTATAAAAGTCAATAAGGCCCTGTCCGATACTCAGTCAATATGTATTTTTTAAGCATTTCTTTAAAATAAAATCCCACGGATAAGTTATTCAAACATAGATTTCCAATGAGGAGTGAACGCGATCTTTTTTTAAGTCCATCAAATTATATTACCACGGCGAGTTATCTGAGAAAGAAATTGCTCGTCGGATGATGATGAAAAAAATCGAAAAGCGATACTTCGCAGATCTCGCGGGAGAGGGCGCATCATTATTTTGGCAACGATGTCTGATCTTGACACCGTTCCCTTCCACCATCTGTCCCTTCGCCTTGTTGCGTGGCTTTGACGTCTGATGCTGCGAATTAGAAACGTACTCCGCTGGAAAACTTGGTAACTTCCGTTTCGAAGACAAGATCGCAATATCTCTGAACGTCAGTTTTTTCGTGATTCCGTGGAAGAAGCCGCTCGCTCTCTCGGTACTTTCCCGTTACATTAAAACTCGCTGTAAAAAAATATTTGCTATGTGGACGGAGGAACTGATAGACGGGTAATCGCTTCTCTAAAAGATTCGATGAAACAAAAACAAGCTACCTTTTTCAATACTAGATCTAGAAAGGATTAGGGTTCTTTCTTATAAGTTAATTCCGCGTGAGATGCCCCAGTCGTAATATTTTTGAGGAAAACTACAAGATTGCTCTACTGACGGTGTTCATCAGGCACTCGTCTATCTGCAAGAGTTTCACGGTGATTCATTCTTTTTAAGCAATTTTATAACACCATTTCAAGTAGGTACTGTTTTTTTTCGGCCCTGTTATAAGATAGAGTATGTTTCTGGTTGGCACCGGTTTAAATTTTTGAATATTTTGAATTAAAAGGCGGAAACTTGTAGCTACAGGTTCATCTAATATCCATGTGCAGTGACTGGCCATCTTGGACAAAGTGTAGCCTCACTGGCTGGGCATCTCTCCCGTATTGAAAGGTGAGACCCCACCTCTTCTCGGGATAGATGCCCCAGTGCTATCTTTAGGTATATGTTCCCTATTAGTATCAATTTAACTTTAAGATGATACTGATTAAGGCTTTTTATCAAGAAAACGTTTGTAATCTACATTTCAATTTCAATTTAAATTTAAATCCACGGTCGAATGTATATCATGCACGATCAAAAACTGAGGTATTGTTTAATAAACACTAAGGTGGAGCGTTTTGCCACATTTTTTTAATCGAAATGTACGTAATACCCGGCAAAAGTAGCCCATCCACAGGGACATTACAAATATACATTTTTTCGAAATAAAAATATATCTTCTGTGAGAATTGTTTCCTAGTTTCGAAATTTCGAAAAACATCAAAATTGTCATAATTTTTTTTCGGTTATAACGACAATATGTTGTGTATCATCTAGCCACCATTCATACCAATTGAAAATTTCATTATAATTTTAAATGGATGTTGTTCTCTAAATATACTTCAATTTTTGGCTAAATGTTTGGAAATGAAACTTCCAAATAGGTTTTAAATTTAACTTAAATGTTTAGTTATGCCCTAATTTTAAGTTAAATTTAACAATTTTGTTATATAACAACCGCTTCCAGATTAAATTCAGTTTAAGCAAATGGGTCATCTCTCCCACAGAGTTCTCACCCGGACACTCGGGAGAGATGGCCAAATGCATAGATGCAGAAAAAGTTTAATATTTTGGGTGAAAATTTCTTTAATAAAATTTGTTTATATAGTGTTAATAACCAATAAATTTTATATTCTATCACGCAGTTTCACATTCTTTTTATTACTTAAGTCATTGTAATGTAGTCTTTTCCTTAGGTGGGGCATCTCTACCGGAATTACCTTATATCTATTGAAAATAAAAAATCGAATGGGGCCTTTGTGAGGGTTTAAATATACATATGAAAATTACTTTTACAAGTTTCATAAACTTTAGAATTCCTAGTTCTTTAGATTTAGGATGAATTCCCCAGATATATCGCATTTCCTGTGATAACCCGATTAGTTATATTATTCATAGTTTAGAAATAAGATATCATAGGTAGGTTCATCTTCAATCCCCACATAGCTTTCATTATATGGACACTTTCTTAGATATGATGGTTTTAGAGGTGGTCTACAAAGTCGCGTCCAAACACATCTCACATTTAACGGTAAATAGTACCTCCTACAGCAAGGAAACATTCAATATCATTTTATCTCAGTCACTATAAGAGATATTTAATAGAAGTATATAAATGATTCTTATGCGTGATCAGGTATTTTTAGCGAGCAAAGAAATGTATGGACCTAAGGGATAAAAATCTCAGTAATAACAGTTATAAGATTTCTTTCCTAATAGCTCTAAAAGCTGCTTGAATTTGCAGGAAACTAATTCAACACTGCGCTACTTCAAGAAAGAGCACCCTAGATTATAAGTGAAGAATCTGAATAGATTAGAACAGACAAAGCGATAAACAATTCTACGGGAAACCGCTTCTGTTTCCTCTCGTTGTTTCTCCTGAATGTCAATCTGTTGATCTTTGTATGTGAGAGCCAATTTCGATACACGGACACAGTCACCATTATTATGTATAATACTTCGATTAAATTAATTGTAACTTTTAATACTTCTCTTTGAGAGTAATTAGCATTATTTTTGCTCATTTAAGACTTTTGCACATAAATACTATTACATAATTCAAGGAAGAGTATCCTTCACACATTTTCCCCTATTTTCATAATACTGTTTATTCCTTTATGTGATAAAAGTACTTATTTTGATACATCAATGTAAATAATGAACATTTTTTTAAATTTATTTACCACATAAATCTGCTTCCATTAACACAATATTTTTTTCATCAAGAGAGGTACTCTTTATGTTCGTAATTAATTAAGTTGAATAAATTCGCAGGATTTCGTCCACGCCCTGTCCGTCCTATCGCGGGGTACCGTGGAGGAGAAGCTTCGCTGGGCCTTCGCTCTCTATGACGTCGACGGCGACGGCAAAATCACCAAGGAGGAGATGGCCGGCGTCGTGTCCGCGGTGTACGACCTCATGGGTGCCTCGACGGCCGCTTCGCCTTCCGCGGCCTCCTCCCCCCCCCTGCAGCCCTCCTCCCCATCGTCGCACCACCGGAAACGCCCGCATCACGCCCAGCGGCACCACACCCTCCTCCCTGGACACCACCACCGGGTGCAGAAAGCGGCGGGCGCAGAAGGCGAGAGAACAGGAGAAGGGAGCGCGGAAGGTCGAGCGACGCCCACCATCTGCATTGTGGACGACGCCGCAGCGGCGGTCAACGAACGGGTAGAAGCACTGTTCCAGGTAGGATTCTTGGAATGGGATGAAAATCGTGCGTCCCGTAAATTGCTTCTCACTCCTGCAATCGTGATTTAATTTAATTTCTATAAAGTGTCATGAAAAGAGCATTAGCATAATCTGTTTGTTGACAGTAAAGTTTAGGAGAGGACCACATGGGCACGGTACAGAGTGTGCATTTGAGTTTTTCAAATTTTTAAATTGTTTTCCTCCAAAAAAAGGTTATAGATTTTTATAATGCGGTTAAACTCCAGTGGACCATGATTTAAAGCATTCGATTATTGTAATGAACAATTTGTTGCAAATTTATACGGTGTTTTAAAACATATGGGGCTCTCATAAATATTTTAATAAAGGCGCATTCAATTCTTCCAATGAATGAGAGAACAAGATATTCAACGTCTTTAATTCCACTTTATGAGCCTTTCAAATTATCAATGTTCGTCGATTTTTGCGAAACTTTGTAAAATATAATTATTAATTACTTCGCAAACTCTTTGATTGAGCTGAAATTTAGCCGCACAGGGTTTCCCAAAAATGTGCGCGATTATGGAAAATCTCTAAACTATGAAATAGGCGTCAATTTCTGTTCGGTTTCATGTGGAATCCCCGTATCTTCTTACAAAAGTTTTTCTCGATTTAAAAGAAAGTCATAAGTTCATAAAGAATAATCGTCACCTAAAATATAAGCGGCAATTTGTAGAAAAATTATTTTTTAAATATGGGACCGATGAAAATTAAAAGGAAGAAAAAAGAGAATCACAAAAGAAATAAACCACAGAAACATGTGAAATGGGGAATAGACTAACTAAATTGTGAGCGCCACGCAAGTTGTCCAAACCCATAGCAATCCTCGAGAAAGCAGTTTTCATTAGAAACTGGATGTGACCAAATGAGTGTCGACATTTTCATAACGCGGAAATAAAGATACGGAAGAAATGAAAATTAAATTACTAGTCTGGATTGATGGCACGTATCTTAAAAGAGTTTATCTAAAAACGTGAAGTGTTTAAGACATTAAACTATTTACCGAGATCTTGCTCAGAAGTTAGCCATCCACTTCAGTTGCAAGGATTTCTATTAAGGATTTAAATCTAGCGAAGGACGGTTTACAAGTTTCAAGAATAGAACCGCAATTCACATCATTGTAAGGCATACAGAAATTGATGAAGATATCCCTCACAATTAAAAGAGTTATAGGAGTCGAGTAAGACTATAAGTCTATTCAAGTTTTCAATGGAGATGAGACTGGATTTTTTCTAGAAAAAACGATGCCTGAAGCAATTTCATACATAATGAATAAATAGTGTAAATAGTATTGCTAGGGCGTAAACAAATGAAAGGCTGAGTAACTTTATTTTTTGTGCCAATGTTAGAGGTGATCTGGGTATGAATCCTTTGGATGGTTTACCATTCGAAGAATTCTTGAGTCTTTAATAAACAGAATATCATCGGACACGGGGTCAGTTGGAGGGCTAACAGTAGAGCCCGGGAAACTAGGTAATTTTTTATCGGGAGGATTACAGGGGTCTTTGCTCCCACCGTAGAATGGTATCTACAAAAGAAGCTTCATTAAGTTCTTCTATCACAATTCTTAAGTACACTTCACTGAAAAATTATTTGGAAGAATAGTTTAATTTAACTAAATGAAATTCGGGACTCATAATGCCACAACGCTCGTAATATCCAATGAACCAATTTGTAATTGGCAACTACAAACAACTCTTTACCAAATTCTTCACCAAAAATATTTCAAAATTACCACTGACCCTAAATTACGAGCTCTCAAGGATTTCTAGAGGAATTACTTCAATAATTTTCATTATGTACGGGATATTACTCAAGTATGGGAAAACGTTTTTGAAGGACGCAAAAATCATACAGGATAGAACCATGGTCCGACTTCGTACAAGAAACTGACTGAAAAAGACCTGACAGCTGTATTGGCCTTAAGATAAGGTTCTTTTTTTGACAAAGGCAATTAATGCACTGCAATGATAATAAAGCAGACATCAGTGTGTGAGAGAAGTATACAAGGTTTATCAAACCACTGAAGAGCTACAGAGGTTAAGAAGAGAGCCAGTGAAAGAAAATAGTGAGAACAAAAGAAAATTTCTTCAGAGAATGAAATATATAGCAACAAAAAAGAATCCTTAAAAACAAACGATGTAAAAATCTTGAAGCACTGGAATAAATGAAAGATGGTCATCAAGTGATATCAAAACCAAGATATCTTGGTTTTGATATCACTTGTCAGTAGACAACACAGGTCAGTAGACAACACAGGTCAGTAGACAACGCAGACATATGTCTGCGTTGTCTACTGACCTGAGCTGAATGAGCCACTAATACCAATTTATAAAACAAAATTAATACTTGAGGAGAGTTATAAAAGTGATGGACTTAATAAACAGCTTCCTCAAATCTTCTTCTCCAAATAGACAAAAGTAATTATCGTAAAAAACAAAATTATATTTTTTAAAAGCATTTAAAGTTGAAAATTTCATAAATAAAAACAATTATACTAAAATATGTCAACAAATTTTTTAATAAGAAAATTATTTAATCCCATAGATACCATCTAAATGGTGAAGTCATATGTATCACTGTACATATTTGGGAGTTATTAAAATGAAACTTGAATTGGGAACATCAAATAAATCATATTTTAGCAAAGACGTACAGGACACTACAACACGTTATGAGAAATGTAAATGGTAGCAGTTCAAAAGCAAAGGAATTGGGGTCACCACCTTGGCTAGGCCAATTTTAGAATACTCTACGACAGTGTGAGAACCTCATGAGAAATGTTAGACCTAGAAAATAGAGAAAGTTTAAAGGAAGGCAGCTCACAGTGTTATGGGCAGGTTTAGAAAAACAGATAACATCTCCGAAATTTAAAAAAAAACCTTGGATGGGAATCGCTAAGGAAGAGGATAATAAACAGGCTAGGTTGTGTTTTCCAAGTAATAACAGTTTTCCAAGTATAACAATAATATGATGGGAAGGATTTAAAAATTTAATCGAAACACAAATTTTTTTAAGAAGAAGTCATAATCATCAAATAAAACTTAGGTCACTAAGAAACAATATAGCAAAGTATTCATTTTGAACAGAGGCATAGCCAAGTGGAATAAAATACCTGGGTCACTCTTTGGCCATTTCCTAAAAATCCAAAATCTTTTAAGAAAAATGTAAAACTCTAATGAAGTGAAGTGTGAAGGAACTGTAATTCCCAAAATTACTGTTGTTAATTAAAGGCGAAATATGAGGGAAGTAGGGAACTGCCTGGTAGGATGATTTACAGTGGGGACTATGTATGCCCAGGAGCCGCCACAGAAGCCATGAAGGCCCACCAGGAACCCTGAAAAATCTTGCCTGAATGACTGTTTTTATGTTTGTTTTTATTGTATATTATAAAAACCCTACATAGCAAAAATTGTATATTAAATTTAACTGTGATATAAATGTATTTATAGCCTCAAAATTTTAATGCAATGTTATTTCATAATTACGCTGGCTTCAGACATATGTCTAACTGCAGCTGAAATTCTAAAAAATAAATAAATATTTGCTGTAAACTTCAATCTGTGTGCTGATTGATGGATTTACTATAAGATATAATCTAAATAGTTTAATGAGTCAAACTTTTAAAGAGTTTATGATTTCCATTCTAAGGAGGAAACATTTTAAGCATATTTACAGAAGAGATGTTTCATGTGGGATAAATGGAGCTAGCATGAATGAGATGTAAGAAATTAAAGATTGAATTTTCTATTTAAGAAACTATTTAGATGTGCATAAAAATTAAGAACTTTGAATAGTTTCTATACAAAATGTTTAAAACTGCTTAATAAGCCCCTCCTCACATTCATATCACATGACACTTTTTCTTTCTTGCAGAAAATGGATCGAAATGGGGATGGTGTTGTCACCTTGGAGGAGTTTGTTGAAAGTTGTCTTCATGATGAGCACATCCCTAGCTCAATGGCTGTTTTTGACTCTTCCTTCTGACCCCCATCATCCCCCGTTACAGGTCAATTCAACTGCAACATCCTGCCCAAATTCCTTTAACAGTGTGATAGGACTTATCGAGTAAAGTGATGATTTTTGGAAGGAGGGCCTAAGTTTGTTTACACAGGCAAAATATTATTTGAAGACAAAGTGATAGAATTTGATATACCTACAGTAAAAGAAAGGTTAAAAGAATATAACTAAAATGTTTCAATGCTCATCAAACTTCCTGAAAAATGTTAAACTATTTTAAATGAGTGCTGACTGGCACACCGGTTTGATATTTTTTAAAGGAATCTGTTTGATAGGCAGTCAGTGATGACAGTAAAATTAGCCAAACTAAATGGTTCATATAGAGGAATGTTACTGTTTTCCTGTTAAAGTTTACATCAATTGCAGATTTTTCTCCAAAAATTCCAATCTGTAGATATAATATGTCAATGCAAAAAATGTGGTATTGAAGATATTGATCATATGGAATGACGTTCAGCAGGATTTAAGAAATGCTACAAGGCTTTATCTTACATTTATAAATTCATAATAAGGTTTTATAAAGAAAATGTTATAAATATTTTGTGACTGGTATTAAGGTGATAAGTTTCCAAAAAAACTTAATATAGACGAAAACTGCTTACTTTTTATTTTCAAAATATTCAATATTTGTAATGCAAAGTGCATTATGGGTCTTCTTCTTCTTCATAACTTTCTAGGTGAAATACTGAAATGAAGAGATTGAAGAAGGGAAAATAGCACCATTCCTAATTCAGTAGTTATCATTTAGAAAATTATTAAAATAAATCAGCATTTTATGATGGTTGTACTCAGAGACACATGGGATGGATGGCATCAAAACTTGATACATATACACAATGGTATGCAGAGGCATTTTGTGGCATAAGCAGAGACTTGATACACCACCATTCACTTGCTTTCTAAGTAATCATTCTTAGTATTAGCTAATACAACTAGTAACAGAAAGAAGTTGAAGCTTAACAGAAATTTATGATTTTTTTCTAAATTAAAGATTTGATATTAAAAAATTTAAGACCATGATATTCAACAGGCACCTCACCAACTCACCCATTGGCACAGCCCTTTGCATGTGCATGCACACACATGAAGATAAGTTCCTGCCAAGGTAATCAGCCATCTCAGGAAAGTTGTAACCAGGTGCCATGCTTTGCAAATAAGTTGAACTAGCTAATACTAAAGAGATGAATAATGTTATAGTGTTCCATTTGCTATGATCAAAATTTGCACTAAAAACACTTGATTTTTATTTTGGTGCTCCCTTCAAATGATACCTCAGGAGACTGGCTCAGTGCCTAATTCTGGTCCCCAAAATCCTAAATTTTATTGTTCATTAAGTAATCAATAAATTTAATCGTGGATAAATCTGAGAGTAATTTTTCAAACTACTGCTTCATTGGATACCAAAATATAGCTTGGTGAAGGGTACATTAACCATGTATCAGCAAATCATTTAATGCATTAAATCAATTAGTAACCAGGCTAAACAGCTGAGCTAAATTACTGATATTTTATCATTTCAACTTTATCAAAATCCCTAAAAGGATATTAATCTTGAAAGTAAGGAGAATTTAAAAAAAAAATTGTGTAATTAATCCTAGTTATGAAAGAGATAAATGTTATTCCTAGATATTTAAATTAAAACGTTTGGGATGGAAGATGCAAAAATATTTTTGTAATGTTTCATCAGATCTATCTTGTAATTCTTCTGAAAATTTTGAAATTTAAGGTCATTTTCACCCTTAATCATCAACAAAATACAGATTTAAAAGATTCTGATAAATCAAACATTATTTCTAAATGATTGAGATTATAAATTCAGGATAAAAACATATTTGACTCAAAAGAAGTATTTTCCCTCATTTTATTATAGGCAACATTCATTTTTATTGTGTTACATAATATACATAATAATGTGATGATCGTAAAATGTTTTAATAACAATTATAGTCAAAGTAAATTGAATTACATCTTTAACTAGCAGGAGCTCTAGATAAAACATTGGCTTAATTTGTCATTGTTCTCATTTGTTTACTTAAGCTTCTTAGCTATCTAATCATCATCTTACTTCACTCAATTAGATCCAGAAAAATAGAGTTACACATCACATTCAAATGCTAAAGAAGTGTATGCTGTCCATCACTGTATCTCTGATTATATCCATCATGGTGATTGTTTGCTTTTGAATTAAAATTTCAGAATTCTGAAGAACTTTTCAAATGCCTAATTTCTGTGATTTTTATCGTTTGTGTAAGAATGTCTAACATAACTCTCATAACTAGTGATGTATTACTTGAAAATTGCCCTATATGCATTAATTTGGCTTGATATAATTTAAATATGGAGCTTTCATTATATGAAGAATGGAGTTATCATATATGCCCCCTCTTCAATTCTCTCAAGCTTATATTCTTATTATCAATTCAATGGATATTTCAAATATTTAATTTTGCCAAATTATAATGCATTAAAATGTTTTAAATAATATGACTCATGTAAGAAAATTTGGCCAAGAATTTTACTTTTGGAGCAGATAAGAATTTCTTTTCTTATCGAGTATTTAAATGGTCTTTTAATAGGTGTTTAACTTGAAATAATTTTCTATAATAACGAAAATAATTACAGATTTTCAATGCATGATTGGCTTACATATATGTTGCATATTATTTATTTCTATCAAATACTACCTACTAGTTGAAATATTCACATGCAAAAAAGTATCTGTTAAAAAAATTTCCTTGAATGGAACTTTTGGTATGATATTTGCACTGAAATTCTGATGATAACATTACACCAAAATATAAGAAAACACGATAATATTTTGGATTTTCAGATTTTCTCACCTAAAAATAATAGATTCAATTACCACAAATATATACTATGAAAAATTACATCATTTCTACTGGAGCCAGGGAGTAAAACTTTACTGGAGAGAAACTTTAAGCACTTCCTTGAAAATATAGTATTCGCAAGTAGCTAAGTTGGGCCCAATTATAGATCTTCCGGTCTCACTCAGGAAATTTCTCAAGAGTGAGTCTTTTTTCCAATTTTCTCAAATTTACATAAACTTTTATCAACTGTAAAATTTGATGTAATGACCAACTTTATGAGATTACTTGTCTTAATTTGTTTGATTAGCCAGCAAGAAAGTGTTGGCCAGGGAATAAATGTGGCTACAGTGTGCGATCTATCTAATTGTCTTCAGAAGTTAAAAAATTCGTCATGACTACATGTTTCTAAGGTAAAAATGGCATTTTAATCAGACATCTCTCATCTTATTACAGGGTCACAAAATTTTTATTATGAAAATTTTATAATGATGTGATACAAGAGAATAGAAAAGGACTGCTTTACTTTTAGAAACAGCAAGATCACAGCCTGGAAAAGTAATGGTATATTTAATTCTTTCCAAAAATTATGAAACATCATTTTAATAATTTATATAGTTTATTTGCTTACTGAAATATCCCACTTCATTAAGAAACTCTAATCTTAAATTCACAAGCATGATAGGCTTAAATAATTTCATAAATATTTTCAAGCTTATTTTGCCTGTTTCTTCAGCCGTGATGGTATGATGCATATTTACATTAATTGACTCCATTGCAATCCAAATTGATTAGAAGTAAAGTGAGTTGATATTGCCATTACCTTTTCAGCTCTTGTTGAGAATGGATAACTAAATTTTTTGTGTGAAATTTTACAGATTAAGTACTATAGAAGAAAAGATTGGCTATTGATGTTTCTGTTGTATTCATATTTATGTAAACTGGACTGTTATAATTTATAAGTCATAAAGTATATAAGTGTAAATAAAACAGAAATATATATAGTGAATTATGTATGGATTACAAGATAGCAATGGTGCTGTCATTATTGACTAAGATTATTAAAAAGAGAGTTTAATTTGTATAAATATTGGTATGCCTGTTGTCTACATATTTCAAGTTTTCAAAAATTATCATAGTTTGATATAATTACTAAAATGTCCATATCAGAATGAAAATATAGGATACCTGTCTGACAAATTTGTTGTATGTACCTTAGAGTAACATCAGAGCATATGTACCATATCAAGAATTGATTTTAATAAAAGATAAATGAATTTTTACTTGGAACTCGACTTATTGAAATAACCCTGAGATCTGATATATTAGATCTATAGTCTTATAGTCCAAAGTCAAATATTTGAAAAGATGAGAGGGAATATTTTGAAATATTAGATCTAGGTAAAAATTGCACATTTTTTCTGAGAAAAATAATATTACTCAACATGAAAATAGTTGTAAAAGATAATCAATATTCCTGTAAAATAGAAAAAGATTAGGAACATGCTGATGGCCTGATTATTTTGAGCTGTCTTAATTTTTTAAATAAAATCTTACATTACAGTATTTCTTGCAAAACATGTCACTTGAATCTAGATGCTTCTTACGATGCTTTTTTCATTATTGAAAAAAAAAAAATCTAGTTATGAAAACTTTACTATGTGACTCATTATTGGTCAAAAACCATTATTGTTACTTAAATGTAGCACAACTACATAAGGGTTATTAAATGTTTTGAGAGGTGCATAATATGTTCTTTTGCCTCGTCAAACATCCTTTCACCCCTAGGTCAGGTAAATCTCAAGAAGTAAATCACGACTGGAAATAGCTCCTAAATAGCAATGAGGCTTACTGATAAGCAAAGGTAACAAGAGTATTTATGATCTACTTCATGTAAATATTAACGGTTCTGCAGCAGTCAATGTAAAATGGTTCATACACATGATAATAGTAAGTCATAAATTTATTATTTAATCCTTGACCCTACCACAGAGTGCCATAATTTTATTTAAATGAATATTTATCCTAATTAATTTATAAAACCTCAGCTCTTTTATATACCCAAACAGTAGGTAATTCATCAATCGTCAATGGAAAATGCTTCAACTCATCAACTCAATCTTATAATACTTTGAGCTAGACCTCATGCATTCCAACTTAAACTGTGGTAGATGATTTCAAGGGCTAGAAACAGTTAATTCCCAAGCAGATGAGTACAAAATTTAAATTCAATGATGAAAGGATTCCTTATAATGACCCAAACCATGACCCGTTCTCTCCAAATCTCTTAAACCCTTCACTACAAACATCACTGCAACATGAAAATCATGTCTCTGGTCTTTTTGGTCCTTGTTTTTTCCTAAATTTACATTTTTTTACTTTCTTTCAATTTGTACTTATATACTTCCTGTACTGTTTCACTGACACCATATTATTTATGTTTTTAATTATTTTCAACTTTATATGCATTGAACATGTTAATATTATATATAAAAATTGTGTACCATTGAACTGTAAAATTGTGATATTTTGTCTTCAATTTTCATATACTTATTGCTGTTGTAAATAATATTCTCTCTTCTTTATTCTAGTATTAAAGAAATCTTTTCTCACCTGTTTCCTATCCCCATTTTGTGTTAATATCTACGTTTTATGTAATATTGACTATGTACTGGATTAATGGTACAGTAGAAACTAAATTTTACGAAGTTGAAGGGACCCAAAAATTTGTGCTTTGTAAATTTGAGGTTTTCTTTCAAGCAATCGAAATCTCTACATAACCAATCCAGTTTCAATAACACAGAGCATAAAGTTAAATGGGATTGAAAGGAAGTAATACTTCAATAAAATGATCTATACATCCAGTTTAATGTTTAATACAACAAGAAACAAAATTCTGAACTTCTTACTTTTCAAAATAATCATCATTTTTTTGTTTTTTGCAAGTTTCAATGAAAGATGAGGTGATGTAATTTTTGCTACCAGGAGCTACCATAAATAATTTTTGCTACCAGGAGCAATTTTAACTTTAATTTTTGCAAGAAACTATGAAAATTATTTCTCTGACAAATAACTTTGGCTTTACTCACATCTTATTTTCTGCATGCATGATAACTAAATTTTTTTCAGGGTGGTACTTTTATTTAGCAATGTCCAAGGTATCAACTTTAAAAATTTACTGGAGTAAATTTTTCTGCAAGGAGGACTCTTTGTTGCTGCACTCCAATTTTTCTTCAGCACCAGGAGACTTAGAGGGAGAAGGAAGAAGACTAACACCACTCTGATTCAACAGTTTTATTGAAAGTTTTAAAGTGTACAGTTTATTACAGCATTTAATAAAAAAGTTTCAAACTTGAACCCATCAAATTTTTATTGAAAATCCTTTCAGCCTTGTCCCGGCCACTCTTTTTGGTACAGTAGTATTCGCTTGGCCGAAAACTAGCTCCAGAGTTGACATTATAGTTAGAAAATTTCTTGGCAATGCTCATTGGTCCTTTAGCTGGCTTCTTTTGCTGTGCTTGTACTCACTTTGCCAGGTTTACTTAAAGGCTGCATATGGAACTTAGAGTATTTCCAATTTCTAAATGCAGCCTCAAAATAAAGTGACATAATGAGAACAAATATGAAAATAAAAGAAAATATTATAAAGTATTCAAAACATGAAATTGAGAAAGAAAGAAACTTAGAATTTGTAAAGCAAAATAGAAAATATTAAAAAATTATAATAGCAGAAATTGAACAAATCAAAATCACTGACAAAAAATGACCTTGTAGATTTGGAATATTTTTTCAATTAAGAAATTCGATTGAAGAAAAATTGAACTTTTGGTATTAGAATGATTTCTTTGAAAAACAAATGAAAATTCGAAATATATATTTTGTTGGTTAAATAGCAATAGAATTTAAAGAAAACATTGACAAAAAATGACCTTGTGGACTTAGAATAATATTTTTCAATTGAAAACAACATATTAAAAGATTACTTCAGACGATTTTTTGGTCAAAAAGCAAGAAAAAACTTAAAAAATTTAAAGTACAGAATAAGAAAATGAAATAAACAATGACTGTTTCAAATTTTGAATAGCTGGCAAAATTTAGTGATTAATAAAAGCAGACAAAAGTGAAGCAGAAAAGAAATTACTATTTGGACACAATAATTTGAATTAATTGAAATTTTGCTAGTCATGAGTTATGGTATTTGTCTAGACAACCGTTGCAGATTTAATGGGTTTGCATTTTGACCCTCACTCCAAATAATATATTGAACGAGGATCAAAATGCAAACACCATTAGCAATGCAGCAGGCTGACTAGACAAATACCATAACTCATGACTTAGTTTTCAACTAATAAAAAATATGCATTCCCTGTGAAAAGTAAATTCACAAACTTATTACTCAAATGAATATCAGAAATGTTTTGGAAACAACAAATCCCTTGCACATTGTTAATGTTTATATAAAATCTCTAAGCTTATTTTAAAAAATTCAGAAGACCTAGAATCTGCACACAAACTTCCTAAGCTGCACAAAATTTAGCATAGACACTAACCTCCTAAGATGCACAATATTTAGCTTTACTCCTTACCTAGACTTTCGAAGCTTGCTTAACAAATATCAAAAGAGCCATTACACTAACCCAAATTGCAAATGCTAAGATCCCTCCTAATACATATATTTTATTAGAACGAGAGATATGAATTTAGAGCCAAGAGAGCAAACTCACAGAAAATATATTTTTATTTATTAAGCCAGGACTTAATATGTGATGCACACGTTTTTTCAAAGAGAGGTCATGATACAGCAAAACCTCTTCCTAAGCTGATTCCTATTCTGATCAATAATTCTCCTATACTTCCCTTTATCTTTTGCCCAAATTTTTTGATAAATGACCTACCAATAGGTTTCTATAAGTTAAATACATGAAGTAGAGGGCTTCAAGCAATTGCAATGGTAGGTCCAGAGTGTTCTGAGAATGGACAAATATGGTTTCCAATTTTCTCAACATTAGTAATTCATTCTAATTTTGAAATTAAATTCGACATTGAACTGTAAAATTTGTAAAGCTTTGTTAAATTCAGGCTTTGTAAATTTGAGGTTTTCTTTCAAGCAATCAAAATCTATACAATACCAATCCAGGTTCAGTAACACAGTGCATAAAGTTAAATGGGATAGAAAGGAAGGTAGTATTTCAATAAAATGAATTATACATCCAGTTTAATGTTTAATACAACAGAAACAAAATTCTAAACTTCTTACTTTTCAAAATAATCATCATTTTTTTCGTTTTTTTTTTTTCGTTAAAAGCACTTTGAAAGCTTAGGTCATTTTGCCCATGCGCTCCCACCAGGATTTGAAATCAGAACTGATTCCCCATGAGTCACGAGCGTTACCAACATGGCTCTCCAGGAGCCAATGTGCAGTATATTTGCATCAAATTGAAAGGATTTAGAAATTTAGACTACGATTATACTGATTCCCTTTATTGCATAGACCTTATTTCAAAACCTAGGAGACTCACTTCAGTCAAAGTGAATGAAACTAACAGCCATGAATTCCAAGAAACTAGCTTGTAAATATTTTAAGTCATTTAAGAACTTTACTTTAGTTAATTTGAAACTCCCTCTTTTTTATATGCGTTCTACTACGCTGATGTTTAGCGGTGATTTTAGAGAACTACTTACTCGCGGGTACTTTAAACGGTCTTGTCACGTCACAAATCACAAGTCGCGATCGCAAATTCTTACCTAAAGACGTAAAACACTTTTAATTAATAAATTACGTATTGAAAATGCATCAAATTTTAAGTAATAGTGACTTATTATTAAAAATTTAGTATTCTTTAATTAAACTAATTTCCATGACAGCTGCAACGAAGAACTTCCACAGGAATGCTACTTTCAAGTAAAAGGTTTACCTAAGCTCTGCGATGGGGTTGCGGCGGCTATCATATTGCTAATATTAAACAATTCCAGAGAAAATATGGAGGTAGCAAAGCATATATATATAATATATATCCTTTGCGACGACGAGTAGGTATTTTTTAAACACAAAATGATAGAAAAGAAATAGAACTTACCAAGCGTCCGAAGATAGAGCTGGACGAGAAATCTTCGGTAGTGGACTTTATAGTTGTTAATTATTCCCATGTCCAGCGGTTGCATCTTACTGGTGCTATTTGGACTCAGAAGTACTTTGAGGTTTGGTAGCACTAGTCTGCCTATTTTATGAACTGGGGCATTATCTACAAGATGTAGTACATTGCAATTCTCTCATGCGCTCTTCCTCTGCAAGAAGATAATTTTCTTCTGAAAAATGTCCATTGTCATCCATGCTTTTTTAATACTTTCATACAACACAGGCAAATTTTTAACGTTCTTGAAACAACGCGGAGCTCTTGATTTTGCAATCACAACTGGTTTCTACTTTTCAGATCCATCTTGGTTACATATCAGCATTACTGTAACCCTATCCTTAGATTTTTTACCTTCTTTTACCTAAAAAAAATTAGACAGCTGCCTATCAAGTTGATCAAATTGCAACGATGAGACAAAATTTTTTCACTTGAATTGACGATTGCTGCCAATGTAGATAAAGAAATGCCATACTTCCGAGCAATTTCTGTTTTTGTCTGCCCGCCATCTTCCTTGATAATTTACCTTTTGGTGGCCAAACTCAGGGACTTCCTCTTTTTCTTGGTCAGCGATGTTTTCTCCATTATTTTACAGGACATTGCATTTGAAGGAGGTGTATAGGGTACCAGATGCCAGTGACAATCTAATCTCAGTGCGACAGATGGGCAAAAAGGGCATTAAGTTCACAATTGATGATGGGCATTTCTGTGCATTTGATAAAACTAAAGAAAATCAATAGATTTTTAATGCTGTGGCAGTGGAGGACGATTTGTATGCTTTTGATGTGGGCTGGTACGAGCATGAAGAGCCATTTGAGGGACCATCATCGAGTGGCATGGGGGCGCGGCAGAGTATGCCTTCAACATCTGGACCTGCTGTGACTCTGACTGCGAGGAGAGCCGTGACTAAAGAAATCTAGCAACACAGGTTTGGTCACGCCGATAACCTTCCAGATTGTGAGGTGATACCCAAAGGTCACTATAGAGAATGTAGTGTGTACTTTCAGGGTAAGGCGAAGAGACTCCCTTTTCCAGACGGAGAAAAGAAATCAGAGAAAGTGCTTGATCTGATTTTTTTGGATGTGTGTTTTGTGCAACCTAATTCAAAGGGTGGGGGTAGTTGTTTCATTACTTTCACAGATGAATATTCAAGATATAGCGAAGTGAGTGTGCTTAGGAGCAAAGCAGAAGCTTTTGATGTATTTGTAGACTTTAAAGCTAGAGCAGAGAACTTTCAGCAGAGAAACATTAATGCTTTTCAATCTGACAATGGCAAAGAATTTGTGAATTCTAATTTCAGAATTTTGCTTAATGAATCTGGAATCAAGCACAGAATTTCAATGGCCGGCACTCATCAGAAAATGGGCGTATCAGAGAGGTTAAATTACCAATTGTTGACAATTGCAAGATGCATGTTAATTCATTCAGGTCTGTTGGATGATTTTTAGGGTGAAGCTGTTTTTACTGCATGTTACATTAAGAACAGATGTAAATCTAGAGCTATAGATAATCAAATTCCCATTGAGTTATGGACTGGAGATCCTTTGAGTGAGACAGAGCTAAATAATATGGCAGTGTTTGGGTGTCAAGCATGGGCACTTGTAGAGAATAATGTCAAGAGTTACAAAATGAGGCCTAAGGCGGTGGAATGTGTCATGTTAGGATACCCTCAAGACAAGGGAGGCTATAGATTGTGGAATGTCAATCAGAAATATATTGTGTTGTCTAGAAATGTTCTGTGAGACGATTTTTCCAATGAAAAATTATGTTCCAACTGAGAATGTTAATCCCGAATGTAATGTTGAGGAAGTAGAGATTGGTAGTTTTCGTGAGTTGTCTGAGAGTGATAAATTTGAGAACAGTGATGATGAGAATGAAGTTCATTCTGATCAACATTCAGTTCAGAGTGATGAGGAGTCTGTCCATGATGAGGAACATAATAATCAAGTGCCTGGAGTTGACTTTGATACACGGCAATCGCCTGGGTGACAGAAAAGCATGTCAGTTCACCCCCGCTGTTACTTTCAACCCTTCGCTCTTCCAGTTACACCCCCGCTGACCCTTAACCCCACCACTGTTACTTTTACCCCCCGCTGTTACTTTTTCACCCCCCGCTGTTTCTTTTGCCCCCCCCCCCCCCGTGACGCCGGAGATTAGAGTATAAAGGTCGGGCCTGGAGTCCAAGGAAGGCAATTCGGGGTGGAGAGGACGGCAGCACGCTTGAGTGCATACCTCCCTGCTACTTTTCTGTCTCCACTGAAACCCCTGAACCCGTTGTACATTTGAGCGCATAGCTCCGCAACAGGAACAGCACCCCTTTGGCGTTTGAGTGCATATCTCCCCATTTGGGACCCAAAAGTACGGAACCTAACCCGTTGTACATTTGAGCACATAGCTCCGCAACGGAAACAGCACCCCTTTGGCATTTGAGGGCATAGCTCCCCATTTGGGACCCAAAAGTACGGAACCTAACCCGTTGTACGTTTGAGCGCATAGCTCTGCAACGGGAACAGCACCCCTTTGGCGTTTGAGCACATAGCTCCCCATTTAGGACCCAAAAGTATTGAAGCTAATCCGTTGTACGTTTGAGCACATAGCTCTGCAAAAGGAGCAGCACCCCTTTGGCGTTTGAGCACATAGCTCCCCATTTGAGACCCAAAAGTACGAGCCCAGTTCGAGTGGAGAACTACGCTGGCTCGGCACACCCCGTTCGACTGAGAAACACTGGGAGTCGCCGACCTTACCGCAGATGCAGGAGGAGGAGGCACGACGGCGAACACAGCGGCTGCAACAGCGGCTGAGGCAGAGGATCGCCCGAATCCTGGAGGAGACCACTGCTCTCCTGCTACGACCGCTAAAGAGCGCGGAGGCAATCGTCTGGTGTTTACAAGCCCTGGATCCCCCACCCTCAGCCTATCTTCGGGCCCCAATTGGGCCCTATAAAAGGCGCGACCCCTGCATCATGCAGGCATTGTTTGGCCCTGACTAAAATAATTAAATCTTGCAAAAAAATGAAATAAAAATATTAAACCCATATAAACTTATCATTCATGCAAACCCGATCTCAAACCTCGGGGAACCCGCTGCCGTCCTTCGCGAACGGCACACCGCAACAAAGACGAGAGACCTGGGAGGTGACAACTTTACAGAAATATTAAGTCCTGTTGTGCTTAGGAAAGTAATTAGACTTATGGTGGCTTTGATGGTAGAAAATAATTGGGATTGACGCCATCTTGATGTTAAATCAGCTTACTTAAATAGTGAGATAAAGGAGGATATTTTCATGAAACAGCCTGATGTTTTTATTTATAAGGAACATCCTAACTTTGTGTGTAAGTTAAGGAAAAGTATGTATGGTCTCAAGCAGGCTGGTAGAGACTGGAATTTGCATCTTCACAAGATTTTGACTGATGTAGAACTAAAGCAGTCGGTAAGTGATCCCTGTCTGTACATTCATCCTTCCAAGAAATTTTTTGTGACTGTGTAATGTAGATGATTTAAGAGCCTGGGGGGAGCATCATCTTGTAAATTCATTTGTTAAAATGTTAAAGAATAGACTCCAAATTAGAGATCTAGAGACTAAAATATATAAAAAGACCGTTATAATTGTAAAAACCACAGGAAAAACCAAAAACTAAAAATTCCAAATCAGCATTATGTTCACAGCTTTTGAAAAAGCCCTGTTTCTCTAAAATAGGTCAGCACTCCAGATACTGTGTTATGATTATCTCCAAGCATTGTGGCTACGTCTCCTCCAATTTTCAATGATCTGTGAACAGTGCTGTATTTGTCGCACTCCAGTAGGAGGTGTCAAATGCTGAGTGGGCAGTCACACTTGTCACCCTACATCAAGAATGATCGCAAGAACCCTGGGAAAATACAACATAAGAACCATTTGAACACACGCGCCAGCGGGGGTAGTGTTTTTGTGTACGCTGTTTCCGTCTTTATGACGCGTAGTGGAAGAGACATTATCACACAAAGAAAAAGCCAGAAGTACCTCACAGCTGACTCACGGAGAACATCAGCTCTACTTTCATATCAATTAGAGAAACCACATGGTTTCTTTGAATTCTCTACTGCATTGAATAGATGAATTATTTCCATTGTTAAATTTGATTTTGTTTTGATATTTTGTTAAATAACTTTAAGTTTAATTACATTATCTGATCAGAAATATGCGAGATTTATTTTTCCCTGCAAGAACAAGAACCATAAGCCCCCAAGGAAACTAAGGAGCCTCCTGACCCAGGTAAAGTACAAAACAGAACTGAAGATACCAGGGGACTACAGAGTCCCATGTGAATGTGGAGCAGTGTATATATCGGAGAGACTGGAAACTGGATCAAAACCAGAATAAAGGAGCATAAAGAAAACATCCGCCTCAAACAACCTGAGTAATCAGCAATCGCTGTACATGCCATGAACCATGGTCACAAAATACTTATTTATGAAACCAAAAGTAGGTTACAAGGACAATTTATTATGCACATTGATAAATATAAATGTAACCATTGTAGTAAAAGTTATAGGGATAATGGTGTTCTTAGGAGACACACAAGAATTCATACAAAAGAGAAGCCCTTTAAATGCGAAGTGTGCTTAAAATTTTTTAATCAGAAGAATAATCTTAATGACCATCTGCGTAGAGAAAAATAACCGGATTGGCAACCACAACAGCCAATCATAGGAGGGGAGTGGGAAGATGAGCAGAAAAGAGCATCCCCCATTGGATGCACCCACCAGCCCATGGTAGCAGTGAAAGATGAACTTGGAATTGAGAGGAAGCGAATTCACCTCCTAAATGAAACCAAACGAGAATCTCTGCATCACTCCAGTTCTGAAGTTGACTCCAGAGTGAGGAGTCAAACCTTGACCAGCGTCAAAACAGCCACCTGGATGGAAACCCAAGAAAGAGAACTTCATTCAAGTTTTTTATTATTCATTAACTCTTGGAGAACCTTCTGAAATACAACTACAGCCGTTCTTAAATATTTGTACCTTTTTTCTATTAATCAAATATGTGAAGGTCGTTAGTGGTGATCTGGAAGGAGTAAGGCAGGCGAATGTATCACTAATACTTAGAAAATTAAGATTTTTCACATGGGAGGCACATACCGCATGTCGTGAAAATGCCTGTCTCTGAAGCAGAAATTGCAGCATTCATGGAAAATCTAGTTTCCCTTGGGTGCTTCGGGCTATAGATGGCACCCACATAAGAAGTAAAAATCCAGGAGGACAAAATGCAGAGGTGTGCCAGAATAGAAAAGGATATTTTGTATTATTGTTCAGGTATGTCCATGTTATAGTAATTCAGAACGAAATCCAAGATTAATGGAATTTTCTCTCTATGATAACTAGATAATGTAACCTTTCCATTATAATTATGTATCTTCTAGATCAGTGGTTCCCAACCATTTTCATCTGGCAATCAACCTTTCCTAAATGGAATACCTCCACAGTCCATCAGTCCATGCTGGAGTAAAATAATGGAAAAAAACAGAATTTTAACATCCAGGACCTACCTATAAATATTTTAACCACAGATAATGAAGATTCATTATCTGAGCAAAAAATCTCTTTTAATAAAATCACCCAATTAAAAATTACTAGGCCTTTTAAAAAAGACCTAGACTAAGGAATGATATCGGTACCACTTAGACCACTATCAAATTGAGATAGACTATGCCAATAAGACCGAAAAGCTTTTAAATATCCGTTTCATCTGTGGCTTTAAAATAGGTTAGAAAAGTTTAAACCACAGCAGACTTAAAAGCAAACCACCCCACTGTCAGAAGTATCAGCAATTGGGAGCAAAGAGGCCTTGGTGACGCTGGCGGAAATTTGTTTCGAGAACACCAAATTCGGCGTGGTTGCTGGTTTCGACTGTGAAAACCAACGAACATTCAATATTAGAGTATTACAACTTTATCGTGAATGTAAATAAGCAGCTGGAGAAGAACAAATTAGATCTAACAGATAAACAACTCGCAGCCCTCTGTCTCACCAGACTTCCAAGGGAGTATGAAATAACGGTTAACACCTCGGTCGCACAACCGGATAAAATGACCATGGTAAATGTGAAAAAGATATTAAAGAGGAGGAGCAGATAAAGAAGGGGGAGGCAGGAGCATTTGGCTTTGAGAGTTAGCCAAAAAAAAGGGCCATGGTAAGAGCTACAACCACTTTGACGGAGCTAAGGACTGCTATGATGGGAACGCAAGCAGAGAAGAAAAGGCAAAGGGACAGCAACGATCAAGAAAATTCTGGTGCCATGCGTGTGGAAAACTGAAGCATATAGCGAAGAACAGTCTCAAGACTCTGAATGAAGAAACATCTGAAAGTGAGGAGAGGAGGGTCTCGGCATCAGTTGTTACAAGGGAGCATATTGCTTTGACCTCTAGGAGGGAAATACCAAGCAATGATGGAGTATGGACCCTCGATTGTGCCGAGTTCCTTTTATTTTCAGACTTTAATTCATATCCTCTTCCATCTGGGAAACTTGGTGTCTATAAATTATGGAATCTGTCATGTGAAGTCAAGGTTTCTGAATTAAAGGACATACAGTATAATAAAGCAATACTTTTACCCTATGGTGAAAACATGTGGTGGTGGCCAAGTGGTTAGAGCGTAGGGCTCCTGATCACTGAAATTCCTGGGTTCAAATCCAAGTGAAACCTCTCTGGGCACCCCCTCCAAAAATCCTTATGATGCGATCTTTGGACAGTCAGAGCTTTGTTCAAAATTGCAGGGGGCCCAGGGAAAGGAAGTGGCCCCCCTATCCTGAATGTTTGTAATTTCACACGACAATGGCTAATTACATAGTGAGTTCTACTCTCACCCACCAAACCAATCTCTGGGTCAAAACAATGTGTGAGCATGAAAGTTTTCCTATGTGCATGGTAGTTTTTATAGTGAGTTTTCTCTTTTGGGATTTGTTAATCATTAATGATATTTTTTCCAACAGAGTAAATATTGTGTTGTGGACTTCCTCATGTGGTTTGATGATGCTGAAAAAGCTGCAAATGTGAAATCAATGCGAAAGACAGTCGTGGTTCCTGAACGGTGACTTCTCCCAAATAAGGACAAATGCCACTGGTCAAACGATTTCAGGGAGAACATGCTGAAATGGCCAGTAGATAGATCATGGCCTTTGTACAATATTGAAGTGGGGGGCACATATGGTAATTTCAAAATAATATCTCATGTGTTTCCTTCTCTCTTGTTTCTTCTTTTGAACTTATTCAATCTGTTTTCCAGATTCACATCCTAAGGCTAGGCTAAAACTACCGAAGGCCTGTGATACTGACAATTTTGAGTCAGCTGCTGAGAATGAGGAGACAGAGAAGAAAAAGGAGGAAACCTATACGGTTCAGCCCTGAATCTCCTACATCTGGCAGTGAAAGAGATGAGGAGTTACCATCGCCTCCAAGAAAAAATCCAAGGACCGCAGACTCCAAGATGGCTGGTAATAATAAACAAAAAAAAGGATCTGCATTGAATGAAGGATCTTTGCAGGATTGAAAAAATGCCTGAAGGATATTTAAAAAAACCAGGAGCATATAAAGTTGACATTAAAAGCTCATAGTGCAATACTTACAAAATATATGTGCACACATCAGGAGTGAGTCTTCTCCAGAAAAATTTTCAAAGCCTCCTGGATGGCCCTCAGGGATGCCTCTCCCTGATCATGAAGCTTTTGAAAAATTTGAGTTTTTTCTGAGGAAAAGAGAAAACTATGATTTTGTGGTATTGTGTAACATATATAATGACCCAAATTTACTTTTTAATTATACCCATAATACTAAAACTTTTCTTTTTCAACGCAGACTAAATACATTTCATTGAAATGTTATACCCCAAAGGGCTCTGAAGATATGGCAAGAAACATTTGCCACTTTATTTTGTCAAAACAATTTAAACTCAAGCTGAACTGGAGGGGTACTGAGTACAAAAAAGGCCTCCGCAGTACAAAAACTGCTTCTTCTCTGACTGGTGTGTATTTCCCCACTTATACAGAGTATTTGTTTATCAACCTGAATAGTTTTATTCATTGAAAATATCTCTTGTCATTTTTCATTACAGATGCAGTTCTGTTCAAATACCCTGGATCTGGCTCAAAAGCGATAGCCAAGACTGTGGGCTCATGGCTAAGAAACAATATTCCTTCCGATAAAAGGGAAGAAGGAAATGAAAAATTGGGCATTGACTCAGGTGATGACATGAGTTTACAGAACATTTGACGGACTAAATGGTTTTCAATAACCCACAAATTTGGAGCAATTGTCAAAGCACCACAGAGCTTATTTCTCTTTTTAATTATGTTTAAGTGCAGCTTGCACTGTCCTGTTTTTTTGCCACACTTTTTTACTAACAATGGCCTTTCCTCCTCTGATATTAGAAGAGTCCCTGATGTGTCCTATGCATGTTCTTTGTATTTCTGTCTTTGGACAAATAAACATTAAAATGTTCATTTTTTGTTAATTCAGTCTCTATTTTAAACACTCCTTTTGCTCATCCATCACACTAATCCCACACATGACAATGCATCACATTTATACTGCACCTGAAATGCAGGAAACAAGTGCATGCATAATGCACATTTAATGTGCCAATAGTGCATAGTCAAAAGTGTGCATTCACAATTTTCTCTCAAAACTCACCCATGGGGCAGGGAATGGGTGAGACCCTTAGACGAGCCTTTGCTAATTTATGAAGCAGAAGGTTATGCTGATTTACTTACTATGTATGTTCCCTTAGAATTAGGTTTGCAAAAAGATAATTGTAGAGTAACCTTGTATTCTGATAGTATGTCTATTGTATACACATTACGCAAGGGTCGTGGTTTGTTATTTACCAAGAGGTGTATAAAGCAACGTGATACAAATAATAAAGGAATTGGTCTTAAACCTGCAGACCATCCGTCCTGGACTGTCCCTAGCTTATAAGCCTGGCCAGCAGCATTATTACCGGCTATGTAAGGAGGGTGCCAGGAGGGACGCATCAGTTGGACTTTGACTGCTGGGGCGAACCCCAGATCATCACATACATTGCAACTTGTATTAAAAGAAGGATTTTTAAACTGCAAGTCAATAATGAATCTAACAGCAACCTGCAGAAGAATTGTAGGCCACTTCTAAAATTCTTCTAAAACGTTAAAATTTCGAAGAAATACCAGAAACTGGCCCAGGTTTCCAATCATCGACTAATTCAGGATGAGCCGACTAGATGGAACACAACTCTTCATATATTTAAGCGAATTCTGGAACAAAAACAAGCAATTGCACCAGCATCTGGTGAGCTCAACCTACCAATAGATTTAACGCAGGGACAGTGGGATATGATCGAGGATAGTATTTCTATACTGGAAGTTTTTGATGCAGCAACCCTGCAAGGTAGCTCAGAAAATGTAGCCCTTTCTGAGGTAAGTTCATTTTCTTGATAATTTTAAGGTACCTGGTTTGTTTGTTTATTTTTTCAGAATTCTATGGTATAATTATTGGTCGTCACAAAAGATGAACGTCATTTTGATTAAAGGTAATTCCACTGGTGCATTTACTGGAACATGAATTGAAGAAGCCCGCTCCAACAGGTTCAGGCCTGCAGGGATTCAAAAATGACCTGTTAGCAGCACTGTCCAAACGTTTCATGAATAAAGATGACTTTTGTTGTTCTCTTGCAACAATATTAGATCCCCAGCTGAAGGAGGAGCAATTTTCTAACCAAAGGCATTTGGAGACAGTAAAGATGAATCTAATAAAGGAAGCCAAAAAAATCAGCAGGTAAGGTGATTGTAATTGCACTTACCTTGAGATCCTGGTTCAACATTAAATTATTGAGAAAATGGTTGTTAGACTACTTAATATTTTAGTGAATGAATAAGGAATTCTTAAAGTTAGTGAATTATAGTGGTTGATATTTCATAAAAAGTGAATGTTGGACCTTAAAGATGCAGCTGGCTTGTCGTGCACCAGCCAACGGCGAGAATTCGGACCAGGAGTCCCTTTTCTTTTAGCCGAGATCACGTCCGCTTGCGATCGTGTACCTCCACCCCGGCGCGAGGAAGTGAGGCGCCGTTTGGTCATGTTCCTCGGAGATCACGTCCGCTTGCGGCTGTGTACCTATTCCCCGCGCCCGCTTGGACATGTTCCTCCAAAATCATGTCTGCTCGCGGCCATGACCCTACGCCCCCACCCCATGCCTATCCCCCCTACCCCTGGCCCCAGAGAAGCTCGCCCATTGGCTTCCATTTGCCCCAGGGCCCGAATATAAGGAGGGCCTCCGGGCACAAGAAGGCAGAACGGAGGAGGGAGCCAGCGGGAAGTGCCACAGAGAATAGGATTCCTCGGCACCTCCCACTGCCTCTCCGGAGAGCGCCGCAGAGAATACGATTCCTCGGCCTCTCCAGACTCTTGCCACCAGGAAGAGTTGTAGGCCTCTCCGTTCCTCTCACCCGGCCAGATGCCCCGGGCACCCCGAATCAGGCAGCGCCGCCCTCCGCCACCGGGAGGAACCCGCACTCGTCCCCCAGGCGCCTCCTCCCCGGACACCGGTGACCCCGGACGCGGCTACCAGGAGTGCCTTGCCAACGGAGGCTGATTACTGGACCTGGGTCCACGAGTTGGCACAGAGCCCGTGGCCTCTCCTCAGTCCACTATCGCCGTCCACGCCACCCTACTGACTGCAGCTCGTAGACTCGCCGGTGACTCCCTACACCCGCCTGCCGGAGCTGCCGCGGAGGATCAAGGACCCTCGGGTGACCCGAGTCCTGTTCGGATCTCCAGAGAAGCTGACGAGGACCGCCCCGGCCAAGGCCCCCGCAACCGCCCCAGAAGCTGTAGCCACGCTTCAGCCCAGACGCGACTTGCCCCTTTGGCTTCATCAGGACCCCCCTTTTTTTTGGAGGGGTCCTCAATGAGACCTTGATGTAAAACACAGAAAATAAAATAAAAACCCTTCTATCCCATTCCTCTGTTTTTTTTTGCTTTTGAGTCTCCATCTTCCCGCCGATGATCACCCGATCTCGCGTGTCGGGGTGGAACGAACCACAACCACCACCCCCTGTCGACACCATAATGGCGACAGGCTTAATGCTCAATGTCCCAATGTTAGGAACGACTCGCTAATTCCTCATAGACACTGGCACATCAGTTACAATATCATGATCCTGTGAAGTTAGTGCCATAGGATGTGAAGAATGTAGTTATCCGACTAGTTTCATTGGAGGAATATTACTCTTCGATACCACTTTAACAAATGCGAGGAGAACGCAATGGAGGGAAAGCCAGAAACAGAAATAGAGATTAAGAAGAAGTCGACTCTCCATCCCATGGACTTCCCAAGATTCATAAACCTCTTATTCCTATAAAGGGCCTGTGTCATTTCCTGTGTTAAGTGCCCAGCTTTTAGGCTTCCAGACTAAATCAGGATCAGGGCCGTGCAAGTCATGATGTGTTGATGAGCAGCACTGTCTCCATATCGACAATCCAGTCAAATCAATCAATCGAGTCAAAAAGAAGTTTTCTTGGAGAGCGGTGGGCTTCAGAGCATTCTCCAGTATTTACTTAGCGATAGTGATTCTTTGGAAATGGAGTGGACTCAAGAAAAGGCACTTGAATTAATAGATATTTATAAGAAGTAAGAATTGATTTGGGACACAAAGAATCCATTGCACAACAATAAAATAAAAAAGCAGGACTCATGGGAAGAAGTGGCGAATGAAGTCGGCAGGCCCATCGACGAATGTAAAAAGAAGATGGAATGCTTGTTATCAAGCCTCAGGCAAAAAAAATAAAAAAACCATCCCAGATGGACAGTTTTCCGAGTTCGACGGGAAACATCCGTCTTCTGCGAGAGTTTTTATCCTCAGCATACGATCCAGCCATCCCCACAGTGGCAACCTTCGTCAACCAGTTACAAGAATCAATGGGGTGGATAAGCCCACGTCCAGTCACTCACCACGTCGATCATAATGTATACATGTACAAAGACTTAAATACTTGTTCCCATGTGTTTGTGCGAAACGATAGTGTCCGTGCACCGCTCAGCCCTCCCTATGATGGCCCCTATTTAGTCTTGGAGAGGGGCCCAAAAAATTTCAAGACACGCTTGGGAAAGGAGGATAAGAATGTCAGTATCGGCAGATTAAAACCTGCATTTTTTCTTACTGACAAAAACCTTCCTCCTGAGAACCATTTACAGGTGCAGAGAATTCCCTACATCATCCCCGCACGGAGGAACAAAGCTCTCGATGATGCTGCAGAACCCTTGGTACCGTGCCAGCTGCAGACTCAGCAGCCTCTAGAGCAACGAACTCGTTCTGGACGACGAGTTCGGTTTCCTGCCCATTTGGCAGATTATTGTTGATTTTTTAAATTATTATTGTATTTCCCTTTTCTCTTTCATTTTTTGCAAAGTTGATTACTGCCGAGGGGGCTGATGTGGCGGACTATGCTAGCAGATGTCGCTGCAGCCAGCACCACTAAATTGTTTAAAGAGGACCAGTATGATCAGCCATCTTCCCTAGCAATGCTCTCTCTTTGTCTCCGACACCAGCAGTGGTCGCACGATACTAACGAGAATCCGTGCACTCTTATTGCGCATTTTATTAACTTGTATAAAAGTGCTTGTGTGAATGACTTAGCATTTAATTATTCTCACCATCCAACCTTTTAAACTAAAGCAAGAAGTACAATACTGAAGGAATTCAATTGAAGTATTCACTGGCACTTTTCTTTGGGCACTGTAATATCACATGTTTTCCATTAATTGATCCCAACACAGTGGGAAATTCCAGAATTCTTCATATTGCTTAACCACTAACAGCCATTTCTCTTATGTTTGTGGCATCTGTAAAACAGAGTCATTTGCAAACTCATTGTCATTAAACGAAACTTTATTATTGTTTAGTTATTATTTAAAGATGTAATAGTTTTGTTTTGATAGTAATGATTTCATATTGACTCAATTACAGAAAGAAACTACGTCAATCAAAGGTGAAGAATCAGAAAAGACACCACCGGATACAACACAAGTTACAGCACAGAGCAAATTCCAGCGTCCACTGCCTCCAAGAAAAAGAAAGGAGGTGGAAGAGCAACGCCTTGAAAAGACATTTGAATTGTTAGCTGCATGTTCGCAGAAAAGTAGGGAAGATGAATGTCAGCATTTTAGCAACATGGTGGCTGCCAAACTGAGAAGATTCAGTGAAAGATCAAGATGTGCAATATACTAATATTAGGTGTCTTCCTAAAAGTAAATACGGGGTTTTATGACAAAATTTATCCTCCACCACAATTTACTATCCTATCAAGGGACAACTTTTCAAGTTTTCAACCCCAAATGAACCCACCTCAACATTCTACTACTCCTTCCATCCAATCTCCAAACTCTTTTTCCCCCCCTCATATTCTCAAAGTCCTTCTCCCTCCTACTCTCAAAGTCCTCAACCATTCAATCCGTATTACTCTGTTACCTCTGAAGATAGTATAATAACAAATATTTCAGTAGCTACTACATCTTCCGAGGAAAATGTTGACAATTGGGGACTTATTGAATAACTCTACCCGTGTTTTTCCTATGTCATAGTATGTATTTGTATTAAGCCCAAGTGATTGTTAGCTTCTTAAGTTATAATGAATAAAACTTTTCCTTTACCTGTATGTAAGCCTTCAAATTTTCAATGAGAGCTTCACACACTTTTGAAATGATGCAGCTGATGAATTGCTTGGATATTTTAAACAGGTACTGAAGTATGGTACCTATGAATCACCACTTGCCAAGAAACTTAATGTCAGAGCCAGCCTATCTTGAACAGAAATAGCTTTCCTTAACATTGTATCTTTTTTTGAGATTTTTGGACCAACCATATTAATCAAAAATTCCAAATCACTCGGAGACATTCTTGTGAAACTTTTATATAAACCACTGACCGATTGAAACTTCAAGACTGCTAATAAACTTGAACCACTATAATCTTCCCTGCTTGAGTACAGTTGCATTTGCCACCACCAGCGTTGTTTCTTCTTTCTCTACAGAGCATAGTGAACATAAATATACAAAGCTCCAGCTAGCTGTAAAGACATGTTTCACTCTCGTATCAAACAGGGAACTTAGTGAGATGATACAGGTACAGAGTTTGGCTACAGGATGCAAGTTTAACTCGTATCGCCATAGCGTATCAGCCACTTGCAACGCTGCAATGTTATGATACGGGATACGCTGTGGATCCACCTTTAAGTGCCCAGCTTTCAGCCTTCCAAAATAAATCATGATCAAATGAATATTTACCCTCAGAAAAATCCCAGAAGAATGGAGAACAAAATTAGAAGAATAGATTGAGATAATCACATAATTCAATCAAATTAATATTTTATGATTCATTACCGGTAAATGTTTGTAATCATCCTACCTTTCTGCGCGTGAGTTTTTCACCTCAATGAGTGTTACTTTAGTACGACAATGTCGTGTGGGAAATGTCAGCTGCAACTCCCGAAGGATGGGTCTGGCGTCCTATGCTTGGGTCGTAACTTTAAGTTACATTATAAGTGTGCTGGTTTGTCAGAGTCTACCTGGAGGAGCAAGTCACAGGCGAAGAAAAAGGATTGGAGATGCGCTGAATGCAAAAGAAAAGAGCTTTCGGAGGACGAGATGAATTAGCTTAAGGGAAAGGAATTGCACAGAGACAGGCGACGATCATGGCAGACGATCAGTAGATATATGTGGTTTTATGAATGAGAAGGCTGACGTCCTGGGCAGAACCGTAGTCTCTATGCAAAATTCCGGGGAACGATTTTTTGAAGAGAGAGCCATGACTAGTAGCTTAAGGGAAAGGGATTGGACAGAGACAGGCGATGATCACGGCAAACGATCAGCAGATCTATGTGTTTTTATGAAGGAAAAGGCTGACGTAGTCTCTATGCAGAATTCCGAGATAGATAGTATTAGTATGGGCTTGGAGGATATGTATGTTGAAGAAAATTCGAATGGTCCCCCATTTTCAATAGCGGAGGTGAGAAACGAGCGACTCACAGAAAGAGAGGTCTTTCTGGTAAATGAAAGCAATGATATCATGGTATTGCCTGTCCTAGCAAGGGTTTCTGATCAAGGTAGAGCTCTAATCTTATTGTGTAATGTGGATAGTAATGACAGAGTCTGGAAAAAGAGTACTCCAATCCAGGTAGAGGCTCTAAGGGACGAGATGCATGAACCATTCACCGATAATGGAATTGATATCCGACCCCCTGCAAAGACGAGGTGGAAGTTTCCGGTAGTCCACCAACTCCGGGTAGGGACCTCGACTGGGAGGCGTTTCCAGAGAAGGATGACCGGGAAGCAGCCTTGGGATCCTGGCATCAGTGTCCGACCCCCTGTGAAGATGAGGTGGATGTTTCTGGTAGGCCACCAACGACGGGGAGGGACATCGACTGGGAGGCGCTATGGGCTGTGCACGTGCAACCACAGAGGGAGGAAGCTGCACCATTGCCAGAGATGCCTCAACATGCCGTGACCCTCCAGTACCCCTTCCCTGTATGGAGAAGAGCCGCGTCCTCACGTCTAGAGAAAGCTACGAAGGCTCGCCAAAATTATAATCGTAAGAGGAGGGAGAGAAATAAACTGAAGTAAAGACAGCTATGGCAGGGACCTAGAGTGTTCAGTTTTCTCCCAAAATAACAGCGCAAAAATTCATTGCTATTTTTCTTTAGTTTACTGGAAATGAAGCAGCATTCTATAGAGTAGTCGCAGATCGTTTTAATATTATTAGGAGCAGCCTTTATAAAGTAGTCAGAAGAGTGACAAACTTTTTGAGCAACATGTCTAAGGAAGTTATTAGATGGCCGAATGCTCAGGAAAAAGTAGACATAGAGCAGCATTTCAGAGAGAGACGGTTTCCTGGCATTGTTGGTGCAATTTATGGAACTCATTTCCGCATTTATCGACCGTCAGATGATCCAGACTCCTATTTAAACAGGAAGCATTTTCACTCCATCAAGGTGAGCTTAATTTTTATCCCACATTGTCAATTTAGCTATGTTTCATTAACTTTTACCACAGCGCTACGGAGAATCTTGAACGTCGGCAGACTGGCGTTCACCCGGAGCACAACCCTCAGAACAGAGACCGGGATAGAAGCCCTGGAGGAATACCTCCAGCACTACTCCAGGCACTTCTTCAATAGAGCTCGCCACTCTGATGTGGAACTCATAGCAAGCATAACACTGAATGAGCCAGACCAGAGAGATCAGGAGAAGAGACCATTGGCCTCACTGGGAATGGCTCTCTGGCCTCCCTCAAAACGCCCAAGGAGAGTATGACATGCTCTCCTTTGGCAAACAAATTTTTAAGTAAGATAAAGAAATAACGCAAATGATGAATTTGAAGCAATAAGTGCTAGTAAATCAATATGCCCAATCAATGAGAGGGCCAAAAGTATTTCCTTACATTAACTTAAAATAACAATTTCATTTCCAGGCACAAATTGTTTGTGATCACAGAAGAATGATATGAGACATTTTTGTTGGATTCCCAGGCTCTGTACATGATAGTCGAGTTTTAAGGGCATCTCCTGTGTACGATACCCTGGCTGAAAAATGCCAAGATTTGTTTATTTTGGGGGGTCAGTGGATGCCCATGCCTTCCTAATTTACTTGCACCTTTTAAGGATTTTGGGTAACTGAGTAGGAGACAGAGGCATTACAATTACCTGCTCTCTAAAAACCGGTAAATACTGCCTACTGTAGGTTTATTCCATAGCTATTCCATGTTTTTTTCACTCTGATTTTTGTTTAAGTCTCTTTGGGTTTTGTTTACAGATACATTGTAGAGCACACTTTTGGAATCTTGAAGCAAAGGTTTCGATAGCTGTATCATTTAAAATTCAGGAAAATTCGTGATGCAGTCCATTTCATTTGGGCTTGTGCTGTTTTACACAACATAACAATGAAGGATGATCTCAACTTTGAAGATCTAGAACTGGTCCCGGAAGACAACATTGGCATAGATGAAGGTTTGCCCATCCAAAATGATGGGGATGGCATTAGAAGAAGACAGGAAGTGTTAAACAGATTGGATCTGTGAATTCATTATTCCTACTAGGGGCAGAAAAAAGGATTATTCCTATGGGGATGGGATTGGGAAGTCCCAACCCAGGAATGACAGAACTATTCGTGAACGTAATTATTATCGTAATCTCTTGGCTCAGCTAAATGAGAGAAAAAGCCACAGTGATACTGACTTGAGAATAAGGTATTTTAACTCCATTCCATCAATAGTGTCATCAAAAAACTAAGGTCATTGTCCTCTGATCTTAAGGTGTATTATCATTACGTGTGTTTTGCACCAATCTTTTGCAGGTGTGCACGAGTAAGTATTTATACTATATTAATTAACCTTCTAAATGGATAAAAATAAGAAGAAAACGTGTCCAGCAGCTAGTTCAAGTGGTGGGAACGTCAAGAGAAAAAGACAGATGCTGACATTACAGCAAAAAGTGGTTATTAAAAATAAACTAGATCGTGGTGTAATTTCATCCAATCTTCAGCAGGAATACAATGTTAGTAGGACAACTATACATGACATAAAATCACAGAAGGACCAAATTCTTCAATTTGTTTCAGAAGCTGACTCAACGATAGTCATTTCGAAAAGAAAAACCTTACGGGGACCTAGTAACACCAGTTTGGACAAAGTGTTGTAGGAATGGTTTCACCAACGAAGCCGTATATATCGGCGAAACAGCCAGGACTATTGAGATGCGGATTAAGAAGAATGACCGCCACATCAGATTAAAACAGCCTGAGAAATCGGCAGTTGCTGAGCATTGTCTAGAGCGTAAACATCAAATTAACTTTGAAGACACCAAAGTTATATGCAAAGCCACACGTTTTTGGGACCAACTGATTCAAGAATCAATCGAAATTGAACTGACTGAAAATAACATTAATAGAGATGGAAACCAATTCTCCGCAAAATCACAGTGAGCCACCAGCCAATAGGAGCTGACCATCGCCGCAGCCAATAAAAAAAGTGAAAGGGACTCCAGCCCCCCTATACATACCAGACCTCTTCTATTACTCGGCACTTCATCCCTGAAGATGACTATGGAGATAATAGTCGAAACATCAGACCCATTCCTGTCTGTAACCCAGTTGGAAACCCGAGAAAACTTCCTACAGCACCTGCACCTGGAAAGCACCAGATCTTTCTTATAGTCACATTACCTTGCAGTTATATTTAAATATTATTAAAAGTGGAATAGGTGTCCATTGCATTTTAGAAAAGACTGGTGAAATACTTATTTCTACGAATAGGTTCAGTTACAAAGCAAAATCTATATTTTCTGCAATTATCCTAGATATCCTAGAACTGATTCTGAGAACCACACATGCACTCTAAAATATCCGGAACTAGTTCGGAACTGCCTCCGCTAACACACCTATATATTTCTTTTTTTCATGCAAACCTTGCCACCAAATTGTTTGATCCAGGATGGGTGGGAATATTGGAGATAAAAGCAGTGCTGATTCAGATTCCAAGGGTAACCTATCCCCCTCCCTCAAGAAAGTCATTGCTTATGAAGTGCATGAATGAAAAATATCTTGAGAACACAATTTGATATGAATTAGAATTATCTAATGATATAACATTACTTTTCAATGATTAATAATAAATGAGCAATAATTTTCCACATTTTACATTAGAGGACGTACTGTGGTTACAGTTTATGAATTAATGAAATGAATTTTTTGATCCAAACATACTTTTTTACTTATTCTGAAGCATTTGCGTAAGGATAAAAAACCCTAAAGTTACAATCTGCCGCACTCACTGCCCATGGATTCAAAACTACAGACATTTAGTATTAGAGATTGGCTATAACAAGTACTTTTCCAATTTTTATCAGCTCTTGTTATAATGGACTTCTACTGTACTTCAAATAGTTCAAAATATACACAATAATGAAAAGTAATGAAACAAAGAGAACATTAAGGTGCACTAAGAAAAATATAAAACAGAAAGAGATAAACTGATTGCTGCTTGCAAAGTACAAACATTCCACAATTTCGAAAGATGGTCTTGTAAAAAAAAATACAAATTACCAGAGGAATTATTAGTTTAAAATATTATTTACTCACAGCATGGGCTTTAAGTAGGCATTCCTAGTACATGGGAAAGTGAGGCTCCAATATCACTAACTGCTTCCTTGGTACACCACTCAGTGACCACATCATGAAGTCAACAGCTTAGGATAATGCAATGCAGGTCGTTGCAAAAGCATTTACTCCCTCAACCGCCATAATATATTATCCTCTTGTCCAAGCAAAAACCAGCTGCTGACACCAAATTCACAGAGGGAAACATAAGAAGGGCAATATCATGGCAAATTAATAAATAATCATTCATTAAGAACCATTTACTTTTGTTAAAAATAAATTAATCAAATACCTAACATTACTACCAATATCTTTACATTGATTAACTGGAATTGATTTAGTCAAATGAATAGGCAAATCTCATCTATTGATTTAGGAAAGGTATAAGATTTACTGTGTTAAGCACCAATTGTGAAGTTAGATTGACAAGTAAAATCCATTGAATCATTCTGCAAAGGAATCAAGTTTTTTTACTATAACATAACTGCTTTCTCATTCAACAGAACATTCAAGAATGCTTCGATGATACACAAGATACCATGTAACATATATTGCATGTCAATTGTTATTGGCCCTTAGCATTGTTGACTGTAGCTGGGTCGTCAGTCTACGCCTGTCTCGGTCTCAATAAACAACTGTGCAGAATAGACACTGACATTATCTCGCACTACCTGTACATTACATACCAATTATAAGAGAGACATAGCATTCATTGTAGACAAAAATTAAGCAAAAATTATTAATTACAAATTAAATAATACTCCACACCATATTATGAAGATTTGTGAATTTAGCCATTAAGTCAGAAATGTAAACAGCAAGGTAAGGTTATGTTTCTGGAACTCAGAATGAAACATATTTTAAAACAGATCAATAGAATACACAAGTTTTTGTGGCAAATATTGGTATGCTTCATCACTACACTATACCTACTAGGAGACAAGTTATGTCAGAAGAATATAACTAGAAGATTTATCATTTACGGCTTTACCAATCATTTCTAAACAGTAATTAAAAATATTCTTAATTTCTACAGCTATTACATGTTTCTGCACAACAATATCATAAGATTCATTTAAGTAAAATATTCATACTCCAATTTGAATAACTTTCCTGTAAATGAGGGAGATATTATTAACCTTTCAACATAAAAAGATAAAGAAAATATCAAAAGAAGACTTTCTTCTAATAGTATTGGTGTAAATCATTTAAATTACTGAATAACAGGAGACTACCCCACTGTCTGTCACAATAAATTTTACGGCCAACAGCAAATATCAACTGGTTTACTTCTGAGAAATTATGTACATAATATTCAAAATAAGTTTACTGAAAAAATAACCCATTGTAAACACCTTATCCTAACTGGTATTGGAGAATTCTATTACTGGCAATGACAACATACAGAATCAGTTAAGTTTTACAGAAAAGTTGAAAAATAGGAGTTTGAATATAAAAATATTAATTGATCATAAAATAATGATTGGCTTAAGAATTCCAGAATAAAATAATCTTCAATTCTATTACGGTTAATTCCTCATTCTCATTATTTATTTTAAATGTCAAATTATAAAAAAATTGAAATATACAGTAAGATTTAAAATTCTGTCTGTTCATCAAAATAATATTCTATAAAAGCTGAACTAGTAGCCAACAATACATCATGTAGCATAATACCATTGAAACAATATTTGATTTCATGCATGATTAAAATAATCATTCGCATTTAAAATTAACTTTGAGAAAGATTGTGGAAATAAAATTCCTCCTACATTTAACCTTAATTTAAACTATTGAACTATGCTATTATTATTGCTAATAAAGGATTTTTTCCAATGGTTTCTTCTTATCAGTTAAACAAAAGGCATACAAAGAGGTCAAATATGACTTACAACTGGACATACAAATAACATCAAGACTATAAAAGCCCGTTATTTTAATTTCAAAATTAAGTTTAAGTGTATATAGAGCGCAAATATATCGAATTCTTTCAAACGCTAAAGCAGCGAAGGAAAAATTAATACCCAATAGATTCATCATTGACATTAAGAAACCGAATTCTTAGTGAGACGCACCTCACCTAAAATTGTGATGTGTACGAAAATCCGGAATTATAACAAATTGTAATTATTTAAGATAAATAGGTATTCAGATTGACGCCACGATAACAACTGAACCTGACATTTTCAACATACTTTGTAATTACTACTCTATGACGAAGAGAAGTTTATTAGCCAGCATTCAAATTTAACTTTCTCAGTGATTCACAGGCAAGAACGCAAGGTTACGCTGTTACGATTCGATGGTTGGAGACGAACATTTTCTATTCAAGGAATATTTCCGCAAAAGATCAATAATTCCTAAACCCCTGAGTCCATATGTTACAAATACATCTTACATTAAGGATCTTGAAATGAAATAACTTACATTAATGAAACATGGCCACTCCGCTCCGAATAAACAAAATTTGTCTATTAGTCTTGATTTTACAGTGAAACTAGACACAGAATAGATGTTACACACGAGCATGGCTAACTAATATCAACTTCAATAAATTAATAAAGCAATGCTGTTTCTCATGGAGCCCGATGTCTCGAACGGTGGAATAATAACGTTGACCATGCTGACGAAGTAACTGATTAAGTAATAAGAGCCGATAAACTAAGTAGCAGGACTGGAAGGATTGTTATCATAATCCATATTGAGGAATCTTTGGTAAAATTCCCTCATCGAGAATTTTACCGAATCTTTTACTTCTTTAGTAAAAGATTCCTCAATATGGATTTTGTTAGAATTAATAATTACCACAAAGTTACGCCAGATTCCGTGTCCTTTGTTCGAGGATTGTTATTATTCCATGGCAGGACTTTCTTTGAAAGCAACGGAAACAAAGAGATTTGCGGTTGCTTAAAAGAATCGATTTCTAAGGTTTCTTGTGGTTTCTTGGCCCCTGCAAGAAAAATGACCGTCAAACCACGTCAACCTACCGACAGGGCGCCACCGGCTCACCGGCTGCACCGGCTCCACTTTAAAAAACATGTGAAAGACAAAATACGCTTTAAGGGATTTAAGTCATCTTTGTGTGTGAAGATGCGATCCTATGTTTTTCTATACTCTAAAAAAGTTGCCATTTAAAAGTCATGGATTACATTAAACATCAATTAAAGCTGTATATTTTAATTACTATATTATTCATTCTGAGTGTTTCTATTGCATACATCGACTGCGTTGGTAAGTAATACAATTACTGACACAGCAATATTCTCCTTAGTCATTTATTTTCTCAGTATTTATTCAATCATTATTTGTTTAGCAACTAATCTTCACACATTTGATGGCGTATCAACTTCTGATATTATTGGCTCAGATATTTATTTTGAAATTATTGAACCGGAAGAGATAAGTTACACTTACAGAATTAGACCGGCCAAAGACTTCGGTATCCCTTTTGTAAGTATTGATTTTAAAGTAAAACTTAGACACTGAAGTATGAAATTCATTCAGTATTTTGTATATCATAAAATTTGTTTTATTCGTTTGTCTCCAGGCTAAACGATGAGTGACATTTTAATTTATTAATGTCATGACGATCTAAATTTTATGGAACATAGTTTCTTCCTTAATATGCTCATGTTATGTGGAAATGCAAATGTAGCATGGTGCCTTTGATTATTTTTATCCCTCTGATGTATTTCGTAGCAACGGATCTCAGCCTAGTTGTCGATAAATCGATACTCTATAAGCATGTACAGAAAAGAGAATTTTTTTTTCAAGTGTGTTTGAGCTGTACTGTTGATATCAATTTTACTGCATTCGTGAAAAATAATGTAGATTTTATTCATTTAAAAAAGGAGATTCTCATCTTATATTTCAGTTAAACGTTTAAACAACAGATTAAAAAGAAAGATCACTCCAGAATTTAGTTTTAATTATTATTTATAACATAGTTCATATTTTTATCCCTTTTCATCGTTATTTCAGTAAAAATATCACCTTATTTTTAAGTTAAATTAAAATTAAATTTTGTATATATGAAGTATTTTACAAACTTGGTCAAAGTTTAGATAATCCATCCCATGGAAATGCATTTACATCATTTGAATTATTTTTTCAGAACTCAAGTTTTTGTTTTAACAAAGTCCCATTAGTTTTGGTGGACCCACCAAATGGTTGTGCCTGGCCATACAATGCAGATGAGATTCAAGGGAATGTTGCTCTCATAGAAAGGGGGTATGAATACCAAATTTCTTTTAAAAAATGTTTAAGTCTTCATTTAATGTTTCTAAATTATTCTTCGATTTCCTTCCTTTACCTTTCAGGGAATGCTCCTTTCTCAGTAAAACAATACAAGCAGAAGCAGTTGGAGCTCGTGCTGTTATAATTTCCGATCAAGATACAGAAAATGATGAATTCTATATCGAAATGATGGATGATAACTCTCATAGGGAAGTAAATATTCCAGCTGGATTTTTACTTGGAAAAAATGGGTAGGTCACCAATTTCATGAAAGCTACAACTATAAGTGGTTCTGCATGATCATAAGGTTGTACATATTCAAAATCATTGTGGATGGTCCAAATCCAGTAATGGTTTGGGTCTCTTACACTAGCAAACTTAAAAACACTCCCTCTTCTGATCACAGTGCCTCTGCTTTTAAAATTAATTTTTAGTTTAGAGGTATTCAGGTAACTTGAGTGGTTCTGCTTGGATCCATTGCCCCTTCATACTAATCTCAGTACATAAGAGCATTGAAAGTAATTGCTTCTCACATCTAAGTTAGGACAAAAAGCTTTATTGAATTTTAGTACCATTGGGGATGAGTAATGGGCCAGGGCAGAGGTGGAAAACCATTTGCCTTTGATAGGGTTTATTTCCTTTTAGTCTCTTCCTGAAGAATGTACTCCCATTAGAGTAATTTTGGTTGTATAATCTTCTATATGACGTCAAGTGAAATATGAAGAGATGGGAGATGCTCTCTTTCAGTTTATGCAGCATAAGAATTTCTTTCATTTTAATTATTTGAATGTAGTCTACGTACAACATATGAGTTGTAAGATAGTTTGGGATATGGGACCTTTTTTATGAGACTTTAGGCTAAATGTGGCCTTCCCAATTGAAAAAGGTTATAGTTTAGGAGATGTTTGTTCACCTCAGTTAGAAAATATGACCAATAGGAAAACACAGTCCAACTTTTTCCTGTTAACCCTTCTCATAATTCCAGTAGTTCTCTACAACACCTTGTGTGTAACTGTGTAAGGAATAAAATCGAATATTACTCCTGTTATTTGAGGGATTATTTTATAGATATTCAATTTCAAAATTATAAGGAGGAGATAGGTAAATCGTTTTAAAAAGACGGTTCCATTAGAGTTCCAGACAGGACACTATAATGTCAAACATAACTCTTTTCAAAAATGATGATGAAACTTTCAGCATAGCTCGAAAAACGAAGTTGAAATAATGTTCGACAAGCGGTGTTCCATTCTAAGTAATAAGTTTTTGAAGAAATCTTCAAAACCTGACGTGATAGAGAAAAACAATTTTCAGATTTGAAATCAGCATGAAAAACTAAATTACACAATGAGAATGCCAAGGCAGATATCTACTGCTTGTTTATCAGTGTTATTAGTATGCTCTTATTTTATTTCATTCATGCATAAAAAGCATTTATTGATAATAATTTTAGCAGAAGTCATTGTATGAGCATTGTTGACAGCCGTACTGAATTTTTTATGTGTCTTTCATGTTATCTTTGTTCATTAGAATATTTTTTATAACAAAAGTAACAGAATCCAGTGGTTTTCTTACTAATTGATTCACTCTACAACGTAGAGCAACTACTTTGGGATTCATTGACTTCCTTGTCACACTTTCACTTGTAATCTTAGTCATTAAACTTTTTGTTGCTATTCCAATTTTTATATTAGAAATCTCTGCCTCTGATTGGTTTTCTCTGCATCAATTTATTACATTTGTTATAGATTCTGTAAGAAGTGCATGTGCTCTCTTATACCACATTGAAATGCATTGCTGCGGCCTTCTAATAGTGAAACAGTTTATTTTTTACCTACTAATCATCTCATCTGCCGCGTCAATTTCAGGTTTATATTTATAATAGTATAACAATGAGGAGCTTCTACTAAACATCAACATTGACTGCCATATCAGAACACATGGAATGCATATCAGAATAACCAATTTATTCTTCCTTGGCATGCAGGAGGAAGTTGTCATTTTTTGGAAATCCATCGTAAAACCTTCCTGTCTTGATTTATTCCTCCTCAAAGTATCTACCTCCTTTTAAATTTCTTGAGCCTAAGTATTTGGTTAGAGGTAATTTCATGAAGTGATTTTCAATGTAAATATATCCACCCCTTCTGGCTGCAAGTTCTTTCACTTCTGCATTATTCTCCCTCATTCATTTCTTTCCCAGGTATTACATGGAAGAAAAGACTTTTAGTCTCCATCTGGCCCAAATAAAGACAATTATTATTATTACCTGTTAAATTATATTGTAATCATATATATTATGCCTTGCTATGCATACGAATTTTCAACATTGCAAATTTGTGCAATGCTGCATACCTATTAAGAGGCAGCAAAAAGGACATATTATATTATATATCTGCTCATATATTCTGCTGAACTATTCAATAAAATAACAGAAGGGAAGTTTTAAGAGTTTCCAGCTAAAAACTAAACAAAAGTGACAGTCATTCATGTTATCCTACCTTTTCACTGTAGTATTTCCTCTATGTCTTTGAAGAAGTCAATTCAGTGCTGAACTATTCCTGCTTTATTCATATAAACAAAGAGCTAAAATATTTACATATAAAATAGTTTTGCAAAAAGCTCATTATAAAAGGATAAATGATTAACCTTTCAAACAGCTAAATTTCTCTGTAGAAGCACTTCCATACATATTAAATAAAGCACAGCTTTTCAGTCTCTTTCTAAGAGGCTAAGAATGATACTTAACCCCTTAGTTAAAAAAATTCTAGATCCTGGTAATCTTTCAAGATATAGATAACCTCTCTTGACTTGACCAGCAACCCCAGAAAATATTATGTTAACCTCTTTTTCTATGTATCAGAAATGGTCAATTCATATGGAAATGCTTCCAGCACTCATTCTGATTTTAATAATTTGCTAAGAAAACAAATTATATAGCTATTATAATAAGTATGAAAAAATGAGGTATATCAACAGGATACAGGTCGGGTACAAAACGACATGGGTAAATCATGGAATGCATACTTTAGGATTTGTTTGGCAGTGATTTAAAGGAATCATCACCTTTAATTCTATTCTTGTGATAAAAGTTTTCTGTGTTTGATTCTGTTCAAACTGGGCAGTGATGAAATTTTTGCTGAGAATTGATGTGAATGATTCAGTTTGACCAATGAGACAGAAACTTAAATTATTTAATTACTCAAATAATATATGTACTTAAGTCCATTCCATTTCCAATGTTATTCTAAGTTACTTTGGTATTTGTAAATCATTTAAAAATTATTACTTAGATTCTTTTCAGCAGAAATTTTCTTGTTAATATTCAAAGAAACCTGTTTCATTTGGAGATGAGGTTGATTTTACTTGTAACATTTTAAGAATATTTGCAGAAATGATTTGATGCAATCATTTTAATTTCTTTTATTTTGACAATGAATATTTTTTTATTGTAGGTATATCATAAGGAAGACATTAGAGAGGCTGAATAGAAATTATGCAGTGATCAACATGCCCTTGAATCTGTCATTTGTTCCTCTACACAAAATGAACCAGCCTCCATGGTTAGGATGGTAGATAAGCCTGTGATAAGAAATTCTAATTCTACTACCTGAACTGTATCAAAAACTGTAATTATGTAAATATGTAATGTATTGATTCAAATATTTTAGAATTGTATTAAAATTTTATAAAGAATGGCAGCATTTTTATGCACATATGACATCTTTATATTTTGTAGTATCAAGTTACCTCTGTATCTGTAAATTACGACATTAAGAGAATGGACTCCACCTATCCTTTGAAAATATCATCTACCTCAGAATGTATTAGAAGCAATAAATCACCGTAATTATGTGTAGGTTTCTAAGTTAACTCTTGTGTTAAGTTATCAACTGACCAAATCATTTTTATCTTCTTCTTTATTCCTTGATCATTATAAGCGGTTGTAATCTAAACCATGATAAGAGATTTCATAGCATTGTTGACCCTGTTCCTCATGATCATCAGAGAAAGAAATTGTAATAATATTATGAATTGTTGAAATTAATGAATTTTCTGTAAAATTCTTGTACATAGGTATTCATAGTTTCTGAATTAATAAATGCATAAAAATATATTTCTTGTATTCATCTTCATTCTTTTGCCCAACCTATCTCTACTATACATGACTGCCAAAGAATGTATTCATAACTTTATATAATTAAATTGGGGTAGAAAATACTGGTAAATTCCTCTTGGACATCATAAGTTGAATTAAAAATAGGATAATTCTGAGGCAATTTCATTAGATCTGCAATGACATAGGGTAAATGAAAATGCACAAGATTGTGTTCATAACCTATCAAATGAAATTCTAAGGGTGAAGAAACAGAGTTTGGGATTATTTGTATAAAATATTCTATCTCCCTATAAGAGTATTAACCTAAATGTTTGCCCTAAAACAGATATTGTATTAATCTTACTGGGCTATGAGGGATGCTCATAAGAGCAAAAAAAGATGCCTGCTCACAAGCAGGGCTGAGCAGAATAAAAAGCAAATACAAGTGCATTTCAAATACGTAGTTATTAATTATTTCCCCCTCACTGGTGTCTCCATCTTGATGCAATGAGGGTCCTTGCGTGCTTAAGAGATCCTCTGAGCTATGCTGGCAGGAGTGTAAGGGCCACCCAAGCAGGACAGGTCAACTGTGTTAAGGTATAAAAAGAGAGATACGCTGGCCCTCCAGATTGGGGGTTGGGATAACAACCCCACCACATAGAAAATAAGATGTGTTCAGAAACCAAGTAATAAGTCTTGGGAAAATTATTAAGTGGAAAACGACCCCAGCAAAAGAATAGCAATACAACTATGGCAACCTGGAATGTGAGAGCAATGCTAAAGCATGGAAAAATCAAAGAGAATGCCATTGAAATGCAAGAATTTCAAATAGATAAAGCGACTGTGATGTTGCGGTGGACTGGTAGAATAGATAAACCTGAATATACTCTGATAGACAGTAGCTCTGAAAATAGGGCAGCTAGGCACTGGATTCATGATAATAAAGAAAATGAGATAGAATATACTACAGATCAAAACTATCAACACTAGAATATGTAAGATAAGGATTAAAGGGCAGTTGAGGAACATAGCAATATTCTCAGTACATGCCCCAAGGGAAGAAATGTAATAAACCAACTGGATGAAATGTCTCAAAAGCCCAAAATACTATATTTTAGTGTTAATGGGTGCTTATAATGCAAAAATAAGTTAAGAGAGAGACAATAAACAAGTGGGAAGAATCCACGAATTACATAATAACAGTAATGAGAATGGAGGAATTATGGGACAGTTTGCAGCCAGGCATAATATGCTTATTGTGAGTACATTGTACCCTTACAAATGAATATATTTGGGAACATGAGAAAAATGAAGTAATCATGATCTTTACTCATAACTAAAAGACACGATTCAGCCAATAAGGATGTTAGAAGCCTTTAGAGGACCTAACTGCAACTCTGACCACTACTTGGTTAAGGCCCAGGTACAAGGATAAACTAACAATCATACAGAAAATAACAACAAAATAGTGAGACGTAGACAGATTAATTATATTACCCAAACTGGTAAAGGAATATGAAAGTATATTATATAGAAATAAACTGGATAGCAAGAAGGATAGTACTGGAGATGTTGAAGGAGTATGGAGTGAACTTGAAAGTATCATAAAAATACAGTAAACAAAGTACCTAATTTGAGAGAAGAGAGGTAAGAGAAATAAGGGGTGGTTTGACGAAGAATATGCTAGATATACAGCAGAGAAAAATAAAGCCAGAGAAAATATGATCCAAAGATAGACTAGCCTAAGTTATGAGGAATACCAGGAAAAGAGATGGGAAGCTAACAGGTTGCACAGAGGAAAGAAGAAACAAATATGAAAGGAAAACCTAAAAAAACTAACAGCACTAAAATGAAAGCAGTGCAGTGGGTCAAAAAAAAGGATTCCAATCAATAATGACTGGTTGTAAAAGTAAAGATGGGAAAATAGTAGGAGAAGAAAATGAAGTTCTAGAACGTTCTAGCTGAACTAATTAAATATGGAGAGAAAGCAATTACACAAATGTTGTACATAAATTAATCATGATAATATGGGAAACTGAAAATATGTTGGATGATTGAAGCATCTGAATTATATTTCCAATATTAAAAAAAAAGATGAAATTAAAGTGTAATAATTATGGAGGCATCACCTTGCTAAGCATACTGCATACAGTTCTGTTTAGTCTAATAAACAAAAGACAGAACATGGAAACAGAAAGGGTAATAAGAGAGTACCAGTGTGCCTTTTTCCCTGATAAAAGCACAGTTGACCTCCTCCTTCTGTGGCGCTACAACCTAGGGTGTGTTTTGGCCATCTGTAGAGTATTTCGTAATTCCTCTCTTCTTATTGCAATTTCTCTCCAATTCCTCACTCCAATGGCATTCATATTGGTGTTCACACTATTCAGCCACCTTTTTTTAGGTCATCCTCAGCTCCTGGTGCCATATAGTTACTGCCTGTATGGCATCAGAGAGAGCCAAGTTTCTACTAGATCAAGTGATGGAAAATAAAACCCAAGTCATTATGACTAATTGACAACCATCTCACCAGACCTATCAGTCTCAATTGGATAGGATTGTACTACATATAAAAGTATTCTTGTGCTTAATGTGCAGTGCTTAAGAAATAATACATTACAGCTTGAAACACATTTAAGTTCATCAAAATATAGCTTTCCAGGTTTTACTGAACACTGGCTGCAGAGTGATGAAATTGAGTTTTATAAAATACAGGATAATACTCTCTCAGCAACTCATTGCCATAAATCTCTCAAAAATGGTGGCATCTGTGTAATTGCCTCAAAATCTAATGCAAATTCTTATATGTCAAACGCTTCTATATTGACTCACATTTTGAAGTTGCTGCAATACTTGTGAAAAATTCAAAATTAATTTTATTTATCATTCTCCAGGATCCTGACATTTTTTGCAAGCAGTTAGAAAATTTTCTGATAAATTTGCAGAAATACAAATCAAACATTGTCATTGGTGCTGTTTTGAACACAGATATGAGTTAACCCATGTAAAACGATGTGTTGAAACTGTGTTGAAAGTCTGTTGAAACTTGAATCTGTTTAAACACTTTAAACTGTGTTGAAACTGTCTTGAACTGTGTTGATCTCTCTTGTTCTACTATGGGAGAATATGAGTTGAAACTGTCTTGATCTCACTTGAAATGGACTGTGTTGGTCTGTGTTGTTTTAAACTGTGTTGAACCTGTTTTGAAACCATCTTTGTTCTTACTCACTTGAATTCCCTTGTAGCTGTCTATGTTGAAACTGTGTTGATCAGTGTTTGAACTCACTTGTTCTGAGAACTTAAGATCTTTTATAATTTTTGAAACTACGAATACTTATAGGTTTTAAATGATTGAGGTGAATAGAAATGTTTAGTCCTAAATTTTTAATTAGGATAATGTTATACTTACATTATATGCACAAAAAGAAAAATTAATCATAAATGTATTATGTCAGTTCACATACACTGGCCCAGTGAGTAACCCAGTACATATGCAGCCTGACAAAGAAAAAAGAACAAGACCCTTAATGGGTTTTGGAGCCTTGTGTTTAAGAAATATGATATATCACTCAAACTCCACATTGTTAACACACATAGAACAGTATTTGCAGCCACCTATTTCAGATCATACACAAACATTCTTTATTTGATCATAAATGCTTGTGCAGCAATCAGGTTCTAAAACTTCAAAAATGAATGTATTGATTGGAATGGACGGGATGAAATTTTTACGACATTTTTTCACAATGGCAACATACTGTGCCTCACAATTACATAAACAAGTGCAGTTACATAACTTAAATTTAACAAATGCATTAACTGTATAAATGCAAAAGTCATTGCAAACTACCATAGAGGAGTCAAATTTTTCGCTTTTCTAATGAGACTTTGCAACAACTATTGAATTACCACATATCAATCAAGAAAATGTCCTTAACTTTGGAAAACCAGGATATTGTAGAACATTTCGAATTTCAGGAATTGAATTGTATATATAATTAGATAATTCCAACAATTTGCTCATAATTCCAACAGCAGAAAGATCGCCCTCAACCTCTTCCCTAATGCTCTTTCTTCCCCGCAAATCATAAATAATTTTTTTGCATTTGAACTCATATCTAAAGAATCAATAAAAGCAGAGAGTGATTGGATCACTGAAAATGATTCAGCAACATGATTCTCACCATACTTTGTGCCACATACGAAATTTTTCATTTGTCCAAGCAATCCCTTTAGAGGAAAACAAGATGTTTCATAATCAGGACCCAAAGTTCAAACTGACTGTGCCTTGTGGAGTAAAGAGTGAACATTAGCTGACGTAAATTGAGGTCCATACAAGATTTCAAATTTTTAAACAATTCACAACTCTCAGCATCATCTACATCTTTTTCAGACACAGAATCTGTGTTTACTAGATAAACTGAATGAACAAATAAGAAATGATGAGAAATATTTTCAGCTTTTATAAAATTTAACAATAATGGTACAGAATAATACAAGAACAAATATTTGAATTTCTTTGTTTTGTAAATTGCAAAATAGTTTCGATAAAATTAGCAACCATTTATCAATTTTTGGAAGACAGTGGAACAGAGTAAAAAAGGAAAGGATTTGTATTCTGATTTAAACCACAGGGCCAGTAATTTTTTAAAAACTCCACCATAAATACCATGCATTTCATCAATTACTATACCAGAAATAAAATTTAGAACTAACTTTTGAAAACATACTTTCACCCAAACTTACTTAAACCCAAAAACAAGTTTCTTCTTTTTCTCTGCTTCCTGTTCCAGAGACAGAGTAAGAGAAATTGATATGCTGAAGCGTGACTTCGTGGAATGAAATAGACATTTCAAAAAATGAAAAAAACTTGGTATCTTCCACAGTGATTCACAGTGGAAGAGTGAAATCACTGTGGAAGATACCAAGTGTTTTTCATTTTTTGAAAAAAAATTAGAGACCTATCCTCAGCTTTAAGGTACCTAAATGAAAAAGAGCGTCTTCCTTTGACAAACAATGACTCTCCTTTGATTAAACATTTTACGCAACTATAAAATCTGTCAAAGTTACTCATATTCAGCAGAAGTGACTTTGCAGGAAGATCAGCAACTCCACACAATAAAATTACTCTCACTATTTCTTCATTTCCAGTAGGAAGGACAAAACCAATGCCTTGTTTTGGTGTCATAAATGAATCATACATTGAAGATAATATATGGCATTAAAATGAGGTTTCACTGTTGTGCAGTACTTAAGTCCACCAAAAATGATATTTTCTGGCAAGTTACGTTTCTTGAAGGCAGTTCATTAATGGTGAAAAATAAAGGCCAAATTGTGGATTTAGCATTTCTGTACAATTGTACTCCATCTGTACATAACATCAAAGAAATGTCTTATAAACCCCTTAAATCATTCGACAACTTCTATACAGAGAACCGTCAACAACGCTTGTCATTTGATTTGTTTTTTTTACTTTCTAACACTGAGAAATGGGCACCATCGAATTATTTATCATCATGAGTCGTTCCAAGACTGGATAGCAGTCACCATCTGGTTCATCACTAAGAATGTAGTCATTTTCCTCTTCAGTGTAGTCTTTGTGCGAGATAGCCTCAAATGAAGTAAAGTCAAATTTCTGCTGGATACCTACTGGATCTACAATTAACAATAAGTTTGAGAATCTCTTTCAATCTTTTAACCTTTCATGCATTAATTATGAGCCTATAAGGAAAAGTGTTTGTCTTAACAATATCACCTCTTAAATTGTTAACTTTTGTACTATTTGGTGTCATAGACCTTTTAATTTCAGATCATAATACTATAGTATTTCATGTGAATTCTGATCTAAATCATTCGTAATTCAAATGCAGCATAGCCTATATATTCTAGGCCCATCACTTCTTCTGGCCTTTTAACATTTGAGGCTCACATTGTCTCCATTCAATGGGAGTCCTTAGAAGGTATTGGTCAATCAAACTTTGCTTTATTTTTTAAACATTTCTCCATTTTTACTACTACTTTCCACTTAAACTGATTTAGGTAAATTGTAATAAGGCACCAACTGGTTCACTCACGAAAGTTTAATTTTAATTTAGACTTAACAGGATATTTTAATATTTAAACAAATAGTAACATACAAAAAATTGGAATACTATTTACAAATATCAAAAAATAACATTTATTATACTCCTATAAGACAATTTTAAACCAATAGGCTTTGTAAAAATGCATCTCATACGTAGATATGCATGATAGGTATTTGGAATTAATAGAAATCTATTATAAAATCTTCTTATTCATTAAATTACAGCCAAGTCTTCAGTAGGTAAGCAACTTGGAACATTGGATTGAAGACTGAATAATTATAGAGTTGGAGAATAAAATTCAATCATAAATATATATGAATAGCTGAAGCAAACTAAAACATATGGCTAACTTCTCAATATAGAGTTATATTTAGGAATGCTTTGTAATTGAAGTACTTCATTTAACAAGATAAGACCAAGGAATCTTTAAATTCTCCACAGTGAATTACTTGAATATTTTAAATACCGATTTATCATTATCGTAAAATAAATCATATTATAATAAATCCTATATTGAGATTCATTCGCGTTCTAATGATACGATGAGGAAATTCAGGGAAAACAGGAATTTTAATCTGATCGGAAGAACTTTTATAATAATTATCGCAGGTGAAAACTATACCTTTCATTCAATATTTACTCTAAGAATTAAAATTACGATAATAGCCAAACTATCTTCACCGTCGCTAAAAAAATTTATTCGGATATCAGAAATTTAGTTGGCGTTTGTCGTTTTAAACTCAGGCCTAGTTTCAACTGTTCGAATTCAAAGCTCTTCATAAAAATAGACCTAGCGTAAGGCTTCCAGGTTCATCAAAAAGACAGGAGTTATGGAACGCACGAGAGCAACTCTGGAAATTTAAATATCTTTTCTTCAAGAGGCATGCTATTGCTGTGCAATCTTGAAAGGGCAACTCTCAGAACATTTCTCAATCGAATTTAGCTTTGCTCCCACCGGGTATCGAACCCGGAAACGCTTTCACCTAAGTCATACGATATCCACATCCGGGAGCTGCAATAAAATTGACAAGCAATAACACTTAAAAATAACAGATTAATATCATTATGCATTACTATTTAATACAAGGCTAAGAAATAATAAAATCGACGGATGAGTTAAAAGTTCTTTGGCCCTAAATTGTTTTTAAAATAATACTTTAGAATTTTTCCTGTTGAAAATTCTCCAAAATTCTTGCCAGTTCTCTCTCTCAGGAGAGTCTTGTATTTACCCTTGAAGGACAGCTGAAAAACCGCGGCGATGCAGAATATCTCTGCCTTTGGATTTGCCTTGCTCTTGGCTTCCAGGAAGCACGGCATGGAACTTCTTAGCTGTTCCTGTAAAGTAAAAAATAATTATTCATATCCTGCTAGATGTTGAAATTACTGAAATTAGTTTGAAAATATCGGAAAATCAATTCCATCTCTTAGGCAGAGAAGCTGAAGCTTTTGAAACTTTCGTACTCGCGATTTTTTCAAGTAACAATTGAGGAAAAAAAATCTTACAGCACAAGAAAAAAATGAATGAAGCTTTATGAAATAGAGATTTTGCACGAGTTTCCAAACCACGCAAAGGCGTATCGTGCTCAGTTCGTTTCCCTTTTTAAAGTGGAAGGGTTCGCTAGCTAAGTGGAACTGGAACCAGATATTTCGGGGACAATCGCGACATCAGTTCCATTTAGCAAGCCCTATAAAACCACAGTGTGGCTGTAGCATGAAAACCACAGCCACGGAAAAGATAGAGGAGAGACTTTTAGAAGACTAATAAAGTTTAATTCTCTATTGGCTAAAAAGCCTGTCTGTAGCAATGTGTGTAGTGCCTAATACCTTAATTTCCCACTCCCCCCAAACATTTACGTAGACCTGTTCTCTACTGCCCGTTGGATGGGCCCTTTTCTAAAGAAACCTGCCAGCCTTTCCCCTGAAAAACGTCGAATCCTTAAGCTGTGGGATTCCTCCTGCGGCGGGTGAGCTCAGCGTTCCATCGGCGTACAGAACCTCCTCTTGAAGTCACTTTCACTACTTCACTAGAATGACCATTTTACACACACAAACACACACACACCTCACTACTTCTCGATCATCTTTCCGTGGATGCCGAGTCTGCTGGGAGCGCTCCTCCAAGGCTGCATTTCTTCAAACGCTTCTGTCGATGTCTCTTCTCTGCTTTGGTCGAACACTGTTGCTACAAATCGGCACCGCTACGCTGTTTGCCCGATAAATTGAAGTCAAGAAACTGCTTGTGGTAGGGTGCGTAGTAAAATGGCTCTACTGCCGAAGAACCGTCGATCGTGTAACTTGTGACGGTCTAAGGCGAAGAACTGCAGCGATCGAATGAATCCCCTCTGCCATTTCACCAGTGGTAGCAGTCGGCATGTGCGCTTCCCCTCTTAGATGTTAGAAGGAGCGCCTTCGCTCGGTTGTTGAAGCGGCTTTTGAATGTGCCTTCTGGAGTCTTTAAAGTACAGTAGTACCCTTTACCGGCCGCAGCTGACAGATTTTCTGTCTTAAGGTGCGTTCACACGAGGGGACTTTTGACGCGCGGGTTTTATGTTTGAGGCCGGATGGGTTGCAGCTCGCATTCACACGGAGGAACTTTTTGAGAGTACGCGCGGCTTCTAACGGTACTTAAATCTCCACTGCGGCAAAGCCGCAACGCTGAGTTGCAAACCTGTTCACACGTAGCAACTTGGCCCTCCTGCATCAAGCAGTTAGGATCAGGCGCCAGTTCTCAGTGGATCGGAGTGGAGTCAAGCGGAAGAAGGATATCAGTTCATCTAGTTGCGTAGTGTAGTGTAGTATAGGGTATCGTGTTAAGTTTTGTATTTACTTGTTTAATTAGGTCCTTAGTTGTAAATATGCCATCATTTATTCTTTTCTTTGATTACAACTTACCAATGTTTCTCTTTATAGGGGAACCTCCATTAATTATAATTGTTCACAAACCTTCAAGAAAGCGTAATTGAAATATTCTTGGAGCTTCGTGAACAACTCTGTGAACAACTGTCTCAACAGCCGTGTTCCTTTTCTTCCAAAAATTTAATTAACTTATTGACAGTATCAATAGCTATTTTACAAGTTTTTACTCGTTATAAATCTTTGTGAATCATTTAACGCTGATGCATACATATCCACATAGTAACTTCGGTATTAGTATACTTCAAATTCGATCGGATTTTTTATAAATAGGGTATACTTAATACTTTCCATTATTTGAGGCTGCAATTGTTCGATTTGCCTTGATTTTTACTTGGTTTATACCAGAATTTTTTTTTAACGTGCGAGAAGGTTGGTGTAGGCCAGGGCGAGGGAAAGTTAAGGATGTAATTAATTCCTCATAGTTCATTCATAGAGGGTATAATTTAGTCCTCAGAATTTAAGTCTACCAAATTGATTTTAATCTCTTTTTATTCTAAGGGGAAAAGAAAAAATAATGCTTGAATAAATTGGGTAAAGGTAAAGAATAAAGGAATACTCAAAGGAAGTGGAAGTTTCATTCAGGCTTGGGAATGCATTAAGAGACTGGGCTTTGCTCACAATTTTGCGTGTTCAGACTATTGATAAATTCTTTCGAAATAAGGTTGGCACAAGGGTCTACGAACTCATTCAAAGACAGGAACGATAGCTAAAGATAAGACATCCTACGAATACTACGGGGAGCTCCTGCGCAGGAGGTGGTCTACCATTGTGATTTTGAACCTCCTTTTCTAAGTTCACATTATACTTGTTTGGAAGGATATACATCCTGCTGAGGATTCTCTTTCAAGATAATCAAAGCTACTGCCGACACTTTCTGGTTGAGATGACGATCGTTACTAAAAGCATATTTTTCCCTAACAGCCATTCTATTCTAAACAAATTCTTTGCACCATTCTCTTAACCCGTTTTGAAAAAACAACTGAGTCACTGATGAGATTATGAATGCAGGTCTTCATATGAGAATGGAAGGAGAGCATTGGCGCATTTAGAATAGAATAAATAATGAGAAATCTTAAAGTTAAACTTCATTTATTTATAAGGTTCACTTTGTCATTTTAAGTTTAATTTTGTGCAAATGTGCGAGGTTATTTTCCGACATTTTTACGAAGAAATATCATTACTAAATAAATACAATAATTTTTAAATCCAGTATTGAGATAGTTATAACGATGATAATACTCTCTCCTACTGCTATAGCATTCAAATTTCGTTTTTATTTTTTATCTGCACCACTATCCGAGTGGTTTAACACTCCGCATATTCGTCATCTCTCTGCGCGGCATGCGGGAAAGTTTCAGCCGGTTAGAACTTTGCGTCAATGTTGCAGGAGCCTAAAAAGCCCTATTCACACGGAGCGTCTTTGCCGCACAAGAAAGCCGCAGACACCCGCTCTCAAGGTCACAAAAGTTGAGCCGCACAGTCGTTCACACGTCGCAATATTTGAGGCGCGCGGCATTTCGGGACGCGCTGCAAGAAAAGTCCCCTCGTGTGAACGTACCTTAAGTTGATTCAGCCAGACGAACTGCATCAAACGCCTTCTATCCGAGATATTTTACTATGAATGAGATAGGTCTTCATGAGATATTCTAGCTTTGCTGTACTATCGACGATTAGCGAATAAAGACAGCAGTATTCGTTCGGAGAACACGAGGATTTTCTGTGGAGAAACTGCCATTCGTAAGGACTGCGCTATAATCGTCAAAAAGACTTCGACGGGCGAGAATATTTTGCCGGCAGATCCTAACGCGCCAAACGCTGGACAGGAACTGCGCGGCGCGGGGGATTTTCATGGCTTATATCCTAGTTTGGGAGGATGGAGGGGAGTTAGAGGAAGGGAGGGAAAGAGGAGGAAAGGTTGAAGAAGATTTTGCGTCACGAATCCTCTTCGCGAATTTGTTTGATTGTATAATGAAAGTTCATCTCATTTCTTTTCATCTCCCTTAATCATGTGTCACTATCGCCACTTCATGATAATGATTAATCGGATTTTCAACGCATCGCCGAGCAATTGCCGCAAATAAAGCATCGCTATACCAAATTACTTCACGGCACCTTTCGTATCACGAATACTCCTTTTGACCGCTAGGTCAATTTCTCGCTTACGAAAACATATAAAACTATTTGACTCCTGGGACATGACCATCCTTTTACCAATGCTTCGTTCTCTTAACATATTCCGTAGGTGGGTGATCCCGTAAGCTAGTGGCAAGGGCATGCATTCGTTCCAGAAGTTAAATGTTATCATCCAAGATGAATTCCCCAGACCGTAATCATTACGAGTATAGTGAAGCTTTTATCGCAAAGTTTAATAATTACACGATTCGGAAATTTTAACTTGAACTTGAAAAAAAACGAAACGGCCCAATTTTTAATGACAAATTTCGGATGACATTGTTTCGCTGATTTTTCTTGAATTCGCGTATTACCACATTTTAAGGCAAGAGTATGCTTCGGAGAAGAATCTACGAATCTGATGGTTGAGTCAAAGGTTTGGCAATCCATAGCGTGTGCGGTGACTGCGGATGCATTTGAATCGCCTTTCTCTCGAGTTGAGAATTGGACTAGGAGCTACACGACTGCTTTCTTCATCCCTGTATGTCAGAGGGATTCTACGTTTAATTTTGTGTTCTTAGCCTTGATAAAATACTTCCGATTTTAATCTTCATATTCTAGGATATCCGGACATTTTACTTAATCCACCTTTACTAAGGCTTAGTTTTTATCAGCGGGAATGCTCTCTTTTCTAAGACCGAGCAACTCTGCACAGGATTTAAGGACCATCGTATTTGAGAAATAAAAAAAATCATTGAGATCCAATTGAATGAAATCATTATTCCCATCTTCATAGTCTTCTGACAATATTTAATTCACCGTGAACCGACGCCCGATCTTATTCATTTTTCTCCCCGAAATGGACATTTTATTATACAATCTTCGTCTCCTAGCAATATGATGATTTCAATTCTGTTGTAACTGTGTGGTGTGTAAAAGATTCGTGGGGATTTATTCGCCTTGGGTGAATAAAATTATGGAGATATTTCACCTCAGATGATCATTATCCTAAGATTAGATGTGTATGCAAACGTATTTTTTCATTAGATTTTGCCAAACTTGTTAAAAAGTGTTTGGCGATCTGTAGAACGCATACGCATGGCCTTTTAGCTTGATTTTTAGCGTACCTTTAATGTCACTAATATTCAAGATATTTAAAATCACTCGAATTATTACTGTTTTACGTTAATATAACTAACAAATAACTATTATCATCGGTTAGCTATATAATTAAGAATATAAATTTTATAATTTCATGGCGTACTGCAAAATTTACTTGTTTCACCAATTGTAAACATGCAATTTTAGAAAGGAATATAAGCAATTCGTATTTCATAGATCTTCCAAGGGATAGATAGTAGACCACCGGTGCGGTGACATAGTGCTGCCATTAGTTCATGCTGTCGCACTAAGGAAGACGTTTTTTCCGGGAGTATTTCATGCATGCTGTGGTCCACAGAAACACGAACGAAACGTTCCGCGATTAGAAGCTCAAAAGAGTCTGCTGGCAAATTACAAAAATGGTAAGTTGAAGGAAATGGATTCTAGGAATTTGGGACGAAATGGCAAGAATAAGATGGAATGGTTCAGATTGTTGTAATCGCATAAGGTGAGGCATTTTAATTTCTCAAGTCAATATATATGGTAATGTAGATCTTCATATGAAAAAAATCTAACGAAACGTAAGTACCGGTATATAACATATATTTATTTTTGCAGGCAAAGTATAGTAAGTCGATGGGCTATGGCGAAGTTATTTTTCAATACTTTAACGTACAATTATTTCGTCGATCAAAGCTATATTGCCGACACATTAATGGAACCAATGTTTTGGTTCGTTGACAACTTCACAAAAGTACTAGGACCAGTAAGTAAATATAATAGTTTTGATGAAAAATTAATGTTAAATGCATATGCAGTAAATTCATGTGGTTTAAGCACTTTAATGAAGTACAGCTATAGCAAAAGAACAGTTCTTTGTATTTTCAGTGTGTGGTCTCACTCTTTCGGTGGTATTCATTGCTTACTGGATTGGTTTGCCTTATTGGTGGAATAAAAGCCAGTTAGCTACCGTTGCACTCTTGATTTTGGGGAATTGGCTCTTTATAAATATATGTTTCCACTTTTATATGGCAGTAGCAACATCTCCTGGTCACCCACCTGAGGTAATGCTTTGAAAATTAAATGTTGCAAATATTAATACAGTTTTTGGAGAAATATCTTTGGGAGTATTGTCTTGCATGTCGTATATTTTTATTAATTTTAATTTCTAAGAGCATATATGTTGTTAACCAGGGTGATTTATTTTTACTCCATTTTTTTCATTTACATTGTTCAATGTTATTCCTGATATAAATTAGGTAAAATGTATATTTGATTCTTTCATTTTGATTTTTAACAAGGATAATTCTTCAGCTATATCAAGAAGCAGGATTTATCTCCATAAACTTTGCACTTCCTGAAATAGGCTTTCCTAAATTATATTCAATAAGATTCTTGCTGAAGATAGTATTATAACTACAAATTTTAGAAATTCTGAAATAGTTAAATGTAGTCAATCTTAGTCCATGATTACCTCTACAGTACCTCTCCTGATATTTCATTTCTATGGTGTGGATATTTATGAATTATAGCTCTAAGTCCCAGAAGAGAAAAAATTCTTTGAGTCCTACAAAATTCATTCTTTGTCACTTGGTGATTTAGTTTGGCATCGTAGTAGGCTAATAAATGGTCTTTCAATATATCTCAATTAGGATACTCTGATCCCAGAGGCTGTAAGCATATGTAAAAAATGCATTTCACCAAAGCCACCCAGAACTCATCACTGCTCAGTCTGCAACAGATGTGTTTTAAAGATGGACCATCACTGTCGTATCCTTTGCATGCATAGCAAACAAATTGGTTATCCTATGTTATATCACTAGTAATAAGAAATATATCTGCCATTTATTCATGTCGAAGTAAAAAAGATGGGAATATTGTCTCATTTTACTGATTATTACATTGAATACTTTCAAATTGTTGTTCATTAATACATTAACTAGAAAAATTATAACAGTATTTCATATCAAAATTTGATAAAGGACAATTAATGAAATATTTATCCCAGATCTGCATTTTCTTTGTGAATTTTTAAGTATTAGTTTGATTCACTTAACTTACTTACTACTTCACTTAACCTACTCATTCTTTTAAGGTTTTTTGATTCACCCTTGTAGTTGAAGGTTAAGTTTCATCTTCCAATAATATTAGAATTCTGCAACACCTTACGACTGAGCATTAATTACTTTATTCTTCTAGCTCTTTTTCTTATTATGTACATCTCTTAGAGTGTTTTTGGCTCCGTCTCAAGTTTTCTTACTTGAGTATTATTTTCAGGTATAACTGAAGGGTGTTAAATCCTTGGTTTAATGATATGAATTCATGTTTGCTGATGTTCCTTAACTGTGTTACAGCTTGGTTAAACAATTGTGTTGGCTTCGGAAACCATAGATACTTTTTCATGTACATGGTTTACATGTGTTTAGGTGTTATATTTCTTATAGTTTTTGGTTTTGAAATAGCTTATGTTGAAGTTTGGCTGGATGGAAGAGAATATGATGAAGAAGATATGAAAGAGGAAGAAATTATTGGACATCCAGTCAGGATCAACAATTCCATGCTCATTCCAGTGGTAAGTTTTTCTGCAGTTACTATTTTAAGGGATATTTTTTGTGAAGGTATCAATAATCTTCATATAGATATTGTGAAATGTTTGGGTATGTGAGGGTCTGTGAAAAACACAAGAAAAATTGGACAGTGATGAAACTTTAAAGGTAGTTAAATATCTTTCCTGTGCAGACAATTGGCTTTACTTATATACTATACTAGATAATTATTTTTTATCCACCCAATAGTCCCCGTCTTAACCACAACAAGGCAAAACATTTTCACAAGAAATGCCTGTTATTTCATTACTATCTGTTGCATGATTTTTCTTTTTAAAAACAAAATTACAAAATATTGCATTGCAAAATCGAAACAATTGCCAAAAAATGGAAAATTGAATTAAGATTCTGATTGAAATCACCGAGTATTGTTTTCAGTTTGTTATAGTGAGAATTTTAAGTTGTTGTGAGTTTTTTAAAAATTTTGAAATGGAAACAGCTGCTTCCATCAAAAGTTGAAGCTGAGCTTCTCATAAGATTGCATTGGAAATTTCAGTCCCACAAAAATAATAGTAAAATTAAAGACTTTATGAAAAGAGGATTCAATTCTCTGAGATTTTACCATCTTTCCATTTATGAGAAATAAGTCTATTCGTCAAACACCGCCATTCAAAAGTGATCAATCATCTTGACTTGGATGGTTTGTTGTTAAATATTTCTTTAGTACACTGGAAGAACCCAAAAAGGTATCTTTCAGTGGAGGGACAAAAAAGTGATAACTTTTAGAAAAGTTCAAAAAATACATTCTAAAGTGAACTGTCATGGAGATTTCAAAGTAATGAAGCGGCTCAATTACCTTTTGTTTCCATTTCCATTTTTTAAATTGATTATCTACTGTTTTTTTGAGATTTCAGAAAGTTGCAAATGGTATGGTATTTATCAATTTCTGTTTCCCCATGTTGATCATGTAGGGATTTCTGCTATTCTGTATTATCATTTTGAATGTTTTTGTGTTATTTTAATTAGTACAGGGAAACCAAAATTTATAAAACTTACAATCTTTTGTGCTATTGAAATTATATGATTGACTACTTTTCATTTATCAATTGGTCTCTGGTTCAAACCCTTTCAAGTTCAATGGTTCCCATAATAAAATCATGTAAAATTCTTTTCCATTGTCTTTGGGTTCTATTACTCTTGAAAAATTTAAGAGGAGAGAAACATCAGGACAGCTTCTGAAAAGATTTGTAAGAAATATGTTCTATAAAGATTCATATTCTCATTGCAGATTATAGATTTCAGACCCAAGTTATTGCAACTAAAGGAGGATTAAAAATTTTTGATTTCAATAACCAGTCCCATTGAACTAAGATAATTATGATAATCCAACGTCATTCACATATGAATGATGTTGAATTTTTTTTTACCTACCAAGTGGTAAAAAAAGACTTAATAGACAGTTTTGTGTTGTTGCTTATACGTTAACATCATAATAGACGTGATTATATTAGGAAGTATATTTGCACCTTTTTGCCACGCTACAGTTAACACAAATTTTTCTTACCGCATACTCTTTGCTCGGTTCCTTGAGATTTGTGCTAGCAAGGGTTTATTGTACTACATTATTGTTACCATTGTGATATGTACAGACCACTGGTGGCAATGTAATATAAATCTAAGAATCACCTGAACCACCAAAAAACAGACTCGGTATAAGGTATATGACCATTTCGGGAACGATGACCTTTACTCACTCCGTGGTTAGTCCTGAAGATTTGAACATCGTTCCCGAAATGGTCATTGACCTTATACTGAGTCCGTTTTTTGGTGGTTCAGGCGATTCTTAGTTTTATATTGTTACCATTAACAAATACTACCTTTTTAGTTGGACTTCAGATGATTTCCAGCTTATACACTTCTGCTTGTACAGTGTATTCAACTATATATTTATTGAAAATTGCAGATAATTATGCAGTAACTTATGATGTTTTTATTGCTTGTGTTAGTTGTTGGGAACAAATGTTACATGGTGATGATATTAAAATTATATTTATACCTTATACATAAAACAAAAATAAAACAAATAAAATACAATTGGATATAAAAAAATAAGGAATATTTGATCCCTTGGGGACAAGACTTGTTTCAGGGACCAACTCACACACTAACTGTATATATTGTGCTGCATAACTTTATACAAATATATGCACATTTATGCTGGTGCATAAAATACAAATGAACTACAACAGAAATGGAAGTGTATAAGCAAAGATACAAGGCAAAAGAGGAAATAAACAACACATACAGAGACTTTAATCAATGTATTATTTTCCAATAGTAAGGAAAGACTCAACCTCCCTCTTATGAATTAGCCAAACCCAAACCCCTTTGCAGAATTTCCCCTTTAGAGGCTACTTGAATCAAAATAGATGGCAATACACTAAATACGTTTGGTCCCAAATAATTAAAACACTGTCTATAAAGTTATTTTTTGTGCCTAGGAATCAGCAAATTTTGTTTATTACAAAATTCATAAGCCCTGGGCTTATTTTGTTCACCCCTACATGCTTAAAATATCCTCTGTAAATAAAAAATGTCTCAGAGATAGTATACGAAAGTAATTGAAGAGAGAAAACGTATGTGTCATGCCAGAGACCCTTGCCATTATTCTAATTATCTTTAGATATCAAAAGAAACTCATTATTTTTATATTATTATTATTAGGGGTCTTTATTAAAGGCGATTGGTCAGCTTAATAAAATTAGAAAGTAGGGGTGGAAGGCCATTTTTTAAAAAGAATATTAAAAGTGAAAGTTGCATCATTTGTTACGCTGTGTAGTAAATTTCATATTGAGGTTTTCTAAAAGTTGTAATTTATGTATAATTTGATTTCATATGGAAGCTTTTCATTGGCTCTGAGAATAAAACTCATTGGCTGTTTAAAAGTTATTGAAATTAACACTTGTAGAATCCTGTCCACTGCTGCAGCAAGTCAACTATGTCTCCCCTAATTTCTTCTTTATCTTAATGATGAAACTATTTGCTTAGGAGTTGCCTTGTTCATTATCTTAAGCTGGGTTTCCACATAATTCCAATAAAAATGGCAAATGAACACAAACACACATACCACTATAATAATATTTATAGTGGTATTGGTATAAGTGTTTGCATTCATTCACTGTTTTCAATGGAAAAAGTCTCGCCTGAATCCTTCGATAGTATAATTCCAATGTTCATTGGTGCCAAGAGTTTTGCAAGTAAACCAGAGCCAGTTTGTGTTTCAACACATTTCAAGAATTTTTAAGTGGCACAGTATTAAATATGGGGTCAACTGAGATCCTTAGCATGTTTTTTGATAAAGGCCAATATAAATTATAAGGGAAAGTTACTTTTCTTTGGGTTCACTCTGTTTTTAGAATCTGATGTTGACTAGAAGTTGAAACTAGTTGCTCCAATAAACAGTTCCAAGACATTTACACTTTAACTCCTCTGTTGCCATTCCTGAGATGTAGTTACACCAATTACAGCTTCAGCGTTTGATTATATACACAATCATCAGTTGATTGATAAGGGAAAGTTGAAAGATATGGGGAAAAATAGAGAGCCGGAAGTCAACTGGCATCAGAAAGTTAAACTCTCTTCTACTTTTACTGGCACACTGATTACTGGTTCCAGAAAAATGGTGCCAGTTGATTTTGAGTGTTTCCATTCAACTGGTGCTAGTCGATATGCACCAGTAATCATTGCATGTGGAAACCCATCTTTATTTGCAGTATCTATGTTTCTAAAAAGCTGCAAAATGCATTGATATTTTATATAAACTATATTTAGTCGACAATGTGCATTTTTCAATTTTATTACCTGAAAATATTACTTATGTTTAAACCAATTTATCTATCAAGCTTTCAAGAATAAGTTTGTAGAATAATTAATAATCATCAATAAAAATTAATAATTTGAATCTCATTTATAGACTTTTTTCTATTTGCAGGCTGACTTCTTTTCTGGGAACTCATCCCTAGTGAAAGGAAAAAATGAAATGAAAAATGAAAGGGATTGGAAACAAACCTCCATTATTTATGCTGCTTTAATTTCAACTGGTACTCATAACTTCAACAGATACTTTTATTCTGAAAAAGTTTCCATTATTAGTTTTATGATGATTCATGCTTGTAATTAATTATTTTTATTTTGTGAGTGGTTAAAATCACATTGTTGATGAGAATTATTACTTTACAGCTGTTTTAATGGCTCTTGGGTCATTGTCACTTTGGCATGGAAGACTCATTACAAGAGGAGAAACTAGTATAGAAGCTCATATTAATAAGGCAGAAGTGAAGAGATATGCTGCTGAAAACAGGGTTGGTTTTTATTTTATTTCGAAGTCTTTGATTTAAATATCAAATTTTAATGAATAAAGAGTTTGATTACTCTTATTATCTTATAAATTTTAAACTTGTAAATTTATTATGGTTGTGCGTTTTAAGATGTGCTCAAATGGACTGAAGTTAATGGGATGTTGTAGGAGTGGGTATAGGAAGCTAAGAAAGAATGACTGGTAAATTGTTGTGAAATTTAATGAATACTCGCTGACCATGCAAAGGACGTTGATCCCATTATCCCTCTGTTCTATCCACCCCCTTATGTATTCATTCTAAGGATGGATAGACTTGTCTAAGACCAAAAATAGAGAAATTCTGGGGGCAAGCATCTTTAATGTGCGACCACTATACCAAAATTACCAATTACAAAAAAAGGGCCAGCTGGATCCTTGGCTTGCCCGATTCCATGTAACTCGTCAAACCAATGGGCTGTTGAAGAGTCCCTAATGATTACAGACTGTTAGCCAATAGTTATTAATTGGAAGGGAAATGTCTAGCTGAACCATCGTAATCAAACACTTAGTAACTTCAACAATTTTATTTCAAATGACCGGTTTCGTGAACGAGTTGACATCTTCAGGTACATGTATAGAAATTTCCCGACATATATATGAGAGAGGAAAGGTGGGGGGAGGATGGAGAAGAGGGGGAGTTAGAAGGAAACAAAGTAGCAGGTACGGAAAGGAGTGGGGAGGGGTTAGGAAACAAATATTCATTTGTAAGCCTTGCCTTCTTTCTGCTGGTTATCTCGATGATTTCGAGAGCGTCAAGGCGGCATCCTTTCGTCTCTCGATGAAGGAGTCGAGGCTGAAAGACGCTGCTTTGGCTCTGGTCGTTGAGATGTTCTGCAAAGGCTGAGCCTGGACCCCCGGTGCATAGGCAATGCTTATGTTCTGAAATCATAGTCTTAAGGGCCCTTCTGGTCTGTCCCACGTAGACTGCATGATAGTATACAAACTATCGTGCAGTGATTGTCCGGCTATCTACGTGGGACAGACCGGAAGGGCCTTTAAGACTAGGATTTCGGAACATAAGCGTTAAAATAAAATTGTGGAAGTTACTAAGTGTTTGATTACGATGGTTTATACGGAATTCCACAAAGTGAAGATAGAACATATTAATTATAATGTCTAGCTGATTAAATTTTTTAAAAACCTCATATTTTATGTATGAACAATTGTGTACATGTATAGTGAACACACATGGGGTGCTGTGAATGGTATGAGTGCATGTCTTAAAGTGGGCATTGTTAGATTGGGTGGAAAATGAATTTTCAATTTATGATACTCAAATTTTGGTGTGCCGATTACATTTGATGTCCCATTATTTTTGTATAAATAAAGTATTTTTAAAGATGTTAATATCCTTTGTATGCATTTATAATGTAGTTCTTAATTCTGCACCTGATTTTTGCTATGATTCTTCTTTCAGATTTATTCAAATCCGTACAACTTTGGGCCAAAGAAAAATTGGAGGTTATTTTTTGGTCTGGGAAGAGGCAGGTACTGTCATTTAACATTTAGTAAATGCAAATTACATTAAGTGTTCCAATATTAGTAAACTATTGCTATCTTGATAATTAAACTTATAATTCTCATTTGTATGCTCTTCTTTCCTTCCATTCTTTTATAAATAATCAAGTAAATAAAAATAAGTATAGTAACTCAACCAAATGAGAAATACCTAATTTTTGGCACACATTGGTTCTTATCTCTAGTAAGGATGATCAGACATGTGCTGCTATCAGCATACATTTTTAGAACTAATAATATATATATTTTATGGTTTTAGCATTCCTGTAAGAAAAGCCCAAAATATCCTCAAAATTCATAACAGGTTAGCTCTTGCCATTACATATCAGACTTATTTGAGAAGCTCCAGAGTAGTATTAGTTTTATCAGTTATATAGCCTATTATATTTTCTTCTAAGAAAAGTAAAAAATAAAGGCATGTATTTATTTGATCAATCAATTCAAAGATTGAAATCAATTTAAAAAGTTCATTAACAAATCCCTTTTAAAATGATCTCAGTGAAGTAGCAGGAAAAGTAACTTTGGGGGGAAATTTACTTCTTCCTCTTCCATCATCTGGCTGATTTTCATTCCCAGTTGGAGTTTGAACAGGTGTCTTTTTATTTGCTGTTTTCTTAAACCCAGCTTGTTTCATTCAATGAAATTGATCTTCACCATTTCCTCAGATTATGTTGCCATCCAAAATACAGTAGAAGTCCAGTATAACAATTAAGGCATATAACGAGAGTTGTGTTATTGCAAGTGATTTTTTTGCTGTTGTCCATCACGCAGCAAAAAGCATAGGGAGTTACGTCCATTATAACGAGTGGTTATTTCTGAGGTATTTGTGTAACGAGTGCCAAGTTTCTATATTTATCTTATTGGAGGAATATCTCGGAAATGTCCATTGATATGAGAGAGATGATGTCTGACAAGCAAATGGTAATCTGAGGCATGTTATCTATTTAAAGATCAGAAAAATGCAATGCTAAAATTGTCTCCTAATTCATGCATTTGTGTCCCACAACTCGCCTCTCCCTTCCTCGGTAGAAGTGTTTCAGAGGGCTTTGATTAGAGACTTCTCACAAGTTTCACTCTTCTCTTTGTCCCTCTGTACATCCTATCCCCTCGTCTCTTGTTTCTTTTTGGCAACAGCTCCTCTAGTCAGTGCAGGAATATTTAATTGGGTTCCTATCATATTGGCATCCACCCTTGGGATGTTTTCATGCAAAGCTTGGTGGTAATTTGTCTGATCCAGGATGGGTGGGAATATACAAGATAAAAGCAGTGCTGATTCGGATTCCCAGGGTAATCTCTCCCCCTCCTTCACAACACAGTCATTGTTTCTGAAGTGTGTGAATGAAAAGTTTCTTAAAAAAGCAATTTGGTATGAATTAAGGATACCTTTTCCGCATAATGGACAGTACTATTTCATCAGTCAATCATTAGATGTGAGTCCATGCTGGATAGCTTTCTAATATTTCAGTGTCTAGCATGACAGCTCTGTGATGAAGAGTAAAAGGAAGGCTTTAGATGCAGAAAAGAAATTTGAAATTGTGCAGTTGTGCGAAAGAGAAACCACAAGTAAATCTGAAATCGGCAGATGATATGACCTGTCATTGTCAACTCAATTTACCATTTTGAAGAGCAAAGAAAAAATAAAGTTTGTATTCATGATGCAAAACACTCCAGGAGAGTACAAAAAACTACAACTGGCGGAAAATACAGAGTTGAAATCTATTCTATTTGAATCATTCACCCAGCAGCGATCTCTAGGTATTCCAATCAACAGAGCAATGATATAAGCAAAGGCTGAAGACCTTGAATAATATTTCACCTTTTGTAGTAGAGGACAGACTTTAGTTTTAGTTCTTTCATGAAATCTTTTTGTTACAATGGTATTTTTAGAAGTCTTTTTTCATATAGAGGAAAGACACTGTTTTTTTTTTGAGATATGAGATAGTTTTAGTACTGCAGAATGTACGTACTACATACATTTGTCCATAGGTGTGTGGTGGATATCATATTTAATTTTTATGGTTACTGCTATTTTTAAATCTAGATAAAAGGCTTCTGAAGAAGTAAATATTCTTCTTCAGACCTAATGTTTTGGTTCTCGATACTTATTTATTTTGTTTACTTGCAATTTACTAATTTTGCTTGTATTGATTTGTAAATATACATTACCATATTTTATCAAAAATAACCCTCACCCATTTGGGTCTTTGTTTGGCTCAAAAATAGGAGTGCACATTAGGAGCAATGGCAAACTAGATTCACACACAATACTACTTGTGCACCTGTGTCATAGCGCAGGGCCAACCAGATCCTTGGCTCACCCTGGTATCTTGTAATAGCTAATTTAATTGAATTAAATTGGCTAGCCAATTAAATTTTTTTAACACTTCTTTTAAATTAGCTAATGTGCTTACTTACGTAGGAATTTTAGCATGCATGACCACTGGTATTTCATAAATAGTATATATTCATTACCCATAATTGCACATTGAAGATTCAACATTTTTATTATCATTTCACATGGTGTGACTGCATGTCTTAAGGTGTGAATTAGATTTGTGGGCAAATGATTTTTTATTTCCAATGCTTGAATTTTGGGATGCACATTTCATTCAGCGGCACGTTATTGTTAAGTAAATATGGTAAATGTTATTACTCTCTCCTTCATCACTATTTCCTCCCAATCCCACCTCCCATTCTTTCGTTAGGCTTGAAAATTGCTATAATTAGCCAAAATTAGTGGGTGTTGTTTATTTTTTCGGTGGGTTGCAAAATTACTCTTTTTACTTTCTCCATATACGAAGTATAGAGAAAGTATTGTTTTCATGAAAAAATTCGACTTCAAGATTTCAACGGAAATACACGTTTTGGGGGTCCCTAGAACACGTTTTGACCATTTTCGGAATGATGTCTCTGTGTGTGTGTGTGTGTGTGTGTGTGTCTGTATGTGTGTGTGTGTGTGTCTGTATGTGTGTGTGTGCTAGTGGGCGCTCTAACGTGAAAACTTGTGGTCGTATCAATACCAAACTTCATATATAGTACTGTTTTGTGTGCTGTCAGAGTTGATTAGTTTTTGGAGTAAATCGGTTTACCGGAAGTCGAGCTTCATTCAACAAAGCTCACTTCCGGTTTTCAAAATATCTCCCTAAATATGATATATACGTGTATTGTATTACTTATGAAAGTTTTAGATAATGTAATTAACTATAACTTTTGTATTTAACATATTTTTGTATCACGGGTTGATTAGGAGTTATTCGTGAAATACCGATAAACCGGAAGTAGCTGATATGTACTTTGTGGGCGCTCTAACATGAAAACCATTCATTGTATGAAAACCAAATTTCATATATAGTATTTTGGTTGGTGTCGTTAGAGTTGATTAGTTTTTGGAATAAATCGGTTGAACGGAAGTTGATCTTCATTCTTCAAAGCTCATTTCCGGTTTTCAAAATATCTCCATAAATATGATATTTAGGTATATACTACTATTTATAAAAGTTTTAGAAAATGTAATTTACTGAAACTTTTTTAATAAACATTTTTGTATCACTGATTGTTTAGGAGTTATTCAGGAAGTACTGATAAACCGGAAGTTGCTGATTATGTACTTTGTGGGTGCTCTTGGCTGTATGGGCGAAAGGCCAATTTCATCGTTTTTCATCGATCATGTCCCGAAAAACATTATTTATAATGTTTGTGACGTCAAAGATAATAATATATAAATAAATCACTCATCTTCCAAGTTTAGATGGAATATAGAGTTCTAAATTACTGTCGTAGATAAATATTTACATCTTATATATGGAGAAAGTCATGTGCTGGCCACATCAGATTTTTTTAAGATTATCTTGACATTTTGCAAGCAATTTATCCAGGTTACTATTAGCCCCAATTTGTCCTCAACGAAAGTATTGCTTTGCTGTGAATCCATTCTTGATTCCTTAAGATGCCTGGATACCATGCCCAAAAGTCCGTTTTCATGCAGTTGCTGGTTACATCGCTATTTCAAGATACAGAATGATAAAAAAATCTGTTTTCACCATTTAAAGCTAGAAGGATATATCAATGCCTTCCTTGTGGCTTTTTTTTTGAAGATGCCAATGATATTGAAGAAAAAAATTAGTAAACAGACACTAAATCAATAATTTTTGTTGAAGTAGTTCTCAGTTATGAGGTGCATTATGAAAATTTTGTTTCTTGGAAGCTGTTGTTTCATCCTTCATCTTTGAATCCAGAAACCTATCAAATACGAAACTGTTACACAATAACTGTAGTTGTTTATCCTGAGGATGATGTGTAGTGTTTTTGGATGCATAACTGTTACACAATACATAACTGTTACACAATAACTGTAGTTTTTTAACCTGAGGTTGATGTCTAGTGTTTTTGGATGCTAGCTTTCCAAATAGGATTTTGATGCTGCTTTCCTTTCCCTCTTTTCACTCACACTTTATTTCGTATCGCAGGTCGATCGTAGTAAATGAATATCCAATTTTTGAACTGGACGTATGAAGATTTACATTAACATTAATATTCAGCGAGCAGCCATAAGACGTATGGCCATGTAAAAAACCAAACTACCTAAATAACTGCCTTTTTAGCACACCTTTTTAATTATCCAGAAAATGAGACCAATACAGGCCATCTGTTCTTACTATAATCTCACAAACTATATATATTTTTCTTCCTGACTGAAAAAATATCATTTGCTAAAGGTGAGAATCTCGATGTCACGTATTCTCACTCTAACCCCGCTTCATCCTTAATGCTACACATTTTTTACGTTCAAACCGAATTGCCAATCTTCACATTATTTAGAAATAAGTTCCAAATTATTGTTTATACATTTTAGTACATTTAAGATTGAAATAGGAATTAATATATATTTAATCTCTCATTCTATAACTAGGATAACTGTCTGTGAAACAGAAATGCCAAAATAAATATGACAAACTCTGGGAGAGAAGGCGCAAAGGATCTAAGAAGTGTTTGAAAGAGAGAAAATTCCTTTAAGTTCTAGGCTCCGACTCAAATATTACCGCTTTTCGAGGCTTTCCTATGTGCTGCCATTCAGTCGTAGTAAATAGTTTAACAAGTAGTTTCTGTAAATGCCGTCTGGTGCGCCCGCAAAGTGTTGTGATATTTTTTTCCTCGACTATACATTTATGTTTTACAAAATCTTTTTGGAAAGTTAATTACTATAACAAATTTTATGTAGAAAATGCAATTTATTTTTATTAACTAACAGTATAAATTTTAAGAAAATTATTGATTATTTTATACATATATTATGCGTTATCAACTTTATTATATTTAAACTCAATCTTAACATGTCATTTGAAGAAAAAAACTTTAATACATGGGGGGAAGAATCAACTATTGTCATGCTCTGTGCCGGAGCCAACACTGCTTCGGACCACGCGGCACATGGGTGGGAAAAGCTGTTCAAAGCCCGGCAGTGAAGGTGTTAACCTCCCTCTCCTCGTCACTCCCCTCAACTACCCATTCCACCATAGCTAGGGTTAAAAACAGTGTCAAATCTTGGAACTAAAATGAAAAAATGAGTGCTAAAAAAATTATTGGAGTATCCAGGCCCTTTAATATTCAAAGGAATTGAGAATTTAGAAACCCTGTTTAATGTTTCTTGAAGCCTGTAAATTGCACAATTAATTTTATAATGTGAGATAAAATTTTAACCTGATTTCTGTGATACTACCACTTTTGTTAATTTAAGTTTTTCTTAAACCTACAATGTTCATCGAAAGGGAGTGCTTTAAAGCCAGGGCAATACATATATTTTTGGAAAGTTGTGATTAATCAATTTTCCTTAGAGGCACTGCAGTTCAAGAATTCATTGATCCTCTGATACTAATTGTTATTTATATTTATGTATGTGTGTTTTTTTCTATTTGTAGTTCATGAATACATTGGTTAATGCGTTATATTTTTGCCATTAAATAATAAAGTTAAATAATTTTAGTACTCTGATGTAACTAACAGTGTCTGAATTGATTTGATTTTATGTCTATTTATTTTTCTTTTATAAAGCAGGACCTGGGTGCATTTGATATTTCCTTCTCGACACAAACCATTTGGAAATGGATTGACTTGGGCCACCATACACTCAGAAGAAAGTGATGATGAACTGATAGGCATTGAGAGTAGTTTAGAAAACAAAGATGGATGGACCAATAAAATTTTAAAACAACCTTGAGTTTTAAACAGGTTGTGTATATTTTCTATCACCGTTTTTCATTGTATAAAAAGTATTAATGAAGTGTTGTGTGATGCTCACCCATAATTGCACATTGAAGACTCAACATTTTAGTCATCATTTTGACATTCGATAATAACTCTGATGAGGAATGTTGTTAATCTATCCAAATTTGTGGTCAAACACTATTTTGGTTTGGCCATTTTATTTTTTAATAAGAAAGTTGTTTAAGATGATTTTAACAACATTTTTTTTATAAAATGGTAATTTATTATCTTATTTTATCATCTCACTCAAGTCTCTCTGTTCACCTCATTCCGATTCATAACATATGCCATATTTATCTTCATTGTATGCTTAATTTTGTGTTGTCAGTGGAGTGCTTGTGAAATAATTAGATTATTAGCTTTCTATTTCGAATCGTGAAATCCTCATTCTGCTTCCTTTTTGGAGTAAATTTTTAAAAAGTAATATCTCTACATGTCTTGTGTATTCTACTGTCTGATAATAATATTTTACATTGAATCTGGAATCCATTACCTGTCTCATAGATGTATTGAAATATCCTGCTATAGAAGTTGGTAGTTAGAGAATTAACTTTATTTAATAAATTACAACCTATTTGATTTATGATTCTAAATATGCCTGGAAAGAGTTACAGCTTCATGGGAATTACAGTAACGCATGAAGTATGGTCCAAATTTCATGGGAGCATTTATTATATATTTATAATATATAAAATAGTCATATCTTGAGGTCCAGGGAGCGAATTATGCAGAGCTCTTGAATAACTAAGTCAGTAGCACCTTTTCTTTGATGAAAGGGCTTGATTCCAGGTTGGGGCCTATTTGTGCAAAATGACCTCAGCTGGCAAAGTACTAAAAAAAGTACTTATACTTATGAATTATGGATAGTATATGGAAAAATATGAATTCTTTACAGTGATATACACTCATCTAAAATTTAATATAATTTTTTTATTAATGACATTTATGTGATGTTTAGTAAATTAATTTTTACTATAAAAATATACAATTTTGTGAACACTTTAAAAATTTGACTTTGAATAATATTTCGTAACTGTCTTTGAAAGAAGAATTGTAAATATTGGTTTGAAATCTTATAAACTATGCTACAAGATTGTGTCAGAGTTATAACAATTACATTAGTGTTACAACGCTATCTTAAGCTTGAAATGCAGAAGGAAAATGTAAAAGAATGATCTACAAAGTAGTTAAGTCTGTGACTGGCATTAATTACTGTTAGAATTATTTTGTCACTAAAAATGTAATTTAATGTGAAAAATATTATGGCACAAAAACTTCTGGTCATGAAATTCAATGAAAAGTACAAGTTCTTAATATAGATTGGGTGAGTTAAATAATTTATAGAGTAAGTAAAGTCTTAAATCTAAAATATTCTCACAGGTATGAAAGAAACATAATTAGATCCATTTTTATTTATTGTCTTGACTGTCATCGTTCAACAGCTTTGCATTTTGTGCGGAGTTCTGCGTTGAATTCTGGTGAATCCGTATCAAATCTTTTTGGCATTTTGTACAAATTAATTACAACTATTGTACATGGTAGTCAGCAATTTTTCTGATATCTCATTTTTATTGCATTTATAGATAAATCCCTGCTAAGATACATTTGTTATAAGTACTATTTTAAAAAGGTATGCGAGCCTTCAATCTTCAGGTATGCAAACATGTTTCAGGATTATTCATGGTCTTAATTTCAAATATGAATCCATACATGATCTCAATATCTATTTTTGTTATGGTTGTTCTATGTATGATTATGGATTATGAGTAAGTTATATACATTATTTGTGTCTACCAGTTTATTATTTATTCTCTTTTAGTCATTCAAAGCTGTAAAATTGATCATGACAATTGAAAATATTATGTTCCACTTTTAGTATTGTCAGTTTTTAAAAAAATCCATGTTTTGTCTTCTATCACCACTTTTTTCAAAATCTCAGGCTCTGTTTTGTAGCATTAATGCAATTCTGGTCACTTAACAGGTGCTGTTCCTTCATGTCGGTGCAGACCTACCTCATGTGAGAAACCTCAGTTAAAATGTAGCAAACAACTGATTTGGGCATTCCACTTTCTTTGCCTAACATCTGTACTCTCATTTTTTGATTGCTGTCCACTACTTTTTGGACTGTATCATCAGTTTTTGCCATTAATGTATGCCCTACGCCCTCGTCATCTTCAGCAATATCCAGACCCTCCTTTGCCTCTCAAAAGTTCAGTTCTGTGACATTCCATCCTCCCCAAAGGCTTGCTCAATTATTGTTATAGTGTTCATCCACTATTACTGAGTTTAACACCTAATTTAATTGCATATTGCTGCTCCGAATTTGGTGCCATTTTTTTCAACTAGGATGTGGTGACACACTTAGTGCTAAGCATCATCTTCACTCAACCTCTCCCTGCAGGTGACTGCAGATGGTGGCATTCTCTAGCACCCACCACTTTTTCCTCCTAGAGCCATGCAGCACGAGCGTATATTTGAAATAGCTGTGAAATTTGTTACCGGAACTTTTGAGACAAACCCTGTATGTGATTCTACAAACAAACTTCTCCCAGACGTACAATCACAAACACACAAACTAAATAATTATATGCATACTAGGAGATATGTGAAAGCAAAATGTAGTCCTGATCTTCCATACCATAGTTGACCTATTTGGAAAATTTTGTGAAATGGTTGAAGAAAATGGGTAATGAAGTAACACTTATTGAAGCAGTCTTCAATAATTGTAATATGATAGAAGGCTCTTTCTCTCTCTCTCTCTCTCTCTCTAGGCTTTTGTGTATCTAAACTGATTAGGTACACAAAGTCCAGAGAAGGCATGGTAATATAAATTGTTTAAGTTATAAATGTTCTAGTCAACTGATCTTTAGGGCCATGTATGACCCCATCAAGGTTAACTTGGTGAGGAATTTTGTCATCTCCTAGTTTTTATCAGCTCCAATGGAATTCCCTTGAACTATATGGAACAATATTGATGCTAAGTAAGAATCTTCCTGATGGGATTTATGCTTTTTATAGCTTTTAAATTTATGTTTTTTGATGATATTCCTGGAAACTAATCACTGAAATGTTTACATTTGATTTGATATGCTACGCTATATCCTGTAAACTCCTTTAAATTTTATTGATTTATTTCTATATATTACATGAAAGCTATCACTGGTGAGAACTAAGAGCTAAGACTACAATCACTAAAGAAATTATTACCTGCATTTTCTAAGAAATCCTTTCAGATTCTGTATGCATACGGTGAAACACTACCCTCCATACCAAGGAAATAATTGCAGACCTTGTTTTCCCTAAAATTTGAAGTTATTTGTCATACAAGATTATTTTTATTAAGATGAATTTCTTATAAAATCATCATCTTTTCTATCTTCAGTAAATGTATATCATTAGAAAGGAATATCACAGATTATGAATTTCATGGTCCTGTTTTTTTGCTAATACAAAAGTATAATATCAAGTTTCGAATTATATATTCCATCTTGAATCTTGACTGAAGTTATGTTTGCTATCAATCTATGTTGTAGTTGTTGAGAAAGTTGGAAGTAGAATGAGGAATTGCACAATAAAGATTTTCTCCCCATCAATTACTGTTACACAGTGCTACTTTTCAAGCCTCAATATCTTCAAATAAGTCAAATTAAAGTTCATTTTTAATCATGCACATCATATGTTTGCAACATATTGCATATTAAAATCTTAATATTTCAATTCTTTTAATGGATCATCCATGTTTCTGTTATTTTGCTTACCTTGGTGAATGCCATGGAGTACTCATGAACTTAGCCACTCACATTTTCTTTGAAATTGTAATGGTGAAGGATTGAGTTTTTTTTTCTTGGATTCATCAACATCCATGCTAAAAATTAGAGGGCAACTTCACCAATAGATTTCCATGGTAAGATTTGGAGCCACTCTTGTAGTGAATGGGTGAGATGCCATGTCATTGTTTACCAATGGTTTCACATTTTCCTTTAATAGATAACACACTGCCTTGCAGTTTCATCATTGGAAATATTTATTATTTGTCATTCCACAAACAATTGTGTGTTTTGCAATAAATTGATTTTTTGTATGCATTGGGATTATTTATACCTTTCTCCATCCATTTTGTACTCCTATGTTTTATAGTATGAATATTTCTGGCTGTAACTGTTCAGTATATTCTTATTTTACCTTACTTTTAGTATAATGCCGTATTATTACTATTTCAAGTCATCAATGTGAACATTTTCTTACAACAGGCATTTTTACTACAGTAGTTTCTAGCTACATATTATTGAAGCAATCTCTGATTATTTACAAAATATCCACTTGTACTTAACTATACATAACTTGACCATCTTATAGGTAACCACCTCAAACATTTGTTGTTTTATTTGTTTGTTGGTTCTAGTTCCCTAATGTTCCCTTTTCAATCTACTTTCTTTTTGCAGTTGATAAAATTCCTCAACTTATTCATCTTTTAGTATAGATATTATAGTAATTTTTCAATTATTGGTTAAACTTTGGCTGTATTGATTAATCAGGTTTTTGTTTCACTTGTAAAGTATTGACTGTGAAATTTATTTAATATGTTTATTTATTGGTGGTTATTAAGATTGCTTATCATCATTCATCATAAACATTATGTATAAAGTATTGCAACATCATATATATTGTCATTTATATTTTGTACGCAATCTTCTTCAGACCTGCATGGATCCATTCACCGTACTTCCTCCTATTTATTCATGTAGACTGGTTGTTATAATATCCCAAGTTGATCTAACTGGTAACTAAATCAGTCTGATTTTATATGCAATAGACTCTATACTCTGTCGAAATACTGCAATTTTCTCGTTATAATCAGACAATATTTTCAGCATTACTTGATGAAATATTTTTCTCTCATTCCATCATAAAGTTTTGTGAACAAATTTATAAATTGGGAGAACTAAAAAAGTTACCTATAAATACATATTATTCCCATGCATACTCCAAGTAAAGGGGTAAAGTAGCCTAAGAAATAGTTTCTAAAATGTTTGATCCCACAACTGTCCCTGGTCGGGTTAACAACCTTGGATAGGATAATGGCATTCTGGTGGAATATTTAAAAATCATTTTACGTTACACTGTAAACAAAAGATTTCCAATGACAGTGAGTGTTACATCTAGTATATTTTCCCTCTTCCTAACCTCTATTGGCTCCTCCCAAATTTATTTGTCATTATGATCATCAACAAATATAATCCACCCCTACTTGGTTTACTGTAGAATATTAGGCTAATTCAAATATTATTTTATTTTTTATTTTATAAAAATTGCAATATTTTTTCTGAATTATAATGCATCATTTTAGGCTAGGATTAAATTAATTTTTGTAACGTACAGGCAGTGGCGGATCCAGGGAGGGGCTATGGGGGTTGTAGCCCCCCCCAGAAGTCGCAGTAAAAAAAAATGTATCATCATTCATACTATTGAGATGTGAAGAAAATATTGTTTATCTACAACGATAGATAATAATAAGCATAATTCAAATATGTATACTGAGTTTAATTTTATAAAATTTCTTACAAAAATCGATAAATAGAAAATGTATCTTTAATCCCAACTCTCAAGCCCCCCCCACAGCTCAATCCTAGATCCCCCACTGCGTACAGGAATAGTAAAAACAACTGCTGAAATTCTGAGAAATACTTCTGCTGTAAAGGAATCAGTTAAACTATTTAGGGGAAATTGTACTCTTTGTATTACATTATTTTTCTCCCATTCTCTATTATGACAACCAATTATGGTAATAAAGGGGAGCAAGATTGGTCAATGGTTACCTTATGTAGTTTGGTTACTCAAAATAATCCCTCATTAAATATGATCCATAAACTCATGTAATGACAGGATTAACATCTGAGTCGGAGAACGTCTGATAAAGTTGGGACTAACAGTATTAAAAAAATAGGTCTCTCTTTTGATGTGTGGGAAACATTGTTATTGGAACCTTGGCAGAACTGTGACTTCCTACTATTGCACTTTTCGATTCTTTCTCTAACATCAAGCATGTTTACCGTACGTTACTTATCACTTACCTAAGATTAACAATCCATTTTTGTGACATCACTTGCACCCCTTATATCCAAGATCTAACTTAAGTGTGTGTTTTTCACAACAAATTTTTGTCATTCAACAACCCATGAATGTTCTCAAATTCTTTTTTTTTCTCAATTTTAAGATAATTTTAGTGATTAGTATTTAGTCATTCGTAGCCGTTGTTTCTGGAAAGGTGATAAATACGGTCTTTTATATGTTATCAAATGAGTGCGCTGGACAGTAGATGTCGAAATCGTCTTTTGTATCCAGTCAATTTGAGATTCACTACTGAAAGTACGTGAACGAATTAATCAGTTTGAATGTGGTGGCGAATTACTCATTTTAAAACGTGCCTGAGATCAAGCTCGGCGCTGATATTCACCTTAATTCTAAGTTGACGTTTGCATCCCCGTGGCTGTAAATTTTCCGTGAATCTGTCTCTCGTGAAGTCTGAAAATTTCGACTTTCCACTTCCCATGGATTCTACTCCCCCTTCGTTCACGCAGTGGCTATTTACGAGTCACACCTGTTTCTATCGTGCGAATGCACTGCTATTTCGATTCCTGAGTTCGATTACTTTTTATCTTGCTTTTTTCACCGTCCATGCGCTGAGGAGATATCGTGCTCTCAACGTCCCGCATCCGGGCAGGTGCATTCTCTCTTCAATATTCCCCATTCCCACGATTCAAATTTAACTGTCTCCATCTCGAATTCAAATTACGGAAACGGATCGAAAAAGTATCTTTCGGAACATAATTTTGGGAGACTAAAAATGCTTCCCGCTTCATGAGTGGTGAAATTTTCAGGTGTGCGAAGAGAGGAAGCAGCGCTTGTTTACACCACAATTTAAATACATTATAATAAAATTAAAAATACGTATGTTGAAAAAAACTATCGAATTATTTGTCTTTACGTTGACACTTGTAGGAAATAATTGTAATTTGTTGGGAAAATTTACATCGCTATCGAATGTTGAAGCTGATGCGGCGGAATGATACGGGGCTTACCCACAGGAAGAAGGCCGGGAGGGCCCTCATCCGCTTTGGGCCTCCACCACGTGCATTCTGTGGGAATGTCCTTCTATTTGTGCGGGTCGGAAGGAAATGACAGGAAGGTTTTATGATGGCAATTAACGGTTTATTCCTATTTTAGAGCTATAAGTTGTAGGCTTATTTATAAATGCATAGAAATGTAAGCTAAAATATCATCCTATACTCTTCCATATTACACTGCTGTAGTTAAACATTCCATATTGATTACTAAGGTTCATAGACGTAAGACGATTATTCTTGTAGAAAGTATACTTTTTATTTAAATTAATATTCTCTCAAATGTCAATATCTACGGATTTACAGTAAGCGATGCGTTTTGCATATGAAAAGTAGAAGCAGCAATTAATTTCTCTTTTTTTAAGAAAGGATTCTTAGAATCGTGAATTTACTTTCGCCAGCGATAATTGTGGTCTAGAACGTTCAAATAAAAGCTATCTGCTTAGTTTGAATAATCTTAACTAAATTATAATGCATTTCTACTTTTTTTAGTTTCAGGTTAAATAAAGAACAAAATGTTCTAGAAATATGTGCAATATAATGTTCCGTGTAGACAATCAACCAGTAACTATAATATGTTTAGCGAAACCATTAACACCAAAAAACGCAGTTAGGGTGAAATTTTGATAGTTTGTGTATATTTTTTTGTGCTGCGTTTCTTTAGAATTATAGTCGATAAATATATATTATTAGTCTATTTTTCCTGTCAGCGGTATAGTGGATGTCTTTTTCGATTACGAATAACTACGCTTTAAATACATGTAATACTTTTTATCATAATAATATATTTTACAAAGAATATTTCATTGTTAAATAAATCCATTATAATTTTTCCCTAATTGTTTTGGCTTGCCTTTTCACTCTATTTTGTGACCGAGGTAAACGATGGCAAATATGAATATGGACCTTTTCCTCTGACCTGTATGAAAACCTCCTCTGGCCTCTCTCTTCCCTGATCCTTACCATAATTGGTTTACCTTCCTCCTTTGAATAAGTGTACCCGGGGCGAAGACGCCTGGATTTGTCAAAGTAGACCTATAATTCTTATTTTACAACTCCTATATATTAAAGAGACGGATGGTATGTGTTTGTGCGTGTATATTGATCGACTACAAAAACTTACAAGACTCGAAGAATATCAAGCGTCGACCACGCGCGGATACTGAGCTACTTTTCATCAACCTACAAGTCCTTGGTTTGACTCAAGACGAGTCAAAGTATTATCAAAGTATTAGCATCCAAAATTCATTTTCATTCATTGGTTACAGGTTTTATTACTTTTGCAAAATTAATCTAGAAAGAACAGTCGCACGAAATAAAAACAAGCGCCAAAACAAGGGAAAATGAATAATAATTTTTATTTTGGTCATTGGATATTGAGGTATACCTTTCCAAATACGACTAATAAGACCGTGATTATTATTACTACTGTTTTTAATTCGACATCGATAAAATATTTTAACATACGCGCCAATTTTGTGAAATTTTGAGCTAGTAAACAACTCGCCTGACGACGAATGCGATAGAAGTGAGGTTTTGTATCTTCTCATTAGAATTAATGGGGAGCTTAGACCAATGGTAAATTAATAGTAAGAATTAATAATAGTCTATGTGAATGAGTGGAAATTTTCTAAGATATTTGCATTTACGACGACAGATCTCTGAGCCAAATTTAAGACAAATAAGGAGCGTTTCTGAAGTAGCTCGAATTTGCATGTTACAGTATATGCAGTTGATTGGTAATAATCAAGGAGACGCGAAAAAATAATCACCAGAAAAAGAGACTTTTGGGGACCTTTATTAAAAATTGGGTCAAAAAAACTTTCAAAAGTTTAAATAAACTGTAAACAAAAAGTATGGGAAAAAATGCGCTATCAAGTATATTTACTGTTCACAGTTTTTGTGCACAGTACACACACGCCAAAACCCACATAATATACTAACTTACTTTTTAGCGTATTATTTTACGTGTTATTAAGTTCTACCGTATTTCACTGGGCATGATAAATACAGGTGCACCAAGAAAATTTCGTCCAAAATGTGTTCAAAGCTATCGTCACCGTGTAGATTTGCTTTTGTATTATTTTTGGAGGACTTTATTTGACCGATTTCTCTTCTTATTTTCTACTCTCATTGTCAGTTGAAGTATTATGTGAGAATATTCCATATGTGCATTCAAAAGTGAACGCTTGGCCGTCAATATGATCTCAAAAATGCTGAAGCGGAAAAATGGGGATTTTCTTTAAGAATATAGTCTTTCTTCCGTCTCATTACATAACTAATGATTTATTGAGTTAGTCGTAATTGGTATTGTATTTATTAGTTTTTATTTCCGCGTTGCGAATCAAAGTGAAGTTCGGCCTAATGTTTTAAGATTTTGAAATGTGAGCTCGAAAAAAATAGCGCTACTCCAAAAATGTGAAAATGATTTCAAAGGGACGTCTTTGTTTACAATTGAAAAAAATGAATTGTCATCTGAAAATTTTTATATAATATAAAGCATTCTTTGCATCCCTCTGAAGTAATCTATAGACTTTATCTCAAACAGTAACTCGTAAGTAAGTAAAATTTACCTCGTCAAATTTCCGTTATCCAAAGGAATGGATTTAATTGGTAACCATATTTAATTATTGTACATATTATCCATCCTTTAAATTCAGCAAAATTCTTTTTTGTCAGCCCGTAGCCATTGTGTTAATAGAAAAATTTATAGAAAGCGAGGAAAAATACAAAAACATTCATATAATAAACTTTTAGGATAGACAAGAACGATGAGCCGAGCGAAGTTTTGCATAACTGATGAGGGATTTCATTGTTAATGAAAAATAGATCCAGTAATGATAGGAAGGAATTTAGATAAAAGGTAGGGAGAAAGGAAGGAGTAAATATGATATGTGAAACTCGAGGATTATGAAATAAGAAAGAATTACATATGTAGGTTGGAATAGTAACTTCCTTGGAGGGGGATACGGACCCATCATGTGTTCTTATCCTCTCTCAGCTCACCCGCTTGTATTAAATTTTAACTTTATTCTAGTAATAAAAGTCTTTTCTCACCGGTTTCCTATCCCTATGTTGTGTTGATATCTATGTTTTATGTAATATTGATATGTATTTATGCTTTAAAATATGTTATTTTATGTTATGTTTTATATGTTAAAATTTTATTGATGTATCCTATATATGTACCTATTGATAGTGTAATTATAAAATGTAATCATGTTTCTTACCATCTTTTTAGTTAATACTATCGGTAGGTTTGCGCAGGTTTTTCACACCCCCTTCTTAGAGGGTGTTTTCCTGCAGTGGATAAATTTTTTTTTCCTAAGAATTTCTTAGGTTTTTTACATCCACAATTTCTTCTCATATCTTTTTCATACTATCTCTTTAAATTAATTATTTATGTATTGTATGACGATGGGTTAGATGGAAGAGGAGACTTTTAGTCTCAATCTCGCCCGAATAAAGTCGTTTTATTATTATTATTATTATTTGAGTTTTTGCACTTTCTCAGCGTTTCCGCTGGAAAATATTCACCTGTCCATAGATGGTTAGGACTAGGCTCAGTCGACACGGAGAGAGAATTCACTCTAACCCATGTGATCTTATTATTAATTGCTGAGGAACTTGCGCACAATGTGACATGTTTGCAGTAATACTGCTTTCTGTGCTGCATCGATGGTATATTCCTCTAAACCAATTTTCTCCATATTTTTACCAAAATTGTTGGTCATCAATCCTTCAACAGATATTACAAATGGGACAACCTGGACCTCTACCAACTTCCAGATATCCTTTAATTGCCACGCAAGCTCTTCGTATTTGTCCCTCTTTTCCATCTCCGTTCTTCGTATGTTATGAGACAGTGGCACAGCTATATCAATGATTATTGCGGTTTTGTTCGCTTTATTAATTAGCAAAATATCTGGTCTGTTGTAATTAATCGTTTTATCTGTTAAAACTGGTCTATCCCAATAAAGGATGATCTTGTTCCTCTCTAAAACAGGAGCAGGCTGATATTTATAATATGGAACGATATCCTCATCAAGGAGTTCATATTTCATACCCAGTTGTTGATGTATGAGCTTCGCCACCTGGTTGTGCCTTCCTAGGTATGCTGTGTCTGCTAGATTTGGGCAACCAGCCATTATGTGTTCGATGGACTCCCCTGTTTTTCCACATTTTCGGCATCTATCTTCCACATTCAGCTTCAGGATGTGTTTTTGGTAATTTAAAGTTTTCATTACTCTGTCTTGGATTGCAAAAAGGAATCCCTCGGTTTCAGGATACAAGTATCCTTTGTGTATCCATTGTAATGAGGCCTTTTTGTCGATATAAGGTTCGTCTAGTAATCTTGGGAACTTTCCATGTATATCCATACTTTCCCATACTTTTTTATCCGCTTGAGTATTTAGTTCTTTACTGGTTCCTTCCTGTTGGAGATTGAGGGGAGTGTATCCCTCATCAGCTTCTACCGCCATCTTCATAAGTTCGTCAGAAGATGTTCTTAGTTTCTCTTTCATTTGAGAAACCTGGACATTACACATATTCTTGATATTCAGCAGGCCTCTTCCACCTTCCTTGCGAGGTAAATATAATCTCTTGACAGATGAGTTTGGATGAAGGAATCTAAACTTCGTCAGGAGAGTTCTTGTTTTCCTGTCTATTTCACATAAGTCACTCTCAGACCATTTTACTACCCCAAAGGAGTAAATAAGGATTGGAACTGCCCAGCTGTTGATTCCTTCAACTATCCTCTTCCCTGATAGCTTTGTATTACATAATTTTGCAATTCTCCTTGTGTATTTTTCCTTGAACTCCCTTTTCAGTTGGGTGTGGTCTATTCTATGCAAAGGGATTTGTTAGCGCTTTAGCCAAACATACTGACCCTTTTTGACCTTCAGTGCCACCACCCTCCATATTGTAACGAATTTATTTACGTGTCTTTCAAATAGACATCAGGCTTCACGATTAATGATGAGAAAATTAACTTGTAATAAGAATGACAAAGTTGGATAGCCGAGAATAAACCATGAGTGTGCTTTTATTCGAATTATTACTATTAACATCATTGGGAATACTGCTAATGGATGCAAGACCTGATGGCAGTGGATACAAATATACTATGAATGTTTCATGTTTCTGCGCATCACAAATAAAAAGAAGTAACAATTATTGTCTGAATGATATTCAGAAGAATGGCACAAAATATGGCCTTAAACATTTACTAGGAGGAAGATAAGGAATAAAAAACTAAAAACTAAGAAATGCCTTTTAGTCTTTCTCTTCAGTTGTTTGGAATAGACTCAAAGATTTTTCTTGTGAATCCCAGTTTTCGTGACAAACAAATGCTTCCCTTTGTCCTTTCAGTTTAATTTAGTGCAAAACTTAAAGGGATAGTAATTTTCCGTAAATGTTTGCTGGGCGAGTCTCTCTTAAAGCTACTTATTTACACCTTTATTGGTGCACGCCCTGTAAAATTGTAAACATTCTCTATCCCTTTAATGCTTAGATTCCCATACCATTTTCTCTAATAGTGCTGTGACACTATTCTTGTAAAATGCTCAATAAAATTTCTTGCCGCCTTCCGCTGGATAATTTCTATTCTCCGCAATTCTCCTTTACACTAAGAGTTCTTAAAAATAATTCACAATTGATCTAATATGGACAAATAAGCCAGCTCTTTCGCGGGTTTGCTAATTTCCTTTAAACTTCGCATAAATAAGTGTAAGATTTCGAATACTTTTGCTTCAACATCTTTAAATATGAGCTTCCCAATTACGATCTTATGTCTTATATTTATCACAAGATATTTTATTGCTTTAATTTTGGAATTTCTGACTTCTTAAATGAACAGCGAAAATACTCTCTTATATCTTTTCATAGGAATATCCAGTAAGCTTAATTTTAACAGCATACATTGACAGCTTATTTGTAGCAATCCAGGTAATTTTGTAGTTCTTTTATATTATTTTCATCCGTTATGGCTTTGTATAATACAATATTCAGGTGTCTGATCTCTTCAAATTTTTGGCAGAACAGCTTTTCAAAAACTCGAATTGTTGAGCCGTCAATTATGCTGAAAATTTAGAGTGCTAGGAATATATCATTTATTTATTGAATTAAATTAGTTAAAGATTAATGTAATTTGGCATACAAAAATCCAGCGTAATTCCTTTGAAAACTTTTAAAACAATATTTAGAATGGTGTTTTGTAGCTATTGAACCTTTGTGAGCGGTTTAATTTTAGAGTAATCATTGTTTTAATAATATCCCGAGACATGTCTAGATTACTTTGCCTGGAAATAATTTTTTTTAATGATTCACTAATCTAATTCAAATTTCTTTCGTAGCTCATTAAATGTAAATTTCTCCAGCCTAACATTTTAAATGGCCTTAAAAATTCTCCTTTAATGACCTTAAAAAACAATGGAAAGGTTATTAAATTTTTTGATAGCGAAATGAAATGCTAGTTAGTACTTTGGGCTTATGTGGTTGCTAATCCATCGCAGAGTAATTGTTTGTTCAATAAATCTTGAAACTGCAGGCTCGTAGTGGAGTCTGAAAGTGGGAGTGAGTCTGGGCAGAAGGGTCGTTGAAGAAGTTTGCGGGAAGATCGATACGCGGCGCTTCAGTGAAGTATTTGATAAGCGAATGGCGCTGTCGCAGCCCTTCCAATCACACTTACTGCCTCCAATGCGGGAAATCATTTTCAATCCATATTGCATGATAATGACGAACTTCTTGATGTGAAAATTGTAGATTTTGAAGGCGCTGTAAAGATTTAACCGAAATTTCAATAGATCATTCAATAGATTTAATTACAACAGGGGTTAATTATAAATATGCTTAGAATACTCGAGGAAAAGTTTCCAATAGTATCCCATTCCAAGATTCCAGTAGTATCGTAAAAAAACCTCTTCTCTTTAATGAGGTGTTTGGCGGATCCTAAACTTAGAACCTAGTTGTTAGACCGAGCCTTTGTCGAAAGAGTATACACTCATCCCTCGCCATTTCTCGCTTCGACTTTGGCGGCTTCATTCTATCGCGGTTTTACAAGTACTTTATCTAAATCAGCGTCTAATTTGTCTTGTTTTCTCTTATTTTGTTTAATATATTGCGTAATACGTGAGTAATGGTGACTAAAGGGTGTCATTTCATGACTAGAGGATCTAATAATGTTAAAAAACTTATTTAGGTTTTTAACAGGTTTTCTAGGCTCTAACTACGAAAATACTCAATTTTTAAATAAATAATCCTATTTCACGGAAATTCACCTATTGCGATGGAATCTGGAACTGATTAACCGCGATAAACAAGGACCGACTGTAATCATCTTTAGATTCTGTAATGAACACACATAACATGAATCTAAGGGATGGAGGCGAAAGCTACGTAATATTTTCTAAATTCTCAAGGGATGATTCCAAAGATATAGGTAAGCATAGTCATAATTTCTACGATAGTAGAATGGTACTTCAAAAACGTATTAAGTTCCCCTGCCCCTCAATATTTCCTGTTAACATAAATTCTCTTTTGTGAATAATCAAAGCGAAATCTACCTTTTATTTTGTGGTGCATTTCTATCAACCGAAAAATTGGGAAACAATTTGAAGTTTACAATCTGTCGAAGTCAATACTTGTGTACGAGATGAGTCCAGTTTATTATTGGCTAAACTTCTACGCCTATGCTCTCAGGCTTTCCTGGTAGATAGACTTCAAAAGGTTTCTCGGGTTTCGAACCCGGTTAATTCAGGTGACATTGAAACAGCAAGTCTACTCAGCCAGAGAAATGAGTAACATCGAAGGAGAGTTTAAAATTTTAAACCTCATTTCTTCATTTATTTTATGCGAACAGGACTCTTACTGAGGCAACAGATTCCTAATATTTTTGTAACTATAATTACTCATACGTAATAGGTCGTACTGTCTATTGATGAAAGTTTTTGATGTTATTTCCCAGACTCCTTCCCAACTTCACCTTGTTATACCTGTTTCATTCTCCTCCCCATCTACAAGTTCCCAACTTCCATACCTCTTCCTTGTTAATCCTTCAGTAATTCCTTATGTAATCTAAGAGCTGAAGTTGGTTCTTACTTCGTGAAAACTTTTGTGACAACTAGCTCTCTTCACCAGATCAGGAACATCCATACCTTGAGCAGGCTTCGAACAAGGTACCCAGACATTATTATAACTTTTAGCACGTCGAACCCTACACCAACGAGGTCGGTGATTCATATTCCGATTGGAACGACTGGTTATTCATCAGATGTTATGTGTGAATCAAAGCAAACTTCTCTATAAACTAGCTAACCTAAGTAAACGAAGTTAAATAGCTGAGTAAACTTACTACCTTTTATGATTTCATAGAATTTCTGCAGGAAAATTATCTTTCTATGATAAAACTATAAAACTAAAACTATACTCTAGTATGTCTGAAGGCTTTCACTTGGGATCCTCGGGGAAGTTAAAAATTGAAAAATATAAATAGTAATAATGGCCTGTACACAAAGAGAAATAAATTAATATCTGCAATATTACCTGGAAAAACCCGTTTGTCTCCCACTGAATATCCACATAAGATATTTTACCATCCTATATTCTTAAAATTTTCAGAATTAAATCCATTGAATGTTTACGACAGGTAGTCGTCAAGCTTCAATTAAAATTTAAACTTTCTATTGAGGCATATTAATTACAATACTTAATCGATCAACGTAATTCTTATTTGATAAGTCATAGGATTAAAATAATAGAAACTGATCTCAAGCTCCATCATTGAAAAGTATCAAACCACTATCACATTTCTAGTGAAAGATATTGTTCTAGATATACGAGCAGAGAAAATTAGCTTAAGCTCTTAAATGTATGTATTACTCAACTGACACAAGAGGATCTTATATGTAAGAGGTTTCATCACAGTCGTTATGATGATGTATCAATAATAAGGATGACTTGGCTTTACTTGATTATGTACAATATATGAGGACATCTTTGAGAGAATCTGCGTGTGTGGCATACATGACGAAGTATAATTCTTAATGGAATGAAGGGAAGGAGGAATATGTAATACACTGTGTACTCGAAGCTTCCGAATCTCGAGTAGTCGAGTTGAATGACGTGTGATGTCGAGAATCGTAAGATAAAAATTGGAAAATTTTTATGGAAACAAGTTAAATGGCTCAGTTACTTTCGTCTTATCTTTACCTTGGTATACCGCATGATAACTTCTGAGGGATTAGAACTCACATATGTGAAGCCTTTAGTTATAAAGTTCAGCATAATTCACGAAACTGCTGGGATCCGAAACGCATGAATCCTCGAGCCGTCGCAGGTTGCCATCTGCGTGCTCCATGGGCCAGTGTACACCACTGGTTGTGGTTCTAAGTGGAACTCCAAATTGCGAAAACCACTCTCTCAGATTAACTTGGAACAGAGATAACGTTTTAAGTAAAAGTATGCTTCGTTTTCCGGTGGTTCGCATAGCATGAAACGTTCGCCTCTCTCGAAAGCAAAATATGTGAGCTAGAGCTCGATCGGTGTGGTTACCAGGTGTTTTCATGGCGTAGATGTTTGTGTGTGTGCTCACTTGGTAATTGAGGATGTGTGTGCCGATAGGAAATTGAGATTAAGAAGACCCTTGTCTACCAAAGAGGTGATGGCGGACGTTAGGCCAGATGCCCCTCCTCCCCCATCCGTCTCTCAGCTGGTTAAGTCAGAAAGCGTTGTAACAGGAAGTGAGGTTTACGTGGACAGAGAGCGACTCCAAATGTTACTCGTCAAGGACATCGTCCTTATTTACGTTTTTTTTTGGGTTTAAGATGTATTTTTCTTCTCTGGGAATGGAGCTAGGGTTTTATTTGTATATTTTCATAATGGAGGCTCCATTATGAAAATGTACCTCTCTCATCGGAGGGTGATTTTGTCTAAATCACTCCCAAAGGATAAGTGAGAGGGAGAGTTTACTTTGACGACTGTGTGCTTCACACAAAGAAAAAGAGTATTTTTAAAATTCATGTTCTGCATTGATCACAAAAATGCTCAAAATTGAGGCAACCCATTATGGAATATCATAAATTCTTTGAATCAATAACTAGAAATTAATAATGGATAACGATGGATTTATCATTAGGCGCGCTAGGCGTTTTATGAAAGCTTCGCTGGTGGCCCAAGAAAGCACATTATTCAGTTTTTAAAGGTCTCTTGATGGGGTTTCAAGACGTTCCTTGCGTCTGTAGCTACGGAACACAAAAAGATCTTAATATAGTGCATAGTATTGACATTAGTTTCAGAGTTTGATTGGTTTATGATACATATTCAATCAAATATTAAAACTTAAAAAATATTGTGAATTCTCTCAATTACGATCTTAGATCAAAAGCAATTTAGGCATTGGCGTAATGACGTATAATTAATTAGCACCATAGGCTGTCGTTAATTGTGCACCACATTGGCACCTAATTAATTTATATCATCCAATATGGTACCCATCCTCCGAAAGGTCTGCTCTATCCCATCTCCGCATAAGCCAGTTTCGTTGGGACCTACCAACAGCAGTGTAGCTGAATTCTAGCGGCCCCCGCTAAGTATACATTCGCTAGGCTCCCATGAAGAACTTTTTGGGACCCCCCGCCTTAGAGGGGCTGAGGAGGTGTTCTCTACCCCCTGCAAAGTAATCTAAGAAAATTTTTAATATGCATTCCACGTATGTAATTCTTTTCAAATTTAAGTCAGCAACCAATGCGATTGAGAAAAATGAAAAATGCTTCGTTCATGCGACTAACTCTAAATATTGCACTCTAGAAAGATTCCAGATATGCCATGGTCTAAATCACTTATGAAAAGACCAATGCAAAGTAAAATCGTTCGTTCTCTTGCCCACGAGATTCGGAATGGCAGAGGAGGCCGATTCTATGAAGGGAGGTCTCAAGCACTTGGCTGCCTCGTGAATAAATGGTCGAGGTTTAATTTCGGAGGGATTTCATTAGCCGTTCCATCGGTCTGCTACCGCCGTCACTTACGGGCTGATTCATCCCACCTGTTAATTGCATTTAACCTCTCTCTTCTGCCCTCCTCTCGATCGTCTTCTCTCCTCTTTCACGAATCTTTCCTCTTTAAATTCAGTCTAATCATGTGACTCCTATCGTGGAATTTCTCTTAATAGCAACTAGATGCCATTCATTTAAACTGCCTTTACTCCAAGAAGAAAGCAACTCAATTATTCGGAAGATTTTTGGGGGTGCATTTCATTCAATCTACGCTATACGTTTGCATATACTATACTTACGCACTAAGTCGTACTGGAGATAATTAATTTATATTTTTATGCAAAATGCATTCCTAGTTGTAAATTCCAAGGGTAAATCAAACTTCGGTCGTGCAAATGTAAAAGTATTTTACCTCCCATCAGTCCGATTATCTGTCTCTAATCAAAAGTTTGGCTTAACTTTAAAATAACTTTTGCTTGAGATATAATTCAAGACAACTTTTTTGTTACATTACAAGGCTAATATTAATACCAACCTCAGACATATTTGAGTGTGATAATAGATTTAACTTTTACGCGTCGTCAACAGAAGGAAAACTTTTAGAAAAATAATAGAGAAATATAATTACGTTAAGATTTATCTTTTATGAAATCAAAACAGGATGAATCAATTGTAGAACCAAAAGCTATTTCACTGTTATTAATGTTGTCTTTAAAGTGTTTTTCTTAAAGATAGTCACAGAAATTCCGTGAAAATTCCATATAAGTTTAATTTTTTTTACTCGTGTGGTGTGCTACAAGAAAAATCAATTCGTATCAACTCTGTATGTATGGAGTAGGTATGCATCCTTACTTTGACTTTTATAATAATATCCGTCTTTTTAATGTGAAAATCATTCTATATGTGTCTATGCTTGTAAGTGTATTGAGAATTTAGGTCATAAGAGTGTTCAAACGTTGAAATTATTAATTCATAAGGTATTTCTCAAATTCTTCCTTTTAGAAAACTATATCTTAAAATTTAAAAATGTTTCATTGAAAAGTCAACGCATTTTGTAATTGCACAATATTTTTAAAATAAACGATTAAGGATCGGTGAAATTTGATTGTAGAGGTGATATTTAGACAAAAGAATGACAAATTTATCTTCAAAAACGCCTGAAATTTGATATCCTTGTAATAGAATTTTAAGAATACAGTGTGTTGTTGGTAAATTCGAATTAATATTTTTATATGAGGTAGGCACAGTATTTTCCCAAAAATAAAACCGATTCTTAAAATAATTTCTCCCTCCTAAGGCGCCCCAGGGCTATTTTTTAATAATTGTGGTACTAATATAAGTAGCATTACAAGAAGATCGTCATTTGCTTTTCTGTTATGTACAAGTACTCTTTTGATTTTTGTGATCATTTATTATTTATTTATATTCATCTCCGTCACATGTGTCAACTAACCAACTCTGCCTGTCTTAACAAGGGCTTATATTTTGGTTTATTTTAAGACTAATTATGTCAGGGTTTATTTTAGGAACGACGCGGTAGTTATGCTTTAGTTCCTTGGAGAGACATTTTCCATTTTTTTAATTTAATATTTATCTAAATCTAAAAAAAGTTAAATCATTTCGGTTCATTAGAAAATTCAACGCAGAGGAATTTTCGCTTTTATTTGTAATAGTTAACTATCAAAATCAGATCTGTAACCTCTTTAAAGAAACTCGTCCCGCTAGCTAAAGACTTCGGCCATCATATAATATTTAGACCTTTTCTTTCTCTATTTAAAGCGATGTTTCCTCTGCTCAGTTATATACCTAATTACCCTATGTGTATTAACGATGAATATAAATGAAACTTGAAATTAAAATCACAATCATTTCTCCATCGTTACCGTATTACGTCAAATTGTCGAAGAATTGAATATCATAATGTTATAAAATAGTTTCATTTATCGATATTAAGCTCAACTTTTTGTGAAACCTCTGCTTTTGAATAATATTGAAGTATGTAGAATCATATCAGTTTTTTATTTTAAGACCATTTTCAAAGACAATAATTGTTTTACTGGGGAATAAAGTGGAGATAAAAATTACGATTTTATCGTAATTTTTCCTAAATTTCCCTAAATATATGGGTACTATTTCATGAGCCTGTAAACGGATAAAAAAGAGGTTGTCGTTACAGAAGGAGAAGCAAGAAACCATTTGTCATTCAGACATTTAATCAAGAACGGCTGTGAATCTTTTTTATGGTTTGACCGTATCCTCATTGACTGTGTGTGTGAAAAAGGAGACCACAACTAATATTAAATCGTGACAGCGTTTTCCTTCATAGAGAGATGCATAGATGAGTATAATGAAGTTCAGTAGATAAAAATATATCTTTAGAAAAAATGGAATGACCCACTGGAAAAAAATAAAAGTTTTTCTACCCGAAAGCCGATTATTATGAAGTTAACATGTCGATTACACTACGAAGAAGTCATTGCTTCAAGCGTTGCAATGGCTCTGTAACAGTTAACATTATAGAAAAAAGATGCAATAAATAATATTATGGCACCGTATTTTACTTTGGTAAGGACGCTATAACCATACGGTAAACAACATCAAGAAATATTTTCCATCGAAAACCTGTAACTGTTTTAAGTATAATGTCCCATCAAGAATATCAATTCAAACCGATGATAAAACGGACATCGTCGGTGTCAATTGAGCAATCTTCACAATAACTACAACAGTGATAAGATCTCGATGAATGGTAACGATATGGAAGAGATTATAAAAGAAAGACAAATATCACGTTTGATGTTTGTTCCTGAACAGGCAGAGACACGGGAGCTTTAAGTGGGTTATTCTCGATTATTCAAGGATAAACTATTAGCCATTTCACAGAGAGAGATATATGTGGCCTTTTTTAAAGGGGATGACGTGAGATGATCGTATCTGCAAGGGTCGTTTTAAAGTGCTTTCGTCCTGAGGCGCGCTCCTAGCCGTCGCTTCGGCAGTTCGCCTTTAAAAATTGGCCGAAGAGAGAAGGCGCAAAACGAGCGTCGGCTCGAGAGGCGCCGCTCGCGCGACTTGTGGGTCTCATGGAGTGCTTTCGGTGAAGCCGTTTGTAGACAAAGAGTGAAAGGCAGATAGATCGAGTAGAAGGAGGGGGGCTTTTTTTGCGGGAGGAAATCCTTTGTCCAGATTTTCCGAGAACAACGTAAACGGCGAGATGACAAAGGAGTCGCGAAAAATGGAAGAATTCGAAGACTTGGGAGCAGTCTCGACAAAAGAGTTGGGGAACAAATATTGGCGGGGGGAGGGCGGGGATTGGACTTGTGGGGGCGCTGCGAGAGGTTGCGTGATTTCTGGGAATGTCATTTTAAAATTTTCGCGAAAAAATAATTGTGGGATTCAACTGTTGATACGACGACATTCGACAGATACTTGTTGGTTTCCGCAGTAACTCATCAATTCATGTGTTTTTTTTGATATTTTACTCTGGAGTTAATCAATACTTCTATTTGTCTTTATTTAAAACGTACGCAGATGCAGGGGTTATTACTTCTCATGCAAATGCATCTCAATTAGAAGATCAGTAGCTGTAATCGCAACCAATTCTCTGTTTTAATTATTGAAATTTATGTGAAATTACTGACATTATCCAGTATGTATTGATTATTTTTGTGGTTTCTCCTTGAGAGCTTATTGTCCTTGTTGTCATATAATTCATACCAGCTATTAAGATAGCGCTAGCCATATTTGTCAAATGTTCCCTATTTCTTTCTTTAGAATATTTTGATTTGCAAAAAACATGACTTATACATTATTGCAAACGCTATTAGACACGCCATTACGTCTTCCCTGTTTAGATTAGACACTGGCGGATAGAGATGGTGTTGGATGCGGCTGTCATCGCATGATTTTGCCAAGAAGTAATTTACTTGTGGCTAACGCTTAAATTAAAAACAGATAGGGAAGCACTTCTACGATTGATTTGTATCCATTAGATTCTTACGGAAATATGTATGATAAAAATATTGATTGAGAGAATATAACTTAAAGATAATTGTCGTTTCCATTCGCGTAGTGGAAGTAATTGCCCAAAGTGGCCGATGACCATGAACTCGCCTCTGGCATAAGAATAGGCTCTCATATTAATGATCGCATAGAACTTGACGGTATTGGATTTTGTGCTGCCTTAATTCCTGTATTCATCTATTGTTTTAAAAATTTTAAGGGTCCATATACCACGTCTTAATGTAAAGTATACCGCTGATGGTAAAGTAAGAAAAAACCATCAAATTCCTTTAATGGTTTTGGTACCTCGTGACAGTTATTTCATACTACGTCTTGCTTCTTTCACAGTGGCTAAGACCTCCTTTTCTAATGTGTAAAGAGAATGGAATTGATGTCTATGGAATGGATTGGCATTTAATCTCCTGAATGGATATTGTTCTAAATGAAATAAAAATGAATTTATTCTCTCATGGAGCTTCGAAAATGCCATATATAGCGCCCAACCTTAGAAATTGTTTCTCTTTGTTTTAGACATACTCCTTTCTTGTTACCATTGTAATGCTACCTACAAATGAAAATATATCTCCTGTAAATAATATATATATATATATATATCCCTTGAAATTCTTCATCACGATATTGAAAGAAAACATTCTTTAGCCAGCGGAGAATTTCATATCATACAATGACGGATTTTAAATTCACACCAACTTCTTTTGTACTGTTTTGGAAATGTTTTTCATAAAAGTTTACTTGGAGTTTATATTTCAGCAGCTTCTTGAAAATAAAAGTAACTATCCCGATAATGAGACGTGTTAAAGTGATCGGAAGAACAAAAAGTATGATCATAATTAAAAATTCAAGAAGATTTTTAAAACAAGATCATACTGTGCTATCCATTGTTTTCATTTTATAAAAATTAAGCTCATTACTCTGTTCCAAAAATTTTTATTTATAATAGTTTGCAATGAAATTCATTAAATATTAATTTCTCGGAAATACATAATCAGATCGTTTTTAAATATTCCGTTGATTAATTTAGGCTCTCTAATTGATATTTCTTAATAGGATTTTGCCAATCAATTAACATTATAGTGATAACAAGAGGGATTCGTTTAATTGAAAATGCACTTTAATGACCGGAAAAAACCTTTTGGCTTATTACAAATTATAATGAATTTGATTTTAAATATTTCTGCCACGCACAGAGTCGATTGCTTTTTCATATTCTATAATTGTTTTATTTTTCAATTATTTGATATTATGAATATGTAACGATATTTTCTCTGTATTATACTCTTCTGATAAATTAGGCAACACTAAACCGATGTTCTTCAGTATAAAACAATAACAAGACCAATCAAATCATTTGGTTTATGAGCTGTAACTAAATATTGCAATTAAGGAGATAGAGCGTTAAAACGTAAAATTTGCTAGTGTATTTATTGTATCTTATATTCATCTTTAATATGAAGACACGTACAAATTCCATTTGATTGTGTTATCAGTCAACTAAAAAAGAGTAGACCCCAAAATTAATTCCTCTAAAATATTTTGATAAAGGAATATCGATTCGTAAGTTTTGATTCATGTTAATATAATTGATAATTGTATATCGTATCTGTTTGTGAATGTATATTATAACCGTTGTTTCAGAATGAATTCTCTTCAATTCAATTATTTCAATGTAAACCCACGTCTCTGTTCTACTTTAAATTCTCCTATATATTTAATTATATATATAATGTACGTTTTCCTTGTTTTTCTATATAGTTTTTTATGTTACTTTGTATATTGCCATCTCTTTTTAAATATTAACTGATTCTTATTTATGTATCGCATGTAAGTACTTATTGGTAGTGTATTTATTTATTTTTGAATGTTTTTCTCTTCTCTTATCTTTTAGCTATTACTATCGGTAGGTTTGCGCAGGTTTTTCACACCCCCTTCCTTGTGGGTGTTTTCCTGCAGTGGATTTTTTTTCCTAAGAATCTCTTAGGTTTTTTACATCCACAATTCTTCTAATTTTTTCTACTTCTTACTTTACTAATTAATAACGATGGGTTAGATGGAAGAAAAGACTTTTAAGTCTCAATCTCGCCCAAATAAAGACGATTTATTATTATTATTATTGTTAATTACCATGGAAGTTTTAAGATTGTATTTTGTTTCGACATCACCATGGATTCGGCAATCTCGTTTGCCTGAATCATATCTAAACGTATTAAAAACAATTATCGAGTACATACTTAATTCTTAAATAAAATTTTAAAACTGAATTCACTTTTAAATTTCGTGCATTGTAGTTGGGCTTTGAAATACAGCTACAGAGAGCATCTCATGACTGAAATAAATGATGAGCAAGAGTGACTTAGCATTGAGAGAACTCGCTGGCTGAATTGATAGTCTTGCATCTTTTAGAATTAAACGTATTTGGCATCACTTTCTTCATATTATGCTGCTTAGAGTTTTAAAAAACAATTTAATAGGTTTGCAAAAAATATTTTATTTTTTACAATTTTCGTAATTTAGATAAGATTAGGTTGTCATAGTTTTTGTATTTTTTATCATTTGGGTATACTTGAGAATATAAGAATGAACAAGAGAAACAGATGGAATGTCCCAAAGAAGCTGCTACTGAAATGTATGAATAAGTGGCGTTAATTATGTAAATAAGCCTCAGAATGAGCCAATACGGAGTTTAGTAAGCATATTATGCATATTGAGTTTTTGCAGAAAAAATGAAAAGGAGGCAGATAGATTAAGGAAAAGAATTGAAATGCATTTCGAGAAATCGTCTCTTAGTTTTCACTTTCGGTAATTCGAGAGATTTCACTATCTTTTATGAATTTAGTTTAACACTTAGTTCTGAGAAATTATGGCAATCTATTCCAAAGAATATAAAAATATGAATGAGGCGATTCCAGGATCAACAACCTGCTCGTCGAGTGAACAGTATAGAGAAAATGTTGATTGAGTTAATTCTTCACTGGCATAACGATTACTTGTGGCCAAGAGTAGCAATGAAAGGAATATCACGGAGAACATTCAATTGCACCGAAAACGGAAAATCATGATCTTAATAAATAAATAGAAACATTAACATTATCATTCTCCATCCTATATTACAGAAAATAACTATTTTATTAGATTATTTTTTTGTCCCTATCTTGAGAACGAAATTGATAATTTGAGTAAGATGACGAATTTTATTACATTTTTTACATCTCACCAATTGTAATTATTTTTATTATTATATAACATATTATAATTCCTTCATATGGTTTTAGTATGCTGTACTTACTTTAGGGATCGCGAGTTGTTCTGCCTCAAATTAGGGGCACGTTTAAAATGCTACTATTGCGTTATATTCTCAATGGTATTTAAAAATAAAACGAAAGAGAACCCAAAGCCAAGCTATCGTCTCTGAATAGTTCCAGCCATTGAAATTTAGGACTGTCTAACAAAAGCTACATTCCCAGTGTGAAACAACCTTTTGGTCTCTTCATAAACTGCCTAAGTTTTCTCATACTCACACACACATGACCGTACCTAAAGAGATTTAAACCTAAGGAGATTTAAAACAATTGAATATATATTACTAACGCTTAGAAATATAAATTATTTGACTAATTTTAGCGGCTTTTATACTGTAATTGCAAAATGATATCTCCTATTATTAAAAAAAACCGCCAAATAATTCCGCTTTTAAGTGAAATTAGCGAAGCAGCGTTTCACATAAAAGATGATAATGCAGACCTAGATAGATTTTTAGAAGATAGGTATTATTACATGATCAATCAATTAATTGAGTTGGTTGTTATTATAATGAAACAAAGTATTATGTTTTATTGCCTTGCATATATCTACTGATAGAATAAAAAATAAAATTCTGTGTGGGAAATGCCAAAAATACTGCATATTTTTTATGGGACTTTTCTTTTCATTACTCTGTGAATTCAGTAGCCAAAACCGACTGATTTAATTGATTTCTTAAAGCAAAGAGTAGGTTTGCTGCAGCGCTAGGAGGCGTCCAATGGAGCACGTGGCACATTAAAAGCACAATCGCGTCATCTCTACTTTCTATTCCCCTCTACTATTCGGAAGAAAAATCGATGAGGGCGGAGGGACGAGAAGGGGAGGACATTTTATCGGAAAATATGTTCATATTTGTGTACATTGGAAAGGAAAGGCGGAGATGAAGTATTGAGAGGGAATTCCTCAGTGGAAACGAGAAGAGGCAGAGAGCAAACGGTCGCTCAAGTAAGGGTTGAGAGAGGGGACGCAGGCAGAGCTATTGAATAATAAGGAAGCAGCAATGATTTATCAATTACGTTCTGGGAGAAGGGAGGTCGAAGGGAGAGAGAGATGTGTATTGCGGAGGATCGAAACGTTGGATGCTGAGAGAGGACCGAGAGAATGGTGGGGTTATTTGGCAGAACGATCGGTAGAGGGCAGTAGCGTGGGAGAAAGGGGTTCGGGGAGACTATTAACCTGATCCTTTTTCAGTTTAAAGGGGAGATGCCGTTCGGAGTCGTGCTGCCGATCCATCCCTTCCTTTCTCGTGCTCATCTCGTCTTTTTGGAAGGGGTTTTCCTGTTCGAAGGAAGCATCTGCTTTAATCGCAGGAGTTTATCCTCGCTCTCCGCTGTTGTTTTGTTTTTCGCTCGGGCGTCCCTATTCCTGGATTCCCCTCCTTCCACAATAGCCGATAAATTGAGGATTGATTTCCTCGTGTTATAAATCGGGAAGTGTCGACGGATTCGCAATATTGGAATTTTCTCGGATATCGTCTCGGAATTGTTTAAGATATTTCGAAACAAAGACAACTCATAGTTGGGGACATTAAAGACGTTTTTATTCCTTTGACCTCAATGGTATAGTATAATTAATTGATTTTTTGCTTGTTTTGCTAGAAGTTAAATAATTCTACCTCTCTTCTCTCATCTTTTTGTTCGAAAGGTGCTTTCATATGTGTCTGATTAACGTTAAAAATTCGCTAATAAATTAAAATATACTCTCCACAGATTTATATATACACATGACCATTGTTTCGGTGGGTATTGGATTACACCATAATCAGGCGATTAACCTTTTGACCGTATAGTTTGATTTCTTAGTTTTTCACTTTCAACATATTTTACTTGAGACTATTAATTATATTATTTACGCAATGTTTCTGCTCCCATTCGGATCCTCATAACTGGTATCGCAATATAGCTTCACAGAGTTGGTGATATTAATAGCTATCTTCACAGAAGTAGAAATATTATGCAATTTTAATACTATTGTCAGACTGTTTCAGGGATATTAATTCACTAATACGGAATTATTTTATGCGATGTTAATGAATTGAAATAGAATACCTTAGCCAAGTGAGCATTGCCAAAACTTCAATGTCATTGTATAGCTATCAGCTCCGTGTTTTTTATTTAATTTATGATACTTTTTACCATTACCTAAATTTTTGTGTTATCTTCTGCTACATTTAAAGTATTCTTAAATAACTGAAGATTACCAACACCTGAATGCTATTAATTTGGCTGCTCTTCGTTGACTTTCCTCCATATTTTTTTCGGTAAGAATCAAGGTAAAGAAATGTTTATCTTGGCATAGTAATTATGCAGTATTCTCTTTATGAAAGAAATAGTTTCACCGGTACATAATAAACATTTCTGCAAGATCATCTTGTATCTATATAAATAATTATTTATCTATTTTAAGGTTCATTCACCATTCGATAGCTTTAGCCTTCCATGAGAGGCGTAGAAATTCACCAGATCGTTTATCGACTCCATATTTACAGTTTAACAACTTTTAATCTTGCTCATCTCACCATGAATTTCTTTGCCTAATGAGTATCTACCTTCAAATTGATGTTTTTCTTACCTGAAATTAGCGTCAAGACCAAAATGAATTCGTGTTTTATGCTATTAGGAGAATAGATATTCTTCTTTCATACAATTGATCACTTTGGTTTTTTCAAGATATTCCAATCCAAATCCAAGCCAAATTGACAAGAATAAGAGCAAATTGATAACTGGCCTCCTCAAGCATCTTCTTTTCGAATAGTAGAAAACTCAGGCACCTCTTAGTGGTCTAAATGGCTTGTTTTTACTAAATATTTCCCAAAAGTAGGTATTCCTTATTCTCCCACAACCCTAATTAATCCTTTGTTCTAGTCCTATGATCCTTATAAATTGTAAAATTAATATACCTCACAAAACAACAATGATACAATCTAATAAGAAGAGGCTTAAAATTTGAGTGTTATACGAGTTAAAGTAAGTAACATCACTTTGTGACTGAATATCTATTGGTCTACATAAGAATTTAATCACTTGGGATGGGTAATATTTCTTTGCTGTCCAAATTGCGTTAAATCGATTTAATCGGAATATGCTTCTCTTAAAACAATTCATCAACTTTCGGTAAACCTTTACATACCATTTTGCTCAATTTAGTCTAAAGTCGTATTCACCCGTAGGGAACCCGTCTAGACAAGGCAAACACACCTATTCGATTGTCCGATTATCCGCGATCATGCATTGATCCACACATCAGAATTTTTGAGGATCGCAGGACACAGCGCCACTTCTGTTGTCGTACGAATTGTTCCCCAACTATTCGTCATGTGCCGAATATCTTCTGGTTCACCGACCACATCGGTTTTGCGGTCTGCAAATTGCGAACATCATATCTGATAATGACATGCCACGTCCTCTCCCGTCACTAAACCTTTTATCCTTCGCATTTCTACGCTTCGATTGATTTCCGTCACGCATTGCTCATCTCCGTCGGGCGGTTTTCCATTGCATCTCCGACCGTTGACCCACGGTTCTGGGTTCTCTCCAATCAAATTTGAAAACCATAGGGGCCTACTTTTAAGGGTCGTAGATAGTGAAAATTTGTCGATATTGTCATTGCTGAAGGATTTTTCATCAGGATAATTTCATCAAATTAATGCATGTTTATATATGTTAATAACAATAACATCGACATTTATTGGATTATTTTTTTGAGTCGGCATGAATGTCTTTCTAAGAGACAATAGTTTTACTGTAATTTGTCTTAAAACTAACACGCCTCGTTTTTCTCTATTAAATGGCATGTCAAGTGCTTAGTCAGTTTTCTCGTAGAAAATTTTCATTATGTCATTTCATCTTTCATCGCTGTCAATTCCCTTAAACATTATAATCGCTTTAAGCCGCATTTCCTCAATTTCGATTATTTTTAAGGATACTCAATCAAAAAATATGCATTCCATTAGTTTAATTAATTCCATTACAATTAAAGGAGGAATTATGCTTGTTTCATACCTAATCTGCGAACCTGCATAGAACTTATTTCAGTATTTCCTATATCTTCTTAAGTATCCTTCCTATTTTTTTATTCTTATTCTAATTCAAATACATACATCATTCCAGACGGAGCCTCTATGTGGTACTCCATTTTGTGTGAAAATAGTTGAAATAAAGAATATCCGGATATTTGTGCAGAAGTTGTCATGGAGAGAATAAATAGAGAAAGTTTATAAAAACATTCGTTAATAGATATTCTGGTGAAAAATTATCGATAGTGACATTCATACTTTATCACGAACACAACTCAGCTGTAATTGGTTTGCTAAGTCGCTTCATAACACAGATCTTGGACCACAATGAAGCTCAAAACTTTTAGATAAATCTCATTGTTTTATGAAAATTACGTCTCCGTTATCTTTCAAAAATTACAGAAAGATCTCAGTCTAATGAGATAGACTAAATTTTTGAAAGATAATCATATTTCCAAATTATTTTAATAAGTGGAAAATCAACCATTGAAATCCAAAGCTGAGTTGACAGTTTCCCAGGAATTTATGTTCTATGTAAAGGTAACATAGATCACTAGTTAGTTTGTCTTTCGACAGGCTATCATACGTTGAGAGTTGAAATTATTTTGTGAAGATTAGTTAATTTTATAATCAACTGTTGATGCCTACGCTTTGCGAAACTCCATCTTAGGAATGACAACAAAATAACTTTGCTAAGTTTCAGGGAGTCTTTTTAATGATAATGACTGTGAATTGGAACTAGTCACCCCAAAACAAAACATTTATATGAAACCGCAAGAAAATTTTTTTGTTGCCATTCTTAATTGATTAAAATATTTTTCTCATTTTCAACTCGTATGTTTATTGATATGTAATAACGCAGCTCCGTAGAGATTGTATGAAGTAATCGCTTGCTTTATGAGTCAACCTCAAATCTTATGAATCAACTCAGAGTCGAGAACAAGTAGGAGTCTCAGAGCTCAAAGGAAATCCCGGAGAAATCGACGCCTTCGTGACGTCACGGAGTGATGTAACTCGAGAAAATCCTGTTCATCCTCTTCTCCCAATTCTTTCCACTTCCAGCGTATTTGCAAATGACGATTAAAGCTAGAGTTATATTAACCTCCAAAACTTAAACAAGCTACTAATAACTCTTGGGATCAACATATAACATAGAGAAAGATTATCAGATAACTTCTGACTCCAAACATGTTCAAACATTTGTAGCAGTACTAATATGAACTTAATATCAATCCTACAAACTTTCTTCAAAATGTTCCACCGTATTTGTAGGCGTATAAGATGCATCTTTTTCCCAATATTATAGATTAAAAAATGGTCGTTCGGCTTTCTTTATTGTTTTGCTTTACTGAAGGAGATGCTATCGGGATATCGAACTTGATTGATTGAGTAAACGACGATAACAAAATGAATTTTCCCCCTGCTCTGCTACTGTTACAACAGCTCTACAACTATAACAGTGCCGTTAAATTTTTTTTCTCGAGTCTTCTCTCCTGAAATGTGTGAGCGTCTACTGTCAATTGAAGTAATTGGGAGCTCTTATAAAACACCTTTTCATCTTCGTAAAATTGAAATCACAGCTTTAATTTGATGTTCTCTTGCGAACGGATAGACCTTAATTTAATCGATGCTCAAGTGATAAAAATTGAGGTGAATATCGTTTTACAGTTCCTAGTCATCCTAGTACTGCAGTAGATTAAGATTGCAAAGGAAAAGAATCTGAATTTTATCTACTTAATGCTTAATATCTCAGCTCTTTATTTTACATACCAATGCAATGTCCACAGCTTCTATTTTATCGTCATCATTATCATTATTTTATTCACAACGATGTTTGCCAATGAGAAACGATATTTGATTTGATATGCGCAAACTATGGCCCAATTGGTTGCTGTTTTATTCATTTCTTGCTGTAGTACTTTTCATCACCTGCCTCTATTAAATCAAATTAGATATTCCTCTTTAGGTACTTTCCTCCTCGACTCCATCCAGTAGAGTCCTCAGTTGACCATTGTCCCCAAGTTCCTTTCTCCATCAGTTGCTTCCTTGGACTTCTCTCTTCATTCACATTTCGATGGTCTTCTTCATTAGCTACTCGGTTTATCTCTTTGATTTCAATCTTAGTTTTTATTGTTGTATCTTTTTGTACCATAATCTTTTCTCCTGTGTTTCTGATAAAAGACGTTTTATTCTTTATTTGACCAATGTCTCGTAGACTTGACTTTCCAGACACTTCTCTAGATTCAGCACGCCTAGCAATTACTTATGTGACCTATTTTTCAAAAAGATTAGAAACCCTCATTAATTAATCGAGGAATATTTATTTCCTAAGGATGAAAGACTATCGAAACGATCAAGAAAATCCCCATGATATTTGCAGTGCTTATTCATGTTCCCTTGAATAAAGATTAGAAAAAATGATACGCATTTTAATCGAAGTTCAAGTTGCGTTTTAGACTCACGATTTTATCAATACTATTTCGATGAAAATAGCTGTTGGGAATTTTTCTCTGACCTTTCAGTCTGTCTGTTATACGATCACCCTCGTAATAATAAAATAATAAATGACTTTATTTGAGGCTGGGATTGAGACTTATTAGCCTCTTCTTCCATCTAAGTCTATGTCATTAAATGTTTAAAGAAAGAGGAAAGAATTAGATAGACTAAAAACCAAAAAAAAGATATTGCGTTTAAAAAGCTAAGTATGAAGTTCTGTGAGAATGAAAACCTCAGCAGGAAAAAGCACGGCATGTTGGAACTCTGAAATTGTTATGAATCCTCTTCAGGATAAGAATGGAATCTTTTTCCTTCTCGCGAATATGGAATTGACTGATTCTTATGATCCATTTGCCCTCCGTTCATGAAATAAGGAAAGCTGACTCTGTGTAGGCAGATTCGACGTTTTTTTGCGAGTATAAAAGATAAATGGTTGCAAATTTTATCTTAGTCAAATCCGAATTCATTCCTCATTTATTTTCGGGACCCTAAATCATCGCTCCAAACATCTCTCGAGAAGGGCTTGTTTGCAAGGAAAAAGCTTGCGCATGGATCAGAAGATTAATCATAATTACGTTTCTTTCGCCTCACTCCACGCATGCCGAGAGAAAAAGGCAGCTCATCAAATTTCTAACGGTCAGTTTTTTTAAGCCGATCCCAGTTTACGACGGAATGTTTTCATAAATAGCCTTTTTTCACCCTTTGGACGGAGAGGAGCGCTAGGATCGTAAAGACGGGTATTCTCGCAAGATGGCGGTTTCATAAAAACAACCGCTCAACAAGATGGCCGACATTACAAATATGAAAAAATATTCCCATGGAATGTAAATATTTTTTCTCAGTTATTTCAACGGTGAGTCTCGTTTCTGCACAATTCTATCTATTTTCCGCGTTCCTTTCTTGATCTAGTCTCTTTAGTGGTTTCTTTTACTCTACTTTTGGTACACTAGATTTTGGAAAATGTAAATCAGCATTCCTATTGTGCATTAATGCCCTTTCCGCTCAGGAGCCACGGTTGTAATTCACCCTAGAGTTTTATGTAATTTATACCATATTTTTCTCAGCTTCCTCTAATTCATTCCTGCAGTTTGAACGTATCCTTAAAATTATCTCCTTCTATTCAGAACATGGATATTTAGCATTTTCATGTACGCAGTATTTTAATTTGGAATTGAATTCGTCATATCTCTCAAAATAGTGCACAATTACATTTTATTTGCAACTTATAGCAAACTCATAGCAAACTCATGTTTTAAATATCCCAAAAAATTGTATCCTTCCGTTCAGGACGAGGATATTTAGTATTTTCCTGTACGCGGTATTTTAATTTGGAATTAAATTTATCCTATCACTCCAAATACTGCATCTTTTTATTTTATTTTCAACGCACGACAAATTAAAGTTATGAAGTTCAGTTCTTCCTCGCTCAGTATCAAAAGTTTGAGATCTAAACTATGAAGATATCGAATCTCCATTAAATGGGTTCGTTTGTATGTATTTCGAGTTATTATCTTTTAGTATTTTGCTCGCGAAGGTGATTAGAAGGTGAAACTGCGAGTGGAACGTGAGTCGAATCACTTAAAATTTAGCTCCCAAGTAATAGCTTCAGCTGCTCACTTCTCCACTTATGACTTTCACACATATTAAACCCTCTCTTCATCTCCTTCTTGTTTTGCCTGCCATCTTGCCTTTGCAACTCTCTATGTATACTAATCCGCGTAGCTCAGAGAGAGAGAGAAGAGAGGAAATGGGTGCGGAAGAGGTGAGCAAAGGGGAGCGAAAGCTCATTCCCCGTCGAGTGGTTTTCGGGAGGTGCTGCAGGCGGAATCGAATGCGGGACGGCAAAAAAGAGAGGGTCCTCCGTCGCCCCCTTCAGCCGCTATTGATCACCATCGCCGCCTCCTCTTATTCCGTTTTTTGGGAGGGCCAAATCATTTGCTCTTGCACACACACCCCCCGCTGCATGCATTTGGCGCAGAGTGTTCTTGCCTATCCGCAACGAATGGAGAGAGAAAATTAGAAGCAACCGAACGAATTAGCGCGAGCGGGATTGATAATTAAATTTCTCCGGTTCATTTGAAAGTTCCGCAGCTCTGAGGCTGTTATGGTTCTATGTGCGGTACAAATCTGGCGAGCTCGCTCTAATTATTTAATAATTAAAATAGGATGTCATTGGAATGAAAAGGTTCGTGCTATTCGAGCCAAGAATTTATCTCAGGATTTCGCCTTTGGTTATGCAAGCTGTATGATTAACGGAAGAGTTTGTAAGCGAACGAGTTATATTACGTGGGAGCTCAGATGGTCATTTTTAACAATGGCTGTTTTCTATTTGATCTATTTTGTTCTCGAGGTTGAGCAGACACACTTAGGTGACCAAATGAAAATAAAATGTAAATATGGGTCAAAATAATATAGTTCCTATGGATAACAGGTATTCTTCTAAATGGTTCAATGATAGAAGTTGGATATCTGATCACAAAATCAACTTTTTTCCAATTCTAGACCTAAATATTCAACTGTAGAATTTCTAGCTATATCTGAGGAATTCCTTAAATCGGCTATACTCAGGATTATTAGAGAAACAAATCAAAGGCGATAAACATGTTTCGTCTATTATTCATTTCCTTCTTTGGATTAATTCTTTTAACACTTTTGAATGAAATGGAGGGATCGAAATTTTCCATCTTGTAAATGTATTCTGTAAATTATTTCACCAAAGTAGATATAACAATATAAAATAAAACTCTTAGTTTTGTTTCATTAGTTTTGTTAATATTTTTATTTTATATTATTATATCTACCAAGATGGAGTTCCACTCACTGAGGGCTAATTCCATTAATACTATTATTTCATCGACTAATGACAAACTTTTAGATTCTACCCAAAGGAAATGTAAATTTACTCATTTCAGATCGCTTCATCTACTGAAGATGTCAACTTTGTTTTCAAAATACGTGTCTGATACACTTTACTACTGCAAGTTTGGCATTTGGTTTCCTTGATCTTCAAAGAATTTCTCTTGTCTCATATGCTGCTTTGGGATCGTTTACACTCCTATTTTCATTTTACACTGCGTCGACATTATTTGCTGGTATTGTTGTTTTTACTATTTTTTACACTTGGACACGCTATTTTACCACGAATTTTATCTTGTTTCTTGTCGACTTCGGTGTTTTTTTTACCTTTTGTGGGACTTTGCTACTTACCTTTTTACTTAATTACAAGCAATGTTTTCACATCGTCTTGGACCTGTTTTAACTAGTTTTAACCATTTGATTTAGAGGGGCTCCAACCCTTCGGATGCTGTTTTGAAGCAAACAATATTTTATATGTTTCACAAGTAGCCAAAATGCGTAAGACGACTCAAGGAGTCTTTTATTATCCACTTATGTGTCTCCGATATTCAGCATTCAATAACTCACGCCTTCTTCTTTCTTTTCATCCCATACCAATAGAAGATATTATTTTCGTCTTCTTTGGTATGGTATTCCAGTTCAATTTAAAGTTAGTTAGAGTTTAAATAACGGATCTATTGAAATAAACGGTATATTTCCCGACACAAATATCTCTAGTTGAAGGCCTATGGTTAATTAATGATAGCGCTGGATAAATAGCTGACATTTTACCTTGTGCTGTTTATTGTGCAAATATTTTCGTTAGACTTTGCAAATAATTATAAATTTATCAACATGGATCTGTGCGTTTTGCTCTAAGACATTTCCACTATTCCGCATTTTTATTTCGGAAGTCACCCATACTCTACTACATTTCTGACAATTTTTCGTCGCTAAATGTCGCAAAATTTACAGAAAAAATGATTCATTCAAAAATATTTTGTTAATAAATTTCTACGAGAAAATATTCCGCTTCCTCAAAATTCAACAATTATTCTTTGTTTCATAAATTTTTGTTGCAAAAGTTTCAGTGCTTATTCCAGAAACTTCCATGCACCTTTTCTTGTTCCAAATTTGTTCCTCTCGGTTTCAACTCTGGAACACGTCCATGTAAAGAATAGATATTCCAGGAATTATAATCATTCCAGAAGTTCTTGTTAGAACCTGCTCTGATAAATCAGATGCGTGGCAGCATTTAAGTGTTGGGACGTGATCCAATGGGCGATGGGTTTTTCTGGAATGAGGTAAATTGGCCGAACGTACGCCGTCTACTTTTGCAGGTGAGGTTAACATTTCGAAATTCGGGTTGAATGGATAAATTTGAGTGCTTCCTAAGGATAAATATTCATTTCGACAAAATTTAGATCAGTGTTCTTCATGCTTGATCAGAGGAATACCGGAAAAACTCCAAAGTACCAATAAGATTGAAAAGTTAAAACTTATATTTGGAATATAAATAGGTATACATTGAATTATGCCTATACTTAATTTGCAACTCAAACAAGAATTATCGACTGATTCGTATGTGTAAACTTGACAAGTGAGGGGGAGAACTTTCCATACTCTTGGTTCTATCTACTTTCCTAATGAGCCCATTTCCAATTAACTTGTAGCAATTAAATGTTTTTGCTGTGGAAATTGCAGTAAGCATATACTCATCGTAGAAACTTCAATCGAAGAAGCCTTAACCTGATTAAACTCCATAATCGGGATCATATTAAATAAACTTTCAAAATTCTACAAAAAAACCCACAAAAAAGTTTTGTTTTGTGGAATTTTGAAAGTTTATTTAATCGTAGGAAATCTTCACAATCCTGTTATAATTCTAGCTGCTCGTCACCTCCTTGGTAAATTACTACAAGCCATCGAAGGGTTACCCCTCCCCCATGATTAGCGTAGACATATCAAAGCAAGGATCGTTTCCCATAGAATGGAAAGAGACTCCTTGCGGAAAATCTAACTAATACTGAAAGGTGAACATTTTAATTATCACTTTTATATAAATTATAGATCTACTCTATCGAAGATATTGCAAGACCTATCCAATTATAATCCAAATTACGGTATTGAGGATACTTAATTCGAATCACACTAATGTTGCTCATCTTAAATTTCAGTTTAATTCCTGCTCTAACCCGTGTTGTAGCAAAAGTTTTGCTATTTCGTTTATTTCATATGTTGTTAAATAAATAATAAAACCGTGCTACTTTAATTCCTCGGCGCTGGTTCAATGCAAGAGCACGTATGTTAGAGGTCTGCATGGGCCGGGCTCGGGCCGGGTAAGAAGGCAGTCTATCGGGCTCGGGCCCATGGAAAATTCGGGAAGGTGAGAATTATTCGTTCTTAAAGAGCGCTGGTTTTTTGCATAGCGGCAAAATCCTCTTAAAGTTGTAACGCAATGCTTAAAAAAAATGCTCGGTCTTCGTGATGGGTTAAAAAGTATTTGCTAACAATTCACAACAATTTATTACAGGGTGATTTATGGGAATTTCGGGCTAGGGTTGGGCTTGAGAACGAAAATTAGTAGTAATTAATGGGCTGAAATTTTCGGCCCATGCAGACCTCTAACGTATGTACAGGCGGATTCTAAAGTATTTCGAAGTATGCAATGCCATTACCTTCGCAGAAAAGTGGAAACAAATAATTCCTTAGTATTGTCTGTAATTATATCTATAATTCTATCTGGTCGCCTGTCCAAGAAAATAGCACACATAAGAAAAACTGAAATCGGCAGAATTCTGAAGGACTTAGGTTACTTTTGAAAGTGTATCCCTGTTAAATTTACATATCCGCTTAAATGGTATCGACGCTTGTTCGGGGATATTTATATTTTAGTGAAGTTGAATCCTTTACTTTCATATAACTTTCCCTTACTATGAATCATGAGGTATTTCGTTCCTCCTTTCTATTCTTAAGCGTTGGTAGCCCTGCGCATCGGAAAGGAACATCGACCGGACAGTCCGCTAGGGCTGCGTATATTTTTTGCGTCACTCCAATACACCTCTCCCTTTTATTATTATTGGTCTATGTGAACTTTTGATCTCCGAAATGGCGAGCGAGGGTGCCTTAGGGTCGACCCGGATCACCTGATAAAAGATTTTCGCCCCCGGTGTGGAATAGCGGATCAAAGGAATGACGATCGATTCGATCCATCGATTGCACAATTTCTATTGATCGGGATTCCTGAGCCACAAAGACATTATGCGGCGACCTTTCAATTTGGTATAAAGGCTTATATATTTCGTTGTTCATGCGTCTCTTTATTCGCGTGCGTCATTGGAAGGAGACATTTATTTTATTTTGTATTCACTTTCAGTGAGTAACTTCACGATGCAAAAATATGTGTTTCTTCTTTTTAATTAGTGTCATCCTCACTTGAAAACAAATGAAAAAATCTAAAATGGTGTAAAATTTCAAAAACACACATTGTAATAGATGATGAGAATAGGGTTAATGAGAACAAGGAAATAATTTACAGTAAAGACGAAGATGACTAAGCGATTTTTAAGCTTTCTTTACTGCTTGCGTGAGTATGCAACCCTCTAAGAAATAACATCGAGAAACAACTATCTACAGCGTTGAAATATAATTAATATGCTTTATACGTTAAAATATCCTTGAAAAAATTTGGTAAAATAAAATTCAAATTATGTAAAAATGTATTCCGATGTCATTTTTAGTTAAACACGTTACGTAAACATCACATTGCAAAGGTAAGAATACAAATTAGCTTTACAAAACAAATAGTGGAAAAGTTAACATTTGGAATTTTCATAAAATGAATTTTTATCGATGAAAAATCATAATTTAAAAGTCAAGCTCAAATTAATTTTTATCCGTACGCGTGAATGATAAAGTTTAAATGAACCATTAACATTGATGATTCTTATCGTACTTCTTTTTGCATTATACTTATGAGAAGTTGCTTTTAAATTTGTTAGATGAATATCATTGTGATGCATTTAAGCCCTGAGTTAGCATTAGACAATTAATCTAAATCATACTCGTCATTTCCCAAACGAGATCAATTGGTCCGAAGATTGATAGAGAGAGCGTTATATAATAATCCAATTACGAGTCTGTATGCGTGCAGCGAAGGATAAACGTGGCATGTTTATGTTTCGCTTGGTGTTGAAGCTCGCCCGAGGCACCGATTGCTTACCTTTAGTTCCTTCGCAGGGAAAAAATGAAATCAATCTCGCGCAGAATCTCGGAAAGTCGAAAAAATAGCCGTAGGCGCTTAAACGCAGGGATTTGAGGCCATAGAAAAGCGGATTAATGCACGCTATCGTTTAAAGAGAGGGAATTCCTCTTGCCGAAACGAATATGCAAATAAACCGTAATGCATGTTAAATTTTCAATTAACATCAGGAAATTCCGAGTAATTAATTTTTATCGGATTTGTTTGGCGATGTAACCGTTTTTTTACAAAGTACATATTCATAGCGCACAATAAATGCCTCTTAATGAGCAGCGCAGCGTTATTAAATAATGTAAATTTGAATACGGAACGTTTTTTAATCTTTTTAAAAGACTCTGTTTACGATGCATAAACACGAAATGTTTTAATCAGTATTCAACTGTGCAGTTTGCAGAGCAGCGCATTTCTGTAAATGTTTCATTATGCGATAATTTTTGTGGTGCGAAATGTAATGTTATAGCCAGGAGAGATTAAAAGATATATCATGATCAGGAACCTACTTCTCTAATCAAAATCCTTAAAAAGCACTAGCAATAAATTCTAAATTTGATAACTTATTGATGCGGATTACAGATCTGAAAGGGCGAATTCAGATCAGAGGAAACAGAACCATTTCACCGTGAATGTTTTCCAGCAAAGAATTTTTCATAAAAAGTATCATTCCTGAAGGATAGAGTCTGTCGAGTCTCATGATAAGTATTGGCTGAAATGTCTGTCGGTGTAGTATTCAGAGCGAAGACTGGTTGCACCCTCTATCATTAGAATCCAGAAGTTAGTAGAACAGAATGAGGCTTACGAGATGAGGAGTGAAGTATTTTGCCCTTCCTTACCTCACTGACCAAGAATACTACACGCGGAACAGCTCCACGTAAGGATAGCTCAATGTTACGAGAATCACTTTTGAAATAAAGATCTTAATTCATGTTTTTATTAATCATCATCACCAATTCTTCATCTCTCAGTAACCTCAGTAACGTCCGTGTCAACACAGCCACGAACAAAACTGTGATGAAAGTAAATCATTAATACATTTTTCTCTCTCCTGTACCAAAAGACGAATGAAAAACATTAACTCAAATTTTCTCTCTTATTTTAAAATTTCAATTACAGTACAGTTTTCTAGGTGGATGTTTCCACTGTCAACAGAAATCCGTCTTTGTGGTATTTTCGGAAAACTATCTTTTTTTCACTAAGTTACTTAAGCAATTTGTTGTAGCCAAGCTTGTAGTAGAAGTGAAAATCATTGACTTGGCTGGGACTCAAACCCAAGTCTCCCACTTTCCAGGCAAGTATTCCACTGGAAGCGGGAGACCTGGGTTCGAATCCAAGTCAAGTCACTATTTTACACTTCTCGTAAAACCTTGCTCCAACACGCACACAACAAGGCATTATTGTCACATGCGGTAGGAAGATGAATGTCAAATACATCTGCCCACTGAACCAACATCATTACAAGTTAATTTAACTTTACTCTTCCATATCATATTTTTATTTTTGAGGAGTAGTACTTAGATATGTTAAAAAATCTATTCGGAGCGTTATAGATTTTACAGCCCTGCTACTTTATTTTTCATCTTTCTGTCATCTTAACTTGAAAAAACTGAGAAAAGATGACAAGACTTTACAACTAATACGCGTTGATAAATTGAAAGATGCTAAGATAAGATTAATTTATAATGTTAGTGTTTTCGCTGTTTTATCCATATTACTCCTAATTCATCGAGATAGAATAATTTTTTCATCTGATATCCGATTTACCAAGACTTTGTCCTTTCTTTTTGAAAGAGAATAATTTTGATCTATTTTTAATTTTTAAATACTGAATTTTTATTTAAGCAGTTGAGATTTAATTTTCTCACTTTCAATTTGTTATCTTCAGCTGGGTGAAACGTTTTTGCAAGTACTTCATGTTTAGTTGTAAGGGGTTCTATGCAATATATACTTCATTACAAAATATTTAATTCTTTCCTTTTTATAACTAGAAATAGATTAGGAATTGTTTCATTTTCACAGTATGAAATTTCAATAGCTTATGAACATTTTTACGGAAAGCAATCCATCTGTATATTTCTGTGGTAATGTAGGAAATGATAAACCTCTAAAAAGGACACTTGTTTGTTTAATTTATTAGCAAGTGCTCAGAAGAATGATATGCGAACTCTTTTCATCATTTTGCCAAACCTTCAAACGCGTAACTTTCGGATCGATCGGCAGGAATAAGATGCCGATTGGAAGGTCACCACGGGAACCCTTGTTTACGAAATACAAAAACGCCGAGGAAAGGAAGCAAAACAGCGTCGAAAAAATAACAAATGAATGTTGACATCGCGAATCACTTCGTGCCTCGATCAAACTTGCATTGGGGCCGCGCGAATCCGCGCTTTGTGCTCAGTTTTGAAGCCATTACGCCTAAGAACCATCAGGATGAGCAGATGTCCCATTGTTTTCCTTCGCCGTATTGATTATTCGAGCTTTTTTCCCCCGCAGTTCTCCTTCTACCGTACCCTCGTCTAAACACCGCCTCCCCCTTCCGTACATCAGAAATTACTTTCATGAGTGTTTCGAGCGATGAACGATTTTTCGCCGAAAACAATACGGAATTCGCGGCTTGCAAATGAAACTTCCACCTCATTCCTCGCTTCCCCTTTTGCCTTCTCCCACCGGTTCATTCATGTTATAGCGTCGGAGGGGACGGGAATAAAGGGGATATGTCGTTTGAGAGACTCTGAGCGAAAGAGGGATAGTCACGGAAATTCTAAACGGCGGAGGTGAAGGCCTACTATATAACGTGAAACTTTAAAGTTACGAGAAATTTATTTTTCTCTCTAGTTCGAAAATATCCCTTAGTTTACTCGGATGCTTTTACCATTGATTTTTCATAAATGTTTGCTCACACCGTTTATTTCCTTCTAAAGTTTTCCTCTCCATCTCTATTCACCTTCACCTTTCTTGTGTTTTAATATCACTAACGGAAGATTAGATGGAAGAAGAAACTTTTCAGTCTCAATTTCGCCTTAATAAAGACTTTGTAGACTGTTTTCACTCCTTTTTATGTAGGGAGAAACTTTTTTTAATTCATTCAAGCTTGACTTACATTATGTCTATGATAATTAGAACTTTTTATTATCCAATAAAAAATAGCGAGAAATAGTTGGCTCCGTAGAATTTAGGATGTGGATTTTCCAATTTAAATACTTCTATCTCAATGTACTGCTATCTCTTATGGAACCTTCATTTAAAGATAATATTTAAATTCTTTGAAATCTAGAAAAAGGATATCAACACTTTTTGATTAGTGAGAGGGTTGTAAAAGAGCTTTGAACACAGGAAGGCGTGGAGGTTATTCTAGGACGTTATTATCAACTTAGGATTAATTAATTAACATAATATTAACCTAACCTAAACTAATTACAATTAGTAGCTGAGGAATATTTTTAATGAAAGATCCAGGAAAAACTTTTCTATCAAAGTTTTTCCCTTACCTCAAGTCTTTCAAGGTAATAGCAGAATCTCTTCCGGTTGTGGAATTATCAGAGTTTAATAACCTTAAATTATGTTTTCGACCATATGTGAGGTTATCAACATGAATATATAATATAGCGAAGATCTAAAAAGCACGAAGGATCTGATTTTTTTTAAGAAAGGCTGTTTTAATTTTACTTAAGCATATATATCATGGCCCGGGGCTGAACCTTTAACAGGAAAAGCCTTGCTTTGGATATAACATCAAAATGTGTATCAGATTCAATCAGACTAATCAAATAACGTAGATTATCAATAAAAATAAAAATCAAGTCAAATAAATGACAGATTACAGAAATATTTCGCACTATCTCACGATCTGTATGTTCGGTAGAGACCAATTATTAAATGGTTTGAAATTGCATTTGGGTGACCCGAGTTGTGGAGAAAGATCGTGAATTTTATTGGGTGGTCATTTTACTGAAATTCAATCATTGGATTTGTGTTCTATGATTTAGCATATTCAGAAAAATTTTGAAATCATATTTGGTTTAGAAATCAAGGATGGGAGGTATCTTAAAAAATCAGAGAAAAATAAGTATTGTAAAGTTATGGAGGGGTACATGACGAGTTGTAAGTACTTATACAGGCGAAAATGGCATATTTAATCGGAGGGAAGCGGAAATTCTACCAAATACTAGTGAAATCTTTGCCGATTGAGTAAATGTTACTCCGCTTCATTTTGGATATACACCATTTAGTTGCTCATTTGCCTTATCAGTCAAAGGGTAATTTGGCAAGGACCGAAAAATAATTAAAGAGAAGATTTAACAAATTTTTATAGGATATCAAAAATACTCTTGTCTGCTCGAAACAATTTACTTAATATCAGCTATTCAGTATATTATTACTTGGAGCTATAAATTGTTCAAGAAAAAACTTCCAAGGAAAGGGCAATGGATTAATAAGCAAAATTAGTCAAATAAAGTCAAAAATTTATTCAAAACACATCATTGATTTTTTTATATCTAATTGTTGTGACTAATCGCCAGGTTATGTCATTTTCCCGCAATAACTTCTTTTGAGTGAGAAAGTAGTAACACCTATAAGAGAGAGTTGCTATTCACATCCGTAACTCTATATATGAGACCACCTATCCTTACAGCTCTAAAAGCAAAAGTGACTTAGGATACTTAGCGCGTATTTTCAATAATAAAACACAGGCTTTTTGCTTGAAATGTTTGCACTAATGAGCAAAGAAATATTAGTCGACGAGAATCGATTGCTGAGAGAGTTGACTGATTATGATTTTTGTTTTACATTTATTTTAAGATTTATTAACTTGAGAAACATGTTCAAGATACCTAAAACAATAAGAGACGGAAGTGACAGATCTCGCTAACTAAGGGTAATATTGATATGTAATGTTGTTTATATTATTACATTATAATAAATAATTATTATTAATTATTCATCATTTGTTTTTATGCCTCTCTAAACGGAGGAGGTAGTTACTATGTAGACAATGATTACTGGGATTCTCTAATAATGAGAAAAGTCGCTGCTGAACCTCTATATATAGATGAAATAAAAGAACACTTTGTAGAGAAATAGGATATATAGAGAAATAAGATAAGTAAGATAAATCCATTAGCAACAAAAAATTGCTAGTTCCTTAAACTCTTGCTAATCTAGGTTTAACCGAATATGAAAAATTCATATCTCAATCGATTATTTTTAAAATGTAATGGAAAATAAGTTAAAAAGTTGCGTTATATCATTAATTCGATTTTTATTGCAACGTAATATTGTACTATGATTATTTTCTAGTAAAACGCAGCTATTTTTATGGAGGTAAATACAAAAAAATTGCTTTCAAATTCACTTTCATACAAGCTTATTTTTGGAAAAGAGTTGCGTTATTTTTTAAATGGGATGTTAATTATAAAATATTCATTAAATGGAGGCTGAAACGGGAAAACGAATTATGTTTCTACTTTTGTATCGAGATAATTTTCTTTATTATTTGCCTCGTGCAGTTTTTCTAATTATTTCGAAATTTTATTTGAATTACCAAAAAACTCGCGGCTGCTTTCTTTTTGTTTTTAATGTTCGTTTTCAATTAGGCCATTGATGGAATTCGTCATTTTTCGTTCTCAATTTCGCGAATTTAATATTTCTCGCAATAGCAATCATCAAGAATGAAATGGGACGGAATGGACCAATTTCGATTTTTCCCTGTTTTCGAGAGTTTTCGAAACGGATATTCCGTTAATCCGTCGGTGATCATGAATTTACCACCCCTTTCATTGAATTAATTTTTCATGAACTAATAATTTCGTCGATCATTAGTGTCACATTTCGTTGCGTTAAACATTATTACGGGCCAAAGGGAAAGTTCTGTCTCATTAATTTTCCGCTTCAATTTCGCCGTTGTTTTTCGTTGGTAGGAAGAGGAGCCTCAGGAGTGACAATCCAAGGTCTTCCGTTGAAATCGCCCCGCGCTCATTTTATCGTTTTTAAGCGGGGGTTTATTTTTCATTAGCGTTTTGTTTCGTGTTTGTTTCACTCTCAAAATTTTATGAAGGCTTGTTTATTTTGTCGTTGTTCGCTTGTCAACAATTGGTAGAATTCGATTTCCGTTCCGTGTCATTCAGAATGTATCCATATTGCTTTAACCATAAGTTAAGTTCCTTGAGCCATATGTAAACGTACCAATATTACTCCAAAAAATCCATCTTCTAGTGTAAATATTTGGGATTTTATATCTACGTCTTTATATTTAGAGTTACGTTAAGAATAATATAAAAACTGTAATACAATATTTTTGATGGCAGATGAGAATACAATTTTTCAGAAAGCAAGGAGCTGCGTTATCAATTCACTAGCAGAATAATTGTCAAGTATATGTCGGAATTTTTCTTCTATTGAAAATTAAATACAAATCAAATACTCACAGATCGTATAAAATCGACTGTCTTAAAATCTTTGAAAAAGAATTTATCCTCATTCCTTCAAAGCAGCTTTATAAAATCACACCTTTCTTCAATTCTATCAGTTGCTGGTGCAAAAATTTAAAAAATGATCGACTGAAGTGAAGCAACACATATTTAGCAGAGGTGTTTGGGCTTGCTTCCTTTTTCAACAAATTGAACAGCCCCCTCTTTTTTCTGACAAAGCTCGGCTTTTACAGCAATTAATTCACTCCCTCTTCAATTATACCCCTCCATTATCTTCCCTCTTTCGCTTTAACCGATTCTTCCATCTCATTTTAGCTCTGTCAACAATCCACTATCCTCTTTCTTATTTTCACTATCACACTCCTTATCCCATATATTTCACTCCCATTTTCATCGTTCTTCAAAGTGTTTTGTGTGTCTTCATCCATCTTTCTCTATTATTTCCCTACCCATTTGGTTTATTCCATGCTCTATGTATAACAAAATGTCAGTCATGCTCCGCTATAAGTTTGTTACCATAGCAATTCAGTGATAATTCATTTAACATTCCCTTCGGTGATCCTCAATTCTTCTCCTCCTAAACCAGAAGGAGGAGAGGCTTTTTATCCTCCCAATGACTGATTCTCTGAAATTCTCATCTTGAAAACTCCTTTTCATTCGTGGCATAAGTTTAACTTCTATGAGACTTTGCATTCAATAAATTTATTCTTGCTTACGACTCAAACTCGTCCTTCCTTCTGAATTACTTAATGATCTGGATACATTTTTGTTTGTGTTATAAAGGTATGTATATAACTATATTCGCATGTACGAAATAATCTTCATAAAAATAGTTACGCGAAATTCCGAGATACATCGCATTCGAACACTTATACGAAAGAATGGTTATCTGGGTACAGGTATTCTTACTTGTATGATAATATTTCCAGTGTGCTCCCACGGCCAGCTATTCATGGCAACCCAGCTCCTCCTCCCTGCCATCCTCATTTTGCCACGTGAGGCTGTCTTTGAATGTTTGTCACGTAAGTATTTTCCTCAGTTTTTATTTAACTCATTTCTCTTTATATTTGGAATCGTTTTCGCATGCATTCACAAACTAGGTTTAGATAGTACGTTTAGTGATCCTTTCGTAACTCACCTACCATTACACTCCAAAAAGTTAAATTTTCTTGGGATGTTTGGTTGAAGCTAATAGCCAATGTGATGAGCTAAACTTTGACATTGCGCCGCGGTGCAAAAATTGCCAATATGTGCCAATATGCCATGTCCAAAAATTTCTCAATTCCGCATTTATTGTCTAAAGTAAAGGTCTCAGACCCATACCTTAAAGTGTATTCAAATAAGTTTTTAATATGATTTGCTAGAATGTAACATAAAAGAAGCCAAATTTTTGACTCAACATAACCAAAAAGACACCGAAACTGGATTTGGAGATTCTACGACGCCCAGCCTGACCGCGAAGCGCTTACGAAAAATCCACCGCAATCACAGGGTAGCTGGTGAAATGAAATAGTATTCTCAGATTCCATATTTAGAAGCTTTGCAGATTGACGTGGTATAAGAGACTTGATAGTCCACTGCTGTTTACCTAGTTGATTTCCTAACTTTATCTCGAAATTTGTCCGAAAAAGATGTCCACCATTTTGTTGCTTTAAATGAGCAAAAAATCATCAGCGAATTAAAAGACAAAGATTTATGCTAGATTAATGCATTGTTGTTTTTTCCAACAGTTTCTCTCAAAAGCAACTATGTATCAACGACCTTTAACCTTTTTCCGAAAAATCCGAAACTTCCCGTTTTTGTGAAAATTTATCACGTTTGACGCCCTGTATCTTTTTGACACCTAAAAATTTTAGAAAACGACGAACGGGAACATAAAATTCAATCATTTTGCAATAACTATGCCAAGTTTCAATATCCACTCTCAAAATAACTATTTTTCGCCCCTTGTCCAGGTTTGTTCGATTCTAGCCCACTGTGCGCCGGTTTAAACATTCTAAGCGGATTTCTATTCTTAGTCAACCATTTTCCTTTCTTCTATATCCATTGAGAATTCGAAGGAGTTTCAATTCTTTCTCTTTAGTTTTATATTGAAATATTTGGCCATTTACTTTATTTGATAACATTAAACGGTAGAATGGAGAAATAGTTCGTGCCCATTTCAATAATAGCAGGAAAGAATAGAAATTCTGATGAATCTTATTTGTCGAAGAACTAAAAGAAAACTCTTTTGGAAGTAAATTTCAAAACAAGCATCATTTATGGTACATTTCTTTGAGTTCTGTTTCCATCACTTTCACGTTTTTGCAAGTTATGGCATTTAAATTTCTACCAGAATTAAACCAGATCATACGAATCATCTCATGCTGTTTTCATAAAATCTCACACTTTAGATATTAATTTTGAAAAAAGAAAACGGGCGTGAATTTTAATTCGTACATCAGAATCGCTCCTTGGGTTTTCGAATTCTTTGGTTCATAATAAAATTATTTGGAAATCAGACTACCTTCTTAATACACTGCTTGAATCATTACGCACATTCTCATGTTCGTATTTTAATATACTTTCATAGTATTTGTGGGATTTGGTGAGGAGACTCAAAATATCGAACCGTTCCCGGGTTTCTCTGCATCCTTGGCTTTCCTCTCCGTCCATTCTCTTTCCACTAAGTAATGGATTACAGAGTAATGCCTCTCTGCATTGCCCTCTCCACTGCCGCACCTCTGGCTAATGGTTAAGCCCCCATAATGTGATCGATTACTCGTACACCTCATGATGGCAGCCTAATTCCCGATAAATTATTCCGCTCAAATCTCTTTGTTAAAAGGTGATAAACATGATGGGCCGTATGATCCGCCTTGTCATCCCCCGATCCTCGAAAGGGATTGGTAGCTCGCCGGTATGTTGATTGACGTCATTGGAAAGGTAATTTCGTAAATTATCCCTGACTTTCTGACTCCTTCCTCCCGATCGATATCGCGGGCTTTTCTCTTGTTTATTAATTTCCCTGGTGATAGGCTCGTCGCGCCGTTGCTCTTTCCTATTTCATGAACGAGAGTCAAGTGAAGTGTGGAAAACGCTAAATTCCGCTTCACCGAGATAAATTGCAATTTCTTATCCTCTCGAGTAATTGATGAATAATCTTTTACCGCTCTTATAGCCGTCTCAATTAAATTGTTTCTTTGAATCCGTTTTTTCTAACAATCCAACTATTCCATCATTACTTTTTATAACTATCTAGGAAAATGTTTTTTGATGGTATGGACATAAATTTTGCTCTTAATTTATCAAGGAGAGATAAACTGAAAATTAATCATGTAGTGAAATAATAATAATAAACAGACATTCTAAATATTTCGATGGGAGGTTAATATCTCTCAATTCTCAGAGTGCGTAATACTTCGGTGAAATATTGACGTTTCTCCTCTTTAGCAAAATATTGTATGAAATAAAACTTTTTGAACATGCGGGTCTTAAAAATTGGTTTTCAAATTTAAATATTCAAATGATAATTCTTAGTTTGAATAGTGCGAATACCTAACTGAACGCCCATGTAATCATCGAAGAAAAACAAAAATTCATTTTTTCTCGCGACTATTGACTTTGCATCTTATGCTGAGATAAGGATGTAATGTTTAATTTTTAAGTGATAGTGCTAAAAAAATAAGAATTACAGTACCAAGCTTAAGATAAATTAAAATTAAAGAAAATTTATACCAAATCGTAGATTCCTTATAATATTTCTCATTTCATTCTATTTTTTTACTAGCTGTTATTATAATTTGTTGTGTCCCACCTGACTTTTTTGGATTCTTTCTGACTCAAAATAAGTTACAATGATTCTTCTCACATCCTATCATTTTTAACTTTACATTTTTCATTAACTACAGAAATAATTGAACAACTTACGAGCAATTTAAAAGACAGCGTAGGAAAACGTTTCTTCGAATCTATACATGTTAAGGTGACAAAGTAGGAACGACACCTATAAGATTTTCCGTAACAAAAAAACTAATCATCTTCTTTTTCACTCTTCAACGCTGTGTTGTTTGTTATTTCCTCACATACTCATCTTGCAAATCTCTATTTTCAGCCAGTTCTCATCATTTTAGCATCAATCTGAAGATATACATTTCGAAAACCTCCATCTTTTCTCTATCCTTTTCTATCAATTAAATCAATATAGGAAGGCATTACTTCAGAGAAAGCCGCTAAAATGATATTGAAATTGTTCGCTCACTTCCATGAAAAAGTAAGAAAATGTATAGCTACATTAATTTTAATTTAACTAATCCAGTTTCTCATCCTCTTTTTAAACTTCATGTTTGCTAACTTACCACCTCATCCATATTTTATATGGAAGCTTCTTTTGCCATAACAATCTTTGTTCTGATACCATTTTCACTTTCCTTGTCTAAAATTGCCTCTCTCTCCAGGTACTACTGCATACATCTTTTCTGTTACTCCTGTTATCATCCTGTTATCATCATGTTCATCTCCAGCTATTACCAAGCAATCTGTAACGCAGTACCAGCTAGCAGTAAGCAGTACCTGTACAATTTTCATTTTTTTGTAATATTATTAAATGTATATACCTATATTTAGATGTTCATAAAATTACATTCCTTAAACAGAACCTAAGTCCTAAGTATCAATAATAAACGCTAACCACTAGGCGACCAAGGCCGGTGTTTCGCATTCTAGCTACGGTATCGCTCGGACCCCTAGGTCCAGGGTTCGAATCCCGGCTGATCGGATTTTTCTGATCAGGGAATGGTTATGTGTGTTCGTGTATTGTTGCTGTTGCCTTGGTGAAGCACCTCCTCAGAAGTTCCATGCAGAGCTTAGGAGGACTTCACCAGATAGTAGCAACAACAGGCAGCAGGACAAAAATCGTTCCGAAATCTATTACCTACATATATTCATTGGATATTGTGAGTTTCTATTGGAAGATGGAGAGATCTCTCGATTTCTGTTAGTGTGCATTACCATAAAAATCGTAAATTAAACGGTTTTAACTTCGTCTCAGTGATTATCTTCATCTCAACCGGGACATTGCAATCATTGATGCCATGTTCATACCTTATTCACGTCTGAAAATCAAACTATCGATCATGTACCTCTTGATCATCGAACACGAAATTGCGTGCCCGACTTGGACAGCCTCTCTCTCTTCGGGAGGATCTCAAAAGAAAGCGTCCATCCTCCAAACCGCAATCACTTTTTCTCCTCCTTCCCTCGCGGGTCGAAAGGGATCAGCAAAAAGAAGGCGCATGCGCTCGCCCCTCTCCTCCGGGCCCCCTCCGCGCTCCGCTATTTCTTTGCCCACGGCGGCCTCAGGAAGGGGAAGGGTGCTCAGAGCGGATAGGAAGAGTGGCGGAGGCACCCCTAGGGATCTCGCGGGATAGAGGGAAAAAAGAAGGGGGTTGGTTTGCTGGTTGGTTGCCATGCCTCCGTGTCGGGGCGCCAAGGGTGCGAGAGAGGCCTTTTAAAACCGAAAGGGGAAAGAGTGGGATGGCCCAGTGGAAGGGGTACCACCGCGTCCGCATTTAATATGGACCCTCCTCGCGTCCTACCCATCGCGACAGGGCTACCAACTTTTCGAGGAGGAAAAAAGTGGATCCTGCAGCGACGGCTCTGGAAGGCCTCCGCGGATTTTTTATTCCGGTAACGCTCGCCGCGAGGGGTGGAGGGCATGAGGAATGGGACGGGATTTCCTTCTGATGTTGATTAAGCGGAGAGAACGGGTTTTTTAGGGGAGATTACGGCTCCTTTTTCTTCCTTCCCTCTGGTTCTGCAAGATCCCGTCCTTCGGTTTTCTCTCCGCCATTTCTCTCTCTAAACCTTTCTCGATTCTTATACTCCGATAAACCTGACACGCCCAGCGGATCGTTAATCGATGCTGGTTGTGCGCCCGCCTGAAAGGGAGGTGCAGTTTGGTGCCCTTGTGATGGTGGTGGTGTTGGCGGCAGTGAATGTGTACTCTTCTTGTGTGTCACGTGGCTCGCGGGGGAGGGGCCCAGAAGGGGTCTGCCGGCTGTGGGTGCACGAGTGTGCTTATGGCAGTGACCGAGGGATTTGCCTCTCCCGTCGCCACCCTCCGTCCCTCCCGGGGAGGAGGAATAGAAAAGCTCGGTATTCGCGAAAACCAAGATTCGATCTCGTTTTCAAATCTCCACATCGGAAACTATTTTTGCTTCTACGATTCCCTTCTCGTGATTAATTGCCACTTCGTCCTTCCGATTCATCCTGACCGTGCTTACCAACGCAGTTGTGATTTAGTAGCTAAGGATTTTGATGATTTGCGGGAGTTTCTAAATTTAAAAACTTTATCAAATTTACGACGGAGTGAAAGGCTGCGCATAAATACGAGACAATTCGAGTACGAGCTTAATTTTCGCTTCAAAACTGACGTTCCTCTTCAATTAGAGCAAAAACAATTATTTTTATGGTTAGTTACATTTGCATTGACAAACTGCATTATTAAAAATCCATGCGTAACCTAAAAGGAAAGGATTATGAAAAGACTTGATCTTTGTGAGGCTTCTTGAAATTGATTTAATAATTTTCGATAACTTGAAAAATGGAATTGAATTTTCTGCTTCCTTGGCCACTAAGCAATTGGTATGTTAAGATCGACGTAGTTGATGACAATAATCAATTCGTAATATATATTGGGTCAAAGTATTTCCTGGTCCCACTCGATATTTTTGATGGATCCCGTAAAAATTATGTAGGATCCATGAATATACCATAATCGTAGTGCCTCTGATTTAGTTTAAATTTTCTATTCTTATCCATCCCATGTCAAGATTTGAGATGCTGATAGTTTAATGATATCGGTATAATAAATGTTCTTTCGTGACATCAAAGAATATTTTGGAAAAGAAAATTGTTATGAATTATTAACTCATTTAGTCAAAGTAATGAAAATGTATGCATTATTGTAATTTGTAATAAAGGCATGTTTATGCTTGCAGTCTCTAATATAAATGCTCCAATGAGATCGAACAACAAAAGAGACGATGCTATTGGAGATTAAATGAGATTTCAGTAAAACCTTCATATTCTTACTCCAAAACAAAGTATATGATAAATATGATGGCAGTATTTTTATGTCATGGGTTCATTTAATTTACTGAGATGACAATGCGAACGTCAGATCCAGTTAAGCCGAGAGCTGGAGACAGCATGGCTTTGATATCGCAGATAATAATTGGAATCGGGAGTGATATTGCTTGTAATGGAAGATCAACATTTCCTAAACTGATAAGGAACGCAAAACCAACAATTTAGACCATTTAACTAGCAGGAGTACCCGTTGATTCTCAAAGGAGAAATTTAAAATCATAAATACTATTATTATAGTCTTGATCGTAAAACGTGCCTCATAATTCTAGGTAGATAGCAAATGCCAGGCTGTAATACTTTTAAAAGTGATTTTCAAAATGAGAAGTCATAATTAAGTCTACAAAACCACATCAATTCAATTTTTAATCTCACATCTTTTGAATGAACTAATTCTACAATTAGGACTACATTCGTTCGATGATTATAAAAATACATTCGAATATCTAATTAAGATAAGCATGACCTCATTTAAGGAGTAATTTTCCAAAAGGCACAAAGGGATTAATTAAACAAACATTAAACACAAATAAAGGAAATACATATCACTCTGTAAACCACCGATGAATATTTTTTATGGAAAGTAAGTAAAACACTACATAAACACTGAAAACAATCATTAACACAAACACTATCATGGAAATGGAACTTGAAACGGTGACTACGATTAAACACCACTGACAGAATGATAGTACAGGTGGGGAAGCACTTAAAAAAATGTGAATCATTGTTTGCATTCTGCATATAACAAAACATAGAATTTCTTTACCTTTTTGATCACGTATACGATGTTGGAGGTTGGCTACAGCTTCACAAATTGCCGTTCAACTCCTTAAAGATTACAAACACCAAATCTGGGAAATCTTTACCATTTTCAGTAGTTCTATTTTCGTCAATCGCTAAATAGACATAGATGCAAATAGATTAGATTTAATACTTAATTTAGGAGATTACATTAATAGCATCCGCAGTTTACCAAGTTATAAAATCGCATTCAGTTGAATTGATAGCGAGAAAGCAACTTCTATCAACACACTATAAAACCGTTTTAGTTCACGTGAAATCTAAAACAATTACGTTGCCATAAAAAACTTGGTTGCTACAGACGCTCAAACAAAATTTGATTTTTTTAATGTTCGCATATTTTTTCGTGAGAATCTTCACAGACTTCGTAACTTCAAAAATTTTAATTTAAAATAATTTCTTCTGTTTCATTTAGTCTATTACTTATTTTCAGAATTAATTTCAACCGGTCATTGATTCTCCATGTCTTCTTATGGAATTACGGATGAGCTCGGAATCAACGATCGTCTTGATCGTCAAGGGAATGGCTTGTTTATAACCTCAAAATTTCGATAAAATATTCACTTATTTTATCAAAATACCCGCAATTTCGAATCGAAAGTAAGATTCTACGAATATAATAAGAATCTTAATTCAATTTTCTTTCTTTTGGTGCTTGTTTTGACTTTGTACGACTTCTGGTAATAATTTAACTTTGCAAAAGAAACAAACCTTGCATGTGTTAAAAATGAAATTTACATGCAAATATTATAGAAATCTATCTTTGTTATCCTGTTTCGAACCAAGCAGAAGTGGCGAATAAATGTTATCCTTATGGGCAGCTTGGGGTCTCGAGGAACGCCTGTGCCAAATTTGGTCAAATTCGGACCATTAGTTTGGACCTCTATAGCTGTGACATAGGTACGGACGCACTGACAATGTATTTAAGTATTATAAATTAAAGACACATGTTTGAATGTCCTAATTGAATGGAAAATTCCGTTCCATAATTTGAAATCACTCAAAAATATTTCCCCGAGAATTTCAACTACGACTGGATTGTATTAGGTATTGGCATAAATGAAAAAAATATATTCAATACGTTAATTTGCAATCATTGAAGTGGATGATCTTTTTGTTGACTTTATCGATCTCCTAAAAATTGATGTTGCACAAGTATTAAAAAAGGAAATAATCTTATTTTCTTTTTTTATACATTACATCTTACACTACTGGCACTATATGCAATATGATTTCAGATATATTTGTTCCATTTTTCTGTAAATCAAGTGACTTTTCTATTCTTATATTTCTGCTATCATTTGAACGCTTAAAAATGACTTTACATGCCAGAAATAAAAAAATTGGTTTGGAAAGCATAATGGGAGCGATAGTAAAGATCGATTGGGGTTCCATTAGAATGAAGCACACGCCCAAGACCTGGAATGGAGCAGAACGTGAAATATTCCATCCAGAAGTAGAGGAAAGTAATAAATTGGTGTCCTTGTTCGAAATTTCACATTTCTATTCCAAGCCGTTCGGGCGACTGCTGCAGCAACAAACTCGATAATCTATCCAAACGATTTCAGCCGCCTTCCGTAATTGCCGCATCACGTGTGCATTTGTATTGACTATTTATTCCTGTCTCTTTCACAGCTGCACCAGCGATTTTTTAGCAATGCTAAGCCAAACATTTAAGCTCCGTAAGTCACCGAAGGAATATTTTTGTCGAGACGAAAAATCCGGAATGTTTAAAAGTTAATAATGTACAACTACGAAATGTTTGATAGGACAATTATTAATTATACTATACGTAATTTTATAACTTTAACTTTCGTTACTGTTGTCGGAAATAGTATAACAATCAATAAGTTGGGGTTTGTTAGAGTATACAAATTGTAACATTCGTATTATTACTATTCATCTTATTTTTAATTACAACTGTTATTGAAAACAATGACGTATCTTTAGCTACATGGGTGCAACAGAGAATGACTATTTGAGAAATAAACTTATGAAATCTCTGTATATAGGTAGTAAAATTAGTAGTATTGATTGAGGAAGCTTCAATATTTTAATGACGCTAGAAATAGCTAAGATAAAATTGTACAAATGTTTTCTTAATTGCGAACGGTTGATGAGACAACTCAAAGTCATCGTCACCCTACAACAAGAAATAAAATCGTAACTAAGAAAGTTTTTATGAAATTTTATCTTAGTTATTTCTACTACTATTACGTTGAAGGTAATCCTAAAAATGTGCGAGATTGGAGGCATTCTATCAATGCATTCTGACTACGAAACTGACTTGGTGTTATTCCAAAACGTTAAGAATGAAGTGAACAAACTTTTCCTCGTGCCACGATATATTTCTCTTTCCAATCCCTTCCTTTCTCATTCAATCCCTCTCCCTTACTTCCTCGACCAAACCCCCTCCCTTAGGTTCCCAACCCATTCCTTCCCCCTTCATCATTAATGCCTATATGTGTGAAATAATTTCTCTACTCTTTTCTTGATGATAACGTGAAGCGTAAACGGGTAAATTTTTGTTAACTTCATTCTTGGCGTTATACAGAGATAAGAGCGTAATACAATTTAAACACCCAATTTTCTTTAATTACAAATCAAAGGCTGACATTCAGGCTTGGATTTTAGGCCCATTTAGGGAAAAAACATTTTGATGGGGTCCTTTTATTAATTTGATATAGTTTTGGCATCAATGTGGTTCCATTTTGATTTTAAACTTTTATCTTCCATTCGCATCGAACCCTTAAAATTTCATCTCCATCGCCATACCTTTTGCGTTTTAATTTTCAGCGTTCGATTTTTACTTTCCCTCCTGTTTGTTTATTACACAGGCCGCCATCATGACGCATTCCTGGTCATATTCGCTCGCGAAACTGCTTCAAAAGATGGGGAGTTATTTTTTAATCGCCATCCGCTGCAGGATAACGCAATTTCGCAACCATCAGATTAAAAGTGCACGACACCCTATCGCCGCTTTATTTATGACAGACGGATAACAATGTGCGCCAAAGTTGTCCTCGGGGTCACCAAACTATCTGCGTCCACGACCAGCCGTTTACGCAGACATTAATGACGTTGCACCGCGATTGGAAGAGAGGGAAAGATAGGCTTTTAATGCATTCTCCAAAGGAAATTTGGTCAGCGATCTCTCTTTCCACATTCTGCTAACGCGGCGTCCGCGGAAATTCCCGCGCCTCACTCGATTCCGGACGGAAGAGGCTTTCCCCTATTAGATCAAGGGACCGTCCGAAGCGGCGATTAGAGTTTCCTGCGTTATTGTCCCTGTTCAGGGTCTCGTTTCATATTTAGAAGAAACATCGCTCCAACCCTTTGATAAGGCTTCACGATTTTGCTCTCCATCGCGGTAACCCTGCTCGGTTTTTTATAAAGTTCTCAGTTTCTGGATTCGACGCTAAGAAATAGTAACCAATATTGTTCGTAATATACGAACACGAGAGATTTAATCAATGCGAGTGAATAAGTGAAAACCTTCGAAAGAAGTTAGTGAAATGGAGGAATGTTTTATGTGAAGTAGAGAAAGGCCACTACGGAGAAAGGATATCCATTATTTACTCCTTTATAATAATAATAAATCGTCTTTATTTGGGCGAGATTGAGACTTAAAAGCATCTTCTTCCATCTAACCCATCGTCATTAATTAGTAAAGTAAGAAATAGAAAAAATTAGAAGAATTGTGGATGTAAAACACCTAAGAGATTCTTAGGGAAAAAATCCACTGCAGGAAATCACCCACAAGGAAGGGGGGTGTGAATAACCTGCGCAAACCTACCGATAGTAATAGCTAAAAGATAAGAGAAGAGAAAAACATTCAAAAATAAATAAATACACTACCAATAAGTACTTACATGCGATACATAAATAAGAATTAGTTAATATTTAAAAAGAGATGGCAATATACAAAGTAACATAAAAAACTATATAGAAAAACAAGGAAAACGTACATTATCAGGAAAAATAAAAGAATATTTAAAAAAAAACAGTATCAAAATAATGCAAACAGTATGTACTAGTCAAAATTTTATACAACATTGACATTTAGGTAACTCTAAGTAAAGAAAAAATAGAAAAAAGAAAAAAAAAGAAAATAAAAAATAAACAGATGAGAATTATTAGGTATAAAGACAGAATAATTTCGTACAAAGACATAGAAAGCATCTTATGCGTTGAGAGGAAGAGCAGGAGCAACATCACTATGTATGGGATAGAGGAGATTTCTTTTCATTGCTGATTGCATTGCTGCATTTCGTGTCAGAGCATTTTTAGGGAACATTTAAGCAAGGATATGTATTTTTATATATCATTACTTACCGCTAAAAGATGGCAAAGGTTATGTCGGAAGAGTACTACTTATGATAAAATAAAGGACTTATGCTCCTTGTTTATGCAAATCTTAGTGTGATGCTAATATCATCTAAGTTATTAGATCAATTATGGGCTTGATATGCCTATAATCACGTAACTAAATATAAATAAATGTAATTTATCAATGAAACCATTATTTATTTACTTCGCAACTTCAATTAGTAAAGATATGGTTATTTAGATGGAGCATTTTGAGTTCTGCGAGCCGAAAACGTTTTCTAGCGAGTCAATTTGGGAATAGGTTGATTTAGGAAATCACAGGGTTAGGAATTTGAAGGTACGACATAGAGTTGGAGTAGGACTGGTAAAAATTATGCAATGGAGAAAACTTTTCTGGTTGCATTCTTCTAAGGAAAAAATCTTTGGCCAAAGAAGTGGTCGAAGTAATGTTATAGGAAACAACAGACATAGAAAACGTTTTCAGTCAACGTAGTTACGTTTTTAAGACTCTCACAATCAGAAGTGGAGAAGGAAAAATTTGAAAGGTCAGTTTAATTTACCAGAAAATCTCAAAAATGTTTTATTACCATTACAGTGGTATAAATACTACTATACTCATTTTCTATCAAAAACAAGATTGTTAAATCGACTCAATGATGTTAAGAAGGGCCAGTGCAGCTTCTACATAATATTACAGATAAAAAAGCACGAGAAAGCTACAACTGAATTACACCGACCAGAATTGGTACCAACTGGACCAGTAGGTACCGGCCTTGGAGGCCGAGTGGATAGCATTCCATCTAAGCTATCGCTCCTACCTCAAATCCCGGGTTCGAATCCCGGCAGGATCGGATTTTTCCGATTCAGGGAATGGTCGGGTGTTTTCGCTGTTGCTGTTGCCTTGGTGAAGTACCTCCTGAAATGTTCAGTAGAGGGACTTCACCTCTACTGAACTTTTCAGGAGGTGCTTCATCGGTGAAGGGCAACAGCAGCTAAGCATGAAAAAAAACTAAGTTATAAATGAAACATGAAAAGTATGAATAGGAATTTTCCCGAGGAATTAGATCTATTAATAAATTTGCAGACTTCATGCTATAAACGTCATGAATTACTGGTCTACGTAATCTTAATGTAGAGGGATCACTGTAAATTTCTTTACAAACTTGGTCTGATAAAAATTGACTGGACTCGAAATGAATGTTGTGTTCTCATATAATGGTATTTAATATAACGGTAAAGTAATAGAATTCAAGACTTTTTAAGTGTTATAAACAAATTTTGCAATAAAATCAATATTCCCTTGCAACTATTACTATTTCAGAGAACTGTAATAAAATTTCAGTTTCCTATAATCCATATTTAGTTTAATGAATGTATTTCGTTTGATTTTTATGTTAGTTAGTTAAAGTTAGTTGATTTCGAAACCATCCCACCGCAAAATTTCCGAGGTCTGCCTTTACAGCCTTGTATTAATGATCGTTAGCTTGATAATTTTGTTCTCATAAGGTGACTGAACAAAAGAAATGCAATATTTCGCAACAGGAGGCTACATAGTCTCCTGTATAGAAAGAAAATCTCTTTTTGTTTTGGAAACCAAGCTAATAAAACGTGTGTTTTCAATGCAGCGTTCATTGGGACGTGGGACAGCATACGTTCCCATAGAATTATAATCTTCATTATTAATCAATTAATAAATTACAACATTTTTAATTTTAAATCAGTGCTCATAAAAATTAATTATGACATCATATTAGAAATTTAAGTAAAAAAATTAAAACTTCAACCAGGTTTTCAGTGCTTTTACTCGATGTTTTTTTTTCATTTTAATTCTGTTGGCGCACTCTATGAAAATTTTAAGCCGCTTTTGAAAGAGCTTGCATAAATAAAAAGTTTACCGAAAATTCATTGTGGCCAAAAATTCCATTGGGCTATGACTGATTGATATCGCTGGTCTTGATTGTAAAGACCAGTGTGATTAAATTTCGATGAAATGAAATTAATAATGCACTAGTGGTTAAAATTACGGAAACATATTTTTTTGAAAAATCGAAAGCCAGATAATGATAAAAAGAGGTTAAAAAACGATTCTCTTTCATCGAGAGCCCCTTCTGTTTACTGTTTTGTAAACTGTAAGCGTTTGTTTTACGGTTAGGTTTTTCATGATGCGACTGTTTTGATTTAGCAGATATCAATCTTTCTTTACGTCAAAGTTAGTTGATCCATTATAGATTCATATGGAGTGCTACATTCGAATACTGTATTCGAAATTATACGAATACTTCTTATTAATTGCTCACACAATATATCAGAAACTGATATTTACTGTTCATCTCATCAGTAATTGGCCTCAGCTAAAACATTTAGTTAGCAACAAATATGATGTTGTTGTGCCCATGTGCACAGTGTAGTGTGCATTCATTTACATTCATACCCTACAAGCCACGTGTTGGCGTGTAAGGAGGGTATAAATTCGGAGCTCTGGGCCCGTTCTTTTGTCTTTTTGTACTGTGAATCATATTCAGAAATTAACATTTATTCAAACGATATACATTCACGGAAGTCTGTCTTATTTTGAATTGATTGCCTGATAGCCCATGATAGTAGTTATTAGTTTAATTCTATCATTTTATTTCACGGATTCTTAAGCTGAATCAGAAGGACTTTATTTACTTTTTTCAATTGTCTTTTTTCTAATATATAGAGGATGAGCTGTTATAGAAATTTGTCATAGGAGGGAGTGATATTAGATAATTATAATATAAATCATCTTAAAGGAATAATAATGTTAATATTCTCTTTCGAATTACATGTTTACTTGCTATTTTTTCGTGAAAAATTCGAAGGAAAAAGGGTAGAAAGTATGTAGAAGTGGACATATATTGCTGTTAGTTTTAATTACAAGGTCTTCGTTATTCCTTCCCTTATAACTTCTCTTGAAAGCGGCTGAGAGGACTGCTCTAACCATCTCTTCCATTAGAACCGCCAATGCTTACAAGTGAAAATCCAGAAACCTTTGAGTGAAAAAGGAGGCACAATTAAATTCCTATATGAAGTCATACACGAAGACATTAAGTCGTATAAAAGCATTATTTAAGTAAAATATGCTTAGTGTACTGCATCGCAGCAAATATTTTTAATGAAAGATTTACGCCTACCACGAAGCTTTGTTAATTATTTTCTTTATATTTGGTAATCTTACTTTACTAGAGAAGAGAAAACTTTCAAGCTTATCATTATTAGACTGGAAGAAATTTAGAGGCTTGTACATTATTTATCAAGGCTTCTTCATTAGTGAAGGGCGTTACCAACAGGATATTTTGAGCAGAATATACCAGAAATAAAGGCCCAGCATAAAAGCATTAAAATTATCATACCCTGGGGCAAAGATGATATGATTATGACTTATCACTAAAATATTCATAATCAAAGTGAACTCCAACTAGAAACGTGATTACTCTGATAGCAATGAATATAAAGATCTTAGGTTATTAGATATTGTACTTACCTCCATACATTTAAGTGTTAATGATTGTATTGCTACGAAGTATTTTGATCTTGGTATTAACATGATCCTGCGTGTTGTAGCAGGCATGTAGATAGTAGGCTCGATTTCTATATCTATGATAATAATCCCCTTTGTTTGATGAAATTTTACGGTAAATATCAACATTTTTAAATATTTTTAAAATATACAAACACTGACCATTTGAGGAGGTTATATATTTTTTTTTAAATTATGTCTAATTTAGTTAGTTAATTAATATATCGTTATCTTACATTAATGGAGGAATAATCTTCTGCATTATAAAAATATTATGGAATCTGATTCCAGTGAATATGACTTAGGTAACATTGCTAACTTTTATAAGATGGTGTATGGCAATAAACCTTAGGCGTCTAGAAATATATAAGAGTTACTTTTGCTGTTTTTCTGCATGAATTATGATGGGTTTTACTTCTGCATCATTTCGCATAAGTTTTAAATAATTATTTGAGTATACCATAGTTTCCTAACTGGTAAATTACTTGACATATTCTGAGAGAAGATATTTAGGAATTAATTTCTGAGAACACATGTCTAGGAAAATGTCCCCGGTTTAAGGGGACCGGTAAGCGTATAGCAACGGCTGGCAGAAACAGCTCCGCAACGAGCAGATGAGACAGTGAAATTCATCCTTTTACATCTTCCGAGCTCAGATGTTCTTCTGTTTCGAAAGATATCGAAATAATCGGCTTCATCAGCCGTATACGGACGCAGTACTAACTTCAGATGGCAGTTTCATTTCCCGGAGGATTTTGTTTAGGGGAGAGTATGAGGGGAGCGAAGCCCGCGGATGGAAGTCCTTCCGTTCAATAGCTCGCACACGCACGTAAAGGGGGCTCGCCCACTCTGAATTCTGCATCGGGAGTACTTCGGAGGGAATAGTAAAGTCGGCGCTGCGGGGGGGCGCAGCAGGGAAAGAGGGAAATTACAACCTGAGAGCTATATACATACGAGATGCGTGGGCAAAGAGACGTCAGGCAACGTCGCATAGTGAAAGTTCCTCGCGAGGAGGACCAATACGCGCCGGGGCCGCATGACCCACGGCCTCTACGTATCGATTTCTTATTGGCCGGGGTTGGCCCTGTTGCCGGATCGCGCCAGCGTCGTGGCTCCCTTTCGTATTGACTCAGCCCCGTGCAACAATGACATCACCATTCATCAGCATGCGCTTAATGGGAAGCTGTAAAAGGAGGGGGAGCGGAAGGAAGGGAGGATGAGTGGGGAGGGAAAGTAGGGGAAGAAATGTGCGTGCGCCTCTGTTTTGGGGGTGGAGGAGAGGGGAGGGGTGGTTTATAGAGGGGTTGATTTTAGGGAGCGTAAAGTGGTTCGGGTCTACCCTTTGGGAAGGACGGGGTTAGCACGGCAGAGGGTTGGAAAAAGGCTTTGCGAGAAGTCAAGTGTATTGTGCTGCACACAGCACCACGTGGGGATTTAGGTACGATAAGGGGGTAGTAGTAGCGGCAGTAAAGCGGGAGGGGTGGATTTTTAGATGAGGGATACAAAAAGGGAGGGAAGAGCGCATGTGGAGGGTATGTAATTTTTACAATTCCACCCCTTACGGCCTCAACCCCGTGACTCCCTTTCCACTCCCATTACCCCCCTCTCCGTTTCCTCATTTACGAGTCTGTTCTCATTTTACTATCCGAGTGACGTCATCCGCCGCAAATCTCTTTTGGATTATAAATGAAATGTGTTCAATCCAGAGAGTAGGGCCTATTGTAAGACGGAAATCTGCTAATCATCTGTTTTTAGGGGAAGTCTGTGGGAAGCGGGAGACAACGGCAGGGTAGGCATCCATCTCATAAGATCTGTTCATGGGTTTAGGATTCAGAAACAGCTGTGGGAAAATATCAGCATATTTTAAGCAAGAAAAATGCCTTAGTTTCGTTCTCGTCTGATGAATTTGTCATTGTAATTTAATTAGAATTTGTGCGTTTGAATAATTGATTAGAAATTTTCAGGGCTCATCACTTCTCATTATAGGCACTCGTTAGAGAAGTTTAGATTTTTATTTCCGTAGATAAAACAATAGTTGAGTCATTAAAAAGCCCCCAAAATCAGGGGTCGTCTTATAGGACAGATTCTAAGATAATCATGACGTATATTGCAATCGCAACATGCAAGAATGTAAAATGTGTTAACTCTAAAAATTACGAATTGGAAATAAATCGGAAGACGCTACACAGACGCTATCCAGATGATAATTGCTGATCTAAACTAAACTAAATTCGTAGGCCGTTGATAGTTTGGGGGTAGTTTTGTAGGATATATGTGAAAACGATTAAAATTTGGCGAAAATCTATATATCGTCTTACCTGAAGGTCATCTTATCTGAAAAAGTATACGGTAAGATATTGATATCCGCAAATCATCATTAATCCTAAATATAAGTGACTTTTTCATTGCTAAGACATTGAATCGTCTTCCTGGGAAATATATATTTATTACTAAGGATGTCCTTTCTATGACAATTAGCGTCATGTATTCCTTTTCATAAATTTCAGGAAGTTTTCTCACGGGAATAATTCAAATCTAATCAAATATTGATTTCTTCTGGAGCTCTTTATTATTCTGATCTCGTCGGATCCGTTTAGGTACTATATACATTGTACATGGTGCATTCAAGTTATAACACCTCCGATTTTTTTCTCATAAAATAATCACAGACAAACTGTGACACTTCTGTCACTTCTTGACCTAATCTCCTTGCAGCGGTTAACATTTTTCACAACGACGATGCCATGATTCCATGACCGCTGCGAACGCTTATTTAGGGGTCTGCTTTGACACTGGAAAATCGCTGATGCAATTGCAGCACGGCTAGTGAATGTGCGACCACGAAGAGTGTCTTTCATTTTTGGAAAAAGCCAAAAGTCACATCCATGACACCATCACCACATGTCTCACTCAGCTGGCGATGCATTTAAACGGTGGTACAACACGCAAATTGAGAAAAAGAATGATTACACACTGTTCCTGTTTTGAGAACGGCGCAATTTTAAGTATCAACAACAGTCCTAACTGTCTCAGCTGCCACAGGAATTGTACAGTGCTGAAATCTCTATCACACATTTATAATGATTGTGCGCGTATTTTAAAGCAAACCGCATGTTTCTATCAGTAGCCAGTCTTGAGAAAAAAAATTGGAGGCGTTATAACTTGTATGCACCACGTACAGTCCTGGCCAAAATTAACGCAGCACCGGCCGTAGGAATAGCTAGGGAGGTGCTGCGTTAATTTTGGCCAGGAGTGTACATACCATTGTAACTTGAATTCTGGTAGCACTCAAAAATTGCGTATTTGCATGGATATTAATAGAAAAATAAGGCAAACATTCTTAAATTATATCTTTAGTTCGCGCAAACGGCCTAAAGTTTAACAAAAATCACAAAAACCGCTAAAATTCACCTTTAGGCTAAAATTATGACTACGCCTTTTTATTTATAATAGCCTCACAGTACTTCATTATTGATGTATTTTAATGGGAAAATAATTTTATAACCCATATACTTCATTTTGAGTACGTAAATTATTTTCAAATTTTTGTACGTAAATTATTTTCAAATTTTTGAGTTCGTGGAAAACGCTTGCTTGCAATTTTGGAAGAGGTCGCGGTTATGTCACCGAATGTACGAAATGAGTGATTAATGTTCAGTGATATCCGTTTTAAATAGGATAATATGTACTACTTAGATTTCTTTTTGCGTTCATTCTGATTGTTTTCAATCTACTAAACGGAGCTGATATAAAAAAACTCCTCTGTCCTTTCGTGACGAGTTGGAAGTAAGAAATACCAGCTCACTTACCTACAGTTAGTGGAGTGTTATCGTACTTGCAGTGTGAGAACATTACTATAGCACAGTTTCCGTAAACATAAGGTTTCATCAGCAACTAAGGAAACTGGTGACACAGTATTCTTGTCCTCGGTCTGTCATTGTAAAGAATGTGAGATGGCGACTCAGAAAGAGGTATTGGTGACAAGGAGGACGCACAGTTGTCCTGTTTTCGGTTCACCAATAGAACTAAGTGGAGCAAAACTAACAGCATATGAGGATGTACTCCTGTGCTGTTTTAAAGAAAGTTGTAAAATATCAACATCATCTGATTCAAAGAAAAAATTGCGTTTTCAATAGTGTTGCTACTCAAGTTGAAATGAAATACTGTAAAGCCATCATTCCAGTCACCCTTCTACATCTCAGATTAGGCTAAATTTAACAGCAACCGTTTTAGCTAGCGATCGATCTGATGTTTCTAAGAGAGCTGCATATTTTAAAGACATACGCTCCTGTCTGACTCAACATAAAAATACACCATTCCGTGATACATGACTCTAAACACATACATATATCAGGCTATTCAAACACGGAAACATTTTCCAAAAGAAACTACAAATATCATAGACCCAGTTATTGAGAGAAACGCGTTATTCTGTCATCCGGAGAACTTGTTGCTGGCGATGCTAATGGAGGAAAGACAACACATTCGAAAATAGGCTTCTGTGAGAATATTAAAAACTGGAACTGGAACCCGAAGGGAAAATCTGTAAGAAAATTTCGACTCCCTCAATAAATTTTGGAGCCACGGAAACCAGTGAACTGATAAATTGTACAAAATGTAAACTTTATTCACCTCTAGTCATGGAAGAAATTACAAACGAATCTATTTCAATGACGATGCAAGAAAAAACACTCCCTGAGTTTCCTTCTGTAAACTTTCCATACCACGCCGTTGAAAGATGCGTAAGTGTATAAATACCGAATGTGCAGAAAGTGTGTGGACAAGAAAACAGAGATGGCTACGTTAAAGCATCTTTGCTTTCAAGATCAACAATGCCAACATTTGACCATGAATCTGAATTTTAGACCACATCCTTAATGCATCTACGTAACATACACCCAAACTGGTTGGATGGGGGGTGAGTGGAACTCGAATTTCAGCCACCTCCTCCCGGTGGGCCCATGTTATAAGTTCACAAAAATAAAATGAAATAAGCAAAGAGCTGCAAAATGATTTACTCTCATTAAGATAGAATGTACCTATAATCATTTATATAAATGGCTGATAGCTCGTTTTTCACGAAAATTAAAACAATTGAGCTATAATTTACGTGCTTAAAATGAAGTGTATGGGTTATAAAATATTTTTTCCTATTAAAATACATCAATAATAAAGTACTGTAAGGCTATTAGAAATAAAAAGACGTAGTCCTTATAATTTTAGCGTAAAGGTGAACTTTGGTGGTTTTCGTGATTCATGTTAAACTAGGCCGTTTGCGCGAACTAAAGATCTATTTTAAGAATTTTTTCCTTATTTTTATGTATAAAATTAACAGTCTCAGGCGATATCTTGTGGAAATACGTCATGATGATAAATAACAAATTTGTACTTCTTCCACAGTATTTTCTGTAAACATTAGAAATAGAAAGAAATACTGTGGACAAAGAAATACTACCCACAGAAATACTGTGGAAAAAGTACAAATTTGTTATTTTTCATCTTATTTTTATGTTAATAAGCATGCAAATACGCAATTTTTGAGTGCTATTAGTATTCGATAATCTAAAAACCGTTTTTATTTTTCGACCCAGCCCAATGAATAGTAATAGTATGATCTTAGAAGGTTCTTCTAAATAATTAAACACTACTTACCCAATGCCATTAAATAAAAATAATCCAATTCTCATGCGCAAGCTTTGACTGATTGTGAGTAGCAAATTGAAATCGCAATATATTTAACGTTTCGATATGGAAAAATATCACATGCAATACCAAAAGTTCTGCAGCATTCTGGCATGAAATAATTTTGACTTTTTGGACCGAACAGATGTTACAGAGATCCGAGAAAAGCACATCTGGATAATTATCTCCGGCTCTAAATTTTCATTATGCAATTTCTAAACGCACTTTCTCCATCGTGTCCCTAATTAGCCGCGATTTAATTTTTGTTCGTGAGAAAGAAGAAATTTAGCTAAGAACGGTCTCTGAGCAACGATAGCTTAATTGTGCACGCGCGCACCTGCCACCGCCAAAAAAGTAGCAGGTGGGCTCCTCTGGGAGTAATTTCCTTACTTATCTATTGCTTCAGTAGCCACGCGGAATTGCCAAGTCTCTACTGCTTCCGCGAACTTCCCCGTTTCTCGCAAATTGGAAGAATTAATAGCGCAAACTTGGATTCCATTGTTTCTTAAAAGGATTGCCTCATGCAATCATCTTGCTGGCCGGACTTCCGCAATTCTGCAACGGAAAAAGATCTTTATCGGAATCTAGTCTTTTCAAATATCTCTCTCTCTCTCTCTGTGTTAAGGACCGTTTAAGGAGAGATCTTGCGCAGAGATTTCAAGAAATATCTATCGATGGATCGAACTTAACGAGCGTGATTGCGATAACCCACTGGCTGTGGGGATGAAAAACCTTTTGATTATCAATAATCTTCCAGATAACTCTGTAAATGTGATGGAGTGTTTTTATATGATCATTCCTGACCACTTTCTCAAATATTTTAGTTCCGAGAACGGCAAAGAAATGAATGCGACTACAGTTTAATCCAATTCACTATATTCGAACAATTCGATACCATTTCAAATCAAGAAGTCGAGTGATATGTTCTCCTGAATCTTAAATTGTTTCGCTCGACATTTATGCATTAATTTCGGTGGAATTTAGAATTAGTGCTTCAAGGTTTTGATGAAGAAACTTAAAATTCATATGAAGTTTACAAATAGCTTTCTTCCATCGAATCAATCATAATAAAGGTAATATTCTATATTGAGGCTAAACATGACGTAATTAAAATATTAACTGCTCATTATTTTTACTTTCTCCCTATACGTAGTATAGAGAAAGTATTGTATTCGCAAAAAAATTCGACCTCCAAATTTCAACGGAAATAGATGTTTTGGGGCCCATAGAGCTCGTTTTCTCTCTTTTTTCCGAACATGTCTGTCTATGTGTCTGTCTGTCTGTGGTAAAAAAGTTTGTAGGTGCTCTATCTTAAAAGGTAATCGACCAATCATTTCCAAAATTCATATTTAGTATTTTCCTAACCATGCCAAGAGTTGATTAGTTTTTGATGAAAGTTGCGGTTTATCCGGAACAAAATTTTATTTCTTATATATCTTTGTCAGAATGCAATGTAGATATATACAATTATATACAAAAGTTATAAATAATGTACTTTACTACAACTTTTGTTTGAAATATTTTATCGTAACACTGTTTGTTTAAGAGTTATTCTTGAATAATGGTTAACCGGAAGTTGTTGTTTATCCAGAAATGGAATTGTTTCATACATATCTCTGTCAGAATGCAATGAAGGTATATACAACTGTACACAAAAGTTATATATAATGTATTTTACTACAACTTTTGTTTGAAACATTTTTCTATAACACTTTGTTTTGGAGTTATTTATATATTACCGGCATAAGCTTCTATTTTCAATAAATATGGAGAAAGTCATGTGTTGGCCATATCAGATTTTTTTCCATGTATTGCATCTATTAACAAATGATTACCAGAAACTATCCCGTTTTTAAGAGAATTTCTATAGTTACTTCTTCGTAGAATAATTGTTCACCTTCGAACAAATTATTGCTAGGTAAAAAGTGACCGTGGCTCGACCCAATTACGTTTGGAGTTGAGCGTTTAATCACAGGGCAATGTTGATTGGAAATGTATTTGAGAGAAAAAATCATTCTCTGAAGATTTTCATTTCAGAGCGAAATTCAGAGATTTTTATGGGAATTAGAAGTTGCCCCTTGAAAATGTGTTCTGTGACACATTTTTTCTATATATATTCTCTAATTTTATTCTCTCGGACATAAATTCCACGCCTTTCCACAAACAAATTATGCGTTAGCGTGCTTCATAGCATAAATAACAATAAATATAGAAAATTTGAACTAATAGTTGGCAATTTTGGAATTAAATTGAGATTTACATGTAGGTAACCCTAAAAGGGATCCAGCGTATTCCTTGTGGTAATAAGCAATTGAAAGGGAATTCGTATATAGTTTTATCTATTTTCATACTTAATCATAAGGAAAAGTATACTCAGTAGAATTCTTGAGGTTTAAACGTTTCGGCAAGGGAAATCCATTGGAATTGGCCCTCCCAAACACCAGCGCCGTCATTTGGGTTCGGCCAGTTTTGGAACCAACCACCTCGTAAATTCATTACCACGGCTCTCTGCATAAAGGAAAGAAGGGAGAATTCGAGGGGTAGAGCGTAGCGAAAGGAATAGGGAAACAGGCAGGCTGTGGAGCGTTAGGCAGGGCGAAGGGGGACACCATTGCGAAGAAATAAGAACCTTCGCGTGATGGCGGAGTACTTTAGTGGCGAATATCTTCGACTGGAAAGGGGAAGTGAAGGTTTCCGGTCGATATACTGCGCGATTTATTCGTTCTATTTTCCCAAAAGAAGCCGGTGCAGATGACGCTGTGTGGGAGGAAAATGTAATGAACCGATGGGGACGAAGTGGGAAAAACTTTCACTCCGCAGTGGTCATATATTGATCAAAATAGCAAATTAGCTTTTTTGCCCCACTGTCAACGAATTTAATATAAGTCTCTTGGTGCAAGTATGCATCGCTGATTATGCAACGGTTGGTAAGTATTGAGAGCAGTCTGCAAAATATTATCAGTCTAATAAGTAATATTTAGCCTGCTTATATTAGTTATATTCCACAGAGCTGGTTATGGTTGGGCTGTGATATCCTCTTCTTGATACGCTGGAAGAACAATTTGGATATTGTACATGAGAGATAATGGAAGTTTTATCAGAGAATTAAGAGGGTTGGCACGATTGAAATTTTAAATTCGGTTATTTGGACTTAAAACGAGCAGTCATCATACATTTAGATTATTTTACTGATAGATCAATCTATTTCTATTATAATTCTCTATTATCAATAATTCAACACTTACAAAAATTACAAACGGTTGAATCTATGATATTAAATTAATAATTATGTCACTATGATATTTAAAAAAATTTTATGCATAAATAAAATAAATTATTATTCCTTTCCCTTCATTTTACATGAGGTATAACCACAACCCCTATCTGAACTCAGTGAACTTTGTCTGGAATGGCAAAAATAAGATTAATATTTATCTTAGTGCAATTCCATTGCTACTAATTAAGAGAGGATATTCGATCCACTTCAATCCGAAAACAACAGTCCTCTTGTTTTCTAGGATATCAAATTCAAATAGTCGTGCCACTTCATCGTAGCAGCTTTCATTTATTTACCTTAATATGATGATTATGACGTATCAACTCAGAAAAACATATACTTTTCCGTTATTATAACATATTGGAAGTGTTTTTTTATGTTTTTGAAATCTTTAAAGGAACTAATAAATAGTTCACGGGTCAGTGAAAGAGGAATTCCAACATGTAACAGTGCTTTGAAAGAATGCTTTTTAGACAGAGCGCATCTCGAAATTAATTTCGCGCGGAATATAAATCGTATCCCTGAAACTCGTTTGCAGAGCGGGATTCGATATCAGCGGAATCTCTCATGCATCTGTAAATCCTCGTAAATCCAGAGGAAAAACGCATTCTCTTTAATCGCCTCCTAGCGACGCGTACTCATAAATAAAAGCGGAGCAAAATGGAGGCCTTTGCGGGAAAAATGTTGATTCGAAGTTGACACTTGGCGACACGCAATAAATCGAAGGAACCGCTACTCGGAAACGAGTGGGAATTCGTAAACTGAACGAGGGATCTTATTTCTTGATTAAAAGCGGAATGCTGATTGATCGAAATCTAAAGCAACGCACTTCCCCTACGATGCTTTACGCTCGAACTAATTTTCCATGCTACGAGTAAAATGCTGGGTGTAAATAAACCTTTAGAGTAGCTACTATAGGCTAATAAATAAGTACTAACCGTTACAGAACTTGTTTCGTCTTATCATATACACAAGACTTGACCAGTAGCTCAATCGCGATCTATACACACATTTCTGACGAATGTTCGATCGATCGCAATATCTCAAATATCGAATACTTATCTTGAAAGATTTTTATCTTCGAATGCATGTATTTAGAAAAATTGATCGAACTTTTCTATAAATATACTAAAATCCTAAACTATCTCTCGAAAACACGTACAATTGATAGTTACTTTTCTTTTAGTGAATCCCAGACATAGTCTTTACAAGTCAATTTCTGTCGATACATCGATGTGGAAGTCGAGCGCATAGCAGTTTGGCAATACCAACTAAAAATTAATATATAATTTCTAACTACATCTCTTGTTTTATTAAAGTTATCTAATTCGATCTAGAAACTCACGAATTTATCGATGTGATTTTTCTGAGTGAAGTATCTCCATCTCAAACGAAATATCGATTATGTCCTGATACTTTTGTCATTTGCCGTAGTATTGAGGTTACCGATATATCCTAAATAAAAGAAATGGACATAACCAATTTATAATGAATATTTAATATAATGCCCTGCAAAATAAGCTCAGAACTTCAACAAGAAAATAAAAGCAGCGACTGAGAGCTAATAAGTAGATCCTGATCATTCTTAACTTCCTAGTGAGCTCGGTTTCGATACAAAGATGGTCTATTCTAAGCTTTAATAACCAGAAATATCAGCGACGGAAAGTTCCAGAAACTCTCATCTAAAATATGTACACTTTTGCGCATCAAAAAACAGTTTAGAAATTCATTATAATTATCAATGTCATAATGACTTTTAATTGATTGCATTTTCTGATTTAGAATTATGCTAATAATAACAAAGTGGGATCAAAACGACTGCATGTTCAGCATGATTTTGATAATTTACTTAAGCTAAAACTAACATGTTTACAAAAAGTAAACGATTCGTACTTAAATAAACATTCAAATCCAACGGCAAGGCAAGCTAGTGTTGGAGCTATTTAAAACAGTCGAGGATAACACGAAGCCGTGCTTTGCCCTTTAGCGTCTTTTTTACCTTTATTCAAGAGTTATTTACATATACAAATACACTTGCAAAGACCTCAACATTAGTTTAGTAAATACAAATCGAAAACTGTCACAGTCTGTGATAAGCACGCTAATGCTCTCTTTATTGAGCAATATACCTCTACGGATTAGTATTAATATTTAGTAAACGTTGTGCATTTTAGAGGTAATTGTGTCTATCTCGAATACATTTGCACATTTTAAAAAATTATATATCCTTAAAAAAGTGGCGTTAACACTATGAAAAATTAACGCTAGTTAAGTAGTCATTATTACAGCCTAAATGCTACATATTTTCTTGTAAACGTAAATGAATTACCAATACTAAATGTAGTAAGGACACCGTTCTCTCGTATAACTATTTTCCCTGAAGTTTTATAAACTCTACCAAAGTCCACGAAATTTTCTTGCTGTTGATTTTTAGGTTAAAAGTTAACTTTCTGTGTACTGCGGAAAAACTCAAATCGTCGGTAGAAGAAGCTTTTCTCCAAGAAACTAGGCTAACCGCTCTTAGACAGTTTTTCTGACCGAATACCCAGGTAGTGATTAGTGGTTTCAACTCCGCTTAAGATCAGAGGGTCCAGATGAGGCTAACAAAGGCGGTTGGCGCTAACAAGGTTGGCTCCCTTCTCTGCCCTTTCGTATTTAAGGTTTTAGCCTGGTGTTGGCTGATGAGAGAGTACTGGCAAGTTACTCCTAAAGCCGAAATATTATGCGAATATGAGCTTCGGTTACTTCCCCCATCTTCGCTATGAATCCGTCTCGAGCGGTTGTGGTTCCGTAGAGACATTCTTCGGCACTGTGCTGTTCTTCTCTCAAGTCAAACTTCTAGACGCTCCTTTTCTCTGCCGTGTCGAACGCGTTATCCTTTTAAGGCGCAGGCGGATTTACATCCATTGTACATTAATTTTTGGTTACCTCATAGAATTTTCTTACTTCAGGGAAAACATTTCCGTCAAGGTTTTGCTTCAGCTTCCAAATTTGCTCTAACAGAAAGAATTTAAATTTACACAATCCTAATCATGGATAAAACGATGATGCTAAGAAGGAAGACCTTAAATTTTATGATTCGACGAATAGGGGCATAGTTTCTTCTCACTTCAGATTTAAAATGGAGAATTATTTTAAGTAGAGAAAAGACGTGCAAGTTGAAGATAAAATAATTCCAAGACCCATGATCATTTTTGCAGTATGAATGCATGGAAAGAGCAGAAACATTGAGAAATTGAATCCGTCAGTGGACGAGATGATCTCAAAATACTTTTGATGAATCGTTTTGAAATCTGGGCTTTTTTCTTCTTAATCCGATCGATAAATTGAAATGGAATGTTTTAGCTTATCGTAAGCGAAGATGATTACGATTAATATATAGGAAATAAGTAGTAGCTAAGACATTTCGAGTGTCTCACAATCTCCTCCCCAATCCATTTCCTATCTCTCCCACGTCCTTAAAAAATAAATTAACAATGCAATTGGTTAAGTAAACAATTGAATACATTTAATTATAATTTTGTGAGATTTTTAAGGTCAGAAAATTATTGTAATATTCCATATTTAAGCTGATGGTCTAATCATATTGTGATTAATTTACCTATGTCATTGGCAAAAATTAATTCTTAAATGATGCCGATCAATAACATTTCATTGTTATTTACTTTTAAATTCTTGAACTGGCCATTCTTATTAATTCTTCGCGTGATTGGCTTGAATACGCACATCTTCAGTGTCTTTTATCACTTAATTGCGATGTTAGATTTAAGGTGAAAATAAACAACCTCGTCTCTTAAGATTTCCGTTTAAAGCGATGTCGGAGATGCGTCGCCTCGGAAAAAGGATATGTGAGCATCGGCAGCCGTATTTGAACGCTCCTTAAACATGTATTGCTGCAGATGGACGCCTTCGGGCCGTAATCTTTAATGATTCCGTTCCACTTTTTTGTCGAGCATCGTCAATGACTCGCAGCCAAATCCCCTCTCACTGCTATAGTCCTGAAAAAATAATTTCCCCTTGGAATAATTCCTCCCATGCGAATGACAGAGTAAAGCGATTCCCTCGAACTCCTGCAACGACAAAGAAAATGAAAAAAAAAATCGTTTTTTGCTTGATTTCTGCGTTAATTCCTACTCCAATTTGTATAATTTCATTTCATGTATACCGTCCACTTTACTATGGAAATGTGTCTTCTATGGAAAGATCGAAAGTTTATCGTGTGTAATTTTTCGGTGAATTTTAAATTCTAAAAACGTTAAAATATTCATTTATATAATTTATTCGAAATTAAAAGTGTAATCTCAATGCGATGTTAATATTGAAATGTATTTAGTTTTCTCAATATATTTTAATACTTTCTTTAAAAATGTTTCTTTCTAATATATTCATACTTTTATATATTACTTCTTTCCATCGACCCTTTAAGTTCTAGAAAATTTATTTTTAAAGGAAATTTAGAATTGGAAGAGAGAGGATTATTAGGATAGAGGATATATTATCAATTATATTTTTCCAGCCGTTTTAGAGAAAATGCGGTTTTAATCATCTGCATGAGATTTTTTATCACTTTTATATCAAAATGCAGTGGAACATTTTGGAATTGACAACGATATTCTACAATTAAAATTTAGGCTCGGCAAGTTAAATTCATAATTATCACAGAAAAGAATGCATCTCTAAATTTCTGTGATTACGTAAGTGTGTAATTTCCGTGATTACATCGTTTAAAAAGATAAACATGAAGCTGTCTTTTGGGATAAGTATTTTATTATACTTGTTCTATAAACGTGCCATTATTTCTTTTTAAACTAATACCAAAATTTGGTATTTTCCGAGATGTTTTCGTTCTCTTTCAAAACATTAGTCATTATGAAAATATAGCAATGGAATATTTTTATTAACCTACGCTTATAACCTATGATTTGCCGAAACTACGAAACGAGATCACAATTTGGAAAGTTTTCTAATTCAATTACCATGATGATCGATAACAAACGGCTCGAACTCTTTTATAAAAACTTTAATTTTAACCGTAGGCGAAGAAATATCGTACTAAGCGTTTTCCTTTTCATGCACTCCCTTTTGTGTTCGGCATAGGGCGACATCTAGCCCGTCTCTCTCAACGGCGCACCACGAATTATTGTCCCAATCAACGATCCAAATCGTTCCGTTTTGCGGGGGACTCATTTAAATAAAAGAACATTACGATCGCCTTTGTGCTCACACGCCAAAGCTGCTCATGGCATCAACCCAACCCCCTTGGAAAAGCACGCATTGCACACAACCCTCGTCCTTAATCTTCGCAATGGGCTTCATCGCCAGCAGCAGCAGCGTGTGCTGAGGACGTTGAGGCAATGGGAGAGATTGGATGCGCAATGCCGATTATTTAGACCCCCTCCGATATCGAGCGAAGTGACTCACGAAGACGTCCATTGCTTCCCCGAGGATGCCACTATCTCCCCCTTAGCGACAGTAAAACCGATCTGCAGAGGCTAACAGAGGCGCTCCTCCGGGGTGGAAGAGCATTGTGAAGGAGGGGAAATAGGTTCTATCGGGCGTCCATTGAATTGGTGGTGCCGCACCACCGGGTCTCCGCCTGTGCGTGTAGTCGCAGCGGAGGGATATCGCCCACGCTGCTTCGCAATCAGTGTTAGATCCCCGCTGTACGTCGTTGAGTCAGCGCCGGCGTTGGTGGTTACTCCCGCTCAGGAGTGGGCTTAGATGGAAGGATTTATACGTACTTCGTGAGTTTTCCACTCAGCATTCTCGGTAGGGCTTACGTAGCTGCTGGGGGCAAAGGCGAGACTATACGCTTGCGCAGCACATCCTCATCGCCAGAGCTTGGCAACGTTTTGCTTAGTTATATCCAATCTCTAAAATTAATCTTACGGAGGATTAAATGTCATGACCATACTTTGCAAAAGAGATTAGGTTAGCTTATAAATCTCTGTTATAAACTATAACTCAATTAATTCTGTATATGTAGTCATGATGTTGCAAAATAGATAAAAATAGATCAAAAGAGCAGTTCTATTTTTTCTACAGAATAGTTAATGGCATATGGCTTTGATGAGTAATCGAAATTCTATTATTGATCGTGGTGATTTCTTTTCAGTACTGGTTTAAATTTAATATTCAGCTGAATATTTTCGTTAACTTTCTCTCATTATTTATACTTAATGATGAGTAATAAATGGAAAATTTTCACTAGCTTTAATATCTGTATAATTATATAGCAATGAAAAGTTTCTAAAATGATTTTGAAACATATTAACTGTTTTACATTTGCTGCCACAAGAGAAAATTAGATATATCATGAAAATAAAATTAAAAAATTGAAATTATAAAATATACCTGCGAAAAGATCAATTCATGTACATATCTCTTAAAATATAACTATTTATATGTATCGTTGAGCTATTATAAATAATTAAATTTTGATAGAAATGCTGCCGATTTGCAATTACAAAGCTGAGTCACATTCTATGTTTTATCCTTCAAGTATATCAACATCGCACTGAAATCAAAAAGGTGGCCACTAGGCAATTTAAGTTTTCTTTGAATGCGGGTCTTGGAACATCATCTAGCGATTCAGATTGGTTCATTAGATTCTGTTTGTTATCGTTGATTATTATTACATTTTACATAGATACAGCTTCCATTTTGACAAATTTTCACAAAAAAGATAGTTTTCCATCTTGTTGGAGAAAATTTTAAATTCACTTCGATATGTTGCACGTATTATGCGGAGGTATTACTGCAATATATTCCGATTGAGTATTCTAATATGATTTTTCTTTAGATTTTATATAGTTTTTATTACAAGAGCAGATTTTGAGTTACTTTTATTTAATAATATTACGGACGCCTTATTTGACCAAATATTGAGATTAGATAAAGTTTTAGGAAAGAATCAAACAATTAATTGTTTAACACTGCGTAATTATTCCTAGTAGAAATATATAATCTTAATATTAAATTTCGACACAGTTGTAAATTTGGGATATGATGAATTTAACTGCAGCGCGGTGGAGTTGGGCTCTATATTCCAAATGCAAATGCGGTTTTGTCAATCCGATCCCAAATGATTTGCGTATATATTCAACCATTACCCATTAGCGTATATATTCAACCTAAATATCCTGATAACCCGAGAGAACTTTCAGTATACACCAGAAAATCACGAAATCTTTCATATACATAGATTATTTTGACAACTTAAAGAGAAATAGTCATTTATTAATTCTAATGATCACTCTAATATTAGCTATCTAACCTCGGTTTACTTAGAAGATTTATATCAGCGCAAACTTGTTCGAGTTGTTCCTGTCTTATCAAAGTTGAACTTCTGTTTCTTGTTAAAGGAGAATTTATACTATTTTTAAAAAGCAAAAACTATGTGTTCATTTTAATTTACAAAGAGTACCAACAAGGAATTTTGAGGAAACATACCACAGATTTTGATCTAAAATTGTAGAAAACTAACGGATTTTAGCCGAAGAGTAATTTTCAGTTAAATTTTTCGTTGGCTGCCTTTGTTTTAAATTTGTGAGCATCACATGCAATCATCGACCCTCTTCTATTCCACGCGTCCTAATTTTTTAACGCGATTAATATCATTTCGCTCCCTCCTCATGGCCGTCTATTCCCGTCCCTCCTTACAAACTCCCCTTTGCACAAACCTCGTAAAAAATTCTACTGCCGCGAGTACCGCGCATGCGTAGGAAGGAACGTCATCATCTGATATATTGGAGCTTTAAAGTCGGAAAGATGCGAAAAACTCGTTGGGCGTTGTTGTAAAAAGCCTCGTTCTCCCTCAGACTCTTCCAATACGCGTTGCCCATAAGCCTTTTGACGAGCGCCCGAAATTTCGATTCGCAGGACAAAAGAAGGATCGCTTCTCCGAAGGTAATTACGGGGAGGAAAATTCGATGACGGCGGATCGATTGCAGAGGATCGAAATTAGCGACTGATGACAGAGAGATGACGAACGGATTAGCTTTTGGAATGCGTGAGGAATATTAAGCAGCTAGGACTGTGCGAGTTGTCACGAAGAATTAATTCTGATGATGATCGAGATCAAAATAATAATGCTGAGGGTCTTCTTTGGCTGCAACAGGAATCGGCCGAATTCACGAGACCGTGCAATTTCAAGCATGAAATTGCTAAGGAAGGAGTCACGAAATGAAATAGGGACAGTGGATCTTCATAGGAGAACCGTGTTTTAGCTAGGGATATGCAGATATTTTAGGGATGTACTAGGCATAGGTATTATTTTATATCGTTTTCCCTCTAGTATTTTGTGAAATATGTAGTTACGTTACAATAATAGAGCAAACGGCAAGTTAGCAAAATTTTAATTTATATAATTTTAATTCTCACTTTTATAACTTTCTTTATTTTACATTTTTCTTCTGTATCATTATATATTTTTCAATATCTTAAAAATTATCGCGGTGTCTTTTATCTATTGCTACCTTCTCATTGGTTTTGCTCATATCCTTATTCAAGGATAATTTCAGTGGTTTTTGCTTGGGGCTTCCATGTCCACAAACATTGTTATTTCTAAGGTTATATCAAATTAGTATGTTTCATTTATAGAACTCATCATTTGACGACTTTCTCTCTGTCTCTCCGAATAAAATCCATTTATTCGTTTAAACCCAGAGATACATCAAACGTGCATTCCAACAACATCAACTGGGCTTTCACTTTTAACTCATTATATAATATGTAAAATTACAAAAAAACCATATTTAAAGCAAAGTTATAATTGGATTCTTCATATTATCGTATATTATTACATTAACCTGATTTTATGATTAGTTGCCCAGGTTATCAAATTCTATTAAATTAAACTTAATTATATTTCTATTTAAACCCTATAAATGCCCTCTTATATGACAAAAAAGGAAAAATTACGATGTAATTTTTGTACTTGATTAGTCACAATATAATTTTGTACCATATTTTTTATATCAAATGAACTAGATTAATCTATTAAAAGCCCTTATTAATGCTAGATTTTTAACCCGTTAATTACATTCAAGTAGAGGTTGATAAATGTCGGAGACCGGAAATTACTTTATTGTCATGACTTTCCTCATCCTTCCTTAAGTTGTCTACTGGAATATATAATAAATATAATTCCAGGAAATTTTTATCTTCTAACCCGTACGATTCAAGTCCTGATAACTATCAAAATTTTAAATAAATATCTTTTCTACTTTTCATTATTATAAAGTACAATTACATATACTCTATTTAAAAATATTGGTATTTTATCTTAAATCGAGAAGAAATTTTATCGTAAATTAAGTAAAGACGTTCGTACATAGCTTAAAGTAGCAGGAGTAAACTATAACATTTAATGTCAACGGAACGTGCGTCTGATCTAAATTCATGACATTTATGGTGTTGCTTTTCAAATGAAAACCTCTCATTCGTGATTTATCAATAATTTTTTTATAAAATGTCAAGAATAATACTGTGCTTAGAAGATTCAATTGAATTTATTTTTCTCAAGTAGTACTGACCACGATATTCATCTTTATCCCTATAGTTCTGTAATTTGGGGAATCTTTATCTCTAAAAGACAACGAAACTAATTATTGATACAATACCTTTTAAATGAAGAACAATTACCTCACAAAGCCTATATTCTATATTATTTGAGGAATTTAAACGTTATAGCATTGAGATAGAACGAAAAAGGTAAACTAGATGATAAAATGGAAGATAGAATAACAAAGATTAACTGTCGTTGCTACATTTGAAAATCTTTTAATTTTATGATACGAATGAGAACTATATGTCTGCAGTGTATGCATTAATTTTGAACTTCCTTAAGGCGTTATTTTTAAGAAAGTTAAAATTCAAAATAACGTAAAGATCTATAGTTTACTATCGATATTTTTGTTACTGTGTCGTTAAATAAAACTATCATTCTGCATTTATAGTGAAATCTCCTTTAAGGGATGTTGATCCTTCAACTTCTAATTAATCAAATATGGTTTATATTCTCATTTGGAGGGGATCTAACCTCTTAAGGAGCACTCCTTTTGCCATTTTCCTCATGGCCTCATTCGCTGGTCCTTTATCCGCGATCTACCTTGACTCCTAATTTCGATTTCATCTCCATACTTCCTAAGTATCGAAACGGTAGCGAATCGAATGCGCCACGGAACTGACAATCAGCTCTTAACCCGTCGCCAGGAGAGACAAAAGATGGGAGGATTCATCTCCGGACCACTCCTCGAACATCTGTTCGGAATGTAATTATTTTCGATGTAATCACCGCTCCTTCCTCAGCCCCCTCTTCGGTATGCATGCAAATCCGTCGGAAGGGGAGGCTCGATCGGGACCTCCCGCGGCTTAATTGCCCCCAAGTATAAACCTCTCTTTCCCCCTGTGTGACCTTTCTCCATTCCATTTCCTACTTCCCCACACACACATCAATCAATCTTCGCTGCATATTTTTTCTCAATCGCCGTGACACAATTGGACGAATGTTTTTGCGTCAGCTGTATTAACTTCCGATGCCCCTGCCCGATGCGACCCGCACATCTCGCCTGGCGTTCCTTCCCCTACACTCCTGGCGTCGCTTCGTTACGGACACTTCTGCTGCTTTCCTCCGATGCATAAGGGAGTCCGAGGGGCGTCTTTTGTATCCTGGTCTTGCGGGAAACTGGAGGGTGTGATCTCAAACGTGATGCAAGAGCATTCAGAAAATAATTGGAAGGAAATTCATTTTCTATGAGGAAAAGGATGAACATGCGAATCCTTAGAATATTTATAATTAAATAGGCGAATATAATTCGTTTATAAGAAATATGAACAACGATTGACTATAATTGGGTTACCCAAAAATATCGCCAAAGATGTCCTGTAAAAATTTCCGGGGTCTTATGTCGAAGTGAATGCCATTAAAAACAAATCTCCTATTCTGGAAGCAAAAGAAGTTGATCAATATTGTGATCGATCCATGGTTTCCATTGGTCACATCCAATAATGGTTATGAAGAGTTAAATATTTGAGATGAATGGCGTTATATTTTGCGCTGTTGAGTTATGGTGAGTTATATTTTGGGCAAAATCTTTCAAACATCATTTTATTCTTATAACTAATTCAATTAGGATATTTCTTCCCGGATCTCTTAAGTTTTATTTAATACATATTTCTTCTAACATTTCTCATAAGGTCTCTATCTATTCCAATTAAAACTGTACGAATATGAGGACATAAGAGGAAACTTTTAATCTCAATCCCACCGAAATAGAAAAGTCTTATCGTCATTATTAATTTATTTATCTATTATTAAAACTACAAATAGGCACAAGGCCAGGTGGTAGACATATCATGTGGGGAGGAAATTACATTATCTGCCTGGTATTCACCCTAGTCGGGAGGAAAACCCCCCAAAACCTCCCGAAGGCAGTATGTAATACATATAATTACAAAATATGCAAAAATGTTTCAATATTTACAACCATTATACAAAATTTAAAATATTACAATATTATAAAAATCACAACATTATAACAAAATTACTAAACCCTTCTAATTTTATTGATAAATATATTATAAGAAGGGGGATAAGGTTTTAAAACTCGAGAGTTTTAATATCTGACCTGACTTAATATTTTTTCTCAGTATTAAAATTACTTTGACATTTTCAAAATGGTCGTCTTTACTTCTACGAATTTACTCCGCGGTGGAGTTGAAAATAAAAATCATTTTATAAAATAAGCGAGGCAATGGAAATTCAGTTCTGTTCTTTTTATCTTACGACATGTTCCTTCGATTCTCATTATCTGTTAGCGTAACTTTACTTTAAAACCGGATATCGGATTGCCATGTTTTTTTTTGAGAAAAAATGTTGAATGAGTTTCGAGATAAGCGCTACGACGAATTAGATTCGTAATTCAAGGTACTTCAGAAGTTTATCTGCCAATATTCTGATAGTGATTTTAGGCACGTGATCCTCTATCATACGAAAAGAAGCACGTTTATAATTGCTTATTCAAACTAGGCACTACATCAATGTAAATCTTGATAATTTTGAATGTCCTAATTGGTATAACACGGACAACAGAAAGACTGAAAAAATAGTATTTTCACAAGTAATTTGGAATATCCGGGATATAAAATAAGAGCATGTCGAAATCAGACAATTTTAATCTGCCATTTAAACTTACATTGGCAAGGGTTGCGATACTTAAACTGTATTTTTATTCCCTGGCCTTATGTTTCTTCGAATTTTATGTTTAAATAAGGAAATACCAAAATTTGTCACATATTTCATAGTGCAATATTGCTATCTCCTACTTTCAAAATCAATATTTAGCAACCATATACCATAACCTTAGTAAAACTTATCTGTTTTCTGAGAGACTAAGACACAGCAAAAACTATTTTATGTCATTCAAATATAAATATAAAAACAATCAGAACATCCACAATTTAATTTTTTCAGCTCTCCAAATATCGACAGTCTTAGGAATGCTAAGAGCGATAACTACGTACTACAACTTGAACATGTGATGGAAAATATTCTGTGAAAGGAAAACCATCCAATTCATTACAAACTCATTCGTCTTTCAATGAAATGTTTTCTATAAAAGTCAGATGAAATGAAGGTTTGTTACCGTTCTGTCTCTCTCGGAAAACGTTCACTAAGACTCGAATAAATCTCATTTTGCTTTAATGTGAGTAACTCGTCATTCGGCGCCGTCTTCTTCATATTTCCATTCGAAAAAGAATCGGATAAAGGTAGGCCGAGGATAATTCGCGGCTTTGCAAAAATGCCCTCAGGAAAGCAGTGTACCTTAATTATCTCTGGTAATGAGGTTACATCAGCGAGATTACGGAGAGAAAGAAGGAGCCAAATATTTGGGGTAAAAGGATTCCGGAGGGGTCTCATTTTTATAATTTTTCAATCCCTCGCGCTGGACAGCGAGGACTCTTATCTTCTTTCACACTCCCCTTTTCATAGCTATTACTTCGTTAGTGCCCTTCCTCCGAAACTTCCTTACGGATCCTCGTACTCATCAATCTCTCACGCCAAACCACCTCGCCCTTCTTATTTTTTACGTTTTCTCTCCACTTCGCACATATTTCCACCCTATCCGAAGGCGCCTTCAGCCCTCTTCTCATTTCCCGCTTCTTCCCTCCCTTATTTCCCCAATCCGCGCAAGAAGCCAGCCAAACAAACGATCCTCCAGACGGCTGATAAGACAATGGAAATCCTCGCCTTTTAACAATCCACCAAAAGACAGAGAATATGAATTTGCCTTATCACTCTTTCAAGACCGAGATTTGTTCTTTTTCCTCGCTTCTCGAAGTTTTACGCCCACTATCATCGTAACTAAGCCCATCGATAAAGAGATCTTTTTAACGGCGATTATCGATCGATTTTTCGCTTGGTTTTATTTTAATCCACAAGAAAATCGGCCCTTGTTTTCGTATCGTTCTCTCGCCTTTATCTCAGTGATGAACGCAGGCATACGAGGAGAGGTCTTTGTGAGAGGCACGTGCCAAGTATCTTATTTTTGCGGCGATGCTCGGGGTGAGATAGCGAGCAATCTTTTGACGATTTCTGCCGGAGGTGGTGAAATTGCGTGAATAGGAACACTCCAGCAGCATTTTCGAATTATAAAATGCGATGCATGAGAGCGTGATGTACCAATTATTTTAATTTTTGTAATATTCTCCCCTCCATTCCCCGTATTGTGCGCTCAGTTTCCAAGAAAATATTATGACATTCTTCTGATTTTTGAAGCACTTGTCACGCTTAAGAATTCTGTCTTTTGAAATCATTCGCAGGTACGTCTCGGTGAAAACCCAAGAACGTAAAATTAGTCTCCCATTGAACAGTATTGTTATGCGCATTCACAAATCCTTTGATAGCCATGATTTGTTTTCCATGAAGGTTTTCCTTTTTTATGTCTATGTTATGGTCGTATGTAATTCTTTTAAGAGTTTCCCTTTAGTTGATTGTAATTAGAAAATATTTCTGCTCAAGTTTCAAACTACGACCTTCTGTTTTGATCGTCTCTCAATTCCTGTTGATTAATAAGAACAGTAATCAATTTTTCATTATTTATTTTTCTATTAAAACCTTCTTTAGATCTTCTCAAACTGCAGATTCCAAATTGACATATTATTTACGTATTTAAACATTTTTACTCTTCCTCTACTTTGACAGAAGAGGTGTTAGCGTGTTATCATGTTCAAAATTCAAACTCATATGAAGATATTTTTAATGTCAAATGAGGATTCATTGCTAATTACTCCTTGAAAAAATTACACCCTCGATTGGGGCCTGTCTTCGTATTTTTTATTGCATATTTTACTTTACTCGAATTTTATTGAAACCATTGTTTTCAACCTGAACGTACTATAAATTCGGCTTTTATTCTAATAGGTTACGCCTTCTTTGACACGCTCTCCCCATTGACCATTCAAGACCATAAAAGTAGAATTTTGTTTCCATCAACGCATTAGCATCCGAATCGGTTACACGTATCAGTTATTCAAAATTTCCTAAATTTTGGAAACTACTTCCCCCACATGAATATGGATTTAATGAGAGCACCCATATTGCTCTGTGTATACTTTCAAAGTAATTATTAAACGTAAAATTGAGCCCTCATCACATATTTATTGCGTTTAAGAGGAGTTAATTTTCAGATAATGGAGAGGAAAATCAATTGATTGCATTTGTTTTAAAAGCCTAAACTGAGGGCTGCTGTTTGTGAAAAAGTTTAGTGTTTCCTTATACAGCGTTATGAAAAATATCGTTTTAAACTAAAATTCGATTTACAAAATATCATTAACTTGAATAGGCTTTATCAAGCTTCATTTTTTATGTATTTCAACGTGTGTGAGATACTGCTAGCAGTTTTTATGTTTATATTGATCTCATCCTTATGCAACTTCGTCGGTGTTATAAACTTATGTGTATTAATATAAACTTATATGTATTTGCTAATATGTCCCGAAATATGACATTTTGTTATTAAGACGAATTGTGTCCTAGTGACGCCTCTAAGGGTCTTTGATTTCTGGCATTCGCCCTTGCCTCAACATATGTAACTTTTAAATTGAGAACATTCTTGGTAATATATCTATATTTGCAATTAAATATCTATGATAATTATTTTATCAGTTCCGTTGAACTCATCGGTAATGATTAGTTTACGTGAAATGACCTTTCGATTGGTTTCGAAGCGAAAGAGCGGGGCTTGTTTCGTTATAGATCTTATTACTTTATTTATATATTAACTTGGATCCCTAGGGGCAGATACGATCTCTGAAATTGTTTTGCGGCAGATAATAAACTTTTGATTCTTACCTAGGAACATTCTCTGAAAATATAGAAAAATACTTGAAAATGAACTATGAATAGATGCCATAGATAATAGATAGAACTATCAATAGATGCTAGGACGAATCGTTTTAAAAATTCATTCTTTCCGCGAACGATACGCGACAATAACCGAATAAGGAAGTAGTTTAGATTCAACTGGTGTTTACACCCCCTGCCACACGCCGAAAGGCGGCTTGTAGAGTATTAATGTAGATGTAGATCAATATTTCATTGACGTTACTTACATCCACTGTCTCGGAAGAATATTGATACACCCCATAAAAGTAAAAAAGAAGTACTTCACTCAAGGATGAATGAAGGCGATTTATAAACAATGAATAACCCACTTATTTGCTATTATTGTGTTATGTAATGTGTATTAAGATAGTGAGGTTGGGTATCGCTTAGAGAATTAGAAGTTGAGCTAAATTGTTTTTTGAGACGTATAGGTATCAGAGGTGGGAGATGATGATGAATTAATTTTATTAAAACACATAGGTTCGTAATAATCAATGAGGATTAACCCCTTTCAATTCCCTTAATAAAATAAAGGCAACAAAAAAGTGGAATTCTGCCCCTGCAAAAATAAAGATAGTATTTTTCGTTCGCTTATGTACAGTCCTGGCCAAAATTATCGCAGCACCGGCCGTAAGGATCGCTAGGGAGGTGCTGCGTTAATTTTGGCCTTCAGTGTACTAGTAAAAATTTTAAATGTTATAATTTCGTTTTATCTGTTCAGTTATTACGCTTCTATTCTTTTTTTATGCATTTAAATATCTTTTAAATGTTAAAAATGCTACCCTAATTTTCTACATTTTCTACATGCATTATAAACTTAAATAAGAATAAAAAATTAAATTCGGGTAATATCTTGAAATTTAACTTAAATTTTAAATGATGTCGTAAATGAAAGTCTCCAAATAATCTCTCGTAGTAACCTATATGTACTCAAAGACTGAAGTCTACTTCTAAAATTATGTACAATTTGATATATATTTCCCTTAGTCGTAGCTGGTAATTTCCTTAATCATTGTTTTCAAATAATATATGGCCATAAATAAAGACATTTGTAAGGAAAATTTGGAATGTAGGGTAACCCCGATTTTGTATTGTAATATTGTTATTTTATTAACATTTATTTAAGAAAGGTCAATTGCTTTGTGTTAGGTTACAATAAAAATGCAATGGAAAAGTTTAGTTAAATTATTTAAAAATGTTATTCATGGAATATCTGACTGCTTGCTTAAACCTTTTTATTAATTAATTATTATGTTTTATGAATATGTATTTAGGTTATTTACATCTAAAAAGTCTTCAATTTAAGTAAACTTCAGTATAACTTGGTAGACACATCTAAAATGTTTGTACGAGTAGGTAATAAGTACAACTTAACATTTTATTTTGAATAATTAAAATTAAATAGAAAATTGGTAGACAGATATAAATTCAATGACTAATTTTTGAGATGCATCCGAATTCTTATAAAACGCTTTAGCTTTTTACGGTCTTAAACCTTTTTTTGATTATTGCGGTTTCGGATGGGGTTAAAAAAAAGCAGTATTGATTACAGAGTTTTTGACATCCATTCTCTCTTTTGAGATCACTGCCCTCACGAATAATGAGGATAAAAAGTGGAAATAAAGGCCGATGAGAATATGTTGGATAGGGCATAAATAGGAGCGGACGGTGAGAGCACAATGAGAGCCCCTTAAAGAAAGAAGAAGGAATGGGTGGGAAAATAACATGCGGAGGATCCGAAAGGAAAGGAAATAATGCGGTAGATCTATGAAGGTCTATTATCTGGTGACAGAGGTCGGAAGCAGAGTGGTCTTAGAGAGAGGAAAGACCAAGGTTAAGTTTCTACTAAGAAATACCTGAGCTCGCCGACAAAAAGCATGGGTTTTGGTAATCGTAGAAATTAAGAAGGCAGTACACGAGGAAGAGAGGTAATTGTACTGTGGTAAAATTGAAAGGACTGTGATGCTAAAATTGAAAATTTATTGTATGATAACTCCATTTTGAGAGAATCGCCTTCCATATAATTCTTGTGCAGTAACTAAATAAGTTATCAAGGCATAATAATAAATTTTAATCAAGGAGGTTCCGAGAAATATGCTCCTCAGATATGGATGAATATATCCATACCTGATCTGTACCACGTTATTGTTTCAAACCAACTGGAAGCTGTAAAGGCTTGTTCTACGAAATGGTGAGTGCCGGTAGAGATTATTTTGCAAAAATTAGTTGCACTTCCTGCAGGTGGTGTACGGGAAACTTATGCAAGAGATGCAAAGGGTATCGAATTAAGTATTACATAATTGCGGAAACTAACAAGTACGATTAAGAATATTATTTTGCGCATATTTTGGAATCTATTAAAATAGCAGGAAAATATTTTATTTGTGAATCACCATTCATCGTCATCCGTTTTCGTCAAAAACTGCAAAAACGATGTCTCAAATTTATAATCACAAAATCCAAAATAAGCAACACTACAGGAAGATGGTGCCATTTGTTGCACCACTGAAGGCAATCGGCAAATAAGTTTGATTTACACGTTATGCTGGATAAAGTCTAATGTTAGGTCATACTTAAAATTAGATACATGTGCAATGAGTCTCTGGAACGTCAGAAGCAGAAAAAGTCTATGGTTCCGGAGATGGAGGAAGAAATTTAAATATTGAAAATTAACGCTGATTGTATCAGATGATTAAACGGGGAAATGTATCCTTTGAATATAATTTAAATCTTTAAATGCCAAAAAATTCTACGACCGAGTAGCAGGCCCAAAGTTTAACTTGCAAGGCATTATCACCATGTAACGGAGACAACTTTTTCCTGTTGCACGCCGAATATATCGTAATTTAAATGGAAGTATAGCAACTAGGCGTCTGAAAGAAGAGAACTCGACTTATCTTGGACAACTGCAAATCTAGTATGAATATCAATATTAATTGCTGAGGAATAAGAAGTCTACTGTCTACTATCTGCTCTATTATATGGATCGATGGAATTCCTCGATTTCTAATGTATTTGATGATCTTTTAAATATCTGCGCTAGCAAATAAATTATCCATATAGAGGAGATAAAAAAACATTCCAAAAAATATTCACGGTATGAATTTTTCTTGGTGATCGTTTGGTAAGTGTGGGTTGTGCCGATCAGTACAGGTATATTTCTGATGAAATTGGTGGTAGAAGGCGTGACGTGGTAAAAAGACATAAAATAAAATACTTAGTATTTTTCAACAGTAGCTTTATTGTTCGACCGGTTTCGCAAGCGAGCTTGTATCTACATCTCCTGAAGACGCCCAGTGAATTGGTCCTGGGGGAATTCGTACGCGGGGAATTGATCCCCCGCGCTGATGTTGTACTACCAACCCAACCCCACCCAACCCAACCCACCCCCTGGTTTATTTATTTATAACATTAACCAATAATCAGGGCGTGTAGATTAACATAAGACTGAATAACAGTAGTACAACATCAGCGCTGGGGATCAGTTCCCCGCGTACCAATCTGTCGGGAGATCAATTCCCCGCATACGAATTCCCCCCGGACCAATTCACCGGCCACGCTTTTTAAGGTATATTTTTGTTTTAGATTGAAATGTTGACCAATTTTGTTCACCCGACGTACAATTTCTGATTATACTCAAAATTAAATTTTTAAAGATTTCGTTTTCTAAACAAAGAATGCACTCAAGTGCTATTTATCTCTCTTCTTTTGAAACTTTTATCTGCCTTTTCTTCACAATGAATTCTACTTATGTCGTTTATATTCGACGAAATCGATTATGAATGAGACTGAAAATCGCATTCCTACTTTATCTCAAGGATTTCGTATAGGAATAAGCTTGCTTTAACAATCTGTACTCGTTTATCAGGAAATATTAGAAATATTTCAGCATAAGATGCAAAGGATATAGAACGATCTGCTTTCTTCAAAATGTGTGAGAATAGGAAATAAATAAGAATTTTATTTTTTACTCATCTGTCAAATATATCTACCACATTTTTTTCGAAGTTAACCAGTGGTGTCGCTAAAATATTAAATCGTCTTTATATTCTGTTCAAATGTTAGTCTTCATTAACTTCCTCTCTCGAAAAGAGAATTTGAAAAATCCATGGTATTTGAGACCCCTATCTGCAAACAAACATTTTGTGGGAGCCCCGTTTGAAAGTAAATATGTATGGAAACTGAAACATAAAGTTTAAGTCACGTGTTTTGTATCTGTGTTAGATTTACTTTATAAGTAACATTTCATTAAATTAAGTTTCTCTGTAATTTAGATTGACCCCCATACATGTGCACAGATGTATATCATGAAGTCAGACGTTTATTTATAATAGGAACAACTTTAAGACGTATTCGACCCAGCATAAGATGGGCGACATGCTTCAGAGGATTTGCATAGAGGCGAGCGAACGCAGAGCGTTATTGGTTGGCATCTCCTTGACGCCATGAGCGTGTGGGAGGGAGAGAAAGTAACGTACCCTAGTGCTGTCAATGCCACTGGAGGCAGACTCTCTCCGCCACCCAGATAGCCTCCCGACCCCCCTCGACTCCCTGTTGAGACACTGCCCTCTAATTTCTCTATGCTACCCTCTCATTACCCCTCCGGCGTTACTCCCACGGCATAATAAAGTCATTTGTCCCAACCCTTCATTCCCACGCCTGATCATGGCCCCGGGTTCGAACCTTCCCCATTCCTCTCCCGTCAACACTTCAGCGTGGGAGGTCGCTCCCATGTCCGTCTGCTACGCCGAGGGAATGGTCTTTTGGCTCTACTGTAGCCCTTTTCCAGGGCTGAAGACTATCGAGGAAATTTCAATGCTTTCATTTTCATTCCATTCATCAAAATAGCCATAGGCAATAATAAGTAGCTAAAGCGCTCTTAAATCGCTATTAGAATCTGAAGAAAGATTTGCTATGACCATTGAATATCCTCTCTTACTGAGATTTGTATCACAATGCCCTCTATTTTATTAGAGTCAGTCTATAAATGGAATTAATATCAAGAGCGGCTTGAGGTTGCACTTGATTGGTCAATGAATTCCACAAATTAAATGCCACTACATTAATCATACCGATTAGCTCACCCACTCAACTCTGTCACGGGTAACCACAATATCACAATTTGCGCTCAACAATTTGAATGGCGATTCATTCAACAAAATTCGATTTGCAGTTCGCTTAAATTTAAGAGTGTAATAATTTCGTTATCAACATAATAAATTATATGAATTCCTTGTACGTATTCACCTGAGAGAAGGTGTTCAAATAGTTGCATATTCACGTTTAGAGATCATCCAAAAATATTTTTAATGGATAAACCCGTAACTGAGAACCTGCAAAAATTTATTTTTAGCTTTATGCTTTGAGTTACTTCGTTACGAATCTTGCATTATTACAATTAAAATCGTGCGAAATTAGAGTTGCGTCTTTGAATGAAAAAGTCCCCATGGATCGGATGAGCGGGTAATCTTTTCGAAATTTCCACTTCCTTAACATTAGAAGTTCAACATCCATCTTTTATGCTGTATGACAAGCCAATAGCAACTTCAATAATATAAATAAACACCAATCTAACTAACAACTACAACGTTTCTATCCATCGATAGATTTTTCGGTTACTTTTCGCAGAGTAATCTAGTTCTAGTTCTAAGTCAGATCATAGGGTTTGTACACGTATTAATCAAGTTCTAAAGAGTTGATATGCTCTCATATTTCGACGTGAAAATTATCGTATTTGCAAAATAGAAGGTCCTACAGAGGATCCTATATAATTTTCCGACTTAGTTATTAGGTTATTATCTTTTGGAAGAGGTTTCCATCCTTTCATTTCTCAAATTATTTTTATCAATTTATTTGAATATGCTATTTGAAACTAAACTAACGATTTTTGATTGTCAATATAAATATTATACATTCATAATGTTGACGCATATAGTTCATTATGCAAGAAAAACGCGATATCTGAAAATGACATATTTTTCATACCGTGTCCACAATAGTTCATTAATATTCGAGAGGAAAATCTGCTGCTTTTTATTATTGTGTACATTTTGAAGAGTTAATTTGGTTGAAATTGAGAAAAAATATAATTCCTGCTATGCATGAGTTTCATCATATTTAATTCGTAGATATTCACGTGTTCATTCACGCTGTAATCTCATCGTCATCTTTAAATTTCACTTTTTTTGATTGAGTCGTAAAATAAAAATTACCTCTTTCACTTGCATTGATTAAGATTCTGTTTTAAATAACTCAACTATATCGTTTAGGTAACATAAATTTACTTATTGTTACTATATGTTCTACATATAGTGATGTTTCTTCTATTCTTTTAGTTATAACCATCGGATAGTTTGCGCAGGATCTTCACACCCCCTTCTTCATGGGTGTTTCCCTGTAGTGAATACATTCTTTCCTAAGAATATCTTAGTATTTTTATATCCACAATTCCTCTATTATTTTCTCAGCTATCTCTTTAACTTAATTATTGTATAATCTATGACGGTGAGGTAGATGGAAGAAGGAGCTTTTACTCTCAATTTCGCCCGAAGAAAAACGAATTATAATAATTATTATTTTCTAGAAAAATACCTATTTTATCAGTCGATGTTTGATTTAGATCCAAAATTTTTCCATTCTGCTTGAAATTTAATCAAAAGGCGTCTTTCCTGTTTATTTTTTGTATGAGATTTATCTTTGTCGATCAATAGACCATGGCTCTGCTCTATCTCCTCGTCCATGCAATCTCTCTTTCGGGAGATTGAATGACGCTGTTTTGAATCTCCACCCCTTTTCCCAATTCCCTCGCTCTCCCTCGAATAATAATCGACACGGAAATTGAGGGATGAAAGATTTCTATCACTTTGGAGAGGAGCGGGGACGTGGCCGATATGACGAGTGATTCTAAATGGGCGAAATGACTTCGATCGGCACTTTAGCCGCCCGAATTTTCCTCTCTCCAAACTAGACGCGAGTTATCGATTCCATTGCTCTTCGTCGAACTATTTCTATATTAGACATTAGTTTCTGTTTCTGCTATCATATTCTGATCAATGGAATGTTTACATTTGTCATTTGGCTCATGCTTGAGAAAAAAGTATCTTTTATTTTCTTTTGTCACGGTCTTCATTATTGCTGTGATGTAATAAAAGCTACTGAGGTATGAGTGAATAATTGCACTGATCAATTGGTCTCTCCTTATGGACTGACAAGAAAAGTGTTACTCGTAGAGTCATTGTGCTTCACTTGCGTTGACATGTTCCGCTTATAGCATTCTGGGTTAGTGAGGAAAGCAAGGGCAAACGGCCTCACTCCGTATCTTGCCTAGTAAACCTAATTCCCCTTGCAAGCTGTAAGTAGCTTATGACAGCCGGGATGAGATACCAACCGGACTTAGGACTGAATACTTTATAGACAGAATTGAAAATAATAAATTTTAATGAAAGATTTTCCACTTAAAGTTTTCGCTATGAAGTGTGTGCTAAATAATGAATAACATATTCGTAACCAATTTTTGCTTCAATGCAATGGAAGAAAAAATCTTCATGCTATATGAACAATACTTCAGGCGTGATTTAAGGGTAGCCTTCCATTACATAGAAAAGAAAGAGCACATTTACACCGTGCCGCTAAGCCAGAGTCTGATTAGCATCTAATCAACGAGTCTTTATAATCCACCCTCCAACTCCACCTCCATCTATGAAAGCCATTGCCATTATGGTGAAATTATAAAGTTGAAAGTCAAACTTTGAAGTTGTAAAAACCTATACTATTTCGCCAATAAGCAATTCGCTGTATACCACATACTCCACGAACCACCATTTTATTTTTTATTCATTGTGGACTTGGTCTCCTCACTAGATGAGCTCTTTGTTTCGCAGTGGGCAGTATTTACTTATCTAGGAATGAGTTCGCTCAACCATTCGATAATTCTGTGTAAAGAAACAAAAAAATAAGTTCATTCTCTCTCTTGTGATAAAAGGGAATTTAAAGTTCATTAACTGTACATTACATATCATCTATGAGTTATGCGAAAATATTATTGTTTTAATCTACATACATTGTAATAGAAAACATCTTACTCTCCTACGTTGCTATACATAATTTTTCTCTCCTTTTTATTCAATTCTCTGAAATCAATTATTCGGGTATTCTTAAAACAATCTCTCCTCGATATCAACTTTATTGTTTTGATTATTCCGCAACATCCTCTCGAAAATTTCTCATATTATAATAGAATATAATACAATAATAAAATATTAAAGCCAACTAACTAACTCTTTTATTGGCTAAAAGCAGAATTGGGTTCGTTTATCGTCAAACCTTTGTGATACGGTCAGAAACTTATCTATGAATAACTGATATAATTTAATTTCAAGAGCCAACAACCGCAGAGATCGTATCATCTCACGATAATATTTTATTTTACCTTTTTATCGGAAATATCAGTGCATTGTAAGGTGTAGACATCGGATAGAAATTCGGACGAGCCGCTCTCCCGCGCAGGGCATGTACCGCTCATAAATACATAAATCAGCGTTCATTTGCGCCGTTGAAATGTTAATTTTTGGTTTCCGCTCAATTCCGGTCGCTTTTCACGGCCCAAGTTGCGGCCCAACGCATCGAGGGACGAAGTTTCTGATGGCGCAGAATTAATTTCAGGGATGGCGACTCTCTAAAAGGAAGCAGCTCTCATAGAATTAATTGGAAACGGTTTTATTTAGCCTCTCCATCGACTTTCGAGTCCGTGCTGCAGAAAGCACGAAAAAGCACTCGGCAGCCAGTTCGATTAGGACCGTGTGGATCATTGCTGTGAAGCGGTTGTGATAGATGGACTCTCTTCGAGTGTTCGGCGATTCTCTCCGAACTGAAAAGAATAATCGAAAATTAAAAAAATGGTTGTGAACTGTAGAATAGAATCCTTTGTACTCCGTAAATAGGTTTTCAAGAAACGAGTCGTAAATTAAAAATGTCCTGCATTCTGAATTCTGTACGATATTTCGAATCAGGAAACTACCAATTGCCTAGAAAACCTATCAATCAGCCTCCTAAACGAAAAATTGACTGCAATCGATGCGGCCTGAATTTTTTTAGGAGTTTTTATCTTCATAAATGTTCTACGAAAACAATGAGGTTTATGACGTATGCTATTAGAAGAGATGTTCAGAGTAGGATGCTAGAGTAGAAAGATAAAGCAAGAATGTAGAGAATGGAAGGAAAATATATCAAATTTCATGTCTTCATACACGTGGAAATGCACATCTGTGATTTACATGTTCATAATACGAAATAATTATCTAAAGTATGCCCAATAACATAAGGAATTTCAATTTTTATCCTCTCAACTTGTCATCATGGAAAACAATTTGCTTAGGTGAAAATACATTTTGAGAACAAATGTAAATATAGAAATAAAATGTAGAATAGCAGTATTATCCCTTAAATGATGTCACACTGAACGAGGGTGTGGGAATATATGACACTCTATTACATTGCATACTGTATGATGTTCCACGGGATATTTTGTGAAAGAGGGAAGGGTAAAGGGTAAATTGCACATAAGGGCGTGCACCCAGGAAAAATGACAAGGAAAAACGGACTTGGAAAATGTCTGACTGGGCCGGGAATCGAACCCGGGATCTTCCTCTATCTGGGAGACTTCCTTAACCGTAGCCTAGTGGTTAAGGCAGCCTCCCGGATAGAGGAAGATCCCGGGTTCGATTCCCGGCCCAGTCAGACTTTTTAAAAGTCCGTTTTTCCTTGAAAGAGGGAGTTAATAAATTTCAAAAATTTCTTGACATTATTTGAGGATGGTCTCTAACCTGTTTATTGGTTTCCCTCATTTTCTATTACACTATTTCAGAGTTTTATCTCGTTCTCCAATGCCGTATAATGTATTTCTCCAGAAAACTTCATTACGACGGTAAGGAAAGGAAATCTCGTTTATAAGGAAAACGATATTTCATAGAAAATTATGGGTATGGTAATCCATAACGCCGTTATTATTATTTTGCAAAGGCTCTTCTTATATCTTCGATTCCATTTATTTTAATTTATGATGATTAACTATATAAAACTAAAAGTAACAGCCATAGCTTCGTGGAATTCCATTACTGGACGAATAGAGCACTTTGCATTAAATTACACAATTTTGAAGTTTTATTTGTCTATATTAACTATATTTATGTATACTATTTTCTGTTTTATTCTATTAAAAACTGAAAAGTAGCTTAGGTAGCATTCTGATGTGTTTGAATGTTGCAACAACCGACGAAATAAGATCGAGTTTTATTTTTGTCACAGTGGATCAATTTAATTGAAATGAAGTTAATTAATCAGCTTGTTTAAGAAACATTTCTGCTATGATTTGAATGATCATCGTTATTCTGCACGCGGTAGAGTTGATAAATAGTTGATAAATAACATGTTATAGACACTCATGAAATTCCTTTATTATATAGTGTTTAACCCATTCTGCAAATATTATTAGTTTGTTTATCATGTTTACTAATTTACGTTAAATATCTTACATGTTTAAATGGCCGTCTAACTGGCTGTAAAGAAACTATTAACAAATTATACTTTTAGGACACTACGAAAAGCAGTTTAATTTTATGAGATAATTATTGATACGAATAGGTATGAAATAAGGTGAACTAAAGAGTAATGGAGGGATAAATAAAAAAATGCGAGCTCTTGGATTATCTCAGTTAATACAATTTTAAGAGAAATGAAATAAGGGTTTAGCAAGTTAAGAAATTCGTTTCATTTCTGCTATGACAGATGCATTTTCAAGTTTGATTACAGTAAGATAGTAAGTATTTAGCGTATAAGTTGGTAATCTATTTAGTTAATATTTCCTTTGTCGCGTACGTCAAGGATGATTATTCAATCGTCACCTTTCGTGATCAAACATAAAAACTCGCGAACTTCCATAGCTTCCTCCTAGAATTTCGCGGAAAAGAAAGCACGTGCAACGGCGAGTGCCAGAGTGACAATTGACGTTAATTTTGAAATGCTCAATCGCATGGACTGGACTTTAAACGCGCCCAATTGATGTTCTCTTTTTTATTTGGTCAGTCGCTGCCGGCGATAATTGCTTTCGATAATTGGAATTAACAGACGTTTCCGCTGATTAATGAGCTCTCTCCCTACCTCTTTACCGTTTAACAGCCAAATGATTCGTTCGTGATTGTTTTTCTTGTGAAAACATCGATTGCAATTTTCAATCAGACCTCACTTCTCTGCAACTTCTTTTCTCGTTTAACTGTCGCTATCTAAGGATCTTAAAAAACATTTATAAAAATTTTCAATGAGGCAAAATAAATCTTCTTTTTTTCAATTTGAATATCGCGGAAATAATGGATATCCATGATTATCGTATCACTTACCCGGTTTCTAAATATCTGTTTTTATTATTTCAGGTTTACTATCACAAAATAGTAATGTTGTTGTGACAAGAAGACTTCATCTAAGAGAATCTTCAAGGTATATAAAAATATTCCAATCACTGATACGCTAAAATAGTCTTTATAATATATTCATGAAACCTATTATGGTATTGAACAGCTCTCAAACGAATCTACATCTACATCTACATTAATACCCTACAAGCCGCCTTTCGGCGTGTGGCAGGGGGTGTAAACACCAGTTGAATCTAAATTACTTCCTTATTCGATTATTGTCACGTATTGTTCGCGGAAAGAATGAATCTCTGAAACGATTCGTCCTAGCATCTATTTCTCTTAACTTACGGTCATTATCTGATTGACCGACGTAACAGGGGGGTTGCATGATACCGATTGTATCTTCCGAAAATGTAGTTTCCCTGAATTTATTAAGCAATCGCAGCCTAGCTTCCAATCTCCTTTCTTTCAAGGATTCCCAACCTACGTCTGAGAGCATTTTTGTAACGCTTGCTTTTTTATCGTAGCATTTCTTAACAAAACGAACCGCTTTACGCTGCACTTTCTCGAGTTCGCGAGTACACGTTTCATCCGCCGGATCCCATATACTTGCCGCATATTCCAGAAGGGGTCTGACCAAGGTAAAATAACATCGCTCTCTCACCTTTTCGTCGCATTTACCGACAATACGCTTTACAAAGCCAAGCCTTTTACTTGCTTTGCCGCAGATTTTTCGAATATGCGTGCTCCAATTTAAGTTATTAGTAATGTTGATCCCGAGATATTTAACTGAATCTACTACTTTGATACTAATTCCATTAATTTTGTATGGGTGATTTGGACGCATTTTTTCCTTTTCGAAGAAATTAACTACGGAGCATTTACTAAATATCTAATTCCCATTTTTCGCACCACCTTTGGATGAGGACTAAATCGTTTGAGAGAGATGTCCGGTCTTCCTCGTTTGTCATTTCCCTATATATAACCGAGTCATCCGCAAATATCCTCACATTACTAACTATCTCGTCACTCAAGTCATTGATATAAATAAGGAAAAGAAGAGGTCCAATTACACTGCCTTGAGGTACGCCAGAGGTAACTTTGACTCTATTTGAGCTAACGCCATCCAGTACAACTTGTTGTTAAGTACTTTCCCTTCCTCGTAAATTGTTCATCCTCATAAAATTAGATTTAAATCCGCGAATACGCCTAAAAATTCATGTAAATAACATTACAACGGTGAAATGATTATTTTCACGAGATTTTATTCGTAATTTCCTTTCTAAATGTTTTAGCCAACGATGATTAATGAATTTTTTATGTATGTATATGTTCATCAACGTTATCAATTGTTACTTTTCATAGCTAGCTACAAAATATCTTCCTTGTGCGTAGGTCAAACATTAGCATTATTCATGATAAAGCTTAGAATAATAGGAACAGTGAAGTTGTAATACTGTCGTGATGCGACATAGGTTTTAAAACAAAATCCAGGTTTCCACTGTCCGTTTATCCAAAAAATCAGGACTTACGTACTCTGATACCGGCGGTCGGGAAAGCAGAAGCCCGGGAAAAACTGGGCAGAGGAGGCAGACATTGGTCTTCTGAATGCCCACAGAAGGGAAGGAAAGGAATAAGGTGCCTTATGCAGAAAAGTGCTATTTATGTGGAAAAGGGGGGTTTCAGGGTGGAGAAAGTGGGTGGTCACAGGGTTCTTAGGAAGGGTGGTCGTCGTGGAATGTGGCTTCAGGAATTTGGAAATCGCGAGGGAGGTGTTGATAGAGTTCGGTTCTAGGGTGGGTCTAAGGAAGTGGTCGGGCAAGGGGAGGCGAAGGCGTGAAACTGATCCTGGGGTCATTTCGACATCTGCAGCTTGACCCCACGACACAGGGAAGGAAAATTCCATCCCACACTTGTCCTTCCCATCAACATCACTTCTTAAAACTTTTAATGTGGACAAGGATAGGTATATTTCAAACTTTTCTGGATGTCTAATTATTTCTCAACCATTTTCTTTATTTTTTACTAACATAGGAAAATATACTTTTCATGAAAAATGGATGTGTAAATTTTGAAGTAGATTCGTTTCGTGTTTCTTTGGTCTTTTGATTTAATACCGATGTAAATTCTCGTTTCCAGTTATTTAGTATTAAATCTGAATGAGCTATATTCAATATCGTGTATTTCGTTTCGTAATTCCTGCTAAAATAGTTAAAAATAGCGGTCGCACTTGAGCAAAATGACACACTATGTTCACTTCCAAATGAACCATGAACTAGGCTAGGAGGGGTGTATGATATTCGAGAAAGAGACCGAACGAATTTTAGTGGAATATATTTATTTAAGAAATAACCAGTATTTTATTCGTGAGAAAATATCTATCGCCATTTGTCTCTTTATTTCCAACAAAATCTCTGAGTTTGTAAGCTGGTTGTAAAATTCAACCGCCATTTTCAAACGCGTTCTATACCAAACTGAATGAAATCTATTTTTCCCCGCTTTATCTTCTTTATGCCTTTCACTGCTAACGATGGCTTCAAATAGATTGGTTTGCGTGAAATTCGATTTACGGTCCTTTTGAATCGATACAGCGTGGATTCGGCCTTTCATTTTCTTTGACCATGTGTATAACACATGCCGATAAAATATCTGCTCGGCAGACAGAAAGATCGTTATTTTGTTAAAAAATGTAACTAACGATCTGTTTTCAATGCTGAAAAAATAACAACAGCCATATTCCACGTTAACATCAATAAACATGCCGTACAAGCCGTCTACTGACGCGTAGCAGGGATGCACGTTTCGTTTAATTGATTTTATCGTTTATTACTTGAGCAAGCTGTTCACGAAAATTGAATTGTGGGATCTCCTTATATCCATATATATCTATTTTCTCTGTCTATCGAATCTTACTATATTTGGCGGTTGTATCGTTATTGACTGACATATCATAATCGAGTTTTTAAACTAACGTCGCCCATTCAATGATTAGAATTCTCCTGGTTATGCTTATCGATTTTCCAAAAGTATCCTTAAAAAACGTACGACATTATACTGGAATTTTTCCAATTCACGACTGCAACGTTTGCCGCGGAATTCCACATAACTTACTTCTTACTCTCTGACCAGTTTAAAAAAAATCATGTTTTCATTCAACTATTTTTTCATTCATTATTTTGCGTAATATAAAATCCGAAGAGATTGATGCTTTAGAGCCAAAAATGTGTCCTTAAATCTATCAATAAATCTCCCATCATGTCCAAAAAGCGAAGTACAACTTAATAGTCTCTGCTTACTTTTATGATCAGCCATTTGTCACACTCGGTAGCATTTAAAAGTCCAGCTACTCATGCATAAGATTGACCGGTAACAGCGAGACTAAAATCCATAAAGATCATCCATTTGAAAAATTCGAGTCATTTTGGTATTTCGTAGGCTTATTCTGCCCCGAAAACCACGAAAACATTGTCAATAATTAGTTAATTATTAATTACCATTAAAATTCGAGCAACGAGAATCTTATTATACTGATTGAGAAGTATCCGTACTATAAAAAGGAAGAACTTTGGCACTTATTGGCGTTCGCCCAAAGTGAGATTGATCTGCGGGATTGCACAGTGGGAGAGTGGATATATATAGGTCTCGAAAGACTTTCTCTCCTACGTTAATCAATTGAACTGTTCGTAATCTATCAAAATTTCGATCTTTAAATCCATAATTATCGGCATCTATTCTTGTATTTTATCAAAGCGACGCCTTTGTCGATTCAATTTGTATCTGCGTCCAGATGAAGCAAACAATGAGCATATATTCGCATTTATTTGTAATTTCCTCGTGCATCGAGGTATCTCTCCCGTTTTTACCGCAGTCGCTGTATCGCCATAAATTTTGGAGGGTGATTTTTCTCTTCTGTTTGCGTGCTGAAGCAAAATCGTGCATTATTTGCGTCCACGTTTTATGTTTATAACGTTTGCCGTTCAACGTGGAACAAAGGGAACTTATTCCTCTTTTCGAATTTCGCTATTAAATGACGCGATTTTACTTTTCGTTTATCATATCGCGATTTTCGGTATCGCAATTCAGCCAAATCTTACGATTGTATTTCCGCTTTTCACTTAGTCATCAGGTTTTAATTTCATCACATTGTAATATTACAGTATAAGTTTCTACGAGTAATTTTATCTTGTCCTTCTAGGAATATTCGTCTTTGTTAGTCTTTACAGGGTGTTGTTTTATTCGAAGAATTAGATGTCTTTCAAGCGTTTCATTACAACAGAATCCTTCTTGCTGTTCATTGCTCCACAATTTTTGGCAAACATTCTTATTATGTTTTATAGGAAAATCCACATCAAAATTAAACAAGCCAGAGGTTTGACAAAGCTAATGGACCAGAAGTATCTGAGGGGTTAGATCTCTTTATTTGAAGAGCCGAGTTCAATTCCCTGCTCCGACTGATGCAGGATTTCCATGTTCTGGAAAGGCATAGTTTTGAAAGATGTAGTTTGCGATAGAGACTATTGTAAAGATCTAAACATATGTTTCCAGAGTAATTCTAATAAAAAAATTCCTTCCGTTCTGTTATATTACAGAACACATCTCTTTTAGCCTCTTAAATTTCTTACAATAAACTTTTTCTATCTTTTATGACGATTCTTAGACTTTTACTTGGAATTTATCCTAAGTTAATTTAATTTAACCTGAGAAGATCAGCTTATTTATGTACAACGTAAAACAACAAAAATCAGGCCTTCTTTTATTATAAATTGAAATGCTAATGAAACATCTAAATCGGATAGGGGCACGGTCGACATTTTTGAGACATCGTACTCCGTAGATTTTTACCTGTTGAATAAACGAACCCTTTTTACCTTTAACGTTCCCTTTTGAGAAATAAAAAGTCTCTCTTTTGACACCTAGGTGCAAGTGTTCATTAATCTAGCTAGGACGTGGCGATGCAATTAACTCCCGGTTTGAGACTATTCCTTTATTTTTCTCTCGACCTCAGGACGTCGGACCTAAGCTAATTAAAAATGAGAATCCCTCACACCCTGTGCATTAGACGAGTGTTCAGTGACGATTATGTCGGTGCTCTGTGATGAAAAAATGTCAGAGCTTTAATGAGGCGCTCTTTATACCCTTTCCGTTGAATTAGAGCGATGACATTCTGGAAGGGAAAACATTCAGATCCTGATTCCAGGGATTGACATCTCACGGAAATCCTCATTGCAAATTTTGTTCTGGGGTGCGTAGTGTCTTAGATGCTGGAGACTTTGATAATTCACGCAATTTAGAAGTTAACGTTCGAAAACCTGCTTTTTAAAAATATCAGAGAATCGTTCATTTGTGTGATTAAAATAATTTTGAATTATGGTATTTTAAATTAGAGAGAAAGACTACTATATTTTGCGCATCATCACGTTGCGAGATATTTTGCATCACGTCGAATTCACATTGATCGCTTTACCCTTAATATAGGCTTATGCTACAGCTTGTGAGAAGAGCCACCATACTTATGTTGGAATGTACTAACACTCCCTCTTTCCACTTCACTCACTTTCGTAAATTCACGTTTTTATTACTGATTTATGTACTTCTTTATATGTATATTTCATAAAAATTATGCATTTCGATAAGTCCATTATAGACTTGTATCCTTTCAATTGATGCAAATATTTTATTCTCAAAATCGTGAAATATATTTTTTATGATACCATAACTCTGTACGAAATAAAAGTTCCTGATATAAAGAGTTTTATATAAAAATAACATATGCTTACAGTTAAAATTATGTAGAAGTGTTGGTAAGTATTGAATGAATTTATTTTTAAATAGTACAGTCCTGGCCAAAATTAACGCAGCACCGGCCGTAAGGATCGCTAGGGAGGTGCTGCGTTAATTTTGGCCAGGAGTGTACATCGGAATGAAAATATGAATTGCTACTTTTATTCGTGGCAGTCAATTACTTTCTTGCAAGATTGGCAGGGAACCTTTACTACGTTTTCTTTCTTCTGTTTTTTTTTGTAATAAGATATTAAATTAAGTCAGTCTGCCATTGACGTAGATATTCTAAAATTTCAGCTATGCGGGTGGTTGAAAATGTGAAAAGATAGATTCAAGGCCAATGTTCAATAATTTATACCAGCTTGTATCCTTGGAGGTTACACCTGTGATACAATTAGAGAATCGACTTTTAAAAAGGAACTGCCATCTCCAAAGACTTTTCTCAATTTATTATATAGGAACTGCGGAGTAGCAGCGGTAACGCTATACGTTATTAATTTTAAACCACCATAAGCAGTTTTCATATTATAGCATTACAAGCATACATTTTTAATAGGCCGTTCAATGCCATTTAACTGGCTTATGTACGAAATTAAGTCCACGTACCTGTATACTATGTTTTAGTTTGGTCAATTCTGTTTGAATCTATGTAGAATATGACGTCAAGAAGCATTTTTCAACTCGAATTAAGTTATTGCGTTTATTAAATCGTTATTAAATACAGAAGCATTTACTAAATATGCTTGCAAAGAAGAAAAAAGTTAGTAGTTAAATATGTTCAGTGCTCAGGGGAAATATTGAAGCAATGAGAATGAAAAGGGCATTGGTAGTGTAAAGATTCAAATGAAAGTCTATCATTCTATTTCGAATAAACGAAAATTACGGCGCGATTCAATTCTCAAAATGAAATCATAACATTCATTTTTGCAGTGTTTGCGTTCTTGGTTTGGTATTAAGCCCTTGTGAATGCAATTAAGCGCGACAATTAAGCTTCGGCAAACAAAGTGGCGATTTATATATTCCCCTGGGAAACATTTAAAAATTCGGGAACGAGCAATTTCGCAAATAACGCCCACATTTTTATTTATCTAAATGTGCATACACGGGCGATAATTTTCTGTGCTTCTGCTCGCAAAAATGTGCATCGTGTAGGAAGGAAACATCTCCCGATGGCCCAGTGGAGTTAATGAGTGAACTTTGCGGGTGATATTGTTTTTCCGGGATTATCACAGCTGTAATTCGTGGAGAGTTTCGACTTTATTATCCGAAATATTAAAATTCGTCAGAATAATCTGGTAATTTAAACATTCGCGGTGATTTAAATTGTTTTTCAATGCGAATCGCAGACTACAAAGCGATGCCCCATCTCAAAACCTTCACTAGATGACTTACCAGATCGTAACTATACTTACAGCTCATAACCAACTGAATATGTGATACTTTTTTCTCAGTATTCAACTAAATTCTATGATTTATTTAATTTTAGAATTTAAATATCTTTATATATATATACGATATAGGTAATGGTTTCCATTTCCGTGTACAATAACCTAAAGTGTCTAAATTTGGCAATTAATATTATTACACGCGTAGTTTTACAGTACGAATCGTGCTTTTAAGGTACTTTTGATTTGTATGATTCCTAAGCTAAGATTAGTATTATGTAGTGTTTGCTATTTAATTACTAATTTGTTAAGTTAGAAAAGCTTTATTTGAGGTCGTGAAAGCGGAGTGTAAATATATGAAATAGGAATAATTTTGTTCATTACTTTCGTTATTGGAATGCGATGTTCCCTAACTTGATCGACTCCGCGAGATTTTTTTTTTATAAATATCTGATTAATCAGTGGTACAGTAAATATGGAAGACCATATGAACATCGTATCTAATCTACGAATTTAGTTTAAGTGAAAACAGTTTGCATACGTCGCCATCAACCGCATTCAGCTTGTTGAGGATTGCAATTATTTGCCGTTAAAAAGTTCCATCTCTGGATGCTTACCTTCTCCTATTATGTAATCAACCGTGACAACCCAATATCTTTCAATAAATCCTTCAGCAGGTATGTTGCTCGTGAATATTTACGGGTAATTAAAAATGTAGCTTTGAAAGACTTTAATAATTTGCCTGCAGAAGTAAGATTGAATTTGGGCGCCATGTAATATAGGATATTGTGGAACCCTGCTTGCAATTTTTTTGTAACCGCAGTTCAACCAAGTATTTGACAACCTAGCCGAACTGAAATATAGGAGTATATTTCTGTCTTCGCTTCTGGTAAAAGTTAGTAATCAAACTTTTTTCGCTCAATTTGCTAATCGAACCAACAAGATCTTGTACCGTATTTTAACGGACGCTTTTCCTTATGGAGAGTTTGTCATGTATTCAGTTCGCATATGGGACCCGTACATTTCATGGTTAAGAGAGAAAAACTGCGGGTTGATAACCATCGGCCACTCTTTGTCCATTTTATCCTTTAGCTAGTCATTTGTCCTTCACTTCTTCCTCATTCCTACTCTCCTCCGTTTGTTCCCATTTTGCTTTCATACGTTGCTCAAATACAAGGAAAGTGGTGTGAAACTTGTGGAATCATTTTAAAAGGGTAAAGTATGTGGATTCCTTGCAAAACATTATAATTTATACTGAGAGTATATAAATACTAAATAATAAAAAGAGGATATAAGAAGTCGAGATGACAGAATATCTAGCTAATGTTTTTTTAATTTATTTCATATAGGTACCCCACAAACATCCCTTTTCAGGACTTTTACACTGATAGGTGTAAACAACAACAATCACTCCAGACTATTTCCGAACCCGGGACCGTGGGGATGGTGCGATACCGTACGAACACGTTAACCACTCGGCCACAACGGCCAGTAAGTTTGAGTGAATCAATTTGAAAAGTAATTATGCTAAAACCAACTCCGTGAAAAACAAATAACAAACAAACAATTCTTGGAAAATGAACAAATTCGTAAGTTCAACAATTATTTAATCGTAGACGTACCCGATTTTTAATAAAGTAACTGTGCAATTTACAAAGTTGTTCATCTTCGAAGTTAAGCGAATCCTGTTTCTGAATTGAGATTTGTTGTAAGTAAAGACTGCATCGCACGGTTAAGAACAGGAAAGTTCCATTATCATTATTCCAGTCATTTAGACTCAAAAGTTTCTTCTCTTGGGCCGTAAGGACACATTTTGTTTGGCGAGTGATTCAATGGAAAAATTTAGGTGAAAATTGAAATATCGTTAAAACGAGAGAATCACACCTATGAGTTATATAATCAGCTAAACTATTAGATTTACTAAAATGTCACCTAGCTTAAATTCCCCAAAAAATATCTTAATGTATTCATAAACGCAAGGTATGTTTAAAATTAGTAGGAGAACTTCAATGTAACAGAAGAACTTATCATAAAAATCATTTCTTAATAGCTATAAAATTTGTAAAAATTATTATATTTTTCGAATGTCATAAGAAAATGAAAATAGAAAATATATAATATTGGAGCGTCTTCCATTTTGAGTTACTGAAAAATTTCTCGGAATTTATCTCGATTGAGTTTGTACATACCATTTCAGTTGGCGACCCACCTTTTCTTATCGGAATACCTCCACGGTCCATCGGTCCATGGTGGAGTAAACAACCTTATTTGTATCATATCCCTTCCTTATGTATATGTAATTTACCATAAAATACTGCTATTCTGATGGTTTATTCGATGGTTTCTGATAGTTTTAGGATCGAGTCGTGACCTACCTGTAACCCTTCCGCGACCCAACTTCCTTCCCGGTTGGAAACCGCTGGTATATACCATTATCCGATTTACACAATTCAATTTCATTTATTAATAACTACCACCGTTTTTTCCATCAAGTCGTAACGATGTGCTGTTGTTTATGTAAAAACAGATACTGACTTGCTGAGGTTTGTTGAATAGCTGCTTTTGTTGATTTTAGGAAGAGGAATTTGCTGTGATTAACCAACTGTTGTTTGAATTCCTTTTTACTTCATCATCAAATTTCTGAAATCGTCGTTCTTTTTTAATTTATTTACACTGTCGTCTAAATACCTGACGTATATGGATTCATATCTTATGTGTATCTCGAATCTTTTTTGTTCTAATGCGTACATTTTAAGTTGGGATTTTCCCCATTTCTTTGGATCTCAGATCCCTCTTACCGAGCTAAATTCAACTTTATCATCAACTTAATGAATTCTCGATGGAAACAAATATGTATCTTGCGTTATTAATTGATTGATTGCTTCTGTGTTTCATCGAATGGAAGCCAGGCTTCTGCGAATCCCATTAGCTTAAAAACATTTAGACCGCGATTTAATTCGAGAATTTGACTCTAAAAGTTTTTCCAAATCTCTCTTAGAGATGTCTCTTCTAACACATGAAAGGATTAGGAGGGTATTCAGGGAAATCCTCACTTATCTTAACATGAGGAAAACTCTTTGAAAGTTTGATCTTGTATAATGTTCCAAGAATTGTTTTATTACTTACAAAATTAGATTACCTCTATTTCCCTAATTGAACACCCCTATCATTCGAATATATCTAAATATTCTAGGGAAAATTTTTCTAGTTCCATATTACTAGAAAAACATTTTACTTGCCTTCAAACATCATCAACAAATCTTTAAAATTTAAAGGATTACATCTTTGGGAGGGGAATTTTTTCTTGGTTCCACTTTTGTTTTTAATTACCCTCAGAAACTAATGTATAGCTCAGTTAAACTTCCTGCGAAAACTAACCAGCTAAATATCTTATTCAAGTCTCTTACTTCTACACTTATGAAGACAATCTTATGAATTAGTTATGATTAATTCAATCTCTTTAATAAGAAGTTATACCAACATTTTTAACTTTCACCAGTAGCTGATTCAGATCGTTTATGGTTCTTTGGATATACCGTTGTTAAGGACATTTCGAAAGAATATTCAACCAATGTAAAACATTGTCAATATTCTTGCTTTTACTTCCTCGACTTATTGCCATCAGAGTTACAAAGAGTTTTATCTTACACTCCCTTTTTCACAAATGGAATTTTTATTGATTATTTGAGAATTTTTGCTCATATTAACCATAAATTGGTGCCGTATAAGAAGCCTCTTATAAGCCCAGATAACGGTAACATTTCTTGCTGAGTTTTGATTGTTTTGAAACATTTTCGTATGTCGATTGTCTCTATTTCGCTTTGAAAGTCTACTTTTTCCATGTTTTGGAATAGCCAGCGTCATAAGCATGCATCAACAAATAATAATGGCGCAGAAGAATCGGAAATTTAAGCTTACTCGTATGTCTTATTCTTCCTCAATGGAGAAAACACATTCGTGTTAATTCGTAGGAAATTGAATCTTGTTAAAAATCAGGTAATAATGTTAATGTTATAATATTAATTTCCTTTATAAAAGAGCGATATGGTAAATAAAAGAGAATACTTTGCTTTAACGTTCGCACGCAAATGGAAGTCCGTGGAAGCGTTCAGTCTCCATTTGAAAAGCATTAAAGCACAGTTCAGTAGATCTCTGCTATCTCTCTCGTCAACAATGATCCTCGCTAAAGTAGATCTTTCCATGATTTATAATCGATCATATCGAGGATCATGGAAGTGCTAATTTAAAAAATACCCTCATTAAATGATTTGTATTTATTGTGAAATGACGAATTTGGTAATTTTATTAGGGATGCTACCTTTTTGTCTTGGCATAACATAGAATTCACTAACAACTTGGACGAAAAAGTCAAAATCCTAAATACTTTTCTAATTAATTTACTCGACCTTCATGCACCAGTGAGATTAATTAGAGTCTCAAAGCCTTTTGCTCCTTGGTTAACAGCAGAAGTTAAGGAAATGATGGCAAAGCGCGATTCAACGTTCCGTCATTTTAAGCGATGCAAGAACGCCACAATCTTTAACGACTATAAACGACTGAGAAACCGAACAAAACATCTAATAAGGAAAGCTAAAATTCAATACGCCCACTCTATTTCTAGATGCAAATCCTCTGCCGCAATATGGAAAGAATTGCGAGGCCTTGGCATAGGGAAATCTAAAGAATCTCCATTGCTTACTCCTGATTGTCTAAATTCTCTCAACGAAAAATTCTCCCTTCCTCCAACAGAAATAAATCCCGAACGCAAGCAGCACTTAATCGATAGTATGACCTCAAACATTATTGCCCAACCTCACCACACTATCTTTGTCTTTAAGCCAGTATCGCAAATTGATGCATTGATGGCGCTCAAGAGCATAAAATCCAAAGCCTCAGGAGCGGATGAAATTCCTACTCTCATAATTGGGAAGTTGTTGCAGATCATACTGCCGGTAATAACCAACATATTCAATAGCTCTCTTAACCAAGGCAAATTTCCCTTGCGATGGAAAGAGGCATTAATCCGTCCAATTCTGAAAAATACGAAATCATACGGCAACAATAGAAAGGAATATAGACCAATAAGCTTTCTTCCCGTCTTGTCTAAAGCCCTGGAGAATAGGGTGGTTCGAAAAAAACTTTTTTTTTCATTTCAGATCGCTATAGTGCGGAAAAGTTGCGATTGGTATAGACATGAAAAAAGCACTAATTATTATTTTTTTATAAATTTGTCTTCCGGTCGCGCAATGCCATCGAAGTTAGCAAAAAATTGGGAAAAACCTTAATTTTTCAAAATTTTTTAACACGCCAGATGGTTTTAATTGCGTTCCTATACCATGAATTAACTACTAAAAGTATGTAAAATCAATATATATGCACTTATTGTACATTTATTTCATATCTTCCGGTCGCGCAACATAGTACAAAATGAGTAAAATTAGTAGTTTTTGCAAAATTTCAAAGTTTGACTGTTTAGTATATTTTAATCATACGACTTTAAGAGATGCTATAGTTTAATTCTATTACAATGATGATTGGATAATAAATAATAACAATAATATATTTAAAATCCAAGCATAAACGATAAACTTTGATATTCAAGTGGAATTCGGTCGCGCAGCTTCGTCAAAAACAGCAGAGTAGCCTATCTGGACACAGAGGCGAGGCGGTTTCCTTTCAGATAATTTAGAAATTTTCCAATAGCAAATTTTTGGTAATTTTTTGTTTCAATATTCAATTGTTGGTGCAGATCTTCGCTCATTTTGTTTACAAAACGACCCAGAACTCACCACGGGGACGTGGCTGCACTTCGAGTTCCACCCACAAACATTAAAATCGCTGAGTGTGACAGTAATGTGGTTGCAATATAGCCGTTTCTGGAACTGTGTCCACATACTTTACTTGAAGCTTCGGTCACTAGCTTAACGCATCTTTCAACTGCCTGTGTATTGCATGGGAAAACATCTATACTCATAACAGGCTTGAAGTTATTGCTCACATACTGTATTATCTCTTCATTAGTCAATGTTCTTAACAGTGGAGTCCATTTCTTTTTTCAATCTATATTAATGACTGTATCAAGGAGCTTAAACATTGCAGTTACCATCTCTACGCCGATGATCTACAGATATACTTGGATTCAAGTCCTTCAGAATTGCCTCAATCCCTGCAAAAAATTAACAACGATCTGCAGATCATCAATAACTGGAGCAAAAATAACTTTATCAACCTTAATTCTAGTAAATCTCAAGCTATCATGATTGGTTACCCTAAACTACTTACCTCTGTAAATAAAAATAACCTACCAGCGCTTAAATTGAATGGCAGCGTAATTCCGTTCGCAAAATCGGTGAAAAATCTCGGTCTTTATATGAACGAAACACTTACATGGTCTGATCACGTCCTTCGCGTATGTAAAAACGTAAATTTATCTCTTCACTCACTTAGGCGCGCAAGAAATTTCCTTTCCTCGTCTGTGAAATTACGACTTATAAACTCCTTAGTCATGCCACACTTCGACTACTGCGATGTAGTGTACCAGGATCTGTCTTGCGAACTTGCCATGAAGCTACAACGCATGCAAAACACCACGGTGAGGTTTATATTCAACTTGAAAAAATTTGATCACGTCTCCGAATACTATTCTAAACTGTCGCTACTTAAATTAGAGTCGCGATGAAAGCTACATATCCTATCATCCACGTATAGATTTTTTAACACTAAGTCTCCACAATATATCTATGACTTATTTGTATCTCTAGACACCATTCATGACCGCAACACAAGAGGCTGCAAAAAACTCCTCATTCCCCAGCATAGAACTGAATTATTTCACAAATCTTTCACAATCACCTTTGGAACTCTCTTCCATACACTATGGAAAATCTGCCATCAATCATACCTTTAAGCGTAAATGCCACAATCATTTATTAAACATACAAATTAGCACTCAAACCTTTTGACCGTGTCCCATTTCTTTTTACCCACAATGTATTTAAGTCTTGAATCACACCCTCTTCTGTTAGTTAATCTGTTTGTTCTTTACACTATTATTTCGGTTTTGATCCGCTGCCTCACGTAATATATGTATATACGTACTTAATTAACGATAAGGTAATTTTAGTTATTTTAAAATCTTATTTTTTAAATTTTAAATTTTGTTTTGCTTATTTTCTTTGTCCAATGTTATATAAACTCTATGTTTTGATTTTTATTCATTCTCAACCTTAATGTATTTAATCGTTTTGTTATTCTTGAAATATTCGTATGTGTTTTATTTTTTTAATGCTACAATTCTTGTATTTAGGTTTAGTGTAAATTTTGAAGATATTTTATTTGATTTGATTGCTTGTAGTGAATGTGTATTGTCTCTTTTGCATAATTTGTATCTATTCTCTAATTGTCTTTCATAATTCTTTTATTCTCCTTCTTCACAAAATACTGTTTTCTACCTGTAGGTTTCGCAGGTTTTTCACACTCCCCTTCTAGGGAGTGTTTTCCTGCAGTGGAAATATTATTATTATTATTATTATTATTATTATCACAATAATATCCTATATATAATTTGCGAAGAGTCTGTCCGTCCCCCCATTTATTTCAGAAACGGTTTGACTTAGAGATTCGAAACATGCTGCATTGTGTTTCAACGAGTTAGAAACTCGTAGGAAAACTAATCCCATTACTGAACCCAGGAGTCCATAATACGGTTCCATAAGGAATACAAGTGAACTTCACTTTTATCAGTTGCAGCGCTCATTTCTTTTGCAAAATTACATTAGAAAAAATCATTGTAAACAGTCAAGACAAGCTCCAGAAGAAAGGAAATTGAGTAAATATTCTTATTCTGGTCGTGAAATATGTTTTCTATTCAATATTGCGAACATTTCGATAAAATACACCAATTTTTTATCGAAATTTCGAGGTAACCAATTTATTATAGTACAACTATATTTGCAATTTGCGTTAATCAACAATGTTATCCATACAATTTCTGTATCACACCGCAATATTTGCGTTTCTTGGGAAATGTTCCTAAGGAACATTATTGCTTTCCTTGAAAAAGTTGAACTTTCTAATTTATAATGTATATTAACAATTGTTAGTGACTTCGGAACCCTCTTCTATTTTATACATTGCGTAAGAGTTTTATTAATGCCAGCAATCCACCATACTTGTCCCCTAAAAATTGCTTTCTTTTTCTTTGAAGAATTGAAAGTTTCTCATCATAATCTGACTAGAAATTCCTGATCTTAGTTTTCCTTCCAGCATCAAACTTTCGGTCCTTTCCGGTTTACTTATCATTCTTGCGCGCAGAAATTTAGTATGATTACCTCGTGGTAAATTAAAACCATAAATTATAGCAAATCTAATGGTGCATACACCCAAACTTTCCTCGTATTTTCCCTTCGAGAGTATAATTCGTTCTAACGGTTGAGTTGGTTCCGTAATTATTTCCTGTCCCTCGCCCGTGTCCGGATAGAGAGAGCGATGTCCGACCGGCAATGGCCGCCCGAGTTAAACCGGCTTGAAAAACGAAGGGATTTCACCCCAAATCCTCCGCGATTCCGCACGTATTAATGGCACCACACCGCCCACGTTATTCTTCGCTTTATACATCTTCCACTCCCTTTCCCAATCATTAACTCCTTTCACCCCATTCTAAAACCCTCTCATTACCTGGAGCTCCCTCCTTCATTGTGAACCCCTTCCCTTCACAACACCTTCCTATACCCTTTCCCCTGCACTATTTGTTATCCCCCTTTACCATTGTCCCTCTTCCTCCCGTCCCCTAAGACCCTATCCATTTCCCCTCCGTTCCCAGAAAACCCTCAGCGCGAAAATTCCCCACACGTATAATGCGTGCACGCATTTCTTTCTTTTAAACTGGATGGGATTTTTTCTCCGCGGATGCGTATTCGCCTCGGGTACGCTGAAAATCCTTTTCTCTCCAACGGGATCCATATCAGCATCTCCAACGAGAAGGGGAACGAAGTTGCAAGCAAAATAGGCATCGCGTAGGATTCCACGGGGATGAAGGAGATGAGGAACCGAAAGAAAAGTGCATGACCATGTATCCCCAATTCACTTGTTCTCTACGGCACTGGAATGGGAAAGGGTTTCTTTTTTTCCCTCTTTCACGTGATACTTCGAGTAGCGCAATTTTTGCATCTGAATTCTAGCTAGAGGAATATTTGTGAATAAATATCTCTTGTGATTCTATTTAAGCTGCGGCATTTATCAGAGTAAAAATCATAAGTCCATACGAAATCTAAATGTTCAGGCGTTACTTTGTGGAAAGCCATTGAAGTAATGAAGAAATAAAACTTTGTGAATTGGAAAATTTACAAAGTTTTATTTCTTCATTACTTCTTAAATACATAAATAGCAATGCAATCTTATCTACCTCGGCATTACCGCTTCATGACATCCTAGACATTAGCTTCGAGTGATTACTATAATAACTTTTGGACAACAAGACACTCATCATAAATTTAATTGTGCTTCAGTATGGGACGAATCTGTAATCTATTTTAATAGTTTTCTTTAGCAGAAGTTAGCAAAAAATTGAATCAATTCCTTAACCTTTAACATAAGGTCTTAACATAATTGATATTCTCAGCAATTAACCGCATGGGGGGGCAGAAATTAAACCTCCCAGCTGAAATTAACAAGTTTGTTAAGATCGGAAAGATTGATTAGATGATAAAACAGGAGTATTATGAGAATTAATTGCAAGATTCGATTTTAATGAGTCCGTTGTAATGTCTTCATTGTAATTTAAATGTTAATTGCTCAAATAAGTGTTTTTTGTTTCCATGACCCTCAATTACCGACAGTTCATATATTAACTCTAAAATTTTAATTTTTATCCCACGAAATCTGATTTCATCTCGGTATTGTTTCAAAAGTAATTAAAGTAGAATATGATAATAAGAATTGAGGAACTACAAAGATAAGACAATCATCCCAATTAAAGTCATACATCCTTAATTAATATTAAAGTTGTGTTGATTTTACCTTGCACGTAGCGTGAAATTAAGCTAAATCTTAAGCTTATTAATAAGAAAATGCCTTTGGATTGATGATGATATTTTTTCAATTTTTCAATATTATTTTCTGATTTAAAATTTACATTTTCATTCTTTCAATATAAAATAGGAATTTAGTGTAAACAATATTTCCATTCATCGAGGTCCTTTTGGAAAATAAATGTCTCCTATAGATTCAACCCAAGATATACCTTTAGTAAGAAAGACGCTACCTTTTGTCCACTATTTACGACGAATGACACTTATTGTTCTGTTGTTAGTTTGGAAGCAATTTTACTTGAGGTCCCACTCATTATAGACAAAGTTGGGTTACGTCAATGTAGCTCAAACCATTCAAAGAACTTAGGTAATATTACATTTCCAACCTACATATTTAAGGTGTGGGATGCAAATTCTGTTATATGTAAAGCATTGTGACACATATTAGAAATTTGAAGCACTTACCAAAATGATAGACGATATTACCTTTGGTAATGTCCAATGATACAGTAAAGTAACGGAAAGTAAAAAGACATCTCCGAGAATTATCATGAGTTCGACACCAAGCTAGCGCAAAATTCTCCCAGATGAAATTTACAGGGGCGGTTTTCAATATTTACTTTGAAGAACCCTCCCCTTTAAAAGATGGATACCTACCAATTATAAACTAGAAAATAGTCGTGGTTATGTTTTATAACTTTGTTGAAGGGACCAATGTCGGTCAGTTGCCAGCCAAGCATATCCCCTCTGTTGAAATCCCCCATCTATCCGAAGGTCTGAGATGTCCATAACATTGCCCATCCTCTTTTCGTCGGCCTTCTCCAAATCCTTACCAGTGACTTCATCTCCGCCGCTTCCCTTCTGGACTGACATCATCTCCGCCGCTTCCCTTCTGGACTGACATCATCTCCGCCGCTTCCCTTTTGGACCCTAAACATCACGTAGCACTTGGAGATATTCCCATCTCCGCCGCTTCCCTTTTGGATCCTAAACATCACGTAGCACTTGGAGATGTTCCCTTACTCGACTATTTTTCGGCCATCCTCATTGCCTAATCTTTGCTGCCCCCTCTATCCCCTCTCTATCCTTATGCTGACCAAGCCTTCCTAGATACGTATAAAAAGAGTTCCTCCGTGGTCCACAGCACCCTTTTCCCCGGGGACGCAGCCGAAAGGTGGGTGTTCTCAACCCAAACCTAACCACGGAAGAGCGCAGCCGAAAGGCGAGTGCCCCAAACCAATCCCTAATCCTCGGTGGGCGCGCTGCTCCTGTGCCGCCGATTCTGTCTAATTCTTCCCTTCGTCCTCGTAAGTGTTGGGCGAGAGCAGTCGTCTTGCACCCCGTAATACCCCCGGAAACTTGGCTGGACGCGACCGACAAATATTGTATTACTAATGCCGTGTTGTGAATAAACGCCTTTTTAAACAGAACTGAGACTTCTTGTGCCAACCTGTTCCCTTATCCGTAGTCGCATCACGACAACTTCAGCCGACTGCTCCCAAAAAAATCATGGGTTCCGTTGCCTTTTAGCCTGAATTATTCTTCCATTATGAACGTGAGGGAACTTTCCTGAAAAATACCGACTTGAAACACTACATACAGTTATAGGAAGGGATTTCGTCAAGTAATATGCATAACAGTGGATGAATCCAACTGCTGGTCACAGTGACTACTGCCCTCGGTGGGAATCCCAGTGGCTAAAGCCCCAGAAGGGACTCCTAGGGAAGCACAATGAAAGGATTTGTAGGTCTGCATAGGCTAAAAATACCCAATGTACATGGAATCCTAAAGGAAGCACATCTCAGACATCACATCCCCCTGTTCTGAAATGCCTCTATTCTTCTCACGGGAGAATATTTGTGCAAATTCTCAGAAATCAAACCTATGATATTCTGTATTTTATTTATTTTGGTGCTACTCATTCGAATCATCCGATTTAAAAGGCGAGTCAATGACGCAATGACTGAATTTTAAGTTGTTTCTATCTTATGTGTTATGCATCGTCCTCCGCATGTATATTTTTGGATATGCCTAAAAATATATAAGCGGAGAAGTATCTATGTATGAAATGATACATGTATACCTACTTTCAACGTTGGATTGAAAATGAATGATGATGATTATGATATGTATATAAAACTGTATGATAATGTTATTTATACTCTCTTATACAATCATAGTTGTATACTATCTACACGAGTGTGGAACGTAGAAAAATATCGTAGCATTATAAATCTAACTTCTTCGAACAGAAAACACTAGTGCGTAATAGGAAGTTGTAATAAATTCATTCTTCCCTCTCGCTCTCTCTCTCTCTCTCTATTGCATACTTCTTACAATTTACTGCTTTGTAAATAGAGCGCTGTTGCGGTCTGAAGGCTTAGCATTCCATCGCCAGTTTATGTGGACAAAACCATAGTTGAAAATTGTCCTGCTCCAATAGGAACGATGCTGCAGATAGCTCTCCATAATCAAATGCGATTACCTTAAACAAGTTTCTATTAAGATAGTGCTAGGCCTAAGATCTGCAAAAAATTGGGTCATCTGGACAGTATTATTTCGAAAATATATTTTCAGTACCATTTGCTAAATGTATGAATATGATTTTCGCTCTACGGCTGAAGCAATTTGTGGAGCTAATTGGCAACGAGTGAGCTTTGGGAGAATCATTCCATTCTGTTCCATTCGTACCTAATAGGTCCGAATTACTGCGCAACATTCGAAGGCCTAAGCCGAGGGGAATTCGGCAGTAATGAGGCCACTATCAGCTACGTAGAATTCTGTGTTTGTGATCGTTAGAATTGATTGTGCACTTAGGACGAGTTATTATTAAATTTATCTTTTATAATTCATTGTTAGTAAATGCTTATGATCAGTAGTTTCCTACGATGTAAGCTATGCCCTTCTGTCTAAAATCTAAAGCTATGTAAAGGATAATTCAACATGCGATGATAACTTTTATAAAGTATTGAGGAATTTAATGATGTAGCTTTTGTAAAGTATTACATAAATTTCTTGGTGTATTTTTTTAAGGATCGCTTCTGAGTACAAATTTTTATATCACTCAAAATTATTGTACATGATTTCATTTATCGCTAGTTTTAACTTTGTGATTTTTTTACATTGTTAATTACTCAAACTATTCATTTGGAAGCGTATGGATGTAAAGACATACATTATATCAGGATGATAATGTATCAGCCGTATATTGTTATCTGCTTGTCAGATTATATACTTTTAAAGTAATTCACCATGTTTGCACGTATCTATTTTCTGCACCCATACACATACTTTCTAACTTTTTCCAAGAAAGGTGTAAATTAATAGGATCTTTACGGTTAACTTCTCAGTATATTCTCTATTAGGTTATTGCGAACGAAATATATTCAAACATTGATGAGTGCTGAAATGTAGTCAAAATTCGATGCTGAATACTCACGCTTTCAGCAAAAGTTATGTAATTATGTATGTCTAAAACCGAAACGAACTTGTTCATAATAATATGCACGCACTACTTCCACGCACAAATGCACAAAAACTCATTAGGTCTCGGCATCAATATATCAAGGAAATAACTATGAAAAAATCTAGTGAAATCGAATTTCCCATTTCCCATTTTCGGAGATACACCTTATTTGTTTTTAGTGATCTGATTTTAAAATACTTATATTTTTATGATAAGATTGTCAATCATAGTGAGAATCAAAGTACATAATACGAAATACTTAATGTAACATTGTGAATTCCCGATTATTTTAAACGAAAGTAGGTTACTATATTCCCTGAAAATTTTCTTCTTTTACCTATGCTTGTAATGATAAGGTGCTGAATTGTCACAGGTGTTATAATATTTATTCTATTAGTTACAATACGTCGAAATGATTGGTCCGTCAGTTTGTGCTTGCTTATGGCGAGGATTCACTTGCAGTACATCTAGATTGATACCCACAAGCCACCTTTCGACACGTGGCGGGGGGTGTAACACCATGCGTTCAAACTAGCTCTTCAGTTTGTTACTATCGGGTATCGCTCGAGGAAAGAATGAATTTTTAAAACAACTTGCCCAACTCCTTTTCCTTTAATAATGCACTACTGTGTTATCAGTGCGATATTAAGGGAGTATTATTTTATTCTAATCATCGTAGTCAATCCATTACCAAGCCATAAATGCGGAATACATTAGCGAAGCCATTCTCAAGTTCAACCCCTCTCCTCGTGAAATATCTTCCTTGAAGTTGGCATCGGCTGAGAGCATAATTCCCGAAAAGAAAGCTTTCAGTACTCAATTATTTTCAGACTCTGAATATCGCAACCTGACTTGGGTATGAATAAAATGGAATCCTATTCAGCGAATATGTGGCGAAAGGCCGAGCCAGGAGAGAGATAGCCAGGAGAGAGATAGCCAGGAAAAAACCAAGAGTATAAGTTTCAAGCAGACCGTAAGGCATTTCCGGCTTTTATGTCTCCTTCCAGAGACGAGACGGAATCCTCTCCGATTTGATCAAAATTGCTTGGCGATGCTACTGCTATCCTTGTGCTTCTCATACTAGCTCGGGAATCCCTCAGGGGCAAGTGCCAATCCTATCCATTGTAGCAAAATTACTCATCCGCCTTAGAACATAACATTTTTAAGGTGAATTTCATTATCTTTCTGTGTGCTTTAATAAAAGGGGACACTGAAATTCAATAGGAAATTCATAGTGATGTATATAAATTAAAAGATTTTCGATTCGCTATATTCCTTTGAGTATACAATTATATATATATTCGATTTTTGAGGTAACTAATGAACTTAGAGGTTTTTAATGGACATATATAAGTAAAAAATTCATGGTAAACAAACTTTTACTAGACCAGTAATTTCATGGATGTTACCATGAAATTTTTACATGTTAAGAAGTACCATAATGTTAAGCCTGAAATGGTTTCGTTCATATATAAGTAGTTTGATTTTTTTTCAGAAACTTTCCACCTGGAAATTTTTTCTCAATGGAATAGAACGAAACTTCTTAGCCGACTACATTTTTCGTTGCATTTTGCCGAAATTTTTCGGCATTCACTTATATTTCTCCAAGACATTTGTCTCTTAACTTTTTAACAGCAAAACTATTCACATCGGTGCAAATAAGATGTAACAAGGCAGAGTTTGATACAAAAAACGACCGTTTTTCGCGAAAGGTAGAAGCAAATACCTCGGTTTAAGTAAAGTCGCGGCCATTTCCTAAATTTCTCGAAAGTGTCAAATTTTTATTTTTCTTTCGAACATAATAGTTTATAACCATGATTTAACTGCAAAGTGCTGTTAGATACCATTTTTACCGATTGCTAAAAATATTGTAATTTGATTTTGTTCAACTTTCATTTTTCATGCAAATGTTGCAACAGCGCGGCCGATTCTCCCGTAAGAAATGCATTGGGCCATAAGAATCCCTTGGTGCCATCATGACGTTGGATAGACTACAGTAAATCAATTTGGAGAGATCTCATCCCTCTGCAGTGTAGCAGATCTATTGCAAGGGTAAATTTACAGATCTGTTTTTGTTGATGTTTCTCATGGATGTCTCCAAACGCATTCCTTTATGCAAGTGGAGCATAAAAAAGATCCTGTCTATCAGCACTGTATATCTTTATGGTTCTATTCGCTTGATAACGTCTCTGCGGTAGTTTTGATGTATTAAATCCATGTTAAAGTAATCACAACCCTGCTTCTCGTCATTATTGATGAGCTAGATACACCCGTTTGCTTTAAATGTCAACTTTATGTTGGAAATCGGTTTTGAAGATCTATAATATTTGTTGCAAAATATTTTGTTGGCTGTTGGGCGCGATTAATCTCGCTGATTATTTCCTAGTGGTTGTTCGAGGAGGCTAAAAATAAATGGGAACTGAGAAGTGATTTTATTTTAGTTAAAAACGAAACGGTCCTTTCATCCTGCCAATTCCCATGAGCCGAGACCTATGAGTTCCGCATGTCTTTCTGCGCTGCCAATTTGGCTTCATCCCACAGATCTGCTGGAATTTGTCTTCAATTCGTGGAAAAAGTAATGCTTTGTAGATAGCGGTAAATTAGGCGGAAAAGGAACAATTCTTTGCCTTCCGAAAATTATGCTGGAAATACGACAACCAGCTGGCTCAGTCTGCTAATAAGATGGAATATTACAATAGGACAGGATCAGTTTTCACAAGCACAAGGTTCAACGTCAGAATTAATATAAATAAATATTAAAATAAAAAAGTTATTTGCACAATTTGTTTGTTTATAACGATATTTAAGATTACCTAAGATTACAGCCTAAAAGTTTAGGAATTCACGTAAACGATATTTAAATTCTTTCTCTCATTGCGGTGAGAACAAAGGACGAGAAGGACGCGTAGACGAGACAAAGCTTTCTGCTGCAGTTTTTTCTCTCACTTACGTAACACTCAAGTTTAGAGTATCGAGGAGAAATGAGGATTATGAGTATATTAATTGGCATATCAAATGTAGGGAAGGTAACAAAGCTTAGGAGGAACCAAGCAAAAAGTCAGAAAAATATAGCTATACGATGTAATGTTTAAAATCTCGAGATAGTAAATTATAAAGTAAAAATGAATAGGAGATATATGGCAGGAAATGCTTTACTGAAAGAAAATTTTCTAAATCAATTTTAGCACCAATAAGTGCAATGAGATTTTATTTTCACCATTCATAGCAACGAATGATCCTACAAATGATTCTGCGTCCTCGCTTACAGATATTGTTTACAGATCATGTCTGTTATTTCGTTTCCGTATTTCCCTTTTCGATGCGCTTCTATACTATTGATATGAATATTAGTTGATTAATAAAAGGAATCAATCATCAATAGCACACCTTATGCAAAATTTAATTATTATTATTATATTTAATTACTAATCAATATACCTGCTTCTCTTGCCCAGAGAAAGACCTTTTCTGAGCCGTGTTTATTGCTTTGTTCAAGGTATCGATTTGAGCATCATATTTCCCAAGTTGCAGAATCTATACAATGGCAATCGAATGTGATATTCGCCTCTCAACTTCTCTATTCGGAGACATCCATCATTCGTTTGGCTCCTTCTCATGGCCGTTGTGCACTGACGCCAGCTTCTTTTGAAGCGCCGCTATCGCTGTTCGCCAACAACCGCTTCCACGGGAAAGACTACAAATATTGAAGAAGAAATATCTATAATATAAGCCCTTATTTTATGGCGTGTGAAAAGCTTCGCTGTCTTCAAAATATAGCATATATGTGTTGCTCGTTCTAATCAATTCTGTTCTGTAAGTTTACATTGTCACTACTGCTATAAGGTAAACTCTATATTTTAAGCAAACTGCACGTCAAAGTCAACTGAAAATTGACCTTATTTTGAGGAAGACATCCCGCAGTCATAAATTGATATCTTTGAAAAGATTTAGACGGATTTACCCAGAACGATTGTATCTTTCAAGGCAACTTGGTGGTAGCTTTGAGCTTACATTGCTCATGATGTTTCTCAACGTTTTACCTTAATTAGCCTTAAATTAAAAAGAAATTATATACCACTGTTAAGGAAGAACTATCACTAAACATCCATCACGAATTAGCTAAGTTTTCATTCACACATTCTGATAACAATCTGAATAATTCACACATTCTGATAATAATCTGAATAGCTATGTATACATCTCATCTACCCTTTCTTTCTCTCTTCATTTTCAGGTTCATCTCACCCTCTTTCTGCTGAGATAAATTTGAAAAAGTCGATAGACGCCGCTGGCTGACCTTTATTTATTTATCATTTATTTTTTCTTCGACGAATATTAATTAGTAGGAAATTTCATTATATTTGTGATTTTTTTTTCATTTTCTTTCTCACTTTAATAAATGTTATATTTTTCTATTGTAATTAATAATATTTTTATTTTCTTCTGTAAATTCATTGATTTATGTATATGCTGTATGTAATTTTATTATTGTCTATATTTAATTGTTATATTACTGTGTTTTCGCGGGTTTTTTTCACCCCCCTTCTCTGTGGGTGTTTTCCCGCAACGTGGGTTAGCAACCTTCAGTTGCAAAGATCTTTTCCCACACTCTACTATGTCTTTTTGTTTCAATGTAATTTATAACTATCCATATTATGACGACATACGAGGTTAGGTGGAATAGAGGCCCACTTGGACCTAACTTCGCCAATAAAGGGTCTAATAAATAAATAAATATATAATAATAGAAGTAACCTTGGGTTAAGTTGCACGCTATCTTGTGCTAAGTCAGACTTCATTTCCATCATTTATAATAGAAGTAGTTAGTATTTCAGTATCTATTACATAAATAATACCTTGAATATAAAGAATGAGGAAGTAATGATGCCATTTTACCGAAATCACTTAGCTTAAGTTCCACGAATCGTTTATATTGAAATTACTTATTGTGGTGTTATTGATTTTATGGATGAAATGAATAAGATTTTTTCACATTAGGATAGTAATATGCGCGTGCGCTGGGTCGTGCATTCAACCCTCTCTCACTCAAATTCTTGGAAAAACTCCAAAATTGTTTATTTTCATCTTTAGTATCCGACAATCGATATACATCATTTATTCTTTAATGTCAGCTCTCCTATCGCCATGAAAATATGTTCTCTATCACAAATATATTTCAATATCAACACTTAGTATTTAACGAACGATTTGCTTTTCTTACAGCACTCCAATCGCAAGGGATTTTTTTCTTTTTCCCACGCTTTGGATAGAGGTGTTATTAATAATTTACTTTAAAATAATGAAAACTATGTGTCAGTTATATCAATATGCTCCTTTTTAAAAAGTAATAAGTTGATTAATTGATTTCTATTTCATCCACTATAGGGTCAATAACTTCTCGAAATTATTTCCATTAATATTTATTTTCGAATATCTATCAAGGTAGTACATCATTAGCGAATATATTTTGTAACCTTTACTTGATTAATTATCTAATTTAATGTAAAATGATTAATACGTATGTGTAGTAAAAATATTACGAAAATATCATGTTTTCGCAAGTAATCTCAGCAAGCAGCTATCAGTTTTCGTTTATCATCGTTAGAGTAGTTGATAAGCACCCAATGAGCAGCCATCGACTCTCCATTGATTGTTGGGACTCAAGTGGTTGCCTCACATAGATATTGTCTGTAACCAGCCTTACAAATTAGCGAATATGTTGCAATAATTCACAAATATGTGAATAACACAGAATTACTACGGCAAAGAAAGAGATTCCTCGCGACCCACACACGTATGTTCATTGGTTGTTCCTCCAAAGAATGCAAAGGCGCAGCCCACGGCAAACGGCTCCCGAGAGCTTAACGAGGGAATCGATGCAACGTTCCCGATTTTTTCACAATTTGTCGCGAACAAAGGCACCCTTTCCTGGGGGTCCCACAACTGGGTTTCACGCGGGGATCGCCGCGGGCCCCTCCAAGCAGACACCCCGAGCAATTACAGGCACCAACGCTGCTAACGCCGAAAAAACCAAACCAGTTTATTCCCCCCCGTTGTTTCCTTTTTTAACTATAGCCGACATTATCCGAGTTTACATCATCACTCATCTTCCAGACGAAGGGCATAAGGAGAAGGGAAAAAACGTGTTTGATCACCGTTCCTCTTTGGTCCTTCGTCCTCCCTTGTACCCTCCATCCCAAAGCCTCTTTTTTGTCTCCTCCGCCTTCTTACCTTTCCACAATCACCTTGCACCGTGCCTATTTTCCTCCCATACCGCATTAGTTAGGGATTTTTTCCTCGCCGTGCGTAGAAGACCTTCAAGGCCTTCGCATCCTCTGGATGAGGGAATGGTTCGAAGACTATGGGAATTTTTGTTTTTTCTTCCCTTTTAAAATTTTTTTCGAATGGTGTCAAGGTTGTGCCCCCCCTGGGGTGTGGAGGAGGCACAAACTGGTCTACACACACCGGCGTGCGCAGCTGCATTGCGGGGTCGCCGTGGAGGCACCCTCCCCTCGCCGAACCATTTCGATTTCATCGGGTGGGAGGGCTCGCCTGCATGCTAAGTAACGAGATGCGTGCGGGCGAAGGAGGAGATAAGGGCCAAGACGTGTGTGTATCCTGAAGGACAGATAAAGAGGGGTTATCACAAAGTTCGCCAAATTGGCTCGGTCACGTGACGTGGGTGCACATTCGAGCGTTTACCGAGGGCTTTGGAGGAGAATGGCGGTGGTCAGGTGTAAGGGATGGTAGTTATGTTGTATGTTACGGGCAGCTTTAGAAGGAAAGCAATTGTCTAAGGTCCCAGCAACGAGAGGGGCGCCTATACTTGGACGTTTAAATGTTATCTAAACGTCCGTAAAATCTGATGTGTCCAAGCTCGACTTTGTGGTAAGGCGCCATTCTAAAGAAGTAAAATACAATTTCCTCCGCTACTTATTTCTATTTCACAGACAATTTTATTTATTTATCATATCTGAAGACGTCTATTTGCTGACGAAACTAATCACCTTTCAAAATAAATAATCAGTGGAAATTACTAGTGTTTTACTTCTTTAGTATGCCCAAAAAAATAAAAATGTGATGTTACTGTGCGCACACTGCAGTGATGAAAGGCCAAGTTATAACAAATAAAATAATTTACATATATTTTAAAATTCTGTACTATAAATAATCTTTAATGACAACTCGAACAAGTAATTGATTCTGTATTGAAATATAACTAAGGTTTTTACAACTAACGTTGTGCCTATTCAATACTGAGATCATTTAGATAAGAGTTGGAAGAGAGATTATTTGATGGGCAGAGGGAGGGAGGGGCACCAAATATAGCGTGAAGAGACAATAATTAGCATTTCAAATGTCGAGAAGGAAAGAGAAACAAGTTGGCGGAAGTTGTCGCCTCAGGGCGGTCACACACCTGAAGATAGCGCTGATAATATCCATAAGGAAAGATGGTGTATCACGGAATTCAAAATGAAACATAGCAATAGTAATAGAGTAAATGATGTACTGGGTGCAGATATCATTAATTTGCATCGTGCATAATACTTGTTGTATCGTCTTTTTATTTGTTTTGCTGTTGTTTTAGTTTGTGGTTGTTGCTAAACTCAGTTAGTCCTCGAGCTTTGTGTTTCCAAATATAACATTTTTCTTGTGAATAAAAGTTGGTTGCGTCTCAAAGAATTTATTTTATTCTATTACAATATCAATGCAATGAGGCCGCTTTATGATTAGATAAGTAGAAGGAAAAGCTCACTTTACTTCTATGACTTCTAAATTATTGCGGTGTATTTATATTCTTTAACATTTTTTTCTTTTTGGATTAAGATTATATTCTAAATAAGTTTTATAAACTTTTACGAAGAGTTACTTTGTTCAAAAATTTTAAAAAATTTCTAAGCTGCTTTGGGCAACCATTACGGATACAACAGAAACGGAATTGAAAGTCTATTTTTACTTAAACTGGATAAAATCTAAAATATTTATGCTTATTTTCGTACGATTTGCGGAACTTTGTAATAGTCTACAACTATGTTAAATCTGATTTGTCCATTCATGCTACAAAAATGATTAATATTGACGTTCCATAGAAATAGATTAGTTACCCTAAGCTATTTGCACACTCTCGTGCCTCATATACTGAAATATTGGAAACAGCTGAACTTTTAAAAAGATACACTTTATTATAAAAGACAGGTTTGATTGACAAGAGTAATAGAATACAATGCCAGCTGTCTTACAATTTATTCTTCTTCTTCTCTTTCTAATGTTTCGCTTGTTTCTGTTTAATTAATTAACGTTGATAACTCGCTATTAATATTCCTCCTCCCTCTTCAAAATCTTATATAAGTAATATCCGCTTCTATTATTTAGTAGCGCTACATTAGTGTAGCAATCGGTTGTCATTCATAGTATAGTTCACATCAAATGCAAAGTTATTAAAGGGTAAATTAAGGTAGCAACTCACGAAGAACGGATTCTGCTAACAAGAACGTTCAATGCTTTCATTTGTATCAGTTTAGTGATTCAATAACGCTTTCTGCTGATCAAGTGTCCACTGCGCTCGAAGGAGATCGCTTTCCTACTGTCCAAACTCTGTGTTAGTTATACTTGAGGATCAAATTTATTAATGCTCAAAATAAAAATCCCATGAAATCAAAGAAAATATTTAAATTAAACAATCAGTTTATAACAAAAAAGGTAAAGCAATGCAGATAAAGTTATGACAAATATAAAAATTTTCGAATGTTGAACAATTATGGGGAATACTTTAAATAATGAGTTCAAATCAAATATTTAACAAATGTAAAGAGTAGGTAACCATAAAATTTATCTCCAATTAGGAAATGCAGTTAAATATGCAGAATTTAGATGATGTCGATGGAACATCAACACGCATTCCACTGCCACCTTTAGTTAGTTATTCCATAACGAAACAGCGTGAGAACACATACGCATCTCTTCTTAGCTTCCCTGAAAATGAAGACATAAAGCGGGTTCCCTTTTTCTAATCCCAGCAAACCTTTCATCCTCCAGCCACAACGATAACGAGCATGTGAGTGCAGGGCCTTCGTGGCCCCAAAGCATTCCTCAGCACGCTCTCCTGCATCCTGTGACACCAATTCTCCTCCCAGTGCACTCTTGATGACCATTGGAACCCTGCTTGCCTGAGGATACCCTCATGAGCCACCAGCAGAATACCGCCACATGTTTTGTCTCCTGGCCCTCATCCATTCCCTCTCCCTCATCCATTTTCTCTCTCATTCCACAACTGCCATTCGCTCATCTTTGTCTGTCCCTCTTCCCTATTCTTTAAACCTATTCTTTAGCTCCTTTGTTCCTTCTTCTGTCGCCTCTGTTAATAGGGCTGCCAACTTCCTTAATGTCCTCCGTCCAAGTCCTGGTCGTTGAGGTGGGAATACATAATTCTACCGGAGTCTCAACGGGACTAAAATTTAAGTTTCTTCTCGAGGAAATTCTCACGCAAAGCCCAAAAGTATCGGAGAAATATTTGAAAAGTATCAACTACATTATATCTTCAACATAGTCTTCTCCTGTTTCAAATTTGTATATACCCGTGCAAAATAAGGCCACATTCTAACGACTAAGCGAATTTAACCAGGAGCACTGATGAAAAACTGTTAGTTTAGGACTTGAAATGCGAACGTGTTTATGATTTAAAGTTTGTGAAAAAGGCAAATTTAGGATCACAGTTGATACTTGTTTTCGTATATTTTTTTTAGAAATGTACCCCGCGAGCCCCCAGTGGCGTATGGCAGGGGGATGTCGTCTGCGTTAGTCGCTAGGACAGAATTTTAATTTTGGCACCATTTGAGGAATTACATTCGCTAGCAGTATTTGACGACAAAAGTCGGTCGCTATTAATTTATCTTTCAAGTGAAACGGACCTCGTCTAAATTATAACGTTAAAAACTTGCGAAGGAGACCGAAGGCAATAAAGAAGAACTTGGATTTCTAATTAGTAACTTCCTGAATGAACTTTCTTCGAACTCTACTTCTAACTTTTCGTTTAATGAAAAGAACCCTTTTATCTGCAGTGATAATTGTATAATATGCCAAGTCCTAATGTCGTGAGAACTCTAGTTTTAGAGTTTTAGGACAGCATATATAAAGGCATTCTAAATTACACTTATATTAAAGTCAAAGTGGAACTTAGGGTCGATCAAGTACACTCGACACACACGAAAGTAAGGATAGACGGGAGTTGGAGAGAGTACTAGTGGAATTCAGGATAAACATTTCCAGTATTGAATATCGCACGAGGGAGGAAGCTGTCTTTTCCTGCTGTGCTGCCGATAGATAAATATTAAATTTCCTCAGCGGGAGTTCCTTGATACTCTTACAACATTTTCGTCGACGAAGATGATAACAGGAGGAACCAGCCAAGGTTTTCTTGCTTTCTATGTGTGATACTTAAACTTGAAAACTGATTTCCTAGCGAGCTTTCCAGTTCCAGAGTTGCTTTTCTCAATTTTAGAAGTCACAAGTTCTCCTGCAGTTGCAATTGCTTCATACGAAACACAAGTGGACTGAAAAACTTCGACGAAGTAATAATATTATTGCAAAACAACGTTGGAGGCAAAAGTGAACCAATAAAATGTTTCGTAGCATATTTTACGCATACGATTTTCGTACGTTTCATTTTCGTTCGTTTTGTTACTATTTGTTGTCTCTGAGATATTTTATGGCATAAAAATGAAATTCATCTTTCGACTAGTTTGTTCGAAAACAATCCCCATCGAATCCGATTAATATTCAATGATTTCGTAACCCCTCCCTTTAACCGCAATTTTCGGTTGGCTGCATTTTGAATCACCTTTAACCATAAATACAATTTTATCTTTACCTTGATCACTTTCATATTGGGTACTGTTTCGGTTGACTTTATTTTTATTTATTAGTTTTTCTTGCCGAGAGTATAACAGCTCTCACCAGCACTCTTTCTCCCTTTACGAGTATAAAATATCCTTTTCAAATCATTCGGAGGGAGGTCTTCCTTTCGGCCTAGCCTATAAATTTTGATCATATGATAGATGATGAAAAAGTACCGTATGATAAATCCAAATCAACAACCTTTTCTGGAATAGAAAATATTTCTAAAGGATTTATACTCCCAATTATAAAGAAAAGTGAAATCGCTGACTAGCTTTGCTGCAAAGATATACTGTGATAAAATGAATACTCTGAAATATCTGCAAAAGGTTAACGTGAAGATGTAGATGTAGCTTTGCTAGAAAACCTTTGTCGTGCCTGTGGATGTTTGAAATTTTAACGATAGCATAAACTTTTAAATGCTCGTTATTATTTAAAAATTAAATTTACTTTGATAACAATCAGCATTATTAAACTCGAATCATTTTGTTGATTTTCACATCTTCATATGCTATTTCTGGTATGGTTGACGACGTTTTCGTTTGGTCAAAGTAATGAATTTTCAAACAATAGAGTTGTGAATTCTACGGGTGGTAGTACTAGCTTTCAAGGATGCCCACATTTTACTCTTGTAAATCCCTCATTATAGGTGACGTCGATACTTTAGTGCTCCGCTCTCTTCTCCCAAAGGGGGCTGCGGAGCACTGATTTTTCTTTTCTCGTATTATAGCGGCACAAAGTCGTCATTTTATTTCGAAAGTATGAAATTGAAATATCGATCCAAAAATATAGTTTTTGGATTCCTTTAACGAACCCCTCCATCGAAAGGATTCATTTTCTTTGTGTTCTGCGTGGAAAAGGCCATTTCGCAGTCAGGGATTAAAGAGGATCACATTATATTGCTATATTTGTACTTCTTGTACTTCCTGCTAGCTCTAGATGATGTGCGTAATTGTTCATTCTTTTGTTAAGAATCATTTTCTGGATCTGTGATTTCCGTGTATAGCAATGTAAGATGCGAAGTATATTTTATTCCGGTCTGATCTTAGTATCTCAAACTGATCCCAATTTATAACATATTGGACTGCGTATACAGGAATATGCGTGTACTTTGCATCCTTCGTGAATCGCCGCGGTGAATCTGGAAAGATGGAGTATGCTATGTATAGCAAAATACTTACTTCTTCCATCAGATTTAGTGGGTTAAGTGAGAAAATTCTGCAGAGAGAAATATTTTTGAAATCTTCGTTTATCCTATTTATGTTTATATGCATTTAACTCATTGTATTACCTTTGCGGAAGAGCAAAGAATCTGCTGAATACTCTCCCATATTTCTTTCTCCTGCGCACATCTTTCGCCTCGGGAAAAACATTTTTGTCGTACTTTCCCTTTTATTCCATAAGCACATGAATATCTCTTCTCTTTAGCATCTCAGCAGCTCAGCATAGTTATTTTGTGTAGTCTACCTCCTTCAAAACCATTCGCATTCTCTCTATATACGCCTTTGATCATTCTAGTTCTATCCTTTCTATATGTCCAACTTAACATATCCCTTTAATATTGGTCTTGTAGACTCTGTTTCAGTCTAAATTCATCCTTGCTAAACTTTGTTTCTCCTGTTTCATCATCACACGCTTCGTGTGCAATCCATTCGAACTGTGCTCAGTTTACGCAAATGCCTCTTCTGACACACTTACTCTGCAAGGTGGGCGCAAGCAAGTTTCTATAGAATCTCTTTATCGATAGTTTAATCACTGACACAACACTTTCAACCAATTTTCCAAGAGCCCACTCATACCTTTATATCTCTACTTCTATTCTTTCACTCTCTGAAGTTTAAGAATAAATCCTGCTCAAGCACAAAGGTGACAATAAACTAATAATTTATGCTCAATCTACATCGATCGTTGAGTTTCTAATTTCTGAAGACGAAAACCTTTGCTTTTGCAACACTCATCTCCAAATGTATTCCCTATGTAACTGCAGTAATTCTAGCAAACAGCAATAATCTGCTTCGTTATAGTTACAACACTTTCAACATACCACCTCAACCGAGCTTAGGGCTTCCCAAATTTTAAGTTCACAGAATCGGGCGAGATATGGTGAAAATCCATCATGCAAAATGAAGGAGATAATTTACCTACCCTACTTTTTCATATTCTGTCTGTCTGTATATATTTTGTTTGAATTGTATAACTTGTACCTGAAGATGACGGTCCTCCGTTGAAACCGGTAGTACAAATAAAAATTTTTTGAGGAAAAAGTACCAATTATCTCCTTCATTTTGCAAATTTTAAGCCTTTTAAGTTTCTCACTTCCAATTTGCTGTTCAAAAATCTTCTTTTACATACATTGATACATACGTCTTTCTCGGGAAAAATTGGTACTAGAAAATCCCATCTACCAATTACCCATTCATGGAAGAAAATAGGACCCATCAGGAGTGAGGAAAAACTGAAATTTGCAGTAACTGTGATTACTGACTATACTGAAAATCTATGGAAGTCGATCATATAAAATCCTGATAAAAATGCATTTACTTGATACGCTCCAAAATTGCTAAGAAAATTAATATAAAACAATGCAAGAAAATACCATTATTAAAAATTCATCGCTTCTAATTTTCCTAAAAATTAAAAAATATTTTCGTAACCTTGAGTTCTACTTTAGACGCATTTTATTTTTCGGTAGAAGTCATCGAATATTTCACCAGAGCACTCCATCTTTAACATGATTCTATCCTAACACCTTGTTCGATATTGACTAAATTCAACTGGGCCCATCCTATCGAAACCCCATAAAATCGTACAAAATAGTACATGTATACTTCAGAAAAGTGAGAGAGATTTCCATCTCGCAAGTGCCAACCAATCGAAAACACTAGACCTACAAATTCCTCAAAATTCTAGCTCCTATTAGTTTGAACAGAGGTACCTCGGAATAGAAATGGGGAGTTTTTTCAAAATTTCCGATGGTCATATCGATGTTACCACGGGAAAAAAAATTTGGCAGCGGTGGGATTCGAACCCACGCCTCCGAGGAGACTGGTGCCTTAAACCAGCGCCTTAGACCGCTCGGCCACGCTACCAGTTGCAGGAGAGAGCCGTTCCAATGAAGGTAGCTCTTCCAGTTTCAGCTAGAGATAATCAAAATAGAAACTCAACATTCCGACCTGAAGGTGAATCAAAAATATTGAGAAGCCAGTTAAAAAAAATCTGATTTTGACTACACACGACTTTCTCCACATTTATTGAAAACAGAAGCCTATGCCGGTAATATATAAATAACTCCAAAACAATGAGTGTTACAGAAAAATGTTTCAAACAAAAGTTGTAGTAAAATACATTATCTATAACTTTTGCACAAATTGTATATAAATGCGTCACATTCTGACAGAGATATTTAAGTAAAACTACAATTTTAGGATAAAAAGCAACTTACGGTTAGCGAGTATTCACTAATAACTCCTAAGCAATCAGTGTTACGAAAAAATGTTTCAAACAAAAGTTGTAGCAATGTACTTTATCAATAAATTTTGTGTATACTTGTATATACCTACATTGCATTCTGACAGAGATATGTATGAAAAACTTCCATTTCTGGATAAACAACAACTTCCGGTACATATTATTCAAGAATAACTCCTAAAAAATCAGTGTTACGAAAAAATGTTTCAAACAAAAGTTGTAGTAAAGTACATTATCTATAACTTTTGATGATAATTGTATACACCTATATTGCATTCTGACAGAAATATTTAAGAAACAAATTTGGTTCTGGAGAAACCGCAACTTCCGGTTAAGCGATATTTATGAAAAACTAATCACCTGTTGGCATTGTTAGGAAAATACTAAATATGAATTTTGGAAATGATCGGAAAATTACTTTTTAAGATAGAGCGCCCTCAAACTTTTTTACCACTGACAGACACACGCACAGATACACAGACAGACATGTTCGGGAAAATAGCCAAAACGAACTCTTTGGGCCCCAAAACATTTATTTATGTTGAAATCTGGATATCGAATTTTTTTGCGAATACAATACTTTCTCTATACTACTTATAGGGAGAAAGTAATACGTAACGTAAGCGCTTATGCATGGCATAACTTTCGTATTAAAACGTCGTTCATTTAAACGAATGCTGTGCATTTTTATCGGTGTATCAATTTTGTAGTTTATTTGTTCATCTAATTCGGAAATGTAAATTGCAGCAGTCCTTGCGGCAGTGTATACATGCTACTACTTATGCGCTGCGTTTAATTGGAGACTGGTATGTTTTAAAAGCAGCCTGATAATCAATATTTAAAATAATAGTAAACACATTAGAATTTTCCGGTTGAAAATATTATTAATTTAAACATCTATTGCCAATTAATAAAAGAAATTAACTTTTTAATGCAAAACGATTTAAAATAAATATAAATGATTTATAATATTTTTATTCCTTCCCTGCCATAAAATAAATTGAAACACAATCCATATGGTCCTTCAATTACGTTTGGTAGTCAACGGCGTCACACACTAGGCTGGAACGATTGCGTAATACTGGTCAAGCACTGGAAGCGAAACTACCTTAATATTTTGGGAAGAATTGAGCTTTCAATAATCTATATAAAAGAATGAAGTAGAATTTTATGTGTAATTGCTAAGCATGAAAGTACAAAAGAAGCAAAATGGATCACCCATGGAAGTGGAAAGCTGAAAATAACTAACGGGATGGATTTACTCACTATCAACTCTCCAGACTAACAAGGTCACCGTTTAAAATACTGTACCTAAGATTATTTTTTATATAGTCGGTATAGTCAGCTATCGACCTGTATCAGCCATGCAGTCGTCATCAGGAACAGCACGGAAAATTCAGACAACTGCTCACGTCGTATTCATTTACAGGAAAACAGAGAGTTTAGAAGATAGATTAACCCTTTCGAACGACTTAGATAGAATTATGAAATTGTGCGAGCTTTAGAGTGCGGCAATTAGAACTAAATGTAGAAAAGTGTTCAGTAGTTAACATCGTCGAAAGAAAATCTATAATAAATGATTATTCGTACAGCCTCCGTGGGGCAAACCTAATTACAGTAGAATCGGTGAAGTATCTTGGAGTAAATCTCACGAATAATTTATCATGGAGTACCACAACCGAAATACATGTGGAAAGGCACTAATGAAACTTTGTTTCCCTTAAAGAATAATCTGTAGGTGCGAAAAAAAAGTTTTTCGAGCGTTGTTACTTAGAGTTAGTTAGGCCTCACGTTAAGTAGGGGAGACCGGGGCTGGTTGGCCGAGTTTTGTTTTCGGAATTTCTGTACTCATTTTGGTTTGACTTTTTGAAAAACGGTTTGCTTTGTCATAAAGATACAACCCTTGAGCATATATGTGATTTTTTTCATCAATGACAAAAAATCAGGGTAAAAGTTATAAACAATCAAATGCTGCACCAAAAATCGGCCAACCAACCCCAGGGCCGGGGTATGTTGGCCGAGTTTCGTAAAATAAGTGAAAGACATCAAATACATCAATGGAAAATATTTATTAGTGAAAAAAAGTTAGTGTACATAGTTTTGTAATATGTAGGTACGTAAAAAAATCTCCGCTCTTTCCTTTTTAGTCTTTTTAACATTTTTAGACTTAGTTTTGGCAGCTTTAGTGAACTTTTTCATAGCTCTCACGGCTTTCTTTTCCTCTGCCAGCGTACGCTTACGTTTGCTCTCATTTTTCTCCTTCTCCAATGCTGCTTTTACTGGGGAATGGGTCAAAATTTCGGTCGATCGGCGTTTACAACCTTGACGCTTCTTCGAATCAGTTCGTACACTCGCCTTGGGGAGAGGTCTGACGTCTTCATGGAGGCTTACATCTGCAGCAGATTCTATGCTGATGGACGAGTTTTGTTCAGGGTTGGGTCGATCTGTGACAAATCCTGCCAGGAACTCCTCAGGAGGAAAAATTTCAGGATTGAAAGGGCACACACCAGAGACTCTGAAACCAGCTCGAATATTGTTCGATGTGCAGGCGAGTGGAAATGCACTGGCTACGATTCCCGGAATATCGTAGATGGTCATTGTTTTGCCAGGGTTGTTCGTCATCCACGCATCAGAGTAGGTATTAACGAATTTTTTAAATTGACCATAGACGCTGCGATCCAAGGGTTGGAGCTTGTGGCTGCAGAGCGGTGGAAAAGGCAGAACTACAACCCCGTTTTCTTTGAATAAATCTAGTGCCTTAATCGACGGATGGAAATCATGGTTGTCGAGCAATAATAAAACTTGATACTAATCAAAGACTTGATGTGCTCGGTCTGACACAGTGAATGAAATGTTTAGCAAAATCCTGGAAAATTCTTTCTGTCATCCAGCCGCTTGGATGCGCTGCTTCGCGCTACCGACCATCACGGATAAAGTGATCCTTAAAGTTGAGCCTTGGAAAGACGAAAAAGGGAGGAATGGCGTTGCTCTATAACCATCAATATTCGCATAATATCCAATTTCGATCAAAAAAAGGTTAGCATTTCACGAGTTTCGAAGTGCACATTGCTCTACGCTAAATTTACAACGCGGCCAACCAGCCCCACACAAAACTCGGCCAACCTACCCCAATGAATGTTTTCGAGAACAATCACGGTTTACACAAACAAAAGTGAGGCTACCCTGGAAACCGATATACCATTTTGTAGGGTTTTGAATACCCTTTCCAGCGGTATCACGTTTTTGGAAATCGGATGTTAATTGACTCGTGTTACGAAGATTACTTTACAAGAACAGAAATTTACTCATCAGTGTCGAAAAAAGAACAAAAGTGCTCCTGTGCAAACGGCAACACGAAAACACCTAAAATTTCGTCGGTACATGGACGAACTAATACCCCAACAAAATCACTATAGATGTCGCCACTGTGCCCAAAAGTCTTTTTATAAAAGCCACTCGGCCAACCTGACCCATCGGCCAACCAGCCCCGGTCTCCCCTATGCATGTAATGTATGGGACCCTACCGACAAATGTCATATTCGGGATTTAGAAAAAGTACAACGAAAGGCGATACTGCGAGGAAGATTAGGGAAATAGACGCTAGAACGAATCGTTCCAAGCATTCATCTTTTTCGCGAACAATACGCAAAAACGTTCGATCAGGGAAATAGTGGCAAGGTGCCTGCACCCCCTGCCACACGCCGAAAGGTGGCTTGCAGGGTTCTTACGTAGACAACTGCCAATGTCATTTAATTATAGTCATTCATGGTAAAATTTCACTTTGGTACTGTTTGGGAGAAATTGAATAACTCCCTTAATAATGATTATATTTTGACGAAACTTACACCAAGTTATAGATAAAGGATGGCGGTTAAGTGAAATTTTACCGTCATTCATAAATTAAAATTCAATTGGTCAGTACCGTAAGTACTTCCAACGCTGAACCTGATGACGGCTACAAGGCCGAAATATGGTGGAAAATTCAAAACAATTCAATGCTAAATAAACCTCTCATTTGAGGAAAATATCGAAAATACGTGGTCCTTTATACATTCATACTGCGAAGAGGCGCTAAGCTGTACCTGCTAAGATATCGTAGAGAACTTGTCGGAGCAGTAGGGTGTGAATATTACATGAACTATTGTCAAAGTAAGAAGCTAATTTGGCGTACGGTTCACATTAAGGTCGGAATGTAGAATTTCTATTTTAATTATCTCAAACTGAGTCTGGAAGAAGTACTTTCATTGGGAAGGCTGTGTACAGTAACTGGTAGCGTGGCCGAGCGGTCTAAGGCGCTGGTTTAAGGCACCAGTCTCCTCGGAGGCGTGGGTTCGAATCCCACCGCTGCCAAACTTTTTTTCCCGTGGTAACATCGATATGACCATCGGAAATTTTGAATAAACTCCCCATTTCTATTCCGAGGTACCTCTGTTCAAACTACTAGGAGCTAGAATTTTGAGAAATTTGTAGTTCTAGTGTTTTCGATTGGTTGGCAATTGCGAGATGGAAATCTCTCTCACATTTCTGAGGCTGTACTATTTTCTACGATTCTATGGGGTTTCTATTGTTTCGAGAGGATGGACTCAGTTTCATTTTATCAATATCGAACAAGTTATTAAGGTAGAATCATGGCAAAGATGGAGTGGCTCCGGTGAAATATTCAATGGCTCCTATCGAATCATATAATGCTTTGAAATAACAAGTTAACGTTAGGTAGATCGTACTTATTATTAATGGTATTTACGGTAATGAATACGTCATCATTTAATATAATTTCTTGCTATCCCTTATCGCTCTCCGTTTGTTAATTTTCAGAATTCTACCCTAACACTATAATTTCTTTTTCTTGCATTTAAATATATATCAATATTTATTTGCAATTCATAATTTATGGAAAATGGGATTTATAAATCATATTGCCAATATAAATAGCTTATTCACTGTTGAATATCCTGTTCGTTAGCAAATTATTGATAGTGAAACTGTAAAATTTAATCGGTCAATTGTACTTATTACCTTAAGCAAGAGCAATTGAATTGCTAAAACAATTGAAAAGAATTACACATACGCTAGAGAATATGCGTATGTGTAATGTAAATTGTCTAATTACTAAAAGTGGAGAAATTCTTTAGGTATGGTTTTTATCTTATGGCAGAAGTATTTCGTATCAAATGCACGTTTGAGTGATTTTTTAAATTCGTTTCCACTATCATATTTTTCTAAAAATTGAACATCACCTACATATTTCGATAATTTCGGCGTGTCCACTTCGCTCCTGTTAAAGCATCGTCGCTTTTAGAAGTAAATGAATTGGATTGTAAAATTGGGAACATGGACGATACGCGTCCTAAGTAACTATGCATGAGCATTGATCGGAGATTTAACGTTAACCAGACTGTGAGCATTTGAAGTGGAATGGACGCACGGATAGGAGATCTTGGTGCAAGAACGGAAATCAGTCGGGATTTGCGGAAATGACCTGTTAATGATCAATAATGCACGCGAATGAATAGCCGTCGAAGCGAACAGAGAGCGAACGATTATGAAGGCAAACAGTAGCAAAACTGAGATGGGAGAGGTCCTAATCCGGGATCGATCCTCTGTTTTGTTAGCCGCCCCTCCGCAGCCCTTTTTATATCTATGCGGGGGAGAGAGAGTTGGCGTCAGAACCGAAATTCACCCGGAATCCGTATACACCACCGCCTATGCTACATCTAAAAGTAAAGCCCCGTATCTATCCTTGAGGCCCTCCTTTTCCTATCAATTCTCAAGCACTGTCTGAGAGCCACTACTTGTCGATTTTCCGAAAATACCCCTCCGTCTTCCTCCATAAGGAACGAAATCTGTATTTCCATTCTTTGATCCCACTGTTTAACTCCCCATTTCTCTGTTTCTCGATGCATACTTTGGTTTTCAGTAGCCTCGATTGGATGTACACAGACATATATCATCAATTTCGTCAGCGACAACAAATTATTTGATCTAATGGCTAAGTTTCAGCTGACGCTGAATTTTCTTCTTCAATTTAATTTTCAAACAAAGTTTCAACTAAAAAATACATTTTTAATGTAAGAATTTTTCTATATACGTATTCTTTTACAAAAATTGTATTTTAATGAAGGTATACGGCAACTTTATCCTAAATGTATGTATATATATGTATGTATCACCAATGCACATAATTTTGAAATTATTTTTCCGCTAAATGTTTCATTTTCATTTTTAAAGTGATTCGTGAATGGTTATTTCTGATCCTAACTGTGCATGTTCGTAAAATGCTGATTCGCCTCACTTAAACTGACTCGAGAAAAATTTTGGTTGCTTACTGCGCGCTAAAGGATGCGTGATTAGTGTACTAGTTTTTCTCGAATGCAGCGACGGCGCACTTACGTTAATCGTCCATTTCCTTGTATGTAAACAGTAAAATTTACGTATAAATAATTTTAAAAGAACTGGCGATTGGGTCGCATACGTGGTAACTCAGTGCGTGACGGTGACGAACAACTACTTTTATACTAAAAAAGTAAAACTAAAAATGCTGAAATTAAACACAAGTTAAATTATAATAATAAGTAAAGGCATCAAACACGCACCTACAGTGCTGCCAATACGCATTTCACCCTCTAAGAGAGCATTTTCTGATCTTAAATGACAGCAAAGAACTACGCTGATAATTAGAGAATGTTCTCTCTTGTCGGTTAAGCTCGAGAGAACACAATTATATAGAGTAGGCGGCTGATGGTTGTGTTATAATAGTAAGTGAATGCTCCAAAAACAATAAAAAACAAACTTACAGTATTGCAGACACCCATTTCACCCTCTAATCTTCAGAGCGCATCTTCTATGCCTATGTCTAGTATTATAGTATTATAACACAACCATCAGAGGCCTACCCTATATAACTGTATGAGTTTAATGTAACATAGTCGATGTGTATTAAAATTTCTTTTGGTTTTTCTACTACGATATTATAATTTTCGACATTCCCAAATTGCGACACTTCCCGATGGAAAAATATCCTTTCATACCCGCGTTGCATCCAGCCTCCATCCAAAGCATCTCTCTTCCCATTTTCGTCTGGTGCTTCTTCAACCCGTGAGGGATTTCTGCGGTCCCTCAGAGACTCCGTTGTTGCCAGTCACCGAAGGGGCAGCTGCAGAGTGTTACGCCTCCGCCTCCCATCAATCCCACTCTCGCCAATCACAGCCAAAGGCCATGCACATGTTTGAAGCTGCTGTTCGGAAAGAGGATACCTTACTAAAGGGACATGCATTTTTTATGATCCTATTGATTGCATTGTTCCTCCCGAGTTACGCTACACAGCCGCTAATTCCCAAGAAAACATCGGGTCGATGCAAATCAGAATGGATGAAAAACAAGCCGTGTTTTTGCAGCACTACTTCCATAGAAAATAAAGGTACATTATTAAGTATCGATTACTGGAAGCACGAATCGAATCAACGAACAGCTCGTACTCCTTTTACAGATTTCAGCAAGATTATGCCTTTAAAAGAATATTTACGTTCTCTAGTTAAACGGTAAGGTAGCGTGGCCCAGCGGTCTAAAGTGCTGGTTTAAGGCACCAGTCTCTTCGGAACGTGGGTTCGATTCCTCCCTGTTGCCAACGTTTTGCCAGTGTACACGTTTTGGATAGGAGTTCTGTTGTCACTAAGATTTGGATTTTAAAGGAAGTGGTTACCTCGTTTCAAAGTTATCTTTCCTCTATTTCTTCTTTTCAAATTTTAATTTTAGATATATTTGATCGAATGGTATAGATTCTATCTGGTAGCGATTTCACAGATTAATGTACTTATCTTACAGTAAATATAATTACAGTTTTTCAATTATCACTAGTTAATTATTAAATTCTCATTTTTCTTCGTAAAAATGTTATTTATTTAAATAGTTAATAATAGATTTATAGTGAATAGTGAAACACTTGGCTGTCATATTTTAAATTGTCATATCCGAAGAAAATCGCGTTTCATAATTGTGAGATTATTGCTCCTTCTCTGAATGGGTTAACCCCTTGTAATTATTCCTAAGAAAAGTAAAATCAGATCCAGCTTCCTTCTAAGTAAACTAAATCCTTTTGCATACATTTAAATAGGCAATCATTCTTGATTGATTGCAATACGATATTAATGACCCTTTCTTCGTTTAATGTACTAGGTCTAGTTGAAGATGCTAATCACTGGAAAGATGTGGAGAGTTAATAATTACTCAAAAATGTTTAGAGCCGAAGAATCAGATCTACAAAGCAACTCTTTTCATCAAAGGTGAGTCAAAAATGAAAAAAAACTTTTTACCAAAAATTTTAGATGGATTAGAATGAAGAGAAATCACACACAATTTTGTTGAGGAGCATCAGGCATTTATTTTCTTATAATTCAGGCGACTTTCCTTCAGATGAGCGTACTTTCACGAACCCAGCTTTACATTAACGAATTAATTTTATGTACGAAATGGTCAAGTATCAGAATTATGCAAATTACCTGAAGTATAGCATGATCCGTTTTACATAGGTGTAATTCTTCGTAATATCTATTATTAAATAGGCCAATTAATGTTTAAGGTTTTACTTCTATCCGTGTAAATTTCTATTCTATGGTAATTCCCAAACAGTTCACCAGAGGGTCTTTACTTTCCTAGCCATCGAATGAATTTTCCTTATCTCGTACAATCTCACTTTTTCGCTGGAAAAATGCGTTATTTGGGAGAAGAGAATTCTCTAAATTTTAAATAAAAATGAAATCGAAGTTGTAGCCGCATGATTTGACTGTAAACGTTGCTCTCCTATTATATTCGCCTCTCAATAAATGAATCTATTACTCTACTTACTTATTAGGTAGAGCAGTTCTAGACACATGTTTGCCCTATCTTTCTGTAATGCAAGACTTGTGGGTCAGAAAGTGTCTCTTTAAAGCGTGAAGATGTTGATTAATAGCAGGGTTTTCGCTTTACAAAAAGAGAATGCAAATAAATAGGCGCAGAGTCAATTCTGCTCGGCGTCCATCTTCCTTGTTTGTCGACAGTAATGCAAAGAAACATGTTGACAGTGAGAACGGGTACGACACACCCTTCTTGTCGCGGAGTGTAGGTCTGCAGCATCCACGATCTGCGTCGGATGATTCATAACGAAGGTATCTGGGTTCTCCCATTATTTCCACGGTTAAAATTTACAATGTTAACTCCACGGGAAGGAAAGAGAAGGACGCGTGAGAGGTTGTTGACATTCTCCACTTCGTCACTCCACCACTTCCTCCCTAATTCCCTCCTCCTGTCACTGAGACGGCCTTCTTTCTCTTAATGCCATCCATAGCGCGAGCCAAGATATTCCCCGTGGAAATACTCCTCTTTTAAGAGAGGCACCACGCTCTTTCATACTAAGCTTGCTTAATTTCGCTGAGGATGAAATGCCACATTGCATAATTTATGATTATTAAAACTAAAAACTAAAACTAAAATCCACATTTATCTTCATCCCTCAGGGATGAAGATAAATGTGGATTAGAATCGAAATCTCGAAACCATGAGTACTTTCTGTCAGTACCTCCTTCATGCCCTAAGGTCCGTTTGAACCTCATTTCCTCCACCATTAGCAAAAACGTTTTTGGACGACTAAGCAAAATAAGGAGTTACATTTATAGCCTTTTATTTCTTCACCGATCCAAAACGCTGTGGACATAATCCTCTTAATGGCACAATGACCCTACCATGATTAACACTTTCCAAAGCGTTCAATAATATGAATAACCAATATTAATGCCATTAATTAGTATTACTCCTATACCAGTAACTATCATACTATGTCAGGCATTTATAGGACTAGGGTAAAAGAAACTGAAAGATATATTTTCCTTCATCTTGTATCGAAATAACAAGAAAATTTTCTTCATCAAGATATGGTGGGAAGAACAACAGAGTTCTAGTTATGATGGAATTTTTGAACTATTCTTCGTAGTTAAAAATATGAAACGCGAATTAAATTGAATTTCTAGCTTCTCATAAGCTTCCTAGTCAGTGCAAAAAGGTATTCCTATGAAGTTACTAATGAAGTATTCTTTATTTTTTCCAGCTACCTCTTTATAAAATAGATTTTGAATTAGTCGAATGCGGTACAAGTAGAGGTTATTGTCCAAATTCTATACACCTCGCAGAAATATTATCGCTCCAGAACTCAGCATTGGAGAGAGCCGAATGTAGTATCTGGTTCAGGCCTGGAAGAAGTGTCCATTTTGCGATTCCCGAATCGTTTATTGAGAGGATAGTAACTTTTTATTTGAAGCGAATATCCGGCTTATTCAAACGTTTACCGCCTGGCCATATATTTAATTCATGTCCATAGGCCGATGAGTAATTAATTTGCGAATTCTCACATTTGAGCCCTTGAAAATCATGAAACTTTTGATCGTGGGCCATAAATTGTCGTACATCGCATGCTAAATCAATCCGCAAGATAAATAGCAATCATTTTATTTGCGACCCATCCCTCGTACAGATTGATTCGAATTCAATATAAATGCTCAAAGTAGCAGGTTTAATTTAAACTTCGCTATGTATGTACTTATAAACAGGTCGAAACACCCAAAATATAAGGAAAAATGGTAGCTGAGCGGGGTTTTTACAGTTACTTTTTTTCAGGTAGAAATTTCTAGGGTCGCCCTCCTAATCCGGACCCTTACCTCAGCTCGGGAGCTCGGGAGCCGCAGTTGGTGATCGACGTTCCACGATAAAAATTAAGATTTTTCGTGATTTTGCAATAAATTACCCGTTTACACACAGCAACGTTGCTCAGTCAGATAGGCGGATGTTTTTAATATTTCAACGGGGGTTGGGTTGGATTAAGGGGAGGATTTCTAGATTTTTGATAGAAATCCCTCCTCTCTACCCCAACCCAACGGCAACGTTGCCGTTTGTAAACGGGTAATTTCTTGCAAAATCACGAAAAATCTTAATTTTCATCGTAGAACGTCGATCAAAAGCCGCTTGTATATCTCTTAGGACGAGTGAGACGACGAAGGTAATAAATTGTTGCTCATTTGAATCGTATTCCACGCAGTCAGTTTTTTTATGGTCCCCCCTACTGCGGCTCCCGAGCTGAGTTAAGGGTCCGAATTAGGAGGGCGACCCTCGAAATTTCCACCTGAAGAAAAGTAACTGTAAAAACCCCGCTCAGCTACCATTAACCGGAAAAAATGTTTTTTTTCTTTCCAATAGTGTAGGAACATTTGAAATTCCCTGTTTCATTTCTCAACTGATTTAATTTTCAGGTATCTCTGCCTTTTTAAATGATTGAATAGTAAAAGAACGGAACCACTCGATATAGATCAGATGGCTGAATCGGAGGAATTCGTTGTATTGTCTGAAAATGAAGGGGAATATGAATCTGATACGGGATTGAAATTGAACGACCGAGAATGAACCATTCAGCCTCGATAGATTGAGTCGTGTTAGGAGCGAAATAGAGCGCAATTTAGCTACGAAGTTAGAGCCAAAAATCGGCAATCAGAATTATTTTATCTTACTGCACGATGTCACCGTGATGTTGTCAGTCATGATTTTAATGATCAGTATTAGTGCGAATTTATTTATATTATTGCCACATAATATATAATTTCATTTCCGTTTTAGAACGCGAGTTGAGAGATGAATTCATATACATCAATCATTTGATAATAAGAAATTTCTGATTGAGTATTTATTGCTATTGTATATTTATGCTATGCTAGCGGAGTGCGCTTTGATTCTCAACGGAAAAATGTCATAGATTGTCTTTGCAACGAACACCAATAGAAAGAAGATGTACCAAGAAGAGCAAAACCAATTGTCAATATAAATATAGGAATGATTCAATTTTTGTCAATTCTGTTAATCATTTGAGATTTTTTTCGGTGATATCGGCAAATAATTAAAATTCAGGGACATGATCCCTATAGTTAAAATATTCTAAGATGATATTTTCATGTATATAGTAACATATCTGAAAAAAATACAAACATTATTAATATTGGACTAAAGGCAAACCATATACCAGCAATACTTCTTTACAGGGAATTTCTATGGTATACTAAGTCCTCGAGTAGAGAGAGAGTAAAACCGTTTGAAAACTCTAACTAAAATTTCAGTAAAACAATTAGGTTGCTGTTAATAAAACGTGGTTGCTACTGACGTTTAAATAAAATTGTAAAAAATTAAAATCTCAATGTTCGCACTTTTTTCCGTGCGATTCTTCACAGGGTATTGTTTGTAACAGCAAATGTTAAAATCTCATGCAATTTTTTCTTCTTCATAAAGTGTATCACTTATTAGTAGGATTAATTTTAACTTGACTTATATTCTTAATGCATTTTGATGGATAAATACATGAACTTGGAATCAGCAATCGCCTTCATTGCCAAGGGGGATGGGTTGTTTACAACCTCGAAATTTTGTTAAAATATTCACGCATTTTATCAAAATTCTCAAAATTTCGATTCGTAAACGATATTGCTCGACCAAAATAAGAATTTTTATTCTATTCCCCTTCTTTTGGTGATTGATTCGACTTTGTACCACTATTATTTCTAGTTTAAAATTTCAAATGAAATAAAGCCTGCAGCGAGAAAAATGGACTTTACGTGCATTTCTTATGGAAATACCTTTTCGATTTTTCGGCTATTCCTTTTGAGTATTTCCTAATTTTCTTTTCTCCTAAACCACCTCCGTACCGAGGCGAATAAAACAAAATAAAATATTCAAATCGGTCGAGCCGTTTTCGAGTTTTAGACGACTTCATGAACATCATTTCATTTTTATGTATAAGATGTATTAGATTCAAGACATGCGAGGACTTTTGGACAATTTAAATAATTTACATGTATTAATCAACTTTTGAAACGATTTAAGTCTTGCACTACTCATTTAATTCTTTTATTGAACAGTCTGATATATTCCTTCGTGATTCTAGCATTATGTAAGTTTAGAATCGCCGGCTGCAACGTTTTTCCAAGTTGACTAATTCATGACAAAATTGCTTTCATCGTTTTGTCTGGATATTCCAAGAAAATTAACTCTATCCTTTGCTTCATCTAATTTTCCGAACCAGTGATTCATTTCATTGGAAGAAGACTTCAAATTTAATCATTCACATAAATTACTCGTTTGGCATAAATATATATCTTATATTAGATATAGTTCGGCAATCAAATATAATATATCGAATTCATCATGACTATTTATGAGGAAAAACCCAATCGGAGTGCAGCTAAATGGATCTTTTCATAGGCATAAATTTCGGGGCTAAATCATATGAAAGAGTGGAATTGATAATCGCAGGAACCGCAATGTTGCGGTGCGCGTCCACCCCCTGGACCAATCAATATTGTAGACGAATCGGACATGACTCGAATTCTCCCTCGCAATGATGAAAATGCTCGCATACCGACGTCAATTAATTCATAATAATTAATTTTTATTCTTCCCGCCGCTCTCTGTCTCCACAAAAGTGGCATTTAAATAATTCACGAGGATCGGAACACAAATTTCGAGCGAATCGTGGTCTGTTTTTTCAATGAGGGCGCAATCGCTCGTTAATCCGTGCGAATTTCCAATCGGCCAAAACATATATTTCGCTTGATTCCCTTTCCTTGTGAGAGACGCATCCAATGTGACTCATCGCTTTTTCTCATGAACTCGTGCAATCATCTGTCCCCCTTTCCTACGGAGAAGTTCATAAATCATCGTCATAAAGAGATTATGAAAGTCCAGTAACTCCATCCATCCTCGATATTGTCTTGCCCCTCTCTGGGTGACTGTTTTGGCCATCCTCGGGATAATCTATCCAAGGAAAATATCTATCAGACAAATTTTTGTGATAGATACTAAAAACCCAAACGGATTCATCACAATGAAAGTAATTAGGAAAACTCGTATTTTTTTTTCTTCAGCAATAATCTAACATTTTTATTATATTTTAAAAATCGACAATGCACGATATTCTTTGCTTAACCCAAATAGGATTGATTGTTTATCTACTATCTATGGAGATTTTTCACTGTCGATGCCAATTTCATCAAAATTATTGCGAAATTTGTTCGCTACTAGAGCTTAAGTTAATTTTCTTACAAATTATGTTCCAAAATATAAAAGCAGATTTCAAATTGATTGAAACGAGCATTAATCCTGAGAATAGAATGTTTTGATTTCCGAGAATGAGCCTTAACCTAATTATGTGGAATTGCTTGAGTTTAGCACAAGAATTCGGTATTTCTGATTGCATGGCGTGGAACACCGCGCTACCGTGGGTATTAGGTGCCGCTTAATCTCTCACTATTAGAGTTAAATTTTGAAAATGATGCCATTACGGGCTGTTAAGTGATTGTATGATTGATTAAGTGACGTTACTATCTGGAAAATTGAAGTATACAAACGATTTTCCAAACTTTGAAAATGTCCACCCCTAGCGTTTGTTTTCAAATCTCCTTCATGAAGTTCATGCGCATTTCTGAAGATATTCTAATTAGCCAGATTCTATTTCGACTGGCGCGAGGCTTAACTTCCAGCATTACAAAGCCTGATTAAGTTATGATATCATTCCGAAATAATTATTGAAACTAAATTTTTTCCCAAGCTATTTCGCCTGCAAACTTTTGCTACCATAAAAAAATACTATGTAGTGAACTATCTCATAGTTCATTCTTGCAGTTCTTCATGGGAGACGAACACGAGTTCAGTATCTTATCCTTTGTGTAATAAAGAGACTATTTATTTATTTATCTTCAAATCTATTCCATTTCTTCCAGCTTCATACGATAGGATATTTTCGAAAACACCAAAATATTTGGGTAATGAATAAAAACAGTGTAATTGTCCACACTTTTATTTAGCTGACGACCGGTTTCGCTACCGGAGTAGCATAATCACCACCAGATGATGCTACTCCGGTAGCGAAACCGGTCGTCAGCTAAATAAAAGTGTGGAAAATTACACTGTTTTTGTTCATTATCTAAAATGGCTTTCCACAAAGTAACGCCTGATCATCTAGATTTCCAACCAAAATATTTGTTTTCCAATATAATCATTGGAAGATTCTCAAAATATTACCTTAATCTGTTATAAAATTCTACCATGTTATATTATATTGGTGATTCATGCCATAAAACTTCGGTGATCTTGGGCTTATTGAATATTATGTTCTCTGCTCCATGTTGGGAAAAATGGAAATCACTTTGAGAAATAAAATGTGAGCAGCTACCAAGGGAGTACCAACGCGAGTAGGAAAGTAATTAACAATGGAAAATGGAAAAAAATAATCCTTTCGTGAAGTCGCTTAGGGAACCTCCAGTTTTCAACTAGATAAGGATGCTTGAAAATTCCGGCAATACTCTCTGCAATCATTTTTAAGGACAAAAAACCTAATTATTCAATAAACTAACACAATTGAAAATCCGAGAAGAATTTCTGAAGGACTTCAACTCATAACCTTACAGTTATGAGGTCTTACATTAGCAATACGATGTGATTAGGATGAGCAATAATAATTAATCCTATGAACCTTCAATTAAGAAGTTTAACCATCAACTCTAATATGTCTGTATTTTTCTTCTTAACGTAGATGTCTTTTCTGGTAGTGAGCCAATTGAATACAATTGTATTTATAGAAGTTAGCATGTAATGAATGCAGAGGTAAGATAGAAGAGAAGCCATTTGGAGTAACTTCCCTGAAAGAGTATGATAAATATATAAGCGAGAGATTATAGTCTATTATGAGTATCAGCGTTGATAAAATAACAGCCGTAAAACATGTGTCGTATAATATTTCAATTCAAATTGTGGAATGGAGTTGTGGTAGTCCGTAAATGCCAAGAGTTAACAATACGGCAATGATGAATTTGAATTAAAGCCAAGTAATTTGAAGTGAAATGTTCACCATGTCATCAAATCAAATTAAGAGCGCAACTAACAGTTCCCTCAACGACTAACGTATGTAGCAGAACTTGCACACAGGTAGAGAGACATCGGCTGGTTCCCATATCCAAATAACGGCCTCACCGTAACCAACTATAAATGAATAGGAACTTTTTGCCTAAATGCCACGCAGACGTCACGCAATGATCGTAAAACGTTAAATGAATGATTAAATGCCGGTCCTATCCTTAAGCACTTCTCCGTCCTATTCCACCTGGTGGAGAATCAAAAGAATAGGGGAGCAGAAAACTCTCGCTGGGTGGTTGCGCAGGGAACTTGTCAAGTTCCCTTTTCTAAAAAAAAAAACCCTTTATACCTCCGTACCCTTTTCTCGCCATCGTCCCGTGGATTGCGAGGACAATGAGAAGCGTGGGCAGAGGGAGAAGGAATGCATGCTGAAGAGGATGAGTTTGCAAAGGGACGAGAAGAAAGGACTATTGAGTCCAGACACGAGACAATTAATGATTCAGGTTCGTATGGGAAGACATTGCGCATCATCTGCAGATCGGCCGTAAGATTCATCGATCTTGAAAAGCGTTTAGATACCGCTGATGAGGACTTGAGACGTATTTCCCCGACCGACCACGCGATCGACTGATGAAGGAAACTTTCGAAATCGTGTGCGGAGAAGAGCAAACGTATTTCGAACATCACAGCCTTCGGAAAGAAACGGCGAAAGAAAAACTTGCGGATTTTGATGAATTTAATCTGAAATCAGTCAAAGTTAGTTAAATAAGTCTAAGATAAAACGAAGAAAAGTGTCACAATTTGCGATAGACTCCTAATTGTCTGGAAGCATATTGTCCGCGAGTGTATCAATTAAAGTGGAGTGGATTAGAGTTAAAGTATAACTGTTTGGCAGTAACGTACACAATACCATAATTGTTGTTTGTTTTACTTCAGTGTTAAAACCTTTGCCCATCTCCGTGAATCTTATACAATCCATTGTAAGTTGTCTTTCTCTTTTGCAATCAGTTTTGCACCATTTGCTCAGCATGAAATTTTCATTCTGTTTCCTTCCAGGCCTCCTATTCTTTTTATAATCTTATTTTTCCTTAATGATTAGGCTAAATAGTATCAGACTTAAGAAATCCTCTTGCATGATACCGTTATTTACATCGTTTGATTTGGACAATTCTTCATGCCATTTATTAATTATCTTGTTTTGGTATATACATCTCGGATAACTCATTTTATAGTTTTCATTATCTTCTGATTATCTTTTCTTTATTACGGAGTTATTCATCTACATCTACATTAATACCCTACAATCCGCCTTTTGGCGTGTGGCAGGGGGTGTAAACACCAATAGAATCTAAACTACTTCCTTATTCGGTTATTGTCACGTATCGTCCGCGGAAAGAATGAATTTTTAAAACGATTCATCCTAGCATCTACTTCTTTTAACTTACTGTCATTATCGGATCGACCGAGGTAGCAGGGGGGTTGCATGATACCGATTGTATCTTCCGATAGTTATTAAAAGTTATTTCAAGTTATTATCTGAAGAATACCCTCTTGAGCCTCCAAAGTAAATCGTGAAAGGTAAAGTTTAATAAGTAGATAAGTATTTGTTATTTTCATGGCACAAGAGATGGAGGAATATAACGCTAGAAGGTGTATGTAGGGTATAAAGAAATTGTGAATTGGCCGCCTGACATAGGAAAATAAGTAAATCGAGACTATAGGAATATACTCGTATAGGTAAACACAAAAAATCCTATGAATGGAATAGGAAAGGAAATAAGAGAAATTATTAAACGTAAGAGTAGGGAGTAGTTTTGCTGTATCGCATTTCTTTGTTCATGGTAGTAAATAAACAATTTCCATTGGCTTCTTTATATCCATTCGTATTAGTCTCAGACATTATCTTGCTCATTTAACGTTCGAAAACTTCATTCCTTTATTTCCCGAGTATTTCAAACACAACTTTTCATTAACAACTGAGACGAATAACATTTGTTTATAAACAGGATTTGCTATTTAGTGTGTGAAATTATCTTACATCTGAAGAGTCAGAATAAATTATTTTGAGAGCGAGCAAGTAGATTTTACATAATTGGCGAAGCAACATTCTAAAACCCTCAACGATAACTTACAAACGAACTGAGGATAGTTGAGATCGAGTGAGTAATGTTTGGGTTCGGATATAAAAATCCCCGGCAACATTACATCAAACAATTGAAAAGGTGTAGGGAATAGGAAGTGGAGAGATGAAAGGAAAAGAAATAAAGGGAATCTGGGGAAAACAAAAGAAAGATGGTGGGAAGTTGGATCAACATTTTCTAGTTCTTCCTCAGACTCTGCATGTGCACGTGGAATGAGAAGACTTAAAAAGACAAAAGACTGCTCCTGGAAGCGTAATGAGTGGCGCTCTCTGTAAGTGGACGTAGGATTGAATGTACGCGTAGGCTGGAGACGCTGGGAGAAGATGACGAGGGGGAGACGTGTTTTACGAATGAGCATTTGTCAGCAAATGGAAACTAATGTAATTACAGCACTCTATCCAAGTGCCTAAAAATGCCAAATTCATTTTTGTGTACTCCTTTCTTCAAAATGCTAATTTGTGTCCGAGTCAATTAACATGGTGTATTTAAGCTGTAAGAAGGTCCTGATTCATTGTCCTTCGTCCATTTTTGTTCGTTTGAGGTAAATCAGGTCTAAGAATGACCGAGCGTGGATTGAAGGGTTTCCGTTGAGACTTGCGACAAGAAAGGGCAAGATTTCACGTACAGAAAATACATTTTCTGTGCATAACATTAAAATATGCTCAAAGAAATTAGTATTAAGCGATCTATGAATGTGATGTAAATATCCAAACCAGTCATTTCTTGAGAATGAAAACATTCAGGCAATCAGATCAACAATCAGGGCAATTGTTGCGTCAAAACTTTGCAGAATTTTAATTATCGAGTCAATGAGCCATGAAAGAACACTCAATTGAATAGACAGAAAATAGCGCATATACCTGCCCAAAAAAAGTTTTTGAGACTGCATTCTACAATACCAGTGGCAAATTCAATGCTATGGAAAATCTATATCCTTCTATGAGACGTCTATTTTCTGAGTTTTTTGGAAAATAATGCGTCTTATACGTCAGAAAATATGGAAAATGCTATTTATAAATATATTACTGATTAACAACCTACTGAATATTCCGTAAATAATCCTACGGAATCGTTATTCACGGGAATAGCCAGCTATGGTTCATTGATGTTATTACTCTGAGGTAGTTTCCGAAATGTCCCGTACTGTCGCTCCTTTGATTTCATACTAATCGTCTTCCAACCGTAATTTATAAAAAAATATTTTTAATGTCACGGAATATGGCAATTAAAAATTAGTTTTGAATCACTAATATATTAACCTTGTTATTAAACTTTATCTTATTATTGAGTGATCCACTGGTGCATTCTTATTGTCTTCAACCCATTAAATTTTAATTTATTTCAGTAGTCAAGTGCCTTTTAACTCCTTATTTTCTTCTTGATCAGTCAAGAACCCTATCAGAGGGCGTTAGCTTTAAAATTCCTTCTCCAAAGTCGTCAGAGATTTATTCAAAAGGTATACCAAAAATTCCTAAGAAACCTGTCTCCTACATCGTATCCATTTTTGTAATTTATGCTCGAGATTCATTCTCAGTGATATATAACCAATGAAAGGAACAATTCCTGCATTCTTGAAATTCGCTCTTTACACGCTATTCTCCTCAGGTTGGTCGTATACTAGTTGTGTATTCCGGCACGTAAACCTTGTCTTGCCCGTTCCTGAACGGTTTCTCACCGACTTTCCCAAGAACACATACAACCGTATTTATGTCACTACCAGTCTCCATTTTTAATGCGCTAGACGACGCCCTCTCGTATCGAACCTTTTCTACTTCATTCTTTCCCTAGCCGTGTACGTGATTGGAAACCGTCAGTCCTGGCGCGCATTTCATGCATATCGTGGAGGCCACCTTCCAACAAACCCCAATTTCACGCCTGCCCAAGAATGGCATATGAAACGAGGGTGCGGGGGCGGAGGATCCTTGAAGGGATATGAAGGGGTCCGTTACCGCGGGCCCTTCGTGACAGCCGGGGAATTTCGAAATAGAGAGAGGAGGCAGATATGGCGAAACTACGACACAACGCGAGGAAGTCTTGCTTAAAGAACACGTCCGATACGGCGCTACCTCTTTTACATAGTTGCCCATATCGACTACATCGACAAAGATAGCATCCTGTGTTAAATATATCTTCGGGTGTATTTTTAAATTCATTTATGGTTTTTGTGAGATTACTTCACTCATTACTTCATGAATTATGTCGTTACTTTTGATATGTTTGTTTTGTATCGTCTTCTGAAGTGTAGGCACCATTTTCTAATGCAGAATTTTCTTATTTATTGCTTTCAGTTTTGACAAAACAATCAACCGTCTCGGCTTAGATTATTGTTAGAATCGAGGAAACTAATGATATCACCGTGGTATTAGCGGTAACACACTGGTCACAATATTTTTATATATTGGAATTTTACACGACGGTTGTTTATACATAATCATCTATGCATTTATAATTTAATGTTAAAAAATGTCTACAAGGTATTTTTACATTACTTTATTCATTTACTAGTCGCATGGCAAGTAATAATAATAATAATAAAAATAATAATAATAATGCCGTCTTTTTTCGTGGGCGAATTTTAGCCTTTGAAGGCTACTCTACCAATTAACTCCCTTTATATTTTATCAATTTTTTTTTCATTTTCCTTTATTTATATACACATGATACACACACACACACACAAGTACAGAGTAATCCTTCCACATTCCATGATAAAATATCAAATATTATTGTGTCAATGTCTGTGTGAATATTTTAGTTTCGAGCACAATATTCCATTTTTCGATAAAAGCAGAATGTAATTTTCTAAATGGACGTCTATTTCGGATTAAAGGATGACGCAAAAAAGGAGCTCCGAATTTTTAACTTCGCGTCAAAATTGTCTTTCTTTTACTCATAAATATAAGGTAACCTTTGTAAAATTCTAGTAAAAACATGATGTTGGAAAACCTGTCATTAGTTTTTAATATATAGTTTGATATCATAATGGATATAGAAAATATATATATTTTATTAAGACCTACACATTGGTCACAATATCACTACAGCATGATAGCGTTGGCAATTGTGATCGCATGCACGATATTATTGTAGCCATCAGATAGTATTTATTATTTTTCTACCTTTAATGCAATTACCGTGTTTGATCTTCATTAGTGCAGTAATAAGCTATAGTTTGATATACGGATATGGCATTGGTTCTTCAGATTTATTTAAAAAACAGGGTTACATATGTAACCTTTCTGGCTATTAATTGTTGAATAGATTGCTAATAAACGGGATTCATTCTTTTACCCCATATCGAAACGGATTCTAGAAATGTAATAACCTTCTTTATTGACTACCCGCTTAAAATAGCATAGAGATATCTGAAGAGTTCATTTTCTACTTCTAGGAAATTGAAGCCCCAAATACCCAAAGAGAACTATTCGCATCATTTAATTGCTTTAATCGTAGTGTTTACACTTATATTTTTGAAAAATATATAATTTGCACAATTTTGTAGTCGCTACTCGGCTATTCCATTAGTAGTAATCCTCTGAGGAAAGTTTCTCTAGCCAAGAGTTGCCACACTGTGAAAATGAGGTGGTAGGGCTCAAGGGACAATATAAATAAATAACTGATAAAATAATAAACATGCTGATTATGATGAATGATGAATCAATGTTCACTTCTTTCCCTTCTTCCTCTTATCTTCCCAAAATCTCTTCATTCTTTGACTGTGCTCCTGCTTCCTTTGCTCTGTCTACAATGCTCCTGTTTTCTTCTTACCATGTACTATAAATTTTGTGTTTATAGCTTTGATCTTATATTCTCCTCTTTCACCTATCATTTGCCTGGCGATCCCTGCTTGCCTTAGATCTTCTTCTACTTCAAGATACCAATTGGTTTTTCTGCTTGAGCTGTTTACTACATCAAAAATCTTCTTTGTGAGACTGTTGTTGTTCATTCTCTGGACGTGTATAAACATGCTGATATTATAATTAAATATACTGATTGATGCGCTGAGATAATTTGCGGGAGCAACGAAAGCTATCTCTTCGACACGATGCCAATCGAGTTAGGAGAGCTAGCGACAGTGCTGCCCTTTTGCGCGGCGGCTGTGGAAACTTAATACAGACGTGTAGTATTTTAAATTGAGGAGGCGATTAGTCTTTATCATCATTTATTGTACTTTATTTTGTTTCGTCCGTAGACTGGCTAGTTAATGAATTTAATGGTCGCAGATACTTTGGTGGAACTCAGCCAGGAATGCTTTAGCTGTAATGCGGCCAAGAGCAATAAAAAATAATGATTGCTACAGTAAAGAGATTCCATAAATGAGGCAATATTCGAGGATATGTTAATTGAGTCTTACAAAGGATAATATTACTGAGAGCCTGTAATTTTTCATTTTTTCGTAAATTCACATATTTTACTTGCTTTCGTAGTAACTTATCTCGCCTAATAAAGACCCCTAATAATAATAATAATATAATTTGTTATTTTACCTAAATTTAACCATGTACTACTTTCATGGGAAACGATATAGGTCCAACTCTGCTTTGTACAGCGAAATTTATCTAAGGCGAGTTTTAACTACTGAAGAACTACTTAATATTCGATTGTTAGTACTAAAATCGTTCGTACTCGCACTTCGAGAACAATTGATATATTCATGTATTCGCTAAGAAAGACGTTCTTGAAAAATCACACTAAGTGGTATGATACTGATTAATTCTGTTATCCGTTTTGCATTCTAATGGAGCTTATTTAACCTGAAATATATTTGATAGCCTTTGATATGATTTTTGTAATCTAATTAATCAAGGGATTTATAATCTAGGTTGATTGATAAAGATAAACCTTACCCATATCATAAATAGCCACTGTGTTCATAAAAGCTTTAGTTGGATGCATAAAGTCTGATTGCTCTAATATTCCAGTGCCTGTGAGTATGCACTCAACTTGCACAATTTATTTGCATTCCTCTTTTATTACCGTTAAGAGCATATTTAAAGCCACGCATTAATTCAATTATTTAAAAATAATGCTTGAAAACTTGATATTAGATTTAAAAATTCATGTAAGTTCACAGTCTACTTAAGAATATTAAACAGAAGGTATTTAATTTCCAAGCAAATGATGCCGCTGCTAGCTCACTGTAAACAGCCCTTTTCACGGAATATTGAGCTTAGGAAGTTGGAGGAGTAAAGGGATGTATAAGAGAGATGAGGTCCATGTAAAAGGGTATGGTGTTGAACCTTCAACGGCAAGCAAGGGAAGACATGAAAGAGAACTTGGGCGTAGAAGGAATAGATTGGTGGAGAGAGGCAAAGGAGAATTATTGTCGAAGGAGTCTGGTAATGAGATACGTGGGGAAGATGTGTATCGAAACAAAAGGAGCGTGATTACGCCCTTCTTATCTCGTTAAAGGGAATGACAAAAGCATGACTAGGTTATTGTGAAATCGGGCGAATTGGGTGTGCAGAGAATGAAGCATAATAAGGGAGTTTATTTACAAAAATGTGTTTGTTAGAATCAGCAGTGCAAATAATCGAACGAATGAAAACAATTTATACGAAAAACTTTTTTCTGTCGTAATGAAGATGCAAGATAAAGCCATTATGCAACAAGGCACAAACTAGGAGTATCATGGCAGGTTACAAATGTTATTATTTTAAATGATGAACTGATGTGTAATACAATCACAAAACAATTATGAAAGATTATAAACAATTATATAATTTTTAATATAATGAAGTAGCAAACAATGGCAGTGGAAATTACATTTTTGATCCAAATTACGTGATTATCTGAATTGAATAATATACCATATAGTTATGTCAACGAGAAAAACTATTTTATCCCTTATAGACATGTGCATAATATTGAGAAAAATCGAACTTATGGAGGAATCAGTGGAAACGAAAACTATAAAAGATCACCACCTATTCATTCAGAATAGGAACTAATCGTTAACGATATTTGCAAGGTTTTTCGACCTATTTATCAATTATTTTTATTAATAATTCATATTAAAATAACCATATCACACACCATAGTAATCATCAATCACAAACGATTCCATAAACAATGATTTATTTACATAAAAGAAGTGAAGAAGTGGGCCTTAATTGTTCCGTACTTTTTCTATGCTCCTTCTACCTCATCTTGATAAATGGTATATTTTTCAATTGCCTTGTGGTACAGATGGAGAAAAATATATCTTTCATTTACTTTTGTCGCAGTTATGGCTGTGGTGGCATGTGAAAGCTACTGAGGTATGAGTGATGCTGAAAAAGGTCTCTTCTTATGGAATGCTAAGAAAAGCGTTACTCGTAGAGTCATTGTGCTTTACTTACGTGGTATTATAGCATTTTACAGCATTCTGGCTTGGAGGGGAAAGCAAGGGCAAACTACTTAACTCCTCATTCTGCCTAGTAAGCCTCATTACCCCTACTAGCACTTGGTATCTATCTTACAGGGAAATAAGGCACAAACCAGACTCCAGTTACAGGGTTCCGTAACAATTGACCGCGCGACAATTGACCGCGTACCAACTGACCGCGTACCAACTGAACGCTACGACAATTGACCGCTACGACAACTGACCGCTCGCGACAACTGACCGCGTACCAACCGACCGCGTACCAACTGAACGCGTCTCCGTTTTCAGGAATCATTAATTGAAGTACGGTACACAAAATTATATGAAATGTAGTTATTTTGTGGTAGCAATGGAGCGGTAGTCATTTTATCGAATACTGATTAAAATACCATATATTAGATACTTATATCACTAAATCTTTTTACAACGCTTTCTTATCGATAACAGTTTTGAGCAGGAATGTTATCTTATTACGAGCAATATTTATGAAATACTGATAAATGGACAATTAAATTCACTTTGCGGACATGTCTGTGTACGGGACTTGGTTAAGATTTTAGATTTAGCTATGTACCCCGCGAGTGGCGTATGACAGGAGATAACAGTTGGAAATGTAAATAGTCTAATGTAACAATTTTTGCCGGTAACGAATTAATAACTTTTAGGCTAAATTGCTTCCTGGATTCTTAAATAGATTCTGCATATATTCTTCACCGTAATCCTCAAAAATGTCACTACTTATATCACTTTTCTTATTACCTCCGTTGATAATTAGGTACGTAACTTAACATTCTGTGGTTATCTGATAGTGTCCTATCATATACACAAACCATATACCACTTATATTTGGACTTATATTGCCAGTGATTTTATAATTTACACAGCATTAGTTATTCCTGGACGGTTCTGAGTAGAACAGAATTCATAACTTCAAACCGTTAAAAGTACACAGAATAATGCAATGCCATAATATTTAAATGGGTACAAAATATAATGAAAAGATAAAGTCGTTCATATTGCACACCAGGAGGCTATTTTTACATTTATCCAGTCTTTCCCTAAATGACTTAGCACATCTATGTGAAGTATTTTTGTGTTAACGAAGTAAAAACTGCGTTCCGCTTATCCTTAATGAGTAATTAAGAATATACCATCAATTGGGAGCTTTTAACTGTAAATTATAAATAGTTAATTTATTTTATGCTGCTGTAGTTCTATCAGAAAAAGCCGTTTTTAGGCCGTTGGTTTTACCCTTAATGCATTTCCTTACTAATGAGATATCTAGTGATTTTTCTGGAGGTACTTACTAGCCGAGAGTGTTAAGGTGAAAACAGATTCGATGCATTTCATAGAAACAATGAATTAACTTACTATTTTTTATATTTATATTCACACATTGATCCTACAAACCACCATTGGCGTGAGGCAGGGGGTGTGTAAGTTTAACTGCTCGTAGCTTCTCTAATACTCCGAGAAAAAAATAGACAAGAATTAGATGTCCATCCAGGCTGTTACATCCTTGTAGGCTTTTTCTTATTCCCTCGGAGCTCACTAAGATTGTTAACTATATTGGTAAATCAACTTTCTTGTCTACGACATGTACTTTTAGGGTATAAAGGAGCACATTTGCGTTGTTTGATGAAGTTCTATCAATCCAAGAAGTAATTTCACTCAATATATCCATAACTACTGTAAAGTGTTCAGCAAGCATTGAGCTAGTATCACGCTTTTCCATTCAGCGCATATGTCACAAGCTACACAACATTCCTCCCATTTCTCTCTTTAAAACATAACTTATTTTAGAAGAAAAAAGAAAGAAATTTTTAACTCCGCACATTAATTCAAAATATTTTCTAACTATATACCATTATTTCATAAGATTTAGACAAACTCATATGAGTGAATATGGCATGGAACTATAACTGCATAAAGAGAAATCTTACGGGTTTATAAAACTGCACCGAGCTGATCAGAAGCTATGACACTACAATTGTCGATACATATACCAACATAGCTTTTAGTATCAAGATTACATTTTATGAGTGACTAAAATTTCTTTGAACAAACTTAAATTTCAGCAATGAACTAACTGGCGCAAGAGGCAATTTATAATTATTTCCACTACATAGTTCGTTTACAACCACGAGGCATTGGGGTGAAACATATCTTTAATGTTTGAAGTTCACTAAATCAGACCTATCAGACGTTGATCATCGCTTTAAATGTCAGTGAAAGCTTAAAAATTGATTATATCACGACTTGTATAGTATTATAGTATAGTAAAGTACACATTATCCGGTAGATAACTATGATAAACTAGATATGAAGATTATATTCAATACTAGCGGAGTGCCCGTTGATTCTCAACGGAAAAATGAATGTAAATTGAAAGTAATGAAATTTACATATGAAAAAATTTAGATATGAGAACTCTTAAATTTATGAAAAAACAATACTTCTCTTCATCCTATGTGTCTTACGAAATCACAAAAACAGCTACACAAATGTAAATCACAGAATAAACTAATGCACCGGTCGCTACAACAAATAGAGGAAACCACTGAGTACCAAATGAATGGAGACGAAATCACAAAAATAGCCACACAAATCTTGTTAACCACAAACGAAAACGAATGAACCAGTCCCTTAGCACGTCCAATATGTTCGTTAGACAGCGAGTCAGTGAAATCATCGAAACTATCAAATAAACGAATTAACAAATAAACGCCGCAAACGAATTACGATGTATAGTAGTCAATCTAATTAGAAATCGCCCTTTCATGAATTAACACCTAATTTATCCTTAAGATGGCGTCGGCTGTTGTATAATTTATCTCTTTCGACACTTGTCTGGAGTCCGTAAATTGAATACTACATTGACTTTTTTGGAATAATCAAACCATGCAAAATAAAACATTCATATTGAAACATATTCGTTCTGATAATATTTGAGCAAGCAGCATAGAACCGAAGCATAAAAATAAAGGACAGTCGCCCATAATCTGAGAGAGTTGTTCCATATTTCATAGTATAACAAACTTAATAGCGTATCGGCAATCGTATAACACGAACATTTAAATATAATATTTAAGATATAACAAAATACCAATGAGTATGACTATCACCGTCAAGAAAAGATATAGGTGGATAGTACCTATACTTAAACACACCAATAGATGATCCACTAAAACATTTCTTGGTTTAATTTCCAATTCTATATCTAAAAACACAAAATCCATTTACCTTTCCAGTCCGGCATAAAAGGATTGAGATTCCTTGCTGCTTAAATTCCAATTCTTTACACTTCAAAGAAAGCAATCACTGAATTCAGGGGTATTTCAACGATCTTGATTGATTCATTAAATGCACGGCGGGACGCTATATGAAACAATTAGTATTTAGATCGGAAATTAAGAATGAGAAAGTTATCAACTTACCAAGCTAAGATGATATAATTACTTTATATGAGAAAAGAAGATTCATTTAACACGACGATAAACATTAATTTCACGTAAAGAATCAATACATATTGGCGTTGCTATAAACAAAGCTTGATTGTTGCAGTCGCGCGTATGCTAACGAATTTGAATTCAAATTTAAAGATATCGAGTAGGTGGATGTAGGTGGACAGTAACTATACTTAAACACACCAATAGATGATCCAATAAAACATTCCTTGGTTTAATTTCCCATTCTATATCTAAAAGTACAAAATTCGTTTACCTTTCAAGTCAGCTATAAAAGGCTTGACATTCCTTGCTGCTTATTAAGCCCAATTATTTACACTTCAATGGAAGCAATCACTGAATTCAGGGATATTTCAAATATCTTGATTGATTTATTCTTCAGCGTTAAAGATTAAATTCACAGCGGGACGCTAAATAAAACAATTATTATTTAGAGCGGAAAATAAGAATGAGAAAGTTATCAACTTACCAAGCTAAGAAGATATAATTACTTTATATGAGGAAAGAAGATTAATTTATGCAGTAGTAGTAATTATGAAGGTGCCTCGACAGCTGAGGTCATTTCGCGCCTTTTCCTTTCGATTCATTTAATACGACGATAAACATCAATTTCACGTAAAGAATCAACAAACACTGGTGTTGCTATAAACAAAGCTTGGTTGTTGATGATGCGCTAATGCTAACGAATTTGAATTTAAAGATATCGAGATTGGCCTTGACGACGGGTTGTTTAGAATATCAGATTCTCATAAAAGTTTCGTATTTAACTTACTAATTCTCACAACTTCGAAGTGAAAGCAATATTCTACGACCAAAATAAGAAATATCATTCTATTTCCTTTGTTTTGGTGTTAGTTTTAGTTTCAAAGGACCTTTATTCCTAATTTAATTTTGTTAAAGAAAAGTTTCGTGCAAATGATAAAAATGTCTTCCCATGTATTTCTTATGGAAACTATTCGACCCTCTGGAGTCGAACCGAGTACAGTTGGGTCAACAAAAATTAGCCTATCATTTGCGCTAGGGTGACTTTTAATATTGTACAAATTTTGAAATTTTATAAATAATTAACTTTAGAGTTATAGCGTGAAATAGATTTTTGACCCCGACTGGGGACGAACTGGGGACAGCTAGGTGGATAAAAGGTAGCCTATGTCACTCCCCGGATGACAAATGACCATCATACCAAATTTCAACAAAATCGGTCGGATAGTTTTTGAGTGATGCTGTAACATCCAGACAGACAGACAGACAGACAGACAGACAGACAGACAGACAGACAGACATGAAAATTTCTAAAACCTGTTTCGGACTCGAGAATAACCCCAGTATCCAGCAATACAACTTTTTTTGAAATCGGATCAATGTACAGACACGACCCCCTCTACAGATTTATTATATATATAGACTACATCCATTTCTCCCGTTGAAAATTTTCGGAACTTCTGCTAGTATTCATAAATCCTTTCCTCCTTATATTTGAAGACATTTAAGTAACATGTCACACTTTTTCATTATATACTTCTATATTAACACTACATTAAATTAAAATCTGAAACTTAGGTAGTAATATAATTCAAGAAATTATACGATAACGTTTCTGAACTTTAAAAAATACTGTATATTGTGAAATATATCCTGAGATAGTCTTAAACAGCGATTACTACTTGAGTGACTAAAAATAAAATTTTTACTAAGAAATCATTTCATGTCATCACTCGCAGTTTTTCAACTGCTGTAACAATCAAGTACCCATCTTTATCATAATAGGTAAATATCAATTATATATCAGCGAATGCTGATATATAGATGTGAATAGATGTGGCAGCATCGCAAACAGTTTCTTGAGGGAACCTTTCCAGTGGTCTTATATAATATATTCATCAGTGTTCTAGCAATTATTTGTCTAAATAGTAAGGATGTGACTATGTTGTATTCCTCTTTTTTTCCTTACCATTCCCATATACAGATTCATTATATGCAATTCCAAAAATAAAGCAATTGCAAGTGATAATTAATTATTAGCCTCCTATCGATTACGTAGGTAACGAGAAAAATTTCGAAATTAATTATATTCTAGGTACCTACTTCGTAGTGCCTTCTGATTGTATTTTGCCATACTTTCGGGCAAAATGAGTTGCTTTCTTTTTTACTTCATTGGTAATTTTAACTATGTAATGAAGCTATTTTTACTATGTAGGTTGATCATTCGGTATGGATAATGCCATACATAGCGTAAGTCTGACTATCATTATTGTGTAAGAGATCTTGAAGAATGAATGCAGCGATTAGATGGCCGTATAAGCTTTTCGGTCACAATGTAATACAATGTATGTGCGTATGAAAATGAAACATACATCACACACATTTCCCCCTCTTGCTTTCCCCTTCAAAGGAACTTATTTTATTCGTTCTACGCCGACATAAACCGCGCACTCATGGTCATTGCTGAGAGGATATCTTTCAGTAAGTGAATGTTTGATTCATTGCATATATAAGAAAGGGAAACGTAATTTTAATGAAGACGAGTTCAAGTTATTGTTTTTTTATTAAGAATAGCTATAAAAATAAAGTTAGTAATGATCTAACGTGGAAGCAGAAGTATATTTTGTTTTTTTTTCCCTCATGGTCGCATATTATCATGAAGCTTTAATAGATTTTTTAGTCCGTATAAATTGAAGTGTAATATTACCATGTGAGCCAGTGACCTGGAGCTTCGCTGTAGATCTTGTGAAAATTACAACTCCACGATGAATGAAACGGAAAAGGCCAAGGTAATGGAATTATATGATGTACTGAAAGTAGGTAGTACTGCTAAGTTTTTGAAATACATTTTATAATAATTGCATTGGTTAAAGAGAGAAATTAAGTGAAGGATTAAAGAATTATACTGATCGTGATGCTAATGATGCGTAGTGTTTCGTATTATTTCCAAAGGATGTCTGTTAAAAGAGTTAATAACATTAACATTATCGCACCAAAATATTAGACATATGTGATTTTCCGTTTAGGTTTAAATGATAAGGCATTGGGAGGAAAAGAGTGTGAATGTAAAGAACGGTGAAAATGCGGCGATGCAGCGTTATGCGGCCGCCAACCCATAGGGACATATTTGTCCCAAAATTTAAAAAAAAATTTGTAAGACATGGAACGCAATTAATCACATATTTTCGAAGGAGTTCCTTATCTAAACAGTTTATTATTCATGTGTAACAAATAAGGTTTCCAAGAAAATTTTCCTAAGTTTAGAAATTTAAGGTATCAATAAGGACATTTTTCTGCTTTGTATACATCATAAACATAAAAAATTATTACTGTGTAACAATCTAAGATAATTATCATTAAGATAGGACGGGGGCTTCAAATTTTAAATCAAAATTTCGATCCTTAAATGTTTTCAGAAAACGAGACGCGATCAGTTGTCGTAGCGGTCAGTTGTTACGCGGTCAGTTGTCGCGAGCGTTCAGTCGTCGTAGCGGTCAATTGTCGTAGCGTTCAGTTGGTACGCGGTCAGTTGGTACGCGGTCAATTGTAGCGCGGTCAGTTGTCGGGCCACGCCAGTTACAGATAGACTTTTTCGGTTGTTATTGGTCAGATCGATTTTGGTATATGTGCATTTATAGGGCTCTTGTATTTACCCGATGATACAGTACCACTGAGAAACCTGTTTTTTGTAATATTTTGGTCTTACGATGCATAAGTTATACGCTAAAAGGAGTTCCTATTCCTTAAAGGAATCATTTCTAAACTATCTCGTAGATTATGAAAGGTTCCTCGTGAAAACAGGCATAAGATATTACAATTACTATCTCACCTTTTGTAAGAGCTATTCTTGAGAGTTAAGCATTATCGCAGATTGATAAACAGTTAAATAAGTATTAGGAAACTCTCGTATATTTACTTCAAATTTTGAAGGCGATTTTTGCATTGTTTAATACAAAACATTGACTTCCCTCATACATGTGCACGCTCTGCAACTGTTATATCGGTATATTGCAGAAATCTCTTTTCGTCCTATCTTCCATTATTCTATCGGGTTTAATATTCGTCGCTTACGCAGATTTGGGCTGTTTAATCCAGCAGGGAAAAAACCTTTCACATTTCCCCACAGCGCGGCAGCGATCTCGAGGAAACTGTTACTACACTTCCGCAACAACTTCTTTCGAAAGAAACAAAAAGTCGTGGGTCACTCTCATTAGCGGTCCCTTTCCATTGGCAAGACCCAATCCCCTCCTCACTCTTCTGACTGTTCAACGGTCGACATACTACCAGCTCGAGAGGTTTGTCTGAATATCCCTGCACTAAAATTTAATGACGGTGTCTCGCACTTGTTGATTTTTTCAAAAACAATTGAATCCTCTGGGATTTTCCCCCTTCGCATAACGCCCGCGTTGATAACTAAATCCAGAGGTAAGATGCTACTTTCTGCTACATTTAAATGTATCTCCCAACAGTGAAAGTAGCCACATGTATTAGGATTAGCGAATTCACAAAACCAAGAAGGGATAAGCTCTTTCTGGAGAATAAATTTCAAGGAAAATAATGCAATGAATAATATTTTAACGATAATTATAAAGGCTTTTTTGAGTAGGCATTCCTCAGAGTAAGGCCTTTTCAAACTCGATTCAGTTATACCTACGTAAGGAGAGCAGTACAGAGAATTCGGCTGTCGTAATTTAATCTACGATTTCATAATTAATGTTGCAATGAAAATACTTCTTGTTATTTATTTATCTCTAACGTATTTCCTTAACAAAATTTAATGACCGAGATTAATTTAAAATTCGTTCTCCAAGTTCCTACAAGTTGAACCAAAAATACCTACATAAGGACAAAGGGTTTGTGGAAAATATAACTGAGACCGAAGCAAGAATTATTTTAAATGGACCTAAATCAGTCCAAAATATACTATTAATTACTAAGACTCATTCACAATATTTGAAGCCGTTCTTTATGAGCGCGTTTTCTAAGATTTGTTTTATTGGAAAGCATTATTCGAAGAAAATTTGCCAAAATCGGTAGACTAAAATATTATGAACGAAATAAATATAGCTCAACAGGAAAAATTTATTTAAAACAATTGAAATGCTCTAAATAGCACCAAGTTGAGGCCGAGGCCATGTTGTTGATTCCGTAAAGAGGATTCGGCTATCTCTCCAACTTGATGCGAAAACTCCAAAAATGTTGGTATAATGTTTATATTGGCGGTATTAATGTTTATTTTCTTACAGTTTATATTTATTTTATGTGAACTGCATCAGCTTAAATAATATCTTGCCTACCGCAGGAAAACTGTTTTACATATTTCAACGGCGTTCAGCCATATATCGTACCCATCTTGGATCGTCACTGCTTTATGTATTTGGTAATTCCAATAGAGTAACGCAATACTAAACCGTGGCACGCCAGGGTGGTACAAAATTGCAAGGAGTATGTACAGTCCTGGCCAAAATTAACGCAGCGCCGGCCGTAAGGATCGCTAGGGAGGTGCTGCGTTAATTTTGGCCAGGAGTGTACGTGGGTTGTGTATTATGAGATAATAATAATAATAATAATAATAATAATAATAATGCCGTCTTTCTTTTTTGGGCGAATTTTAGCCTAGGAAGGCTATTCCTCCAATTAACCCCTTTTTTTATTCATTTTATTCATTTTTTTTGCATTTTTATTTTTTATTAATATCACACACACACAACCATTCCCTAACCGGAAAAATCCGATTAGCCGGGACTCGAACCCGGGACCGTGAGGTTGGAGCGTTAACGCGCTAGCACGTTGACCACTCCGCAACCACCTTTGATGTGAAACAACCTTAGCCAAATATTAAGCATTCATAAGCTTTTTAATATTTCTAACTCTGATGTCAAATTTGATATGTTTGCACCTTTCGAAATGCAGCATGTTATTTTCTTAGCGAAGGGAAGCCGGTAAATGAAACCAGTATAGTTTATTCACACCAAACCATTGCTGAAGGGAAGAAGATTAGAAGAATAAAGGAAGTAATAGATGGCAGATTTCTCTTTTACTACAGGGCTTAAGAAATATTACTAGTTAACCTTGAAATTGGTTCTATATCTCCAAAGTAATTTAATTTAAATATTTGGCAGTTAAATATCAAAACAAAACATCTTACTTTAGTATCGATAATATATTCTGAGAGAGAGTTTGTTGAACACGCTCTGCTTTGAACAATATTTTTAATGATAATATTGTAGGAAATAGTAAAATCACTATCATTGATTATAATATCAGAATTAATTATTCAGATTCCTCATTTTTTCAATAAATAGCTATAAAATTTATTTCTTAAACCACATCCGAATAATTTTAAGGAAGCTTCATTCAAGCACATCATCTATTAAGGATTTGATACATCAAATGCCATAAGCGGAGTTTGCGAATAGTAATTACTTGTGTTCCATAATCTAATTGTAAGTGAAGATAATATTCAAGCGTTGTCAAGGTAGTACAGCTTGTATCACTGTTTTTCTGTACAAACAAATTTTTTACTCTTACAAAGTTGTTTCTAGAATTCATTTTAACATATCAGCTGTATTTTCTCGTATTTGTTACGATTACTAAATTCTTTCAGCTCTCTCAAATTTACCTAGTTATGACGTGGATATTTTTGCTGACCATTGTTACGTACTATTCTGTAAATGTCCAATGCTTTGACAGTTGCAAGACTTGCTAAATTAATAAAAACAGTTATTCGCGTAACCCTTTTCCCAATACTGATAAATTTATCATTGTCCAAAATATCATCTTCTTGTTCGCTGATTCTATCTCTTTATATCAGGTTCCTTTGACTATTCCTGTGTATTATACTTTTGAACTAAAAACTTGAACTGTTTACTTTCTCCATATACGAAGTATAGAGAAAGTATTGTTTTCATGAAAAAAATCGACTTCGAGATTTCAACGGAAATACATGTTTTGGGGTCCCTAGAACACTTTTTGACCATTTTCGGAATGATGTCTGTGTGTGTGTGTGTGTGTGTGTATGTGTGTGTGTGATAGTGGGCGCTCTAACGTGAAAACTATTAGTCGAATCAATACCAAACTTCATATGTAGTACTGTCGTGTGTGCTGTCAGAGTTGATTAGTTTTTGGAGTAGATCGGTCAACCGGAAGTCGATCTTTATTCATCAAAGCTCATTTCCGGTTTTCAAAATATCTCCATAAATATGATATATAGGTATATTGTATATCTTATAAAAGTTTTAGATAATGTGTTTTACTATAACTTTTGTATTTAACATATTTTTGTATCACTGGTTGATTAGGAGTTATTCGTGAATTACTGATAAACCGGAAGTAGCTGATTATGTAATTTGTGGGCGCTCTATCATGAAAAATATTTGTCAGATCAACACCAAATTTCATATATAGTATTTTGGTTGATGTTGTTAGAGTTGATAAGATTTTGGAGAAAATCGGTTAACCGGAAGTCGAGCTTTATTCATCAAAGCTCATTTCCGTTTTTCAAAATATCTCCATAAATATGATATTTATGTATAAACTATTATTTACAAACGTTTTAGAAAATGAAATTTACTATAACTTTTGTACGAAACATATGTTTGTATCACTGATTGTGTAGGAGTTATTTGTGAAATACTGATAAACCGGAAGTTTCTGATTATGTACGTTGTGGGCGCTCTGGGCGCTGGGGCGAAAGGCGACTTCATCGTTTTTCATCGAACATGTCCCGGAAAATATTATTTATAATGTTTGTGACGTAAAAGATAATATGAAAGAAATTAATCATTTATCTTCCAAGTTTAGATTGAATATAGAGTTCGAAAATACTGTCGTAGATAAATATTTACATTTTATATATATGGAGAAAGTCATGTGCTGGCCACATCAGATTTTTTTTTAAAGTTTTTTATGGCGAGCTTTCCTTTTTTACTGAGTACTTTATCGCTTTTCTGTTACATTTTTGTTTTGGCGTCTGGACATAGTAGTAGTCTAGTCTTTTTAGTTTCAATAAACCTTTTGTTGTTAATGTCAATCATTTATTTTATAACCTTCGCTAAGTATTTCAAAAGATACTTTGATCTATTTTTGTTGTTTTTACTCTAAATTAGAAATAATTCCCGCAACTACCTTATATTTCTTCACTATATTCCATATCACCATACAAAATTTGATTTTCTCTTCATCCTCCACCACTATCATCTATGGTATGATCAATGATATATTTTGACTAAAAAGCGCTGCCTGAAGATAAATTCCGATCGAGTTGAATTTTTTAATGGGTTATAAGGACCACCAAACACAAACTTGAAGCATTAGCCGTAGACGGATTTAAAAAATAAACGTTTTTTTTCGATCCACCCTAATGATCAATTCGTCCTGTACTGTTGAGATCTCTTCCATCTTATGAAATATGAAATAAGCTCTTTTCTCTCCATCTCCTCCTTTACTCTTATCTTTGCCTTTTCTTTAATAGTTAATTTTCTAGAGCAGAAGATTTAAGCTCAAAAGTTCTATCGTAAGTTTTACGGATATAACTTATGAAAATCTTAAAATTTGATTTTTAATATCGAAATTCAGTTTTCGTATGTTGGGTTTTCGTATGTCTTTGAATTAAATGGACTTCATGGATACTTAAGTCCACTTACTGAGAAACACAGCCCCCATCTTCCTACAAGAAAGATTTCTCAGTAGATGGTATTTACGATAGCAGTGGTGTTAAAAGAAATAGATGTTGGTATAGTAAGAGTGCGGCTCTAAAGTTTCCTTAGAAAATTTTTCTTTTCCCATAAGATTCAAGCCGATAAATGTTTGTTCTGATTAGGGCTTGTTTGTCCTTGCTTTACCCAAACTATCAAAAACTTAATTGCTCAGTGTTTTCCGGTGAATCTCTTCAATCGAAAATTTATCGAATTGGCAGCAGTAGTATTGGTAAAAGTGCTTTGACAGTGTAGGTCATTTTGCACGTGGACTCCCACCGGGTATCTAACCCGGGACCGCTTTCAACAAAGCCGAACGCGCCCACATGGCTATACGGGAGCCCTTTTATCGAATTTTGGGAATTAAAAAAATCTTCATCAGACGCATATTCGTGATGACTTATTAAAAGGGAAAAAGATTCTATCAATAACTACTTTCTTAATTTCAGCTCAAATTTAAGAAAAAAGGTGGACATTTTTACTCATCTCAAAACTCTACCTTTCCGACTCTATTTTATAAAATTAATTTTAAGACCTTATTTTTGAAACTTCAAATTCTCCGAATACTGCAGCTAGTGATTTAATTTAACATTAAAAATCTCGATTAGTGCTTTCACGCATCTCATTCGGGTTTCCTCTCGAAAATATCCTGGCATAAAGTAATCGCAGGAGAGACAACGATGCAATGGCGAAGGGAATTCTCGAATCGTATGCATCCATATTCAGAGCTTAATTAATCCCTAGCACTCCGATCGCATCCTTCAATCAGATGGAGGCGTCCCCTGCACTTCTAGCATGAAAGGAAAAAATATCCCAAGGAGATTCCCCCTCCCATTTCTCGCACGCAAAAATAATCGGATGAGCCTCAGCTACCGAATCGCCTTAGAAAGTTTTTTAAAGGGGATGCGAGCAACCCCAGCGCTCTGGGGCATCGGTTTTATACCCTGCGAAGGGGTGGGCGGGGGAGTAAACAGGGGAAGCAGCCCCATGAGTTCGTCCCCTGAGCTTCGGCAGAGTGTTTATACACGGCTGAGGAAACATAGAGCCTTGTTGGCCCTCCGGGGAGGGGCGCAGTCCCCTTGATGACGCCAACGACCTCGCACGGAGAGATCCTCACGCACTTCCTCCGCTCCAACCTCAGGTTCGAAAACCCTGTCGGTGATGTCGAGGAGAAAACGTCTTTCACAGGGTTTTTGGAAGAAATCACAATGGGAAGGAGGATCAGGGACCACCTACGTCAGCTGTCTGCATGCGTCACCTTTGCAACGAATTGCTCTTAGGCCTCTAAAGCCACCCCCTCCCATTCCACTCCATCTTCAGTGGAGGCGTTCCTTATTCTTCAGCCCCTTTGTCTCCTGGCTTTATTAAACCCTTAGATAAAAAGAATTGGAGCAGAAAAATCTCGTCTATTTAAATGTAGTAATTTACCAATGAATTCAAAAGGTCCTTTCTGATGGTAAATCGCTGGGAACGATTTTCTTTATCATTTTAATTGTATGACTTTGAAAAGGAGAATGCTTGTTATCGAAATAAAAGAGGGGCTCGTACTGAATCTTAAGAGGATTCGAGTGCTTTCCGTTAGTAACCGAAGGAAGAATAGAAAAATCCCATACATTACCGATTCAGGGAGGAATAGAAATGGCAAAAAGTTCAAATAAAAGTTTCATTCCTTATAATACATCACGGACTTTTGATTTTATTATAGAATGAAAACTTTGGTGGGGGTATGAATCGAAATGTATAAGAAAGCATTATTCTTTACTAATTTTAAGTCGCTTAAATCAGTATCATATAAATCAGTTTATTTCGCACCTGATGTGGAACGTTTCTGTCAAGTTTTTCTCTAGAAAGTACAGTAAACAGTAATTAATGTAAATATATCTGACTATTTCTTTAATAAACCCAAGATGTGTGTTAGCTCTCGTTAAAAGTTATGATTTATAATTGAGATCCTTTACCTTTAATATCCATACATAACATATAACTCTAATGCGTTTAGTATCCATTATTTGAAATAATATATTAAGCTAAGAATGTTTGAATAGCTCGACAGAAAACTTTATATTGGGGAAATTTTGTTTCACATGTGAATTGGGGAATGTGAATCAAAATTTCCCCATTAACTCACTGCTAAATAGACTTCAAAGCAAGGGGAATACTCTTCCATAGACATTTCTTTAATATTCCAAGAAAAAAGTAAGAAAAGGTAGAGAGTCTTACCATTGTTGCTGTAGTTTTGATATGCTGTTTTCTTTGATATCGCCAAAGAAAATCTTGATATCAGTGAATTGATGGGGTAAAACGTTTTTATTTTTATGCTGCGTAAAATCTATAACACTCCTCAGTCTTTCAGTTTTAGTAGACAATTATATTTTTCCTAAATTTCCTTTGAATTGTAATATTTTTTAGCGATGAAAAAATTAAAAAGATAGAACATGCTACAAATGGACTAAAAATCCATAGACTAAGTTTAATCCAGGAAAATAAACAGCTCGTTATGATGTTATCCCTTAAGATCAAAACCAAGTCAGATTACAGCAGAATCACAAACGAAGACGATTTGCAATTAAAATTAGGACTCTTCCGATAAAATGAATAACGAAAACTTTTACCTTACGGATCCGATACGTTTTCTTTAGAGATGAAGAGATCATCTTACTGTCTCTGACACATAATTTATTTCCTGGTTCATTTTCAACCAACGGCAGCGACTATACGTATACTTTACAGCGAGGAATGGAAGAAAATAGTAAAATAATCTAGTTAAATCTCTTGATGTTAACGGAGCCTTTGTCTACAATGATTTCCATTTGTCTAATACAGACTCCGGTTCACTTAAAATGGTTCATTTAGAGTTACAGTTCTATTATTTTCGGTTGAAGGGGTCTTATAATTTTAAAATATTCATGAATGTATATACGATGTGCTATTGTTATTATGTTGGGCCTGGGCCGGTTACTCGATCAATCCTAAAATGAAAAAGGAGAGAAGGGCTAAATTTATTATTAAACCACCAAAACCTGGATCTGAAGTTCTGTTAATTGAGTAGTTCACCGAAACCGGTCGACCCTTGCGTTGTTAAATTGTGTAGAGTTACTATACATTTTTTTTTCTTTGAATTATTGATCCATATTTTTTACATTTGGCTAAGCTCTTTAATTAAGAAACGTTTGATACTGTGCCTTGTGAGCTTTTAATAATTCCATTCCAAGTGAAGGATTCTGCATTATGGCATTTTGTCCCCATTTTTACCGATTACGAAAATATCTACGCATTTAGAACGAAAATTATTCGATATCGTTATTTTATAAAATATAGATAATTTTCGAAAACATCAAATAAGAAGCAAGAATATGTGCAAAATTAATTTCACATACAATGCATATTTGCGTTCAAATGCAACTGTCACATCATGATTAGGACACAGAACGTGCAAAGCCTTTTTAGCAAAGATTTTTCCTTAATTTTAGCTCAAATTAAGCTCTGAGATCTGCCCACCTTTTCCGAAGCTCGTTTTCGAATCACGAGAAAAAGTTTTCAGTTTCATTCTCCTTCGGTTGCCATCAAAATCCTCGGCGTAGGCTGATTCAACGTCCTGGAAACAGCGAGGATTCTATCCCAAAGATCCCCGAACTTTGGCAATATCAGGATACGTACTCATAATTCTGCTTCCTCATAGTTTTCCCGTACGAAGCGAAATCTCTCTCAGTCGAGATTTACTCCGTTTGAGATCGAATGAAAGTCTCGAAAGAGATATTGGTCCAGCGTGATCTACTAAGATCAAATACTGGGCAAGAAAATGATGTTTGGTATTTCTACTCATTCTTGCTTGCACCCAAACTCCACAGTTTCACCTTAGTTTTCTTGCTATACCTACTATTAGAAGACCTGAGGTATAAGATTAATATTAAAGGTTTCTATGTTTTTATATCGCAATCGCAGATTCTTGTTCATCTAGTTCCTCCGTACTCGAACATTTATTTAAATAGTATTCCCTTTATAAATCAACAATTGTTATAATAAATTGACTCTAGTAGCAAATTGTTCCGTGCTAGTCAAATTTTCATATTCAGGTTCAAACAAAACTGAATCCTCAAACTGCCGAGGCTTACATTGTATTGCCTCGGCAGTTTGTGGATTCAGTTTTGTTTGAACCTGACGATGGTAATATACCGAAACCGGTAGTTCCTGAATAAAAACCTTCGTAGAAAAGTAGAAATCTATTTTCAAATACGGATTTATTAACTAGGGAAAGAAATTCCCAAGCTCCGTATCGCTTCTGAATCCGTTGTATCTGTAGTATTAAACTGTTGTAACTTTTGTACCAGAATCCTAACAATGAATGAATGAAATAAATTACCATCGTCTGAAGTTTTTATTCACTTTTACCAACGGAAAAGTTTTCATTACGGATGGTAGTATTTACTCAATTCACGTCTCATGATATCAACGTAGTTTATCCAATCACCCAAAGAAAAACTCCTGTTTTATTTCATCCCCTGTTTTCATATTTATAAATTCTCCTCACTAAAGTAATGAATCTCTATGTAGTGGATCTAGAAAGTTAACTTGGCGGGGACGATTTTAGACGATATCGATATAATAAATAAATTCATATTTTTATTCTCTGGAATGTTGTATTTCTGATCCATTTTTATTAAAATGTAATTCTTCGAATTCGTGGAAGTAAATATACATGTTATTCCAATATGAACAATCCCGGTGCCATTTATTTAAAAATTATAATGATTCTCCAATTGTGGCTCCATTAAAAAATTTAATTCTATGCCATTAGGAATTATAAACTTCCATTTTTACTTTCTCCATATACGAAGTATAGAGAAAGTATTGTTTTCATGAAAAAATTCGACTTCGAGATTTCAACGGAAATACATGTTTTGGGGTCCCTAGAACACGTTTTGACCATTTTCGGAATGATGTCTGTGTGTGACTGTGTGTGTGTGTGTGTGTGATAGTGGACGCTCTAACGTGAAAACTATTGGTCGTATCAACACCAAACTTCATATATAGTACTGTGGTGTGTGCTGTCAGAGTTGATTATTTTGTGGAGTAAATGGGTCAACCGGAAGTCGAGCTTTATTCATTAAAGCTCATTTCCGGTTTTCAAAATATCTCCATAAATATGATATATACGTATATTGTATTACTTTTAAAAGTTTTAGATAATGTAATTTACTATAACTTTTGTATTTAACATATTTTTATCACCGGTTGATTAGGAGTTATTCGTGAAACACTGATAAACCGGAAGAAGATGATTATGTACTTTGTGGGTGCTCTAACATGAAAACTATTTGGCGGATCAACACCAAATTTCATATGTAGTACTTCTATTACAGTCTTTAGAGTTGATTAGTATTTGGAGTAAATCGGTTAACCGGAAGTTGAGCTTCATTCTTCAAAGCTCATTTCCGGTTTTCAAAATATCTCCATAAATATGATATTTAGGTATATTTTATTATTTATAAATGTTTTAGAAAATAAATTTTAGTATAACTTTTGTATGAAACATATTTTTGTATCACTGATTGTTTAGGAGTTATTCCTGAAGTACTGATAAACCGGAAGTTGCTGTTTATGTACTTTGTGGGCGCTCTGGGCTCTATGGTCGAAAGGCCAGTTTCATCGTTTTTCATCCAGCATGTCCCGAACAACATTATTTATAATGTTTACAGTTCGAAATTACTGTCGTAGATAAGTATTTACATCTTATATATGGAGAAAGTCATGTGCTGGCCACATCAGATTTTTACTTTCTCCATATACGAAGTATAGAGAAAGTATTGTTTTCATGAAAAAAATCGACTTCGAGATTTCAACGGAAATACATGTTTTGGGGTCCCTAGAACACGTTTTGACCATTTTCGGAATGATGTCTGTGTGTATGTTTGTGTGTGTGTGTGTGTGTGTGTGTGTGCGTGACAGTGGGCGCTCTAACGTGAAAACTATTAGCCGTATCGCTGCCAAAATTCATATATAGTACTGTGGTGTGTGCTGTCAGAGTTGATTAGTTTTTCAAGTAAATCGGTAAACCGGAAGTCGAGCTTCATTCATCAATGCTCATTTCCGGTTTTCAAAATATCTCCATATATATGATATATTGGTATATTGTAAACCTTATAAAAGTTTTAGATAATGATATATACTATAACTTTTGTATTTAACATATTTTTGTATCACCGGTTGATTAGGATTTATTCGTGAAATACTGATCAACCGGAAGTAGCTGATTATGTACTTTGTGGGCGCTCTAACATAAAAATTGTTTGTCAGATCAACACCAAATTTCATGTATAATATTTTGGTTTGTGTTTTTAGAGTTGATTAGATTTTGGAGAAAATCGGTTTACCGGAAGTCGAGTTTCATTCTTCAAAGCTCATTTCCGGTTTTCAAAATATCTCCAAAAATATGATATTTAGGTACAAACTATTGATTGCAAAAGTTTTAGAAAATAATATTTACTATAATTTTTGTTGGAAACATATTTTTGTATCACTGATTGTGTAGGAGTTATTTGTGAAATACTGATAAACCGGAAGTAGCTGATTATGTACGTTGTGGGCGCTCTGGGCGCTGGGGCGAAAGGCCACTTCATCGTTTTTCATTGAACATTTCCTGAAAAACATAATTTATAATGATTGTGACGTAAAAGATAATAATATATAAATTAATCACTCATATTCCAAGTTTAGATGGAATATAGAGTTCGAAATTACTGTCGTAGATAAATATTTACATCTTATGTATGGAGAAAGTCATGTGCTGGCCACATCAGATTTTTATATTTGATATCATGAATAAACGAAAATTGATTTATTATTGTTTTTAGTCTGAACTTCTCGTCGAATACTTGGCTAATCGCCCTCCCGAAATCAACGGCAGTCACACATTTTCCCGCTTTCTATGATGAGATTCAACACTATTTGAGTGGGTTGAGTTCTTTTCACGTTTTTCAACGCTTGAATAGCCTCCACGCAATGATGTTTGGCTAAAGAATTTTAGTCTTACATCTAAGTCACACCCAAATTCGTTCTAAATTCAGGGAATTTGGACTCCCAGATTGCCAAGTAGGCAGTGCGTTCGTCTTCGGTAAAAGCGGTCCCGGGTTCGATTCCCGGTATGAGCCCATGTGCCAAATGACTTAAGCACTAAAGCACTTTTAACAGTATTAACACATACCACTGTTCTGGGGTTAAAAAAGTGTGCTTTTATGGCAGTAAATTCTTACGAAGAATTCTTTATCCGCTGGGGTTCTTACCCACGAATAATACCCTTCATTTCGTTCAATCGTTTCTATTCGATAGGCACCAGTAATTTTGCGGTCAGTCAATGAACAAATAATAATGACAAGCAACTTGAAAAATGGGAGATGTTAATGCAGTATCAGCATCTGAAGATATCTAATCTCTATTTTGGATGTGCACAGGGATGAATCTTGAGAGGGAGTTGAGAAATGATCATGGGAATTGGAGAAGAAAAATGTAACTGCTCGGAAGAATGGGCTATAGATGGCAGGTCAGCTGACGGACGCTTTGAGGGTTGTCGAGAAGCCCCATAAACGAGCTTGACTTCGATGGACGATAAAAGTAAAAAGAATGAGGGAAAAGGGTGAAGCGTTCATTCGGGGATATCACGTTCTACGACAACGGGAATTACCACCCTAACAAGGCTCGGACTATAAGTTCTTATATAAACTCATGTTTTGAAAGAAAAACTTTACGTTATCATATTTCAGCCATTGATAAATGCGATATTTCAGCGAATTCCAGACTTAAAAAGTTAATCACTACCTCCAATTATGAAATAGGATCTGTATTGTACTATTTTTATAAATAGTTGGTGAATTACTCAGACCGTTATTCACCATTTCATTTTAAAAGGACATTGTCAATATCCTCTCGCAAAAAATCTGTTTACACGACAGTTTGGCAGGATATGATTAACACCAGTGAGTTAAAATGGATTAGGATAATATAAATTTCCACTGTAAACCTTCTGAACGGATTATAAAAGAACAAAGTGAGGACAAAGTATGACGAAACAGGTATTCAAAAAGCATATCTATATTCATACCCCTCAAGACGCTTTCTGGTGCGCTTTTGTTAAGTATTTCGTTTATGATATTCGAGGATCATTTGCGCAAAGAACAAGATTGGAAAAGCGGTTCTAACTCGCGATTATATCCCTAAGCTAATTTTATTGACGAATCGGCAAAAGAAGCAATGGCTAAGTATTGTCTTTTGATTGCTCATTCTCCAAATTTATTCCAAAAGCGCATTCTAGCTTTTAATTTCACCTATTCCACGTAATTTTTTACTATCGTTTGTTGTTTTATCGTTGAAATTTTCTGTTAAAAAGCAGAATTTTTAAGTTATAGGATTCAAAGTTCCAAGAACTACTTCAATCTTACTAGCTCCATCCGTACTTACTCATCTTATTCCTTCTTCGTTTTCAGAAGATTCGGGAAACTGCCAGAATCCAAAACGTCACTTATATGAAAATCGGGGCAACGCTTGTTTATTCAGTGGGTGACGAATAAATATCTCAAGATATGCGATCTACCTTTCGATCGAGGAAAGATGCGAATTTTCACGAGTCGTCTTCTCAAAAACTCCTTCCGGTCTCTGAGGATATCCTCTTCCAATCCTAATCGTAAAACATCCAAAATCCCATTCTCTTCTATCCCCTGCTAGTACGAGCGCACCGCATCCGCAAACATGCTATGATCACTGCAGTTTCCTCTGGCGCTATTCAGACGTATTCATTAGAAGCAGTAATACTGATTTTTCCCAATCCATCGTTCGTGTTGGTCAAAATAAATCTGGAAATACAACCGCAAACATGCGTTTAAATGGAAATTCACGTCTCAGGGACAAGTTAGGAAAAGGAAAGTTCAATGTATTCGGGGTATAAAGAAATGTTTCAACTAACTGATGTATTGTTCATCTTACATTTTTTAGGAAAATATGCCCAAGCTTTTTTGAAAAACCCAGGTAAGGGACTTGCCATTTTTGCACGTAACGGAGCTCCACTCAGTTTAATACTACAAATTTATATAATCATTATGAGTTAGATATTAGATGTCGAGGAAAGCCATGACACTAATAATAAGAAACAGTGTGTTTCTTACTATTACTACAATTTAATTGAATATGTTCGATCATTCATCATTCCAGCATATCTTACTTTCGCTTTCGTATAATTAGAGAAGACGATTTTCAAAGTATTTAATTACTTAATATATCTTTCATGAAGGACGAGGCTCGTTCAGCTAAATAGCAAAATCATTTCTGTAGGGATATTGAAATGATTGGGCAAAAGCTCAGGTTGAAATCCAAATGCTTGAAGGGAAATCATGTGTATGGATGGTTTACGCTATGAATAACAGAATTTGTTTTAAGTATCAGTAAAAAATATTTATGAGCCCAACTGAATGAAATGAAATACTGTATTTTAAGGAAGGACTACAAAAATCGATCACACTGCTTTGTATTCCTTGATATAGTATTATTTCAGTAAAGAAAATAATAGTATTTTGCAAATATATATAAATGAAATCGTTTAGCTTAGAAAATATAGATTTAATACAGTATGACCATTATAAGAAAAGTGAAATATTAACGTTATTATAATATCTTTTATAATGAAGAAAATGAATAAATATCTTCTACGTATAAATAAATGGTTCTATTATCTTTAAGGAGCTAATCCAGATTTCGTTCGACCGTATAATCAAATTTCAAAATAAAAGTAGAAAAATATTTTTTAATTGGGAAGGGTTATACATTATACATGATAGAAGCCTTTTGTCGTCCACGAAGTGGGGCTTCGTTGTGAGCGAATTCCTCATCATCTTGTGAAAATTACAGAAAACTTATTTTCTTTCTCCTTAAGGCAATAAATCTACTACTCAACAACGAAGTTTTTATGTTCCAGTTCTAAATATTACATCCCGATATTTTTTGAATTTACTCGCTTAGACACAATGATGATTCGACATGATGGCGTTCCTCTCCACACAAAAATCGACATCAATATCAAGGAAACGTAACATTACAGGTTGCATCACGGAATTCGTTGGAATGGCTGTGGTTTGGCGTTCGTAGACGGCAGATGTCATCGTAATAGACTCCTTTCGACCAAAACGAAGCCAAAGCGGGCGACTGAAGCCGTAGACGAGGAAGGGCAACTTTTTTCCTCCTTACTCTGGGTCGGGAGGAAATTCCTCAAACCTCTTCGTCTTTATAGAAAGGTATGCCTTTCCACTTTGCCCCTGTCTCTCCTTCAAGGGCCTCACGAAACACTTCCTCACTTATCGCTTCCTGCACATCTTTCCACTCCTCCTCTTACCACCCGGTTCACCAGAATGTTGCCGATTTGTAATGTTTATGGTGCAGATAATTTTTATAGCTGAATAGCAGTACTTACTAGTACATTTATGAAGTTATATATGTGACCCTTGAACTGGAGTATGAAGTATTTTACTGTATACATTAAAATTTTTATTAAAATCTCGGAAGTGTTAACTACTGTATGTATAGTTTCTTAAGCTATTATGAAAAACAATGTGTAATGCTTATGTGATCCAGAGTATTCTAATATCAGCTTTAGTGCCTAATTTTCTTAGTCTTATTCCCTGTTTTCATTAATCTTACATATTAGAAACTCATTCATGCTTATAATTTTCGTACCCCAGAGGTTCAATTCCGTAATAATTCCGACCCAAACGGAATTCAGTTTTCGTCGGAATTGTACGTCATCTTGGAGCTTTCTTCGAATGGAATCGTTCGAGTGATTCAGCAATTCATAATTCTGATTTCCGCTGGAATTAAATTCCGCCCACGGAAAAATTTTTCCTACCTACAAAAGTAGGCGGAATCCCAAGGGGGAATCTTTAGTAAACAACAAACATGGCGGGCAATGTGATCACTTCGATGGAACATTGAAAGAATAGAATGGTGAACTCCAGAAACCTCAACGATTCCTTGAATCCACTAGGAAGCCAGCAGAACTTTTAAGGATATATTAAGATCATCCTGATATATTTAAACATATCTAACGGAAGTCTTAATATCCCAGCTAGGGCACTCGGTAGTAAATGTGGAATTATTGGTTCTATTACAAAAAATATTAATTTCTTTGATATGAAATTTTTTATCAATTAGCATAAATGTATTTATGTTATGCAGCTGGTAATTCCTGACCTTGCTAATTCGTTGTGCTCTTTCGTTGTCGTATCGGGAAGCAAGAAAAACAACAGTGTTTGAACTATACATTATATACTTCATATATACTACAGTATATATGATAGAGTTCAATATGTATACTTTACAATAATTCAGTATAGGAGTGTGCCAAGGAACTGTATTAGATTATTGTCAATGATGTGAATTCGTATCATATATTTTACTACGAATGTAAAGTCCACAGAAAAAAAGATTTTCTTAATGTTACCGATGACATTCAAATAGTTATTATTTATCCTTATAGTGGAAAGTATTATATAGGTTTAAAAAGGGGAAGTAATTTCAGTTACAACGTCCAATTGTGTCGTCGGTTGAGGATATATTAAATACTGACTCTGTCTCCTCTTTGGTGCATAGGTTTGAAAGGGAAATAAATTAAAGTTATTGATATGATGAATTGATATATTTAATGTCATGCTACAACACTAAACTAAAATCCACTGAAGTAAGTTCTGCAACATAAAACAGCAAAATAATAGTTGGTTGCAGAACTAAACAATCTGACAATAGCTTAATAATTGTTTACAATAAAGTAAATACATATCTGCACTATTACTCTACAATGTTCGTGAATAACACAAATAAATAAAACAATATTGCAGTTTGCTTATGCATAAAAAAGATGAAATAGCCTCATTGTGCCCTGCAAAACGCAAAATTTAGCTTTAAGGCCTTAGTTTTCCATTTTGCACCGTATGAAGTACAGCTATTGACTTCTCAATAACTGGGTGTAATGCGTTATAGACTTTCTGTAAGTTAATTGCTATGTCGTTATCAAAATACGAACAAAGTAACTCAAATAACGAGTTCTCATCGAAAATGATTCCATGGGCTACACTTTCAAACTATATTCAATCATTCTTCGAAAGCATATTGTCATTATAATGGAAAGTATACCTTCTTCATTTCACAATAATACCAACGATTACGGAAGGATCCGGACACGGACACGCAGACGACACAGTCATTTACAGGGAAATAGATAGTTCAGAGGATACATTAATCCTTTCGAATGACTTAGATAGAATTATGAACTGGTGCGATGATTGGCAATTAGAGCTTAATGTAGAAAAGTGTTCGGTAGTTAACTTCTTCGAAAGGCAATCTATAATAAATGGTTATTCTTGCAGCCTCCGTGATGTAAACCTAACTACAGTAGAATCTGTGAAGTATCTTGGAGTAACTCTCACGAATAATTTATTATGGAGTGCCCACATCCGAAATATATGTGGAAAAGCACTTAAGAAATTCGGCTTCGTTAAAAGAATAGTCGGTAGGAGCGAAGAAAAAGTTCGCGAGCGATGTTACTTAGCGTTAGTTAGGCCTCACTCAAGGTTAGATCGCTATGTAACATTGCTCATATACACATATAGTGTATGGGACCCAGCCGAGAAATGTCATATTCGGGATTTAGAAAATGTACAACGAAAAGCGATACGATTTGTAAAGAATTGCTACGATAAAACAGCGAGTGTTACTCAGATGTTACAGGGCGCGGGATGGGAATCATTAGAAGATAGAAGACAAATTCAAAGGATACATTTATTAAATAAGTTCAGAGAAATTACGTTCTCAGATGATGTAACCGATATAATGCGACCACCTTGTTATATGGGCCGTTCTGATACTGAAAGAAAGGTTAGGGAAATAGATGCTAGAACGAATCGTTTCAAAAATTCATTTTTTCCGCGAACTATACGCGAAAGCTACCGTTAAGGAAAATAGAGTCGAGGTGCCAGCACCCCCTGCCACACGCCTAAAGGCGTCTTGCAGGGTTCTTACATAGACATAGACATTACAAAGGTACTCAAATTCATCCAATAATGCCTTTTCTTATGCATTAAACATGGAAAATATCAATGTTTACAATCGCACGTAAGAGATCGCTAATTATACGCTAAATTGCTTCCATGTGTATTTTTCAGTAACCCTGTATGAACATATTAGCGGTCATTGTCTCCCCTTGATTACATTACGATGTTAAGGAAATCAAAATAAACGAACTAAGAGCTAGCAGACTACCAAGTCTCGTCAATGCGCAAGCGTATGGATGAGAAATTAGTCAAGCAAGTCAGCGGAGTGGAATAACTGAAGAAACTAAGCGATATCGTTTAGACCGGAATTACTCCTCTCACTCGAACGCGGTAAAAGTTACAGAAACGCAAATATGTACTTTTCCCTCTTATTTTCATGTGTTTTTCTGCTACCTCCCAGTTGTGAAGGTTTCGAATAATTTCCCTCTTAATAATGTAAGTTCTATCGGATGGATCGAAAAGAAGTGCTCCATTCCTTTTTCTCAACTTTGATTCGTTATTTTTTTATTTTATCCACTTATTTACCACTTTTTTTACAATTTAACCGCCGCATTAGGCCCCGTTTTCCGAGTATTGCCCTCTTAAAATGTGAATCTCTTACGTATTTTCCCTTTCACTCCTCATCTCCGCTGACCACTCCTGACCTTGTCCTTTCTATCCTCTCTCCCAATTGACCTCCGTCTCTTTCAATCTCGGTTGCTATCTCACTCAGATCCTCTTTCGTCCTGCTTTCACTACCTTTTACTTCTCAAACTTTTGTATTTTCTCCTTCTTTTTGCCCTTGTCTGGCTCAAATTACTGCCCTTTTTAAGTTGAAGGAGACAATGTGATATTAAATACTTGAAACCGTTGTTCCTAAAGTGTGCATTTATATCACAATCCTTTATTTATTTATACCACTATGAACTGTTTTAGAAACTGAAAAATGATGGATGTTATAAGCAATTATCACGCCGATGCATGAATAAAACATGAGACATTTTGTTAAAATCTGAAGCTGCGAACGACTTGACTATTTTACCACACCCAAAATACGTTGTAATTTCTTTTCATCGCCAGTGCTATAATCACACTTATCATAGCTACTTCACCTCACACTCTTTTCATAAAGAAATACCTATTTCCCTCTCTTCATATTTTCGGTAATAATAATAATAATGTTTAAAAAATCGCAAACAGGTAAAGAGACATCTTCTCTCCCATAAGAGACAGGAATTGTTTCGTGCGTCTAGAGCGTCTCAGAGTCTCACATTAAAATTAAAAAGTGAAACAAGTTCATTTGCGTCTGTCACACCCGTTAAAATATTACGCAAAATCACAATATCGGCCACTGTACGTCTATTCTTGAGGAGGGCAAGGTTATATTTCTGACAAATCGTATTATAATTAATATTATCGAATAAGGAGCCAGTTGTTTTAAATGCAGTCATTTCATGAGGTGCATTTGTATCTTCTCAAAGACATAAGTAAGAGTGTTGATGAGGGTTCCAAATTACGCTTTTAAATTCCAAGATTTGTCGCGCAAGTGAACAGTAAGGTTTGATAATAGTGTACCGGAAAATTTATCTGTACAATTACCCTTCAAAAACCCTAAAAGGTGGGAAGCCTTGGAATAAACAGAATGGACTTAAAACTAAGTTTGTAAACGAACAAAGCACCAAGTTCATTAATGTGAATTGACACATTCTAACGAGATATTTGATTGCCAGAATCATCATATTCATCTCAAGCATGTCTAGCCATTCTCTTTCTGTACTTCTCGATCATGATTGTAACGTAGATACGCTTTGTTTACATTTGAGATGTCTGTAGGCCTTATCTCGTAGCTAAAAATGGTTTCGAAACATCTGGGAGAATTTACGTACGGACAGCCTGTTAATCCCTATAGACTCTGCCTGTTTGTAAGGGTAAGCCGAAGTTTCTATCCGCGATAAAACAATCGCTCGATTATTATTTTACCTCCGAGCATTTTGGTGCGTAAACATTTTCGCAGCTGTTATACAAGTCCGTCGTCGTTCAATTTTCATGCGACCGCTTACTCTTGGGATGAACGCAGTGCACGAGAAGGGGTTTGATTTAGGGGTGCAGGTGAGAGGGGATTTAGCGAAGGGGTCATCTCCCCATATCGATCCCAAAGAAGCATCGTTTGGCAGTCCATACCACACACCCAAGTTGCCTGGGATGCAGGTCGCGAGCGGTCGATCCGATCATAAATAATGGTCCAAGTTTCTGTTTGCCAGACACACGAGTTTTTGCGCAGGGAGTTGCCGAGGCACTTCGAGGAGATTGATGGCTCCAAAGAAAGCGATAATATTAGGAATTCGGGATTTATGGAACCAGTCGGAACTTTTCAAATCAATGTAATTACATTAATATGGTGTCATAATTCTTGTAATATAACACGGAGGGAGCGGAAGGTGAACTCAAAGAAGTAAAAAAATCTTGAGCAAACGGATTTTAATCATTCACTTTGATTTAGATTTGGGCGATTGAGAATATTTGGCGATATCATTTTCTTTGACAAATTTACAGGATCTAAACAAATTTTCAATTTAGAATCTATCACTGTCCTCTTATCTTGGAATGATATTCATTTGATTTATTACATCTCTGAAGTGAAACGGTTTATCGACCAATCTACGGTAACCTATTTTGAGTATACTCATTACTGTTCTCGTAAAAAAATAAAAATAATTTATTTCACTTTAATTAAAAAAATGCTCCTTCAAAAGTAATCAACAGCAAAAATACAGAAAACCCTCAGTTATTGATTGCCTATAACTATCTTTGATACCGGAAAGTATTAAAGGAAAACTAAGATTTGTGATGTATAGCAAGCCAAAGTTGGTAACTCTTGCTTCCAAATAAAGGTGTCATTTACTGCATTAATTAAAATTGAATGATTCTCTGATAAAAATGGATGTGCAGTTGGCATTGCATATTTAAAAATTGGCTTTGGTCCTTCGTCCACACATTCTTCCTTTAATTTCATTAGCTATATATTCAATTACCTACCCATGTCTTAGGCACCCTCTTGCTATCTGATCTTATATCTCCATCATTTGAATTCCTAAATAATTTCACAAAATCAGGCGAGGAGTTGTTGTAATCCATAATGGAAAGAATCTAAGAGTTATTTGTACTTTTACAACAAATTTTATGACCAGGAGATGACGATTAATCGTTCGAAACTAGAGGGGTAACTGTCTTTTTAATAAAATTTGCGATAAAAGGGCAAATCACTCTTAGATTCTTTCCTAATTAATTACTCTTATTTACTTGTTTTATGGTACTCCTACCAAAATCGATGCACGCCCTTTTGGTGATATACTCTCAATCATTTTTCATCGACTGTTATTTCCATACTACACTTCTTACATTCTATCTAGGACTCAATCATTAACCTTGGTCAGTATGCATTTTTTCAGGTTTCAATCGATAGGAAGGTTTAAATTGACTCCAATTTTCAAAAGGAAATATTTCAATCTTAGATCCTTTCAAATAAATCTTTGCAAGTGAACTTTTCCTGTGGTATTTTTCAAACATCAGTACAGGTGATTGATTATTCTTGGAATGTTTTATCGCCTGACCTCGAAGTCTTCAAATGGCCAAGATATTTTCCTACTGCAATGTACGCTTCCTTGGCAAGGTCCCCATTCATCTTGCGACCTTCACCTGCCTTCTTTCTCCACTGGCTGAAGAAAGTCATCTGTAGGTCGGGTCACGAGGAAAGAGTACGTGAAAGGTTCCGACGAGGGCTTGAAACGGATAAAACTATGCTTGGTGCAAAATTCAGGACCTGCAGTATGATTCCATGCAAAAGTAGAATGATGGAGTCGATGATGACTGAATCGTTGGACCTGCGAAAATAAGATCGGTGCAGAATTGAGTAAATTGCACAGTTAACTTATTTCAACTGTACCATTTACTCAATTCTGCATTAGTGGGAAGTCAAATCAAAGAATAATTGCTTAAATTCGATTTATTCCTACATTTGATTCTTAAATATCATAATCAATAAGTTGCGGAACTTGGAGCAGTGCATAATGTAGTTTAATGTTAAACAATCTGAGCATATCTCTCATAAAATTCATCTTTTAAACGTAATGTCTGAGATCATTGAAATATTTTTCATTCGAATATGCGCATCTTCTGATATAAATTATGTATATAGGAAGATATTTGCTAATATAAGGGAGGTTCAAATATGACGCATAATTATAGGAAAAAATCATAGCGTAGCTATAAATAGCATTTTCTATACTGTCTGCATTATGACAAATCTTTTAATAATCTATGGATGCATAATTATATTCCATCAAAATTTTCTATACTCGAATATATTTATATCTAAATATGATACATTTAGATATATTTCAGTCACAGCTTCATCCGTGAATCTGAGGGAACAGCTTTGGATGAATAATTTTGTTCTAACTCTTTACTCTTAATTGTTCTATTTCTTACCTGTTGGGAGCTTATTATTTTATTGTTTTTTCCCATAATGTTGTTAATGGACTCAAATCTAAAATATGGAATAAAATCAGGATTTCATGTCGTAATTATGTTGTGCGATAAAAATTGTTCTTATGGAATTATTTATTGCTGAATATTAGGATCAGACACCTTGTTCACCTGTGTGAGTTCGTGTTGAATTTTCCTGCGTATTTAATACTTACAATTAGATAGTTTCCGAGTTATTTTTTTATTATAGTTTATTCGTATTCTATGCGTTCCTGAAAGGCGAAAGACGGTAAAAATAAGATCACTTTCATGCCGATATCTCTCGTATTTCTATATATGTATGTGCCTTTCGAGTGTGTAACGTTCAGGGAGGAGTTAATGCTCACTATTTTTAAGAAAATGGAATTGAAAACCCAAGCTCAATCGTTCTGAAAATTGTATATGAAAGGTGGCTTTAGATAACAGTTGATTGTGCACGGTTTACGACAGGTATCAATTCATAACTCCACCAGACTACAGCATTACACGAGCGCACAGGTGTAGCGTGTAATCTCGGTCTTATTGTTCTACTGTTGCTAAGGATGATGCGAAATTAATTGAATTATCGCGTCAAATCGCCTTACAATAAATTCGGCTGATGCGCTGGGCAGACGTAGGCTCATTTTTCACGTAGCGAGGTGCTGTCCAAAGGGCATGTTTCCGTGTTATCCAGTGACGTGCAAAGCGTGTAAATCTCGCCCTACAACGACCACAGAGGCTCCGTTTCCATCGCTCCAATTTTAAAGGGCATCCGTTGATCGCCGCTTCAAAGCCCCGTCTTTCGATGGCGATTTATCATCGGATGCAGTGGAGACCTCCGCGAAAACGAACGCGGATTTGCGAAAGTCGCCGGATCCGAACTCTTCCGTCGTTTGCGAACTTCCCAAATCGATTCATTCCGGCCGCAAATATCGCTCAGAGTTTAATCAGCAGTCTCCCAATTTGCGAACGGGAAACAAGAAATGCTGTTTACACCCGCGATTTATTCTTACGGATCGATTCCGATAGATGGAGTTAGTGTGTTCGGACGCTAACGTTTACCCGGGAGAGTTAGGCAATCCGCCTCAAATGACTCAAGTGTTGACCAAACGCGTTGGGAACATTTTCAGAGAATATGAGCAGTTATGAATGATCTCCGAGATCACCTTCCTGGAATCGGCTCGGAATAGTTCGGCAGTCTGCTGGATGTGATTGAAATTTTCTCTCTGGAATTTTTTCTCGTTTTAAGTATCAACTTTTCGGCGAAATAACGGCTAAAGAAATGTCTTACAAGTTGTTAGGCTTAAAATCATTGGCGGGAATGCAGAGACATATACGGGCGTTCAATGCGACTTCTATGTAACCTATTCCATTCATAAATGCACATATTCCAGGACTTTTGTTTTCCATTCTTGTTTATAACGTTAAGGGAAAACGGAATGGAAATATTCTACAAAGATTTTTTTAGTACGAGTATTCATTCCCTTTTAGTGGCTGTAGCGAAAATATGTGGCATTTATTTCGACTGGACGAATACAGAAGCCATCTTAAAAATACTTTACCTGAATTAGTACCTTCAACACCCGCTAATGTCTAAAGAAAGGTGTCTATATTTTGATGATTTTCCGAAATTATTTTTCAGTGTAAATGAGTAAAGTCGAAAATTCTTGCTATGAAAAACTAGCATTCTCTGAAGACAATGACAAAGTTTCTATCATGTGAATTATCACGTTCGAGAACCGGTTTTGTTGGTTTTTTACCAACATAAAAAGATTACTATAAAAAAATAAGAATTTAATTATAATAATTTACCATTGTACTAAGCAATCCTTAGCTTAATACGGAAAGTTTATTATAGTGTAAGATACAACTTCTCTCTTGCAATATTTTTTGTAACTGAAATTGTAAATACGGCATAGATGACGTCGGAGCTTACTGAATTGCATTTTTATTATTAAATAACCTTATTTACGTTCAGAAAAATTTTTAAGAACTCTTTCCAGATGAATGATTTTCTCCTTCTTTATCACTTTATGGTAAATGAATTTCAAACACATGTGTAGCCATCTACCGTTACATGGACGTACTAGTCCTTTGCGAAATAAAAATAAATTACTAGTCTACACTATATTACAAGGAATGGTACTGTTAGTTGTTTAAATTTGGCACCCAATAAAGGGAGCAAAAAGGGATAACTAATTAAGAACATTTCAAACATTTTCGTTTAAGAAATCAGAGGCGTTTAATAATCTGCATTAATCCTAAATATGATCAATTTTAGGAGAATGATTACACAGGCCGACAATTTGAACTTTTTCGAGAATACCTGTTGTAAACTAACTTTGGGTCGCTGATAACAGGTGTTAACTCAGAAAAGTACAACCATTTAAGGATTTTTTGTCATCTTTATGTTATCTTTTGTTATAACTTTGAATTTTTCGTTCCCCAATTCTACACATATTTGCCGATATTGCAAAAATATTTTTTTTCGGAAACATGGATGGCAATAGCTGTTCTGTACTAATATTTGGTTGTAGCTTACAGGTATGAATCCGAAAAATTCCAAATACACACGAATTTATTTAAGGTGACTTTTACCTTTTTCTCACCCGAAATTCTTGATGTGTTTGCCTGCAGCGCAATTATCATGTTAGAGTATTCATTTCTTGTTTCATCAACTTTATATGAAGTAAGAAGACAATATACATATCAAAATGGGAAATATTATGTATAGTTTCTGTAAAAAGGATAAATGAGCATTGAACCTACCCTTGAACATGGCCAAAAATAATCAAAAAAGTCTGCTGAGATATTTCCTGAATCCTTTTTCTGCCTTAACATCTTTTGTTTGCGTGGTATTGACTCTTCTTTTACGAAAAACTAAAGAATGTTAAATTAACTAAATGTTTACAGCTGGAAATGGGAACCTAATGACGGATTCGAGCTTGCGGCATTTCACTCGGCAGCGAGCGGCACAGAACCGTACTTTGCTTAAACATCAACAAGGACTGATTTAAACGGAATGAAATTGTATGCAGGAATGAAGCTCTTTTTAAGAGCTTTATGATGAGTGTATATTATGTCCTGTAAATTTAAAACTCTTTGAGAAACGAGCCTTTTAGCGAGCTTGCGGGCACCAAAATCCACACATTTTTGGAGACCTTGTCTACTCGCCATTTTGTTGTTCTTCGAATTCGATCTAGGAATATAAATTAAATGTAAATGTAGTAAATTAATGAACTGATAAACATTACAAATATACATTTAGAGCGTTTTCATGCTAAAATATATAGATAAAAATTAATGAAGAAATTAGTTTGCATATTTATTTTTAAAGCAAAATTCTCGAAAACTGTACGTGGTGGATAATTTTCACAAACACTGCTGAATTTACCGTAAAATATACAGTGAAAAATAAGTTATGACGTCAATGTTACCAAAACCTTGTCGTCCTGTGTTATTAGAGTAAATTAGGAAAGGAGCTATCAGAGTTCTTGCGAATAAGAGGCAAAATTGCAAAAATATCGATTTTTCGAGAATTCGAGTCTCGGCGCGAAATTAACGTGCAGGGAAATTTTCCAAACCTGAAAGGGAAATTACCTCGTCTACTTCCATTTCCTCCTCGATAGCCCCGTAAAGCGTAATGAGGCAGGACTTTCTTCTCCTAATGCTTTCTTTCGGAACAGAAAAAGTCTTGGAGCGTAAGGATATATAGTACGACAATGGAAATCACCAGAGTTAAAAATTCCACTCCCCCTTCAGCAAACACTCCTCCCTCAAGAACCATTTTCGATATTATATTTGCACCGCTGCGTCCGCCACACCCAGCACCTGGCGCGGTCGCCTTGGTGATCCAGCGGAGCGCGAATCTGAAGAGAGAGAGCGATTCTGCGTCTCCACATCGCCTTCCTTTCTGTGTCACTGCCCCTTTGCATTTACATTGGGCTTTCCTCTGATAGCATAATCTTCATTCGGCTAGGGTTTATGCAGAGGAAGAAAGAAGACAGTCCTGCTTTACTGCGGCTGCTTCCCTTTGGTTCCCTCGCGGAGAAATTACCCGTGGAAGCGTGGTAATCGTCAATCCCCCATCTAAATTAACTAACTTCGAAACTTGATAATAATTGGTTTCAAAGAATTGGAGGTCACATTTTACAAACCCTGAGAAATGGAGCAAAGAAAAAGCATAAATTTTACAAACCACAATATGATTTATTCTCTTAAGAACATGGTGGACGGTGAAGGTAAAAACTGATGATGGGTCGTTTGAGAATAAATCATATTGTGGTTTGTGGTACTTTTTCTTTGTTCCTGATGCAGAATCACTAAGAATTTACGACCCAAGTCTTGAGATATGGTTCTAGAACTTGATATAATGTCACCTTTTCGGCATAAGCACGGTTATTTTTCTTCCATCTGAATTGGTCTCCCGGTTAGCCAAGGAGGCAGCGCGTTCGGCTTTAATGAAAGCGGTCCCGGGTTCCATTCCCGGTGGGGGCCCATGTGCGAAACGACCTAAACTGTCGAAGCCATTTTATCAAAAAACTTCCATGTACATCTTCTTTCTACAACATTATGAGTGACAAAAACTAGGCAATAGTTCTTCTCTTCACAGGAATTACGGAGAGTAATTTCCGAGAATTTATACGTATTAAAGAGAGGAAAGCTCTTTCGGTAGTCGTAAGATTACTTTCATAAGTCAAACGACAAGCTACATTCGTAAAATACTGCAGCACAGCGTGCAATTATTCAAATGCAGACGTTGAAATCGTCATTGAATCGTTAACTAGAAGCTGCTGCTAACCGTATTCAGTTCAATCTCCTCTTGTAACGGCGAAATGCTCCTTCTGCATGCTCCTGCAGTTTGGGTTTGAAGAGATGCGGGCCTTCCTAGTGGCTCAACATGAAAGCTGCTGTTAAAAATAACGGTCGCTCTCGAATATTGATTTGTATGATAGATTCACTAATGTTTGTGTGACAGCCAATTATTTCCATTTCGAAACGCACGTATCGTAATCCTTGCCTACAAATTTAACATTCGTTGATACGCTGAATGAAAATTTAGACAAATTTAGTCTAACCTCCATGTAGAGGAGTAAAATATACCGCCTTTCTAACCATTGTGGATAAATCGTAGACTTTATTTCATGTTTTACCTTTTCACCGTCATTGGAATTTTGAAATCGTGAAGATTGCTTATCCAACCTCTTAGTCCCTTTGGTATATCGTTTTCATGTTCATCCATTATTCCCTGTAATTTCTTACTCATTTTTTGTCGTGTATTTTTCCGCTGATATTAATTATTGAATCTACTTTTCGTGGAATCTACTTGCATACTTTATCGTAGTTTAAACTCAAATGGTTACCGCGTTCCGAAAAATTTATCAGTAATAAATTTAGTGAGCAATTGTAACTTTTTTTAAATTCTAACGTTCTAGTCTTCTCTCTGTGACTTATATCAAGAATTGCTTCGGTAACACTGGCAAATTCAACACTGCCTCCTTAAGTTCATTAGCCTGAATTCAACCTTTAAGAGATTTTATTTCTACAAATTTGCAGGAAACGAGGATGAGATATCTTGCAGTTTAGTTTGCTGATAGTTTCCGTTCGTTTCAAGGTAATCCTGACTTACTTTAATAAGGATAGGCAGATGTGTATATATCAAAGATAGAATCTTATACCATAATTTCAATCTCAAATTATTTTCGATTTGAAGCCAATCAAATTCCAATTTCAGCACATCTTAACTGAAAGGCGTCATTTGAGCTCATGAATTCGCAGAATTGAAATTGTCGATGGAGTGTATATGCTTCTAGGGCTGGGTCGAATTTTATACCCGAAGGAAGTCTCTCACGGTTTGGGGGCGTTCGCTCCGCTGAGCCCCAGCAAAGGTCAATGCGTATGGAAGACCGTCCAAAAGGGCACTAGAGTCGCGGGAGGTCTAAGGGGCGACCACGGAATCTCTTATAAAAAGCAAAAGCTCGACGGAAAACGAAAATTCCCACGTCTCTTCGGGTGCACGCTTTAGGGCGGGCGTGTCCTACGATTCGCGCACGTCCGACGAAATCACGAGCGAAGAGGGGCGGCGGAGGGTGTTTGTTTCAAACATTCGCTCTAAAAGGCTTTCATAATCTCGTTCATTACCATGCTCTGATTTTATAGAAAATTTCGTTTCAAACATTCGCTCTAAAAGGCTTTCATAATCTCGTTCATTACCATGCTCTGATTTTATAGAAAATTTCGTTGCGCCGCGTATTTCAGAGATAATTTTCACCGAAAATTTGAATATCCATCGAGTTTTAACTCAATTAATATGAGTATTAAATACTTTAGTAGAGGGCTAGTCAGTAAGGATGTATGATGCTAGTGAAAGATATAACCGGAAATTAAAAATTAAACCCCAAATTAGAATTAATCTTTGCTTGATCGCTCTATAGTTAAGGAAGTTAACTTTGGGAATATAACCCTAAGAAACAAAAAAAACTGTACCTCGAATTGTTCTATTAGGCAAAATAATAGAAAATATTTTGTGGCATTTCTCTATCTTTGATTAAAGACTTCCAAATTAAATATTTTAAGCTTGTATTACATGATATAAATTTATAAAATTCTTCGTCTGGTGTTTGAAGCCCACAATGCTTGGTTGCTAAAGCACCTTTCCGATTCAAAACTTCAATTGACAAGATATTCGAAGGAAATTTGGTTTGTGCGACCACAATATCTTTCGCATGAGAAAAAAGAAGGTAGAACAGAAAATGGATGAAACGCTTATACTGAAATTGATCGCATGTGCTCTTTATATCATTTCTTAACATATATTACTATAATTGGCGTTTACTGGTGGAATGATTCAGATTTTCATTGGAAATAGTATACCAAAGATACTTCGTTAATCTATTTCAAAATTCAAAATAAAAGTGTTTTAATAGGTTGATTAAAATTTTTGTACTGGGCATAAGTTATGATTTTGTTTCTCTTTTAGAGTAAGTTACCACCAAGTCAAGGTCGAAGCAGCGGATTGTGTCAAAAAGGAACGTATTTATATTAAATTTCCTATAAGTGAGAAAATTATTTTTTACTCTGCGCATGGATCCTTAAATGATGTTTTGTAGATGCAGACTTCTTCATATTACTAATTGTAAGACTCTTTTAACCTAACCTCCAGACACGTTTTTGAAGATGACAATCTTGTGGAGCATTTTAATAGCGTGATAATAAAAATAATGATAGATCTCATATTTTAATTTATGCAAAACCGCAAAATATATACTCACACGACCATTGCTTCTATGCATAGCACCATGATCAGGTCAAATGATGATTCTATGCATCGAAACCATGGTCGTGTGAGTATGTATTTTGCGTTTTTGTACACATTAAAATATTAGATCAATTTTCCTTTTTATTATTATAATGATTTTCTGCCAAGTGAAGGCCGAAACTATCAATACTATTAATGCGTGAGTTTGATAGAATTATCCAGCTATCATTTTGATCGGACATATAAAGCAATTGATCGTTACTTCAGTCGAAAAAACATGATTTCTCATTCAAAACCATTGCAAACATAAGCTATCTCGAAAACTGCTATGCATGCGAAATACGTGAACATAAGAGAAGCCAGGCTTTAGTACTGGGAATATGTATTCCATCTGCTTTAACACTGGGATTGTTTTCTCTGTTGTGCTACTTGTAAAATTACATAGCTTACATTTGATGTGGAAGTTTAACCAATAGATATATGAAATTAGAATCTATGTTAGTTTGGATAACCTCACTCGTTATCCATTTAAACGTTACAAATTTCCGGATTCTACCCAATTCCACTCACGCATTTCAATGTGAAATCAGAGTTCGACAGAAAAACGAGCTCTGACTGGACTGAATCTTCCTCAGCGCACAAAATGGCTTCACAACTGCAGTCAGCGCCCTCTCTCAGCAGCCGTACTCTCTCTCTCACTCTTGTCCAGGGCTTCAGAACGTAATTATATTCGTTCCAGTTTTCGCTGTGTCTCAATGGAAAAGCCAAATTTCAGTTCGACCCTGCTTTTGCGCTTTTTTTTCAATCCGCTAAAATAATCCCTGCTCGGGGTTAATATAATGGTACGTGGCCCTTGTATAAACTCAGTTATCAAAATTAATACCTTAATTTGTGAGCCACCGCTCCATATATTTATGGAATAGAACAACCGTTAGAGTCGATGAGAATTCGAATCGATAATTGGAAGGGAAAAATGACGGTTTCCAGTTTCCGTACAGTTCCGAGAATTTTCAGGTTCGGAATTGGTTTTCTCTCCGGCAAAAATAACGGGTTATATAGTTTCGGCTGCATTCCGGTTCGTTGCTCTAGTTTTCGAAGGTAAAAATTTTCTGCGTAACTGCCTGAATCTTAAAGGTTAGTTAGAAGGAAAGTGTTTCAGTGGTGGTTTCAGTATAATTAGAGATTGCCATTGATTTGTGACGTGGACAGTTTGTGTCACTGGAAAGTTATCGTTTACTCCTTACCAGACAACAGCTGGAATGATTTACGTATCTTCATTACTATAATATGCGATTGTGACATATTCTTACTCGAAGTCATGCATTTGTAGCAGAAAGACTGGAAATAAATCACGCTATTTTTCTTCTTGAATATCCCTTCTGAGGAGAAAGCGACAGCTTATGATATTCTTTTGGTCTAACGATCGTCGTTAAAAAATATGTTAGTCAGTAAATTTATCAGCCCGAAGGCTGAGTGGGTCCTCAATCCTTCCATCATTAGGTGTCAAAAGCTGTGGAGAGGGAATGAGGCATACTAGGCACGATGAGGAGTGAGGTGGTTTGTCCTTCCTTTTTTCTCCGTTATTGGCGAATATACTAAGCATAATTATTGAACCCTATGCCAATAACATACCAAACATAGCACAATTCATAGTATTCAATGAGAAGTGAATAAAATGAATGCTATATTTCCGTATCACTCAAACCTCATTAGCTGCTATAACATAGAAACCAGGAAAAATATTGTCGCTAAAATGAATGAAACATACAATTTCTTATATTTGTATGGAGTTTTGTTCACGAATTAAAGGTAGCAAGAACGCTAATGAGACAAATACGCTGAATATTGAAAATTAAAAAATAATATAATTCACTTCGGACAAACTATTTGGTAGTATAGAAAATTTCTCAAAGCTACAAAGATGGCTCTAGCATGTATGTGTAAAGGCGAGGGACAATTGAAATTCAGTGTAGAGCGGAGGAAGTAAAATTGAGGCAACTAAGAATGTATTGGCAAATATGAAGTAATTTTAAGAACAAAATATCTGGCAACTTAGGAAAGTATAAAGGACAAATGAATGTTTGAGATAAAATAAGTTTTATATAAAAGCAGGGCATTTTGTCAGCCTTTGGCCGTTACGTTAAAGTGCATCTTTATAGTTTTATCGATTGGGTTCATGTATTAAAAAATGGCTCCGAATTTCAGCCAACTTCGATACTTTTATTAAAGTTTCGGATGTGCATAAGTTCCCAAATTATTTCGCTATGAATATTCAATGGCTTTTTGAGATCCCGCATATTTTGTTAGAGCCAAAGAGTCCTCAATCGTTACAGTGGTTCGTCTGGGTCAAGTTTGGTGCGCGCGGTTTGTGCCCCAAACGGAATCTCATTTTAAAAATTCAAGTATCAATTTTAGCAGCCAGCGCTAGAGGCCTAGACTTCAAAGAGAGGCATTCTTTTGAAATTGTTCGTCCGATTCCCCTCTGCTTAGATGAGGAAATTTTGTTTCATATTGACTTTAAAATCCGTTCAAATATTTCATTCCGTTTGAAAATTCTTTCCCCACGTTCGCAATAACGTTTTTAATCGCTAAGCTTGACCACCCGAAGCAAAATAACGCACTTAAAAGGTTGTGCGTAAAACTCACAGGCACGGGTTAGAAAGCTAACCATGAAAGCTCCCTTTTCGTTGGCGGTACACCTTATCGACCCAACTCCTAAATATTTCTCTTCTTTCTTTTATCTCGCACTATCGTGCAGAAGGAGCTCGCTTTTAGGCTATTCAAAGTGTTTTAACGATTAATGATAGAGGCGTTCTCCTTTGACGCTTGGTTTTATCCTCCGGACGTATTGGTAGTCACGCATGGACCGGCGCGACCATTGGTTACATATCAAGGGACTGGAGTTTAGCCACTGATCGTGTTTGCGATACTGTTCCATGAATTCCCTTTATTTTTTAAAAATATTATTCTAAATTGGAAAGTGATTTATTAAGCAGCTCTTAAATCATTAAACCATGTAGATCTGTGCTGTTTCGATATCATCTGAGTATAATCCAGAAATTATATAGTCTCGGTGTTGAATCTACATAAGCACTTTAAAATACTGATATTTGTAAATTATTTAACTTTTATGAAAACGATTAAGTTTGATTATTAAAATATTACATCTATGTGCATTTTTGTGTAAAAAATCTTTCAATGTAACACATTGAAAATGCATTTTGTAATTATGAGTACGTATGAATATGACTACGGTTGAGAAAAGAAGGCAGTCTAATTTAAAGCATACATCCTGATCGCGTATGTGATTATACGAGGATGGTCTGAAAAGTTTCCGACCCCAGAAAATTTTCAGATATCTTCAGAAAACATGTCGAGAAATGACTAAATAAGTCAGTCGCACTGTTGTATTCTATTGGGTCCCGTTTCTACCTGGGTGGTCCCTTGAACCTCATACCCGGGTCTATTCCTTTATCGCACTTACCATTAACTTGCAAAGTCGTCAAATGCTTCTTTTTAGTCTTAAAACGACTACGAAAGAGAGTAAATCTGTGAAGTGACGACTGTTGTAACACAAACAACGCGCGAACATTTGGGTAAGTTTTTCGTTGGTGAACTCTATTTTTGCTTATTATAACGTTTACATGGATTTATTTTACTTATTTGGTCTAAAACTTTATTAGATGCATTTCAATTTCGGAACTAATAGACATCTAGATTTTTAGCTAGGTACTCTCTGAACTCCATGTAAGTAAATTAAGGTGAATAATAATATTTTTACTAAAAGTTGTTTACTTCTTACATTATTCCTCTTAAATTATATTATTACCTAAAGTTTAGTACTCAGATATAATAATTAGCTTAATTAATTTTACGATTTTGGTCGAAAATCGATATTTTGTGTGGAATACAACGCGCGACTGTTCGTATTATAATCATAGGCGCGACTGATGAAAGGTTAATAGGCGTTAGCTAAAAAGTTTTGAATCAAGCAGTCAGTCTCTTTTTTGGTGAAGGATAGAGAAGAATGCATAGTTTGTCTACTGTAGAAATTTTGTACTGTAAATTTGTTTACTATATATAAAAACTATGGCCATCTATCCCGGACTTACCATATCGCTATATAGTAGATGAAATGGTTAATGGCTATGATGACAGGAAGGCTACTGGGGTATGAGTTAATAACGGCAGTGGTTGAGGTCCCTCCTTATGGAATGCCGAGAAAAGTGTAACCAATAGAGTCATTATGCTTCACTTATGTGGACAATTTTCGCTTGTAGACTTCTGGCTTGGTGGGGAAAGCAAAGAAACTGCCTCACTCCTCACTCTGACTAGTAAGCCTCATTCTCCCCTATTAGTTCTTGGTTACTAATGTTAGAGGGAGTGAAGTACCAAGCGGCCGTCGCGACGCGTCGAGCTGAATGAAGGCAATATGAAACTTGAATCGTAAGATTGACAATAACATCTTTCAGTCCGTCGCTGCTCGCTCCCAGACGATAATAAGCATGGCAGTGTAAAATGCTTCACATATCTTCTGCCTCCAATTTTTCCCTCTCCTTATCGCTCTCACTTTCCTTGCTTCGGCCCCTCTTTCTTCCCTCAATTTCCGTCCCATCGTCCCCCTTCCCCATTGAGATCCTCGCGTAAAAGTCGCACGTTCCCCTCCGAACTGTTGGCCGATAGCGAGATGGAGACCCAAACAAGCTGCGCTATAGAGAGACCACCCAGTCGCGCCGTCGATATGTGCAGCAGCATTTCTGCGTAAATATCCATCGACAAAATGAACGAGAAATGCGTTTGGTCCATCAATCGCCTCGTTCATCCCCTTATCTTCAGACAGGCTGCCGCTGCTTCTTCAGCGGTTGTTTGGTGCTCTCGCGAAACTTTGCAATGGCGAGTGACAATAAAGTGCATTATTCTACTTCAAAGTGTAGTCTTCGAGGTGAGGCTCTCAAGCGTAACAAGTCTCGGAGGATATGTGCTTAGCATCAGACTGACAGGGAAATAAGATGGGGTCTTAGCCACTGACTAGCGGGAGGCGTTGAATGAAAGTTTGAATTTATAAAAATAAATTTCGCGTGATATTTGGCGAAAAGATTAAAATTATTTTTTTTATTGACTTATATTTTTCTTAATGCACTTCCAAAATCAAGAGCACAGTCATAATTAAAAGACATCTAGGAGGGTTTCTACGTACGACGATGAATGTTTCTCCCGCTCTAAATTATCATCGCAAGATATTATCAGTCCATTTTTTAGTTTCCGGTATAACCTGATAGGTTAATTTCCCTCAAATATGTATAACGGTTTTACATATATACATATAATATTTTATATTTGGGGTACCTAAAGTATTGGGATGCGAAAATAGCCGGCTCGGGCACCCTTCGGTGAGGGCTGTATGATGCCCTACTAATATAATTTAGTACTAAGATAATACCTACAAATAAATAGCGAAATACTTAGTAAAGACCATTCTGTTTTCGGTATAGGATGATAAGATTCTTTTTCAAAGTATTAACTTTTATAAAATATTGCTCTTTTGTAATTAGGAAGAAGCAAACGAATTTCACCAGGATCCCTGCAGATTCTGCATTGCAGAATATGCTAACTCAGAGCAAAATATCAACTCTTCTATCCAAGGCAGCTTTTTTAGAAGTAAAAAATGCTTTAGCGGAAGTTACTGCTTCTTCTTTACAAAATTAATTGAAAATGTTCTTTGCACTCGTCTCTTGATCAAGCGTGAAACTAGTTTGAGGTAGTATTTTTGCTGATTAGCAACTTTATCTTATTTCGCAAGAATATCCTTAAAAAGTTTTCGTTGCCAAATTCTCAAAAATAAAATAAATTCTTAGTTATCAATTTGGTTTGCTCCATTACTTTTAACTTTAATCCTATATGTTTCTTTTTAATTGCAATACTAAAATATTGTAAGGGCTAAGGGCCTAAAATATTCTCGGAAGTGATCTCACATAACAGACTATATTTTCGTTGCCAAGAAGCTTTTAATAAATTTGAATCAGTATTCACCAATGTTTCATACGTTCTCAGATTTAATTTACGAGTCTAGTTAAGGTCTTGTATGAGATCAAGTGGAGTCTTTTGTCAATATCTTCGTATACAAATTTTATTTACATGATATTTCTTTGTGTTCGAGGCCAAAGAAAATTAAAAAGGCTCTCTGTTTCTTACTACAGATTGTGGGAAGACGCATATTTAGAGAAGAAGAAAACAATTGTAGAATAAATCTAGGAACGCCACCAATCTTGAGATCAATTATCTATTGGTTCTCTAGTTGGTTCTCGCTGCAGAAAATAGATATTCTTTACAGATATATGAACTCTCTTTTCCCATGATTTCTTTCAGTCTAATTAAAATGAAATGAAGAACCACGGTTTTTATAGATTCTGAGAAGCAAATAGATAACTCCAATCCCATTCTGAGATATATAATTTATTGAATTCGTCGTAATGAATGGTTTTATTCCTTTCGACGAGTATCGCTATCTGTCTGCGGTCGTGTTCCCACTGAAGCCATTTTAATATAGATTAATTATTTCCATTAAAACTCTCTTCACTGTGTTACCATTTGCTATATTTTTTGTTATGCTTACATACTTTTATTGAATCTCTAGTATATTTCCTACATTATGAAATCATGTAAATATTTACAGTTTGCCGCCTCAGTAGATTACAGTACAATTCAGTATGATGTCTTCACTATGAAATCATCAGAATGAAAAGGGATGGATTGCTCAGAGATATGAAGTGACGTAAGCTTTTAGAGTAATAGATACATTGGGGGGGGAGATGAGGAAGCTTTTTCAAATTGTACATCTATAAAAATATATAGAGACGCAAATTTAGAATAAAACGAAAAAAATATTTGACATCTACTTCATAAATACGTTGAAAGGGTATTTATAATTTTTCAAACTATTCATCACCCCTTTTCGGGTTCTTCTTCTATCTTCTAAAATCTTCTAAAAAATTGTCTATACTTTCCAGATACAGTCAATCATCTAATCTCTTCAAATGAACCTCTTAATTCTGATAAATATAAATAGATACAGACGATGGAAATATCGCTTCCGTTTATTCAAAATAATACGTAACTCGAATTCATGCGTAAATGCCTGTCATCCTTCTAAAGGGCTTATTTACAATTTGGCAGCTCAATATTGAAATTGTGAATGCATATGAAATATTTCGTTGTTCAAAAAAATCGCAGTTGTTTCGGAAACAATGTTGAGTTCAAAATAAATTAGCGAAACTTAAAATTTCTAATTTAAAAATCTCTCGTTTTTTCATTTCAATTGCTCCGCGCCGGAAAATATATATTTATTTTCGGAGAATGGAATTGGCTATTGTTTCAACATACAAATATTTACAGAAAAAGTTTTATAGGCATTTATTTTTATAGTAAATGCTTTGTGAAGCTTACGGCTGGTAGCTTATAGAGAATTTCCAAGGTATGTATGTACAAATAACTCAGTTCCAACGAAATTGCCACAGAATTCAAACAAAATGTTTGCTGCTAAATATTGTGACAGTAAACAATAGTTTTCATATTTTTAAGTGAAATAGCTATCTACTTAACATTTTTCATCGTAATTTTGTTTTTACCCTCCATAATTCGGAAGTCTAGATCCCTCTCGTAAGCCATCATCTTTTATGAAGTAATTTACCTTGAACTTATTTTGCCTTGTTCCATTCAGTAACTTAAAAACTATATTTGCCACAAATTTCCTTACACTGCTTATTACCAGCATTATTCATATAACATCTATGATTTTCCTATGAGATCCAAGCACTTTTCCAAATGGTGGATATCTTCATTCCAATCGCACAGTTGTGGGCTTGTTGGTGTATTTCGTTAAAAGGGAATCTTTTTGGCGCTGTGTTTGGTTGAATACCAAATACCTTTATCAAATTCAAACTCTTATAATCGATATAAAATTGACATTTACCTCAAAAATTTGCAATTTAGTCATTACCACATTGGCTGTTAGAACTCTTAGTTTCTGTTTGTTGTTTTCGGAATTATAAATGGTTAGATATGTAATAAGGAGGAATTAAACTAGTGAATATGTTTTATACGGCAGTAATCCAGTACTGGTATATATCTTGAATATGACATATCTTTCCTTCATCCTTTTCTTCTACTTTATTTTAAAATTTTATTGCAGGATAAACCATTGTAAAAACTTTATACTGTAGTAAACTCTCATCCTCCTGAGTCTGGGTAGAGTCTACAGGAGGTGCCAAATTACACAGCAGAAATATACTTATTTTAAATAACTCAATAAAAATTGTTCAAACAGTTTCAGTACGAGAAGAATCGATAGAAATTTTAGAATCGATAGAATAACATGTCTAAAGGAAATCAACTAAACTAAGATCAATAGTACAGCAAAGAAATTACATAAAAATTATCAGTAATACATATACTATTTACAAATAAATCACAAAAACAACTTTAATATGCTTCATATAATGAAATATCGAAGAAAACAGTCAAGATACATGCAGTAAAAATTATTATAAAATAAAAATAACAATAACTCGTCTTTATTTGGGCGAGATTGAGACTAAAAAGTCTCTTCTTCCATCTAACCCTTGGAGTAAATAGAATTCTTCGTATAAAGAAAATTAGTAGAATTATAAAATTAAATAGATTGGCAAGATAAAATTCTGCAGGTATAGAACAAAATATATCATATTAATCTAGTGATCTATTTATACAGTATATTTTGGAAGATATTTCTTGATTTTTAACTTCACTCCTCCCATTTTATGTAGTAATTTCAGATGATTAGGTCAGATGTAGTCAGAAGTAATTTCAGATGATTAGCATTCGCACTCAAACGTCTGTTTTATTTTTAAATTTTTAACTTGATTTTGAAATATTTTTAATGTTAATGTAACGCTTTCATTCTTAATTAACTTTTGTTTTTGAAAATCAGGAATGTATTTTTGGTGATTTTATCGGAATATCACATAATGCGAACTGTTATCGCCAAATTGAAATCTCGCGTAGGGCAATGTAATCTGCACACCGACATCTCGTGGGTCTATTTTTCCGTCTCTTTCTCTCCTCTGATGGACGCATATCGTGTGGGGTCGAAGGATATAGAGAGAGTGCTTGGGGTGGTTGACGAGAGTATTTGCGTGGGGCGGAGCAAGGTCGGGAGTGGGGGCGGCGGCTAAGATCAATACCCGCCACTTTGTGCAGAGTCCTTTTTTCTAAAAAAGAAGTGAAGGGGGGTGAGGTTGAAGGTGATGGATAAACAGGAAAGGGCGTGGAGGAGGGGGAGGGATGTTTCGAGAGTTGGAAACAAGAGGAAGTGGAGATGTTTATCTCCAGTCATTCCATTCATATAGAAATTAAATTAGGCGGAAGAGTCCGCTTCTTTCTGATCTTTTTGCATTTAGAGTCGTCCCGCCGTCAGCTCGCCTTAAATGCCTCTAAATGTACGCGATGGATGAGGAGCTCTGGAGAAGTAATTGTCCTTGTAATTATGTATTCGTCAAGGATGTGCTTTTATCTTACGGTTGGAGTTCGAAAGGAATATTAATGGTTCACGGGTACCTCATGTACAGGGAAATTTTCGGGGCAGTCTTAGAATTACTTTTTCTCATCGGTTTACTACGTTGTCAGATAATATTAATTGACACTTTCTGAGGCTTCTGAGGTAAAGTTGACCTTCCATGAGTTCAATCATAGATTATTTACAGTGATTAATGAACAGAATAGCCTTTAATTTCTTAGTACACGTTTATTCGAACAAAGGAAATGTTTTCGTTAATTTCACCCTATTCCGTGATATCACTGAAAATTAGTGAGGTTTTCATGCCAAAAAGGCACATCATAAAATAATATATTATCAAAATCCTAAAATTAAAAAGAAAAATCAGCATTAATGGCACCATTAAAATTGGTTAAATGTAAAAAATATAAATAAATAAAGTGACGTAGACGCACCATAAAAAAATACATCATCTTCAATTAATCGTTCATAGGGATATAAATTTATGAAAATGTCATTAAGATGAATGGATTTCTTTTTGTCTTTTACTTATATACGAGAAACCTTTTCATTTGGGCCACAAGATATCCAAGTAGTTCATCTGTAGTGAAAGCGTCCCGGGTTCTATCCCTGTAGGGAACCTATACGTACCTGTACCTATACGGGCTACGAGCTATATGGCTGTTATGGCTGGTATATGCGAAATGAGCTTATCTATTGAAGAATTTTAAAATAATAATACTGCTATCAATTTGAAACTTATATTAACCATTACTTAATACTTATACTCCTCCGAGATTTCTTCTCCAATATCAACGGCTGACTTACAAAGAATGCTGCAGCGAAATACACGTGCGTTTTGGGAAAAATGTTTTATTTTGCCATTGTGATGATGGTGCGTTCAAAATAAATGTGTCACCTATTGAAGCTACCACAAATGGAAAATAAACCATTCGATCAGGCAGCGATTTGAAATATTTAGTCGAAAAATAAGCTTACTGATTTAAAAAATACGTTAATTACTCTGAAATCATCGTTTCAAAATCACACTCGTCAAGTTTCGTTCTCTTTTCGTGGAATGATTCCACGATATTTAGAGTCGAAATCCAAATTATTCATAATATTTAAATTCAAAAACATTTGCATATTTAGAATACCATCGTGACATCTGACAGGTTGGGAGAGCGACATTTTTATGGAAAGTGCAAATTTGTTGCCCAAAAGTGACACTTTTCCCCTCAGAAATGACATTCAATTCCATATCTTCAGTCTCTCTCAGAGTTGTCTGAGAGTCATTTTAGATCAAAGCAATAATTACTCTTTTCACTTAATAGATAAAATATCACAAGACATATGTCGCCTGCCAGCTTTCATTTAATTTTCATGGAAAATGCTGGGTCACTTTATGAATTACGTATAATGTTACTTATTATCATTCAGTTAACAAGTTTTCATTGCCTCATGCTGTTAATAAAAATGGAGTTTATGATCCAATTTGAGCAATTTTGGCAGAATTTCATAAAAAATACTTTCTAAAGGGATAGAAGTATGACAAAATAGAATCATTGATTACTCTATTATGGTTAACATTATTTTTTAGCCTTACCATGAAATCGAATGACTGACGATCCTATTAAACAAGGTCACCCAAATTTATATTTGATTTCTATATCACTACGTCAAAAGTAAAAATGATATGTATTAAAAATTTAACAGCTGAAAACGGGTACATACATTCTATTTAAATACGTTCGTTTAATTCAAACTGGACCTCTGTTCTCTTACAATGTTAATGTTGTTTATTTTTTCCTTGTTTCGTGATGAATCTGTATATTTCATTGGAGATAAGGCCTGTTGAAAAATTAATTCCCTCCAAGTTACCGAAATAGGAATAACTCCTCGAATGATATCTCGTTACCCTTTTATTGCTGTTTTAAATCCATGCCATCTCGTGCATATATATATATCTATTTTTATTTATCAATAAATTAAGAACAGCTGAAATAGGTACATTATTCAACTTTTCCTTCACGTATTTTTAAGAAAACAACATGTATATGAACAGAAAAAAATAATCTGTTAGCACTAAATTTTAAGGCCAGAATATTATTTAAAGATTAATAGAAATGGAAACGGAATTAACCGGTGAAGCTTCATGGCTTGTAAAAACGTTTTTGAAAATTCATAATTTTTTTGGATTATTAATGCACCCAGGTGAAATATTCAGTCAACAGAAAAGTTATCTAAATTTTCTTTCCTTATTTTATACTAAAAATTGAAGATACTGTAGCAAATTGAGCGGTGGAATTTAATAAAAGGAGGTGAATAGTTAGATGACTCTCCATTCAGGGACCAAATTTTCATTCGATTGATAACCAATAATTAATCAGTGATAGTGATTCGCGTAGAGGATTCCATTGAATCTAGAGCTTGAAGCATGTACGGAACGTTTTACTACTGTGGCAATTTTTACGATCATCCCGTGCCGACGTGACGTTCGTGGCGTGAGTGGCAGGAGTGGCTTGTCTTGTATGTCTTGGGTGGCGAAGGGTGGCGCCTTCGACTCTTGATCGCTTTTTATACCAAATGGTGGAAGAATACAAAATCTCTGTGAACAGTTTGAGTTTTGACGTGATCATACTCCGCGCTCACCTCTAAAAGGCGCGCCAGCCAGCTCTTAACGTCTGTGTTCTAGAGGTCTGCATGGGCCGGGCTCGGGCCGGGTAAGCAGGCAGTCTATCGGGCTCGGGCCAGGCCTGGGCCCATGAATAAAATTCCATAGGGTTTGCACGTAAATCTCATTTTTATCGCATGCAGGGTTTGTTTCTTTTGCTAAATTAAATTAGTAAAAGAAGTCGTACGAAGTCGCGACAAGTACCAAAAGTAAGGAAATTGAATGAATACTTTTATTTCAGTCGATGAAATAAACGAAACATTCCGGGAAAGTTTGAGGTTGTAAACAAAAAAATTCTCATGGACAACCAAAGTGATTGTTGAATCAATAGTTAAGGTTTTCACCATTTGAATAGATAGTGCAGATCAACCCGATAGATGGGAGAACAATATTTTAAAGCGTCATTAGCAAATTAACCTTATTTATAGCAACGTATACTTCTAATATTGGAATTTTATTTAATGAGTAGAAACATAGAATCTATTAACCGAAACACTTCTTCTTGGCATTTAATTTTTCAGATAAGTGTTAATTATGTAAGTAGCATACGACGGAGCCTTTGAGCGACCGCCAGCCTTATCATACAATGTAAATTACTACAATGTAATAATAATAATTCAGTATTTTATTATTTATGGGCGAGTTTTAGCCTATGAAGGCTATTCCTACAATTAACCCCTTTTTATTAATTTTATTCCTTTTTTTGCATTTTTATTAATATCTCTCTCTCACACACACACACACACTACATACACAGACGACCATTCCCTAACCGGAAAAATCCGATTAGCCGGGATTCGCGAAATTGCTGAAGAAGTAAAATAAATGTACTGTTTCTACGTTCGGGCCGGGCCGGGCTCGGGCTCAACAACGGACGGGCCGGGCCGGGCTTGGGTTGAAATTTTCGGCTCATGCAGACCTCTACTGTGTTCCGCTCAACTGTGTGACCTTGAGCTCAAGGGCGAGTCTAGAGGAAGAGATTCGAAAAACTTTGGCTTAGCCCTAAACATTCGAAGAGAGCACATGGAAAGTGACGGTTGTTTTGTGGAGAGACATAGCGACGTCTTGTAAATTCGGAGTCTTCCCGAATTGACGTTCGTATTGAGTGATTATTTGTACTAATTTTCAATGAGCAGTTCAATTTAAGTGATATTTTGCTGTATGATATTGTTTGTGACCTGAATACTATTACTTATTATATTTAGAGCTGAAACTTATTTTCTGATTAATATTGCGCTGTCGATGTCCCGAGCTGGTTGCTGTACAGAGTAGTTATTGAGTCACCGAATGGTTTTCAGTTTCTTTTCAAGTGCTGAACCATCAAAGTGGCACACTACTATATAATACGAAGTTGAACTGCTCAAGTAAAATGTTGGTTGATATGCAACGGAAAAAAGAGGCTGATTCAAAAGACAACGGTTAATTTCACGCCTATACTAGAATCATATGAGAATATAGAGCATGAGCTAAATGGTTTATCGCATTAGATAGAGCTAGAATTTATTTAAATTAATATTAAAAAATGTAAAAAATTTAATTTCTTGAGAAAAAGGATTAGTTGATTTCACCTCATTTTATCTTGATTTATACATAGTTTCTTTTATCGATATTTTAAGCATGTAGATTTTTACTAAAACCTCATTATCATCCATCTTATTCATAGAAGATCAAGTCGTGTAACATTTCCTAAATTTTAAGCGAGAATACCCTGGTGAAATTAAAAAGAGAAGTTGTTTTTATTTTGACACGTATCGACCAATAAAAAGTTGCTCTTATAGAAATACTTCAATGTCATCTATCACAATTGCTTTACGGATAAATGTGCCGAGAAAGGCGACTTTTTGTCCGCGTTTCTCAAACGCCACTTTTGGCGGCGACCACCTAGTAGACGGTGTTTTTGCTGCGGAGTGAGGCAGTAAATTAGCCCACCCCCTCACATACGTACGCAAAAACAAATTGACTCTTCAGGTACCGTTGTAATAGGCGCAGACGCTTTCAGAGTCCTCGACGGCCCTCACCACCGATCGATGAAAAAATGGAAAAAGACACGAATTTTGCCGTTTCACGAACGTGACATTTACCGGAAGTGCTTCTTAGCGGCGTGTAATGTGATAATAAAACATCAGAGCGCGTTTTTTCGACCGAAGAGAAGGAGTAATCGTTTTCTTTCTATATCCTCTGTCTCTCTCTCGTGCGATTCGCCTCCGTGTGAACGCCATTACACTGTCTACAGAGATTTTCCCACATACGAGCTCAAACTACAGTTGGAAGGAGTGGAATGACAGAGGATTGGATTAGGAGAAGGCGGCTCTCTCTTATCTCCATAAACTTTGTATTAGGAAACGTTGCGGGCTATTCGAAGGGTGGGTATATATGTGGTGCAACTAACCTTCGGTACGTACATGTTCTTCTTCAAGTGGCATCCTTTATTTCCTCTTGCTATGCGTCGAGCACACGGCTATAAGACTACGGGATAAAAAAGAGATGGATATACACCCCCTGCCACAAAGAAATAAGTCCATGTGACCTCGATGTTCAAATCACTATTGTATTAAATGCAGAGAATTCAAGTTAGGAAGGGCATTGAATGATTTATACTGTATGTTTTCCATTTCCTTGGATACTCCTTTAGGCTTCAAGCCTCCTCGAACAAAACATAAGTAGTTCGGCAAGTTATTTAGAATTTGACCAGGATTTTACTATGTTGAGTCTTTACTCTAAGAAGGCTACGGCCATGTTTTTACCTCTAGCTTAGATGGAATATAGAGAAAACAATTTTATCGATGTACTTTTATGATAAATATTGGATATCTCAATATTTTAATACTGTTATCCTTTAACTAATAAAATCATATACGGAATTATTGATCATCACAAAGGATGATAACCAAATTTTTCACGAATCATGGAACAATATGAATTTCTTATAATCGTTTGCTTTATTTCTTTAAAAGAATAAGTTACAAGTGATGTGTTTGCATTTCAAAATATGATGCATTCACGCTGAATAAATAAAACCCCGAGCATTGGCACGCTTCGTTACATTTATTAAATTTTTTTAGAGATACTTTTTCCATCTTGTCTCCTAAATATTTAATAAGAAGAAACTACGTTTCGTTACAGCGTAACATCTTCAGGTAGGAAGCTGACAACAAGAAAACCTTATCTTTGCCATCTTTAGTTACCTTTTACGTCAAGTTAATTCCTTGTTTAGGATTCGCACCGTAATGTAATACTGTAAAATGTTTTTTACTTAAACAACTTGATGGCTGATAACATATTTTAAATATAAGTGAAAAGTTTCCGGGAAAGTTGATATAACTTCAATTATTTACATGTATGCGCATGAATTAGGAGATTCCTGAGAGAAAGCCAACCGAAATCTTTGCCTGAGCGACGTCCGTCCTCCCACAAATGGAATCCCTCAGTCGAATCCTCAGTGAGGAATAACCTGTTGATTATCTCTACGGTGACGTTTTCTAATGCACGGTGACCGCAGACTCCGGCTCACGGAAATAAAGGAAATCTCCGAGAGATGGAAATGACGAAAAAATAAAGCGGCACATAAGCAGATTTGATGGGCAAATCCCAGGGATGCTTTAATTACTCCTCGCTAGAAGAGACATCCCCCCGCATCTGCAGCCCTTCCCACGCCTCCCAAACAAAATGCAATCTCTTTCTATCTTTCGGGCGAATGCAATTTCGGCCCTCGCATCGCAATCTCCTTATTAATTAATGCATTACATTTATTTATTTATAATTCGACGGCTTTTCGCTACTCCGCAGCCAACCACTCACGCCGTCATCTCTCTCTTCAGGAGACGGGATTGGCTGCGGAGTCATCATCCGCAAACGAAATCAGCTCCATATACCTTCTCTCCCTTCATCTCGTTTCCTCTAAAATGTACCCGTTTCCCCCCGCCGTAAAAATGCGTCCCCCTCTCTGCCAACGCGCTTCGCTACGTTACGAGGCCTTATTTTTGTATCGGAGGAAATGAAATTGACGATTACGTACAGAGCATTCCTTTCAGTAGCATTATTTTTCTTTTGCTGAGACTAATCCTTAGATAATGAAAGCCCTTTATAAAGCGAAATAGTCTTTTCTATTACAGAATATTTTTATTTCAGATATTTACTTTCCCCAATATTTCCTTCTCCTGAAGCATCGATTCTAGTGATTAGTTTTGTGAAAATATAAGCTTGAGAAATATTTATCTTCGATACTAACTGTAAAGAGATACACTTCCGAACTAACAGATATTTTTAGACGAAATTTTCTTCCAATACGGCGGGCGGAAAATCCACGTTTACATTTATTTTTTTTTATTTTGACACTACAGCACAGGACTCCCAGTATGACATCATAAGAATAGGACATCAGCATTACCCACTCCTACCTTTTGTCTGTTCCCAAAATTCCACCTCAGTGCCAGAAATACTCCCACCAACGTAGACAGAACTTAATTTCAGTGTAATTGAAAGAAATCCTGGGAAATGACAACAACATGATAGATCGAGTAATATTTTTCATGAGAACCACTATTCAAAAATCTAAGGGGAAGGACTCTTTTTATCACACTTTTAAACATTTCATCCAATTTTATAAACTAATTACAGTTTAATTCTCTTTGGACATTCCTACCCTAGTATGGCGAATACGGTCATATTAAATCTAAATCTTTCTTTCAATACCGTTTATATTTAAATTTAGAAGGAGAAAGTCTTGCTCTGAAGGTATAATCAAACAAACATCTTCATCCGAATACAAGAGTTACGATAACGATTATGTCAAAGAATGCAAGAAAGGGGATAAATATTATGATCAATTGTTGCTAGTAGTAAATACCGTATTCATGATGAATTAAAGCAGCAGACTACTCTGAAGGGATATATTAATAATGTAGTATATTTGATAGTATTAAAATATTTATAATTGAACATGACAGTATTCTTTTTAAGTGAAATGACAGATTTTTGTGGGTGGTCTCACAGATATCGTGCATTGTTATTTTTGTGATTCATCTCGTAGTATCCTCATATTAAAAATTCTTGGAGTGATAATTATACGCTATTCAGATTTATAGCAAGGTATTCACGGGAGGATTCTTTAATATATTTCGCTATGAGTATAAATAGTTCGTTAATTTGTTGTTTGACATGGCGCTGGCGTGGCTCAATTTTGTTTTTATTAACCACTGTGGTGGTGCCTGACCTTCAAAAAATTAATTATAATTCAACGTATAAATAAAGACTCGGTCTGTTAGTGTCGAGCTCCAGTTACTGTTTTTTTATTTGCGCTGCGCTGCCGCCAGCACATATACAAAGCATCAGTTGAGAAGTGGCTGTAATGAGAGAAAACTATTTCCGCCTTTTAGACCTCTTTCATTTTCAGCCACCACGAAACCATGGGTTATATGAATACTTCAAGTTCATTTGGTTTTGTTCCACGATTCCTATAAAGTTAAACGGGACTTAACACATAGATTTTATGCAAGAAAAATATATATTAGTGTGCACTTAAATATTTATTTCAAAGAGTCATTTTTAAATAGCTCAGTGCGTAATCCTACTTCTTCGATTGCGTTTATGAATTATTCTCTTAAACACAACAAAGAAAGAACAGAAAACCTCCATTGCTACAGCAGCTATAATATTCACCAGGTTTGACTTGAAAGCATTAAATTCGTTACTTTTCCAAATTCAACTGAAATTCGCTCTTTCAATACGCAGAATGAATTTTGAATGGTTAAATGAAGATGTATGATTTTTCTACAACACAGTTAGCAATTTTCCAAAGAAAACAAGTATATATTTAACTACAGAAGTCGTAATTAAAAAGGAAAGGGAAAAGCATATTTTAGTATAGTGAATGACAGAAATAAATCGGCAAATATAATACTGTCGCCAGCGCAATTATTCTCATTTTCGGGGTATCTTTGATAAGATTGTCTATTCCTCGAAGGAAATGTTTGGTCGATAGTAGAGCCCCCCTCGCCCCCTGCACCTGGCCATCGCTATGAGATCTCTGTCGTCGTAATGCTACCATAAGCTTCCAGCAGTCTGAGGGTGCGGAGCAGGCTTGCCAACTGGGGAATCTCGACCCGGAGACTCCGGGTAAAGCAATATTTCCCCGAGCTCAGGGTTTCAGATGAACTTTTCTCTAACAGCAACAATTGCATAAATATAATGTCAATTGTCATCTTTAGAGGAATTTCACCAGTAGTAGATGTTCTCTAAAAAATGTTTCTTATAAATGAGCTGATGGACCTCTGTAAATTAATATCGGTTTCACTTTCTTTTAGCTCAAAATTTATATTGGAGAACTTTGCTCCACCACAATGCGAACTCAGCGAGATGTTCATTCTTTTTATTTTTCATTTATTTTCCATTCGTCGTGCCATCTGTTACACTTATGGAAATTTACCTCGCTAGATGTCGCTTCCTGCAGTAATAATTTCACGCGATTGCGTATATTCTTGTGAGATGTTCATAAGGTATGCCATTACAAAATCTTTCTCTTAAATATACTTAAATTAAAGTATTCTCTTGCACACCGGTTTTTTGGGTTTGTTCTCTTACGATTAATTTAAGTTTGTGTTTTGCTGCAGATTTTTCCCGCGTTAATTTTCATTTTTGTTAACTTATTTACATTAGAAAGATTAAGAAAAATTTTACGTCTCCAATACAATTTAAACGTCTCATTTTCTTTGAATGATTGCATACTTTTACTAAGATATGGCTAAAAGCATTTACTTTGAAAGAATTTGAATTTTAATATGAAATTAATGAACTGAGAAAATGTATTCCTGTACTAGTTACGCTTGTATGTACTTCCTGCAAATTTCATTTGGACATATGGTTGTGGCATGACTGAACCATGACTCTACTTACCTGATCGTTAACTTTCCCGTGTCGTATCATTTGTACAATTGTAAAAAATAAATTCTTAAACGGACTTGTTCAGGTGTCTATTTTCCTAATCTTCTTTGCAGTATCATAACAGACAACTTAAACAGGAAGGAGGAGCTGAACCCTCTGAGAACGTACTCTCTCTGAAATTATTAAATAAATTATACTTTTGTTTAAATCTTCTATCCCATAAATATATCAATCCCGAATTCTCTAGCGTTTGAGTAACCATCACTGTTTTGTCGTAGCAATTCCTTAAATGTATTGTCTTTTGCTGTACCTTTTCTAATTCACTAATACAAAATTTGATGTAATATCAGAATATCCGGAGAAAGTCATTTGGTTAGTGTTGGCAGTGGCCACTGTGTTGTGAGTGGCCTCCCAAATATGGCCAAAGGAGACATTTCTTTTTATGAATTATTTTCATTTTCTTATGTTATTTTCAATTTTGGAATTTCCTGAGAAACATTTATTTTGCGGAGTTTCTTTTAGTTGAAATTAAACAGTTAATGAAACGGATTAAATATTTTCTCTGAGCAGAGGAAATGCGCCAAATATTTAGTTTAAAGAAAATCTTCACTCTTATGGAAGTAGATTCTTTTTCAGTTTTAATTAAATGACATATAAACAAACACTGGAACCTACTTCTTTGTTCATGGAGGGTGTGGTTCATTATATTTCCAGTGTTTGAAATCCGTTCATATGCTACAACGACTTGGTTTATAGGGTACATATTTTGAGCAATATAGCACTATCTAAGAAGCAATAGTTTCTGAAATTCCACTTTTGTATTCTATTCAAATTAAAGTTAACGTAATATGTTTCTAAAATTTTAGTTTTCATCCATCCAATTACTCGATAAAACTTAACTATTTCTGTATCGCTCCATTTGTTTTATGATTCTTTTAGTAAGGATATTGTTTTTATTTCACATGGTATTTCATATTTTAGAAATATTTTCTTTTATTTTTAAAATGCTTATTCATTATTTTGAAAAATTTATGTTGTAATATAATTTAAAAATTAGTGTCATTAGATTTTCATTGGTTACTCAAACAATTTTTCTATGTATTTTCCCAATTAGTAAGCCCTTTTAAGGCTTTATGGCAGTTCTTTGCATCACTGAAATTCTCTAATATTTTATATCTACTCAGATTGGTTTATTTTCAAAATTGATATAAGACTGACAATGGGATAGCTGGAGTTAAATACTTTTTCGTTTCATTCCCACTGGAATGAAGCCGTTTTCTATTTAATGTCTTTAAAGTAAGAGGAAGTTTAAGTTATTCCAAGGATGATGATCCCATCGAAAGACTTATTGCTACAATTAAACAGATATGCGCCAAATTTTCAGCGCATCAATTATATTAGTAGAGATATGTAATCGAGATCCTTACATAGAAAATAGTTTACATTTGAATATGCGGAGAGTTATTCTCTCGCGAGCTATCCGCTTCACTTATCTCTTAATTTATTCGTCGCTTTGACGTCTTTTCCCAAATATATTGGAAAATATATTGTTTTGGAAAGGCTCTTCTCCGGCAATCTTCATATCATGGGACGAAATAACAGATTTTGGCACTTGTGGCGACATTTAGGGCGGCGAATATCATCTTTCCCTCTTCAGAGACTATTTCGCCCCTCGCATTAAGGACTCGAAGATGCTATCTCCCTCCATTTTCTGTCTCCTTTCCAGAACTATTACAGTTTGGCCGCTCCCTCGTATTCATATAAAGATTTCGTACAAAGTGGCGTATATCGATCCGTCACCCAATATATCACTCTCCCCGACTCTGCTTCTAAATGCAAACCTGGCCTTTTCCCACTCGTTACTGAAGCCCTTTACGTTGTTTGTCTGTAATCTTCTTATCTCCATCCTCTTATTCTTTCTATCATTCTCTTCATCTGTTCTTTCTTTCTTTATCCTTCCCAATAATATTTCTCTCCAGGTGAATCACCGTATATACTCGAGTATAAGGCAAGCTTTTCAGCACATTTCAATGCTGAAAAAGTCTTATAAAAGGCTTATACTCAAGTGAAGGTCCTTGGTATATTACACATTTTAAAAATATTTAACGTAATGATGCCTTAATTACTTTAACTTTGTTGGAATCTATTTTATTTTAAAGTTTACCAGTAGCTGCTGCATTTCGACACTAGGTTAATATTCAAGTCAGTTAGTATTTCCAGTTTTTTGGGATAAAACTAGATGCCTCGAATTATATTCTGCTCGGATTATACTCAAGTATTTACGGCATATGGCGAAGAAGATTTAACACTCTTAATATCGCCGATATAAAACGTCGTTTATTTATTCACTCACATTTTCCACTCCAGCTCTCCACTTCTCCTCTTTCCTTTCCAAATCATTACCTTTCTCTTTTATTTATTTATTATTTATTCTCTTTCTCATTATTTCTGTTCCTATGTTTCGTTTCTCAGGCTCTTTACATTTTTTCATTACCTCCTCATTTCAAGAGACGCATTCATCACATGGCACAAGTTGAGAATGTCTCATTTTATGCACAGTTTCTATATTAAAATGCTAACTCCAAAGAATGAGTATAAAACAGTGAAAATAAATTTGTCAATCGCAATTCATTATAATTCAATTAAATAAAACTTCAATCAATTACCTCAACAGCGCGATTGTAACTCTGTGAATAGTCTAGTCGAGACACTTTTTAAACCACCCTCCTCTCTTCCTAATGTTAACACTAAAATTCGCCTGCTTATCGCAATTTTAGCCTTGGTCTTCCTCTATAATCCATAACTTCTTTCAATTCAAGCAGCTTAATATCGTGCCTTCGAGTTAGGCTGATTAACTTCTCTACGTTACAACAAAATAAGAGAATAAAATACACTTTTCCACAGTTTATTTGAAACGACCGGTTTCAACGAAACATCGTCATCATCAGGTACTACGTTACGTCATTGTTCCTCGCAGACCTCTTCGTACGGTTCCTGAAGTATTTGATCAGCCTTTCCTTCTCTTGGCTAATTTTCTGTCGTTCATTTTCTATAGAACCACATTTTCATTATATTATAAAACTGATACAACAACTAGGAAGTTGTTATTGTTTATGCTTATCACTCATACGAAAGGAATCCTTCATTTATATAGGTTAAATAAGTTTATCGATTCAAAAACAGAATTAATTTTTTCCCTAAATATTAATTATTCAACCGTAGGATTTGGTCTGTGTTGCCTTTATTGATTTTCAAATAGTAATATAGCCCTATGCTTACACTTATCCATGCTTCCTCCCTCGATTTTTTTGCTCATTTCCTATATAATTCATATCTTCTGCGAATTATTTGAATTACAAATATCGTTATATTCATAAAAAGTCATTAAACCGAGCGATTTTGAAAGATCTATCTCATTTTGTTATAAGCGACGTCACATAAAGGACTAGGAATCCCATCTCCCATTTAACTCTTGTATTATACAAATGCACCTTAAGGCCAAAATATAACCATAAATAGATTTCAAAATGTTTTACATTTAATAATGTGGAGATAGAATATATGGAAAAGAGAATGGTTTGGTGAAGTGAATAATAAACTATGTTAATATTGATCACAGAATAATATCCACTGCAGGAAAACATCCACCAAGAGATGGAGAGAGGGGTGTAATAACATGCGAAATGTGTAGAAGTCGGCATTCTCTGCGTTTTTTTACTGATCTATTAAAATAAATTAAATATTCTGATGTATGACTCAGTATGGACGTTGATTTAGGCAGATAAGATCGTTTCACACATTCGTAAATGTAGGATTTCGCTTTCAGCTTTCATAGCTTTCAAAATATTCTCCTAAACCCACAGCGTTGCCTGAAAAAATAATTGCAATTCCTTTCGTTGTTCTTAAAATATGTAGTACGTAAATATGTGGTATCAAATAATAAGACGAGAAAAGCTGTGTTATAATTTCTTACTTATTTTTGGAGTTGAAAATGCCTTGATGTGACTCTCGGAGGCTCACTGAAATGTTAGACCATTTACTTACGCGGTTTTTCATGAAATCAATACTCCATGATTTGCCTAGGGGATTAAGGGACCTCCCGCTGCCACCGCATAGCAGGGGGCCCAAGAGCGAAGGGGCACAGGAGGGCGACTTCACTGAGAACCAAGGGAAAACGCTTGGCCGGGTTTCGTTTGGATTCAGCTCGGTCATTAAACTCTACCATTTCTAAACAAACAATATAAACGACGAAAAAATTTTGCTAATAAAGTGATTTGTCACCAATCAATGATAGTACACTATGCAATTTTCCAATATAAATATGGAAATCGAGGAATCTTTACATCTCGCGCATAAATTTGAAAAAAGTTGACGGACGCCGCTGGCTGACCTTTATTTATTATTTTTTTTCTTTGACGAATATTAAGTTGTAGGAAATTTAATTATATCTGTGATTTTTAGTACTCAATTTTTTCTTTCCCACTTAGGTTTAGTAAATGATATGTTATTCTCTTATAATTAATAATACTTCTTATTTTTCTGTAAATTTATTGATTAATGTATATAGAGCAACCGACTGGAAATTGGTAGACACTGGTACGATCCCCGGCTACGGCAAACTTTTTCTCTTTCGTTTCCATCGCGTAACTTAATAAGCATGTGTAATCATGCGAATCTTCTTCATCCTTGTTTAATGTATATATTATATGTAATTTGTAATTGTCAACACCACACTGTTATTTTTTACTGTGTTTTCGCGGTTTTTTTTTTCACCCCCATTCTCTGTGGGTGTTTTCCCGCAACGTGGGTTTTTTCTTTGCCAACCTTCATTTGCAAAGATTTATACCCACACTCTACACTGCCTTTTTGTTTTAATTTAATTTATACTTGTTCATGTTCATATTCTGACAACACACGAGGTTAAGTGGAATTGAGGCCCACTCGGGCCTAACCTCGCCAATAAATGGTCAAACTAACTAACTAACTAGTGATTTGGAAATAAGAGAGGCTATGTAACGAACTGAAATTTAATTAATAATATTTCTTACTGTGATGATTTGAAAAGCACAATACAATACAGAAAATACACAATTTTATGCGTAATTTGAATTATATTTGTGTTTCTCAAAAGGAAACTATAGCAGAGATTATTTAATCTGTTTACTAACGCGGTTATATCCGTGTTTTTTGGAGAATATGCTCATAAAGAAGAGATACCTACTCCAGTATTATTTCGGAAGCTTTTGCCTAAGAAGAAACATTTACGCAGCTGAGGAATAAGATATTTAAAAACCACAGAATTGATTTCTTTCCCATTAATTTTCTTTGACTTATAAAGCAAAAAAAATGTTATGAAGTATTCTCTCATCTGCCTCAGCGTTGCAATTGGCATTGGTATGTACACTCCTGGCGAAAATTAACGCAGAACCTCCCTAGCGATCCTTATAGCCGGTGCTGCGTTAATTTTGGCCAGGAGTGTACAATAAGCTGATGAATAATGATCATTTTCATGAACAATGGATCGAACTAAGAAATTTGATAGCGTATTCTTTCCATTAGCTTAAAATCTCAAAATTAATTCTCCTAGATAAGAGGAAATGAGTGTCATATGAAAATAGACATTAGAGCTCTACGTAACTTGGCGGGAAAGGTTTGGCAAAATGTGTGAGAGAAATTTTAGGAATAAGGGGTTAGAGGAAATAGATCATATCCAGACGATGAAATAAGGTCAAATGGGAGATTCGCTTCTAGGCAATCGAATTATTAAAACAAACTTATAAATTGAGATGGATGATTAGTATATGTAGATTCAATCCTTGATAAGGTGACAAGTTGACGGCTTTCTCAATACAGGTTATTCGTGTATTCCCAAGCCTTCCTTTCGAATACTTTTCCTTTCTTTAATGTTTGTTTCTACCGCAATTTTAACATCTTTCCCTATCCATCAGCCCCTCTATCTTCCGCTATCAAGTACTCCCCCTCTATCTTAGCATGACTTTTCCAAGACCCCTTGCTGGCAATTTCCCTTGTGGGGGCCTCTCATACTATTCCCCTTCCCTCCACTCCCATTTCATTCCCATCGACTCCTCCTTCTTCATATCCTTCCCATTCTGTTTTCTCCATTACTTCCCCTTCTCTAAAATACCCCGTATATCTGTATTTATATTCCCCTAATTCGCGACCGCCTCTCGACAAGCTCGCTTTCATTCTAACTCTTTTGCTTGCCTATTTTCGATGCGTTTTCTTTTTTGCGGAGGTTTTATTTTCACTTGTTGTTATTACGGTAGATTTTGCTTGATTTTTCTTATTATTCAATTTTTTTGTTCTATAGAGGCTATTCTCTATTCAGTATTTCAAACGATAACATCTTCGTCTTCTTTCTGGCCCAGTTATACGTCTTCTGAAGCAAAACCTTTTGTCGGAACCGAGGTTTTGGTTCCATAGGAACGGATAAGTATAGTAATTACCAATAGCTAACTTTATAATATTCCTATTAATAATATGATAATAATTACTTCAACAACTAATCAATTAGCTAAATACCTATATTTCTTTAAGAATGGATTTAATTTCTTCTTGCATCTACCAAATTTCTTTCTAAATCTTTTAAAGCCAGTTTTAAATTAATGAATCAAGCTTCAATGATCTATGTATTAAGGATCGATTAAATAGGTTTTATTTATTTATATTAAATCAGTAGTTTTGAAACTTCGTCGATGGTAGATAAATTCACACGTCATTACCTTTTTGTTTCAAACACTAGAAATTTTGTTGTAAATGTTCAAATGATTTCGCTTAATTCAAATACTTGAGACGATTCCTCTAAATTCAAAGGTTGAGGTTTTTAACTTCGTGGAAGGTCGTCGTGACAAAAATGAACAACAAACTAAATACTTCTTAGTGATTCGGTGGAAGTCACAAAATTTGTTTTAAATTTTTCATCATGATTCCGCCACTATTATTTTGGCTTTTAAAGTGTAGAAGTCGAAATAATAGTGGTAGAATCTACACTAAAATATTTTTTTCTCTGTAATGTCTCTTCGAAAGTTTTCCTGTTTTTTATCCAATTCGTATCTTCCATAGAGCTGGTCTGTTTGTAAAATATACACCTTGAAGGTGGCTTGGAACCTCAGATATACCTTAATCTAACTAAAAAGAGCTAGTAGGGGGGGATGAGTCCTACTATTTTGGTAAGATGAGGAGTGAGGTTTATTCTTCCTCTCCTCACTCAGCCAGAATGCTATGAGCGGAACAAGTTCACGCAAGTGAAGCACAACGAATTTACGATTATCACTGTCCTTATCATTCATTTTTCTAATCATTTATCTCAGTACTATTAGTGGATCTGATAATATAAAAGCCACTGAGGTATTTGCGAAACTGAGTAATGAAAAACATAATTTGGTATCTCTTTCCTGAAATCTGTGAAAAGTATTATTCATGGGGTCCATTGTATTGCTTTTTCGTAGTCTTTCTCCGATTAGTGTGTGCTGAGTGAGGGAATCTACTCTGGGGCCAAATGATTCCTTCCTAATCTAACGTACTCATCTAATTCACTTTCATTTTTGGTTGCTAACATGTAATGGTTTGGTGGGCAGCATACTCACCATCAGACTGAATAATTTAAAGTTAATGAAAGTTTTTTAATTATAATAATACAGATTTTTTCACTGAGTTTCTTTACTTCTAATTGAAACTTTAGATTAGCAACTATCATAACTGTCTTCATGGTTAACATTTCATGTTTTGCTTCACAGTTCAGTATTCAAAGGGTCAGTTGCTGTTTCAAAGATTTGTAAGCGACGCAAACTCAATCTTTTATGTTGATTTCCCTCTTCTGACTCATATATAAACTTTATCGGTATAAATTATTCGTTCGTAATGCCAAATTATTGACAAGGTTCTTGTCTTTTTCGTCATTTGATTCAAGTGCATTTATAGTAAGGCATATGTCATTTTGAAGAATTTTTAGTATCAATACTTGAAGATCTTGTGGATTTTGTACAAGTGTTGATAGTAAAGATTCTACTATAATAAAATTCTGCCAAGTATCACCAATCAAGAATATGTTAATTATTTTTCTAATTACAAACTTTCGAAGCTTATCCTTCGTTTTATGCTTAATAACAGTTCAAAATCTTCAGCTATAGCTCGAGGCGTTCATACCAGTTTCAAATATTCTATTTTTTCACCGTAGATCCCTGTGCCCTCCGATGGTAGCCTTCCTTGCTCGCTATTTGAATCCGTCCCTTCACCGAAGAATTAAATAATTGATGCTAACGTCATAGTTACATTTGCATCGTAACTGGGGAGCCTCATTCGCAATCTGACGTATCTAAATTTCCCCCTCCATCCCCGTTGAATCCCAGAGTGTGCCTCCATTAAAAAAAGTAAGCAATCTCCATTCGCAGCCTCTCTCTTTGGGTCCTTGAAAATCCTTCACATCCTCGCTCATCTCGCGAAAATATCGCCACCACTCCAAACACACACATAAATACGTACACGCATTCATTATGTTTTCTCTCCCTTAGACTTAAATTTCTGTCTATAGCCTTGATTATCCTCTTCTTGGATTCCCCTCCCTTTCCATTTCGCCTTCATTATTCTCTTCCATTATGCTCACATTCCTAACGTCTTCCCCCATCTATTCTCTTTACTTTCCTTGCCCAGTCCCTGCACCCCTTATTCTAATTTTCACCTCCACTCAACTCTTCCCCTCATTCCAACTCTTTATCTACTCCTTTTCCATTTATTTTCATCTATTTCTTCTATTGTTTTCCCCCTTATCCTTCTTCCCCCTCATTTTTCTCATTTGCTCTTTCCTTTTTCCGTTCTTCTTACCCCTATATCCTACCACCATCTTTACCTTCCATTTCCTCTCCTTTATTTAACCATGCCTCTCTCTCCCCCTCTTTCCTCCCACCTTTTTCCTTTTCCGCTTCCCTTTTTCCCTTCCGCTGTACCCTTTTCAACGCCATCTTCTTCTCTCTTCCTCTTGGCTTTTCAGTTTCGTCCCTTCTGCAAAATGGCCATGGGGAAACTTTCCTATTCCTCTCTAAGGTTTCTGTGAATTAAGTTCTCAACATATTTGTCTTTTAACGTGATGGAGGATAAAAATTTAAATTGGATAGCAAAAAAGACAACGTAGTTGAACTTCTTACTGCTGGTGGACCCAAATAAGCGATTGAATATAAACAGTTTGTTTCATATATTAAAGTTTAATTAGGAACATACTGTTTGTGTATATGTTAGAAGATTATTTATTCTATTGTTTGTGTTGTTATCCCTAGCTGAAAAATAATGCAATATATTCACTGACTTAAATACTTAATTTCTGATGTATCCAAGATAAATCCATTCACGTTAAGTGAAAAGAATATAAAATACTATTTCCTTAGATTCTATTCCAGGAAATTTCATTTTTCCTTTAAACTAACAATTTTCCTTGTATATATTTTACTATATCTTCCACTATTTAACCTAAAACGATGTCCTACATTGTGTAATTTGAATTTAAAAAGATTTGCCTCGATTACGATAACTGTGACTATTGCTGTTTAACATTTCTTATTAGAATATTGAATTTATATGTTTCTATTACCTTCAGAAGCCTCTACATCGAAGTGAATTAGAAGTTTTCTCCGAAAAATCGAAGACTATCTTTTGCTGTCGATATTGGCCATTTAATCCCTTCTAACGTTTATATCATACATATTAACCAAACTATTCAGAATAGCAAAATTACTCCAAATAAATGTTTCGCCTTTTTTGCAACTTTTTTCGTTCTATCCCTGTACGACGACGATGCTCGTATCCAAACGATGACGTCGATATTCGTTTCTTTGAATTCTGATTATTCCTCGATTTTTCGACATGAACACATTTGTAGGCAGTATAGACACGGTATGCAAGTCAGGCGACCGCCTCAGGACGATGTAGTCAATGCGGCGTCAAGCTTTGAATATCGGAGAAAGCTTTGATCTCCTTCGAAAATGAGGATTGAAAACTTAAAAGTTTTTAATTTTGCTTATCGCTTTGGTGTCTGTTGAAATAAATTTTACTGAGATTAATAAATTAGAATTTCGTAGGTATACAATAACACATAGTATTACACTTTACACATATTTATTTAATTCCTTAGTTATCGCACAGCATTCTGGATATGGCGTCACAAGCAACAGTCGACGTTGATATCTTTCACTGGCTCCCCAACCCAAAAGAGGGCCTTGGCTTTTTGGGGGGTCGCCCTCAGAAGAACGATAACACTTGTTAAGCAGATGCAAGCTCAATCATGATAGTGTTCACTGATTCTTAATAACAAATATCCTCACTTTTGTTCATTCCGATATATGTTTTGTCAAACCCTTTATTTTTAGTTTTATTGATCAAATATGACGGATGGGAAAGGGGGGTCGCGAACATTTTTTTTAAATCTAGAAAGGGTCGCGATTAAAAGAAAGGTTGGGAACCACTGTTCTAAAGTGATCGTAGAAGAAAGTACAACGCCTGGCAGCCATAAAGCAAGCTAATATTATTACACTGGTATTATTTAAGATATATCGAAATCTTCATAAGAAAATGACAGTTCAACCCTTTCAACTCCTCCTTTGTCCCCTCTCCTATCACCCCTCTCTCCTCCTCCTTCGCTCCCCATTTCCTTTATCTGCTGCACGCTTTCACCCGCCCCACGAGCTTCTCTCCCCTCGTACATTTCACACAATCACGCAACGCGCTGCTCTCAGCTTTTATACAGTGGTCCACGCTGCGTACGAATACCTTCCTTATTTTCCACGATGGATAAATAAGATTCTGCTTGCTCTTCTATGCAAGAAAAAGCACGCATGAATTCTAGATTGAGCAAGAATGGAACACAGATTACTTTTTGGATAGAATAATCGCACTGGATGGCCAACAGAAAGATATTCGGAATTTTTTTCAATTAAAATTTTAATTTTTGAAGTCAATAGCCAATATTGCAATTTTATTCCTGCGATTACTAAATCCACTACTTTCAGAATACAATTGACATTCACAATTGAATTAATGTCACTTTAAGTTTCACCAGTAATTCTCTAATCTTTTCCCAAAGAAAACTATAATGAAATGAAAAAGATTATGTATTACACCAAAGAGCAAGGATATCCTTGCTCTTTGGTATAATATAATGATGTAATGATTCAAATCATTACTCATGGACGTCAACTAAGCAACGCCCTCTCACATTATATTACCAAAAGGATTCAAAAGCCTTCACAAGATCTTCAGCAGGCAGCAATAAATACAAAGCCCTTTTTGAAATGTACAAATTTATCAGAGAATTTATTTTTGGGTTCCGGACTGGGTTTTAAAAAATAATTAGAAATGTTAAATCAGTCAGATGAAATGCTTTCCACGGTGATGAGTAACGTGATACTCAATTAACTAGTTTTATTTGGCCTTATTCGAACATAAGCGATACAAAAATAGTATCAAAACTTTCATTCAGGCTTGTGTATGTTAATGATATAATTTCTCGACCCTCCTTATTCATTAAGAGTAAAATGCCGTCATAATTTGTACATAGATTCCGATTGGTAATATCCGATTTTATTTAAAGAGATACTACTATCAACTATACATTAGGTATAGGTCCTGTTACTGTAAAGGTACATACATAGGTATTGCATTAGGTTGAATTGCTATTCCCTGTCTCTCTAAATTGCTAACGTCAACAGAATCGACAAATAACACCTTCCAACGCATGATGCTGGTTGCCATTAACGCAGACATAAGGCCGTGTAAACGCAGTCATTTAGGGGCCTAAAAATAGGGCCTCTCCTATTTTCCTTTCGATTGCAAATGAATGAGACGTTCCATTATTTGCGACGCAAAATATCGTGAACCTAATTTTCTTTCGGGTCCTCTTTCTTTTTCCGCGGATTATTTCCTTTTATTTTTTCCTCTGAAAACGAACGTAGCGTCTCCTTCCGCTTCAACGTAAACGTACTAATTCTAACTCGTACGCATGGCAAACACTGTTTCTCTAATATCCATTCTTCTCGGTTTTCTTTTGATATCTGCCCTTTGTGTGTCCTCATTACCCCCGATCCGCTTCTCCGATCCTCAGGCGTTGTTTCCAATACGATTTTCCTTCTCTCCATTCCCTCTTTCGATTTTTTGCTCCCGTTGCTGCACGAAATAAAAAAACGACGCCTCTCGCCAACTCGCGAAGTCTTTGTGCTCGAGAATAATATCGATTTGTTCTTTTCGTTTCTCTCTCGAAATTAATTTTCTTCTCTCATTTCAATAGATATGTAATGAACTCTCCTACCGAAGACATTAGCCTCGCGAGAAACGTTTTGTATCGCTTTTATTGCTCTTATTCTCGTATAGACGCAGTCCACAGAGGGTTGTTGTTCTTATTCTTTCGGCTCTTTTGCTCCGATCGCTTTAGATATTCGTTCTTATTGTTTTAGGGCTTTCTGTTCGCGAAATTGAATCTTTTTCTTCCGATAATAAATATTGATCAACATGCTGATGCCTGTCCTTTCACATTCCGCAATGTTTTATATTTTTTACTTGTCTTGAAATATTTCCGGGTCCTCTTTATACAAAATTATCCATGCGTATTTATTTTAAATTTACGTTTTTACATGCCATATTTAGTATTTTTAATTTCCTTAACAATTTTTATTTTTTTGTGATTTTCCCAGTTTATAATTGTGTTTAGTTTCTGTGATTTTGTAATGCTGCTTTTGTAATTTCCGTGTTATATACACATCTTTCTTTAACATATTTTAGCTTGTACTATCAGCAGGTTTGCTGTAACATCTTTTAGCTTGTACTACCAGCAGGTTTGCGCATTTTTTTTGCACCCTTCTTCTTCGTGAGTGTTTCCTTTCAGTGGATCTTTTCTCCTAAGGAGTTTTTTCGCATCCTTTTCTTCTCTATCCATCAACACATACGTATCTTTTTAATATAATTGAATTGAAAAAAGGCAGAAGACTTTTCAGTCTCAGTTTCGCTTCAATTAAGACCTTATATACCTTAAAATAATTAAACTCAAGGTGTTCAAGCCTAATGTTGTGGAATGGCATCTCAAATAATTCAATGACGTACTTCTTATTTTCCGCAGATAATATTTGTGTGGAAAATACGAAGTATGTTATAGAATTATACTTATAATGATCATCTCGAGCGAACTCGAGAAAGCGCAGCGTAAAGCGATTCGTTTTGTTAAGAAATGCTACGATAAAAAAGCAAGCGTTACAAAAATTCTCTCAGATGTAGGTTGGGAATCCTTGAAAGAAAAGAGATTGGAAGCTAGGCTGCGATTGCTTAATAAATTCTGGGAAACTATATTTGCGGAAGATACAACCGGTATCATGCAACCCCCCTGCTACCTCGGTCGATCCGATAATGACCGTAAGTTAAGAGAAATCGATGCTAGGACGAATCGTTTTAAAAATTCATTCTTTCCGCGAACGATACGCGACAATAACCGATTAAGGAAGTAGTTTAGATTCTATTGGTGTTTGCACCCCCTGCCACACGCCGAAAGGTGGCTTGTAGGGTATTAATGTAGATGTAGATCTCTTTCTCTCTGTATGTTTCATTCCGTCTTGTATCTTTCTCTGCTTGTCTGTCGTTCCTTTATTATTTTTCGACGAAACTCTCGTTCTCTCTTTGCGTTTACTTTGGTATTGTGCCAAACGGCTGCGGCATTCGCTCCGGGATTCGCAGATTCGTTCAGTACTCCGCCGAAATGACAATTCCCACGCTTGATAACGCCACGGGAAAGTTTCCAAAATCATAACCACGACCAAATATCGCGAGATTTTATATTAAAATGTCAACGCCCTTCTTTCTATTCATCTTCAGCTCTTCTGCCTAAGTTTAATTCCATTCCTTTGATTCCCGATCCATATCCGTTTCATTCCTTGTTCAATTCTATATCTTACTGCAAATATTTAATGTAGACAAAGCCTCAGGCGTTCATCAGACACAATCAATGAAATTATATTAGCTTATACGAAACAGCTGTACATTGATTTTCGCTCAATAAAATTTTGTATATATTTGATGCATCTACATCTCAGCTAATTAGTTGAGATATCTTTAAATACTTTTAATTAATGGTCCGGAATAGCTCGCTACTTACCGACTTAAAAATAATAAGATCAGAGTTTTACCTTGTTCATTGACACTCTCTTAATATGTAAGTTTAGTTTGTACATATTATTTTTTACTCAGATTTAGTCATTTGTATTAGTAGTTCATTTGATCAATCCCTTATTTAATCGATACTTGAATATTCTTTCATAGACATTAACCATCTCCATAGTCTCCATTGAGTTAGTGTATTCTAGTACAAAACTCGATTTATTTTAACTAACGAAGGTTGATATCTGAGAATTATTTAACCTTAATTTGATTTTCTCATTTATGATGTTATAAGGTTAGGTTTTTATTAATCGATAAAGTATTTTTGAAAGAGAGTTCTATAACTATTGATCGCTTTTAAAACTAATGTCAAATCATTTCTTTTAAAGATTATGTCTAGATAATTTTAACTTGCAGCTATTTCTCAGAGAATTACCATTAAAAACGCTGATACTGCTCCAAACAACCCTTTTTTCATCTGTTCAAAGCAGAATTAGTCCTGCAATAACGAGTCATATAAGCTTTGGCAAATGTTTAGATGCTTTCCAAGCATTATAAAAAGCAGTACTTGAGTTTTATTTGATGCATTTCGCTCATTGCAGATTGACCTCGACGCCAATTAGGTCGACTCAGTATTCTAGAAATAACGAAAGGATAAATCATTTGTGCATTGTCCTAAAATTAGCATTTGAATACAGAGTTACGTCATAACAAACATAGCATCGAGACCTTAAAAATATGGATAGTAATTTGGTCTTCTTTAAGATACAGTGTTGCACATCAGACGGGCCTTAATATGTCAATGGCTTTCCATAAATTGCTGTCAACCCATATTGAACATACAGTGAATACTGAACTAAGTCAGTTTCTGTTTCTATGAGGGAGGTGAATTCACATGCGTAATTCGCAAGCAATTACGTTATAGTCTTTTCTCACCTGTTTTCTATCCCTATTTTGTCTTGATATCTAAGTTTTATGTAATATTGACTATGTATTTATGCTTTAAAATATGTATACCCTTATTATTTTATGTTCTTATGTAAATGGTTGGCAATTATTTAAATGTCAACATGACTATGTTTATTGATGTATCCTATATATGCGCCTATTGATAGTGTATTTATAAAATGTAATCATGTTTCTTACCATCTTTTTAGTTACGACTATCGGTAGGTTTGCGCAGGTTTTTCACACCCCCCTTCTTAGAGTGTGTTTTCCTGCAGTGGATAAATTTTTTTCCTAAGAATCTCTTAGGATTTTTACACCAACAATTTCTTCTCATATCTTTTTCATACTATCTCTTTGAATTAATTATTTATGTATTGTATGACGATGGGTTAGATGGAAGAGGAGACTTTTAGTCTCAATCTCGCCCGAATAAAGCCGTTTTTTTATTATTAATATTATATTTGATTTCGTGGTGCAAAATCATTGAACTATCGTTCTTTCAATATTAACAACCCTCATTACACCGAGCACTTTAAAATAAAATCAATCGAAGATGCCGTGATTAGGTGGAACTGCATTCTGACTTTAGAAATAAATAATAACTGTCTGAAGTTTCACAATAAGTTTTTATTTAAAGGTTCCGAACCGAACTTTTTGTGGAAATTCGCACGGTTATAATTTCTTTTCAACACCGAATATTTTGTGTATCAAGCTAAAACTATGTCCTTAACTGTTAATTTGTTAAATCATGAGCGTTTTAACTCTCGTACGTAGAAGTTAGAGCAAAAAGATCACAATATAAACAAAACTCATGTCTAGCACAGTGTGTGCTAATAGAATAATTTTATGAGGCATCAGTTAAATGCTTCACATTATACATAATTTGAGTCTTTGGAGATATGTTCCATGTGTTCAAATTACTAGCAACTAATCGTACACCAAAATATGGAAGGACGGAAGAACTGGCGCCATTACCCACTTGGGATGTATTTTCTAATTCTACTTCATTTTGAGTTATTGAGGGACTTCTATTAACCCCACTGACGGACTCTATGGATGAAATTTATGACGAAACGGTTCGTTATTATTCATTCAAGATGTGACCTAATGACGACAGATACGTACATTATTCCTGCTTACGGCGACAATTTATGACACGACCATGAATACGTTGAAAGCATTTCTTCCTACTTTTATTGTAAATCCTACGTATTCGTTATGTCTCAATGTGTGTCACGGTAGTCATTAGTATATACGAGTTACTCTTTGCAAAAACTAAGAATCTTCAAAAAAATCTCTTTTTTCATGTGCATTTCTATTTTAAGAGCATCGCCGCAGCTCAGAAATATATGCATTACATAAAGAAAAGTTCAGATTCATATTTCAACCGTCCTTGCATATTCTCACTGTGCTTCTCCGACGTGAATAGGCATGCTTAATACTGTCATGCAGTTATCCTCAATCATATCTTTAGCAGTGTTTTACCTTCTCTAGTTTTTCAGCACATTTTTATGCTGAAAAGGCCCCTCCTTGGCCTATACTCGAGTGAGAGTCCCACTTCCCTTTCCTTCGGTGGAAAAAGTCTACCACAGTCAGAAATTGGCTTGTAAAATCCTCACTTGCTCAATTAAAAATTCTTTGTTAATTTTCTCCCACAAACTTACTGATGCCAAAAATACTGTAATTTAAATGTTATCAACTTTTATTTTGACATTTACCAGTAGTTGCTGGATTTCCTACCCTAGGCTGATACTCGAGTCAATTAGTTTTCTCAGTTTGTGATGAAATTAGATGTCTTGGCGTACATTCGGGCTCCTACCCGAGTATCTATTATATATAGATGCTTCTCCGGATTCATTCATGTATATACCTATATAGATAGATAGATAGGATACTAATTCACAGCCTAAACCCCAAGCGTGATTTACTTGAAATTTTTACGACGTATTGGCCATAACGTGTAACCACCAGAAAAAATGTGATTTTGAACCTTTGTGTCATAGGTTCGATTCCAGAGGGCCCCAAAGTCCCGATTTTTCCCGTTTAAATGCATTGCTTTGATTTTCAGGAATTAAAAAAAAATACTTTCCGGATAGGTAATGAATCGAAACTCAAGGAGCCTTTATATATGGTCATGGTCTATCGAAAACATTAATGAGTTTTACGGAAAATAACCTGGGTTCGATGCTAGGTCGATGCAAAAATCTGCCGTTTAAAATGCATGGTGGCGATTTTTAAGATTTTTTTTGGACCCTTTCCCGATGGCATGGAGCATTGAAATTCGGTATGGGGTTAGATATCATAAATATATATCATAATCGATTTTTATGTTTTCCCTGATGTTCCTTGGTTCGATCCCAGAGGGCCATTTACATTCCTCAATGCATTTCTTATGGAGATAACGGAAACAAGTTTAAGGTACATCCCGGCATGCTATCGACTTAAAACTTAGCATGATAGAAGAACCTGTCTTAACAAATCAAACTATGCATTCATAGCTATCAATGTGTCCTGGGTTCGACACCAGGTGTCTCTGCAATCAGAAGTTGATCCGATTTTTAGGAATTATTTTGAATCCTTTCCCAATAATATAGAAACTTGAAATTTGGCATATAGATTGAGATCAATAATAACTTTCAGAAACATTTTTTAAATTTCCAAGATCTTCCTTGGTTCGAGTCCCGAGAGCCATTTACATTCGTGAACATTAGCGCGTCTTTTGAGGCAGTTGTAGCCAATATTTCTGCTTGAATTTTCACACATAGTTAGAGATGGTGATCTTCTATTGTGTTTCATAGTAGGTTTTCCAGTAAGACCCGGGTTCAATTCCAGACGATGAAATTTCAGCGAATTTTAAGAAAAAATTAAATCCTTTTTTTTCTTATGAGGACCGTCCCGATGTGATGCCGATATGATATTAGTATTGCCGATCTGCTTGCAGTATGCAAGCTACATTTTACTCGTCTATTATATATAGATGCTTCTCCGGATTCATTCATGTATATACCTATATAGATAGATAGATAGGATACTAATTCACAGCCTAAACCACCAGCGTGATTGACTTGAATTTTTTCGACGTATTGGCCATAACGTGTAACCGCCAGAAAAATTGCGATTTTGATCCTCAGGGTCATGGGTTCGATTCCAGAGGGCCCCAAAGTCGCGATTTTCTCCATAAGAATACATGGCGGGGATTTTCGAAAATTTTTTTGAGGTACTTCCCGGGGAGAGAAAGAGTTGAAACTCGAGGGATCGCTAGAAGCCGTGCGTATCCAACGAAAATCAGAAAAACATCTTAGAATATAGTCCGTGGTTCGATGCTTGGTCGGGGCAAAAATCGGCCGTTTAAAATGCATTACGGCGATTTTGAAGATTTTTTTTGGATCCTTTCCCGATAACATGGATATTCGAAACTCGGCACGTATATAGATATCATGAATATACTTCATAATCAAATTTTACATGTTCGCTGATGGTCCTTGGTTCGATCCCAGAGGGCCATTTGCACTTCTCAATGCATTTCTTACGGAGACAACGGAAACAAAATTTAGGTACTTTCCGACATGCTATCAACTTCAAACTTTGCTTGATACAAGAGTAAGCCTTTACAAATCAAACTCTGCATTTACAGCTTGCAATACGTCCTGGGTTCGACACCAGGTGTCTCTGAAATCAGAATTTGATCCGATTTTTAGGAATTATTTTGAAACCTTTCCCACTAAAATAGAAACTTGAAATTCGGCATATAGATAGAGATCATAAATATCTATCAGAAACATATTTTAGAATTCCACGATCGTCCTTGGTTCGAGTCCCGAGAGGCATTAACATTCGTGAAAATTAGAACGTTTTTTGAGGCAGTTATAGCCAATATTTCTGCTTGAATTTTCACACATAGTTAGAGATGGTGATCTTCTATTGTGTTTCATACTAGGTTTACCAGTAAGACCCGGGTTCGATGCCAGACGATGAAATTTCAGCGAATTTTAAGAAAAAATTAAATCCTTTTTTTTTCTTTTAAAGACCGTCCCGATATGATGCCGATATGAAATTAGTATTGCCGATCTGCTTGCAGTATGCAAGCTACATTTTACTCGTATCTATTATATACGAGTAAAATGTTGCTTGCATACTGCAAGCAGATCGGCAACACTAATTTCATATCGGCATTAAATCGGGACGGTCCTCAAAAGAAAAAAAATGATTGAAAATATTCTTAAAATTGGCTGAAATTTAATCTTTTGGCATCGAACCCGGGTCTTTACTGTGAACTTTTTATGCAGCACAATAGAAGATCAACATCTCTAACTATGTGTGAAAATTCAAGCAGAAATATTGGATACAACTGCCTCAAAAGACGTTCTAATTTTCACGATTGTAAATGCCTCTCTGGATTCGAACCAAGGACGATCTTGGATATCTAAAACATGATTTTGAAATGTATCTATAATTTCTATCTACATGCCGAATTTCAAGTTTCTATATTGTTGGGAAAGTGTTCAAAATAATTATTGAATATCGGATCAGTTACTGATTGTAGAGACGCCTGGTGTCGAACCCAGGACACACTGGTAGCTGTGAATGCACAGTTAGATTTTTATGAACTTGATCTTATTTTATGCAAAGTTTGAAGTCAATATCATGCCGAGAAGTACCTAAAATTTGTTTCCGTTATCCCCATAAGAAATGCATTGTGGAGTGCAAATGGCCCTCTGGGATCGAACCAAGGACCATAAGCGAATAAAAAAAATTTGATTATGATATATATTTATGATTTCTAACCCCATGCCAAATTTTAAGTTTCCATGCATTCGGAAAGGGGTCCAAAAAAATCTTAAAAATCGCCACAATGCGTTTTAAACGGCCGATTTTTGCCCCGACCTAGCATCGAACCCAGGATATTTGTCGTAAAACTCATTTATGTTTTCGATAGATCATGTTCATATATATAGGCTCCTTGAGTTTTAATTCTCTACCTATCCGGAAAGTATTTTTTTTTAATTCCCGAAAATCAAAGCAATGCATTTAAACGGGAAAAATCGAGACTTTGGAGCCCTCTGGAATCGAACCCATGACACTGAGGTTCAAAATCGCAATTTTTCTGGAGGTTATACGTTATGGCCAATATGTCGTAAAAATTTAAAGGCAATGACGATAGTGGTTTAGCCTGTGACTTTGTATCCTCTCTATATATATATATATATATCTATTATATATAGATGCTTCTCCGGATTCATTCATATATCTATTATATATAGATGCTTCTCCGGATTCATTCATATATCATATATTCATATATATATATATATACGAGTAAAATGTAGCTTGCATACTGCAAGCAGATCGGCAATACTTATTTCATATCGGCATCATATCGGGACGGTCCTCAAAAGAAAAAAAAAAGGATTTAATTTTTTCTTAAAATTTGATGAAATTTCATCGTCTGGCATCGAGCCCGGGTCTTACTGGGAAACCTACCATGAAACACAATAGAAGATCACCATCTCTAACTATGTGAGAAAATTCAAGCAGAAATATTGGCTACAACTGCCTCAATAAACGTTCTAATTTTCACGAATGTAAATTGCTCTCTGGATTCGAACCAAGGACGATCGTGGAAATCTAAAATATGTTTCTGGAAGTTATTTATGATCTCTATCTACATGCCGAATTTCAAGCATTTATATAATTGGAAAATGGTTCCAAAAAATTCTAAAAATCGGATCATTTACTGATTGTAGAGACGCCTGGTGGCGAAACCAGGAATCATTGGTAGCTGTGAATTCACAGTTTGATTAGTAATGACTTGATCTTATCTTATGCAAAGTTTCAAGTAGATATAATATCGGGAAGCACCTAAAATGTGTTTCCGTAATCTCCATAACAAATGCATTGAGGAATGTAAATGGCCCTCTGGGATCGAACCAAGGACCATAAGGGAATATGTAAACTTTGATTATGAAATATAATTATGATATCTAACACCATGCCGAATTTCAAGTTTCTATGCCATCGGAAAAGGGTCCAAAAAAAATCTTAAAAATCGCCACAATGCATTTTAAACGGCCAATTTTTGCCCCGACCTAGCATCGAACCAAGGATAATATTCGTAGATGTCCTTATGGTTTCCTTTAGATATGCACAGCATCTAGTGATCCCTCGAATTTCAACTCTCTACTTTCCCGGGAAGTGCATCAAAAAAAATTTCGAAAATCCCCGCCATGTATCCTTATGGAGAAAATCGCGACTTTGTGGCCTTCTGGAATCGAACCCATGACACCGAGGTTCAAAATCGCAATTTTTCTGGTAGTTACACGTTATGGCCAATACGCCGTAAAAATTTCAGCTCAATCACTCTTGTGGTTTAGGCTGTGAGTTTGTATCCTCTCTATATATATCTATTATATATAGATGCTTCTCCGGATTCATTCATATATATACCTATACGAGTAAAATGTAGCTTGCATACTGCAAGCAGATCGGCAATACTAATTTCATATCGGCATCATATCGGGAATGTCCTCAAAAGTAAAAAAAAGGATTGAAATTTGTCTTAAAATTCGCTGAAATTTCATCGTCTGGCATCGAACCCGGATCTTACTGGTGAACTTACTATGTAGCACAATAGAAGATCACCATCTCTAACTATGTGTGTAAATTCAAGCAGAAATATTGGCTACAACCTTCTCAAAAGACGCTCTAATGTTCACGAATGTAAATGGCTCTCGGGACTCGAACCAAGGACGATCTTGGAAATTTAAAAAATATTTCTGAAAGTTATTAATGATCTCAATCCATATGCCAAATTTCAAGTTTCTATATTATTGGCAAAGGTTTCAAAATAATTCCTAAAAATCGGATCAACTTCTGATTGCAGAGACACCTGGTGTCGAACCCAGGACACATTGATAGCTATGAGTGCATAGTTTGTTTTTTTAAGACTGGTTCTTCTATCACGCTAAGTTTTAAGTCGATAGCATGCCGGGAAGTACCTAAAATTAGTTTCCGTTATCTCCATAAGAAATGCATTGAGAAATGTAAATGGCGCCCTGGGATCGAACCAAGGACCATCAGCGAATATGTTAAATTTGATTATGAAATATATTTATAATCTCCAACTCCATGCCGAATTTCAAGTTTCCATGCCATCGGGAAGGGGTCCAAAAAAAATCTTAAAAATCGCCACAATACATTTTAAACGGCCGATTTTTGCCTCGACCTAGCATCGAACCCAGGATATTTTCCGTAAAACTCATTTATGTTTTCGATAGATCATGACCATATATAAAGGCTCCTAGATTCTCGATTCTCTACCTATCCCGGAAGTATTTTTTAAAAATTCCCGAAAATCAAAGCAATGCATTTAAACGGGAAAAATCGAGACTTTGGGGCCCTCTGGAATCGAACCCATGACACTGAGGTGCAAAATCGCAATTTTTCTGGCGGTTACACTCTATGGCCAATATGTCGTAAAAATTTCAAGTCAATGACGCTTGTGGTTTGGCCTGTGAGTTTGTATCCTCTCTATATATATATATATATATGAATATATATATGGATACATGAATGAATCCGGAGAAGCATCTATATATATATACGAGTAAAATGTTGCTTGCATACTGCAAGCAGATCGGCAATTCTAATTTCATATCGGCATCATATCGGGATGGTCCTCTTAAGAAAAAAAAAAGGATTTAATTTTTTCTTAAAATTCGCTTAAATTTCATCGTCTGGAATCGAACCCGGGTCTTACTGAAAACCTACTATGAAACACAATAGAAGATGACCATCTCTAACTATGTGTGAAAATTCAAGCAGAAATATTGGCTACAACTGCCTCAAAAGACGCTCTAATGTTCACGAATGTAAATGGCTCTCGGGACTCGAACCAAGGACGATCTTGGAAACTTAAAAAAATTTTCTGAAAGTTATTATTGATCTCAATCTATATGCCAAATTTCAAGTTTCTACATTATTGGGAAAGGTTTCAAAATAATTCCTAAAAATCGGATCAACTTCTGATTGCAGAGACACCTGGTGTCGAACCCAGGACACATTGATAGCTATGAATGCATAGTTAGATTTGTTAAGACTGGATCTTCTATCATGCAAAGTTTTAAGTCGATAGCATGCCGGGAAGTACCTTAAACTTGTTTCCGTTATCTCCATAAGAAATGCATTGAGGAATGTAATGGCTCTGGGATCGAACCAAGGAACATCAGGGAAAGCATAAAAATCGATTATGAAATATATTTATGATATCTAACCTCATACCAAATTTCAAGTTTCCATGCCATCGGGAAAGGGTCCAAAAAAAATCTTAAAAATCGCCACAATGCTTTTTAAACGGCAGATATTTGCATCGACCTAGCATCGAACCCAGGTTATTTTCCGTAAAACTCATTTATGTTTTCGATAGATCATGACCATATATAAAGGCTCCTTGAGTTTTGATTCTCTACCTATCCGGGAAGTATTTTTTTTAAATTCCCGAAAATCAAAGCAATGCATTTAAACGGGAAAAATCGGGACTTTGGAGCCCCCTGGCATCGAACCCATGACACTGAGGATCCTAATCGCAATTTTTCTGGTGGTTACACGTTATGGCCAATACTCCGTAAAAATTTCAGCTCAATCACTCTTGTGGTTTAGGCTGTGAGTTTGTATCCTCTCTATATATATATATATATGGATACATGAATGAATCCGGAGAAGCATCTATATATAATAGATATATACGAGTAAAATGTAGCTTGCATACTGCAAGCAGATCGACAACACTAATTTCATAACGGCATTATATCGGGACGGTCCCGGAAAGGAAAAAAAGGATTAAAATATTCTTAAAATTCGTTTCAATTTAATCGTCTGGCATCGAGCCCGGGTCTTTTTGGTGAAATTTCTAGGCAGCACATCAGAAGATCATCTTCTCTAAATACGTGTGAAAATTCAAGCAGAAATATTGGCAGCAACTGCCTCAAACGAAGACCTACTTTTCACGAATGTTAATAGCTCTCTGGATTCGAACCAAGGACGATCTAGGAAATAAAAAATGTGTTTTCGAAATGTATCTATAAGTTCTATATATATGCCGAATTTCAAGTTTTAATATTATTGGGAAGGGGTTCAAAATAATTCTTAAAAATCGGATCATTGACTGATTGTAGAGACGCCTGGTGTCGAACCCTGGACGTATTGGAAGCTGTAAATGCACAAAATGACTTGCTAGGACTTGATCTAATTTCATACAAAGTTTGAAGTCGATATCATACCGGGAAGTACCTAAAATGTATTTCCGTTATCCCCATAAGAAATGAATTGTGGAGTGCAAATGGCCCTCTGGGATCGAACCAAGGACCCTCAACGAATATATAAAATTTTATTATGAAATATATGCATGATTTCTACCCCCATGCCAAATTTCAAGTTTCCACGCATTCGGAAAGGGGTCCAAAAAAAATCTTAAAAATCGCCACAACGCATTTTAAACGGCCGATTTTTGCCCCGACCTAGCATCGAACCCATGATATTTTCCGTTAAACCAATTTATGTTTTCGATAGATCATGTTCTTATATATAGGCTCCTTGAGTTTTAATTCTCTACCTATACGGGAAGTATTTTTTTTTAATTCCCGAAAATCAAAGCAATGCATTTAAACGGGAAAAATCGGGACTTTGGGGCCCTCTGGAATCGAACCCATGACACTGAGGTTCAAAATCGCAATTTTTCTGGAGATTATACGTTATGGCCAATATGTCGTAAAAATATCAAGCCATTGACGCTAGTGGTTTAGCCTGTGACTTTGTATCCTCTCTATATATATATATATATATATATATATATATGAATATACGAGTAAAATGTAGCTTGCATATTGCAAGCAGATCGACAACACAAATTTCATATCGGCATTATATCGGGACGGTCCTCAAAAGAAAAAAAATAAGAATACAAAATATTCTTAGAATTCGCTTCAATGTAATCGTCTGGCTTCGAACCCGGGTCTTCCTGGTGAAATTACTATGCAGCACAATAGAAGATCAACATCGCTAACTATGTGTCAAAATTCAAGCAGAAACATTGGCTACAACTGCGTCAAATGACGTTCTAATTTTCACGAATGTAAATGGCTCTCGGGACTCGAACCAAGGACGATCTTGGAAATCTAAACGATGTTTCTGAAAGTTATTTACGATCTCTATCTATATTCCAAATTTCAAGTTTCTATAATATTGGGAAAGGTTTCAAAATAATTCCTAAAAATCGGATCAACTTCTGATTGCAGAGACACCTGGTGTCGAACCCAGGACATATTGTAAGCTGTTTATGCACTGTTTGATTTCTCTGGAATTGATCTTTCTATATGCAAAGTTTGAAGTCGATATCCTGCCGGGAAGTACCTAAAATTTGTTTCCGTTATCTCCGTAAGAAATGCATTGAGGAATTTAAATGTCCCTCTGGGATCGAACCTAGGACCATCAGCGAATATGTAAAATTTTATTACGAAATATATTTATGATCTTCAACTCCATGCCGAATTTCAAGTTTCCATGCCATCGGTAAAGTGCCGAAAAAAAATCTTAAAAATCGCCACAATGCGTTTTAAACGGCCGATTTTTGCCTCGACCTAGCATCGAACCCAGGATATTTTCCGTGAATATCATTTGTGTTTTCGATAGATCTTGACCATATATATGGGCTTCATGAGTTTTGATTCTCTACCTATCCAGGAAGTATTTTTTAAAAATTCCCGAAAATCACGGCAATGCATTTAAACGGGAAAAATCGGGACTTTGGGGCCCTCTGGAATCGAACCAATGACACTGAGATTCAAAATCGCAATTTTTCTGGAGGTTACACGTTATGGCCAATATGTCGTTAAAATTTTAGGTCAATTACGATTGTGGTTTAGCCTGTGAATTTGTATCCTCGCTATATATATATATGGATACATGAATGAATCCGGAGAAGCATCTATATATAATAGATATATATATGATACGAGTAAAATGTTGCTTGCATACTGCAAGCAGATCGGCATCACTATTTTCATGTCGGCATCATATCGGGACGGCCATCATAAGAAAAAAATGGATTGAAATTTTTCTTAAAATACGCTGAAATTCCATCGTCTGGCGTCGAACCCGGGTCTTTACTGTGAACTTACTACGCAGCACAATAGATCGTCACCATCTCTAACTATGTGTGAAAATTCAAGCAGAAATATCGGCTACAACTGCATCAAATGACGTCCTAATTTTCACGAATTTAAATGGCTCACTGGATTCGAACCAAGGACGATCTTGGAAATCAAAAAGATGGTTCTGAAAGTTATTTATGATCTCTATCTATTTGCCGAATTTCAAGTTTCTATATGATTGGGAAAGGTTTCAAAATAATTCCTAAAAATCGGATCACCTTCTGATTGCAGAGACACCTGGTGTCGAACCTAGGACACATTGATAGCTATGAATGCATTGTTTTATTTGTTAAGACTGGTTCTTCTATCACGCTAAGTTTTAAGTCGATAGCATGCCGGGAAGAACCTAAAATTTGTTTCCGTTATCTCCATAAGAAATGCATTGAGAAATGTAAATGGCGCCCTGGGATCGAACCAAGGACCATCAGCGAATATGTAAAATTTGATTATGAAACATATTTATAATCTCCAACTCCATGCCGAATTTCAAGTTTCCTTGCCATCGGGAAGGGGTCCAAAAAAAATCTTAAAAATCGCCACAATACATTTTAAACGGCCGATTTTTGCCTCGACCTAGCATCGAACCCAGGATATTTTCCGTAAAACTCATTTATGTTTTCGATAGATCATGACCATATATAAAGGCTCCTAGAGTTTCGATTCTCTACCTATCCGGGAAGTATTTTTTAAAAATTCCCGAAAATCTAAGCAATGCATTTAAACGGGAAAAATCGGGACTTTGGGGGCCTCTGGAATCGAACCAATGACACTGAGGTTCAAAATCACAATTTTTCTGGAGGTTCTACGTTATGGCCAATATGTCGTAAAAATTTCAAGCCATTGACCCTAGTGGTTTGGCCTGTGACTTTGTATCCTCTCTATATATATATATATATATATGATACGAGTAAAATGTAGCTTGCATACTGCAAGCAGATCAGCAATACTTATTTCATATCGGCATCATATCGGGACTGTCCTAAAAAAAGAAGGATTGAAATTTTTCTTAAAATTCGCTGAAATTTCATCGTCTGGCATCGAACCCGGGTCTTACTGGTGAACCTACTATGCAGCACAACAGAATATGACTATCTCTAACTATGTGTGAAAGTTCAAGCAGAATTATTGAATGCAACTGCATGAAACAACGTCCTACTTTTCACGAAGGTAGATGGCTCTCTGGATTCGAACCAAGGACTATTTAGGAAATCTAAAACATGATTTTGAAATGTATCTATGTTCTATATCTATATGACTAATTTCATGTTTTAATATAATTGGGAAGGGGTTCAAATTAATTTTTAAAAATCGGATAATTTACTGATTGTAGAGACGCCTGGTGTCGAACCCAGGAAATTTTGGTGATTGTGAATGCTTAGTATGATTTATTAGGACTTAATCTTATTTCATACAAAGTTTAAAGTCGATATCATGCCGGGAAGTACCTAAAACCTAATTCTGTTATCTCCATAAGAAATGCATAGAGGATTGTAAATGACTCTCTTGGATCCAAGGACCATCAGTGAATATGTAAAATTTGATTAGGAAATATATTTATGATCTACAACTCCCTGCCGAATTTCAAGTTTCCATGACATCGGGAAAGGGTCCAAAAAAAATCGTAAAAATCGCCACAATGCATTTTAAACGGCCAATTTTTGACTTGACCTAGCATCGAACCCAGGATATTTTCTGTAAAACTCATTTATGTTTTCGATAGATCATGACCATATATAAAGGCTCCTAGAGTTTCGATTCTCTAGCTATCCGGGAAGTATTTTTTAAAAATTCCCGAAAATCCATGTAATGCATTTAAACGGGAAAAATCGGGACTTTGGGGCCCTCTGGAATCGAACCCATGACACTGAGGATCAAAATCACAATTTTTCTGGTGGTTAATTGTTATGGACAATACGCAGTAAAAATTTGAAATCAATCACGCTTGTGGTTTAGGCTGTGAATTTGTATCCTATCTATCTATATACCTATCTATATATATGAATGAATCCGGAGAAGCATCTATATATAATAGATATGAATGAATCCGGAGAAGCATCTATCTATTATATATAGATGCTTCTCCGGATTCATTCATATATCATATATATATATATTCATATATATATATATATATATAGAGAGGATACAAAGTCACAGGCTAAACCACCAGCGTCAATGGCTTGAAATTTTTACGACATATTGGCCATAACGTATAACCTCCAGAAAAATTGCGATTTTGAACCTCAGTGTCATGGGTTCGATTCCAGAGGGCCCCAAAGTCGCGATTTTCTCCATAAGAATACATGGCGGGGATTTTCGAAAATTTTTTTGAGGCACTTCCCGGAAAAGCAGAGAGTTGAAACTCGAGGGACCGCTAAATGCCGTGCATAGCCAACGAAAATCGGAAAGACATCTTCGAATATTGTCCTTGGTTCGATGCTAGGCCGGGGCAAAAATCGGCCGTTTAAAATGCATTGCGGCGATTTTTAAGATTTTTTTTGGATCCTTTCCCAATAACATGGATACTTGAAATTCGGCACGTCGATAGATATCATGAATTTATTTCATAATCGACTTTTACATATTAGCTTATGGTCCTTGGTTCGATCCCAGAGGACCATTTGCACTTCCCAATGCTTTTCTTACGGAGATAACGGAAACAAATTATAGGTACTTCCCGGCACGATATCGACTTCAAACTTTGCATGTAGAAAGATCAAGTCCATACAAATCAAACAGTGCATTCACAGCTATCAAAGAGTCCTGGGTTCGACACCAGGTGTCTCTGCAATCAGAAGTTAATCCGATTTTTAGGAATTATTTTGAAACCTTTGCCAATAATATAGAAACTTCAAATTCGGCATATAGATAGAGATCATTAATAACTTTCAGAAACATTTTTTAGATTTCCAAGATCGTCCTTGGTTCGAGTCCCGAGAGCCATTAACATTCATGAAAATTAGAACGTCTTTTGAGGCAGTTGTAGCCCATATTTCTGCTTGAATTTTCACACATCGTTAGAGATGGTGATGTTCTATTGTGCTGCATAGTAAGTTCACAGTAAAGACCCGGGTTCGATGCCGGACGATGGAATTTAGGCAAATTTTAAGAAATATTTCAATCTTTTTTTTTCTTTTGATGGCCGTCCGGATATGATGCCGACATGAAAATAGTGTTGTCGATCTGCTTGCAGTATGCAAGCAACATTTTACTCGTATATATATATATCTATTATATATAGATGCTTCTCCGGATTCATTCATGATATACCCAGATACCCAGATACCCAGATACCCAGATAGGATACTAATTCACAGGCTAAACTACTGGCGTCATTGACTCGAAATTTTTACCACGTATTGGCCATAACGTGTAACCTCCAGGAAAAAGCCGACTTTGAACCTCGGTGTCATTAGTTCGATTCCAGAAGCCCCCAAAGTCGCGATTTTCCCCATAAGATTACATGGCGGGGATTTTCGAAAATTTTTTTGAGGCACTTCCCGGAAAAGGAGAGAGTTGAAATTCAAGGGATCGTTAGATGCCGTGCATATCTAAAGGAAACCATAAAGACATCTACGATTATTATCCTTGGTTCGATGCTAGGTCGGGGCAAAAATCGGCCGTTTAAAATGCATTGTGGCAATTTTTAAGATTTTGTTTGGACCCTTTTCCGATGGCATAGAAACTTGAAATTCGGTATGAGATTAGATACCATAAAAATATATCATAATCGATTTTTTCATATTCGCTGCTGGTCCTTGGTTCGATCCCAGAGGGACATTTAAATTCCTCAATGCATTTCTTACGGAGATAACGGATACAAATTTTAGGTACTTCCCGGCATGCTATCGACTTCAAACTTTGCATGGTAGAGGGGCAAGACATAACAAATAAAACTATACATTCACAGCTATCAATGTGTCCTGGGATCGACACCAGGTGTCTCTGCAATCAGAAGTTGATCCGATTTTTAGGAATTATTTTGAAACCTTTCCCAATCATATAGAAACTTGAAATTTGACATATAGATTGAGATGATTAATACCTTTCAGAAACATTTTTTAGATTTCCAAGATCGTCCTTGGTTCGAGTCCCGAGAGCCATTTATCTTCGTGAACATTAGAGCGTCTTTTGAGGCAGTTGTAGCCAATATTTCTGCTTGAATTTTCACACATAGTTAGAGATGGTGATCTTTTATTGTGTTTCATTGTAGTTTTACCAGTAAGACCCAGGTTCGATGCCAGATGATGAAATTTCAGCAAATTTAAGAAAAAATTAAATCCTTCTTTTTTTCTTATGAGGACCGTCCCGATGTGATGCCGATATAAAATTAGTATTGCCGATCTGCTTGCAGTATGCAAGCAACATTTTACTCGTATATAATAGATATGAATGAATCCGGAGAAGCATCTATATATAATAGATATATATAGAGAGGATACAAAGTCACAGGCTAAACCACTAGCGTCAATGGCTTGAAATTTTTACGACATATTGGCCATAACGTATAACCTCCAGAAAAATTGCGATTTTGAACCTCAGTGTCATGGGTTCGATTCCAGAGGGCCCCAAAGTCGCGATTTTCCCCATAAGATTACATGGCGGGGATTTTCGAAAATTTTTTTGAGGCCCTTCCCGGAAAAGCAGAGAGTTGAAACTCTAGGGACCGCTAAATGCCGTGCATAGCCAACGAAAATCGGAAAGACATCTTCGAATATTGTCCTTGGTTCGATGCTAGGCCGGGGCAAAAATCGGCCGTTTAAAATGCATTGCGGCGATTTTTAAGATTTTTTTTGGATCCTTTCCCGATAACATGGATTATTGAAACTCGGCACGTCGATAGATATCATGAATTTATTTCATAATTGAATTTTACATATTAGCTTATGGTCCTTGGTTCGATCCCAGAGGACCATTTGCACCTCCCAATGCTTTTCTTACGGAGATAACGGAAACAAATTTTAGGTACTTCCCGGCACGATATCAACTTCAAACTTTGCATGTACAAAGATCAAGTCCATACAAATCAAACAGTGCATTCACAGCTATCAAAGAGTCCTGGGTTCGACACCAGGTGTCTCTGCAATCAGAAGTTAATCCGATTTTTAGGAATTATTTTGAAACCTTTGCCAATAATATAGAAACTTTAAATTCGGCATATAGATAGAGATCATAAATAACTTTCAGAAACATTTTTTAGATTTCCAAGATCGTCCTTGGTTCGAATCCAGAGAGCCATTTAAATTCGTAAAAATTAGAACGTCTTTTGAGGCAGTTGTAGCCCATATTTCTGCTTGAATTTTCACACATCGTTAGAGATGGTGATGGTCTATTGTGCTGTATAGTAAGTTCACAGTAAAGACCCGGGTTCGATGCCGGACGATGGAATTTAGGCAAATTTTAAGAAAAATTTCAATCTTTTTTTTTCTTTTGATGGCCGTCCGGATATGATGCCGACATGAAAATAGTGTTGTCGATCTGCTTGCAGTATGCAAGCAACATTTTACTCGTATAGCCATATAGCTATATAGCTATATAGCTATATAGATAGGATACAAATTCACAGGCTAAACTACAAGCGTCATTGCCTTGAAATTTTTATGACGTATTGGCCATAACGTGAAACCCCCAGGAAAAAAGCGACTTTGATCCTCAGTGTCATAGGATCGACTCCAGAGGGCCCCAAAGTCCCGATTTTTCCCGTTTAAATGCATTGCCGTGATTTTCGGGAATTAAAAAAAAATACTTTCCGGATAGGTAGAGGAATAAAACTCAAGGTGCCTATACTTATGGTCTTGGACTTTCGAAAACATCAATGACTTTCACAAAAAATATCCTGGGTTCGATGCTAGGTCGATGAAAAGATCTGCCCTTTAAAATACATGGGACCTTTTTTTCATTATTTTTTTTGATGCACTTCTCGAAATAATAGGAAGTTAGTGCTTAGCCATAAAGTGTAAGGTAAGAATTGGTTTAAGAAAAAAATATTCGTAAGACCGTACTATTCCTGGGTTCGATGCCAGAGCACATTAACATTTCTCTCATAAGGAATGTAAGGGAAAAGTAAGACTTCGATTGAGGCAGTTGCAGCCAATATATCTGCTTGAATTTTCGCACATAGTTAAAGATTAATATCTTCTATAATGTTGCATAGGAAGTTTTACCAGAAAGACCCGGGTTCGATGCCGGGCGGTAAATATGTCTCCCGTTTAATATACATAGGGTTAGTATTTCATTATTTTTTTGATGCACTTATCAAAATGTTAGGAAGTTCGTGCTTGGCTGGAAGATGTATGGTTATAACTGGTTTAAGGAAACAGTTTTCAGAAGACCGAACTATTCCTGGGTTCGATGCCAGAGCACATTATAATTTCTCAAATAAGGAGTGTATGTGAATAGTAGGACGTCGTTTGAGGTAGTTGCACCTAATAGTTTTGCTTGAATTTTCACACATAGTTTGATATGGTAATCTTCTATTTTGCTGCATAGTAAGTACACCAGGAAGACCGGGGTTCGCTGCCAGGCGATTAAATTGAAGCGAATTCTACGAATATTTTTAAATTTTTCTTTCTTTTGATGTCCGTCCCGATATGATGCCGATATGAAATTAGTGTTGTCGATCTGCTTGCAGTATGCAAGCAACATTTTACTCGTATGATATATGAATGAATCCGGAGAAGCATCTATATATAATAGATAGATGCTTCTCCGGATTCATTCATATATATAGCTATATAGATAGGATACAAATTCACAGCCTAAACCACAAGCGTCATTGACTTGAAATTTTTATGACATATTGGCCATAACGTGAAACCCCCAGGAAAAAAGCAACTTTGATCCTCAGTGTCATTGGTTCGATTCCAGAGGGCCCCAAAGTCCCGATTTTTCCCGTTTAAATGCATTGCTTTGATTTTCGGGATTTTTTAAAAAATACTTCCGGGATAGGTAGAGAATCGAAACTCTAGGAGCCTATATATATGGACATGATATATCGAAAACATAAATCAGTTTATCAAAAAATATTCTGGGTTCGATGCTAGGTCAAGGCAAACATCGGCCGTTTAAAATGCATTGTAGCGATTTTTAAGATTTTTTTTTGACCCTTTCCCGATGGCATGGAAACTTGAAACTCGGCATGGAGTTGGAGATCATGAATACATTTCATAATCGAATTTTACATATTCGCTGATGGTTCTTGGTTCGATCCCAGAGAGCCATTTACATTCCTCAATGCATTTCTTATGTAGATAACAGAAAAAGGTTTTAGGTACTTCCCGGCATGATATCGACTTTAAACTTTGTTTGAAACAAGATGAAGTCCTAATAAATCATACTGTGTATTCACAGCTACCAATATGTCCTGGGTTCGACACCAGGCGTCTCTACAATCAGTAAAATATCCGATATTTATGAATTAATTTCAACCCTTTCCCAATAATATTAAAACATGAAATTAAGCATATAGATAGAGAACATTGATTCATTTGAAAAACATGTTTTAGATTTCCTAGATCATCCTTGGTTCGAATCCAGAGAGCCATTTACATTATTGAAAAGTAGGACGTCGTTTGAGGCAGTTGGAGCCAATATTTCTGCTTGAATTTTGACACTTAGTAAGAGATGGTGATTTTCTGTTGTGCTGCATAGTAGGTTCACCAGGAAGGCCTTGGTTCGATATCAGACGATTAATTTGCAGCGATTTTTAAGAATATTTTCAATCCCTTTTTTTTCTTTTGAGGGCCGTCCCGATATGATGCCGACATGAAATTAGTGTTGTCGATCTGCTTGCAGTATGCAAGCTACATTTTACTCGTATACGGTACATGTAGCAACACCATGGCAACCCGGACAACATGCTACAAGTGCGATGTCGACAGACCGAGCAGGATGAAACTCCAAAACATTCCGTAAAAATCGTTCGAACGGAGGCAGAAGTCCAAATTAAAATTAACTCCGGCGAGCCTTATTATGGGATGGAGTAATTAAGACTGCTGTTTCATTAAAGCGGGCGTCCATCACGACAGTGATAATCCCCGTCTGCATGGGTGTCAACAGCGTTATAATTTCGCCTCCACCGAGTATCGATCTTTGCCCATTTCTCTCTTCAATCAAAGCACCGCCTTTTGTTCTTCCCTCCCTCGTACGCCCCTCCGCATGTCATTTCACGCGTGCAATACTCCGTTCCCACGCGACGTCACACAACGCGCTTCTCCCAGAAGACTCGACGTCTTTCTCGAGATACACGCGATGGCTCTCTGCAGTTTAATTCAATTGGTTTCCCTCTGTTCGATAACGGTGCTCGCGCTAATTAAGTTTGAGCGTTAATCGGAGGGGGAGGCGCGCGTGCACGAGGACGCATTCGAACCCGGGACTCCGCTTGAAAAGGACAGAACCCCTTCATGTATAATTCCGTAACATGTCGTCGGGAAAGGGGGATTTTTTCAGTCGCATTGAGCTCGTTGTACTTCAGGATACTCAGTTGAGAATTTCATGCTTAATTACACGAGAATAATTGCTGCGACAAATAAAATTAAGGCGAATTGAGCTGTAACTGGGTTTGGTTATGTTTCATAAACCCAGGTCTCAACAACGTGTCGATTATAATCGACCTATCGATCGCTGTAGGGTCGCGACCGTTCATTTACATCGGTGGTACACAACCCGTGGCCCAAGGGCCGCATAAGGACCTCAACAGTTTTTTTAGTCAGTCCATGACTCGTCTTGGGTTTAAAAAGTAACTCACTCGCAAAGATCACGATGGATGCAACAAAATGGAGTTTTATGTTCAAAATATTTGCGCTGTGAAAGTATTAAAGTAAATGCAGGTCCTACCTATCACATCAACGCAAAAGGAGAAGCAACATATGTGAAAATATATAAAACTTTATTGGAGTCATAAGAGCTTTAATTTTATTAAATTTGACGAAAAGCGAATTTCTGTTTCTTATTTTCTTTATGTACTTACTTACTATTACTTTTTTATGTGTCAATGTAATAAGACATTCAGATGTACGAAGTTATTTATTTATCTAATAAAAGTTTTCTAGGTGCGGTCCGTGAACATGAAATATATATCTCTAGTGCGGCCCCATGTTGCGCATTTTTTATTGAATGAATTCTATCGCAGCCATGCTTTTAGTACCAGAGACGGTGCCAGTGAAAATGAAATGGATATCAATGCTTTCAAAATATCTTTCAAATAAGACTACAAGTTTCAGTTGAAGCTGTCTTGCGTGATATCAAAGTATAGCGTGCACAAAAGATGTGAGATTATAGTCTCGTAACATTAATTATCATCGTGTTGGAACAAAGCGTAAAAGGAAGGAATGTCACCTAATGATATTGAAGAACAACGAATATTAAATAACCTTTTAATAACGAAGCTAAATCCTTTTAATTTTGCCCACTTTGTGCCTGTTTTCATGCAGAAAAATTGAAACCGATACCTTTTCAATGCTATAAAAAAGTTGTATCCATCCATCCCTATCTTTATTTTCTCTTATTTTACGAATCTAAAGAGTTATATCTTTTCCTTATATATACAACAAAAATAATCAATAAAATGGTTGCTACTGATTCTCTTACAATATTTTATCACTCACCTGAAAAAAATAATTTCTCAAATTCAAAGCAAGGTTAAAAGAAAATATATTTTTTTAATCTGCCGCCATAACACTGGTTAAAATTTTGTCTAAAATGTCCTAAGTAAATGAATATGGCCCTACGAATAGCTTATTTTTTCGGAGTGGAATGCTAAATGGAAAACCGAACTATCGCGGATAAAATTAAATTAGAGTTTGAATCGACCGGTTAAATAGAAGTGTACGCAAGTAATTTCAACTTTAAACGAGCAATCAAACTAATACTTCTTTCAAAACCTGATTTAAGTCGTTTTTGTTTGAGTCTCGATGCTTTTTCCATGCTCAACATTGATATTAGGAGGAAAAAGATTCCATAGTATATCATCATAATTTCTTTTAATGGAGTTAGTTACGTTCTTTGGGAGAATAAAATGTGGTATCTTCGATGAATCAGATTCTTTTTTTATTTAAAATTATTAATTTTTTAAAATTCCAACTGCACAGGCGAAATAACAATTCAGTAAACAAACCATCATGGTAATTCGCATGTACTTAAGCTAAAATTCCGATTCTGATAGGCTGGGAAGGAAGTAAAGCTAGAAAAGGAAATGATATTTTCTTGTTTAGATATTCTCTACGTAATCAGGAGAACCTTGCTTATCTCACGCCTAAAATTTAATGTATTTCCGGCTGCATGATAAGAATAGCTTATTCGAGGATACGGAGACAGAATGGATTACGTCGATAACTCTTTTCGTTTACAAATCTAAATCATGATCAGCGTGCCTCTTTTATCTTCGTTGCTGCCGCCATTGGAACCCCATGTCCCACGCTTCTGCTATCGCTCGTCACCCGCTTCCTCTCGGCACCCGCACCCTCGCATCCTGAAAAAAACTCCCTCCTCTTCGAACGCACATCCCTGCCCCGAGAAACCCGCACCACTTCTTTACGAGTAAGATAAAGTAATTCAGCCCAAGCCTTTGGGATATGATCATCGCTTCCGTTATGAGTTTTCGAGAGGAACCCTTTAAAACGATAGATTCCGTGTTTTGAATTGTCTCGATTTCATTCTGGTGGTCTCGTAGACCCTAATAATCTGGCTCACTCATTAAAGGGGATGCCCCGCGGCTCATCCGTTTTGAGTTCGTAGAAATGTTCGCCTTCAAGCAGCTTTAATGACTCGGATCTTAGCCCGCGGGGAGCGGATGTGAATTATTCGTAATCCTGCACTTTCCGTGAATGGAAGAGTATACGCGTTCGCCTACGCCAAATGCTGTTGTGATTAAATGCTGCTGCCTCCCTGCTTTTGTCCTCGATAAATTTCGATTTCGAAATCTATTAGTAATTCACTGCACCCATGTAGGTGTTATCGTGAATGAAAGGCGTTAGGTATTCGAGTGAGGGAAGCACGGCAAAGTATAGAGTCAATGATCAGGACTGAAATAATCCCATTTTGTGAGTGTAGTAATTAGTTGGCTTGTATTGTAAATTAAAAAGCGTTATGTTTTGTGGGATGAAGACAAAAACTTTTCTTGCAGTTCATTTCTTTTTACTACTAAATACGGCTGCCTATGTTGCCTTCCAGTTTTCTTAGTCAGTTTGGAAGTTCAAAATTAGTTGAAATCATCTAAAGTAAGCAACAAATACTAAATACAATTGTCAGATCGAAGAGCACCTCATGGAGACAATTTAGAGTAAGGTTATTCTTGCAATAAAGATAAAAATACTTTTTACTTCATTTCCATTAAATCCATCATTACTTTCTAGGGTAATCGACGCTCTGTGGACTTTTTATACTCTGATCTTCATAAATATTTCTCCCAATGTTCATCATTGAAAACGGTGTTTTTGCGAATTATTTCTACCCACATCAGCTTGTTTCCTCATTTGAATGTCATTTATTGAGTGAGTAGGCAATTAGAGTAAACTTTACAACCTTCATAAAGGAGCTAAAATATCCTTTTCTTTGGTTTTACTCGCATAAGATTTGGGCATGGCTATGTTGTTATAACAACTCTTGCCACTCCTGAATAAGAGACCTCATTTATTCTTTAATTTGAGAAAAGTACTCTTTACTTTAATTCAATTTTGAATTAAAATAAAGAGTACTTTTGAAACTCTTGAAACGTGGTTATAAATACCCTTGAAAATACCTTTGGTGAATTCGTTTATTTTCCATCAACATACATAATTTTATATTATGTATTGATCACCCTATTCCCTTCCGGGGTTGGTCCTCAAATGGTAACCGCCAGTCTAAATATTATTACAAAATTCTCTACTTTTGAATACACTAATGCCTTCACTAATATAGATACATTTTTAATTTTTCCTTTTATTCTAAATGCTTCGTAAACCTTCGCAGCAGTCATTCTTCACGTTCAGTATACTTTTATTTGGTTTCCCTCTCCCTTTAGACCAATCATACCTTCTCTCTTCCATTCTGCCTCCTTCGTTCCTTTCCACAAGCCCAAACTAACGTGCAACTCTAGTTTACTGGTCACGTAACCCCACTTTCATTCTAGATTAATTTATTACTCAGTCTTTCTTGTATCTTTAGTTTTTATAGACGATGGAGTAAACAATAATGTCAATCATCAACATACACACAATAGATTGGGTCGCAATTCAATAGATTCGGTGATGCAAGGCGTAGAAAAACATCGAATGGGCAGTGCGTCACTCTCCTATGCGCACTGTCTGAAAACAATCTATTCCATTCCCGCCGAGGCCAGCAGTATATCTGCCGCAGCCCCTATACCCTTTGGCCCTACTCCCATCCTTTACAAGCCCATATCTCAGTGCTGACGGAAAGTGAAGGAGGAAGCGGCTGAGGGTGGGAATCAGACGCAAGCATTGCATCTCTGCCAATGTGCAATCTGCCTCCAGCGTTCGCCCATTTCCCCTTTCCCGAGTCACCCACAGGAGATACAGATCGTCATCAGCAAAACCCCTCCTGTACTCAGCAGCGCGTGGTAATGCACGCGAGGGGACGCCCCTCTTCTAGGATTTGAACGTGAAATTCATTCGCATATTTACAGTATTACAAAAAACGCTCATCTACGGCGGTGTTAGTTGGGAGGAACTTAACGATAGTTGGCAGGGGAGTCGCCTCCGAGCGGGAAGGAGTGACGTATTTGAGCAAAAAGGCGAGCTTGTTTTTGCAGCAATGAATTCCGGTTTCAAAATGTAATACTTTCTCATCAGTCGAAAATGGAGTAAGAGTCAATAAGGAGAACCATTAATTACGAAGAGGAGGGAGATGTTTCTGTCACTTATAATTGAATCGCGTAATCGACCATGTTATTGTTGATATTCCACTGGTATACTAAATCTCTTACCTTACATTATATCCTTTTGGGCCAGTCATACAATTGCCGCAAACATTAGCGTTTCCATCTTCCTCTGCTACAATTCAGTAATAATCTATCATGAAGATTAGTAGTACGAGAATTTCAATGAATGACGGTGAATTATTTCAATATATTATCCTCAGAAAAATGAAACCGAAGAAAATATGGCCAAAGAATATTGTCTGTTTCACTCCTTCTGAATGTACTTTAAACTGAGATATCGAAACACGCCAATATCCCTTCTTCGAGCTGCTGTAAAATCAAGTAAAATGACTGACTACAATAGTGATTTTATATCAAAACAGTTTCCTTGTTGTTTGTAACTGTATTTAGTCCTTCCTTTTGTTTATAAATCGCAAAATTTGCCAACAAAAACCCTAATAGAATGAGGAATGGTTACTTTATTTGACTATCACAATATGGTATACTTAGTAGAGCAACCTTAGCTTCACTACCTAAGAACCATCATCAGATGAATAAACAAAAATTCCTTTCCTTTCATTTTATGATACTGCGTATGTATTGAGCAAATGGGTACTGGGGTATTATTTTTGTTTATTCTTACATCAGTTTGTCTGTATGGCCATTACAGGGAAGAAAATATCGATTTCATTTTGGGGGATATTTCTTATACTTAAGAAATATTTTTCATTAAAAAAAGGAAAGTTACTCTTATAAAGGAAAAGCCAGGATGGGTAGCCATTATGTGCTGTTCGCATGATATATGCGTCAATTGTCTTCCTGTCAAGACAAGCATTGAAGCTTTCTCACAGGGGTAACTGAAATGGACGCATATTTACATATCATTCCACATCAGCTGAAGTGTGTGAATTTCAAAGTCATTGTATAAGAGAAGTGTAAAGCTATGTCATGCTAGTACATGTAATTTTTCAGACGTAATCGTCATGGGACTCATAGCTTATTCATTGCGATTGTTCTTTGTCTTTTTCTTGCTTACATCCGGTTCTTAATACACCGTTGCTAACATCCTTCATCCTTAGTTTCCCTACTGACTTCACTGATATTATATTTACTGTCCTATCGTTTTCTTATAAGAAGTATTTAAACCATACTCCGAAAATGTAGACCGTGATTCGCGAAAGTTCGAGTTTTCACCTCATAAGTATTACTTTGTAGTTTATCTGTAACCTTGGCTTTCAGTAATTTCATTCTTCAAATTTGAACATTTGATTTGATGTGGTATATCATATGGTCGTTGCTATTAATCATCGTGACAGTATGTTCGAAAGTGTAGAGGATGGGTTAGGTTGGTAGTAGTAGTAGTATCGTTAAAAGTGCTTCGACAGCTTAGGTCATTTCGCACATTGGCTCCCACCGGGAATCGAACCCGGGACCGCTTTCACCAAAGGCAAACGCGCTGTCCACATGACTATCCGGGAGCCTGGGTTAGGTTGGGTCGGGGGTATTTATTACATCATATTTATTAACCATTAATTGGTAATAATCACTTCACCATTTACTTAACAAAAATTGTTAGGAGATTAGTCATAATAACAATATCTTCGAAAGTGAAGGGGATGGGTTATGTTTGGTACGGGGGTGTCTATAACATCATATATATTACTCATTAATTATTAATAATTACTTCACCTCATGTACAACAAAATTTTTGGGGTGATTTAAAAAACGAGATATTTTATAACTAACAACTCATTAAAAGAAATAAATTTATGAATATGTAGTACACAATACTTCAGACACATAAGCACTCACAATGACGCGGTTACTGGATCACAACTGGCACCGTTCTGAAGAGTTTGTGCTACACAAGATCACGTATCTATACAGTGTATTGCCAGTGCTCCTACACAAATTCGATATATAAAATTTTAAGTATGACATCATATCACACCTGCAAAACAGTAGCAATAATTTAGGGTAGTTTATTTGGGTCCATCATGTTAGCAATGCTTTGGGACGTTTTACTTGACAATAGACATTTTAAAAAATAACAGAAAAACTGCGGGTTTGGAGAAATTCAGAATACATAATTGAAAACAATAAAAAATGGTATAAAGCAGTATTGGCACTCTTGAGACAAAAATCACGTTGATCAATGTGGTTGACTGACTAATTATTTTTAATTTGTATTATCTTCCGTCGCCGGGTCGTCTCTTCGACAAGCAGTCCTTCACCAAACAGTCTCTACGTCGAGCAGTCCTTCGCCACATAATCCTTGCACCAGGTTGACGCCAAACTATTTAAATAGCCAAAATAAAGAAAAAATGAGAGCATTTTAATGAAAGACAATCAATACCCATGGCATTTTCTTTAAAACTTACATTACTATCCAGAAGCTTAATTGCCACTTTTTTACTTTAATCTTCGAATATTTGAAGAAAAGATAAATTATCCAATAAAAAATGCCAGATTGAGCCCCAGACGACGCATTTTAAGTAATCCATATATAATGTCTTTGAAATTTTGTCTATTGAAATTATTTTCAGTATAAAATATTCCCGTCAACAAAGAGGTAAAATTAGTTAATATAGTAGTAGGTGTTGGCATGAAGTATTCCACACTTTAAATCTGACTGAGGGGAAAGTAATATACTGGTTGCATTAGTGTGTGATGTTTGGTAGCGAAAGTATCTCCAGCCACTGCATTAGTCACTTTTCATTCTCATTATATGTCAAGGAAAACGTTGTTTAGCTCAAGTTTCTGTCCCCATTATTAAGAAAGCAAGAAACAAGGGGAGAGTGTCATCAGTCTTAATCATCCGTTGACTGTGATGCCGTTTCAAATTATCCTCTCTCTAAGGCTGTGATATGTGCTCGCGTGGAGGCCATACATCCTCCATGTTATACAAAGCTGTTGTCCGTCAATGAGCTTGCAATTCGTGAGTTATCTCTCAAGTTTAATTATCCATCTTCCCTCTGTTTAATCTGACCCCAATGCATTGCATTCGTGATTGAGGTGAGGGTGAAGGTGAAGAAGAGCATGCGTGTGTATATCTGAAACCACGCACTGGCGGATTCGCACTTGGCCCACATAATCAGGACATCGCATTTTGTTCGTCTGCGGAATTTTTCTTTACCTCTAACCCGCGTTTCCTTTCAGGTGGCCTCGGAAGATAAACTCGACCTCAAATGTGGTCATGCATGCGCTTCTACTCTTCATCTTGCATCGCCCTGGACATCTAAGGCTGCTTCCTATCTCGATTGAAGCCTCTCACACCAAACGAACACTGCTGTAGTTTGTTTCTAGCAGACAGGTAAAAACAATTTTACTAATTTAATCTTCGACATCTCTTTTCTTTTAATTTTACTTCTTTATTATTTTCTTCTTCGACATCTCAGTACGCTATTACTTTACACTTGCTTGAATTAAAACTTCTAAATTTCGCCATGGATAAATACCAATCTAAGCGCTGTCTAAATAACGTGATGGTGTAGCTAGCATAGGTACTATTTATATGTTCATGAGGTATTTTTATATAAACTTTATACACAAAATGATGAAGTTTCGGCAAAGACAGTCGTTATTACTAACCTTCATTTTTTTTGTTTTTGGACTTTCATACATTCCTATCTCTATATTATATTATTTTATTCCATCTCCATCCATAAAAAACACCTATTAAAGGAATTAAATCATAATTATACTTCATCATACTTGAACTGGCTATCTTTTCATTTCGTAGTTTCACCCGATAACAGGTCTGCTTTTAATGCGGAAATGAAAAAAGATAAATAGATGTAATCAATATGCTCTAGTTGTATTTTGTGAATGAGCAATCATTCTAAAAGAATGAATACCTGAAGAACATAACCTGAAAAATGTTTTGGAACCTACTAAGAATTTCTTTTATTTTTATTCAGGATGGATAGAGTTGAATCTTGAAGCAGTTACGTGCGTTTTATCCACTCAATTGTATATTTTCACAGAATTGATCATCCGTATATCGTTCCGATTTTGTTTCCAATCTTTCAGTAGCAGTTATCTTTACTTTACAAATTACTTTGGCATGTAGGTAAAATGAATACCAGACCGCAGATATACATAGCATATTTCTGATTCAGAAAATATGTCAGAATTGGAGCTTAGATCAGACTTATTCAACGCTGATAACCGCATTAATTTACTACTATTAGAAATTTATGCACAATTTTAAAACACTGATGCTCACTTTTATTTTGTTTTAATTAGGAGTACTTAAATATCAAATGGATTAGACGAACTAAGTTGAGCATTAATATTCCTCCTTTCTCGGGCTGCTAAGAAGTCACTCCCCGTAGGCCTTCCTTAGCTCCACCTCAAGACAGAGTACTAATTCTGTTTGCCAGGTTATCTCGTATCGGAGCCTCGCCACTGATCCTCTTTTTATCTCATTATTTTCGGAGAGAGAACTCTTTCTTCCTCTTCCTTGTATTGGTTAAATTCAGTCGTCTCTGTGAGAGGGATGTTCTCCTTTAAATCGTTCCGGTGACCCCTTCTTGTTTTTTTTTAACCCTTTAAGGTAATGAACCGAAATCTGGATCGTTTAAGGCGATTAATTTATTGCGCTTCTGGGAATTATTCCTCTTTTGAGAAATATCACGATCAACTGCTTCTTGAGATATTTATCTCAATGTTAATCTCGGGTCCAGCCGGTTGTCGAGTTCCTTGTCAGAACAATGGTTTGGGAGGTCGTTTCGACTTACTGTTCCCAGCATTTACAGCCTATAAACAACGCCCCCATTAAGAATTCTGCAATCCCTTCTCGAGGATTGAAACCCTTTTTCGAAGGCTTTCGAGACACTCAACAATTTCGCTGAATCCGAATCTTTGCAAGAGAGATGTGGATCTCAAATGTCAGATCTTTTCCTTATGGATAAAAATAACAGCCATTAACAAATAAAGTGCCGGAGTATCGCTATTAAGGAAATGGTTTTGTGAAAATGTATTTATAAATGCAAGCAATAGTTTTATTTAGTGCGAATGCCTCGTATTCTGATTGCAAAAAATAAAATCTATCTAACATAAGTGCTGATTGATATTTGAAATCTTAAAAAATGTCACTTCAATTTTCAATCCCATCGTTATTACACCATACGACATGTCCAGAGTAATGGAATCCCCTTGTGTACGATAAAATAAAGGAAAAGTGATGACTCTAAAATTCTTCCACAAAGGGCGTAAATACTTCGAAGGTTGGCATTAAAACAGCCTTTATGGACAAGAGTTAAATATTCCCTATCCATTTGCATAAAAACGTTATATTAATTATTCGGAATAGAAATGAAATTGAATCTAATTTTCTTAAAAATTCACGATATAACAAACCTACCTCAATTTACAACCTGATTTTTGGAGTAGGATTCAGTTTTTTCAAGCAATCCATTTTCATTTGGAGATTTGCTGTCTTCCAACGTGGCGATTTCAAAGTATAAGTTTAACTAAATGTAGAATATAGAGAAAGAAGCTGTTTATCGCCATTAATCCTCAATATATACTTAAAAATTTGTATTTTGTATTTTCCTCTATTGTTTTGTATCTTTGTTCCATCTCATCGCTCATGTGTCCATCACTTCCATTTCTGTTTATAGCTTATTTCTGTTTGTTTCTTTTTGTTTGTATTTTATGCACCAGCGATAGTGTGTACATGTTTGTATAAAGATATGCAGCACAATATGTTCATTTAGTGTGTGAGTCGGTCCCTGAAACGAGAAAGTTATCTCCAAGGGACCTAATATTCCTTATTCTGTTTATCAAATTGTATATTTTTGTCTTTTTTGTTATGTATAAGGAATAAAAATAATTATAACTCTAATTCTAATTTTTAAAAATATAGCTTATAAAAAGTAAAAAGGCGGGACACGTATACAAGGAAAACTCTATCCATGCAATACAACATATCTCTACCGGTGATATAAAATAGCATGAAGTACAGAAACAAGATAAAAACCTATGTTTTCAGAGTGATATCCTGTATGGCTGTGAAAAATAGACTAAAGCAGCAGATGAAAAGAGATTAATAGAAACAACAGTGATGTGGTCTTACAGAGAAATGTTGAAAAAGGAATGGAGAGAGTAACTACTGAACTTCTTTGACAAAAGTCGAACCAAGAGAATATGAAAAACTTTGGTGAAAATACGAAGGCAATAGTGATAATTAAAATCAATTATCGGTGCTAACTCTCATTGAAATTTTATAAATTATATTAATGAACTCAGTGTTACGCAACCTTTTAGCCTTCAACCCCCTTTCATCTCACACAAGCAGCCAGATCCCTCCAAGGGTAGGAAATTTTTTATTGTATTGATATTCTCAGATTTTACATAAATACTGCAGCAGCAACATTGTAGTTATTTCCTCTAAGACTCTGTCGGAAGATTTCATCGTAGTGAAATTTGAAACAATTGAAAGTAAATTGCTAAAACGAATTGTATCAACCTACTAGTCCAAACTTAATTTTCATAAATCCCACCGTTTGAGAGTCACAGTATTGAATGACGTCATCATCTTCAGTAATATAGTAGTGTGGAGTGTTTTGTCATATGGGTGTGAATCGTGGGTCTTAAAGAAAGATAAAAGAAAAACACTTGAGACATTTTTGGCGTGGGTGCGGCGTACATAGGAAAACGCAAGCTGGTCTGAAAGGATAAAAGAAGTACAGAAGTGCTAGGGATGATTGGGGGAGAGGGTCTTTAATTGTAGTAATTAAACGTCGACAGAGGAAGTGGGAGGGCTGTATATTGAGAGTAGAGATATTTCCAAAGAAATTATTTGAAGGTAGAATGCATGGAAAAATATTGACGGGAACACAATATAAAAAAAGATGGTAGATGATAAATGGGTGGGATATGTTACCAAGAAATTAATTAAATCTCATTAAAAAGGAAATAAAACCATATGATCCCCACGAATGGCAGAGCTCTAATACATGGAGGAATTCGCTTTGCGAAAAATCATAAGAATTGATCAAAAAATAATCTTTGTAAAAATTTCACCAAGTAAATATGACGCTAAAACCCAATCGTATTTGTTAATAAAGGGGAAATTCAATCGTTTCCATGTTTACTTTTATCGCTTATAACTTTAATAAAAATCTAGAGAAGGATTTGTACAGACATTTCAATTTTTAGTAGTATTTTAGTATAACTAAAGCATTTCGCTTTAAATCTCTAACATTTATTCTTATGAGTATGAAATAAGATTGAACGAAGACTAAGAAATGTAATTTCAATCTGATCTTTCACTAGATTCAATTCAGATGTAGATATGCCCGTCGTCGAATTTTCAGAAGCTATACAGATTTTACGAAATACCATGCATTTTGTGAAATAATCTTTTCATAAAACATTTTCTGTATTTATATAGTACTAGTACGTAGTATTGTTCAAAGAAAATGAGATATTATGTTATTATGTAAGTTATTATAGTCAACCTCAAAATAGTTAATCTCACCTATAAGAAGTTTAAATTTAGGATTAACCAATTTCTTTCGGAATGGCGGAATTACAAACAGAATGGGTTTTTCGATGGATGCCCTTTGAATCCTATTGACCCATTTCCTTTGGCAGTGCAAACTCTAGAGAAAACTATCCGATATTCGTCGAGCCTCGCATTTTTTCTGCATATCCAAAGCCACGGATAAGTCTGAACATGTCAGCAAATATGGATCGAGCATCTTTCTATATCCCGCAGTACTTTACAGAAACGCTTCCATACCTATTTCGGTAATGGATTCAACTGCTTTGCCACGGGTTCTGTAATTAATTCTTCGACCGCATTAGGTCCTGCGGTCTGCTTCGCATTTTTTAATCCGCAGGAGTTCTGAAACACGAGGCCTCCTCAATTTCCAATCTCCTTCGGATTCCCAATTTCCTTATTCCGGGGAATTAAGTAAGAGGAACCCCCGAAGACTCCAACTTCCCGACCTTTCCCCTCCGCCCACTCGAGCGCCCTTCAAATTCACCGAAGGCCGATGATTCAGGAACAAAACCGATGAGAACGAAAGTGAAAGCGACCAAAAGAATCGCGAAAAGTTATTCTCACGAAAAATACTAAGGCTGAGTCAGTCTTTAGCTGAGCCTTAATTATCGTCCATGTTTATTAATTGCCGCACATCTACTACGTTTCCTTTTCCCTCCTTAACTTGTAACATATCATGGTAAATATCTCAGCGAACATGTTATATATTATATTTTTATATAAGATGTTCTTCCTTGGTTTACGTTGAAACCTATTTCTGGTCAAGTTTCACACCGAAATGTATTCCAAAACGTCTTGCTAAATCTATGTTATCTAAAATCACTTATTCTATAGGATGAAATATGGCTAAAAGTCTTCTCTGCAAAAGTCTTCGAACCTTTCCCAAAAATATTAAATGTTTTAGTAAGGGTTTAGGTAAAATTAAAAATTTGACGAATGAACCTGCCGGTAACGAAATGAGAGACAAGTAGGGGATCGCCTGGTAGGGTGACGTACGGTGGTGACTTCGTGGGTCCCGTGGCCGCTACAGTAGCCGTGAAGGCCTATCAGGAACCCCGAAAAATCTTGCATAATACAAGTAACGTATATGCTGATTAAGGTTATTTAAAATTAATTCTGACTTAGCTAATTCACAGCGGTGTTTTAAAAATACATATATAATTCATATATGCAATGCATGTTACTTTTGTAATTATTTATTTTGTTATTACTCTTTATTTATACATGCTTATTTTGTATTTAGTTGGGTTTATTGTATGTATGCGTAGCAATATTTTTTATTTCTTTTTAATTAATTTTAAGTAAGTTAACGTTGCCAACAGTTCTTGCGACTAACTGCAACGGTTTTGTACAATAAATAAATCAAAACAGGGCTCAACCTCATCACTAACATAATTAGTTGGGGTTTTTTAATAACTCCTACGACTGGTGAATGGGTCTGAAGGTGACTCCTGAGCCTTCGGGGGTCTAAGATGACTCCCTCAACATTCAGCCTTTCTGAGCCAAGATGCTCCCTTTACGTAGGAAACTTTTCTCTGGTGAGCAATACCAACTGCGGGCATCTGCCTGATAGAGGTCTGCACGGGCCGGGCCTAGGCCCGTGGGCCCAAGCCCGGCCCGGCCCATGGGCCGGGTAAGCAGGACGTCTTTCGGGCTCGGGCCGGGCTCGGGCCTGGTAAGCAGGCAGTTTATCGGGCTCGGGCCGGGCCTGGGCCCATGAATAATTTTCCATAAGGTTTGCACGTAAATCTAATTTTTATCGCATGCAGGGTTTGTTTATTTTGCAATATTAAATTAGTAAAAGAAGTCGTACGAAGTCGAGACAAGTACCAAAAGAAATGAATTTGAATTAATACTTTTATTTCAGCCGTGGAATATTGCTTTTTATTTGAATTGCGAGAACAGCGATGAAATAAACGAAATATTCCGGGAATCTTCGAGGTTGTAAACAAAAAAATTCTCATGGATAGCCACAGTGATTGTTGAATCAAAGTTAAGGTTTTCACTGTTAAATTAGATAGTGTAGATCAACCCGATATAAGGGAGAACAATATTTTAAAGCGTCACTAGCAACCTAACCTTATTTATAGCAACGTATACTTCTAATATTGGAATTTTATTTCATGAGTAGAAATATAGAATCTATTAACCGAAACGTTTCTACTAGGCATTTAATTATTCAGATGAGTGTTTATTATGTAAGTAGCATATGACGGAGATTTTGTGCGACCGCCAGCCTTATCATACAATGTAAATTACTGCAATGTAGATACTTATGAAGTGATATGTTTTTTCATAAAAGGCCCCTGGACATATGTTTGACAACTTTTTTCGCAAAAGACCATCATGACATGAAATTACTGTCCTTTTTTCAGAACAAATTATCATTTACTTGCTAGCATTGTTTATTTTATTTATCATTTATTCAGTAAAATCACTTGAAAAAAAAATTAAAACTTCTAAGACAAAAAATAAGAAATCATTGATTAATTTTAATTTCATTTAGTTTCTATATATTTTGGCATTGCTGAAGAAGTGAAATAAATATACTGTTTCTACGTTCGGGCCGGGCCGGGCTCGGGCTCGAAAATTTTCTCCTACGTTCGGGCCGGGCCGGGCTCGGGCTAGAAAATTTTTTCCTACGTTCGGGCCGGGCCGGGCTCGGGCTCAACAACGGACGGGCCGGGCCGGGCTTGGGTTAAAATTTTCGGCCCATGCAGACCTCTACTGCCTGACGCCGTCCTACCCAGCGCCCAGCAATTTCTCACGCTCCCAAACATCAACAATTTTAGGTGGGATGAACAGTACAGAGATTGGGAGTTTTGCGAGGCGCTAGTTCGGCCATCTCCAGAATACAAGTTCAGGAACACGGACTGCGGGCGTCTGCTTGACGCCGTTTGCCCGCGGAGCGCCCAGTGAGAACTATTACCCAGCAATAGTTCTCACGCTCCCAAACATCAACAATTTTGGATGGGATGAATGTAACAGAGATTGGGAGTTCAGCGAGGCGCTAGTTCGGCCATCTCCAGAATACAAGTTCAGGAACACGGACTGCGGGCGTCTGCTTGACGCCGTTTGCCCGCGGAGCGCCCAGTGAGAACTGTTGCCCAGCAATAGTTCTCACGCTCACGCTTCCCAATATCATCTCCAGAATGCTTGGTCAGCAACATGGGTTGCGGACATCTGGCCGACGCCGTCCGCTTAGACGCCTAATAATAAACAAATCTATGGAAACTAGATAGATGAGAAAAAATTTAAAGGTGAGAAGAACTCATAGCTTACGGTATTGATGTAATTCTTTCAATTGTGCGGAATTTTCTCGAACTCTTTTGCAATTCGAATGAAAACTATCTTTTATTGTACAAACTTGCTTGCTCTTCTTGTTGAAGATCCTCGCGATGGTTCCCTCGAAAAATTAGTATAGTTTGCAAAGAAATGGAAGCCATAAAGTGGTGGAGTTTTTGCTATTAGTATCACACAGTTAGCGGATAGTTCCCCAAGATAAACATACTTGTAGAAGAATTTCTAAACTGGAAAGAGCAAGATATTTGCAATGAAGATTTAAGAACCCTCTAAGAATTGCCGTAGAAATGCCGGAAACCAACGCTCTTGTTGGGAGAGGAAGAGGAAGCAGTGCGATAATTACTTGCTTCAGGAGCAGAGCGATTGGTAGCCTCCAGACGTCCGACATATTTGCCATGGATGTCGTTTGCCAAGTTTTTTAGAATAAAAGAAGGAAGATACTCAAATTTCTATTACGAATGTGCGTTTCAGGAATATTTTTCTTTATAACTGGCAACAAGTTATACAATAGTCTTAAGTTACACAGCATAATAATCGGGAGATAAAATGAAAAGTGTATACATATTCTAGCATTTATATAGATGGAGGGAAGGAAGGAAGTTTTCTTAGGAAACTTTTCGTTAGCAAAATGCACTTGAACGCAACATCGCATAAATGATTTCTTTATAATTGTTAGGCCTCTTCACACACCAGGTGGTAGGGTTTCTAAATGACTCCAGATGGCAGCCTCAGCATTGCAACTTATCAATCTATCTAACCTATTGTGACCTTCAATTAAATCAGGCTCAAAGTCGGCTCCTTTATGAAATTGAAACCCAGTCAATGCCGGTAGTCAGCAGTCATACCCTTTACAGTTTCTTCATAGGTCTGAGTTTCATTTACAAATATTCGTTTTTAATATATCTAAATTGAGTCTTCTTTAACTAATTTTAAATAAACAATTAAAGCCAGCTTTTCCTTCCCACCAATAGCTGAATAAAAAATGTCATTCGGAAACTAAACTTACGATATATCAAAGCATATAATACTGCTGAAGTACAATTATGCTAAAAGGTTTGCTCTTAACATTTTTTCAAGTTTCAAATGGAAAAAATATTCGCTTAAATATAGCGTACACTGTATATGTAAGTACGTTAAGCAAGGAAATTCGGATGCATTAGTATCCAAGGATATTTTGCTCTCGACCTTGCCCTTAAAATCTGCGACGGTGTATCATCATCTGAAACGTTCTCGTATCCGTTTGCTTAATTTTTTTCAGTCTGCAGCGAACATGGAACCGCTGCGTGGGCGTAGATTCTCCGCAGTAGGTCATGGCGAAATCAGAAGTGGAAATTTTCGACCACCCTAACATGCGGTAGGAAACACATTTTCTTTATAATCATGCAGCTTTCTTACCAATCCTCCACTCTCTATCATTACCATTGTGCTATCATTCTTTTCGTTAATCGTATAATAACGGTTGTTATCTATTACAATTTCTTTTTTTTAAGTTCGTTTTCATTACTGAAACAATTTTTCGAAAGTCTCTCTTATTTTTTTGGAAACATGAGGCAATCTTATCTCTCAACGCGGGCAACTTAAAGCTCACGAGTCCTATATTGCTCCACCCTGTCCTTATTATATTATCCCAGCCATATTATCTATAAGAAACACAAAAAAGGACGTACAATTTCAGATTTTTTGGTTTGAATGACGTATCGTAAGACGTAAAGTAAAGATTTTAATTTGATAAATGGTATGATTGCATTTTATGTGCATATTAGAGGTCTACAGGAGCCGAAAATTTCAGCCCAAGCCCGGCCCGTTCTTCGTTGAGCCCGAGCCCGACCCGGCCCGGGCGTTGATACTAAAGTTCGTTCTCAAGCCCAAACCGAGCCCGAAATTCCCATAAATCGCCCTGTAATAAACTGTTGTGAATTGTGAAGAAATGCATTTTTTAACCCTTCACGAAGACCGAGCATTGCGTTACAAATTTAAGAGACTTTGGCCGTTATGCAAGAAACTAACGCCCTGTAAGAACGAATAATTCTCTCCTTCCCGAATTTTCCGTGGGCCCGACCCGAGCCCGATGGACTGCCTGCTTACCAGGCCCATGCAGACATCTAGTGCATATGTATTGTGTGAAATATTTTTTTAAAGTTGAATTTAACTTCCGCCATGCTTCATCGAGAAATCTGCAATATATATATATATATATATTGATCCATGCCTTTTTGGCAACTATTCAGTTTCTTCATTTTACATGGTGGGAAATTTCCTTTCCTTTGCCTTCGTACGTCATTCGTACATATTTCTTTATCTCCTCATCGATTCAATGTATTATTTCTGCCGAAATGTATTATTCAGCCTCACTCCCGAGGCGGCCCTCTCCGTTTTTTCCCAACTTATGACTCTTCCTCCTTTTCCTTTGATGGCTCGGAAAATTGCCTTTTCCATTCCAATCGTACGTTTTTCTTCTTCGTCTGCATTAGTCATATCCGTCGCAGACGGGTTTTTAGAATATGGCATCAAAATGGCTATTTTCGGTTCAGAGCAGAACTAGAGTTAGGTCGATAGTTCAAAAGGAATTCGAAGACAGAAATATCAGAATATTTTACGGTTTGTCTTTTTATGCTAACGAAATCGGTCCCGACTGTGATTAGTGATACAGCTCGAATCTATTGGAATTGGGATTACGAGCGTTTATGGATCCTCAGCCTCTTATCTGTGTTGGTGTTCACACTATTTATATTTTCTCAAGTGGATAAAATGTAAAAGAACTTTTATGTTTCTAAACGAAATTCGTTTCTGTGACAGTAAAAATATGTTTTCTGGTTACGCCAGGAAAGGAAGCCTAAAGTTCTTTATATCAATATGAACTACCGGTGGTCGATGTTGACAATGCAGTAACTAATTACTGGCTTCTAACGATACTGATGGTTTTGTAAAATAAATACGAAATGTAAAAAAAATATTTAATTCTAATTCTCGTAACACTGATTTTTATACTCATCATATGCCAAAATTATTAATTAAAGCGTTTAAATAGAGTTGCAGTAACTTACAAAAAATACATGTGTTGGCAAGTTGATTATGTAATATTCACTTATGAGTTGACGCAAGGAAAATTTATGTATTAAATAAGTAACAAATACTTCTCATATTTTCTCAATCTGCCCCTAAGGGTGTACCAATTCTCTCAAACGTCTGCTTTCATCGCTTAAGATGTGATGAATATCATCGATTCTCTCCTCCAATCTTTTACTACTCAATCTTCGTCAGTGGCCACACTACGGCCCTCCCCATCCAATCTCATACCATTTCATCTCGAATATCGCATGAGAAGGGCTACTCTCAGTGGTGAACCGGCAATCATCCGAATGATACTTTTTCGCCTTCCCACCCACAGTTACTTCGCTATAACATTCCTCTTTCATCAGTTTCAGATTCATTCAATCTGCCAAATTCTGAGACGTGTTATTACCTAAGGATATTTTTGTAATAAATCGTATTCCTTTATTTTCTACTGTCATGACTTTTTTTTGCATCTGGGAGTATGAGAGCGATTGCTAAAATATGAACATTCGACCTCATTAATTGAACAAAGACAGGAGTATCTCTGCAATCTGTCGCTGTTACTTAGTAAGCAATTTATAAATTAATCAATTTATTTAAAGAAAATAGAAATACGGAATTCTGCTCTTAATATTCCGCTACTTGTTCGAGAAGGTAATACCTAACGGATTTACTGAAGTAGCAGGCTCATTAAAATATCAAGGATTCCGCACGAAAAACCATAAGTTCGATTTCTACGGAAACATCCAGCCGTTGAAAGATATTTGTGTCGATGAGTTGGTTGTATTTCTTCGTTAATTAAGCCTTATTATGTGTAATTTTCTTCGATAATTAGATATAATAATATTATAATAAAATGTATAACATACTAATAATATAAACAAGACAGACTCAGGTTTCACTTCGTGGTATTTTCTAACTATAAACAGATTCACAATAAAAACCTTTACTACACCCCAAGAATATTATATATATATATTTATAAAATTCTTCTGGTGTAGTAAAAGTTTTTATTATGAATCTGTTTACTAATAATATACTTAATAATAGACCTTATAATTAAATCATTATGATTTGGCAACATCTCTCTCAGCGCTGAAGGTCCATTCATTTTCAATTCCATTCATGAAAGACGTATTCACGAGAATTTGGTATCACCACACATATATCCGTCGTCATTAAAGATTTTTATGTTTATCTTCAATGAAAAAGTTTGAATTTTCGAGAAAAGGAAGTTCCAGCCTCGTTTGGCGATTGTTTTCTGGTTTTTGAGGACTATGAAAGACTTACTGCTGAAGGAATATTCCATAATATTATACTGCTGAAGGAATTTTCCATAAAAAATATTACGTCTAGCTTTTGGTTTGATATATCTAGCATAGTGTCTCTGAATTTGATTCTCTCACACCATGAATATGATTTAGTCGTAATGATAAAGAAAATGTAGACTTATGTTTAGATTGAGAATGACATCAATCGATATCTGTGCGACCGAAAGTCAGAGCTGGTGTAAGGGATGAGGCGACCGCTTCGGGTAGTACACTTCATAGGGCGGCATATTTAGAGTGAGAGCATTACCATTGCGGATTTTTGTTCAATAAATTTGAGCAATGCATAGCCGTTCTGAGCTGAGATATTTAAATTGCGTAGTTGTTTTTCATCATCATCGAAATTTTAAAATTGTGATTGTCTCAGACGGTGTCTGATTTTTTTATGGTCGAATATCCTCACGTTTTGGTGAGGGGCCATTTTGACTCAAGTGCAAGGCAGGCAGCAGTTCCCACTCATATCTGAGAAAGCAGACGGCGAGATATGAAAAGTCTCTTCTAATCTAGCATCCTCGACCAGATTGTTTTGTCTGGACCCTCGACTTAAGTATCCTTTATAGGCGCCCGTCTCAAATCATACCCTCAAATCCATTTTTGCACTCACAGCCAAATGCGTCGCCGCACAATCCAGCAACTGAGAAATCAACATTCATCTCGAGGAGGAGTTCAGTTTCAAGGAGAGAAAAGAGCAGTATTAGTATTTCCCGCTTTCCCCTTCCTTGGCGCCATTCTTAAGAGCAGGCATAGAGGTCGACCATTAGTGCATGACCAATGTTATGTCTTGCTGACTTTTTTGCCTTTCACACGCACGAAAACTACAAAATCCCTTACGAGATGAGAGGTCTTTCAGCCGAAGATGAGGTCAGTTTGGATGAACTAGTTTGATGAGGGAATGATGTTTTATCAAATATATTGAACAGTCCAAATGTGGTGATATCAGTGCACTAAAATTTAAGAAAAGTTTTTTGTAGAAGAATGGAATGCTTATGATTTCAAACAATTTATCATATTTGACTAATAATTTGCTCAGACGATAGAAGTAACAGCAGAAACTGAACGTGATCATCTGTGTATTTATTTATTTGTTATTAAATATAGTATGATGTGATGAGAATACCAGCAAAATGAGTAGAATACTCATCAATCGTAGATTCTTGAAAAAATATTCTTGAGGCTGGATTTATTTTACGAGATAGAATATTAGGTGAATTCCATTTAGGAGCGATTCATTCAGCTAGAAACACGAATGTAACTAAGTGAGTTTTTTTATGACATTCAATCTTCGATCCATACCGATTAGAAATTAACAAAACTAAATTTCATTGGTAGGTATGTCAAGATCTTAAAATTTGCGGGGTAAAGTTTGAATTTAATATTGTCAAAAATATTTTGATATATTTTATTTCGCTCAAAATTCTGTGAACTCTTCCTGTGGGTCTTGCCAGAGGAGAAAGATCTCGTCAAAGTTCAAATAAATCTAATCTAATTGAGGTTCTATAACGTCACAGAAAAGATTGACATAACTGGCATTAGTGTCCATCGAACATGAGGTTGCGACAAATTTAAATTTAAAGGACATTTTAGTCGACTTTTTTAAAGAAAAAGGGTTTTGCTAAGCATAGTTTACGTGTATATTATTTTTTCTTCTCGTAAATAAAGAAGTTTATTGTTTGGTCATTGAAAATCATATTTTTGTTTGTGTTATATATTTCATATTTATGTTTCCTGGTTCTCCGTTAATATTAAAAAAGGCATAAATTGCGCTTGCCTCAGGCGACAATTTTTGACGCATCGACCCTGCTGAAAATGATGGACCAACTCATTCGCTCACAATAAACATGAAATTGAATTCCTTTACATCGGTGGATAAAATTTACATCGATGAATAGCATTTTCTCCGAACATTTCATCAGACCACAGCATTTCTTCCAATAGAACTTATGATTTTCAAGTATTCTAGAACGCCTCTATTTTCTATAAGTCAGAGATTCTCATTTTGTAGATAAACTGGGGTTTGCACCACTGCCACACGCCAAAAGGCGGCTCTCAGGGATGTAGATGAAGAAGGATTGATGTCATCTCAGATCAAATAATCACTTCTTTTCTGAAGAATTGAATCAAAAGCCATTTCAAAAATTACAGCTCTTACGTCATAAGGAAATAATTTGGCGATAGAAAATAATTCATGAAATCTGAAAGGAAATAGATGAAAATAAAAGAACAATTTGTAGTAATTCCACAGAATATATTACAATACACAACCACGAAAGGTCACGAGGGTTCACGAGTATATATACTCGTGCTCACCTTTTACTGTACCAGAAGATGGCTTTTAAAAGTTGAAACCGGTCGTGTATTGAAATGTATTCTGTGGAATTACTATAGAGTGTTCTTTTATATTCATCCATTATGGAATTCCACCAAGTAACGGCCAATACCATTCAAAATATTGAAAGGAAATAATTATTGAAGGCTTTATCAGCTAAAATTATTTTATCTGTTTCCTCTGCAAAAGTAATCCCGTGACGTCCTTCATCTAGCCGTACAGTACTAATACACCGAAAATTAAGTATGCTAATAAAATATTTATGTATGAGGATAATTTGAAATGTTCTAGTTACGGAAGCTATCTTTCTGGCTGTTTGAATATCACGTAGATTTATTTACAGAAATCTTTTCGCGATTGCTATATTTTGTTAAAAGTACTTTTTCCCGCAGGCGATATAGAGTTAGTTATATGTTTAAAGAAAAGTGTTCTCCTAACTTTTCCAAAAACTCCGCCCAAAATAAATGATTCCTCCTGAGGATTCGCGAAAATCAATAGAAACAAGTTCGTCGGTTTACTTTCTCCGGAGACAAGACTTCGTTAAGGATCGTCCGCTCCCAAATCGTTTTTGAAGCCTCCCTTTGCACCTCTCCGCTTTCGAACACGTCGTTTACATCCGGAAGCCGTCTTTTTCTTCCTTCTTTCTTTCCTCCTCTTTACATGTTCGCATTCTTCACCCTCTTATATTCTCCTTCTATCTCCCGTCTCCAAAACCACCAAGGATGTGTTCTCACCAGTAATAATCCACTTCGCTCAACAATCATCTGCAAGATTTCCCTCAAGTCTCTGTCCAAACAAAATGCTCGCAAGATTTTGTAAAAAATCAGGCACGTACTACGTTTGTTCTGAAGATGCTCTGATTTGCTTCTCCACTGTTGGATATTTGTTTATCTAGCAAATTAATGATTTTTGATTAGCACTCTGCCAAAGATTCACGTTACGGTCCAGAAAGAGCCCTAATCATTCGAACATATGATCTGGAGCGAATAGTCTAGTTCAGATTAATTTTTACTAGTCTTGTTTGAGTAAAATACCCATTATTAACTAACCTGAATTTGATTTTCGGGAACGAAACTGTAGGACTGCGGAGTAGAAGAGGAATCAGATATGGATTTTAAGAAAGCCTTTGAGGTTGTGCAGTTCAAATGTCCTCAGGGTTGTGACGTAATTCCCTGGATTATTACATCGTCGAGGGATACCTATGTGGAAACATAAGGTTAACAGATCATTATAAGGGAAAGCCTCGAAGTCCAGGTCTATACTTGTTTTGGTCCTACCATAGTATGCCGATCGGTTAGACGACCTTGAACCGTAAAGGATCTTAATCGATCATCATAGGCTCTTTCTATGAATTCTTAATCTCCAGATACATAAATGTTCAAAATTTTCCTGCCCATCATTTCACAATAACAATGAAGGAGTTAGGCGTAAATGAGATATTAAATGTTAATTTCCATGTGTTGGTATGTGAGATGCAGTATGTTCCTTGAAACTAACAATAAAAGACAGATTACCAAGTCATTTTCCGATTGCTATAAGGACGAAAATACTTGGGAAATGCAATCGAAAACATTCATCGTATTTAAAAAATTGATTGACGAGGAATCCCTTTTATTTTGTTTGGATCGATGATAAGTCAACAGTGGTGCGCACAAACCTCCCTAAAACGGCTTGTTAAAAAATGGTCTGTCCGGGTAGCCTAAATGGTTAAGGCAGCCTCCCGGATAGAGGAAGATCCCGGGTTCGATACCCGGCCCTATCAGACTTTTTTCAAGTCCGTTTTTCTTTGGGATTTTTTCAACAGTGGTTCTTTAAGGAGTACCTATTCATTTAAATATTGACATGTCGGCATTCAAATCCTCATTCATGTAAGATCATTCTAATTCTTTAAATATAGGAAAAAGGCTAGCAATAACTATTTAGAAGTGTTTCAATTATTCATAAAAATCTACTAATAATGTTATTTGAATATCAAAAAAATCTCTTCTGTTAGAAAGTGTAAAAGGAAATAAGTATTACACTTGGGCATCAAGCGAAATCTATGACTCATACCACCGCAAAGTCGAAACTTTGAAGCCAATACTTTCTTTTACTGATAAGAAAAGTATATCGAAAGAAGTCATTCAGTACTTCCTAAAAGTGGCGTTCCTCTGCGATGCAGGGCAGAATGACTGAAGCCCACTCTTTGGCCTGCATTTGAGTGCTGTGTGCCTTTAATTAGTAAATGCCGATATCACTACTGTAAACACGAGAATATTCAAAATGCCGATAGTGAAAATTACACTTTCATCCCAGATCAAGGGATTAAAAAACATTGGAACAATCACTTTAAAGGTCCTAACTTGAAAATAAGTCGAGAGAACTTAGGCTGAGAGAACTAGAGGCTTTGACTAAGTGATTCAAGTTTCTTAAGGTAAATATAATTAAGTTTTCAACGCAAGCTCATCTACAAATTATATTTCATAAGTTATTAATTGCAAGATAAAAGCAAATATCTGCTAAGAGCAATTATATGCGTATGAATATAACATTTAAAGATTCACCATCTCCATGCATTTATATAAGCTTTGGTGGCTTTTTTAAGTCCTAAATCTTGATGGTGAATAAGAAAAATGATTTATCCAGAAAGCATAACGTTGCTCGTTTGTCCAAATGAGACGATAGAGTAAGACCGAAAAATATATTTAAATGTCTAGGTATGGCCATTATATAGGAAGGAGACTACCTTGACCTCCAAACATAAAGTCGAAAGAATAGAAGGACTAGGATGACAATTAAGGGTCTGAGGAAATCATTTGCATGATCCCAGCTGGCTATTCTGAGCACGATAATGCACAGAGAGCCAATGAAAGGGAAAGCAAAATATCAGTATGTATGTGAACACCTTTCGCTTGCTTACGGAGTTTTAGAGTAAATTGGAGGGCCAAATTGCATATTTCAAACACAGAACGTTATGCACCAAAGTCAATTGGTAAGAAACGAAAACAAAACTGATTTAAATATATTATTCCAATGTTATGAAGTTTTATAGCTTTGGTTAAAAATGCGGAAGAAAAAATAATTTAAGAATAGATGATAGAATTATATTGCCATGTGCCTAAAATCCAGAATGGAATTATAACGGAGATGATTTTATGATGAACAAATGCGAAGAATCAAGTATACCCGGAAAAAGTAATTCTAATAATCTTACTATTGAGAACAAAATCACCTTAATCCCAAAATATGTTTTAGGCACATGTTTATGTCCACTTTTGTTTGCTAAATAATAATGAAAAACGAACAACAAAAACTGTGATGAAGAGGTTGTAAAAATTAATTAATATGGAGCACGAAATGCAAAAACTGAAATTTAATTCATCATTAAGGTTGAGATTCAACGTAAGGAATAACTAAGAACAAGGAGAACGACAAGAAATCACCTAGGCTAAGAAAGTGCTCGAAGTCATTCTAAATACTTAGCGTGGGAGTCGTTTCAATTCGAAAGAATATGTGAAGAGCAATAGCGATACAAATGGGTAAGGAGTAATTCCTCCAGAAATAAAGGTCTTCGTCTTCGTGATACGATAAAGTACTCAATAACTAAGTAAAAGTTAGATTATTTCTTTTCATCTTGACTTAAAATGTCAAGGTAAAAAGTCACGATATATTTTTTAATACTATGCATGTGATAGAAAACCAGCTTTCAATTTCAAATAAAAGAGCAAGTGGCCACGAGGTTTGACCCATTTTTAATTCGAACAAAACGTAAAGAAAATCGACTTGCAAACAATTTTCTTTCAAGTTGAGTCATTTACAAGAAAAAACTAAAAAGAAAACAAACAAAAAATAATGTAAAATTTACGATAAGGTTCAACAATTCCCTCAGAGTCATAATGTAATCTGAAAAGAATTCAGCAATTCCAAGTTAAATATAAAAGTTCATTAAGCAAAACCTTAAATCACATGGCCTGAAGGCCAACTTGCAACGAGAACTTAAATAAATAAAATAAATAATTGAAAGAGAAGTTACTTCATAAAGACGTGCATATTTTTTTTTGGTTGATAGTGATATTCTTAATTCAATTTCTCTAGGTCACCTGCCGAATAATAGGATGTCTTTTGATACTTAAAATACGCTCGCCAATATTATAGAATATTGGCTCTTTGAGGAGACTAAACTGTCTACATATTTAGAATACCGAAATGCAATGTATTTTTAAATTCCATAAAATATGGACATTTTTCAAACAGAATTCGATGAAGTATTTAAATGTAAGTTTGACTTAACTATTTATAGATCCAGTCGACCGCTGTCCTCGGGTCTCCTCAGGGGCAAATCCTTTAACAGTCCTCTCCTTTCGAAGCACGAATGACTTATGGAAATCCGAGAAAACTTAATTTCTCAAAATCTGAAAAATATTGAAACATTAAATTAATAAAATCTTAATTTAGTTCAAATTAAGCAAGCATTGTACATTGAATCCTACATCCACACGCATATGTTCACTTTTGTTGGAAACTTTCAAAGATTTATGGGTATTTCGAAACTACTGTGACCGTTACTAAAAAGTACTTGCGATACCTGGTTGAAATCACGCTAATTTGGAAAAATTGAAAAAATTAATGTGACAACAACCAAATTTGCAGAAAGCATTAATAAGATCTTCTTAATTATATACTGAAGCAATCTATTTAGAACCTGAGACCAAAAACTTACTTTTTATTACTAATTAATGCTAAATGGTAGAAACTAAATGTTAGTCAGATGCACGACCAATAAATATTAGCATGCCTACGATATAATGCGAAAACGAATCTAAATTAGCTCATGCAGAGGCGATAATGTCATGCATTAATACTATGCAACGAAAAAACAAAAACCCCGAGACAAATATTCCACTGTCAATATCTGTTAATGTCAATTTACGAATCCTTGACTCGAGCCTTGTTCTCCCGATTGTCGGTTTCATGCTCCCGTCACGACGACGAGCGTAGCATTGGTTCGAGTCCCACTGAAGTCAGAGTTTTCTCCTACATAGCTTTCTCTAAATTTACCTCTCTGTTTAATCTACAGTTAAAGTTTCTTCGATTCGTTATAGAAAGTCTTTAAGGAAACCAAGAAGAAAATTAACTCGTTGAAATGATTACTGTAAATATAGAATTAGATTGTTTAAAGATCTAGCTAACTCAAACGGAAAGACGCGTTTAAAGAAGTAAGTTGCTTCCAATAACCAAACGTAACCTAGATTCTATTTGAATGACAAGAACTAATAAAACTTATTGAAAAGAATTGGGAAACTTTGGCCTCAAAAGCAATTATCTCTTTAAAACAAAATCGCAGGAAAAAAACGAATAAGATATTTTATGCAACTAACCGTTTAAAGGAAATCTGGTCGGCAAAGATCTTCAAATCTTGACATCTTAACATCTTGACTCATTAAATTGCGTGAACTCACGATATTAACTATAATTCGCTTTAAAAAACTGATAAAATCGAAAGGAAACGTAATACTTTAAAAGTTTGACACAATAACTTAATTCCGAATGCAGCGCAAGACGCTTAAATCAGTTCATATTCAAATTAGTAACGGTTTATTTAAAAGACATACCCAACGACTGCTCCAGAAGAAATCTCTCCGACGACTGAGAAAAAACCGTCTGTATAAGCTATGAACAAAATTGCTGTCTTCTGATTGGTCGAATTTGAACTTTTTTATCCTTAGCCCCGCCCCCACTTTCTACTAATTATTTTCGTAAATTCTAATTGCGATTAAATTGCTATTAACTTTGATGATGAGTAATCTTCATAGAATGTAATAATTTTAAGAATATAATTTTTTGCTTTAAGAGTAACATGCTTTAGCATAGAATGAATATGATTGTTGCCTCGTTGCCCAAAGAATTGAGCGAAATATTGGAAGAGTTACAAAATTAATAATGTTTCCAATTAAAAAATCCTTTATTAACGATAAATACTTAAAAGAATTTATATCTGCGTAAATATATTACGTAAAATCATATCCAATCTATTATAATTTGGAACTTCTCGTCAGTCATAAACAAAAGAATGCGATTAGCGCACTATCTTACTTCATTGATTTATATTGTAATTATTCATTATATTTCATGAAAACTATCTTCGATCAAAAAAATACACCTGGAATTCCGACTGCATCGATACATAAGAAGAATAATAATGACCTCTCTTCTTGGGAATGAGTTTGTTACGATTTCTTTCTCGCTCATCTACTAATGGCCTTCACAGCAAAGAAAAATTTGAAATTTTGCGACGTTTCTTATCTGAGTACAGCTATGCCTAAACATCAATAATCTTTAACGAAACAATAAGGGTTCAATTATATTTTACAATTAATATATTACAATTGATGAATATTGTATCCCTAATCACAATTTTGTGAAAGGGTTACCTCTTATTGTCTGCCAAATTCGATAATCATGGGCTTAAAGCAGACTCTACCTTGACAGCAATAATGTTTAAACGCTATAATTAAATATTCCTTATCACTTTCACACAGATCTACCAATCAATAATCATACATTTTTGTTCTTTCCTCAAGAAATTCTTCCTTGTCTTCACGGTTTCAGAACGTAGATTACTTCCTTACTCAATATTTCTGCCCACCTTTTTAATATCATTTTGATTATAGTTGCCTTTACCGTTACGTCCCATGTAATCCTGACCATTGCTTCACACGGCAGACACACTCAAAACTTATACTGGAGCAGTTTTCTCCCCTGTACACAAGGAAATCACAAGATGAACGGCGCTCTTCATACTCCAAAGAATCTTCCTCTTCGGACACTTGACGAGTGAACTTATCCGCCTGATGTCTTAAGCACTTATTTACTCTCCCAATGAATTAGTTTTGTGTAATTTTAGAGTTAGATAACGACCGCCATAGTGAAAACAAGGGAAGTACAATCAGTCGCGTGACAATACTCTTGGAACGGCTTCACGTAATTCATTTTTCATGACGAACGAAAATTTCCAAATGCGCGGTAAAGGTCTATGTGGAGGCCTCGTGGTTTTGTTAAGGTGGAATGTGAAATGGCGTTCTAAAGGTTAGTGATATTCAGGAGCTGAAAATGTTTCATCGATGAGGATTACGTGTATTAACAGTGAACAAAATTGTGTTTTATTCTGGATATCTATTTTACAATGAGAGTGCCACACGTGAAACGTAAGTGTTCTATAAAGAAGATAAAAAATCAATGGCAGCTAAAGTGATCATACTCAGTGATTTCCTCAAATATGTTTGAAAAAGTGTGAAATTCGTGTGATGTGTGCGATGTGATGTCTGTGATGAAGGAATCGAAGCTCAGAATAAATCCATTCCTGCTGGAGCTAAAAAATAATTTTAAACTATGCAAACGTTGCAACCAATTTAATTAGTGAGAGATGTGAATATATGTATAATCTCTTTGATGAATAGAATATGAAATTTTCGATTTCACTACATACATATAAGAAGAGATATTATCTTGTTATAACTTATATTTTTCAACTGATTCTATATGTGTGGATTAAAACATGTATATGATCACGGAGAACGGTACTTTAGTGAAGAAATACTGTCATTTCAATTACGATATTGCTGGATCGAGTGTAATTTAGTCTTGTTGTTTCGTATAGCGCTCATGGAAAGGCATAGTTGTGCACCGATGAAGAATTATTTTAGTGAAGAATCCTTGCCAAATTTCGTAAGCATTTCATATTTTTGCATTTCTCGGTTTAACCCACTGATAAGTTTCGGTGACCATGAAGTCGCAAACGTTTCCGTAGCCAAAATGTCCAGTCAAAAATTCTATACGGCATTCAGCAAGCCCTGAGGCAGAGTTTGCTATCGAAACGTTAGCAACTTCAAGGTCTTCATAACTTATCTGAATGATAAACCGAGATAATTTCATTCAAACTATTCATTAGGACAGCATCAAATCTCAACATCCTTATCTTTCTTTACAGAGAAGGTTACTTGTAGATTAGCGAGTGAGGAATTGTAAATGATATATTTCGGAGAAGAGGAGTGATTAATGTTCTTCTAAGACAACGAAATCATTGAAATTCCACGAGGAGTTGATTTTTAATCAAAGTTAGTTACGGTAATACATTATGATTGATTGTTATGTATATCAATGAAGTAGGACGATGCGCTAATAGCACTCTTTTGTTTATGACTGACAAGGAGTTACGATTTATAATAAATGTGATATTATAAATGGGACCTGATATATTTAACAAAGTAATTCCTTTAAGTGGTTTATCTTTAAAAAATAAGTTTTTTTCAACAGGATTTTTTTATAATTCTGTAACCTTTCCGATATCTCGAGAAATTGCTTCATGGCAACCATCACATTCTATGTAAATATTAAGAAATATTTTATTTCTTAAAAATTTTAAAATTAGATAAAGATTATACCTCATTAAATAAAATAATTTAATTACAATTAGAAGCAATTTAATTACAATTAGAATTTACGAAAATAATTAGAAGACATGGGGTGCGTGGCTAATGGTAAAAATTTCAAATTCGACCAATCAGAAGACAGCAGTTTGTTCATAGCTTATACAGACGGTTGTTTTCTAAGTCGTCGGAGAGATTTCTTCTGAAGCAGTCGTTGGGTAAGTCCCCCGTAATAAACCGTTACTGATTTGAATATGAACTGATTTAAGCGTCTTGTGTTGCATTCGGAATTAAGTTATTGGGTCAAAATTTCAAAGTATTACGTTTCCTTTCGAATTTATTAATTTTCTAAAATGAATAATTTTTAATACCGTGAGTTCATGCAATTTAATGAGTCAAGATGTCCATCTTTTCCACCCGATTTTCTGTTAACGGCATGTTGCATAAATTATCTTATTCCTTTATTTCCTGCGATTTAATTAATTCATTTTCTTCTTGGTTTTCTAAATGACTTTCGAAAACGAATCAAAACATATCCATTGTAGATTTGATGAATAATTAAATAATCTTGACTAATTTGCTTTATTTTAGAGAAAATCGTCAGGAGAAAAATCGGACTTCGGTGGGAGTCGCCACCAATACTTCGCTCGCCGGTTGCTCGTCCGACCTGACGGGAGAATGAAATCGGGAGAACAAGGCTCGAGGATACGTAAATTGACATTAACGGAAATTGTAAGTGGAAATATTGTCTCAGCCTTTTATGTTAGTATAGGCTTCATATTACAAAAGTATATCATATCTAAGAATATAATCTGTGATTTTTTTGTTTATTACTTACATGGACGGTTATATCCTCAATTGCCGAGTTTTCTTCTGGAGCTCTCGTTGGGAAGACTTTTGAAAATAACCGTTTCTGGTTTAAATTTAGGAAATATGTTATAGCATTGGGAGCATATAATCAATTTATAACGTTTCTGATCGAATTAATTATTTATCTAAATCGAATCATTTTAAATAAATTGAGTTCACGAATTTTCACGGTTCTGTCATCTGTCATAGCCAATCAGGATTTCTTGTTAACAATGAGTTACATAAAGTATGTTATTCGAATAACTGTTTTTCTGGCTAAAGTTTTCTACATATAATTCTTCTCGTTATGTATTATCAGTTCATGCCTTTCATGTAAAATCTAGATTTTTATGTTAATTGTAGCAACCAACTTCTTTCATTGCGCCTTTCGTTCAGCGTTCGTTTTAGCGTTAACTAATATTGTGGATTTCATTCGATTGTGCATTCAATATTTTAAATGAGTTTGTTTTTCTAAATTTCATTATTGATTTTCGAAAACGAATCGAAGAAAGGAGATAACTAAATTCATTAAATATTTTTTCGGTATTCTCATAGTAAGTGTTTTGTTTTTTTTAACCAGGTGGTAACGGTCATTGTAATTTCGAAATGACGGATATCATCATTTCAAAGTTAGCGATAAATGTTCATGCCTACCACTGGGCAAAGGGTACAATGCTTGCCAGATCGAACTTCATTGAAATTTTATTAATTTGATTTTTATATTTTTTTCAGATTAAGAGAAAGTGAATTTCCAGGATTTCTATAATGGACTGTCGTATGAGCCATTTCGGAAGGACAGTTAAAGGATTCGTCACATTGGATACCCTAGGAGAACGGTCGGCCGGATCTCTAAATTAAGTAAGCAGAATTCGTATTCATATGCTTCATCATATTTTATTTTAAATATTTTCGCATTTTATGGAATTTTAAAATGCTTTCCGGCAATCTAAATATGTAAACATTTTTCAACCTCCTCAGACAGTCGCGAGAATCTAGAATATTAGCGAGCTGATTGTTATTTAAAAATACAAACCCTTATTATCGGTAGGAGCTCTAGCGTAGACAGGGAATTTAATTAGGCGATTAATGTTAGGAAACTGAAAGGACTTGCATGCTTTATGATGAAGTAACTTCTCAAATTCAACTCTATGGTGGTTGTACTTGTCATGGGTTAGGTGTAAGAAGAGACTTTCTAGTCTCAATCTCGCCCGAATAAAGTTCATTTATTATTATTATTATTAGTTGTACTGCAGTTAAATACACAGTGATGTAGTCGTTGTCAATCGGATACTTTTATCTTTACCGAAATAATTTAATTTGAACGTAACGTCTGTTTTTGATGTTTTTGATGAAGCAACCTTTCATACTTTTCTCATGCATCAATAACATGAGTTATTTCATACAATAAATATATTTCTCGCAGAAAACTTTTCTTTTCTTATGTTTAGTAATCATAATCTGCCTGCAGTACTAATATTTGTAATATCTCATAGAAATACACAAGAGTATACATCATACATAGATTTTTTTATGGCCAGAAATTCAATGAATTACAGTTGTTTACTGTTCACGTATAAGTTAGGCCATAAATATATCTGATTTTAACTTTAACTATGCGAAAAATACTTTCAAAGTACAGAATGATAAGACACTTATTAATTTTCCATCTTTCATTAAGAAGTATAGGATTCATTATAAGTATGAACTTGTAATATTTAACACGAAATAGTTGAATTGTTTTCAAATTATATTATGAATCACAGGGAATTCTTGAACCTTTTCGTTGAGTTCAATTTTCCAATCTTTGTTTTCTATGTAGCTTTTCATTTTTAAAGATACAAGCAGGGACGTGTAAAACATAGTTTATATATCGACCTTTTTATCGTTTTTTTACGAATTACAATTGGGACAATCCTCAAAAAAATAATATTTGTTTACCAAATATTAAGTTTGGTTTTCGTTTCTTATCTTAAGCTATTGTGCATCACTTCCTTTGTCACAAATATGCGGTTTCACTTTCACTTACATGTCTTACTCTTAATCTCTTCAAGCAGAAATGAAAAGTATTTTCGTAAATACCAGAAAATTATTGCGATTTTTCTTTTCCTTTCCGTTGTTTTCTCGATTAAATTGTTCTCAAAATATACAGGCAATATTTCGTAAAGAAATCCTTTAGACTCGATGTGGGGTTCCTACCTATTTCAATATTTAAGCCTCGCTCTTCACGGTTCAAGGTAGCCATTTATTTACCTTGGGCAAATCAAGGCATTCAGATGAGATTTCCCTCTTTCTGTATTGCATCAGTTAGGTGATACAATGTGGTAAAGTGATATTTTGTTTTGGCTTCGGTTCATACATCACTGTTCACCATTAGGATTCCATGCTTCAAAACTTAATGCCAATAGCAACTTAAATGTATGCCAAACGTTTCCCATGGCGTAGACTGGAACATAAGGTCACTCCTCATTTTTTTGCAAAGAAAGTAAACGCATTTGATTATAGTGGAGGTTTTGAGATTTTTCACAGGCTTGACCTTTTGGCAAATAATGTTTCTGCCTTGTAAACCATAAATTAGAATAATCATTTTTTCAGTAACTTATTTCGTCTCAAACCAGGCATCCCTTTCTGTGTGAGATACTTTACGGCGTGCAATGAATAGCTGTTATCCATCACATGAATTTTCACTCTCATTAAAACGAATTTTCCTCCGAAAGAAGATAAATAGCAAATCTTCCTCAATATGCTTCAGTATCTTTGTTTTGCGTACACGTAATCAGATGTGTATGACGAATTTTAATTATAGATGAAGAATAACATTCTAATGTTTTAACCTGTCATTTATTACTCTTATAAATATCTTAATGGCCCTTTGATTTTTTTACTTTTGCAATTTAAACTTTGAACTGGTATTACTCCAAATATTTTCACAAAACAATGATCTTTAATTTTATCGAACAGACAACAGAGAAAAACAGTTAAAATAGTGCGATGCAATCATTGGAAACTCAGTTGAATGTTAAGTCACTTGTGAGCCATTTCAGTGTGTTGATACATTAAAATATTCCATAAATAATTAGAATTCTTACATGATAATCAAATTTAAAGGACTTTTAATGCTTAATCAAAGAAATTAATAACCGCAATTTATGTTTCTTTAGCACTTCTAGTAGAATAAAACAATGGTACAAAAACTTTTCATCTATTCCCTCTTAAAATTGCGATATCGGGAGTTCACTTTAAAAGTTACACGGGACGCATGTTAAAAGCAAAGCCGAAGAAGCCTCACAGTCTGCATTGCTGGTGGGAATTCTCAAGAGAAATCTCGGTTGTTGCCTAAGCCATGATGAATTTCGCAGCCTCGGTATCTTCTCCATGATTATAGCTTTTACTTTGCAACGCGTGATGTCAATTTGCTTTGGCATGCACGTTTCCGTAACTCATGATTTTATCCGATACTCATTTTCCTTTTTTATGTAGTTCATTAGCTATTACTATTTCTATATATAGCTACTATATTTTACTACCTGATTTCATTTAAAGGAATTTTTTCTACCGTTTCACTCGATTTTTCCTTTGGAAGGGGTCCAGATTGGGGTATTCTTCTAAATAAGCAGCTAACAATAAGTATTGAGGAATCGGAATCAGGTTAATCGGACGAAATATTTTGCTCCGAAACTTGCTTTTATCATACAATTTTTTAGCAAAGGTAGCCTTACGGTTTAAGCTTTGCTGAATTTCATCTTTAATATTTAATTTTATTGTTGACATTTTTACTGCAGACCTCATGCATATTGCTGTTATATATAGCAGTTTTCACAGAATATGGTTTAACTTCAATTTTTTATTATTAATAATAAGGATAGAAAACGCAATCAATGCTTATCTAAAATATACAAGAATTATAGTAAATGTCTTTTATTCTCAAATATATTTCCGCATGTATGAGACTCTAAGAGAATTTCATATACATATTCTACATTCGATATTTTTATTCGTAAATATACAACTGTTTCTCAATGTTTTTACACTATACTGGAAAGTTATCAACATAATATATAATTGGTATTAGCCAAAAATGACAACTTATGTCCCATTCAGTTAATTGCATTTAACTTGAAATTTATAGCTAAGAACCCATTGATGTCTATCACAAACTAAATTTTCTCGGATAAAATTAAAATTATGTCTCTTTACCTGTTTTTACTGTAGGCCTCACGATTTTCAAAACTAACTTCGGTTATTAAGTGATTTGGAAAAATTTTAAATAATGTTTTGTAAGGTTTCTTTAGAGTTACAAAGTGTGATAATGTTTCTAGTGGAGAAATAATATTAAATTAAATTTCGATTGCTTATTATTTAAATACGTACTTCTGATCTTTAAAATTAAAATTCAGATGTATCGCGTTATGTCTGTAGACGAATTTCATTCATACTCAGAATTTCTACGATTAGTTAATTTTAAATATCTCAAGAAACCATTGCTATAATTTTAACAAGTGTTAAAATAAAAAGTCCAATACAGTGAAGAAATGGGTAAATTTATGTCAATACATTTGCATCATATATACAGATAAGTTGCAATGTTAATTTACATCAATGTGGACACTCCATTGTCGGGAACGTGTACAATGTACACACATGTATACACTAAGATATATACATATGTAAATATAATTAAGTTAGCAATTCCTCATGTGGAATTTCCGATATTAATAATTTTATTTGTTTCTTTAAAGGGGACACAGCATCAGTATCTCCTGATTTAGAGCCGAACTTGTAAGTACTCACAGTCCTCTCCTCCCAGTCCCATTATTCAATATGCATCACAGACTCTTTATCATCAAATGCATTTCATTAAGTATAGATATCTTAGATAGAGGCAATGTATCCATCTAAAATAGAAGTATGATGAGCTAAAGCATCATTGCAAGATATTTTTGTAGTTAATTAGTTTTCAATCTCTGACTTAAATTTTGTGACTATTAATATAAAGATAAATTATTTAATTATGAAAGTTTTTAAATATAACCAAATATTCTGAATTCCCCAAAGATAATTCTAGTTGTTTGCTTCCAATGTGTATTTTAACACAGTTAATGCAGGATTTGGTGGCTGTAGTTTAGAAATAAGGGTAAATTTATTGAATAACTACCTACTCTGTAGGGGAAGAGGGAATAATGCCTTATTCCTTTCAACCCTAGCTGAAAGGCCTACAGAGGAAGGCATCTCTTGCAGGACCCCTATTTTCACCTTCTTGCGCAGGAGTTGAGTTCTGTCCTCAATAAGCTCCTGTTCGTTTCTTTTGTCTATGAGGTCGGAGCTCGCGGTACCGGTGATAAGTGGTGAAGAAGGGACCCTGGGCATGGGGTGAACTTCATTGCACGCCACTTTGACACGGCCGGGTCCACTCATTAGGGTGTTAGGTTGCCCCTCCCAATCCTCCCCTCCCTTCAACATTGGGCGAACGTAAGGAAAACCGCCAATAACGTCATTACACCTGAAGGAGTAAGTGATGGTACTGCTTATGGTAATAAGTAGAAAAGTAAATTAGATTGAAAGGGTAGATTGTAAACTACCAAGGAATATGGAGAAAAAAATTAGATGCAGTTGGTTCATCAACGCTTTGGATAACCTACTGTAATAACATACGATTGTCTAAAAAAATGGTATGTTTAATTATACTATCGACGCCAACCTGTACTTGAAAGAATTAACATTATAGAGGTGTCAGATGCCACTATTCGAACTCGCGAGAAAACACTTGAAACTCGAAGTAGAATCAAAGTAGAATAAAATAAAATGAGAAGATAAATTCCATCAAACTATCTATAAATGTTTACCTCAACTATATTTTCTTTCCCTCTTCTTTTGAGATTACGTTACTATCTTAATTTATTTTTATCCAGCTATTTTTTATATTGTATAGCAATACAAAATCTTCGATTAACCTCTTTGTTAATAATCTTTGTACGAAAGTTATTACTAGACTTCATTACACTTTTTAAGGTAATTAATAAGGAATGGTTGATTGACATTAAGTATGTAGATAACTGACTTATAAGACGATCATTACATACTATTTCTGCTGGTATACAAAGGTTCTATATATTCGAAAGCAATTACTTTTATCTTCCAAATATTGAAAATAATTTTCATTTTCAGAATAATTTATCGTTGACAGTATTCTGATAGTCTTGGATAGAGAAAGATTGATATTTGAATCGTACTGGAAAAAATAAGAAGATATAAAGATCTTTTTAATGGAAAGTGAAGAATTTAAAGTATTTTATACTTCAGAGAAGTGGTTTATTAATGACATTTCAGGATAGAATTCTTTTGCAATATAAATTATTTTATTAACGCAAGCATTTGTTTTAAAATGCTAGAAAATATTTTGAAGAATGTGAATTTTCTTCTGGGAGAGGTCAGGCTCAGTTTGAAATGGTCGCTAATGATATAAATTACACATTTTTATAGAAAAATAATAAATTAGAAGAAATGGAATCGATAATTCAGGCCAATCATTCGAAAACTAAAGATAATGCACCGCTTATGAATGGAAATTATTCAATACTAATATCAAGCTTGTAGGAGTCAAAACTTAGGGTTTAGTCTGGATGACTAACAATCTTTAGATATCAATAGATTATTGTTATAATCATAAGAAATATGACTTGACGTAAATGCGTGCACTTAAGAATGGGACGAAGCCTCTGATGGAAGGCGACCAGCTTTTTTTCAAAGTATCTTTCGAAGGTATCAGGGATCTTTTATCTCACATATTTATGGAGTCTAAATCCTTTAGGTCATATTCACTTCAGTCAAATTACATTTTTTATCGACTATTAACCTCCAACACTATTTTATATCTGTATGGACGATTTAGTGAGAGAATGTCCTTGTACCTCTTCTAATTTCCAATTACAAGCCTTGTCATCAGGTTTCCATGCACAATTCATTCACGCTCAAGATGAGGCATATCTAGCATATATTTATATCGCTGGTGAACTTTTTCTTCGTTAATATCGACTGTTATCGTAACGCAACAGAGTGTTTTTAAGTTCTCTTCCCTGAAAATTAAGGATGCGGGGTACTACATGATAAAATATTCGTGAGAGTTGCTCAAAGATATTTCTCCAATACTAATTTTAACAAGTTTATACCACGGAGGCTGTACGAATAATTATCTGTATTATATTTTCTTTCGAAGAACTTAACTACTGTACACTTTACAACATTTAGCTCTAACCGCCAATAATTGCATCGTTTCATAAACCATCTTATCTACTCTTTATTTCCCATTAAATTACCGTATCGTTCACTTATATCTTAACTTCACTGTCAGTGAGATTGCTAATTCGTTAAGGTATACTAAAATTCTGACGGTTCTATTACGGTTCCCAGCCCAGGTCACCTTAACCAGCTTAGAGTTAATACCATCAAATACTACTCGTTGTTCTCTTTGGGAGAAAATCCTTTATCCAATTGATAACTTCTGCATTGATAAGAGCTAACTCTAATTTGTGCAATCATTTATCTTCCGAAAAAATATCGCTTACTTTTATAGTATATATTAAAATATCGCGTCGACTTTCCCTTTAATCCCAGCATATTTCAGGATATCGCGAACTAATAATGCTTAAGACAATTTGAAAGGCTGAGAAGATGTTTTGCCAGCCTAAAATCGAATCACTGATAATTTTGGAAAATGTCTTTAGAATATACTATAGAGAGCCACCTCTTATAACGAATCCTATGGCAAATGATTGCCTCACCGCTTATAAGATTTTTTTCTGTCTCTTACATTCCGTTTAGCCAATCTTCCGTCGCATGTGATGACAAAAATTGTTCAAATCATCTGTAGCGCCGTCCACCGCGCATTTATAGGGAGTTATTACTCAAGAGTATGTAGCCAGCGCACTCCTGCGCCTCTGGATATCTGGACCTCCTTAGCGCAAATTTCCGGTTTATTCAAAATCCTTGTGGATTCCATTGGACGGCGACTATAGCGCGCAATGTAGGTTATTGAGGAGACATCTCTGATTTTCAAGTTACTTAAGGAAATTCTCCATACTTCATTCATTTCGATATTCATCTGGAATGAACCTTATACTCTTATATTTCCATATTCGTATCCTTCGAGGATGTAATAATGCGGGGATTTGCCTGTCGCAACGCTGAATAATTAAATTAATCTATTGCAGCTGCAACAAGTTATTCATAAATTTAGTAATTTTATAGAATAAAACTATTCGATGGAAATTAATTTTAATAACGAAGCATAAGACTTTAATGTAATTAATAAATCCATAAAAAAATTTCTCAGTAGCTCCGATAAAGGGAACGATTAAAATAGGTAGGAAACGACAAAAAACTTTCGATAGAGTGTATTTAAAACTAAATTTTAGATGAGTATTCAATCTAGAAGCAGCATAGAAAGCAAAAATAACGCATTGACGCTCACTAGATAGTAAATTGTTGAAGTTCGTTGCAAGTGGCTCAACGTTACCGTGTTTCACGAATAGCCTCATCAGAAAAGCCTTCCGTTTCGGTGAATTTGCTCAGTCGTAGACCAAGGTAACTTTCAATTAATTCGAATGGTGTCAAGCACTGTCTCTATTTGGATCCGGTACCAAGAAATTGCATAATAACTCATTATTTTCTCTAACTTGCCTTATGTCCCATAACATATACCCCCACAACTGTTTTCCTTTCCACCTGCAAACCGCGTAGTAAAATGTAAGTGCACTGTTTGGCCGCTAGAGCAGCGACAGAACATGAGCAAAGAGATTTGCAAGAGACTTTTGCAAGAGACTTTTGCAAGATCTTTCATTTTCTCCAGATTCTTGCTCGTCTTTAATGTCTTATCGCTAGTTAAGCTACTATCTAACTTTCATAGCCAAGTTATACATTCTCAGCACAAATTCTAAACACTAATGTTTAAACCATATTCACGGAACACGAAAAGGAAGTAACTCTAGGCCTCTGGTGAAATTCTTCGATAAACATTTTGCTCATTATTAACTTAATCACTGTCGTAACAAAAATTGTATGTTATAATACAAGGTATACCAATTTTTAAAAGTATTTTTCCCCTTTTCTATCTAAAATTAGTAATCCATGCTTTAGGAAAACAGCTCTTCAGAAATTCTCTTAACAAGAAGTAAAATTTAAGCTCTTCCTGCTCGCGAGAAAACAAAGCTTACCTACATTGTCGATGAGGCTGTAAGAAGAAATAGCATCATGCTATTAAAATTACTTTAGATGAAATTTCTACATGAAATTTTTGGCATTAAATTATCATATAAGTGCTGTAGTTATTACACTTCATATCTTCTCTGCAGTCAACATTTTAATTGCTTTTTTTATCTTTCATATTAATCCCTCTCCTCATTCCTTGTTTTCGTTTATACTTTTGATTCCACCTTTCTCTCATGAAAATATAATGGAAGGGAATAAGATGGCAGTGATATTTGTTTCGTCGCCATAGCACCAAGAGGACTCGTTGCTGCATCGTTCACTTTAGATTGAGCACCGTGTTACACGTCGGTTATACCTCGCGCACTTGATGAATATTGATGCTCGTAAAATGAGGCTTTCTCTCCCTTCGCTCTTTTTTCATTTCGTTAACCTGAATGAATGACTAAAAATTGAGTTACGTCACGCTTTTTCGGCACGATGACGTGACGGAGATTCACGGACGTCTATTTTTTTCGGTGCGCTTTTCAGCTCGTTTTTGTTTCAAATGGAAATAATCGAGCGAGGCATCGACTCTGATCGCGCTTCGGATTAAAAGTCGGGTGTTTTTCGTTTGTGAATGACAAGGGTTCCGTCACAATCGTCTGTTTTAATCGGAATTAACAGCCTCACTGCTTTGCCCCGTGGAAGCATCGGCGTTGGAATCCGAATTCCCATTTTTCTAAGGAGCGCACGAACTCGCGCAAAACGAAATTTCCTCGAAAATCATCGCCGTAAAAAAAGAGGCTGTCTCATCGAATAACTCAACTGATTCACGGGAGGGGGCGCGTCACGCTCAATACCGCGAAATACTTGAGCGCGAAATGCGAGTTTCGAAAATCGCGCGATTAAAACTGTCGGGGAAATTGCGAGTTCTAACGATATTAACTGGAGCGATCGAAGGGACGAGTTTACGCATATCGCGTTAAGCGCATTCCCGCTCATGTTGCTCGTGGTTGGTAGCAAAGTACACACTGCCATACTTGAAGTTTGTTGCATAGAAGACTGAATTTTGTATTGCCATAGTTTCTTGATGATTGGCATACCGTTCATTTGTATTTCGAAACAGGGCAGAGAAATATGTATACGTATATTTCGTGCTAAGAAAATTATACTACGGGCTCCCGTATAGTCATGTGGACAGCGCGTTTGCTTTTGGTGAAAGTAGTCCCGGGTTCGATTCCCGGTAGGAGCCAATGTGCAAAATGACCTAAGCTGTCGAAGCACTTTTAACAATGCTACTACTACTACTAAAATTATACTAGCAGTTGATATGCTTCACTTAAGTGGAAATGTTGCGCTTATGGCTTAAAAAGGTAAGGGAAAACTACCTCACTCCTCATCTTGCCAAGTACGCCCTATTCCCCTCTTCTAGATAGTTAGTTAGATAGAGGAAGTGAAGTTAGACATGTTCCAACCAGCCTTCGAGCTGACAGATAAACAATGATTTCGTCTAGCAATGAACTTCTAAAGATTTAAACGTAAACATTAACTTAACTAAAATACAACATTCTAGGGAGAAATTAGCTCAAATATTTCGATGGCATTTTTCCTCGATGAACTCGTACGCTCTTCCATTTAACGAAAATTTTTAGGTTAAATTTAAAAAGATGTTGACTACTATACCTAGATTCAGTTAATATAAACTTGTTTAACGAAATTCGCTACATTTCCCCACGTTGTAACATACTAAAAGCTATCACTTTCAATTTAAATCTTACAATTCGGCACACTGAAAATTTCAATCGGTTGTATGTAAAGCGATGTAAAATAAGCGGGTATATATAAAACAGGCTTTTTGCGGATGACTTTATCCATAAGTTTTTTATGTAACACTACTTTATGATTGATTTACACATCTGTAAGTCATACTTCAGGTAGGGATATCAACCTTACTCAGGACCTCAAACCCTCCACAGCAAATTTTTGATTACATTCAGTTTATATGGTACACTTAAAGTAAACAATATCAGTAAACAAAAGGAAAGGTTTGAGGTGACTTTGCACATAAGCCTTGCACTCAGGAAAATTCCCAAGGAATAACGGCTTTCCCCGCCAGAAACGGCTTGTTAAAATGTTCTGGCCGGGTAGCCTAGATGATTAAGGCAGCCTCCCGGATAGAGGAAGATCCCGGGTTCGATTCCCGGCCCTGTCAGACTTCTTTCAATTCCGTTTTTCCTTGGGAATATCAGTAAAGTATAAGTGAGAGAATATCTATAAAAAAAGTATCAACTTGCTAATTTAAACTTTTTTAAATCACCGATTTGATTATTTTAACAACTACTCTACAACTACTACAACTACTTTTGAATTATCCGTTAGTAATTCCACTAAAATGATTGAAAATGAACTTAAGCCAAATGATTCTTCTCCAATATAGATCTAGCGAATGAATGCAAAGATATTTTCTCAGAGTTTTTGTTTCCTTTTATGTCAGGCCATTTTAATATCTCGACCCTTTCACAATTCCCCGAATGGGAATAAATTATACCTCAATCCCTTTGGGCAGAGATGAAATAATTATTCACTTTACTTTCATTTCATTCAGTCGTTACAGTTCAGTAATCTTCCGAACGATTTCTCACTGGCTATTTTTCGCTTTCGACATTTTCGCAGAATTTAGCGCATTTCAATTTCCTCTAGCAGTTGTGCGCAGATTTTGTTTGGTGCACCGACGGCGCATATGACGTCGCAGTTTGCGCATCTCCGTGTGCCGCCAGTCCTTTTGATTGCCGTACACTAGGCTTCCGCGCAGTCGCCTCCCTACAGCGCCTCTTGGCTGTGATGAGAGGCCAATTGCCTAACCCCGGAGCAATCCTTACCCTGTCCCATTCCTTTGCCGCTTCACTTGCTCTCTCCCTCAGAGGAAAAAATTCCCGATGATCACATTTATCAAATGGAAGGTTTTTTGTACCGTTGGCCTTAGCGTCGCTATCCAAGAAGTTCTCTCATCCGCAGTTTCTTCCCATTCTTCTGCCGCATCTCTTTTTTGGGTAATTTCAATATTTCTTCTGTGACAAAATACGGGATCGATGGATTCTGTTTCCAACTTAACGGTCAAGAAAGCGAAAATCATGCAGTATGTTCATCCATTTTGTCGTGCTGAATTAAAAAAGCGAGTTTTACTGTTCATTTGAAACATAATTTTCAGTCCTTGAAGTACTTAAATATTAGCAGCTAACGTTGCTGGCTGATCTAAATATGGATGTGGATAGAACGAACGATGAATTTAGCACTTCATAATCACTAGCAATACAAATATGATCAACTAATTCTACCTTAGAGGTTAAATGGAATAAATAAGAAGAAAGCAAAATATGTATAAACTTCACTGAATCAAGCGAGGTGTTGTGGTAATCCATAATGGAAAGAATCTACGAAAGATTTGTACTTTTACCACAAATTTATTTAACAAAAAACAATCGCACGACTGGTTTCGACGATTAATCGTCGAAGAACCAGAAGATGACAATTAATCGTCGGAACAGGTCGTGTGATTGTTTTTCGTTAAAATAAATGTGTGGTAAAAGTACAAATCATTCATAAAATATATATAACCCATATACGGATGATCAGACGTAGAGTATTCGTGAACTCACGATTCACTCGATGAAGATTGTTGATGACAGCGTGTCTATGTAACGTCAGTGCGTAATGCATATTCACATAGTTATTATTACGGCTATTGTGAGACTTGAGTTGTTTGTTTATTGCGGATTATGCGTGCGCATATGTAGGCTATAAAAAAGTGTCAGATATATCCGAAAATCGCAATTCCAATAATATAAAACCTCTGAGCTGGCCCCTGGGTATCGATCCCAAGAGGGGCTGCAGATGGTGCGGTAATACTTCAATAAGAAATGCACGTTATTTTCAATTTTTATTTCTCTGACGAATCACTTCCATTCCACTCCTACTCTCGAGTCCGTCATCCATTGATGTCACGGAAGAAACAAAGCATTAGATAAATAGTTGTGTCTAAGATCCGCGGAATCGTCAAAAGAGAGTTGTTTTTTAAACCAAGGGAAATATATTTTACAACAATTTTTCTCATGTTTATAAATATTTTAAAGCTTTAACCCTTCAAAGGCTACAACTCCGTAGCGACTGACTCCTCAGCGCCACCTTCCGACGATTCTGACCAGAAGTATTTCTAGTTAGAACTATTTTATCATGGTTCTTGATTCCAATTATCAGAATGTTGGTGAAAGTTAGCAATAATATGAAATATCCTACTTCGGAAGAACAATTTTGACAGACGAATGAATATTATTGACCTCAACTCTCATATTGGGGAATATAGAACGTTTATGAATCAGTTAGGAAAGTTTAACTTTCGTTCTGACGTACTGAAAGCAAGGCATTGGAAAATAAACTTATGATACATCAGGGGATTCCTAAGATTTCAAAATTGGTTCGAAGAAGAAGGAATGTATTAGCTGATGAAGGCACATTCTAGTAGGTAGTCATATTTTAAAATGTTTACTACTACTTGAAAAATATAATCAAATTTCGGTTGTGCAAACAGAAAGAAGAGCTATAAGAAAAGAAGTTTTGAGTAATCAAATTTTGAACAGTAAAAAATCTTAAGAACGTCGGGCACACTCGAGGCACGCAATTACTAATTACACAATTACTTCGAGGATTTACGTGTATACTTTTAAGAAGAAATAATTATCCATTCATAACTGAATGTTGACAATAAGGAAGCTGTAAATTTCTAGACAGAAATGGCCATGCAGTGGAAATATTTATTCCCGTAATTATTCAATGAAAACACTTTTACATAGAAAAATCATGATTAACCGGTTATCGACATCTTAAAAACAAGAAATCTCCCAGAAAGTTAGATAAATTCCGTTCATAAAAGTCAACTGCTCGTTTTCAAAGTGGGAGCTCCTGGCACGCCACGCAGTCGCCGTTATATATTTATGGATGCATTTGGATTTAACTAATGTTGACTCGAATAGACGATGCGTCTATTACGCCTTTTTTCCGACCACGACAAACAAATGGACATTATAAATTAACCCACGCATTCTACCTTTTGTGTTGCAGCGATGCCGATTTATAGGGCGCTCTCCTCAAAGTATCTCCCAAACTTGGCACCCACAGTGAGCAACAGCATCCACTATCTTCCAGATATCTCTTACCTATCGACTAATTAATTCTCCTCCGTCAGCTTTATTTCCCTTTTCGTTACGACATTCTCAGCGACACTTCGAAATCTTCCCACTCGAAATTCCTCAGTCGGCAGCAGCCGTCTTTTGACTTCTTCAGACACCTCCGTCGTGATTACACACTCCTCCGCGGATTCGTGACACATCTCTTTTCCCTTTCGATGTCACAGTGCCCACTCCTTCCCGTGATTCCGCCTCCAAACCCTTGTCATTGCTGTAGACTAGGCGCCTATCTTCTACACCTACCACCGTTTTCTCCCTGGACTCGTCCTCTTTCCCGTGACGCTAAACGATCGCTGCGGAAGCCCACTCATCACACCCTTATACGTATCTTGGATCGTGCCGTTCGTGTCTCACGACGTGCAATCAGACGGTAATATGAAAGTATATGGAGATTTAATCGATGTTTTTTGCTCATTTTTGCTGTTGGCCTCCATTTCATTTTGAATGTGATTTGCTCGCTGTTATTTTTACCGGAGATACTTTTGACGAACTTCATATTTTTCATGTTTATTCGTTTCGCCGCTGTTTTTTCTCGCTGCGCTCGATTGTTTTCGCTGTGATGATAATTTTTCACCGTTATTTATATGTTTTTTCATTCCCTGTTTCGGTTTTTATGACTGCATTTTTGCGTAGTTTCCCGCGAGAAAAAAACATTTATTTATGCTGAAAAATTACACCGAGAGTGCCGTCGGCTAAACTCTGTTTGTTTTTCTTTGAATCGCGGTGGTTTTTACATTTTTCTCCGAACTTTTCCGTTACTGTAGGAAAATATTTTTCGCGCGAATTCTCTAATTTTATTCCGCAAACATAAAATTGCGACTGAATATTATATCGTGACAAAAGCTTCTGATTTTGCATTTGGATTGAAAAACCCAACTTTCAATTCTTTGTATGCTTTTGAGGAAAAATATTGTAATTTATATGTCGTGATTTATAAACACGGAATCGTAAAAATGCGGACTGCGGTTACAACGGCCAAAACGGCACGGTTTCGTCACTGTTCAGATGAGCGTACTTTTAACAATTAGGGGCTTTCAAAAAATTAATTTTTGCACTTCTGGGTATGAAGACTGTGAGTGTCTTATTGAAATAATTGCTAAGTTGGACTCCTCCGGAAACGGTGAGAATACATCTTCATCAGTTTCTTTCGGCGGAAATAATTTCATGCTTCAGCCATTTTACGTGTGGTTCCTTAGCCCGCCTGTTTCACTTTCCATTTTTTATGCTTAGCCTGTATTTTTCAGTTTTTAAAGAATTATAATTTAAACCTTAATAAGTCATGATATTTAGATTCTATTCTATAGGAGCGCTTAAATTTCCTTTTGGTTCTCTGACAATTCGTATTCTCCAGTAACACTTCAGTATTTAATTACGAATTAAACTATATATGCTCGTATTATACTATAATATGTAATATTTCATTATTACACCATTTATTTTAATTTTTCGATTCGCATTGGCAGAGTATGCCCGTTGCAATTTATTAGTTCTGATGTAATCCATTGTAACTTTCCCTAAAACTTGTTTCCATAAATTTTTAAGATTGAGAATTAACGTTCCTGATATCTCTCTTATGAAGCCATCAAAGTTTTCCATCTAAAGTTAGCAAATCTATTTAAAAGAGGACATCTTTTATTCTCTTCGAAATCGAAGCCTTCTTTCTCAGTTTCCAAATTTAACCTTCATCGTCGTATCCTTGGCAATTCACATCTTTTTACTCTATAAGTGAGGACTTTCTCCAAATATACTGATGGTCCATTCGATACCAAAGGAAATGAGTTAATTCATCGTGAGCATTTCCGCCCATTGATCTTGATTTCAGTTATCGCTTCAAGAGTCCAGCTGCCTAACAAATACAGTCTTGAAAACTGAAATAACAACTACAATATTAATTCACAGTAATCTGTTGGCAATCACAGATATATTCAATATTTTATCCTTTGTCGATAACAGGCGTGAGGATGTTGAGTAATATGCGGATATTGGGTATTGACAGATTAATCGCAGCTTCACTAAGGTTTCTGGTGTATATAATCTACTGATTATTCCTCGTGAGGAAAGAGTCACAGAATATTCCGAACACCATCAAAAATGAGATCAACCGATGTACATTTCGCTGTCTGACAAACAGCATTATCAAGGAAACACTGGTATCAGTCATATATTCTGCGACTCTTTCCTCATTCACAGCCATCAGCGGAATCCTCAAGATAATTATTCCTCGTGTTATCTCTGTATAAAGAATGTTATTTTCTGGAAGTGAATATCAAGAAAGTTGGTTACAATAGAGAATAGTAGTAAACAGAATCATTCTCAATCTCGCCCAGGAAAAGGCATTATTCTTGCAAAATCAATACGGTCTGTTTGATAGATTTTAGCGAGCTCTGTTGAGAAATCTGTTGTGCTACCAATGGAATCCTCTATCGGAAAGAGTTAAACATTCAGCTGCCGTTCACTGCAGAGTTTCCGCATATGGACCCTCAACAAGTCATCTTTCCGTATAAGACGACGCATTAAACAAAGAAAACCAGACATTTGCGAACGACGCTCAATATCGAGATCTGCGGACTTTTGAAGCCTTATAGCAGTTCGCCTCAATTTTGGACCTCCCAAATCAGGCCCTTTCGATTCCAGAGCATCATTTGGCCATCCGCAGCCTTATATATTTCCAGTAAGGGGGTCTTGAATCCCTCCTATATCCCCCCATTTACCCCTTTCTCTCCCGCAGTGTCTTAGCTGCCAACCCCTCATTTCTTCTTCCACTCATCTGCATCCCCTCCACCCACCCGCCCTTTCACAGACGAAGGACTCCTTATTGCCACTTTATCCCCTCCTGCGCTCCTTTTTCCCACGTCTCTTCCAATATTCCTCTCCCTTAACAATCTCCGCAAAAAAGCGGTTCAAGTGTCAGCGGAGCGAGATGCTGCGAGGTTCTTCGTCCAATTCGCTTCGTTGGGTTTTTTGTCGCATTTCCTCGGTTTTATGAAATTACCCACGCCCGCCGTCAATGCTTCGAGTTATCTCGGAGATGCTGTTTACATCTGCTGGGAAAGAAGGCGAAAAGGAATGAGGTTTTATAATCGTTACTCTACTTTTTAATAACAATCGTCTTTGTTTGGGGCGAAATTTGGACCTACAGATCCAATCTTACGTGTAACCAGCACAAACACAGACAATTCATGTCCAAACAAGGATTCGAAGTGAATACTTCAGCGTCGCTAGTCTAATCCACACTTCACCGAGGTCGATCGGTATGTACATTGAGGTATAGGTAAAAGAAATTCAGAATTCAATAATGAGATGAAAATAAATAAGTGGAAGATAAAAGTTCCCCATTACTTTTACGTGAAATCATTAGTTGCGGAACCATAATGGGAAAGGTGGGACCCTAAATATCCTATAGGACAGAGGGGTTAAATCTTTATGTCAATTGATATCTTTCTATCATTTCCAGACATAAATGCCTGCCCAATTTACATTTAAATACTTTTATTTCTTCAAGAAGAAATGGTAAAGAAAACTTTCTTCCCGTCTTATCCTCGCAACTCCTCCTTCGTATGTACACTCCTGGCCAAAATTAACGCAGCAGCTCCCTAGCGATCCTTACGGCCGGTGCTGCGTTAATTTTGGCCAGGAGTGTACAATTTCGATGCAAAAAAAACTTCACAAATATGACAGATTATAGACAAGTTCTATTTAAGCGTGTCCTACTGGTTTTATATGCGACTCAATGATTTCTTATGAAACCGAATGCGAACCCTTCGATAAAAGAAAACTTTCCCAGTCCTCCTTCTGAGATGTAATCCCAAAAATTCGAGCGAAGTGCAATTATTTTATATATCTTACATTTATAATGGCCCATATAATCATCTTAACTGATAATGGAGACAATCAAGACACAGATTTTTGATGATTGGGAAATCTCCCAATCTACCCCCTTGGGTGAATTACTAGATTCCATCCAGGAAAATGATAAATATGCAATAGCAAAAGTAAATAGCCTTCCAATCCACACCACTGTTGCCCTAACAGTAATGCATAGCATTTATTTTGGAAAAATTTTTGAATTTTTTACTGGGATTGAAAAAACTTTGAACCATGATGTTTCTAATTTGGATAAAAAGGGATAATGACGTTAATTTAAAAATTGGGAATTCTGCAATGAGGAGCTTTACAAACCAGTCTTCGATGCGTTTAGGGTAACCGTACTAATATAGGACAGAGGCGCGATCTTTCTCGAAATGGAGCCATTCCAAAAAATCCAATTATTCGATCGCTCTCATGTGTATGTTGATATATACGTAAAATAATCCTAATCGATTATCATGTATAAACTCGATAGCTTTCTACGTTTACATGCCTAAAATCTGCCTTCAACTGTCTGGCTTCCGAATTTCCCCCCTTTGGACTTGAGACTGCGGTAGGTCGATTCTACTGGAGGATTCTTGCTTCTCGAAGAAGAATTCCAATAGCGAAAGCCCACGGTTAACGATTTCTGAATATTGTCAGTACTGTGGGGTGTGTGTGGCGACGGCTTGAATATGATGAGGGAGCTGCAGGGAATTCGCCCCGTGGGAAATTAGCGCTTCTGTCCGTTGAGGAGATATTGGAATGTCCTGGAACTACGGGATTAAGGGATGCGGGGCTAACTTATGTAGCAATCCGGCGAGACGCGTGGGGATAGATCCCCTCCTAGACACATTCTAATTCGCGTCCAATTTCTTAAATCTCTGAATGCTAACGATGTCCCTAACGATGACGCTATGGCTTACGTCACCACGGACAGATGTCCACTTTAGGATTTAACACTCACACCACCAAAGTGGCTCTCGCATTCCACTATGCTTCGAATTCTTTTTGAATCAATCATTTTAGTAAATCTTATGAAAACGTCTATAGTAGTTCTACTTATGACGAACTGCTCTCAATTCTCATCCTCACTTCCTCTTCACCCAAAGCCTTAATTTTCCTACCTCGTGATTCATACTTCACTTCTTTGTTGCTTTCTGTTGGTAATCACCTTAATTGGTCCCCCCTCCCTCCACTCATCCACTCCCTTCCTTCCCCCTCTCTTGCTTATAAATGCCTTCTTCCTTCCTTTTTCCTCAGCTTGAGAATGACTATTACCAGCTGAAACTAGTCGAAAACGAAATCTTCTGTGGATTAGAGAAACTTGCATTATTTGAAATCCTTGTTTTAGTCAAAATCTTTATCGTTTGTTCTCGATTGTTTTATGTTTAATTGCAAGAAACTACTATCAGTTCGGATCACACTTGATGCTCCGCCAATGGGCGACATTGTATTTTACCTGTTAGATATTGCTATTTAATTGAAAACACAAATTTGCAAACAGCATTCAGTATGTAACTGTGCACTGACCTCCTATCACCGTGCTTCCCATACGAAAACCAACGGCAAATTGGTAACAAAGATTTAGTAAGTAGTAGTAGGTTTATCAAATAGAGCTATGACAAATGGTAGTAATGGTGAAGCTTCTCTCTGATGAGATTCACTACAGAAAGACTAAATTCCCGAAAGAATGTGTAACTGCAGAACTTACAGCTGATTGTGTTAGAAAAGTAAGCACCGCTCTCAGAGAAAACGGGAAAATGTTACAAGGAGACAATTGATATGGCGTACAATCAATATCCGTTGTTTTTCAGGGGAGAAGTAGAGAAGCCAACAGACGTTAGAGTTAGTTAAGGATATCGATGACTATAAACCCTTACCAATGGCGACTTGCAGGGTGGATATGTAAATGTTAATCCCAATCGAGGTTAGTCGTTGCATCGATTGTGATAGGTGGTCAATTTCGGTCTCCATAAATTATATTTTGTAGCGATGAAACCCTAAAGGGTAGAATGAATTTTGGAGATTGATTTGTATCCTCATTCCTTTCTCTGTGATGATTTCTTTGAGTTTATCCTTAAAGTTTAAGAACGATTGAAATGATATGCTTTTACTCTTTGTGGTATCACTGCCCCGATTTTTCGAATATGTTCGTCAGAGAGATGGCTACCATTTCTGAAACATAAATTATTGAATCCTAAGAGTACTGAGGTAGGATGAAAGAGTAATAGTTCCCCTCGCTTTGGATCTAATTGTTGCAGAAAGGTAGTTTTTCTTCTCTCGAGCCACCTGCCTTCCTTTTCTTAACGTTATTACTCTGTTCTTTTCCCTCTTGAGAATGCGGACGCAGCTGCGGAGCGAAGAAATAAAATTCGCTGCTTGCCTCAGTTGCACGCAAAGAAGAGGGAAATGTTTACACAAAGTTAACCGTCTAGCTGAGAAACGCTAAATTTTAATGCTATATTCATCTGAATTCTAATAATAGTTTATCGTTCATTGCTGGAAGAGTAGCTAATGGTTTATACATCTAGATATTTGTGATATTTTTCTAGATTTAAGCCACTTTAGCCTTTACTATAATTTAATAAATTAAAATGAGTAATACTATTGATAGAGTAAGTTATTATAAATATAGTCACACCATCAAAAGCAAGTTTTGTGTGTGTGAAACTAATTATAATAATTTATCAATCGGTCTAGCAAGATTTTTAGAGGATACGTGATATAACTGTAACTGATTCTTTCTTTTTATTTGCTTTGTGTTTATGTCTATGTATGTCTATGTAAGAACCCTGCAAGCCGGCTTTCGGCGTGTGGCAGGAGGTGCAAGCACCTTGACTCTACTTTCCTAAACGTGTTAACGGCAATAGTTGAGTAAATGGCTTTATCGCTGTATTACTTCTTCCCTTTTTTCGACATTAGAATATTGCTTTTCTTCAACCAATGTTTCCAGACTCACAATCAGTCCACAAAAACTCGATAGGAAGAGTGTTGCGCAAACTTTCTCTTCTCAATCTTTTCCGTTTAATCGAACGTAATTACTGTTATCTGGAAACTCGTCCATCAAGTTAATGAGGTTAATTTTAAAACACGCTCAAAACTCACCCGAGTAATATACGGGGAAAACACTTTGCAAGGTGTTTCGATGGCTGCCGTAATTAGAATAGTCTGGCTGTGCTTGGGATATTGCTGCAACTACTTGGTGGATTTCGATGGATCAAAAAAGACCGAATTATATTAATAAATCTTATGAAATGTATAAGCGGTGTTACTGAATGCTAAGTGTATTCATAATAAGAATGGTTACGGAAGTCGTAATGCTTATCACCCGACTCTACTACTTCTTCAGCTGATCTGATAGACATGATGGAAATTGTTTTTATAAGCCCCACCCTACCACGTCCGATCCACGTTTGTAATTAATAAAATGATAGGTTATCTCTTACCTGTTATAGCCCCTTGCTACCGAAACAGACTTTGTAGGTATTGAATGCATAAATCAATCCCACGCCTAATTACCATCCGTCCAAATTGTTAAATATCCCATTTTTGTCCCTCTTGAAAAGAAACTGGAGTAAATTTCCTTATTCAACCACTGAAATACATAAGTTTATTTTTGCCCTTTCTTCTGCATGAAAATAAAGTTCCGATATTTCATTTTGTCACGATTTAATTAGAGTTTGATCTGATTATTATGTGAGAAAGGTTGGCGAGGTATGTGAGAAACATCTTCACAAGGTTTTTAAGATTTATATTTCTGAAGCTTATGGATTATTTTTTAACTATTGATTTTTTTGGAATGAGCTTTCCTTTTTTTTATTATCTTGCCAAATGATGTTTTTGGTTTCTGTACTTACTTTTATTCCTGCGATACACCTCTCTAAAATAATTTTAAGGAGTAGGATGCCATCAACAACACTTAAGTGATAAATTTCACTTTCTCTGGCTGCTCGTTTCCTCTCAAGCTTAATAGTCCTAATAGTAATATTTGCATTTGAAGAAATTACAGAAGAATCAACTAAATACGCCTATACATTAATTTTAATATTGTATTTTCAAACAGATTTTTTGTAAGGAATATCTGTTTTTCGAAATTTTAAAGCATCATACTCTGTACTCGCTCTGAACGTCCTTGCGACGGCACACCGTCATTTTAGCTCAAACAGATTATATTTAACTTTTCTAGGAGTGATCAAAAATACTCGGAACGCTATAGACCTATACAAATGAAAACGGTTTTTGCTTTAATCGTTAGTGATTACATTGTAAGTTTTTTCGAAAACAGTTAAATATGAACATTTGTTTTCTGCTCATAAAAATAAATTTTTGTTTTGATCAATTTCATGATCGCATTGTATACAAATGATATAAGACATATGTCATAAACTTTCTCCCCAGTATTGATTTAAGTGATAAAACATCTGCTTTTATGATTTCATCTCTTATTTATCACTATTTCTCTTCCAAAACTCACTAAAAGTTCGTAAATTTTAAAAATTCTATTTATATTTCATTTTAATTTTAGTAAGGTTCTCTGCCTTTCATATCTGAAATTCCATTTCCAAATTTCATAAAAATCATTGCAAAGCGCAATTTTACAAGAAAATAGTTATCACCCGGAATGCTCTGGAATACAAAATGGAAATGCGTGTTGTCTGGTTCTTCGAAAAGAATACAACGACGCTTTTCAAAGATGGGTCTGTTTTTTTTTAAGTAATCCCTTTTAAAATTACATATTAATAATTTCTATAAATAAATGCACCGAAGTCATTTGCACAATACTATCTGTTAAAAGATTCCCTCTTATGTTCCTGCTTCATTTAAGGGTTTCGTGAGATCACAAGTATTTTGTCCATCTGTAAATTGTTGTTGTTTTCGTATCGATATATACATAAGTATATTGTACATATATTTGCAAACCCACGTTCAAACTTTTCCGACTCATAATATTAAATATCTGTGCTACAACTAAATGTTAAATTCGAAGCTACTATTATTTGCATAAATTATCACGAAAAACACTTTTTAAGTACTAATTTGCCATTAAGGGAAGAATAATTTATCTTAACTCTAATACATTCATTTTCTTCTTAGCTGTCTCTAAGGTTTTGATCCTCATAAATAAAAATTTCCGTTTATTATTTAATGAATAATTAAACTACATATTTGTAGCTATAATATTATTCATCTTTAAGAAAAGCTACTGAACTTGTCTGAGTTCAAAGTAAAACATTGTGTTCGAGAAATGGTTGGAATATGTTTTAAGCGAAATAGTATGCTAGGAAAAAATATTGGTAGTAGGTAAAATGTTTCAGCGGATATCGCAACCACGAACGACGAAGTATTATTGTAAAGTTTATGTTTTTTGTAAGATATTACTATAACGCATTACGAGGTACTTTCGTCTCTTGTTGTCATTAATGAAAATATTTTGTAGTTGATAATAGCTGCCTTTTGTAGTTGCTTCTGCCAGAAACGCATTTTCTCTGAGCTTTTATGCAAGGATTATAATTTAAACTGAGACGGTAATTATACAGTCGGAATTTTGGCAATAATTAAGTAATACTTATAATGCTCATTAAGCAAATCATGTCTAGGTGTGTCCGATTTCTTTCCTTTCTACTTGAATACATACAGGCACATCAAATCGTAAGTCATATTCCAGTTAAGTATTAAACACAGAAAATTCTCTTACGTAAATTTTTAACACTAAAACTTCGAAGCTTGAGCACCAGATTAATCCAAAGTATACTTTATCTATACTTCTCGGCCGCTTATGTTTTATATACCATCGTCAGCAATTGCCAGGCTCAGACCTACATTGGGGGATCACTGTAAGCACTTAGCATGTACCCTCAGTAAATATTTCTTAAATTTTGCTTGAAGGATCGTGAGACCTGACTCTCCCTCTTAGTCTTTTCTCGCAGTTCTGACACTCTCATTTCTTAATTTCTCTTCTTCTCGCCTATCTTGCCTTGCTCCTTCCATTACTTGTCTCCTTCTCTCATCACATTCCCTTCTCTCCTTCATTTCTCTGACGAGTTTAAAACCATTAAGCCCCTTATTGCATCAAAAAGAGTGACGCGAGAGGGACGTGGAAGAAAGCGTTCTCCGGGAATATGCCTGGGATAAGAGCTCCTTCTTAAATTTCCTCTCTCTTAGGATGAAATTCTTCTATGAAATGCATGAAATTTCAATATATTTAGTTATGAAAGTAACTGAAGCTATTTCATGTCCTTTTAGGCTTAAGAAGTTATTGCGTTAAATTGCTGACTTGCTGATTGTGGCTGATAATATTAGCGATCTTGGTTTGACGCCCTTCCGTAAATTTGTGTTGCAAATTTCTCGCCCTGAAATTTTCCTCTTATGTTTTAAACACCTTTCGAGAGATTAAGTTCACGAGCTATTTCGGAGCTAACTTAAGCAGCGAAATTAGCATTAGCACGATGATTATGTATGCTCCATGAATTTCGAGTCAAATTTTGTGTTCTTCACTCATAACAATATCAATTCTTATTGGATTATTACTCTCTACGAGAGAGTGAGGAAAGTTTAAAACCGGCAGTTTCAATTATGAGTGCTTTTAATTTGTAATATAAAATTAAGATCCTAAGAAGACAAAACCAAATTTCTAAAAATCGTAAGACCCGTAAGAATCCTCTAAATTATTCTCCAAAATATAGTTACAAATAACAGATTTCTCTTTGACTTCATTTCTTGTAAAACGAATATAATATTAATTGTATTTACTGACTTAGTTTCAAGAGAATATATTCTCAGACTTTATCGTTTACTCTTGAACAATATTCGCTTCCAAAAATATGTGTGACGGATACAACATCTTCATACATAATGTCGATTATCTTTATTTCCACCAAAGAAATACTTAAATCACTTCCCTGATTGCCTTTTATATCATATATTAGTATGGAAAATTTTTAACATTTTTTTACTTTATTGGTATCTTTTAATAACGGCATTTCACCAATCGTCTAATCTTCTGAGTTAAATTATTACACAAGTTTCCCTATACGCAAATTATACTGGGCAGATATTACTGATGAAAAATATCATCAATATCTCATTAATTGCAGACAATAGAATTTGAAGGTTTTCGATTTTTCGGCCACATGCATTTTTAAATTTAACTTAACTTTTTAAAAGTTTTCATTCACATTGGTGACCAAGTTGAATTGAATTCTTCATTGGTATCAGAATGCCATTTTTAATTATTTGGTTAATATTATGATTAGAAATAATTCTCGATTTCATAATTCCTTTCGTGAAATGTAAAACAGTTTAGGATTGAGCTCGTCAATAAATGAGGAAAGACAGCAAATAAATTGTATTATCAGCCATTTTGCAAGCGCCTTGTGAGCCCGTGTATCCGTTGATTATCCAGTCGTCCGCAGCGTTGAAATCTTGTCTGCAATAACAGCTAACATAATCTGCGATGGTTTCCGTTGCGCCCAATCGCTATCCTTTCAGCTTCAGTTTCAGCTGTAGAAAATCAGTATCCAGATGCTTTGTCTGCTAAATACAATAGATACCTACTATGGTTAGTTTCTTTACAAAAAAGGGACGGATTACAGATTCATTGCGGAACCGTACGTTTCCGGGTAGCATTTGTCTGGGCGCAAGCACAACCACGCGCAATTCGCTGCTTATCCTTTAAGATAGAATTCCAAGGGTAAAAATTAGATAAAACCTCTGCTAAATTTAAAACGAAATCAGCACTTGAGCCAAAAATATCCCAAGTTAGGCGATGGATCTCATGTTAGATTACAGTGCCTAGAATCCTTGAATATTTTAGATTATGTATAGCAGTGTTCCCCAAGGACCGCTATTTAGAGGTCTCGTCATCAGAAACCCCGCGTCGATACCCATCGCCAGGAAATGGCACCGTGGATTCACTATGTGGTTTGCAACTGTTTAAATGTGCCAAGGTTGCAGATGCTGAATCATTATCGTGAGATATCACGTAAGTTCATCTAAATGAGTTTCTCAGCGGAACAATGACGTGTACTCGGACTTTTCGAGATTAACAAAAAGTAGCCTCCGATGGTGAATCACTGTGCACCTGCTTGGCCACCGCGTTCTGCTGGAGCAGGATCCTTGACGGGAGTAATGGGATTTGATAATTGCCATTAAGTTACGAGGGTTGTGACGCCGAGAGCCTTATCGATACGATCATCTGCTGAAAAATAAAAGTTTCCATCGCTCGTACATGATAAGAGAAACGTATTTAAACTAAATCTTATACATGTAGCGGTATATTGAATCGTGATTGAGTTTCAGTCATCGTCACGTTGAGACTGAAACCGACATATTTCTTTTCTTTTCTTTTAAGGTATTCCACAAAGTTACAGCTAGCTAGATTGATTATAAGCGTCATGTATTTAGTGTGTGAATATGTATGTATGCTCACATAAAAGTATAGGATTCTCAGGTCTGAAATTTAAAAAGTTATAAACACGCCTGAGACTGTGAATTATATTTAAAATATTAATACCGTATTAATCTATAAGTCTTTTCACTTCAACCTACCGAATATACTGGGTTTAGTCGGTTTAGTCATTCAAACACATAGAATTCTCGACTTTTGGGGTTGAGGGATTAATGGATACGATAAATAGCAATGATTAACACTCTACGTTTTATTTTCTAAATATTTCCAAGTTTGACGCAAAGTAACTTAGAAGAGCTTTTCGGGTTAACTTTCATTGCCTCTAGAGCTCACTCGGCCTATTTACTCCGACAATTTATTTGAAAATATAAAATATAAGTGAAAACATATAGGCACTGCTAGAATCTAGTCCATTTACTCCGACAATTTATTTGAAAATATAAAATATTAGTGAAAACATATAGTCACTGCTAGAATCTAGTCCAATTACTCCGACAATTTATTTGAAAATATAAAATATTAGTGAAAACATATAGTCACTGCTAGAATCTAGTCCATTTACTCCAACAATTTATTTGAAAATATAAAATATTAGTGAAAACATACAGGCACTGCTAGAATCTAGTCCATTTAAATTCTCATTTTTATTGTAAAACATTGCTAAAGACCTTATCACGCAATAGATACACCAAATTTTAGTCGCCAATTTCTGTTTCGCCTAAGATAATTTTATTTTGTAGAAAAATTTGCAACTTTGCAACATCTTCTGGTAATCCTTCATTGAATATTTCGTCAATTCCTTCTCTTTAAAATTTGAATTTAAGTGACAAACCAGTGAGTATCCATCTGTTTTTACTTCTTAAAGTGAGCTAAAATTGCCATTTTTTATCATAAACCTTCTAACAAGTTACGATATTATCCAATCATTTTGGTTTTTAAGGAACTAAATTTTAGATCAGTTCCAAAGCTCTGTCAGGTCTTCCTTTTCTTCGATTTGTTAGAATCGTTAACAACCACAATTTTCGCCTGATAAAGTCCTCTTTAGGTATGCTTGAATGCATTTGTTATACCTTTTTAACTAATAGATAGTTAAAAAGGTATAACAAATACAATATAATATGACATATACTACCACTATTTCTGTTATACATTCAGCAGGGACTGGAAGTCGCTCTTGTGATTTTTTTCATTCCATTGCATAAACATTTACGGCACATTATCTGAGGTCAACTTTTAAGCCAATTCTGTCTATGGTTAGATTAGTATACTAGTTTATGACATAAAGTGACGACTTAAGTCTCTTCTCTTCATATGAAACGAATTCTTATTTCGATGGAGAAAATATTAATCTGATAGAATATTGGAGTTATGTTTTAATTACTTAAATGTATTAAATGTCTACTCCACTAATGTTAAAAATTATAGTTTTTCACCTCCAAATACGGATCGAATTTTACCAAGTGGCAGAAAGAAGAGTTTAGCAACGGCTTAAGTTACATTACGTGTAGTTGCCTACTCAATTTGTTAACCACCACAATTAATGAAAGATTTCTCAATTGGAAATACTTAGCCTTCATTTAGTCGTTTCATTTCCACTCTACTGCAAATTTCACTACTCCATGTTAATGCTATACTATATCTTAACTTTTTATCTCCATAGAGCGACAGTGGCGATATTTTTCAGGCCTGACCACTCCCCTTAATCATGAATCTTTTGCAACAATGATGGTATTACGCCTCTAAAATAAAATCTGTCCTCCTTTATTTGTTTGTGATATTGGAATTAATATCTTTCTGCGATATATATAATCTGTTTGAATCTAATTATAAATAAATAATTACTGAATAGTTCTATGTTGTACGTCGATTTGATAGCAAGAGAAACATGTAAACCTTCGCTAAGTTCTTTCAATTGGTATATCTCTCTAATTTGAGGAATTACGAAAATATCCATCTTCGTCAGTCCAATACTATATCCATCTTCAACGAGTTAACCTTATAGGGACAGTTAGCAGTTTGAATGCTTTGAATACAGTTAATGGTTCATCTACAAAATGATTCCAACTTTCTCACAGTCGCTTAACCGTCGCCGGCGCATGAAAAACGTTAATAAATGACCCAAACTTAAAAGCAAACCTTTTACCCTTCCTCAGGATGTCCGTTTCCTTTGCGCTAAATGAAAAAATGTTCGGAAAGTCCGTCCACAGGACGTAACCAACCCGGTCACAGGTGTTTGCACTTCCCTATTTGTATATGCGCAAGTGATTGCTCCCTTCCTAGGGTTGGGTCAAGCGTCCCATAGAAAAGGCAGGGATGCTGCGAACCTTCTTCGACATGCAGATCACGGCCCTCCCATTACGGTCAACGCTAACGGATGGTCAGGCCCTCGGACGTGGGCCCAATCAGGGGACCACGCAATGGGCCATAGGGAAACTCAGGGGCCCCATAAAGAGGGGCTGATTGACGAAGGGAAGATCGGGAATAGATTAGAAGATGCTGAGAAAGAGGGCGACGAGGAATAAGGAAAGAGAGGAAACTGGACGGAAAGGAAAAATGATAAAAGAGCTGTTGGAATTTCTAAAAATGTAAGGCACTGTGAGGAAGTGAACGAAATTGAAATTAGCGAAATTTCAAGCGTTTACAAGCACTACAGTATAAGAGAATAATGTCACTAAAATACTCCTTAATGCAGGTTGGGAATGTCTGGAGGAAAGACAGTTAAATTTGTTGAGCAAAGGTTAGGAATGTTCTTTCTCTGAAGATGTAATATACATTATGAGTAAGAACCCTGCAAGCCGCCTTTCGGCGTGTGGCAGGGGGTGCAAGCACCTTGATTCTATTTTCCTAAACGGTTACTATTAGACGTGTTCTCACACCTCTCCTAATCAAAAATACCCAAAAATTGAAATTGAATAATACAAAGAGAAATCTATCAAAAATAAATTGTTAGGGAACGATGTGCGATAGTTTAAAAAAAAAATAGGGTTTCACTTTGATTGCTGAATTTGCGTCTAGTAACGAGCCGAAATATGAATTTCAGGGTAAGAATTCAAATATTCATTTGAATATCACGTGAATATTATTAATTCCTCGTTTATAAATTCTAGACGCGGAGGACATTTCAAAAGAATGAACTCAAAAGTTTATTCCACTAATAGTCATAAGGGTATTTAAATATTATTACCCAATTAAACTACAATAAATTTCTTCTGGTTGTACAACCGACTTAGATTGGCTAAATGCAATGGAATTCTGTCCTTGATCACGAAATTCCCTACGAGCAGCGATGTTTACTTCAACGACACTAGGAAAGCCCACAAAAACAGCTTGAATTTAAAATTTTAATGTGATCGCAATTGATTTATTGTACATTGCATTTAATCTTCTTTCTAGATTTGTATACTCCAGATGTTATTACCAAAATGATAATTATTTCATTTGCTGCTACATTTTCTCTGGAGATTACAAAATCAAGAAACCATTATTTCTAATGAAATTCACTCCCAAATATAGATCAATCTGTAACGAAACATTTACTTAAAGCGAATTAATCGTTTTTCGATCCTCAGTGATTTATCCATTGAGGAGAAAATTGATGGTAAAGAAATATTTTTATGTTGTATAAAAATATAATTTTAAAAAATCAGATACTACTACAGTTTTAGGCTGAAAGCGACATATATTTTTTAATTAATTCCAGTTTCTAAAGTTTAATTTATTTTTCATATAGGAATATTCGAGCTTTCAAATGCAATATTTTTGGTATTTTATGAATTTTGTAAGTGTGAATGATTGAAAAAATGCTGTACGTGAAAAAGAGGGAACAATTAGACTTGAGGAAGAATTTTAGAAATTCCTGATTGATTGGAAGAAAGGTGAAAAATGAAATGAGAGGATCCTCCATTAATCACGGACTAAAAGGAAAGTTGTATCCTCGTTATGCAGTCATCAATTCTCAATGTCTATTCCCATCCTTGCATTCACTGATTATTTGGGAAACGCAAATTGCCAGCATTGATCCTCAGGGTACTCAAGAAACGAGGATAAGTTTTCGTAATAGGATCTTGATTGATGAACGACTCCTGGAAAGCAGGTCACAGCCCAATATCCACAGAAACGATATTAGCGCGCTAACGGATAAAAACTTCCTCGTTTTAGCAATTTTTTCCGGATCAATCACTTCAGGAGCGTGCGAAGTTTTTCCAAATATGTCATTTCTTATCGCATTTGAAAAATAAATAAAACTTGTTTTCCTTTATAAAATTGCAATATCCTTCGCTTATAATAGTTCGTGTGTTAAAGGAGTTATTACATTTCTTCATTTGCAGAATTCTGAATCTTGGTGAATCGGTAACTTTAATCTGGCAACGTTGACTTGTGGCAAGATTTGATTCTAATTGAAAGCTATCAGCAGAATGTTGAGAGTAAGACGAGTGCCGTATGGAAAGCTAGAAATAGGAATGGATGATCGCTGTCAGCAATCTTAGGGACCTTGGTTTAGCAAAACCTCAGTCCTCCGAAAATTTGAGTGAACCAGAATTATGTCAGTTTTTCATGTATATGTTTTTAAATAGATTCGCGATTGATAAGAAGCGGTATATTTTGCAACACAGTGAAATTGAAGTGCAAAACTCCTTCGATGTTTAGCTAATGTACACTCCTGGCCAAAATTAACGCAGTACCTCTCTAGCGATCCTAACGGCCGGTGCTGTGTTAATTTTGGCCAGGAGTGTACGTACGTTATTAATATTAGAGTTACAGAAGGAATACTCGGCAACTACGTCAACTACTAGGAAATAAGAGGCAAAAAGCAAGTCTAGAACTTAAATAAGATCCAAGTAAATAGCTTCAAATGCGATGATAAGTACATTTTCATCTTGTGTGATTGTGTCATTAGATGGAACTGAACAAAGTGAAGTCTGATCCTGCTGAGTTCATATGGATATCCTCCATTGTATTTTTCGTCTTTCTTCTTTAGTTAAACGGAGACAAGAAACTATATCAGAGTAAATGTGATGATTTATGATGCAGATATATTTTATAATCGATTTTAATCTGAAAAATTGTAGCAGATGCCCAAAAATAACTCATGTTGATTTATTTTTCGCAGGTTCGACCTCGACTATTACTGTATCGATTGGTCTAATATAATATTTTTCGTTTGATCTGAAAAGTTTATATCTTTCTTCAGTTTTCTTGTAAAAATGATATTAATTCCCAAAATACTGGAAAAGTAACATGGAAATTGTCATTAGAAGAAATCGGTAATTCTTCGCGTTCCGTCGGAGATCTCTCTATCATGAAAAGGAATATAGTTCCTAAACGTAACTTTCCTAGTTTAAATCAGAAGAGCATGCAACCATAACTAATAATTTTAGAAGGGAATACCTGCTTTATGGTGGAAAATATAAGTACCAATTAGGGTACGTGGTATTGACGAATGCCATATCTTTTCTTTGTAAATTCTCGTAAATCATCCATTAAATCAATGGGAATTGGTACAATGGCTGAAATGTGCCAAGCGGGATGAACAAAATGGAATGTCTGTAAAAGAATATCCGTATCGGAAGATATTAGCAAGGACTAGAAAGTACGGATTATTGTGAATAAAAGAGGCCATTAGTGTACATAACCTGTTAGAGAAAGAGATAATTGTTACGTATAAGATGCTTTTAATGGTACCATAGAGTAACTATAGTTAAGTAAGTATAGTTGCTCTATGGTGGTACTTTCTAAGAAGGTCTAAGTCTAAGGATTATTTTCCGGAAGATTTTGGTTTATTTCTCGAGGTATCGACGTATGTTAGAGTTCATTTCAGGCACATCTCGTTATTGTTACTTTTAAATTCAACGATTTATATATTTTGCGCATTCCATTCGGATTTTGGGGAAAATTAAATGATTTTATATTTTGTTAAATTGTAGGAACTTAATGTTTTGAGCTTAGGTCATCAGATTCTAACCAGTAGCTATTGGGGTCTATAGCTAAGTCTTTAGTTCATGATGCTCCCTTCAAAATCTACTTAGAGTACGTTCCCAAATCAACACTTTCTCCTATAACTTGCTGAATTTACTCCTTCGAAGTACACTCCTGGCCAAAATTAACGCACCACCGGTCGTTAGGATCGCTAGGGAGGTGGTGCGTTAATTTTGGCCAGGACTGTACATTCCAACATTTTCTGAATTTGTGTTAGTGTTATACTGACACTATACTATAGTGATACTATTATTTCTTGAAAAATTCGCGATACTCGTTATGCTTTCTCTTCCAACCCTCGTGTAAACAATATCGGGGTCTATTTTAGATCACTATGTTAATTGATACGGTCACTTATAATACGTTAATTGAATAATCTCTAGTGCAACGTGATTGATGAGCATCTCATATGATTCACTAATTGCGCCTTTATTTAGCATATTTTCTCCGCCATGTATGTACAGTACGGAGGATCGAAAAAACATTTTTTTCGAAATCCGTCAACGGCTACTACTTAAAGTTTGTGATCAGTGGTCCTTAAAAAATTTCAACTCGATCGGATTATGTCCTGAGGATTTTAGTCAAAATTTTGAATTTTTGTGAAAAATGTCAAATTTTGGCATTTTTTCCTGATGAGTTTCTTATCGTTTCCGAAGTGATTTAATGGCAAAGAAATACATATATTGCTAGGTAGTTTCTTAATATTAAAGATTTAGTACATTTTAATCAAGGAAAATGGATTCTCAGTTCGCCAAAATTCGTCAAAATACGCAAAATTTACAGAAATCTTACGGATGCTGGTTAGACAGTAGGGTGGGTCGTTTTGTCTTCTTTTCCTGATAGAAATGTAACACCCGGCAATAGTAGAACACCCACATTACAGATATAATTTTCTTTCCAAATTAAATACTATCTTCTGTGAGAAGTTTTACCTCGAAGTTTCGAAATATCGGCAAGAAACGTTAAAATTGAAAAAAATCTAGTTCGATTCAAACAAATATATTTTTGGATAAAGATATGTCCTTTTCGACGAAAACTGTCATTCAAGCCTCATTATTAAATTGTACAGCTTTGCATTTTTATTTGCGTAGCACTGCATTCCGTCGTTCAACTATTGGCGCTCCATTGATTGCGGCGCCCTCAGGAACTTTCTTCAATTGCTTTCTGCGCCCACGGCATCCTTCCAAGAAATTCCGCTATTGTTTCCTCTCGTTCGTTTCTCCTTTGAGACGCAGTATAGAGATATGGCGGCACCTCGATATTCAAGACTGCAAAACGGTCAGAAACACGAAACGACAGGGGAACGAAAGCAACGAGAAAAGGGACGGTGACTAAACACAAATAAGGCTGAAGTTCTGGAAAAACAGAGGGCAAACGAATGTGTGGAACACGAAAAAGCAGGTAAAGAAACGAGAGAAGGAATGAGAGGAGAAAGTAGGGGAAAAGTGATAGACGGAACGGATGAGAGGAGGGAGGGAAGAAGAGCTCATCTGTTTGAGGGGAAATCCCCCAGAGGGGGCAAAGGGGGAGCAGGTGGATTGGAGGAGTGGCTGTGAAGGCATTTCAGTCCTCTTCGACCTCACTTTGCAAACTTCTTATCAAAGGCAGAGAGGAGATTAGAGCAGAGGGCGTCAAAGAAGAAAATAGAGAAGATGGGGATTAGTGGACCACGTCGAAGGTTTTGAGAGGAATATTTTTCCAGAATATGCTGCTATAAAAAGAGCAATTTAGAGGAAAATCGATGTGGATTATTTTCCGTACAGCACTGTGAAGGAGGAGGAAGAATGAAGTCCTAGGATCCGAAGTTTCCTTGCGAATACAATGCGTCGAGACCTCATTTTCTGCAAAAATATCGACGGAAATGTTCGTTGGTAAGCTAAAATCAATTCGATTTTGCCCAACTTTAAAGCTGAAGTAATTTAAAAGGTCCAAGGAGGGCATACATTTTAGAAAGATGGAGGGAAGGAGTGACTAAAATAGTATTACCTAATGGGAAGTACATATTAGCTGTCAAAAAGTAAGAAGCATGACGTCATGAAGGATGTTTCCGTTGTCATGCATCATCCGAGATGTAGTTTATGCAATTCTAAAGAGAGGAATCAAGAATTAGAACATTTTATACTGAAGACTGAGGGAATCCTGGGGGACAAAAGGATTTAAGGCAGATCAGAGATTGAATACGATAAACTAAAGATTGTGCGTTGGATATAATAGTTATACGATGATGAATACTCTATTATTACCGGAATGGGTTGTTTGGAGACCTTAGATAAGCCGGTAATAGCCGGCTATAACTAACATTCGAATATTAAGTTGTTTTCAATTCAATCAAACTTTTAATATAATGCTTAGTTTTTCCAAGATACAGAAGTCCCTTTCCTTTTAAATTCCGCCCGCTATTAAATTTTACCACTCTGCAAAGATTACTTTTTACTACAGTTAAATTTTCCAAAATATTCACATATATTTTCTTAAGATACGCATTTAAAATCCAGAGAAAGCAAACTGAATGAAATTTCCTATTTTCATCTTCAAATTCTTTTGCCGATTCTATAATTTGGGATAACTTTTTATAAATATAGCAAAATTTCCTAAAATTCGTATTTTCTATAGAATTTCAATCAGTTACTTCTGCCATTTTTGGAGAAAGGATCATACTCCAAAGGAGCCAACAAACATATCAATTTTATTGCTTGTTAATAGAGTACTGTTTAGAAATATAGAAAGAACAGTAGTGACGGTGGAGCGAGGGCTAGTGCCATTCTTAGGAAAATTCTTTCAGATGTAAGATAAAGTGTGTTGAGAGAATCTAAAGCTATTCCTAATGATGATTTTAGTGCGCTTAAGAATTTTTCTCGAGAATATCATTTATACTCTCATTAAATATACTTATACACTGATATGATCACATAATTTCGTAACGATCCTTAATTACTACTTAAGATTCCGCCTGCTAATTCCCATTAGCGGAATTCCACTTCTTATGTTTGAAGATTTTTCAAGAATGCTTTGCAAAAAACAGGCGCGTGTACGCGAAATGCTTCTGCAAGATTGCCAATATATAAGGAATGTAAGTGTTGCAGAAAGAGGTGGGGCTGTATTTCTTGGCGTTAATGCGAGTAAAATGACTATAACATTGTTAGAATGCTGAAAATAAAAAATGCATCTAAGAAAAGGGAAGTAAATTATATAAAAGGAAATGATATGCTCCATAAGGTACTGAGCTGTATTATATAGTTTTTAGCGCTTAAATTTTATAATACGTGTACTTAAAACAAATATTTTGTACTAAAGATAGTTCACAGAATGCAATTTTTCTCAAAGAGAAGTTTTTATTCGCCTTAATTTATACGAGTTCCATAACAACAGAGCCAAAATACTTACTGTATCTTGTTTTCCGCTTTACATCAATGTCTGGGTCCAATTTTCTTGGAGTACACGCACTGTATTTCAAACTGGGTCAATCTTTATTCTTCCAGTCTATAAATGGTTTCGTTAGGTCCTATTTGCTATGCTTTATTCTTTCGGAAACGTCTGCGTGGGTTCCTGGCGGACTCTTCTCTCACAGACCTCACGGAATAGATTTCGCCTAGGGAAAACACACAACTGTATTTGAAAAGCAGAATGCGGCTGATATTTACTGTATGAAGTGAGGACGCGAAATATTATCTCTTAATTGACGAGAAATTCAGTATTAGTCTTGTGTAATTTATTAATTTGAATGTTTTTAAATTACTCTTCCCTCCAAGGTAGTAATACCAAATCATGAGAACATGTAGACACTCGTTTTTAATATAAGTTGTTTTAGATTTCATTGCGGAATATCGATTTGGCGCATTATCCTAAAGATTTTTCCACTCTAACAGTGTTATTTGTTTAACATCAGGGGAGTGATTCCGTTTTGTTGAATCGCCAAATCCTTGAAATCAGTTTTTCGGTACATCTAGTTCGTTATTATCAATTAGTTAATGAATCCTCAACATAAACGACTGAAGAAGGTGTACTTCTGCTATCTCACCCATGGTTAATGTTCATATATCCGTTCTAATTATCACTGAATCTTTTAGTTTTATTTATTAAGTTAAAAGTATATGTATCAAAAGAGCGAAACGGGTGAACTGAATTTTGTTACGCGAGGTAACACCATGCAGTTAAGTTATATCAGTGTGATAGGCCACTTTTGTCGCTGTCAGGAATTTTAGCAAAATTGGAAACATTTTACTCAGATATAATCAAAGGAAATGATAATTATTATCAGCAGAATTTTTTAGAAAATTTGGCCCATATTACCATGTCGTATTGAGTAGTGTTTCTCAATATTTTAAATCTGTATTTTGATTTTACCTTGCAAAACAATTTTAAATAAACCTTACTCTTGGGTGCTGATAATTCTTGTGAGATAAGCAAAACAGCTCATTAAAAATCTACCCTGATTCTTTCTTTCGCCACTAATTATATACACTAAACGACTGGTTTACATCGTCTTCACGATGATTTATACGACGACAACTGTATTTACTCGTACTTATTTCTCTTGTAGCAACTGCGTATTTTCATTAACTTTTGTTTCGTATCTTCATTGAGATTTGACGGCGTTGGTGATGTAGGAGATGCTAACCTAGCAACGCCGGGGTCCTAGGTTCGAATTCTAGTTGGAGCATGGTCTTGTGTTCATGACTTGTGAAAGGTATAACTGGTTTCTTCAGACCAAACTTTGCTTAGTAAAGTTATCATTAGTATGAATAAATTTACAACTCATTATGTATGAAACCGAACGCAGAGATAACTCACTAAACGTCAGTTCATATCGATTTTATCACTAAACGTGATTAAGGAATCCATGGCTAAATTTCAAAATATCGTTCAGCCAAAATTTTCCAATGAAATTTAACCGTCCGAATTCCTCATTGCATTATTTAATTCCTCTCCACACTTCCTACAATTGTACTCACTGAACGTGAGGTTTGCTGTTAGTCACCTCTTCTGAGGTAAGTGAGTTTATTGTTTATGAAGACATTTCTAATGAAGTGTAAATTTTCAAATAAAATCGATATGAACTGATTTTACTTGGTGGAACGCCATTTATGAAAATGAACAGCAGAATTTGTATTTTCCACAAGAAATATTTTATTACACGACCGGTTTCGGCCTTACAGTCATCCTCGGGTACATACAACGGAAAACAGACCAAAAATCAAGTCTGTTTTCCGTTGTATGTACCTGAGGATGGCTGTAAGGCCGAAACCGGTCATTTAATAAAATATTTCTTGTGGAAAATACAAATTCTGCTGTTCTTTTTCATGTATAATTTCAGTTATGGGTTTTACCAAGAAGTCAGGCCTTCGAATATCGATTTCATTTCTAATGTTGCTGAACACAATAGATATGGGGCTCTGATTTACTGCTATTGTGACTAGGATTTACTTCCTCCACGTCTGTGTATACCCACGGTATATGTAATTACAGCGATGCCTTCCAATCACACGAAGTTACGTTTCTGTGGACTCGCTCATTGAGAAAAACGGAATTGGTCGAGGGAAGAGAAAATGTTGGGATAAGGAAAGAAATCTAAAAGAGATCAGAGAGAAGACACGAAGGGCTTCTCTTTGGGATCGATGCGAAAAGCGGGAAACGATGAGTTCGATTGGATGAGAGAGCAGAGATTGGGATGTGTGAAGGACTGGAATGGGAGATTTTTTAAGTGGAAAAGAGTGTAAATGGGCAGAGGTGGAGAGAAGAGGACATTGAATGCGTAAAATATAGGAAAGCAGACTGTCCAAGCCATGAACTTTTACGGAGAAATCACAGTCTGAACTTTATGTTTAATGGAAATGAATTGAAGTAAGAAAACATTTGAATCCTAATGATGGCAAAGACTTAGTATCGTTACCGAATCTTATTCTTGTTATGTATCCACCTTCAGTTTGAGTGGTAATGCTTATAATAATAACAATAAAATACGTCTTTATTTGGGCGAGATCGAAACCAAAATTCTCCTCCTCCATCCAACCTATAAAGCCTATACCAAGGTAATACAAATAGGTTTACATGCAAGGTGAGGAATGTGAATTTGCACAACTATTCCTTACACGATTTCTTTATTTTTCTCGGGTTTTAATTAGATATCAGTAGGAAAATTTTAAGTATTTGGAAGAGAATAAAATCCAGATTTCTGAGTAGATTTACTTCCCTTTCTTGAACAATAATCATTGCCAGATATCAGCAGATATGATTTTCGACTAAATTTGTAAATCTTATCTCATAAAGAAAAAGTAGATGAAAATATGTTATCAAGGCTGAAGAAAGAGAACTGTCTAGAACAGGTATATAAAAATATCTTTTAATTTTTAGATCGAGGTTCGTTGAGTTTTAAGTAGACGGAGATTTTTGAGCATGTATAGCACATAATCGGAAATGGCAAGATAATCGCATGGTTAATAATCAAACTGTGCTTAATTCTAATAACTAATGCATGGTTAATATCTGAAGAGACATTTCCTACGACCCGTAGTTGCATAAGGATCGATTGAGATTATAAATTGTAGAACATTTGTGATTTATACATGCTGAAGTGCCCGTTGATTCTTGAGTGAAGTATACATATGTATAATTATCTAATACTTACTTTCTATTATTCTTTTTTGCGATAATGCATTCGAATGAAATACTCCAAAAGAAATAAATCCTACAACCGATAAGAGTGAAGTTTACACTCATTTCTAATGGCATCGTTTTGATTAGTCTGAGATCGATCCAGGAACTTAAGATAGAAAATAGTCTATTATCTACTCAGGGGAGACATTTAATAATCCTTAAAGTTTTATATTTCAAACAAAGTGACACATAAAACTTTTTGTATCACTTCTGGTTTTCAAGTTTTAGGTGTGCATGCATACCCTCACAGATACACACCCACGCTGTAATTTATAGTGAAATGTCACCCGAACTGCTTTTTATTAGGCGATTGCATTAAAAGATAGAACTGTGTATATGTAGGAGAAACTGGTTCATCCAATTATTATTGTTAGAACTGAGGTCAGCACACTCATCCCAATACTAAGGAAATCAGCTTATATCATCATCGTCAGTCTATTATCACGTGCTTAGGGGCAAAAGCAACTACAAGATATAATTTAGATAAAAAGTTTACTGAATATATTTACTTCTCCCTATTACCAAAATATTTCAATGTTTTAAAGAACAGGCTTAATGTCATAAAATAGAGTTCTTCTTGGAAATGACTGATTGGTCGATGTTCAAAATTAAAGTGATGACTCGATAAATGTCCACCCATTTCCAGCGCTCAAATCGTGTTATCGTTATGGGATAAAAATATCGAATCGGTAGTCAAGCATTGGAAAATGGAAGGAAAATCCCCACATAAACTGGAGGTAAACCTTGTGGAAATGCAGGAGAAGAATGCGAGAAAGGGAGCGAGATTGGATAAGAGGACGGCGAATGGGGAAAATTGGCGTAAAGAGTGCAAAGGGGCCCAAGTCCCTAGGGCTGCAGGGGGTCTGAAGAGAGGCTTCTCTTAAGAACATCAGACCTCTTCCTATGATGGAGCCTGTCATTCTTTTCATCTCCTGTATCTACTGTTCTCTCTCTTCCCCACTCTCATCCAAGAAGGACCAAATGACTGACATCTCAGCTCGCTGCATTCCCATTCTGGTGAAAAACATTTCTCGTCGCAAAAAATATATTTAATTATAAGGAAAGTCCCAGGGAACATCGTTTGATGAATGCAACTTCTCGGTGGGGTGAAAAGTTTTCATTTTCTGGAATCAAGATCGAGGTGAATTCTCGTAAGTGAAGTAGTTCATCTCGAGGCTTCAAGAGTACAAACATGTGGTATAGGAAAATACACATATTTGGGTGTACAGTGCACACTGAACATCTTTAATAGACGAATTGCGTTTAATAATTTAAATAAAATCAAAAACCGGCAAATGACCCTTGCAGTAGAGGTAATAACTGATAAAAGTATCAAAATTGACAAGAGAAATCAATAAAATATGCGTTCAAGGAAATAAAATATAAGTTACAGAAATGGATCGGCAGATGGAACTAAGGATAGACGACTATTGTAATACATAGGGTGATATATGAATGAACGGTTGGTGATAGCAGAATGAGATTTCGAGGAGTGGAAAAAGGTTTTTAATCTCGTAGAACGGGAGGGCACAGGAAATGAGAATAATGATATTAAACCATTGGAACTGAAATAAAATGCTTTATATTTTCCTCACTGTTTTCACCAACGACCAAATCCGACTTTAACGAATCATTTTCATGTCTTCGGAGATTGAACATTCAGGAATCTGAAGATGACTCGAAAGAGCCAAAACCAGTCGATGGTAAAAACGTAGTGTGTAAACTAAAAGTATTTTATTTATCCTCTACTGCTTTCCACCAAGTCATCTTCTGTAATATTAACTGTCGATCATTTAAGATTCGGAAGTCCGTTTCTCGATATACAATACTTCACTTTTCATGATAAGTTCTTGTTTACTCCTAACTAAAAATTATAAAACAAAATATCACGGATTTCCAAAGTATTTATAAACTTTTACAGCCAAATCTTCCACTAATAATAATACATAATGGGTACATTAAAAATAAAATAATCGTTAGAATATTTAGGAAAAAAACCTTCATTAGAATTTTGAGAATGAAATAAAGTGATCATTCTAGTTATTTTCGCTTGAAATTAGCAACTGTTTTAAATCCTTTCGATTCCGTGTCCATCTGAAATTTGAGGAAGACTTGTGCAACGGTATTGTAGGCATCTATAGATGCCTACAAGAGCAAGATTTCATTTAAGTAAAATCGGTATCCTATATCTACGATGTTCCCATGTTCCCTAAAAGTTAATTGATATCATATGAAATGTTTAAGTTCACATCTCTTTATATTTTCGGTAAAATTTTACTACGATCTCGGTTGAAGTATATTCTGAGGATAATTTTTCGTTAATAGTTCCTAATAATATAAAGTAATTCATGATTTTCAAAAATAGCAGAAAGATATAAAAAGAACATCCATGAGGTATATTTTTTGTAGTGATGTCAACTCGAGGGAACGATTCTGTCTTGCAATCCTTAGTAAAAAACATTCAGTAAAATTGAAAAATAGACGTCAGTTTAAAATTGCAAGATATTTGAAGAGAACATATGAGATTTTCTGCGCATAATAATGGAAAGCAGGTACATCAATTAATTATTGATCACTATTTTTCTCATTGGAAATTCTCAACTTTGTATTTGGAAGCGGTGCAAGATACTGGATGTGTAGTTTTTCTCTTTTGTTTTATCGAAAACAAAATTTTCACTCTCATTATTTAATTACTTGAGTAACATTCAATTTTTTTATTTAGTTTAACAGTAACGATTCAACAGTAATTAGAAACTTGCCCAAGAAACAGCAGCTTTACTAGTGTAGTCCTAAGTTTGAGATTTGTAGAAGGGTGTTTACGAGAAAAGGGTATAAGATATAACTTCGGGCAATAAGGTATAGAGAAGGAAGTTGTAGACAACAAACGATGAATAAGTTTTAAGAATTCAATCTATATTTCGTTGAGCTGACGTCAGAAGAGTTAGAGAAGAAAATACGTGTGAGCAATCGGACTTTAGTCGGATAAAAGTAGAGGACTAAAGTTGAGAGGAAATATTTTCTATGTAGAAAACTTTGAATAAAGCTTAAATCAAGGGCTTTCTTGAAAAAATCAGCTGAGATTATCAAACCAACTGACGTTGGTATAAAAGCTGATATTTAAATAAGAGCGAGCAAGTGAAAGCTGTTTATTTATCATGTTTCATTTGTAAATTAAACTTAAGAAGAATAAAGTATGATCTCTAAATTGTTTAATTGGAGTCTTTAGGATCTTAAGAATCAATATAGTTATAAGAATATAATAGCTCATGTACTAATATTTATTTTATCATTTTAATTCCAAAAAAGGGGGCTTCTAATTTGCTACTTCTACATTGATTTCATGAATGAATTCCTCTATTCGCTTCAATACAAGGTAGACCATCTGTGTCCTCTCCAGGATTGGAACCCTGCGTTGATGATTCTGCAGTAAAAAAGTACCCGTATAGCAATTCGAATAATACTTCAGACTACTCTCCCGCAGACGTAAGTGCTGCAGAAGTTCAAAAGGAAGTCGTTGAATTAGATTCGAAATCACCGATTCGCTCGACCTTAAAACTGCGTACTTTTGGCGGGCAATTTTCATCGGTGTCAAAGGACAAAAGTTAGAATAACGCTGACCATTTGCGGTCGAGGGAATCCACAAAAAAGCAGCTCGTTCAATTCCATTCCTCGTGAGAAAGAGGCGCACATCGGCGGTTGGAGGCGGTCATCTGGCTAAAATTTCAAAGTTTAAACTGCCATTAAAAAAGAAAGAACGGGACCCGGAGGGAAAATCCGCCAGCAGCTGCCCTCCCTGCCCCTTCGAGTGTCTTTGGGTTTCGTCAAAATTCCTCCGGACGGCCACCGCTGCGTCGGGATGAGGGTTCCCGTTGTGGTGCAAGGGGACGGAAAGGGTCCCCGTTCGATTTATTAGGCCGTTGGAAGGCTGGCCGCCAGATCTCGCCAGTCCTCACGTTTCAGGCGCCAGGTCAAGGGATGGCTGTGCCAGTAGTCGTATTTCTGTTTGTGTTCTTTATCGCAGAGGGAAGTGTCTGGCCTTCCCATATCCTCGACTCTACAGGACTTTTGGTTGCAGTCGGAGAACGCGAGTAAAAAAACAGGGGGAAATAAGGTTCAGCGTTCTGTGATTCAGTTACTACACTGACTAGCTAGAACGCATGGAGAGTAAGTTGTTTGGTACCTTATTAAATATGAAATTATTCTCACTGATTAATGTTTTTTCCTTAAGTAAACAGCTAATGACGAAGTATTGAAGAGTAGTGTTCTCAAAATCTTGAAAATGAACGAACAGAGTTTTGATTTAATATTTTTTGCTCAAAATCTAAATATACAGAAATACTTTTTACCGCATAATTCGACAATTGTTGATCAAATGAATTATGATTTAACGCTCATGTTGTACTCATATCTCCTTAAACAATGGGCACAAAGCAATTCACATTCGATTCTTACGAACTTTCTCTCTTAATTCTGCAAACTTTGGTGAAAAGAGAGTTTTCCGTTGAATGTGTAGATTCTGAGGTTTTCATGAATAGCCAATACATATCCATCAACGTATATTCATCCTCTGACAAAGGCAAGAAAATCAATTTAATGAAAATATTGCCAAATATTTGTATAATAATGGAAGGACGCTGATGGCTGAAATAGAGAATAAAAGAAGCACCAAAGAACGTAAATGCTATGGCGATAAGTAAATTTCGCTCCCAATAATACAGTGTCCGGGTTATACATATAATAGTCCAAAAAGGAATAGCTTGAGAAGTAATTGAGATATTTACCAGCGGTTTTTTCCTACAAGTATGGTAACTCAAAATATTTTTTTTATGTTTGCTTGTGGCAGTCGGTACGGCGTGCACATGCGCATAACTCCCTTGTTCACGAAAATGCACGTCAGTATCCATGTGGACTCCACAGCGCTCTGTGTGCATTCTCTCACGGAGCTGAAATTTGTGACACTGGTTCAACATCGTTTTCGTCGTATGGACTGCGACAAACGTATGATGTTCCTACTTATGTAAAAATTAAGAAATGGGACAGGTGCCTTACGAAAACTGGGAGTTTGCTTTCAAAGTTGGGAAGAAGGTCGGGTCCTAGAAGCCCATGCATGATGCATTGATTTTTTTCTGTGAGGATTTATCAAGAATGAAGTTAACCAGACACCAGATCAAGATCCACCAGAACTGCTCCATTGCATTGGTGCAGCTATCGCAAATGTTATACCAGCAATGCTGCAAAACTCTTGAAGATAAGTGGAATACAGAGTAGACGTTTGTCGAGTCACTAATGGTGCACATATCGAGGCGTACTAGCTGTGTGCAAAAACATTTTGAGTCACCATACCCGTAGAAACAAACCTCCAGTGATTATCTTCTAAATAATGCTCTTAATAATTAATTCTCAAGTAATTTCATTTTATATTATTTTTTATGTTTGACCCGGATACCCTGTATAGTAATGGAGTAATAATGGTATAATAATGAATAATATTGTATAATAATTGGCAGTTCCTTACTGACCTCAGGGATGTCAAGATGCTTCCATTGGGAGTGAAATATGCATATCGCCATATCATTTACATTCTTTGATAGTTTTTGATGCTTCGTTTATTCTAAACACTTGAATTTTATATATAACTGTATATCCTTATAAGTTTTTGCTGCCTACAAGTACTGAACTCGTACTCACGAATTCTTCTCGTTAATACATCTGCAAAATCAAAACAAACTAAAATATATTGCATTAACGAATGGTCATAATAAATCGTATACAAACAATGTAAACGGATCATTGTAGTGATGAATACCGCCAAAAATGTTATTTGTTCGTTGCCATTTGCATGATGTTTGTAGGTAGAAAAGCACTTTGAATGTGTTGAATCTGTTACATTACATTAAAAATACCTCCAGTACCTTTTTAACACATTTTAAGATTTCAATTTATTTCCTGTCCTAAGAAAATGTAATTGTGAATGCAAATCATTCTTTAATAGGGTGTAGTGAAGTAATTCAATTTCATCACATTCCATTTCTTAAAGAAATAAAGTCATTCACTCTTTCCCCGCATTAGTTTGATTTGATTTGCAGTGCAATTGTATAAACTTATAAATATTCCTCAACGCCTGTCTTAAGTGTTAGAGATATATTAACTCATTCACCCTTTTGTTATGAAGAAATATTTACATTTTGAAAAGGCTGCAGAAGCTAAAAATTACTATCGCCGTAATTGTACTCTGATTCAGATTATCTTTTAATCATTTGCAGAGCATAAATGCCATGTAAGAATAATGAACCACCGTTAAAGCATTCAGGATGAATCGGGAAGCCATTCTCAAAGCGGAAGCTCGAAACTTCCCGTTATTCTTTGTCGGAGGGCGAAAATAAGCAGGGTTTTTCAATGCCCAGGATGTGTAACGGCAGAATCCAGTCTCTCATTTGCTTTGAACAGAAATATCTCCGGAAGTCATGGAGTACTTCAGAAGTCACAGCTTTTATACAATCTACTTCTGCCGGCCGCGCCTACCCATCAAGGGTGTGCGGTGGGTGCCCTCGCCGGGTGCCGACGGGCGCTTTCTAGACGAAATATCACTCAAAATACGAAACAAGGATTAGGCTTCTCAAAAGGGTCTTGCAACTGCGGGAAAAGCTATCTATGTTCACCTATTACAGCCGATTGTCAGCATGTCTCGTTAAATAATGGAAACTCGGAATGCATTGATCAAATGTCTGAAATTTGTTTTCCCTCTCTCTTCTTCAATTTGAAAATAAAATTTTAGTATCTGCTTATTACTTGCATTTTCCCGTCTACATTTTATATTTCATGAACGTATTTTTCAAACATTTCACAAAATTGAAACAAATTTTGAAATGATGAAAAATAACTAACTGGTATTCGTTTACTCGTTTCGTTAACCACCTATTTTAAATATCTTTATTGAATGGTGATGATGATTGAAAATATCGCGCAATGTAATATCCTACCCTTTGTAGAGGCAATCACGACAATTACTCGCAATCATTTGAAGACGAACAATACGCGAAAGTAATCGATAGGGAAGTAAAGAGATATGCATTCCCTTCCACACGCTGAAAGGTGGCTTGCAGAGCAAATAAGTAGATGAATAGACATATCTTGTCATCTATATAATCATAATTTCTCATTGCGCATTAGCCGGAAGATAAATTTTCCCAGATGTACTGCTAGTTTCGGCCGCTTAGGTCATTTCGCACATTGGATTCTACCGGGAATCGAACCCGGGACCACTTTCACCAAAAGCAAACGCGCTGCCCAAATGGCTATCCGGAACCCCATGTATGCTATTTAAGTTTAAGAAAATATAATTTAAAGAAAGTATTTTTATTTCGAAATTGTAGGTACACTCCTGGCCAAAATTAACGCAGCACCTCCCTAGCGATCCTTACGGCCGGTGCTGCGTTAATTTTGGCCAGGACTGTACATACAACAGATATTATACGTAGTATATCTATAACAGAGATAAAATATAAACGTGAAATAGTTAAGGAAAGAATCTAAGATGGAATTGTACTTTTACCACAAATTTAGTTGAAATAGTTCATCCACATTAGATTCACTATCCCATTCGTAGGATTAGATATAGTGAGCCAGCGATACCATACACCTTTCGATCCAATAATAATACGGACCGAGAGGTACCTCACGCTCTTACCCTTTGAATAAAACGGTATAATAATAGATTTTAATCCAAACAACGCTCACGTAATCGAATTCCGTCTCTGGACTCGAGTATTCACTCATCGATTCCGAATTACAACAGCGTCCGCCTCGCCAAACCCTTAACTAATTTCGATGTTTTGCCTTAATTACCATAGCGAAACGTTTGTGCAGTTAAAAACAATTGAGTGGTGTCCTTCGATAGCTTATGTTTCGCGGAAAATGGCTAAATCTATTATAGCCGGCCAAATTGAACGCGCTGATGGAGTTTATTTAAGACTCGATGCAATGGACTCAAATGACGATGGGTTTCAAATGGAAATGCTCTCCCAACCCTACCACTCAATTCCGCCTGATAATTAGGGACGTGCAAACGTATTTGGTAGGAAAGGGGTAAGGAAAACAACCCACGGGTTTTTAAGGACTCCAGCCGCCGAAGTTCACAAAGGGCCTCTCTGTCCATCCAGAACCCTTTCGCCCGCTCCTTCATCATCGGTACCATTCTGGAATTTCAATCGTCCACACTTTCTACTCGGCTATTCCCTTCTCGCATAATTTCCTCTTGCTTCTTCGTGTGAGTTTTCTCTTCGGAATTGAAGCCCTGAATTCGATCCCATCGTTTATCGACTCGAGTCTGTGTAAATCGAACTTACTGACTACTCTTTGATGAGTAAACGAAAATGTTCCTTCGGCTAACGTTTATGACCGAATTTGCGCTAAATAAGACTGTGACGGTTACGTAGTCTAGAAAAAAAGCGAGGAACTACCTCATGTCGCAACGGTAGTTGTGGCTTCAATATTTGAATATCACTAAGTTATAGAAGAGCCTTAAATAAACGGAAAACGTTTATGTATGAATCTTTCGATGAAAGGCTCTGAAATTATCCTGCAAACATAGATTTCAAGGATATCCACATCGAATATTGTGTAGAAGCTACTAATTGCTTAATCTTAATTATTATTTCGTCCATCTCAAAAGATAACTTAATTGCGAATATGTCCCACACTCTATCAACTACAACCTAGCCTATCGTCATGTCATTACCATGAGCAATGAATAGTTGAACGTTTTCCGTTTGGAAGGAAAGGGTTGAGGTGACTTAGCACATAAGGGAGTGCGCCCAGGAAAATTCCCAAGGAAAAACGGACTTGAAAAAAGTCTGACAGGGCCGGGAATCGAACCCGGGATAAAATTAATATGTCCAATCTAAATTAAAATTATCCGGGAGGCTGCCTTAACCACCTAGATGGTTAAGGTAGCCTCCCATGTTCGATTCCCGTTAAGCCTCCCCCCGTTCGATCCATTTTAACTATTTGACGGAATCCGTCGCCGAGAACTTGAAGAACAGAATAATAACTAAACCTTCCACGGCGAATATTCAAAACCAATTACGACAAAAAGTACTTAAACCCCAGCCCAGTAGGTATTTTTTGTCTTCCTCGCAGAATATACATCCATACTCTAATGTAATAATTAATCGGAAATAAAACTATAAATAAATAATCTAAAAATACTAATAATACCGAATTAATTTTACTATCCATAGCCGAAATTTTATCTGAGATGCAGCTAATAATAAACATATTCGATTTTGTAATATTAATCAGAGTTTGCTTGGGAGAAGGAACAGTAATTTTGACAGATTTTGTTTTCGTTTCCGTTTTTTTTTAATTGTCTCATTTTGCTTTGTTGTGATTACTTACTCTGGAGCCTTACCGGGCGCCGCAAACTTCGCAAATTTATTTCGAAATCATTTTCAAATATCAGCGTCCTCGACGGGTTTTTAATGGTTTTCAACTGCTGGTAAATGAAATCGGAATCCATACTACGGATATGGTGCTATTGATTCCATAGCACACATCTAAATTCCAGGATAGCAAACGGTGTATCGTACATCTATTTTGTTGTCTAAACTATTATAATTATCCTGAATTGACGCATGCCTTCTTTTGCTTCCAATCATTCACAGGATTCTTTTCAACTGAACCCCATCGACCGATCGAATTCGCTTACAGGTCGGTCCCTTTGCCTCCATCCCTGTGCAGCTGATTAAGGCGTCTTATCGCAAAGCCATGCGAGTCCATAGCGGCCTCGCTACCACCCTTTTTTCCCAAATGAAAAGCTTTCTGGGAAAATACAGCCGACCAAAATCTCTTAGGCCGATTATACCCGATTATATTCGAGCATATATCCTCAGTCGCCAATTTGCCTTCCAATCAGTGTCATCTGGACCCATAAGTCATCTCCGAAACCTACATCGATGCTTCTACAAGGCTAGGGCCTGACTATCGGAACGAATTGAAATTTCATTTCGCCTAAAGGTTCCCAGCATATGTTTCTCTAGTGAGATGATTTCGGGCATCTTACTTACTTGTGAAAATATCTGCAAGTTTTTATTTATTAAGTTACGATTCACTTAGTATGGAAAACGCTTATTCATATCAAATCTTATTCTTTAATACTTTCTAATGCTATCGTGTAGTATTTGTATTATGGATCATTTATTATCCAACCGCACGCTATGAATGCCTCTACCACTAGCACTTATCATGTCTACCCAATAAAGTTTTTCTCCTCTAAAATAATCTCTGAGCATTCTCTTGCGTAAATATTTCATATTTTTTCCATATAATCCAGAAATTTTCCTCACTAAAGTAGATTAAAAAACGCTCACAAATGCATTTCTAAAATTATCATGTTTCCCTGATTTCAGAGGTGACGTAGTTCATTGCGTCATTTTGATTGGTTCATCATCACCTTTCCTATTCCCACGCATCTCAACAAACTTTTCTAACAAACTCCTGTTTCCCAAATTCCCCTCTTACAAGGTTTGCACATTTGTATAAATCCAAGTACTTCTGCTGTTTATTCTCTTGTTCCTCCTCTTTAACTAAGTCTGCCATTCCTTGTCAGGGCCGGTAGAGAGCTATGGGCTGTGCGTCATGCAAATACTTTTAATATATCCATTATGTTACGACTTACTTATGCTTTCGAAAGTTTTTTCCTATTATATCACGAATATATATTATAGAACGAATCTAATTATAATATTAATCAAAGCAATCCCATTAAGAATTCAATCGAAAAAGCCTTGACTTTGTGGATATATGTTATTATAATTGCTTAGAATATATCTATAATTTTACAATTAAAGGAAATAGATAGTTATACAGAAAACGAGGGCACCGTAACTAAATGAAAAAATTATCTGTATACGCTTCACCAACCTTTTGACGCCCAACGTCATACGCCCCCCAGAAACTCGGTGCCCTGGGCAGCCGCCCGTGCCTCTGGACAGCTCTGCTCTTTGCTGTTAGTGGTTACTTTTTTGTTTGGTTCTTAGAATGGGAATTTCGAAAACAGATTTTTAAATCTATAAACCTATTTTTAATTAACTCCTGCATACCGTATTAATATTAAAAGTTATTCCAGTTTTTTACCCAAATTATATTTAAATTCTGTAATCAGTTCGACGTACAGCGAGCATGAACTGAAGTTTTCTGAATATGGATTTTTAGGTAGTTTTACCATGATACTCATAAAAAGGTCACTATGCTTTTTTCGAGATTAAATTTTACCTTCATTTACATAAATTACCGATGCAAATTCAGAGTTCGTCAGAACAGAATGATGATAAAATGTGCTTTAGCCACAGCCTGTTTTTTCTAAGTTTCCAAGAATCATGGAACTAACGAAAAACATTTTTAGATCAGTTTTGGTCTCCGGTTACATCGAATAAACATAAAATGCATAAGAATTAGGTTCAATACGTAGCTGTCATAATTAAGATATGAAAACTCTCTCGCACGTAATAAAATTTCTTGACAATTGATTCTTAACGTCTTAAGCTCACACCACTGAAAATGGATAGCCCTTAAATTCTCACAATTTGTTCTCGTATCTTTTGCCAGAAATATAGAATCATCATAACCAACTCATATCCTCTAGCTCTTTTAATTCTATAAATAGCATTCAATTCCATTAAAAATGATTTTTAATCGCCAAATGAATTACATCGGACGTTCACCTTTTTGTGTATTTTTCACTTTCAAGTTACACAGTAATATAAGGCTCTTTGGATGGTTTTGGTACTTTGTGACACTTATTGCAAGTTACAGAGTGACGAATTTCAAATTTCAAATAAAATTTTTTTAACGTTTTTACTATAGATTAAGATAAATGCTTAAAGCCTCCCAAGAAATAATCCTTTCCTTTCTGGTTTCCGTAGAAACGTAATAAACAAAGAATTTTCCTTGAAAAACTAATGCCATCTGAGAAAGCTTTTTGGACAGCAAAAAAGTTGTTCATGATTGGTTAAGGACTGAGCAATGAAAACATCAACCACTAAAAATGTATATTTTTGGTCGAATTTAAAACATATTTTATATATATTTGGTCGTTTCTTGCTGAATATGGAAATTATTCGATGATGCATAACAATTATCTTGATTTCACGTATATTTAGATTTAAAGTAGCTCTGAAATTTACATTAATAAGTAATATTGCTTTCATTGTATAAAAATGTGCATCTTACGGTGATTTAAACGAAAATCAGTAGTCATAGGCAGCAGAACGAAAATATGGGTAAAAACTCTCCCAAAAGTGAGAAAATCCGCAAATGCTTCTGTTTGCGATCCCAGGAATTTCTTTAAAAGAAAAGAGTGTTATCGTGAATTCTATTGGAACTGTCGCCGGAAGGAATGCGTCGAGGTGTAGGTGTTGGTGGTACTGATGGCAACTGTCACTTTCGTGTCGCTCTTCCACGACAAGCCTAGACATATTCTGGCAGTTGCTATTTACTTTTCTCATCTCGTGTTTGGGTTGCCTCCTGAATATCTCTCTTCCCTCGAGACCCAGTCAAACTTTCTTTTGTCCGCTGATGGTCAATTCTTGCGTCCGGCTTATTGTCAATTCTTTCGATCGCGTCAATGACCCTTGGGCCCCGAGAGACGCCCTTTCCTCGGAATGGCCCTTTTGCATATGACCAACAGCACCAAAAACTACTTAGCTGCGAGGATGAGATGTCAATAGATTTTCTAAGAAATCGAAGTTTAAGTTTATATGTCTAGCGCTAAAAGAATTCGCTCCCTTTAGCAGTTCTATTTTACTCGAGTATATATTTTAAATGTGAATTTTAATACATTCTGAGTGGCCGATTGACTTATGTATAATAAAAGATAAATAATGACCATTAAAAAATATTTTCTGATAAATACAAGAGTTTTTAACGTTTTAAATATTGTGATTGTCTAAGTTTAAATGTTGTTGACTGTGTACTTCCTCAATTCCTTTATACAATGAGATCACTAAATTATCGCTAATTTTCGCCAAAATGTTCGTATGTTTACATTTTATAGTCTGCTGGTCTATTTTATTTTAAATATTTGTCTTACAGCCCTGGACAAATTCTTTGTTTATAACTACTATCCCCCTCTGCAATGTCCCCCTTTGATCGTAATCTCTATTTGACTAAAGTTCTCTGTAATTCGTAGACGTTTGACAAACATCGATTTAAATCTTCTTTTCTCTTAGGGATGTCATGCGGTCTTTCGGATGTAACACAGAGATATTTGATGTTTTGATTTATTCGTCTAAATTATGTACTGCTGTCGTACGTATCAATGGTGAAGTTTGGTTAATGGAAGCTCCTTCGTGACAGCGGCTGCAATAATATTATTATAAATTAAAGTTCCAGGCGTAATTGCAAAGGAAATGGGTATACCTATGGTTGAAGTCTGCGATACAGTGGCTCCTAAAGCTATTTGCAAACAATAGAATCTTCGATTGACTGAATCACCGCAAATTTATGTAAACTTATACCAAATATATTTTTGGAATGGATTACATATATGGTATAAAATACTAGAAAAAATATCTACAGTTTTATTCTCATTTAAAATGCCTCAGAGTTAGTTTGTTTTCATTTGCTGTTGTTTTTCGAGTTGGTAATACATTAGAATGTATAAAGAAAGCGCAAAATATATGCTACTTTTCGCTACCTATTTCATGAATAGTTCGGTAAAAGCTTTGCATTAGGTTTCTCGAAAGCGTTCATCTGGCTTTTGAATTTTCCTTCCTCTTCGCTTCGTTCCTTTAGTCCTCTTCGTAGAGCCAAAGTATGCCTTTTGAGTAATTTATACTCCTTCGTTCGGTCTAAGACGACAAAGGGATGCGGTATGCCTGGAATACATAGGGACTGATGGGAAAACTTCTATACCCTCAGAAGTAGGAAAGCCTTGCATACGAAATGCGATTACCTCTCTAGATATTTTGAAGGGGTTTTCAGCAAATATTTCCTCCGTTCATTTATTTTATCAACTTTTCGAATTTCTCAGCATACATCTTACATTTAAAATCCTTTAAGGCGCTGTCGATGCATAATTTGCTAGTGAGATAGGTGCCACCAATGTTTCTGGTAAAGAAAATCTATCCATAAGAGAAATTACAAATGAAAGAAACGACACATTATGGCACATTTCCTCGTAGTTTCCTTTATCATTTTCGTTAAATACATAAATGTCCAAGTACGAGTATTTATTGAAATTCTTTGAATGAACTTCGATCTAATCTAATATGATTAGCAAAAGTACGAAATGCGTTTTTAAATGAACGTATAGAAACAATGTAGTTTTGTCTTCCTAAAAATATTCGTTAGATAGTTACAACTCCTTCGTTATTGCTGGGAATTAATTTCATCTCGGAAGTTTTGCAGTTTTCTGAAATTTAAAATATTATATATAATATTAATTCACTCTTATTTCTTTTGGTTCTATATGTTTCTACTGAACATAAACTCCACAAAGAATCTAATTTCGAAATTAACAAATTCATCATTTAATCGATATGCTTTACACGAGCGGTTTTAATGGAATTTGTCAAGAATCGGACTGAATGTTAATATATATTAATCATATCCCTTTCAAGCCTCGTGCCTTGAATTAGAGAATCTCTACTGTGGTTCTACGTATGAGCTGTGTTACTTCCATAGCTAATTATATTTAGAGGAAAGCAGTTACTTTACTGGGTTTGAATTCAACGTATATCTTGATTTTCACCAAAATTTTTATTTAAATATATACCAGTCAGATGGCAGTCCTGCTTAAAATGGTAAAATATTTGAATACGCGAACGGTCATACAGTTTAGTCATCTTGACAAATATAAAGAGCTGTCGTAAAACTTTATTTCTAGGTGAGGTTGATATTTCGTGGTCATCGACTTCCTACGTCCTATAACATTCCAGTTTTAGCTTAACATAATAGAAGCAGTCACGCCTCTGAGAATGTTATATTCCTGACATCCATCATTGGTAATCGCCTCTTTTATTCTTTCCTGAAAGAAAAGTTGGAGAGAAAGAAGGCGAATTTATTTTAGAAAGAATATCATCGATGCCTACGAGGAGAAACTACATCGTCCATTCAGTCCAAGGTTCCATAAATTGCGGAAGACTATAACTTGTATAAATATCCTCAAAATGGACCATAATGATGATTTTCAAACCCACGGAGGCATGAGAAAAAAGATAACCTAAATCTCTCGCTATATATTCTGGCACTCTTTTCCTGATGTGTTATGAAAGGAGGCGAATATAATGCACGCAGTTGTTAATTTATTTTAGGCTGAAGAAGTTATAAATTTAGAAATTTCCTCCAAACACAAGTTTCCCATTTAGAATGTAAAGGCGTTCCCAGTAATATTTCATTCGATGACATGTTTCTGTTTGGCTTACAGATTGTTTTTCCATTATTATTTAGCTACTAAACACGAAAGAATTAATGTATTTAGCGTCAACGTAGTGGTAATTACTCACCAGACTAATTACACGATGTATGGAAAAATTAACTCAACATATGGGTATAATAGCATTATTCGTTTACATTTAGCAATTTTTGTGTAGCATGCCCTTCATGTTGCGAATTAAATGTGCATTATAATCCCTAAATTCATTACAAAAATGATTTGCCTTACTTAATGTATGTTGTACACGCAATTCTTATCTATTATATCCTCTATATCCTTTCATGGCCAGCTAGCAAAGCTCTTATTTTTATCATGCCCATGTTGCTTGATTTAGAAGGAAAATATTTGAACATGATAGCGTAGTCTTTTGAGGATAAATCAACAAGCACCAGCTACCATGTCATTCAAAAGGAATGAACACAATGCTCAATTAATAAGGAAAATGTGAATATTGACTGCTGGTAAGGTGGTATGATGACTTTGAAAATGATTCCATTATTCCAAAATGTTCATTCTTATTCACAAGTAAGAAAGTGAGTACTAAAAGTATTGATTAATTTACAGGTGGTAATATTCACGTATGATTTAATTTCGCCAAGTAATAGGCAAAATAGCCTATTTCATCAGCATTCCTTACAAGAATTCCTTCGAAAGTCCTTTAAGACGAATTGTGAGTTGTCTCCAAAATGAATCGATAGTTTTCGTGAATATTAACGCTTAAAATATCCCTCTTCTAGCACTGTATCTACTCTCGCTCTTGTTTATGCAACCATGCGAAAGTCCTCCGACGTAAATGAGGATAGTGTCCAAGAGGCGCTTGACTTCCTATCCGTGACTTTTTACTTCCTCACCTCGTTTCATCCCACATCCTCCTCCGTATATCTCCTATTCCTATTTCCTCATCGCTATCTCTGCCTCGATTCACCTCAACCTTATCTCCTGCACACAACTGGGGAGTGAGAAAGACCACCAACGCTCCAAACCACTGCGGCCGCAGACATCCCTCCTACTCTCTCCTTCCCACTGCTCTCTTCACACCTACCTCTTTCCCTATTCTTTATTTCATTGTTTAATTTTTTATTGGTCCGCGAATGGAAAGTGGAAAAATTCCACTTCGATGGAGAAGTCTTAATGTGACCGGAGTTTATTCTCATTGCATTTCCCCTCAAAATTATACTCTCTCGAATTTTTGTGAGTGTAGATAGACGTTGTAAAAACTAGATGCTCGGAAATGTTTTCTTTTGTGATCGTTGAGTATCTCCGTTTCACAATCTCGAATAAATATGGACACATGAGGAAAAATCCCCCTCAAAATTCTAGTAATTTTCCAATTCTTTTTATTATCATCGATTTTATATCTTCACGCATTAATCTGCGTATGACGATAATCTATGCATCATGTATAATTTACATTAATTTTTTTATTGAAAGTCTCCTTAAATATTTTGAATAAAAATTAGATCATCATCAGGTGGCAAGTCATATCCAAAACAGTATGTATATATCTTAAAAGGAGGGAGGCTCTTCTTTGCTTTGTGCTTTTTTCGTCATTCTTTGCATTGGGAACAAAGTCGGGGCCGGACTAGAAGATGCTGATATCGTAGTGGGCGTATCTCTTCAAAACTTTTCGTATATTTTTCAAGTGAAAATAAAATTTATAAATCAAATTCTCTTAGCTTTTATCCGTTACTTAAGCGATTTTTTTATGGACAGCTTGTTAAATACAGTCGGCGGTATAAATGGAATATTACATCAGATTAGTTTGTAAAATATTCAGTCCGAAGTTAAAGGGGAATAAATCGTTTTCAGAGCTTGCTTAAAAATAATATTTCGAAACCAAATCAGCTAAGTCTTGAGTTAGCTTAAAAATATATCTTTCCAGGAAAAGAGACCATCCAGGGCAAGATTACGCCTTCTGTTTACCCTTCTGTGATATAAGGCAGCGGGTCCCGCAATCTGTTAGAACTCCTTACCCCTCGAGGGTCAAACGGTCCAAGTTATGAAATTAATGTTTGTCTTAGCTCCGGTTCCACATTTCGCAGATTGGTTTCAGAGTTCATGATTGCCAGGGAAATATCAACGCATCGAACGCCCTCGATCACGTCGATATAGCTGAATATATCAACAATATTAAAAGATGTAGCATTAATATACCAGATTATTCGTTTTGAATAGATTTCGTTATCATTGATCAACCGCAGTAGAGGGAATATTTCCTTGGACACTCTAAATCATTTGCCCCTTTAACGATATTCTTTGCATTCAGCGTTTCCATTCCCTCCATTTGCTATTAATCGCTCAGTCTCTCACGATGATTGGAGATTCCAGGGTGGGGCTTCCTTACCAACCATGCTAATATTTTAGAACTATATATATATATATATATACGAGTAAAATGTTGCTTGCATACTGCAAGCACATCAATAACACAAATTTTTTGTCGGCATCACATAGAGTGAGTCCTCAAAAGAAAAAAAATGGATGGAAAATATTCTTAATTTCCGCTGCTATTTATTCGTCTGGCATCGAACCCAGGACTTCCCGGTCATACATTCTATGCAGCACCATAGATTATCACCATCTGTAACTATGTGTGAAAATTCAAGTAGATATGTTAACTGCAACTGCCTCAAACGACGTCCTACTTTTCCCTTATATTCCTATGAGAGAAACGTTAATGTGCTCTGGCATCGAACCCAGGAATAGTACGGGCTTTTGAACATTTTTTTCTAAAAGCAATTCATTTCATATATCTTCCAGCCAAGTAAGAACTTCCTACCATTTCGATAAGTGCATCAAAAAAATAATGAAATACTAACCCAATGTATTTTAAACGGGAGACATATTTGCCGCCCGGCATCGAACCCGGATCTTTCTAGTAATACTTCCTATGCAACATAATAGAAGATCACTATCTCTAACTATGTATGAAAATTCAAGCAGAAATATTGGCTACAACTGCCTCAAAAGACGTTCTAATTTTCACGAATGTAAAGTGCTCTCTGGATTCGAACCAAGGACGATATTGGAAATCTAAAACATGTTTCTAAAAGTTTTTTATGATCTCTATCTATTTGCCGAATTTCAAGTTTCTATATTATTGGGAAAGGTTTCAAAATAATTCCTAAAAATTTGATCAACTTCTGATTGCAAAGACACCTGGTGTCGAACCCAGGACACATCGATAGCCGTGAATGCCCAGTTTGGTTTCTAAGGACTTGCTCTACTTACATGCAAAATTTGAAGTCGATAGCATGCCAGGAAGTACCTAAATTTTGTTTCCGTTATCTCCGTAAGAAATGCATTGAGAAATGCAAATGGCCCTCTGGGATCGAACCAAGGACCATCAGCGAATATGTAAAATTTGATTATGAAACATATTCATGATATCTATCCACGTGCCGAGTTTCAAGTATCTTTGTTATCGGAAAAGGATTCAAAAAAAATCTTCAAAATCGCCGCAATGCATTTTAAACGGCCGATTTTTGCCCCGACCTAGCATCGAACCATGGACCATGTTCGGCGATGTCTATTTTATTTTTGTTGGATATTTACGGCATCTAGCGATCCCTCGAAATTCAACTCTCTACCTTTCCGAGAAGGGCCTCAAAAAAATTTTCGAAAATCTTCCTCATATATCCTTATGGGAAAAATCGGGATTTTGGGGCCTTCTGGAATCGAACCCATGACACAGAGGTTCAAAGTCGGATTTTTTCTGGTGGTTACACGATATGGCCAATATGTCGTAAAAATCTCAAGTCAATGGCACTTGTGGAACATGCTTAGACTTTTGATGCCCTATGAATGAATGAAACGGTCCATTGGAAGTTATGCAAACCCGCAACTTCTTCTTGTGAACATATAAATACGCATATTAGTAACAAGAAACAAGAGGTGGACAGACTATTTGAAAAATTTCTCCATTGGCTGCAATGATGTGATGGAGAGCGAATTATTTCGTTTATTGTGATAACACATCTAAGTTGTAATACTTTTCTGAGACAGCATTTTTCCATTAGAGGAAATGCTTAATATGTGCGATACTAAATAATTTCGAAAGACAATAAATTTTCAGTTGCAGCAGGGCATGCATGCATTATCTATACAATATAATTTTTGGGTTAAAATGTTTTTTAGGTTATTTTTGGAAACCTCGCTAATCCGGAAACCCCGCTAATCCGGACGCCTATGTGCCTGAATTCGTCCGGATTACCGGGGTTCTACTGTATATATATATATATATATATATATATATCTATATCTATTATATATAGACGCTTCTCCGGATATCTATTATATATAGACGCTTCTCCGGATATCTATTATATATAGACGCATCTCCGGATATACCTATATATTCATTCATAGGGGATCAAAATTCTAACCATGTTCCACAAGTGCCAATGCCTTGAAATTTTTACGACATATTGGCCATAACGTGCAACCTCCAGGAAAAAGCCGACTTTGAACCTCAGTGTCATGGGTTCGATTCCAGAAGGCCCCAAAGTCGCGATTTTCCCCATAAGATTACATGGCGGGGATTTTCGAAAATTTTTTTGAGGCACTTCCCGGAAAAGAAGAGAGTTGAAACTCGAGGGATCGCTAGATGCCGTGCATAGCCAACGAAAATCTGAAAGACATCTTCGAATATTGTCCTTGGTTCGATGCTAGGCCAAGGCAAAAATCGGCCGTTTAAAATGCATTGCGACGATTTTGAAGATTTTTTTTGGATCCTTTCCCGATAACATGGATACTTGAAACTCGGCACGTCGATAGTTATTATGAATATATTTCATAATCAAATTTTATATATTAGCTTATGGTCCTTGCTTCGATCCCAGAGGGCCATTTGCACTTCTCAATGCGTTTCTTACGGAGATAACGGAAACAAATTTTAGGTACTTCACGGCATGCTATCGACATCAAACTTTGCAAGATACAAGAACAATTCTTTCCAAATCAAACTGTACATTCACTGCTTACAATATGTCCTGGGTTCGATACCAGGTGTCTCTGCAATCAGAATTTGATCCGATTTTTAGGAATTTTTTTGAAACCTTTCCCAATAATATAAAAATTTGAATATCGGCATTTCGATAGAGATTATAAATAAGTTTAAGAAACATGTTTTAGATGTCTATGATTGTCCTTGGTTCGAATCCAGAGAGCCATTTGTAACTGTAAAAATTAGAACGTCTTTTGAGAAAGTTTTAGCCAATATTTCAGCTTGAATTTTCACACATAGTAAGAGATGGTGATCTTCTATTGTGCTGCATAGTACGTTATCCAGGAAGACCCGGGTTCGATGCCAGACCATAAAATTTCAGCAAATTTTAAGAATATTTTCAATCCTTTTTTTTCTTTTGAGGGCCGTCCCGATATTATGCCGCCATGAAATTAACAACACTAATTTCAAGGCACGTTAAAATTTCTCTCATAAGGAATATATGGGAAAAGTAGGACGTCGTTTGAGGTAGTTGCAGCCAATAATTTTGCTTGAATTTTTACACATAGTTAGAAATGATGATCTTCTGTTGTGCTGCATAGTAAGTTCAACAGGAAGACCCGGGTTCGATGCCAGACGATTAAATTGCACCGAAATTTAAGAATATTTGCAATCCTTTTTTTTTATTTTCTTTTGAGGATCGTCCCGATATGATGCCGATATGATATTAGTGTTGTCGATCTGCTTGCAGTATGCAAGCTACATTTTACTCGTATATTATATATATGTCTATATTTGGACGAGGAGTTAGAATTAAATTTGGATTGTGAAGTTTTTCCTCTATCTACACATCTAACACATTTATCACACCAAAATGGAATTTTTCAATGTGAAATGGAGATGAGTTTATAAGGATATTGTTATTTTTAACGGCTCTCTTGGAGTTTCAAAAACGTTTTCTGCTTACGGTTGGGGCGAAAAGATGACTGAATAAATTCCGGTTGAAATATATAGCTAGACGAATTCAGATAGGAATTAATGCGCGTATGTTAAGTCATTTATGCGGAATATGTTATTTAAGCATTGAAATTTTTTTAAAGATGTCCGTTGTAGTTCATAAGGTATGATGTACGTCCATTAACTCTCCTATTAATCCTCACATGTAAATATTAACTGTCTATCCTTCAAACAGATCGGCTAACGAAAGAAGTGTGAACTTTATTTCTCATGTTTGCAATGCCATTTTAGAGATTCCAGTCATTGCATTCACAATATTATTTTCATAGCTATAAAAAGTGCTTTCTTGAAAACTTCTATGTATTATTTCGTTTCCTTAGAATCACTATTTCTCGCCTTTCCGTCGTCTTTGACAGTTTCCTCTACCACTTGAGCTATCGCGTCGGCTTATACAAATATACGTTCACTTACACAATCGACTTATGCTTATTGTATAAGATCGATTTTATTATCGACTAAGCTAGGAGCTACGGAACGTTCGCTTTAATTGTTATTGAATTTACACTTTTCCTTAAGTTGTATCTTTATTAAGGATAAGGAAGGGTGTTAACTTTCTACGACGAGGCGTGCGCCTTGAGACTCGCGGATAAAAAGACGTGTTATAATATCGACGAAAATAGGACTAGAACGCATGTTCTTCCTTAAATTTTTTTATAATAGAAAAAATCAGTTACGCGAGGGGAGGACAATTAGAATTACTTTATGCTAAAAATAAAGCGCCTAAGGATTAGATAACTTGCGAAGTGAATGTAATGAAATAGCTTAGTAATCCTAGATACCACAACTTCTACAAAACGTGCGCGATGAAAATTGAGAAAATTATTTTCTACTACTAGAGTGACTAATGATTTCGTGACTATTTTTTTAAAGCGGATACTTCCCAGAAAAAAGTGCACACTTTTGCAAATGCCATCCTGTACTTGCGTAATGAGGCATTTAATGCGGTCTGCGGACCACAGTTCGTGACACTCTATGTGTCATTGCTGTTATCATTTCATCGAAGCGGACACAATTTCGTAAGTCCGCTCTTTCAGGACTCTCTCATTAAACTCTATCGAGGAATGCGTTGAGAAGTTTGGAGCTGTTTCCATGCATTTATGATGATCACAATTAGGGATCTTACAAATCTTTATCAAACCTCCCTGTCAAACCCACATACAAGCAACCGAAGAATGGGATATAGGATTTGGGTTAGATGGAAGAGGAGACTTTTAGTCTCAATCTCGCCAGAATAAAGCCGTTTTATTATTATTATTTGGTATTAAATTTACCCGAATAATGTACCTTGAAATTACTGGTAAGAGAAACGGAAGTGGAAATTTGTATCTGGAACAGAACTTGATTTTCCCCAAATTATAGAGCTAAATTACTTAAAATATTTCCCTCAACTTAGAATTGAATGCATTCATTCAACTCTAAAACTACCACACACATAATTCTTAAGAGTAAAGTAAAACTTTAATTGTGCGTTTAAATAAGCAACTTTCTTTCGGAGTAAGTAAGATATTAGCCTCTCCGATTCGTAATTATTTATACTTTCATGATCTTTCGCCCATCAGGCTCTTCAAATTGCTACATCCATGAACATACAATGTGTGGATGCTCGTACATCTATTCGCGCTTTTACTTGCATCCGTCATACTGCGTAGGTGCCTTCTCATCATCTCATATTTAGATAGGATTTCACTCCCTTTCAAACCATTTATTCTCAAACAGTAGTAACAAATTATATTGCTAGCATAGTAGCAGATTCTGCATTTAAGCGGAATAAGATTTTTAACTGCTGTTAGCAATATGTACGCTTTTTAGTGCACAAAAAAGAATCATTTTGAGTTATAAGTTAACTACTTACTTTATTACTAAACTATTACTACTAGTAGTAGTATTAATAGTTAACTATTACTACTACTAGTAAGAAAATGAGGTAATAACTTTCAATTAATGGCGATTATTCGCTGAAACCGAGAGGGAAAAATAAACTGTGGAAAAATACTAGTCTGTATCTATTATCTCGTAATAAATTTACCATTTACAAGCGCTTAATAACGGTCTGGAATGTTCTTTGGTCCCTGCTATCATACTCTAAAGAATGAACTGTTTTCATTTGTCATGTGGTACAGGATAGAGAAAAATTTATCTTTAATTTTCTTTTGTTACAGTCTTGAACATGGCTGTGATGAAATGAAAGCTACCGAGGTATGAGTGAATAATTGCACTGATTTTGGTCTCTCCTTATTGGAATGCCAAGAAAAGTGTTACCCATAGAGTCATTGTGCTTCACCTGCGAGGACATGTTCTGGGTTGGTGAGGAGAGCAAGGGCAAACTATCTCACTCTTCATACTGCCTAGTGAACCTCATCTCTCTCTGTAAGCTCTTAGTAGCTTATGCCAGAGGGGATGTGGTACCACTGGCCTTTGGGCTGAATACCTTATAGACAATGTTCTTTGATACAACTGTATTCTGTAGTAAACGTAATTTTGGTTTTGACAATTTACATCCTAACTTAGTACCAGTGTAAAATAGAGATACATTTCCAATCACACAAAGATTACTTAGAGGAAGCTGATGAATATTTTGTTTATATTGATGTTAATTATGAAGAAATTTAGCTGTAATTCCCATGTCTCAGCATAAGTGCCTATAAAATTGAAATAGTTTGACGTAATTTTGTAAAGATATATTGAGGTTAAAGAAATTGAAGAAGTTGCGAATATGAGATGATGCTGGGGAGATATTGGTAAAAGAGCCATCAACATGGCTATACCAAGAGGAGTACGCTATTTACCAACTCCAGAGATTATAACGTGTGCAGAGGTAATTCGATTCCTTTTACCCAATGGAACGTAAATAACAAAGTTTTAGTCAATCGCGAAACATTTCCACAAAGCCTCTCCGTTGACGTTTTAAGGTTTAAACGAAGATGAAATTAACACACACTTAGAGCGTAAGCACGCACGAGTTAATCGATGCTTTTAGGGGAGAGGAAAAAAGCGGGAGGGAAGAGAAAGCACGTGTCACTATCTCGTTAATCCATGACGGAAGTGGCACCAAAAGGATGGACCGAAATTATCGCCAAATTGAAATAAGTTTTTTCGGTTCGGAAATTTTTCGAAAAGACCTTTAATGCACGCTTTTAGGTCAACACGCATCGATTGCTTTTTGAATATTTCAGCAAAAGAGATCAAATGCTTGAGTAATTATCTGCTCGGTAATTACCAGTGACGGAGATGAAAATAAAATAAAAAGTGTGATAACGCCATAGCGTAAGCATTTTGAATTCATGGCGGACATTATCCTCTCAATTTTCGTCCGAGGAATATTATCAGAGAGCGTTTATTTCAAATTCGCTGCATTAACTATTTATTGTCGATTTTAAACTTTTCATTCGAGAGAGTTTGGCTTAAATTGTACCGAAGCATTTCTGCCTCTCAATATTGATGATAAACTCTATCCGAGATATTAGCCACGACTTCCATTCTTTATTTTTTACACCCATTTTTCACCCAGATCAAGCGAATAGTTCTTTAAAACGTATTTATTAGAATATCTGTAATAACATTTCCGTCTAACTTTATCTCAAAATATCTCATCTTTGCAGTGGTTACACAATCGATGTGTTAAGGCGTAACTTTTTGAAAAAAGCCATGAATAAAGAAAGCAACTTAGTAATTTTCACACAGAATTTATTTAACTACGACCGGTTTAACTTCCGAAGAAGCTTCTTCAGGTACAGTAAAATTAATTCCTTTTATCACAGCTCACTTAAATATATGTATACTGTGGAATAATTTTTACTGTACCCGAAGATTCTTCCTCGGAAGTGAAACCGGTCGTGGTTAAATAAATTTATTGTGGAAATCACTAAACTGCTTTCTTTATGTCTTTACAGTTCTTGGCGATACCTAAGGGATTTTATGCCCTAACTCTATGATAATATTAGCAACTCTCCTTCTGTAATTCTATTGTAAACCGTTCGTTTTCAAGAGCTTCGTGCGACTTTGCATTGCTAGAATTCTAGAATATCCGTGAAACTAATGAAATGCTCACGTGTGCGCTGTGGGGATAAATTAGGATCAAGGGGAATCCAGCTCGCTCTATCCCGAAAAGGGATTCCCAAAGCGCAAAGACCGTTTGAAAACTGGCCAATACAAAATAGTTTTCTTATATTAGCACGCATAAATATTTATTTAAATTCCTGCCGTTACAAACATATTCATTTCATAAAACTTCCCCAAAATTCCGAGATTTATGTTACCACCTTTGATGTCCCCATTTTATTTTCCGTACACCCGAAGGGAAATTTCATTTTACATCTTTATTTCCAAATTAATGTATAAAGAAGTAAAGTAAATTTTTCACTTCTTTGACGTCTGGTATTTTTTTGATTAAATTTTCCTAGCGTTTTGTAGGCTATGTATGTACATTTAGGGCAATTGTTTATGTTTTGTAATCTAAAACTTATGTTAGCTAAATAAACAGTAACTAAAATATTATCCTATATTAGGAATTTGAAATATCAAAGGATGAAGATATTAATAGCACATGTCATTAATTAATTATTTTATCTTCTGATACATGGTCATTTGTTCGGCGTATTCGTGTAGCTGTTAAAAATTATCATTTCACCGAATTATCTTATAGGCATTCTATAATTTGTTTATTCGAATGTTTTCATGGGAGTGCTGCTCGAAGCATGTGGGAGATTCATTTCTTTGTTACGGTGTAAATGAGATCAGGGTCTAAAGTGATTCCCAGATCTCTATTGCTATCCAGAGTGGAAGTTATCGGTGATATTTGCAAAAGGAGTAGATAGCAGCTGACTGTACTTTTTCTGGCAAATATGTACTTTCCTGATAAAGCAAAGCTTTTTGCCTTTGGAAAACTGTACTGAAGCCTTTGTTTTATAACCGAAGCATCTTTGCTTCACAGTTTGTCACTCTCTCTCTTTTTACTCCACGTTTATTATATTAGTGTTCTTATAATGCCCATATATATTGCCTATTCTATCACATAGTTGCTGCTTCTACATTTTTAAATATTTTGTGTACAAAACTTATTCAGTTTCATACAGCGGTATAGTGATTATTAATCTTAACCTTTTTTGTGCTCACAAAAACAATAATTTAAGCATTATTTTCGTCTGGATTTATACTCAAAATTGCTAAAAATAGTTGTAAATCTTCATCAAATTTAAGGAAATATATCTTTGTCGACCACTTATGTCTGTCGTCTTGTAGCAGGGACTTCACGCTTCACTTCAATGCTTATAAGTGCCCAAAATTCCTCCTCAAATTATGCATAACTTGAAAGCCATGACCGATTCTTGGGAAGCGCATCAAATTTTTCTGTTATCTCCTCCCAGTGTGTACTGCTGAGGTATATTATTGACGTCACTGGTCTCTTGGTCAATTTTTAATGCGATTCACAAATGTAATAATATGAGTGGGGGTCGTATCAGACAAACACGAAACTCCTGCAAGGAGAGAGAGCCCTATTAAGTCTTTAATGGTCCTATGATTTTCATACAATTAATATAGATATCTGCCCATTGATTTTGATCTAGTATTAAAACGTAAAATTGACAGTGTATTGCTTAAATGAGAATGTAAGTTCTATAAAAATAATCTTCGCTGTTCGAGGAAGGCAGCAGAGTCCCTCTCATTCAAATTTACAGTATGATTATCATTCGGTATCGGATCTTATTCATAATACGAGTCTATCAGTAGTTACATACTTCTTATTTGCTATTCATGTTTAGGTTTACTGGCGGGACTTATTTGATATGTCTTTCATTATAATAGTGAGAGAAGTCTGCACGTTCTATTGAGTACATCAGAGGAAGCTAGACATTCAGAATGCTGGAACAGCTTTGATTAAGGGTCAATTGTCTACTCCTACATCATTTTATAAGGAGAAATATAGTGGGTTGGAGTAGGATATTAGCTGCGATTAGTGAAGAGATGATAGAACAGCTGTCGTTCTATTTGTAACCTATTTATTCCTTTTTTGCCAAATAATTCACAAAATGTTTACTATCTTTTCTCGTATTCTGATATTTCATATTTATGCGTACAATGTTTACGTGTTCGATGAAGCTATTATTACAGCTATTTTCATATCTATAAGCCAAAATGCCTTCATTTTTTACGCACCATTCAAGCTCCTCCCATTCAACCTGTCTTCATATTTAGAGATCAATACATGAAAATATTCAAAGAAAATATATTTAAGAGGATAATAACCAGAAAAAATCGTTGGGTGATTATATTAAGTAAATGAAAAGACGGATATCCCAGACGCTCCGTGAATTCGAACCTAAATTTTAATTTTTGGAATTAAGAGCTCACATTTCATTGATTACAACAAACAAGGGCCTTGTAATAGCAGATAAGCTGGAAATGGTCAAATTAATTCCGCAAATTAGCAGAAGCCAAGCATCGTTCGGAATTCCGAAATAGAATATTAAATTGGGCTGATTTCATTACAATTAAAAGGTCGAAGTGCGATTTGTTTTTGACGCATGACCTCCGTTTTTGCTCGTTAAATAGTTAACGGAGTAACCATCGAAAGTGAAAATTACGAATTCAATACCGTCCATAAATAACGGAAATGAGCAGAATTCGATTGATTTTAGTTACATTATCGGGTCAAACGCATCGTCACAGATGGATTTAGAAAGTTATTACGACGTTGATGTCATTTGAAATTATTTGGAGATGGATTGGCACTGGGAACTGATCTGAGGTCCTTTGCATTGAGGTTATAAATGAGGTAACGCAGTGAGAACGGTAACAATATGCACTAATAGACTTAATAATTTGAATATAATTGATATGTTCTAGCCGTACTTCGTGGAACGACATCTTAAGTTGAAAGAAAAATGGATTCCTTGGAAACGGTGGAAATTCTCTCTTCAAAAAAACCCCTAACTAAAGATCTCACCTTCCTCAACCCCTCCCCTCTCCTGGTTCTTCCCTCAAAACTCTGCACATCCCTATAAATACTGTCATTTCCGATGTAATATCACCTGAGGATGGCTGTCAATGCCGAAACCGGTCGAATAAATTAAAGCTTATTGTGAAAATTACGAAGTCTTTCCTTTCAACTTAATAATTTGATATATTCTCGGGGATGAAGTTTAAACGAAATATTCGTCCGCATACTTTAGTTTCGGAATTAATCAATCGTAGCTGAGCTGTGACAGTTCAGACTAATTTTTGAAGAAACTCATGAGTACATTTTTGGAATTGCAAACACATCTACTATATATCTGCTACTGTGTGAGCTACTTTTATTTTCTTGGTATCGTATCTTCCCCCGTGCACACCTTCAGTATCACATACCGATCATGTCACTCATATTTATTCTCATACAATTACGTGCTTCTTATGTGTTTATAAAGTATTCAGCCGTAAGACCCCCTCTAATGTTAGCTAAAAATTAAGGAATGAGGATCACCATGCAATATTAGGAGTGAGGTAGTTTGCCTTTGCTTTCCTCGCTTTCTTCTTCTATCCGTTTCGAAAATATTTTTGTTATCTTCTTGAACTTACTATTCACATTACTAATTTTGGATAGTATTAATAAAGATTATTTGTGATAGGATGTAATTTTGAGTTATGCGTTAATATTGATAACTTATATTTAATAAATATCTATAGAGCGATAACCGTTTACAAGACAAACAATAAACTCTGTGGATTACAGAGGCCTTCTGATGCACACTTCGATTTTAATGACGTAAGCTCGTATCAGTGAAGCAATTCACGAAATAATAATAATAACAGATTGTAATCACGCTCCGCTGTCAGAGTTCGTCCAAATCTGCTTTCGGATTGTTTACCCGATGCTCTTCATATTAATTCTGAAATGTTTTCCATCGGCGCTCTGCATTATTTACTCACAGCCATGGAAAATGTCGCGTTTATAGTTACCGATTGAATATGTTTGGCTAAGCTTTGGAAATCGATAGAGATTAATAATCTGCTGGAAGTTTCAAGTTACAAATGAGTTTTCTCTGCAGATATCATCGAGCTTTCGAATTTTCTACACCTTTTGTCCTCAGGGTAGAATGTGGTTCATCATCCAATTTTATGCAGCCTTTGCTTCCAAGATAATATACTTCTCATTTACCTCTCGAGTATAGTTTTCTACAGGTATTCCTGTATGGCTAAAACCTGAGTTGTGGTTTTCATAAAAGAAACTCGGTGATGCTGCATTGTGTTTACCAGACATAATATTTATTATTATTTGTATAACGGTAACATGAGCCTCCAAATATATCCGTTTTAATAATTTCACAAACCTGCGACAAACACAAATACCAAACACTCCAGCCATACTCGGGATCACAGTGTTATGAAGCAATGATCATTCCGCCACTGAGGTCGGTATAATCTAAAATTAAATTCATTCTTGAAGCAACGTCTCTTATCGAGAAGTATATCTTGTGGATGAAGGCTATGTTTTGCAGAAGAATGGAGATAAGCCTTTCAATATATATTCAGATCAAACATGTTGTAAGAATAAAAACTCAATATGATATCAACGAAACCATTTCAGGGTTAACATTATGGTACTTCTTAACTTGTAAAAAATTCATGGTAAACAAACTTTTACTAGACCACAAATTAGTGGTCTAGTAAAAGTTTGTTTACCATCAATTTTTCAATATGATATTTTTGGGGAGGAAATACGCCGAGTAATTTTGGTAAATTTCCACAAGACGGGCATTAGCAATTTGTTAAATCCCATTCCCATGAACCGTAAAAACTTAACAATTACCTATTGTTGCATTATTTCATAATTATTATTATTATAGCTTTACTGAGGGTCGATAAAATCTGCTGTCAGCTACATACTTACACCTTAAATTGTATGCAAAATAATTACTATATTTTAAATAATAATCAGTTACATTGCCTTATATCTCAATACGAGTCCTCATACGTCAGCACATTAATACTTAACATAATTCATCACTACCTCACTCATTAAATTAAGGTTATTGCTATAATTGTTTAATCCTAAATGAGTTTCTAAAACACAGGAAAATATATTTCATACAATATCTCCCTCCTAAATTTATTCAGCATACAAAATTCAAGTATGAAGCCTCAAGAATAAATCGACGATGAAGTTTTTCTATGATTATCTGTCTATTGTATTTGTGCATATTTCTACACATCCAGTTTTTTTCTGTAGTTAGTGCTCTGAAGGTCTTCGAGGATAAAATGTACATACATTAGTGGTATGCAATGTTTTCGATGGTGCCTTCGTCTACTTATTAATGTAACCATCAGTGGCCTACATTTAACTATATACTGGGTTCATTTGTAGGGTATTGATATTGATGTAGAGCATTATTCACTCTAAAACGGTGGTTTTGACGCTTTGTGGTTGAGAATGAAGGCAAATATTTCATTGTAATTTAAGATGAGTTTAGAAACATATTGTCTTCAATCTTTAATATTACTAAGTTTCTAGATTTGCTCCTGTTATGGTGAACAATTTTATATTATTACTCACGTTAGATTGTTTGTGGTTCCTCGCAGATTTTCACGATAACCGAAGCAAGCACTCAACCCACGTACTAGAGTCGATAAAATAATGACAGTGCGGAGAATTTTATGTTTCAGTAGTTTGGAAATATTCTCATCTCACGAAACCTTATAACCGAAGAATAATTTCCATTCATCTCTATTTGCTCTGTCGTTGTATTTATTTTGACGTTGCGAGCAACAACACTGTTGAAAGCGCAATCGAAAACTTGCATAGCAACGGCTAGCCTCAGGGCAGGACTTCAATCGAGTCTGAAATTCATCAATTCTTCGCCACACAGAATAGAAGCTCGTAAGTCAGAGGCTCGCAACAGTGTCACGTAGGCCTCTGATCGAACGCCTAATCCCAGCTTCTCTCGCAGAAATCCCACGTCGGTGGGGCAACCTCAGCAGTGCCGAAGATCACGTGACCCCGTAAACCCTCCGGAGACCTTAATAAGAGAGACTTTTAATTTCCCCTCCTCGCATCTAAAGATTCCGTTGCATCGATTAGCGAGGACACAAAAACATTCGCGACAAAAAAAGGACATTTCATACGGGACCGTACAAAAACCTCGCTCTCTAAACCCTTTGGTCTGGACCGGTTTTCCGGGATTCGAGCCGGGGACCTCCGCAGCTGGTCCCCTCTCTTTTTACGGCCCCTCAACAACCTCTCCCCTCGGCTGCCTCCGCCCTTACTGGCACGACCCCTACCAAAAGCACCACTCACTGTCTGCCCCCCTCCGGGGAATAAAGGGAGGAGAAGGGGATTCCTGGCGGGTGCCATTACACTGTACTAAAGAAATCCCCCTACCACTCGGGGCAGCACCTTGCGCTGAATTCGTGCCATGTGGCATGGGGTGGGTGTTTTTTGAAGGGGGTTGGAAAGGAATTGTTGTGTGGGAGGGAGGGGGAAGGGCGGAGGGGAGGAAGGAGAAGAATAAAACGAGTTTTGGGCCAAGCTTCTTGCGGGGCCCCTATTGACCGTGGATACGGCCCCTAAACGAGCGTGTTTTTTTCAGATGCCCCTCTATCTTCCTCCCACTCTCATACTATATGTACACTCATTCCACTAACCTTCTCAGAGGATGCTCAGGATGGGGGTGGAGGGGAGTCTTTCTGGTCCTCACGTCTTCCGCTCTTTCGTCGGAAGTGTTCCACTGAAGATTGTACTCGCCCGTACAGCAACGTGCTGAAGATACACGGACGAATATTTTGCTTTGAGCTTGAATAAGTGAGAGCATTTAGTTGTAACATGCTGAAATAGCGAGAGAGCTTGTATTCCACAAATACGCGATGATTTCAATTAATGAGACAAGGTTCAGCGATCGAAAAATATTAAAGCCGAGGGATAAACAATGATATTGCGGAGATCTGAGGGAGCTGAAAATAAAAATGCCCCCAATGCTTTAAAATATATGTTAAACATGACAAATTTAAGCAATGAAGTAATACAAATAAACGTTCAGTATACCTAAATACAACAGACAGTCATGTTGCGGTTGTAAACGTGTAGCACAGCAACCAATCACTGTAGAATCCATACAAATATTCTCGTGAGTTTCCCACACTTCTCAAGTATCCCACTATTTCCCGTGTAACACTGACGTTTCTGCATTAGTCCTTATGAATGTTTTTATACCAACATGAGATTCTTGTTACAAAATGAGAATTTATTCATCACTGCACCTAGCAATGTAAGATAAAATTTCACCAGCGTAAGCAGCTATTTTTCCTTATTTATATTCATCCTTCCATTATTGCAAATGAATGTTTGCAGATACTCTCCAGATTCAGATCTCCTAAGAGGCAATTTTAACTCTAATGTGGTACTTTTCAATCTCAGTTTAGCCCGAATGGAATATTTATCTCCCCGTCTCTCCTTTCCGATTCCAAAGAACAATCTGTTTCACTTCTCTTCCTTTGCATTGCTTTTCCCTTTCATTTCTTTACGATTTCACTCAATCCGCATACGAATTGCTTTCATCCTTCCCCTACTCATTCCCATTTAAATGTTTAATTTCCTCTCTTCCTTCCTTATCATTATTCGATTTCCTTTCCTTATCACACATTTCTTCTCTTTTCTGACTTGCTTTTCAGCGTTTCTTATCGCTTTTGCTCGTGTTTCCATACCTCTAAACTTGTTATTTCGAATCGTTGATTCGCCATTCCCATTTCCCATTCTTCTACCACGTCTATAAAGTTAATTGCGTTGTTATATTTCCATCCTTCCTCGAACATAACTCGTGATTTTCTTCCATCTCGTTTATTTTGAGACAATGTTTTTCTGACGAGTATTTCCACTTAATTGCTAAGCATGAGTCTTGAAAGTTTCACCATTCTTCCACGAGATGAACTTTTATTCTTTCTCTCGTTGCTCTATATTTTTCCAATATCTTCTAATATTCTCATTATACCGACTTGTTCATGTCAGCATCAACTTTTCCCTCTTTTTTCCCATGTCCCCCCTCGAGGCTTTCTAACAATCTCATTATATTTAAACTTCTTCCTCATTTCCTATTCTCTTTTTCGTGGCATAATTTTAGTTTGAATTTTGAGTACAATACAGGGTCTTTCAGTCATTTCCTCGATTGAGTGAGTTAACATGTCTTCCACTCATTTGACCTTTCACCCTTTCTTCTTTATTCCTCCCTCTCTTGGATTGCGAAATTAGGAAATAAGTTAGAGGTTTCTTTTTTCCGGTGGTTCGTGTTTCAAAGTCATGAGTTTGTTACTAATGTTTGAATTCGTTGTCTCCTCGCCATCTTTCTTTCGTATTCTAATGGTCCTTTACTTTTTTATTTATTTATCTAGAAATTTCACTAGAGCATGATTGAGTCTGATGGCAGCTACTCCTCTCATGCACAATACAAATAAAAATTCATCATTCAACAATAGAATCAATTAATGACTACCATTAAGGTTAGAAAAACGTGGATCCTCAATAACAGCAATAATTCGTAATTACAAAATAAAAACATAACATCGCAGGTCATTCAAAAATTTTCATGGTTCCTGGCAGTTCACGGCATCCAAGGCTGTCCCGGGCCACAAATAGTTCTCTCCGTACATCACCCAATCACCTCTACTTCTATCACATTTCGTCTGCACTTTAGTCTTCCATTCCATAATTATCTGAGCATATACTACTTGTGTTTCCACGCTACAAGAATACTGTTAATTTCTTCTTAAATGATTCTAGATTTTTAGGAAAGGACTTAAAGAGCGATCTAGGTAATATATTTCCATTCGAGAAATTGTATTTAGTTATATTGGTTCTTTTCGGCGTAAGTTTTATTTTGTAATTACGGTTTCTATCTAAAAATTTTGGTGTTTCTAACCAAGTTTTAAACCTTTCCTATTCCTTATTACTTGCAGCTATGTGGTAAATAGAGTCTAGTGTTCAGTCGTCTTTGCTTTCTTCTACTCATTCTTGGATCGATCCTTCCCCTGCTTTATTCCATTCTTCTTCGCCTTCGTTCTCGCGACTTCTTTTGTATTTCCGTCTTCTCTCTCAGCGCCATTCGACTTTTCCCTTTCTCCTCCTCATTATCTTCTTTCTCTCCGTGTTTTCTCTCTTTTCGCTCATTACGTCGTTCGTCGCCTCCGCTTTAACCTCGCGACCTCCCTCTCCTTCCATGCATATTCCATTATCTCCTTCTCTTCCCATTATCACTCCTCTCTTCCCACACTTGTTGTCACTCTCAACCACGCCTCCTCATCCCCACCCACTCTCCCGTCACTTTCCCTTTCGCCCCTCCCTAAAGTAACTAACAACGCTTTATTTATTTTGGCACCAATCACAGCATTGAATACTGTGACGTATAATCTGTGACTTGGATTGAATCTGATTCGGTGAACGCCATTCGAAATCTTCTAAGCAGATTTTTCATTTTCTTTTATTTGAAACAATGACGTCTTTTGTTGAAGTCACGGAAAAATGTGAGCTTTGCCATAAAACCAATCACGCGATGTCATTGCTACGTTTATCCTCTCTTCTTTACTATCAGCCACGTGTGTTCTATTTCAGCGTAATTTTCCGGGGAAAGTCCACGTGCGAAATGGCCTAAGCTATCGAAGCACTTTTAACAATCCGACTACTACAGCGTAACGTTAAGTTTCCTACGTCATCAATTGCTACGTAAAGATTGCGAGCCAGTTATATAGACTCTCCTCCACGTATAATGACATGCTTTTCTTTAGTATAAATTCAAGAAGATCTCATGTTTAAAGTATCGGAACACTGAGAACCGATATGTTTTCATAATATTCACTACATTCACAATACACTATAACTATAATAACACAAAAGAAAAATTATTTTATATTGCTAAGGGTATAATAAACATGTATTCAAGGAAGAATTGCAACCGCCACGGGTATACTTAATTATAAGTCAGATGCATTTACGCAAGAAAAATTCTGAAACGGAAGCTCAGAAGTATTCCAAGAATAACTTTTTATTTCAGGCAGTTCAAAAACGCCTTCCCGTCCTCAATTCTCGAAAATGGATGAGTGACTCCGATTTGATGGTTTCTAGGAATGAACCGAGTCTCAGCGTAAAAGTTTTACTAAGGATACGTATGAACGAAAAGAATGGATTGGAGCTCAAAACATGTTTAAAATTCGCCGATCTTCTCTTCGACAACAGATATCCCTTGAGTACCTCTGCTAAGTTAAAGTAGCTCGCCAAATCCTCTCAAAGTCCTTGAACCGTGTAAAGGTTAAATTATTTTTTTAATTACCAGCTCAATTCTGAAAATTTATCGACTCTAAATAGTGAAGCATTACAGTTTGTCTAGAGGGAGTGCAGTATGGCTTCCAATGATAGGCTTTAGATGCTTGGCTGTCAATTTTGATTAAACTTAGATGCTCACCATTATGATACGGCGAGAGATAAGATATTTCTATTCGTCTATCGACTGACTCAAACCAGATCTATGCACGCAAGTATTAATTGGTGTTTATGATCAATGACTACGGCAGCTTAAACAAACCCAAATGTCTTCCAACAGGCCTCCGTCATCGATATTTTCTGCACCGTCCATTCCAACGGCGTATCCTGAGAGCAGAGCCGAGTAATTGCTGCTGGAAGCACCAAGAAGACCTTCAGCAGGGCAAAACCTTGACTTTGCGCTTGATGGCAAACAGTAAGTTGCATCGAATAGAGGGGAAAACGAGAGGAATTGGAAGACCTTCGTTTGCAGAAGCCTTCTCTAAAAGATCCTATTCTCCCCTTCAATTCCCACCTCAAAACCGCACTCGAATATTTTTTCTCTTTCCCACTCTTTCACCACAATATCCACTCCGCTTTCCTCTATTCATTCCTCGCTGCATATGCATTTCCTGTTTATTCCCTCCTTCTTTCATCGCTTTTCCCTTTCTGTGACTTTTCACATTCCAGTCTCTTTCCGCCTTCTCATCTTCGTCTTACCGTTTTCCTTTCTTTCTCCTATTCCTTCATTTTACTCTTATACATTTCCTCTTCGTTCTCTTATTCTTCTATTCCCCTTTCGCTCTACGTTCTCATACTTTTTCTCTTTGTTCTCTTATACTTTTATTTGCCTTCCACCTCTTCCATTACTCCGTTTTGTCGATATTCTTCTCCGTTTCTCGTCCTCTTGTTTCCACTCCTTGTCAGTTTTCTCCTTATCTCCTTTTCCACTCTATTCTCTCTTTAGCTGCCCTTCTCCACTCATCTTCTCCTTTCGCTCTTACTCTCGTATTTCTCCTTCATCTATTCCTCTGTAATACAATCCACTCTCTCCTTCTTCCCTTATCTCTCAATGCCCTCCGACCGCCTTGCAATCTCCCACTTCCCATTGTCGGTACAAGTACGTTCAGTCCTTCCCCTAAAATCCCCTTCCCCTTACTACTACGGCACCACCCCGCCCTCTCATGCATACACGCCTATCCATGTGGGAACATCGGGAGGGGGCCCCTCAGGGGGAGGGAGAGAGAGAGTGAGGGGGTGTCAAGGCGAGGAAGGGGATTTCAAAGGCCGGTGGTGGGGGTGTGGGAACCAGTAGGGGAAGTGAGGGGAAGGGGAGGGGTCTTTTCCCTGTGACGGAGTGTCTTGCGGCAGGCGCATGCCCAGTCGTGCGACGTGAGTGGTGGAGTTAGCATCGAGCGGAGAGGCTGCCCCTCTGCCGCAGACACTACGTTGTTTCCCCCTCCGCCTTTAATCGGGTCGTCACCCGTAAGTCCTGTACTGCCACTGAAGCCAAAGGGAGGACCGGCGAAGTGCTTGCAAAGAACCATCGGACGTTGTGCTCTCTGCGAAGAAGTGCTTCGAGACCTGGACAGTGCCTTTGGGATTGTTTACGCATCCTTCCCTCGCGGTGGTCCAAGAATCGACTTTCGCCGTAGTTCAACCCGATCATCGGCCTTTGGAAGTCGCCGACAAACGTTGCCTCTCGCAGGCGGCATGCTCAATCGGTAGAACAACCCCTGTTTCTGCACGTTCCTGGGATTTTTTTTTATTTTCGGCGGTGTTTTCGAGTGTTAAGTGATATTCGGAAGATGAGTGCCGACAAACCGAACGATACGAGAAGATGACGGTGTCGATCATGACCAAAAAGTCCATACTGACTATTGTGCCAAGAACAGTGGGTGTTATCGGTGTGTTCGGATAGTCTGTTCCTCAGCGAGTCCCTTCGTTCTTCCCTGGATTTAACAGACGTTGGGATTGTCTATTTGATTCGAGTTAACCTTGAATTAAATATCCGAGAGATATTTGCACTCGAAATATTTCCGACTGTAGATTAGAACGTGCGTCTTTTTGATTAGACAAAATCAAATCGTCAGTGCAGTGCATGTGTGTGTGTGTACAGTGCATGGATAAGTGTGGGCTGTGTGGTGCCATTGAATGGAATAAGAGTGACCACGAGCGAGTGCTGAAAATTCTCGGAGGAAGTTGGCTTCGAGCTTTTCGAATTCTTTCGCAGGCAGTCTTCCCTGAGGATACGGGAATCGTACCTCATCGTCACCCCTTCACTCCCGTCACATTAAAAGCCGCCTCTTCGGCACGGCCCCTCCGCCCCCTTTCTTAGCGACCCGCACCCCTTTTTGCTTGCCCCCTCTACGGTACCCTTTCCCCTAACCCCCCAGTATTCCCGCATCGCCTCCGGGTGGGTGGGGTTCGGTGCCAGGAGGAGTCGGGGAGAGTGTACGCTCTCCCTCTCATTGTCGCGAGGGGACTCCGTGCGATAAGTCCGTGAGATAGAGTTTGAGCGTAAGTTCATCCTCTTATCTCCCCGGCATACTAACCACACACACACACGTACAGGTCGCGAACCATGTCGGAATCGAACAAGAGGCTCTGCTGCACCCGGGTGGGCAGCTCTGGGGCCAGCGGCAGCGGCGCCAGCACGAGCGGCCTCAACGGATACCACGCAGCCGCATCCAGAGGATACGATTTCTCAGCGGCGGCAGCCAGCACCAGCAGCGGATCCGGTGGTTCCCTCGGCGGTGGAGCCTTCGGAAGAAGCACGGCTGCGGCCGGCAGCAGCAGCGGAAGCTCCGCCGTCGCCGCGTCCTCTTCCTCTTCGTCCTCCTCATCCTCTTCGACCTCATCTTCCGGCTCCTCCTCTTCCGGATCCTCGAGGAGGAGTCACCATCATCACCACCACAGACACCACCATCACCACCACCGTCATCACAGGCATCGAGATCACCACGGGAGTGGAGGCAGCGGACTCGGTGGAACTGGCGTGAGCGGCTACCACCACCATCACCATCATCACCACCACCACCATCGGCATCGTTGTTGCAGCAGAGCGGCCGCTGCGATGGCGGCTGCCGTCTCCGGTGGTTCGGCGTCGCATTCTTCCGCTTCGTCTTCGGCAACGTCGTCTTCGCACCATCTGCCGGCTACGACGCCCTTCAGCCGTGCAGAACCCAAAAGCGCTCCCCTCTTGAGTCCCAGAAGCCCCGATTCTCTCTTGGACTTGTGTGCCCGTACTGTTGCAGAGAATGTGCCATTCCAGAGGATGGAGGAGAGATTCGAGTGCATCCCGGACTTGGTGCAACGTCGAGTGATCTTCTGGGCGTTCCCCAGAGACGAGAGGGACATTTGCATGTATTCTTCGTTGTCGAGAGTCCCCGTCCACGTGCCATCGACCACGTCTTCAGCGGCAGGAGGCGTCGGTGCGAGCAGCAACAGCACGGCTGCCACCAACCCATCGTGGACAACTTCCAATACGTCACCCGAGTTCCAGAACCTTTCATTCCACAAGGGGTTGAAGCTGCTGGAGCTGGGATATGTCAGCAACGTCCTCCAAGTCGGTGAGTACCACGGTGTCTTCATTAAAGTGTTTTTTTCTGGTACGGCTTTAAAGCGTTCCCAGCGGATGTGAAAAGAAACGTTTATTGTGTCGGCGTGTGAGATTGTGTGGGTGTGAATGGGGAGAAGGATCAGCTGATTAAAGGAGGAGATAGTACGTTCCTTTAATCTCCTTCGCAGATTGACTTCGTTTTGTTGATATGGAATTCGAAGGACTCTCAAAAGATACTGTAATATCACGGTAGGAAATTATCTTCCAAGAAATGCGATTGACGACTGATAGTGAGACGGCAGAGATGCGTTTTTAAAAGCGTACCGGTTGTCTTTAGTGGTAAATACCCATCGCGAATGAATGAAAGCACTACGATATGACGATAACATGCGACGTATATTCTCCATCGCTTCAAAAATAGCTAGGAATTTGATAGTCATTTTAGTTAAATGTTTTATAGAATCGTTTTTATTTTTCTCGTACCTTTTCTTTTACTCTGCGAAAGTTTCGTTTTCGAGGATAAATAGTGTGTCACTTTATGCATGCTTCCTAGTGCAAAATCCATGTATGTGTTTAGGAAACTCGTTAGTCACAAAAATTGGTAATCGAAGTAACGTCCGCTTTGTTTTTTCTTCAGTATCCCAAAAGCAGGGCAATTAATAAATAACTCATCGTTCCATATATTTTGCCATAAGCGACGAAGTTGTTTCATTCTACGTCATGTTTTGAATCGTAAAATCTACGTCACTGCCGTAAAATTTAATTGATGAGAGATCTGGGATTCCAATAGAATTGGGAACGCGAAGAGGGAAATCTAAACGTCATCTGTTTCCTCCGAACGCAGTCGTTTCCTTTTCGATACGGACGGTGAGAGTGATTCTCGGAAGTGTTCCGCCAAAGGTATGACTTAACCGGCATCTGTTAATGCTCCACATCCTCCATTATCATTCTTAGAAATCGCTTTCGTGTTCCCCTCCCAACAGTTTACGCAGAGACGGGCCGAGGAAAGAGTTGTAAAATGGAATTTTAATTGATAAACCAACTTCCGGTAGCGTTGGTTCTCTTTGGGATGCTATCTCTTGAACTTATATTGGCGCAGTAATTTATCATTTCATAATTTAGCAATCGGTTCATTCAAAGCAGGGATATCTTTATTTTAATTAGCCGTAGGTCCTCACGAAAGAATTCTTACGTCACGATATTTAGATAAAGAGAAATACGTCATCGTTTAGTGTTCTCTAGAGTCGTCTTACTTATATTTTTACAACAGTTACTTTCCTCTTGTCTGCAAGATGCTACTTATTACGAGCTACTGATTCGGAAACATGACGCATAACCAGGGAATGTTCGTATTCCTTCTTTTGTTACGTTCCGTTTATAGAAATATTGGTGGAATATTTTGCCGTCTACCGCCGGTCTGAGGAATTCCTTCAATTACCCAGTATCTTTAATTAGCCGATATGGCGTAAGTTGTTAGTCGCAGATGTTGGAAATTTCATTATCTCCGAACAAGTCACGAGCATTCGCCGATGATGAAGAGCGCTGCACATTTTCTCGTTCCCGTTTCTCCACTTTTTTGTCATCTGGAGAGAGTGGGTCGACCTTCCTCAGCTGGTCAAAGCGGCGGCGGAATTACGAAATGAAGGTGAAATGATGGTGAAGAGAATGTTTCGGAATGCGTGAGGTCACATTTCGTGTGGGAGCCTCCTCTCCTTATATATAAACCTTTTGTCTCCTATATTTATGTGGAACTTCCAGCAGAGAGATGCGTAAGAGGCTCTCTAAAAAAGGGAAGGACGAGAAAGGAAGTTAAGCAGTTATGGGACCCTTATTTAGCTAATTTCTGGGAGATGAGTTACTGAACGTGTGTAGCATAGATGTTCATGAGAAGGGGTTTTAGTCACTCTTACATAGAAGTCCATATATATCTTGGTTGGATATTTTGGTTAAATTAACGCGAATACGTATTGCGTTGATTAGCGATTCTATTCGTTATTCTGTTTGAAATCATATCACCGTAAAGTGATTCACCGGTGAAAGGTCTTGTTACGCAAGTAAAAACTGTCGTTGTTCTGATAAATTTCATTTTTCATCGACTCCATTCCTTCGAAGAGAATTAGAGAGAATGTAGGGAAATAAAATCTCTCCAAAGCACCGCAACTAGGAAATTTTAGAAGAATCAGGAATGCTAGAAAATTTTGTGATGTGCTTCTATTAGTCATAAGAGTTATTTAACATTATACATGTTTTCATTAATTCACGGTAACTTAGAGTAAACATCGTGTTGATTACAGCAAATTTTTAGTTCAATTTTCGTGTAATCAAAGTTTAAAGTATTCAGTCTTTCTTAGTCAGCTTTATTTGCCGTCTAAATTTCGCTTAAATGTTTGTTTTAATAGAACTTAAACAGAACGGTTCAATGTAAATGTTTCAACATTCATCGCTGTCATCCTACTTTCCTATATTTTGGTATCACTTATGATTTCCTTCGCAAAACTTTTCAACTTTATGAATGTCGTTGAAAATGTTACTTATGTATAAATATTGGCATTATTTGGTTTAAATCTGAAAAAAAGTATAATACATAGGAGTATCAAGCATAAGGGAACTCGAAGCGCAGATCAATTTAATAGTGTTGAATACTATGGAATATATTATATACTAGAATATAGCAATCATTCCTTGAATGTAAGTTTTGATAATATGTGTTCAAAAGAGCTTAGAGTCGTAGTCTCCTTATCAAATGAGTAAATTCAGTCTATGAAAAGTATTCACTGCTCAACACCCATCACCTAAACCAGCCCAGCAATCTTACTTCGTAAATGTAGTTTGAGGTATTTTTGAGGTAATGTGTTTGGCGGAAACGACAAGGAAACGTCGAAGTTTCCCAGCATCCGATACTTGCTCTCTACAGCATCCTTTGACCACCATCTTCTGAGAGGTCTCCCGCCGAGCGGGACGCATATCCTCAAGGGTATTTTCGCTTTCGGAAGTTGGTTGAGGGCAATCAAATCATGATTAATGCTTCCGTTTCCTTTTATTTTCACCGTCATTTTTTGTAATCTCGAGAGTGGTTATGCATGCGTCCGGTGTTAGGCAAATGTTACGATTAGGTCCAATTTACGATCGAGAAATGTGATTGATCGACGCCATTTCGATGAGGAATTGCAGACGGATGTTACCAAGTCCAGTTTCTGATGTAGATACGAAAGACGGCGGAATATTTTGAGCAACCGATTAAATTTATCAACATTTTACTCGCTCCAAAACGGAGTCAATTTGTTGACAAGATCTGTGACTGTGTTCTTTATGATCAGAGGTAGGCCCCATTTTTCTTATTATTTGATAGGCCTATGATGTATTCGTGATGATCTAAATTTATTTAGAATATATTTTAGTTGTTTATCTGGAAATTATAATTTTCTAAGAATTGTGTAGAGATATAAAATATATAATATTATCTTAAAATGAAGAACAAGTGTTCTGCTAATGTAAGAACGTTACCTTGACAAGATAATTTTTTTTAGTTCATTTTAGCATATTTTCAGATTGCCAATTTTACTATCGTTCTATTCGGGCAAAGCTGATTTACTTTTTATTCATTTCTGCCGAAAATATTTCATGAACTTGCTGAATATACTTTGTTCAAATTTAGAAATTTTTCATCGCTAGTTTTTAAGACCAGATTTTATTTCATCCCAACAACCTTTTCCTCTTGCCTCCAAGATCTCTTGGTTTTGATTAGGCTATTTGTATCTTAAATTTAAACTGTTATCCTCCAGAAGCTGTTTCATTTTATCTAAATATCTAGAAGATTAAAAGGAAACTAAGGTGATTTAAATGCCCTCAGATTTTGCGCAAGTTTTATTTTCTATAGGTTAGGATATGTTGTTTTGTTCATATTTTGGGCTACAGATTTAAAGGGAATAATTTAATTTCATTATGAATGGTGTCTGCAAGTACCGCAGAGAAAATATCATACAGTTTCACGGAATTGCGCACTTGGCTACTTAAGTTGTTCGGGAATAAATTGGACTCGAGCCATCTCTTGTGCTAATCTTTATAAGGATAAGGTAAAGATATGGATCGACTTGACATTTATCTAGGACATTTTGGTATGTTGCTAGATAACGGCGTGTTCTATATCCATACATTATTGCATCAAACATATAGCATAATGTGGGACGATTGGAAATCTCTCTCCTGTATGTATAAACGCTTGTACAAGGCAAAATATACCGTTCTTTATTAATGCTGCCGATATCAGTTATGACTGGCGAAGAATAAGAAGCAAATAGAAATCGATTTGCTCTATATTGACCATGGATAGCCATATTTCTAACTCGATTTCTGCGGTGCATCGCAGATGTTTTGTAGGAAAAGAAGGCGCGGCCCTGCCGAAGTACACCAATATGTCGCAACGCAAATCTGATCTGATTTGTGATACCTTTTTCCCGATAAACCATGATCTTTAAGATATTTCAAATCCATCAGAGTTATCGCCACACAAAAGTAAACATTTCAGTGTTGAAGTTTGTAGATAAATCAAGTAACGCAACACCTTGCGAAAGTTCTTAATTTCGCAGAAATTCATCTACAGTTTTCTCATATAGGCTAGGGTATGATGTTTTAATAGCAGGATTTAATATTTTTGTGCCATAATGGTATTTGAACTGAATTGTTTTGAAGGATTAGACAATTTCATGTTCCCTTATTTGTATGTTCGTTATTTATCATCTGTTGTGTAAACTGTTTAAAAATCAAGAGCAGAAAACGTTTTTCTAATTCTGTAAAGATGAAGGATTTAGCTCATTTCATCGTAGGTTACCTGAATGATTCACTATTAAATATTTAGATATTGTGATATTGAAGCAACTTCTTATTGGCAAAGAAATGCTTTCATTCTTTACAATTACCAATTAATTTCTTGAGAAGATATGGATTGCACCAACCCAACGTTATTCACAATTGCTTTTCGATATCATTTGCAAGCGATACTCAGTATAATTGGTTTACATTCCTCTGAATGTACCCTAGGAGTTGTAGTCTATACTAGTGTAGTGCTCGATATCCAGCAGCTGCTGCCCAATAGCATGTGCCATGGGTTACCACCGAAAGGAAAAATTCGGCACAGATCGAGTTCGTATTTCGAAACTCACCCACCATCGGCGCCCACATCGCGAGCAACGGTAAAACCAGCCCCTCGAGTCTTCCTCCACTAAGTAGGATCCCCAGGAGGTAAAGGCTTGGCCATTTAAAAGGATGAGACAAAATAGCCACAGAAAGGACGTGAATGCCTTATCTCAAGATTTCCTCGGAAGGTATCAAAAGACAGAATCGTTTTCCGCGTATGCGAAAGAATTGGAAATTCCACACTTTTACGGCTTTGGGAGACGTCCCGTTGAGGACGGCCGTATGGGTTTGTTATCCTCGGGACTGGTGTGGAGGTCGACGACCCCGTTCGCCCACCACACGCACCAACGCCGCATCGCCCATGTGACGAATACTCCCCTTCACCGATTCCCCATTCAGATAAATTAAAGTCCTCAGGCTGCTGCTTCTCGCCCCGGAAGACGCTTATGACGACCACGATGTCGACACGGCAATGCCGTATTCCCGAAAGGATGGACTGCGGAAGGACTTCCACTCCTTGTTGCATTTGAATTTCCGTTTACCTGCGTTCATTTTAGTACGTGGAAGTATTTTGGTGAGTCTTTTGTCCAAGAACAACTTCTCAAGTTTCTAGAAAAGCATTGTAAGGAATTCTCTAGGCCTAATAAGTGGCTCAATAATTAGTGCCCATTCTTTAACTGAGAACTGTTTTGAGAAAGGAATCTTGTGTCAGCAGTGGCGTCATTTCCTCAAGAGGTATTTTAAGAACATTTCCCAGTTTTAGCCAAACTCTAAGCTGTTTTATTTTCAATTCCTTTGTTACTCAGATGTGCTCGTGTTATCAAACCTTACCTAGATTGATGTTTTTCAATATATTTCGTGTAGGAATGCTTGACATTGTACCCAAGGAATTTAATGTTTGCATTTTCTTGAAATAGAACAGTGAAAGCAAATCTGCCGTCATGATTGGGCTTGCCTAGTTAGCAGCTACAATATCCAAGAGTTTGTTTGGTCGAGGCAGCAAAACGTGAAAAGGTGGGTGACCTCAAGAGAAGGTCAAACCCAGCGGTGACCCCGAAGAGAGCCAAAACTTATTCCCTCAGTTGTAAATGTGATATTCGAAACTGTTATTTGCCGGAAGCGTGAATATTTCCATTTAAGAGGAATGAAACGCTAAAGATTCGAGAGATATTATCCCAACTTCTATTCATTCTCTTCTATCTCACTTCCTCTAATAATGAGGCAAGGGAAGCGAGAAGTTTTCAGTTCGCCATCTTTTGAAAATTTTCTTTCCGATAGCGCGGCTGAAAGCGGAATTTCTTCCGGAGTAATTATGTGGTCCAACCTACTTAATTGCTCTCCGTTGGTGATACCTGGCAGATACCCCACGCGTTACATCTCACGTCACTCATTTGTGTACGTAGCGTATTCAGGAAAGAACTCGCCCTATCGTGGTCTAATCTCACGCATATGGAGACCTTTCTCCACCGTGACCCGATTAAGAAGTGGAAATCGCTTCTTCTCGTAATCGCCTACGTCATTCTTTCCCCTAGGAATAATTTTACCGTAATCGTTGGAAATTATTGCGGTACGAAGAAATAAGTGGGAACGGACGTGATTCCTCTGATTATTATATTCGGCTGCCTTAATTCGGAACGCTATTCCTCGGCGGCGATTTCCACAGCAATTGAGAACGTGCGCTTTGGTTTCTACGGCATGGGTCTGGGAATGGGTTGTGCTGGAGGAGATTCTACGTTGCCTCAGTCGGTCTGTAACCTTCCAATGTGTTAAATGCAATAAACTCACCAGTATCCATGCGAAATTTATGTAGTCTTTGGGCTAATGGCTACTAATATGTTAATTGTCTTCAATTTAAACGTGAGTCTAAGGATTTTAGTTTTAATTAAACTAACAGTGATTTTGTGAGGTTTTGTAGTCTTACTCCCGAATTCGGTGCTTCATCAGCTATACCTTAGTTACCTTCGGCCAGCTTAAACATCTCTATTTCAGAATTTTTTCATGCTTTGGTTGATTCTTTTGCACTGGAAGAAGTGTGATTTCCTTGTATTTTTTTCTGCGAATTCGACGTAGAGAGAATATTTTGTCGTAAATCTCTTGGAAATGAAAATAGTCTTCATCGTCATGCAATAAATAAAACAAAAGTAACCGATGGCGACTTAGACAAGACCGTAGTTAACTTAGCGGGAATTGGTGTTTGGCTTTAGCCTGTGTTGCAGTCGTGTCGTGAAGAGAAGCCCGTGGAGTGAGTTCTGTTCGATTTCGCTTATAGTGTGCGATCCCTGTTCTCAATTGGTAGTTGGAATTACTAGTTGTCTCAAGTTCAAGATGTGCGGCGAACTAGTATTATCAGACATTTACATCGCATCTTATTAACCTACGATTTCGCCGTTTCTCTTCCCGGAAATCATTGAATTTGATATTGGGAATTTAATTCGATGATCACGCAGCAGCTTTTGATATGTAATTGAACTGTCTTCCTGGTAGAAGCGACTATAGTCGAGGATATAAAATCTTTCATTTAGTAGGGTATTATACCTTACGCGTTAATTTATGTTTGGTTGTCTATACTGCATCGTGCATCTAGTTATCACACGCTACTGTAAAAAATATCACATATCCACATAATATGTTGAGACGAATGTTTACGTGATTACATTATTATTTGAGATGATAAGCAGTTTATGAGTGGTACAAATTTTCGCTAAAGGTGAAAAGCATACACAACCTTTTCATGTATCGTAAAGTATTTTATGGAACTACTGTTTAGTTTCAACCGAGTTTCTTTTCGTGTTCCTTATTAAGATCGCTGAAACTTTAAAATATTCGAAAACAAAAAAACTGTAGAAAGCTTCAAATGAGAATATCACGAGAATACTTAAATATTATGTTTATGTTTCATGTTTAAGTCTTCTAAGATATCGCCGTATGTTGTTCAGTTCCCTGCGTCATTTATCAGTCTACTGTTAGTTTCGAGGCTGTTTCTGACAGCGAAAAACCTGTTATACGTGTTATTTTCAACTACGTGGTTTAGCTTCACGATAGAGTTTCCTCGCATAAAAATTAACGATTACTTAAGGCACTTATCCTCATTATTATCTCGGAAATTCCCCAGGTACTGCATGTGAACGCACTCTTAGGGAACTGTGCTATTCACGAAATTGGTAGTACTTCAATCGGCTGTTCATTGTAAAGAATTACAGATAAAGTTTGTTAAGAAAGGCTGCGGTGATTCGATGTAGTTCGAATAAGATGCAAACGCCGGCAGACTTCGTGAAATGACGTCAGTTAAATGAAACCCTAGTTGAATATTCTGCCCATAAAGTTCCTATTCGATCGTTACCTTCTTCCTCCACTTCTCCAGAACTCTTGCTGAAGCTTATGTAGTGAGGTGTGTGTGGTTGAGGTTCCCAGCACTCTGCGGTCCACCGTTTGAAAATCAATCGGAATTTCTTTCGGCAACTTTGGTGCGCATGCGCAGAAATCTTAGCATCCGCTCTATCGGAATAATCAGCGACCTCCTCCTAACGTCGATACCTGGCAAACAGCAGTCGCCCAAGAAAACGCCGAACTTTGCAGAGAAAATGGAAGGAAAAACAAAAAGGAGAATGGTCCGCCATCTGCGAATTCCTTTACCGAACTTTTGATTTAAATGATAAGTTTTTGGAATTGCTCGCTTCGCCTCTAAATGAAGGAACGGATCGATATTCTGTGTGCAATACTTACATTTAAAGTTTTCGTTTTGGTTTTGCGTCTCTTGTAAAGATAAGTTAGTCCTTCTGTAGAATATTTTGTCCTCATAATTTATCTTCGAGAATATTTTTTCAACTTCTCTTCAGTTTTCAATTTATTCTTGAATTTGATTGAGAATCTAATGCAGAAAAGTGTATTAATTCAGCCCCAAAAAATTTTTATAGTCTATCATTGCCAAGAATTATATTTTATTCCTTGAAAACTTTGCTTTCGCATCCTGTTTTCTCAAACGCGTTCTAACATATTCCGTGCTAAGGAAACTAAAATACAATATATGCTTACGGGGATAGCTTCGATCCAGAACGTGGTGATCGCTCCGTTGGGAAGCGAGAGATTGTATTGGTAGTAATGAAATAATGCTTTACTTACGTTTTACTTTAGCTTACTTGTGGGCTTGAGGAGGATTATCAATATTTCTCGTTCATAATTTTGATTTTTGTTTCAAACTAAACACCAAGTTTCGTAAACAGTCATCACTCCTCTTTGCGCAATTTCCTTTTTGCATCACTACTTGTCTTACTCGAAATCGAATTCGTTTTGTTAAAAATATTTCCAAAAACATTACAAGCGTTTTATTGTAATTTTTAATGTAAAAATCCGTTCGCCTTCGAAATTTACGAAATTCAAGAGCGCTTTTTTTCCTCTAGAATTTTCCTCTCCTCGGTTGCGGTGAGGTTTACGAATCCTTTTTTCGAAATTCACTCTCGTGTTCCCACTTCCTCGCTTAATTGTTTCCCCAAAAGCGGGAATGTTACTTCCCAGTCGTCGTTAGCGTGTTACGGGAAGAGGAAGCCAATGAAGATATTCGCTCTTCTTGAGTGCGTGATCGCATTATCTCGTGGATGTGGGAAACAACCGAACGCGGATGGAGGAAGTATTGGTGCATCCCCTTCTTCCACTCAAGGGCACACTGTCCAAATCATATTAGACCCTCAGAATGCAATGGCGGCACCGTCCTCTAAATGTGAGGGGCATGAACTCGATCTCTGCAAATGTTCTGATTTTTTTATCTCTGGTTCGTTGCTATGCTGGAAGGATCAAGTCCGTAGAACGGTAAATTATGGTGTTTAGAAAAGATGGATAGATTCCGTAGAATATTGTCTTATTGGATGAATTAAAAGTTATATAGGATGGTAGAAAGTTCAGTTAATGAGAAAAATGTCCACATATGGCATAAATATCGTTGTGATCAATGATGATAAAATGAGTAATAAAAACTTGCAATTTTCAAAGTTAATCAATAGAAGAATCGATATGACCAGGCGTAACTGTGGGAATCATGATCACGAAAAGATGCAAAGTATTTGTCTTAATAACACTGAAGATTGTCTACTAACTTTCTTCTTTCATAGATGAAGTCTTCATCCACGATATACGCCGGAAAAGCACCAGATCCTTCCTTCGTTCTTATTTAATTTTTGATGTCTTTATGTATAAAAATGTATTTTCGAAAAATATTTTTTGTAGCCATCGATTGAGGTCGAAAAACTTCGCGAATCGTAGTTGATAACCGTGTGGGTAACGTACTTATTTGCAAAAGGAACTGTGGAATTGCGCACGTCTCACTTTGTTAGTTCTTTCCGTTACAACGAGTTAAGGAGCCATTTGCTCTTTCAGTTCTCCTTATCGACGAATACCCAAAGATTGCGGATCTTTTTATCAAAAGGGAGCGGCTAGTTTACTCATTTCCAGCGAGTCGTGACGTCTGATTTCGTCACCACTGACGAGCAAATGCAGCCAAGTGACGTCATTGCTCATTCGTTTGGACTTCGGAAGATGAATTCGTAACTGCGATCGCGTCGAGAATTCGGATCGCCGGTGACTCCCCTCCTCGTGCTTGCGTATACTCATGGGAAATTTGGAGGATGCAACGGATGAGGTCATCTCAAAATAATATGAATGGAAGTCGGGAAGATGTTCTGCTTCATTGAGAAACATTTGAATTTACGCATCAGTGTATTTCCTACGAGTCTGAAACCTCAATTTAGGGGAACTCTCTATTTCTCAGTGCGTGTTATTAGAGGCTATTTGCTTTTCTTCATGATTTTCCTCTCACCGGTTTATCGCCGTGTTCCTAGAAGTTCTCATGCAATCGGTTTGGCAGCAGGAAGAGCTTCCGGCTGTAAGTAAAGCGTGCTCCAGGAGATCCTACGTGAATGAATCTGCTAACCAAAAATACAACGAGTGGTGGATGGTGAATCGATTTTCCCATCCAGTCTTCTCCTCGATCCATTTCCATTGATTTGAAGAAATTTACCCATAGTTCGACTAAATTCTAGCAGGAATTGAGTTCCATTACCTCACAGAGAACCCGGAGTAGTTCCGAATGTCATTAAGTCTTCCGCTGGAATTGTCGGTCCTAATGACAGCAGCCGTGGGAATTAACTCGTAACTTGAACTTTTCCATTGTATTTTCCAATTAATTATAAGACTTTCAAGAATTGAAGACCCCAATATATTTTATGGCGATTAAGACTTATACGTTATAAATGGCTATTGGAGTCTCTGTGAGCTATGAATTCCATCTTCCTCACATTTTTCTGCGCTACTGGTCAGTGGGTCCTTGCGTTAAATAAGGTTTTATTTCATTGGAAAATTCTGAAGGAACTGTTTTACTTTTCTCCTTCAGCGTATCACATTCAGAATGGAATGTCAGTTTCATGTATCTTGTCATTCCTTGTCTGTCTAGTGAGGTCCATGGTTTCTGAATATCAAGCCGAACCCTGAAAGTAAACTAAGTAAGAATCGAGATGTACTTTTTGCAAGATAAGAAATGTATACACCTTCAAGATAAGAAATTATGAACAGTTATATACCTGTCCTTGTATCTGTGAGCCGACAAATCGCTTCATATTGCTAATCGTTTGTGAATGGATAATTTTTGTGGCATACATCGGAAGGGCATCGATTCATTCCTTGCATAGACTTGGAAGTCAGATTCCCGGCAAATGTACGGTGAATCAGATTTACACTCCTTTCGAATAGATATTCCATTGTGCCTGAAAGCTTGTTTGTTCCTTCCTCACCGAAAAGAAAGAGTAAAGGTGATAAAGAGAAGACGATAAATGTCACTAAACGTCCCTTCAAGGTTTTGCCCGTCTAGTGGTAAACGTTTTCGCAAACTCGAGCGGACGCCGGTGCACACCGGATGCCATTGTACCCATTGGGAGCTGCCAGTGCCTTGACGGACCAAATACTCCCTTTTTAAGGCCCGAAATCATTTAGCACCTTCTCCCATTTTACAAGCAATGATCAGTTCGATTATATGCTGCCCCGACGGCGATTTTCAATCGACTCGGGTCTAACGAGCTGAGCAAATTCTCCGGATCGGCCAACTCGTGCTCCGACGTTGGATGCAAGCACGCGCCAATTCGACAGACCAATCCGTTGATTAAACTGCTATGCAGATTGGCCAGTATTTGAAATGCGTGATGGTAACTCTGTATTCCTCGTACATTTTGGGGTGGGTATCACTTATTCGAGGAGGCTTGCAAATTAGGGATGAATGAAAGCAAACGAGTTTCATGGAGCACTATCGATACAAAAGCCTGGGAGAGCATGATATAAACACGGAATTAGAATTAGGTGTGTAACAGATAACTGCACTCACAACGACGGTATGCGAAACAAGATCATAATCATTGGAGTATCTGAGATAGACATCAGTAATTCGTAGCTTGGAAATAACAACAAAGATGTACCGTAATGATACTCAATGCCGGGGAGTCAGCCCTTTTCCATTTCCTCCTTTTCTCGGAAGGGACTTCAACAATTAAAACAGCAGCTGCTGTTACCTCTAAGAGCCTCGTACCATAAGAGCACTGCCGTGTACGGAGGATTACTGACGTACTGTGTATCCTGGTACTTTAGCTTTACCTGTAAAACGGTTTGATAATTGCTGGAAGCGGTCATAGATTGTCGAAGCAGCCGCTAAACTCACTGTCTTACCGTAATGATGAGGGGGAATTCGCTCCGCTTTGCTCTCTACGCTTTGCTTTGGGGAATAATTGTCGCCATGGGTGTGCGCCGTCGCGGGTCGCGCGAAGGTCGCTTGGAACCTCAAGCACAGAATGCATGAGCGAATAACCACCCGGAGCATTACCTCGGCGCGGATCAAAGGGGTTTTGTTTCCCGCAAACGCGTTACTGCGATGCCTTTCAACCCTTTTTTTTCATTTCCTCCTCTCCGCACATCGGCACCCTACTGCGATGCTGTTCCCCAAAGGGCTTCCCTCACCGTACATTTTTAAATTTCAAGTTTTACTTTGAAACTATCTTTTACACTTATATTTATATAGTGATTGGATGAGATGTTGTCCAAATTTCGGAGAATCGCTTCAAAGTAAAAGTTCCGTTTCATTTTGTCATTTTCTTGATCTTGCTTTTTAATTTTTGCGATTTTGTTCCGTTAAAGTTTACTGCTCCTGATTTGAAGGGCATTTAAATGATTTTACCATTTTGAGGCTATAAGATTTTTTCCTTCCGCACCGTCGAAATCGAAATAATTACATATTTAGATTCAATTGCGAAAGCAGGAACTGGAAAAGTTACCGTGCGGGAAACAGGTCGAGCTGCATTTATGACCCTCTAATGGTCATTATCGCGATAGAAACTTATATCGTCATGGAGTAAAATTATAGCCATGAATTAGCGATTAGATACTAATTGATAAAGCTCTCACATTCCTTCGTCGTGGTACTTCATCAGCAATCTTCCACGAAAGCTAAGAAAACGCTTTCAAGAATATGAAATCATTCCAAACCTATTTGATCGTATCTGCTCGAATTCTCCTTAGCCAGGAATGTCACACCGATTTGCAATTAACTTCGGGTCACGCGAATGCTTTTGACACGCGATCGTAAAATGAAAAATGTCCTTCTCGAGAGGATTTATAAGTGGAAATGTAAGGTTTGTTGTGGAGTTATGAGAAGAGGAAACGAGTTTTCAATTCGTTCCTTTTTCACTTGGAATTCCTATGGCTGCTGAAAGGTTTTGGAATTGTTCCGCTTCTTTTATAAGAAATGAAGTCCTTTTACTTAATCTAAATAAACAGATTGCGCGTAATTTCCTAGGAACGTCTTCGAAGAGGAAATGACAGATAATTAAAAGGACATCTTCTCTAAATGCCGTAGAAAAGAGTTGAGGAAAAATATTGCGATGCAGTTGGGGATCGAACCCGGCTCTTCTACGTGATGTTTAGTTTTGGAACTATAAAGAAGGAATTTATCTGCTTCTGTTTTGGATGTTGGGTGGGCTACTGCATTAATTATAATTCAGAGTGATTTCATTGCTACTTAATCATTTGAAAAAGTTTTATCCTTGTATAAGAAGTTAAAACGAAGGTTGCTTTAGTTAAAACAAACTCATTGAATTTTCAGCCAACGATAAAGCATATAAACCTGAAATAATTTATTCACGAAGCGAGTGCATGAGGAAATGTTGCCCTTTAGCAGGGTTCAACTGTCATGCCCACCTCTGAAAGTATTCGCTTTCTTGTCCATAACTTCATCCGGGTCATTCTGAATCGGGATTAGGAATACCAGCTGACAACCTTTCTCTGTTCCTTGCGTCACACTCGCCAACATTAATTCCTTAGATGTTGTTGTATCTTGGGAGTTGCGTTCCCAGAGGCCCTGTCCCACTTAACACTTCTTGACCTGCAAGTCGACTTCTTTACCGAAACGCCCGTACTGTCGAAGGAGAGTTTTCCCCTTTGCGGTTGTCTCCGCCAGGAATGCTGTTTCGGTGCGTGGGAAGAACGAGAGGAACACTGCTACTTCCCTGGCGGAGAACTTGGCCGCCGTTTTTCACATTTTCGTGAATCATGCGCTTCCTATTTCCACGGAATTTCTTAGCCTTGACTCATTTCTGAGAGGGTGTCGCGAACGATGCGTTAATTTCTTTAGTACGCGCTGAAAACGCATTGATTTCGCAATTGGCACGCGGAATACTTCAAAGTACAATTGAAAATGTTTGCTTGGTCTTATATTTTGGAATTATTAAAAGCTATATAAGTAGTCATCCTGATACAATGTTATAGTTTCTGTAAATCGTATGTTTTATTACGGATTTTATTCTTCTTTTTTTAGCTTACTATTATCAAATTTGTAAGTAGGAGAAAGCCTGATGGCAAATAATAGTTTTATCATACTCGTGCTTTTAAAATGATTCATCCCAAATTTTCCTCATTCTATTACATTGATATGAATGAAAAATTTCCAGTACATATAGTCGAATTCAATGCTTTTATTGCGAATTTTAATCCTCTACATTGTTCCAACAATTGTTTGCTTCAATTTCAAGGATTTAGTATACAGGATAAGGATTCACTTCAGCTTTGTTCAAGGATTGCATTATTATTTTTGCTGTCGGAATTGAAAGAGTTCCTCTGATATCTTTCGATGTAAATTATTTTTCCAGAACTATATTATAGTAGATTCTTTCAACCTTACTGATAACGGAATGCAGTCTAGAATAGAGGAAAAATCAATCACTTGGACTTACCATTTATTTATACGTTTTATTACCAAACGGTGTATTTTTATTAATAGCAACGATAACTCTTCATGCAGTAAATTATTTAGTTATTATGGAAAAAATTGCTTCTACAGACTACGAATCTTCTAATTTTCGGGCATTGTGCACCAGTTTGTCTATTTATAGATATCTCGCCCCCTCCAGTGCATACACTTGTTCCAAATCTCTCATCAAGGCTCGGATTTCCCGTTTTACCCTCCGCTTACATTCCAGGGACGAGTCCGAAAATCCTCCTTTAAGACCCTGGACAATGAATGACCCTCGTAGGATGACCCGCCCCTTCGAAATTAGCCCATTTCAAAGGCAGATGTTGTCCCGTTATGCATATTCCCTCTTCGCCCTTTCTTTTCTCGCCGATTTCCACACTTCTCCGTTCGTTCGCCGCCTTCGGAATCCTTTTTCTTCACCGCTCGTAAAGATCTCCCGATAGCAGGGGAATCGCACAAACCACTCCCTTTATTTTTTCCTTCGCTCCCCAACGTCCAAAAAATGAGCTGTTTTACGTTGCGGTTTGCCAAGGCAGTTCGGAATCTGAGACCGTTTTGTTTCTCTTGGATGGATTCTTATTCTAGCGCCTTCTCACCAGCATCTATCTCTGGACTTACTGGAATAGATTTATTTCTTTTCCTCGTCCTTCGATATTCTTTATTTTTTGTTCAATATACTTCCCTGAATCCAATGCCAACTGCAGTACCGGCCTTCGTTCCGCCCCCAGACAGCAAACAAAACATTTTTTTCAACTTTACTTTTTAACGATCTCATCTTCAATCATCGCTCCGTAGCGTCTCATAAGCTACGAAATTATCTGGTCTTATTCTTTACTTTGTCATCTTTTACAATAAATATTATGGATTTATATTCTGAACATGCCTCTAATAAAGACTCAGTTTTGTTGTTATTTTTCGAATGTTTAATGTTCGAGGCCTACAAAACTATGCCCGATATTTAAGTACCACCTCTATGTGTGTGGTGATAGCCTTTCATCTGATTCGGCCACAGACAGCTCTCGTCCGTATCGAAAGTCATACGGATCCTGGGTTCAGTTCCCTATGAGCAGTGAGGGGTCGTTTGGTTCAATCGCGTTCTTCCCTTGGTTAGTTTCCCTCAGCGCAGACACGTGTCAAGGATAAGGTTTAGCGAGCAAAAATTGCAACTAAGTAAGTAAATCCTTCAGTCGGCAAGGATTAGTCATTGAAGAATATAAAAGGAAGTTAAATACGTATTTCGCAATGTTTTTTTATGGCGCCTGTGGTTGGCGAGATGCTGGATTTACGCCATGAGCAGAGTAGATGGGAGATCGTTCCATGCTCTTATGCTACCTTTTTGTTGTATAATTGTATAATAATTGCGCCATCAGCGCATTATGTTAATACATTCATGGAATTCAATATATCTAGAAATAAGTAATCTAATGTGTTCTTAAAAACGTATACTTCGATTGTATATTTTGTTTACCGTTAGACATTTTTACGAATTGTATTCTGTCGAAGTAGCGAATAAATTTATGAATTAAAATGTTTTTCTCAATAACAATCTAGATAAAACCACGCAAATCTCACGGTACTCCTAGTTTAGATACGAAGCAATGGAATGAGTATTTCGTGGAAGAAAGAAGATCAAAGTAAAGCGCCAAATTGTTTGCGAAATCAACATTGAAAAAAGTGGAAATTAATTTTAATTTGTTCATGGAATTGGTTGGTGACTTTTTCAAAGCATGAATACAGCATCTGTTAATTTCTTCACCCACACTCGGTGCCTTTCTTGCATTCATTGCGCAGTGAAGTTGCTCTTTCATGCGAATAATAACCCAGTTAAAAAGCGCGTTTGACCGATTCATCAACTATGCCTTTTGCAATTCGTAGTTGAGTCAACGCCGCCTTTCTCATTGCGACGCCAATTCGTTTCTGTTTCATTGTTTACGAAGCCGCTCTTCGTGGCATAATGGCACTTCTTTCCCAAACTTGTTGTAATTGCCAAGTCCGAAGAAGACAGCTCGGATGCCAAACAATTTCGAGCGGAATTCAGGGATAATTCATCGGAAGGATTTACTCGTAGTCACGACGCCAAAACATTTGTTCATTTTATGTCGCGGTACACCGGCATGTGGATCCAACGCACACGCAGTGCGGCATTCTTCGTGAAAATGAGAAGGTGACGGGAATAATCTCAAGGCTACCGAGTATATTTCGAGGATCTATCTCTCATTTACTTAGAGAGGAAAACTAAAACGTGGAGAGGTGACAACAAGCATTCTCCACATCTCATCGGAGACCATTTTCCGCCTGCAAGAACAGCGCGTGAGCACATAATTCTCATGAAATCCTTTCCTAAAATGATCATAATTTGTCTAATTCCCAGCTCTTTAAACTATTCTCCTTCCCTCTTTTACGAGGCTATTACTTTTACAGCTATTCCATTATGCTACTCTTTTCCCAGTACTCTAATTTTTCGAACGTCATCGGTCTTTTTTCAAACGACTCCGAAAGGTAGTTAACAACTGTCATAACCGTGATTTAGAAAGGAAAATGAGGATGGAATTCGTGACTCAATTTGCTTAGCTCTAAGCGTACACTCATGGCAAGTCACTGGTGTTCCCTTTTTAGGGTCTTCACTTTCGTAACTCAGTCTACATTACATTCTTCCCACGCCCGCAATTTCCATTTCCTCAGGTCCCCTCCTCGAAGTGGGGTGACCTCAAAAAGAAGGAGAGGAAAGAGATTATTTATTTTCATGTTTTCCTTTGTTTTTTGTCGTATTACTCCTCTTTATCTACTCAAGCCTACTTCCTAGACTTTTCATCACAGCTTCTTTTACAGCATCAACTCGGAGAAAATATTTAAGTTGCGTTTATCCATTTCCTCGCCCCGAATCGTTTATATTACATCTTTTTTCCGAACAAATGTATACGTAAATTATTTGTACATAATGAAATGTGTGAATCATTATCTCGTCCGAATCTCGTTAACTCTATTTGCGAGAGAATGGATACTAATCAGTCATTGTGGAATGAATGGTTTTGTCAATTTTGCGCTTTGAGTTCTAGTTTCACCATTCCGCATTAGCAAGCCTAGGACGTGAAGAAATTTTAAAGTCATTACATGGAAAGAAGTCTACACTTTCCCAACTTACACCCTATTGTCCTAGAATATCCCTGCTGCAATTGATCAACAACTCTACAATACAACGCCACGTGTCAGGATAACGTTAAAATATACGAAGAACCTTAAGAAGTGAAAATAGTCGGAAGAATTTCAAAATATTTTAGTTGCTGTTTACCGGTTGTGCTTTCACATTGACCACGCTCGTTCGTTCTGCCGAAAACCACGACTTCACAGCCTCGAAGAAATTGACAAGGAATCGCTTTCCACGTCTTCCAAAAAGAGAAACTTTTTCCTCCATGTATTTTCTCGTTCCTGTAACAGTTTTTATCGTTTTAGGGACCCTAATTTGCGAACTGACGATTCTTAAACCCATTATGCGTTATTTTCTAACTTCAGCCCCTTCTGAAATGGCGCCGTTAACCTTTTAACCTCTTGTGAAATAGTGCTGGAGTGGATTTTGAGCAATATTTCACTTGATACTTACATAAAGGTATGCTTGCTCATGCCTTCTTAATATAACATTCTCGGAATGGCCGACCTAAGCTTGCACATATTCCGCTAAATATTTTTCTAAGGATAGAACGCCCGAAATTTTGTGAAGACACTTTCCATGGTGTCCTTTCCTGAGGTCGCAAAGCCAGAGTCCAGAAGGTAAGGCCTCAGGGGGGAGCCATCGAATATTGTAAATATCGGAAGTAACCATCAAGACCTTAATGGTAAACATTTGGAGATGGAAAATATTTCCTTGCTCCAGAAAATGGTAAGATGCCGAATTCAGTTGCGATTACTGATGCATCGAAGACCTACACCAACGCTGCAATCGATATAATTGAAAAAAAAAAATGATTAGAGACGAGCGATATTTGCAACAGATGTGTAACTTTACGTGATACTATCCGAGGCAGAGGTTAGTAAAATGTGAGTTGAAACAGTAAACAATCGGCTTGTGAATGCTGCAGGTCGGAGGATGCACTGACCGTCCGCTTTCGCTGTTATTTCGGATGAAGCTCAGCTATTCAGTGTCCGCATAACTCGACGTCTTCGAAACGAAAGTCAAGGCTTCAGCAGATTTTACAGCTACGAAAACACTTGACGCATAGATGCGCAAACTATCGCTTTGTTCGTGCGACTGCCGACTTATGCACATCTGGTTTTGAGACCCTAAAGGCGGCTTCTTAGATGCGAAAAAAAAGGGGACGCGAGGGTCTGAGAAGGACCGTAAAAAATTGAGAAGCGGCTCGGTGAAAAGGGGAGACGTGGCATTATGTTTAAGATTGTTACTTGGTCGCAATTATCAAAAGGTGGATTTCCTTTTTCTTTCGCTTCCTTTCGCCTCTTAAATCTCGGTTCTTCTCATCTCATTAACTACATCCTTGCGCACGTTTCTCTCTATTAATTTTTTCTTCGCCTCCTCATCGTCTTCGTTTTGTGTGCTCAGTGCTCGTTCGGGTTTGTCTGTGTTTTGCTTTGTGGATTCAGGAACGATTCATATCGCTTTGTCGAATCGCCTTCTATTTTCTTTTCTTCGTCTCCATTCCTCTCACACTAATTCTTCGCACCCATTTCTGTTAATTCAGGTGGTGTTATCTCTATATTTCACCTCTTAATTTCGTTCTGCGGAAGTGTTTATCTACGCATCATTTTCCCACATTTATGCTTCATCCCGTTTCCACGTTCTGCTTTCATCTTATTACTCATTAGATTGGCGTTATATCTTCTCTGTGCCCGTCACTAAGAATATGTTAGTGCTTCTCTATGACAAATCGTGTCATTAGTATTTTATTCGATCTATGTTTCACCATTTTCTTTTTATTTTCAAATCGTCTTCGTGTTGGATTATTTTTATCTTATTTTATTAAGGCAATGAGCATTTCATCTGTATTAATTATTTTCCATTTCCTTAAGAAACAATAGAGATTGTTAAGATATTAGCATTTATATCTCGGATGTAGCAACATGGAATATTTTATGTGTAGTTCTCATTAGCTCTATCGTTCTCATGTTTAGTGAATGCTGCGCTGTTCGCCTTTCAACGGAGTCACTTTCAACTTCTTGCGGTCAGTCCTAACGTCCGATTTAGTTTCTTACAGAAATGATTTCGAGTTTTGTGGGCCCGCGCGATTCGAGTTGCTCTAGGTCGTAAAAACGAAAGTCGCTAGAATTGAAAGTAGAAAAAATCCCGGAAAATGTTTGGTTGCGTGAATATCTGTTTCGTCCCTGACCTACTTCGCGGTAGACAAAGTGCCATTCTCAATGCACGGATTGAAAGGTAAAAGGGAGCGGACTTAGGTCCTTCCCAAATCAACTGAGTTGAACGGATCAATTAAGTCATATCATACAATGAAGGTAATTTGTGAAGGATGTTGATCAGTTTACAACTGTGTTGACTCTTATTAGTAACAAAATTGATAACTTCAATAGGATAAAATAATTAGCATGATGGATTTAAATTAGAACTATGTGATTTTTATAAACCTAATCCTTACGGGTTTTAAACAGGTGACCGCCGTGAGACAATATCGTAATAGTCTTAGCTTATTTTTTATTCTACAGTCGCGGCGTAGATTTTTGTTTTCTACCAAATATTCTATAAATTAATTTTCAAGAATCCAATAATTTTCATTTTATCTTGAGTCGTAACTTGATGATGAATCTAAAGCACTACTTTAAATTGGGTTAATTGAGAAATATAATATTTTCGATCCGTCTGTTTATGATTTATTCACAATATTCACGTGTTGATGTCTATAAGAATGCTCTGATACGGTTGCCTCACGCTGTCTGCTCCAAAGTCTTTCCCGTCACACATCTCATTCCTCCGTGGAAAGCGAAATGGGTGTGACCCTCCTTTCCCTCCGACTTTCCGCAGTCGCTGCAATTCATCGAAATCCCGATCCGTTTCCTCGGTGTGGGAAAAGCGGTCATGAGGTCACTCCATCTCGCAAGGTCGCGAAGATAACATTTGACGGTGAGCTAAAGGGGGGGAAAATAAATTAAAACTCCACGGCTGTCTTCGACGCTCTATTTTTCTTGCTCTTTGGCGTCCACGTTGGTTACCTGGAAGCCCACGCTTCCCTCGGAAGGCCCTTTGACGGCGCCTTACAAGTGCCCTGGTTCCCCTCTTGGTTTAGCCAATCAAGATTTAACGGACAATTGTACATGTCATAGAACGATAGTAAGATTGCTCATTCGACTTAAATATGTATTGGATTTTATTTAAATAAGGGATCTCATGAGTATATACTCCATTGGGTATCACGTACATCTATGTAAATGAACTGGCTGCAGATATTTGCCTTGCAGTACCTTACCTAATATTTCATCTAAATGTGTTATTTTTGTTATATTGTCACCCTATTAAACATTTATTAATCGCCACGACGGTCATCTTGATTTCAGATAGTAATTGTTATAGCGTGAAAGAGAAAGTGACTGTTTTGTGGAAAGAGTTTCCGTTGCTGTTGTTTTTTAGAAGTTCTTCGATAGCTGCAGACATTTCGTACTTGAGCTACATCCGGTAATCGAACTTGGTACCGATTTCATTAAAGCTAAACGTGTGGTCCACTTGGTTATCCGGAAGCCTAAGATCGCTATTGAATTTGTTATGAAGCCCTGGCCCGTGGACTGCACTCCTCTGATTTAAATAAATTTGGCGGCGGCGAAAGAATTCAACAGTGGAATGTATTCTCCGAAACATGTTCTCGTTCATTTGAAAGAATTGTCTCCTCCAGAGAGGTTTCGATTAACACGGGAATTGAAAACTTGCGTTGGAGCGGCCGTCAGCATTCAAGAGTAAGAACTTGTTCGACGGAATTGCTGTCATGGACAGCAGTTGTTGACATATACAGGCATCTAATCGTTATTGGAAAAAAGAACTTTCTCAGTTCCTTATCATTTCTTTTCTCCTTGGAATTATTTTGTAAAACTGCTTATGTCCATTTTATATGAAGATAAGTTTTGAAAAGTGTTTCACTTGATGGGTTTACGTGTAGACAGCAGAACCAATCCGGTCACTGCTGATCCTGTTTTTTCGTTAAAATTGTTCGTCTTTCGTCAGGGATTTTCTAAAGAACTTCCCTCTGTCAGTCTGCATCTGATTGTGGATCGTATGCAGAATATACTGGAAGAAAAATCGTCAATTTACAATAAGTTTCTCCCTCTGGATATTAAAAATTATATCCCAGAAAAGAGACTTTGGAAAAAACATATTCCAGTATACTCAGCAATCTTGATTTCATCTTATTAATTCAGGTTTTCTTATATAAGAAAGGTAATCATTCCAAGTATTAAATTAAAATATAATTTATCGGACCCCGTCGGAGTTTAAAATGTGTTTATGCTTGACTTTTATCAGTTTTCATAATTATTCGCGAAACATGCTTATGATGGCTTGTATATCGATATGATCGTGGGAAGAAATATGCCTTCTCTAATCGCAATTTATTGGGTCAGGAATATTGAAATGAAGGATTCGCTTAGCAGAGTATTACCATCCGACCAATAACTCTATGAAACATTTCTTCTTTACCGGAGTTTCTGCAGAAGCATAAAAATTCTCCGAAAAAGATATTGAATTTTCCAGAAAGGCTGTGTGAGTGGCGCCTTCTTTCTCTATGTTGCCATAACGATGGGCAATCATCTTCTTATGGGAGGAAGCAGCCGTGGGAGGGAGCAAAGTGCGCGACCTCGATATGGCTCCCGTGGAAAAAATGTCGCAAGGAATGTAATGTCGTGGAAGGGAGCCTATTTATTCTGTAGGTGCGAACAGAGGAAGGAGCAAAGTGATTGAGAGAAGAAACGGTTCCTGACGTGTTGCATGCATCACTTTGACGTGCGATTCATTCCGCTGCAAAAGGAGCGTTATACGCGATTACCTAGCAATATCCTGCATGTGAAAATTTGATTTATGGACATTCCTTAGAAAGCCGTCTTTTTTGCTCATCTAGTTTTCCGTTGTTATACGATAATGTATTCAATAGGTAATTTGTGACTCTCTGTGCTATTTTCGGAATTTAATTGCTATGTAATAATTCACTTTAATGGTTATGTTTAGTTTTAACCTTAAAAAAGAGTGAAAACCGTGGTTAGATTGTTTGAAAATTCCCAATGTGCTAACAAGTCTTTAATGTCAAAGGACCTCGAAGGTAAACATCATGTATCATCTTCTATAACTGTCCGTAATTCATCGGTATCATTTAATTTGATACACGTACACTTAGACATAAGAATGGACCCTGCTAGATGCTTTCGTCTATTTTCCTCCATTTTCGATTTTATTCCCCTTTGAACCCCAAAATGGATCAAACAACCTGGACGCACCCGTAAAACTCCATAAAAATTAAGTAGTAAACGATAAACCCAACCGGAAATCTGCATCAGTCTGGAAACCTTTTTAAAACCGGTTATCTGCTCCCCAGTTACCCCTAATAGAGCCGATACCCTTTACATGTCGGCAAAGCAACGGGCGGCGTCGACGAAAAGCGAAACAAGTAGGCCACGGAGTAAGCGAGAAAGTTCGTGGCGAATTGCTGTCCTTCTCCACTCGCAGACCATTGAAAGGGATAGATGGACGTGATCGACCCGTAGCCTAGATGTGTGTCAGAAGAAAAAAGAACAGTTGAATGAAGGGACGTAAATACGAGGTGAAGAAATACCCCTCGAATCATTAGAAGGAGTTTACGATCGTTGTTATAAAATGACTTTCTTGATCGGATTCCCCCGCGGTCGATTTTATTACTTGATTGTGTCCCGAGAATGCTTTTTTCGTATCATTAACCTGTGAGCAGCACATTTTTGCGTGGGCTCGTGAAAAGCAAGAAATGCTGAAGCGTGCGATTGCGAGGAAAGCAGTTTAAAGAGCAGTGCCCACTCTAATCGTTGCTCTAATTTCAGTCGCTACTCCGAATACATTTATTAAACGCTTCAACTTCGACCTCGATCTTTTTCTGTCTTCTTTCTCAATTAATGCTATACTTCTCTGAGCAAATGAGAAGCGCCAAAAATTTCGAACGTCACAAATTACAGCAGTTATCAATGGCAGATGATCCTTCATAGTATTTCTTTATGCATAAGTAAATTGACAAGATAGAAGTTACTACTCTCGTTATGATTAAAACTCATTCAATAGTTTTCGTTGAGAAAGTTCTTTGCTAAAATCAGATTCTGCGCCTTCGACATTCCTTCAACTCCGTCTTTTTTAGTTAGTTATCACTTAGTCCCGTTTAGTGGAGCTAAAGTTGTTATTTATACGCATCCAATGATTAAACCGACACGATTTTCCTGTTTTTATAAATTTAACGTTTAGTATTGGTTTTGAAGCGGCTCTATTTTTGTATTTCCGTGGTCTCCTCCTAGTTTTTCCCCGATTCTGTTATCGTCGCCGTAACTTCCTTTTCCCTTAGCATTATTTTCTCGTCCATCTTCGGGCTTTTTCTTGCACAACAAGCGGACGCCGTCAGATTAGGCGCCGTTTTCAACTTCTTTATCTACGCAAAGTGGGGCGACCATAATTCCCTATTCGGTACAAAAACCAACTAGCAAGAATATCGGTTGGGGTCGTAATGAGTCTTTGAACCATTAAATGCGAACACAGGGCCCAGAACGAATCGAGTTTTCCAGATAGGAAACGAGACTTCCATTTCTCATAAATCATTGTCAGCGATCGGCCCCTTGGTTTCACCTTTGTTCGAAGGGAAAAAGAAACGAATTTTAAAACTGGATCGAGTCCAACTTCTATCGCCCAAATCACTTTTTCTTCCATTTACATCGCCCGCGTTTTCATGCGATTTAAATTCAAAGTATAGCCGCATCCTATTTACTCTCGTTTATCCATCTTTTCTAATTCTTATCTTTTAATTTACATTTTATCATTAGCATATAAGTGCATGTCTAATGTATGATAATCAAATATATTTAAATAGTATTAGTGAAAATCTATTTTTTTATGTTTCTCATTCTAATCAGAATTGAAATCAATGTAGCGTATAATGAAATAGAATCTTGCTCATTTTAGCGCAAAAATAATTAATTACTATCATGGTTTCGATTTAGTGTTCTTTGATCGTAATGCAACACAAATCTGCTTCCAACTATTAAAAACCGTGAACCTTGCAAGTCATTGTAACATTTTATCGCGAATAAAGTTATCTTTTGAAAAGCTCTAATTTGGTTAAGGATATGTTTTATTAACTTTAGATTGTTTAATTGGTTAAAATACACACGGTTTATAAATGTTTATCGATTTCTTTCTAGAGACTATAACGGTCGTGGTAGAGCATTACTACTAATAAATATATAACTCTAGCTATAAATCGAATTTATCGATTTAATGGTTACGTATTTTTCGATCGCCTAAGATTTCTTAACTCCATATTGATATCTGTTGCGATATTCTTCTGCCAATAGAAAAATCGCGGAGTTCTGGCGGACCTTTGGATAAAAAGAGTGGAAAGTATTACCTGGCGCAAAAGTGTGAGAGCGTCGATACAGCTGATAGTACTTGTTTACGACAGCGTCCCCTCCCCGCTGACCCCCCCTCTTGACCCTCATTCATTCATTGCTCCACATATCGGCCCTTTTCTTCTCTCGGTCGACTCCGTGGAGGGAGAAAGACGTCTTTCGCGTAACCGATCGAAGGCGCGATCGATTCCTACGCGACCTTGGGGCCTCTCTCTCTCCGGCGAGATTGTTTTTGTTTTCGCGTCTTTTTTAATTCCTCCGTTTATTTTCGGATTTTCTCTGCCGGCGATAGCTTCCGGAAGAGGAGGATATTTTCGCGCGTGAGATATTTTCCGTAAGAGGATTTGAATTTTTGGGAGCGATGCTGCGATTCATCGGCGAACGTGGATTACCGTGGAAAAGTATTAAATGTCCGAGAGGTAACAGGTGATCTTTCGAGTTTAAAACACTAAATTCCGTTTCGTTAATTTTTGATTTGTTCCTAGCCGTTATCATTGTTAATCCGCTTTAAGAGACTTGCGTTTGATAGTTTTCTCGGGAAGCTTTAAAGCGTTCGTGTGAATTTAGATCGGGAAGCTATCGATAATTATGATATCTGAAATTCGTAGTAAAAGTGAATAGCTGTGCAAACCTCCCGTAATAGTTTAGGATTGCCAGAGATTACACCAAAGTGACGACCACTAGATTACCGTAACTAAGTGTTATTGAGTACTGTAAAATAAGTAATATACAACTGTTTCGTCCGAAGATGGATTCCTATGTTTCTATTTGTAATATATTTACTCTCTATCAGCTAAGAGTACTGTAATCAGAAAGATATTCTAACAAACTTTTACTAAACCACAAAAAGTATAACAATAAACGACCAGTTTCATTGAAATACAGTAAGCAAAATGCACCTGATGATGCTGCCTTGCTGTGAAACCGGTCGTTTGTTGTTGTATTCTGTGTGGTTTAGTAAAAGTTGATTGCACTATCTTTCTGTCAGTACCTTCAAATTAAGCCTCACTTAGAGTTATATATGGTACTGATTTCTTTTAAAGCACTCTGTTGTAAGAATAATTGCAGTCGCACTTTTTCGCCATAATAGCACAGCACTTTTCGCTTCTGCGTCTGGAAATGAATCAAAAGGGAGGATCATCTTAAGCAATTTTCCTCAATCAAACGCGTTCTCCAACTTTCAAAGCATTAATCCGCCGACACGTTGTGTCACGAGTTCTGCACGTATCACGTGAACCGCGCAACAACTTTTACTCCAGCCTTTACAAAACACCGAGCTTAAATACGCCGAGCAAATTACATGTCCGAAACGAGACCTCGTTAAATTTCGTCTGCGCCTTCGATTGCGAAAAGCAGTGTGTGCAGAAAAAAGTGCGTTTCCCTCCCTCTTACGCATATCCTTTTGATATCCATTGAGCGGATGTGGCAACCTTTTTCAATACCCGTGGGCTGTTTTTTTATTGCGCTGAATCCAGTTACGGCTACCGTTCCTACTTTCACACGTCACCGAAGCGCGTAAAAATTAACTTACTAATAATGAGAGAAAGAGGCATCGGTTTTTTGCTTGGGATTTTTCCCGAGTCCTTATTTTGCTCTTGCACCGCGAAAACAGCTGTTGATCGCCATGGGATTTGTTTTAAGGGCAAAATCTACATGCATCTGCGTTGGAGCGTGATTCCTATGGGAAAACCGTGGGATGAGCTCATTTGGACGAATATGAAGCGAAAGAACCTTCTGCAACGAGAATTGATATTCAACATCAACCCCATCGAGAATGATTGATTGGTTGGCTTACGTTTATAGCCTTAGGTTGTGTAATGCTAATATTTAACTATGTTAATTGCAGTTATTACATTGGATTTTTCAAGATATTGCCGATCAAAGGCTTTGCGACCTTCAGAACTCATTCTGCCTCTTCAATGTCTTTTTCTTCATTTCCTGTAACAAATTCGAATATTATTTTGAATGTCATTTCCATCTCATACATCAATTAAAGAGTGAGATAAACACATCCTCTGTTAGTGCTATTAAGTTCGTTATTCCATTCGCTACTACTGTGATTGCATTAATAGATTAGAGATGATTCACTCGTTTGTTTAATTCAAGTAAACAAGAAAAGCACATATTCTTTATAATCTCTCGTCAATTAACTATGGCCAATTATATTTCCCCTGTACTATTCCCAGGTGCTTCAGTCTTTTTGTGTCAAGTTCAGCGAAGATTATTTTTGTAGCTTTGTAGGGCAATAATAATTCTGTTGTTTTGGATTCGAGGGTTTGTAAACTAAAGTGATACATTGAAAGATTCTTCAATGTTTCCCGCATAAGTACTAAAGTTCTTACATAAAAAATCCCATGCCGAAGGCTGTCCGAGCTCGACTTTGTGTATTGGGCCTTAGCGATTGAGAAATAACTTTGCCTGTAGAATTATTTTATCTCGATCGCCGACACATGCTATTCCTGGGAGTCGTGCTGTAGAAACGAACACGCCTGGAAGCGAAACGAAAGGAGAATTTTCGTAGACTTTTTTGCTATTGCGCCTCAAAGCTTAGAATTACAATTTCTCCTCTCTTTGAACAACTTCGAGAGTGAGTTTGATATTCGGCGGAAGGAACTCTTGGTATCGCTATCGTCTTTTCTTCACAGTCCTTACTCTAAGTTTCGCCATTAAAAATTGCCTCGTTTTCTTTCGTCCCTGCGTTATAAAATTCGTGTCGGTTGCCGTAAAGGGTACGAAAAGCTTTCTCCTTTCGGACGAAAATTTGGGGTTTTCAGTCATAACCCATGGAATTTTCAGCTGCGGAAAACTGGTATTTATTTTTGGCAGTGACCTCCTTCGTTAAAGTGTTTTCGGCGGTCCTAAAATCGCCAGTGAAGCAACGCTGGAGATCGCATTCGAAGGTTTTGATAGAAGAGGAGAGAAAAAAGAGTTCTTTCAGTCTCCGTTACGAAGATGAAAGCATCATCTCCAGGCTAGAAGCATTTTCAAAATGGAAACATCCTATCTGACTAATGAGGTTCTCATATGAGAAATACAATTATCTCCAATATCTCAGGTCACATGGATAATCGACTCAGAGATATAACATTATACATTACCGTATTATAATATATATAACAATAATTTGTTAATGTTGTGACATTGGTAAGTTCGTGATACATTTCAGACATCTATTACACAATCTTAGTATTCCCAGCGGTCATTTTGGCTCCACTTTCGGCATAGAGAATTTTGAATTCAATTGCCTTCTCTATGCCGAAATTAAACTATGAAAACAGAGAGAATTTATTTGTATTTGTATGAATATGTTTGAATTTCCGTTGTATGTACCTGAGAATGGCTGTAGGGCCGAAACCGGTTGTGTAATAAAATATTTCTTATGGAAAATACAAAGTCTGCTGTTCATTTTCATAAATGGCGTTCCACCTAGTAAAGTCAGTTCATATCGATTTTATGTGTAATAGGCGTTTGATAATTTATCACGAAATTACCAAAGTTCACCTTACATCATAGTTACACTCGAAGACGTTATATGGTTACCGAGGCAATTTTCTTAGATTTTTTCACCCACAATTCTTCTCATATTTTCTCATACTATACCTTTGAATTGATTATTTATGTATTGTATGACGATGGGTTTGATGGAAGAGGAGACTTTTAGTCTCAATCTCGCCCAAGTAAAGAATATGAAATGAAATGAAATGAGAAATGAAAAATATCAGCTAAATCTCTTCCACTCCCGAAATTTACACGTAGTAATAAAAGTGTTTTAAATGATGTACCTTAAACATGTGAAATTGTTGTACATATCCCGCGGGAAACGAATCACTAGACATTAATCAACCTACAAACCGTTTCGATTAAGATGGGCTTTAATAGACTCCGTTAACGGGGAATGGGACGTAAATTTATGAAAACATCACAAATCCCAACCGAGAAAAATTATCTTCCATCGGAAGAAGTCAGCGGTTCTTTTTGATGATATGCAAATGTATGCAAGCTGGAAGAGGAATCTGAACGCGGAGGTCCGCATGAGCGCTGCGGAGGAATGGGGCGGATAATGAAAAAGGGGAAATGGAAGGGGCTGAAGAGGGAGCCACAGATGCTGTTGCGGTGTAAATATGCGTGTAATGGATAAAACATTAATTAGTCGGCTGCTGCAAGCCGGGTTCCTCGGGAACGAAAATCGCCGCTACGAACTGGATAATTGCGGTGTTTCGTGGTTCTTATTCATTTTATGGATTTATGTTTCCACGGCCTTGCTGTGTTCGATCCGCAGAATAACGAAAAAGGAACGGAGAAATTAAATTTCAAAGGATTTCTGTGACGAATGAGTAAGGGCGGTTTGAGATGTGGGATTCGTTTTACGGAATTCTAAGCAAATAAACTCCCTTTCCCTCATATCTGTTGGAGGCAAATATCTGCAGAGAAACTAAATTTAGAGTCTTGACTTTCTCGTCAATTATCTAATCGTTCAAGATATAATTTCAGGGAGAATATTATTCCGCTTGAGCAATAGGGAATCAAAGTAATCCTTGTATTGCAGGAATAATCTGCCTTTCATTTGGTCTCTCTTGATACGTCCTGATTTCCCCTTTCAAATTCCAAATCTTTATAGCGATCGAAATTGAACCAACGTTTTAAAGATCGCAAGCTTAGCTACGCACTGTCTGTATCATGAAGGATGCTAAGGTTTTAATTTGATTGAAAGGATTAATTTGTCTATAATTCATGTAAGGTACTGTTAATATAACCAAATACTTTTGTGTCTTTCTTAGTATTTATCGAAATCTCTATCAATAGCAACCATTCGAGAATCGAATACTTCACTATTTTTCGAAAATGAGAGAGGAAATTTACTTCACCTTTTCAGTAGAAATTGATAAGCTTTCCATGCAAACTGTACGGTATTGATGTATTGCTAATGTTATAAAAACAGAGATTGAAATATTATTCCATCCCGAATAATTATATTTACTCACACCGATTACACAAAGTATTGTGTATCAGTATATTTTTTTTAGGATTATACTGAAATTTTACTCAATTATTAAGTAAAGGATATATCTCTATCGTTGGAATTTAATGTTCTAAAATTTGAAGTGAGTCGAAGTGAACATTTCCTCTACTGCGCCACTCTGCCCCCCGAAATGCGTCCGGCCCACGAATATCTCTTCATTGGCCTCAACTTCTATAGCATCGGAGTTGTGCTCGGGTCGCGCGTGACTGTTGAGGGGAAGGATGTGAGAGGGACGAATGAAGCCATCATTTGTCAAAATCTCTTTCGGGATGACCCAGGGAACTTTTTGGGGACCAGAGAATAACTGCCTCAGAGATAGGATGAACTGTAGGTTATGATGAAATGCCACTCGGCGAGGAATCTGTCATGTAACTGTTATTCCACTATCAGTATTCTACAGTTCGTTCATTATTTATTATAGCCTGTAAATGTAAACGCGTTGGTACTAATTAAATAAGTTATATTTGCTCCAACTCTGTTTAGAAGAAAACCGAAATATTTTGCTTGTTGGGTGTCTTCCGGTGTATATGATACGTCCATTCGCTATCCCAAGCGTGGGTTTATCAATTTTTCTACGTCATATGAGATCCCTTCACTCGTAGTTTGCGAGGCTGACCTCGAACCTTGCGATGGAATCGAACCAAGACGACGACCGAGTGCTTTTTGTCCTCGCCTTCGCTCCCTTTTCCCGTGGGAATGCATACTCAGTGGCGATTAAATGCCTTAAGGGTGTTGAGACTCCTACCATCCGTGACTGATTTCTCTCCTTCGAATAAGGATCGTTTTTTGTCATCTCTGCGTAGTAAATGTTGGAAATTCTGCACTCCGTAACCCTCAGTTCGCCCAACAACCACAATGTCTCCACGTATTTTATTTCTGTGGTATCCTCACTCCCGTTTCCATCATACGTATTTTTATAACAAATATTTCTTTTAAATAGTGCTGATTCCGTGTATACGCTATCGGAATTGCGATAATATTTGGCATTTCATTCAATCTCATTTTCGGTTTAGCAGATTTTCTAGAATACCATCTCGAATTGAATCGAGATTCCCGTTGATACTGAGTTTAATGAACTGTTCAAGCTTATAATTATTACAACAAGTTCTCACAGTGAAAAGGATACAAGCAATGTATTCCTTTTCCTCCATCCTTAGACTATTAAAGGCCCTGCAATTAGGCCTCCCCTTCAGACCCCTTCTGATTGAGTAATTGGAGAGGTCGTCACATTTCGGATCGCTTTTATAGTTTGCAGAATTCTCGCTTCGCTCGCACTCTGGAATGTTCGAATACTGCTACGCTCCCCTTGCATGTACTCGTGTTTGTTTTTGCGGTTTGCGTCGGCGTATTAAAAAAGGATACAAAAGGAAAGGCTGTCGGTGTTCCCTCAATTAAAACCGAAGTGTGAAAAACGAATATTTCGAGTCGTCGGCAAACTTTCTTGAAGGAGCGGGCGCCATTCCGCTTTGCTTTTGTTTTCGCCATCCGTAAACTGATAAACGGAATCTCATCTCAGAGGCGGCAGCTTTTTTAGATTCCCTCGCTTCAAGATTTAACTCTCCTACGCTAAAACGATTCCTAATCCTGAGGTATGGTGGACAAAGTTGAACATTTCTTTGGACAGAGATTTTTCGTAGCTCATCTCCATATCATTATTTCATATTTTATTTTCTCCATCATATTTCATCGTTAATATTTACAACATTTCAATGAAGAAACATTGTGTGTAATATTTAATGCTCGAAATTTATGCGATCTTGGAGTTAATTTCCTCAATCAAAAATTTTATAATATTATTGTTGGTGTCATTGGAAACTTATTCTTTGATATGACGTTAAAATGCGTAGTATATATATTTCTGACTAAGGTTGATGTTCCTCTCCGGTCACTAGTTATTGTCGCTGATTATATCCTTACATAGTGGAAGTCGTTTTGCCCATAACCGTCTGTTGTTAAGGTATCTGCAGATTCTTTGAAATACAACGGAAATTCCAACTTTTACGGCTGTTCATTTGGAGCGAAAGGTTGAGTAGTTTCGCGTATTATTTAAAGACTTCATCTCTTGTGTCAGTCATCTTCGATGTATGTGCAGCAGCTACATGATGAAATGGCGGCAGAAATTGGTCTGCATTTCTAAGATTCTTCCCACGTTTGCTGTCGGCGCTTCGACAAGCCTTAATGGCATATCCATGCAGAGGGATAACCACAGCCTTCCACATCGGATTACCTTTTATGAAGCATAACTTGTTTACGATTTTTCTTTTCTGTTTCTCCATTTTCCAAAGATTTATCCTTTGAGGAATCGATTATTTCCTTCTCCCGATGTATCCATCCCCATTTCCTCTAAGTTTCGACAGCAAAGTCAATTGCTTACGTGAATTCTAGAAAACTGTAATTCTGTTTATTTTTGCATGAAGTATCTGAAACGTAACGGCATTATACTCCTCGTTGAATGGTTGGTTTTTTGATCGTATTCGTTTCCAAATTACCTAAAAAATATTAATTATTGTTATATGGTAATTTTTCAAAATAAGTGTAACAACAGTATATGTTGAAAAAGAGTTTATATTCAGTTATTGCTTGCCGAGGATTAATTACATAATTAAATTCATTGTGATTATTTTCGATGATTAGATTAGTTCTACTACAGCTAAGTGATTTTTTTATAATTAGCGTTAGCTCTTTCGAGTCTTATTCCTCGAAATCGATTCTATCTTCGCAACTGTATTTGAATTCTGTATAAATCTAAAGTGCGATTTCTAGCGTAGTAATAGTACAAAAAATATTCCTCCGCGTGTCGTAAACCACTTCCGTATCTCCACAGCCATCGAGCAGCACCGATCCACCCACAAGATAGTTCTGAGAACGATAAGAATATTTCGTAACGGTTTATGCTAACGCCGCCTCCGCAATTACTCCCTTAATATTTTTATAAATACGATCTGAAATAATTCCGACGGTGAAATGTGTATCCTTAGGTAAAGGAAACGCACATTCCCATAAATAGCACACATCGCGCCATGTATCGAGCGAGCCACACACGTGAGAACTCCCTTTGTATCCCATCTTGATCAAGGGCACGGACGGAATAAGGGCACGCAATTAAAAGGGAAGAGCCGCAGTCTTCAGCTATTTCCTTCCTTTTTTCCGTTCGTGTTTTTTCCTGTTTTCGAGCCATTCCACTCTTAATCGCGGAAGTGTTCGTGAGAAAGAGCGATAGAGGAGGGAGGGCAAGGAGAGCGTGGGCGACTCTCACGAGTGCAATCTCCGAGAGCTCTTTTAGCAGTTTCCGCGAGATAAAACTATGGTCATTTATGTGGAAGGCTCATTCAGTTCGGAAGATCGCCAGTTCGACACACCGCGCTTTGAGGAAACGGATGGAGAGGTTTGAAGGCGGAAGATGGTGAAACGTGAAAGATTGGTGTTTATGCTCCGAGCATAAGCTGAAGATACTCGTTCACACCCTCCGCAGAAGCTCATGGCTTTCGTAAGTGCAACGAGAACACTATGATTCTAGTTGGCTCATTTCAAATGGATGAAATCACCACATTGAATCACACATTATCATCAATGAAATCATTTTATTGCCACTTAATGAAAGTGAACTCCGACCGTGATCTTTTTTCAGAAAGTGGTAATTCCAATTTAGAAGTTGTTCATAGCGCAAGTGCCGTAAACTTTCGTTACACCGTAGTAGTAACCCATACAAAAAGTGTATTACTGTGAGTATTTTTTTATTTTCTACCATGTGCCAATTTAAAGCCATCCATTTCTTTTTAGCAATGGAAAAACGGCAGAAAAGTAGCGCAAATATGCTGGAAGCAGGTGACTGAATTTGCAACTACCGCTGCTACTTCAAAGCCCACAAATGTACGAGTATCTCTCCGCTTACATCGATTCGAATAACGTTGAATTTGATATGAATGCTTGGATGCTTTTCATAGTAATTCGTTTTATGAAGGAAATGCTCGAGCAATAAGGTCGAGCTGGATATTCCGTGTAATTCCTTAATTTGGCTCGGAGGTTCAGTTGGGTAAAGTATCGCATCAGAGTTAATTCTTATCGTAACACTGGCAGTAATCGTCAATTTGGCGAGTTTGCGTTCGTAATTACTCCGTCTCACAAAGAGACGCGTTGTACTGTGTTTGATTTCAACACGTCTACGCAAGCATTGAAATCTTCCGCCGACGTCATTGCGAACGGCATCAAAGCTGCAAAAGTCATGCGTGAAATAAGCTCATTGTGATATTACAGTTCATTTAAAACGGAGATAAGAAAAATGCAAACACAGATGTTTCGGCCGAGGTCGATCGACCGACGTAGCGTTCTTAGCTTGCAAATAACAGGGAGTACATTGCTTTGTTGCTGTTTGTGATTCGGGATGACCTCGCAATGTTTGAGCGGTAAGTTTGTGTCTACCTGGTGTCGTTACTCCATCATTTATCAGCAAAAAGCTTCGAGGCGCTATGAACTGCAATTTGCAACCTGCGAAAATTTCCAGCGTTTCTTTCTTCGTCCGACATATTTTTCGGAGAAATTTTAGTCTCTTACGGCCCTTTTGGATCTAAAAGTATTAATTCCTGTGCTCGTTCATCAAAGTTTATTAAATTTTGCACACAGTATGTGGTGTAACAAGCAGAATTGCAAGTTTTATTACTTTATTCTTTCCTAAATAGCGTACACAAGGTAAAATTAATCGCAAAAACTTATTTGGTACTGTTTTCTGCATGTGGTACTGATTTAAGTTCACTAGGAAAATTTTACAAGCTAGTTAAGTTAACCTAAGTATTGCTAATTTTCATTTTCTGTTTTATTTTTATGTATGTCTATATATTACTACTCCATGATTCTACATCTAGGGATAGAATTAATGTGTTTGAATTCACAATAATTGGTTTCTCTCTAGTACAGGAAAGACGATAAAATCTGATTCCACCTATCAAATATAATATAGAGTGTTCGAATTATGAAATTTAATTGCACTGACTTTTTCATGCGTTCGTCTTCAGTACCCGTTTAGAAACTATGATCGCTGTCTGTTATCCAGTTAAAATTCTCCACATAAACTCCATCGCTGTTTCTAGCAACATTAATCGTGCATATTGCCATTTGGTGTAAACTCCGAATACAATATTCCCAGTGTGATTCTCCTCTCCCCGCAAAACCGCTCTTGCCCTGTTTACATTTACTAGTTTTCCCTCCATTGTACTCCTCCCACCCTCGATTACGGTCACGCTCCCCGATCAACTTTTACGCCTCCCAGTCTTACGCCCGCACCGCGCATACCTGCCGTTTGGGACTCTCGCAGGCAGATGGAATATTCATACGCGAGTTCCGCTAATTAATTTGTACTTTATTTATGGACAAATGGACTCGGGGCCATTTGCGTGAGATGGAGGAATTGCCTTTTTATCTTCCATGTAAATTAGCCAACGATGAATTTTTCAACTGGATTGAATTATGCCTGTCGAGAGGGGTGCGTGGTCCGGAAATAATTCCACCGCGTTTCCGTCCGTTTTATCGCGAAGAATGTATCAAAAGAGGGCGCTGATATCTGTGCGGCGGTTCCTGTGTAGCTGTTGGATGCGATTCAAGTCGATTACTCCAGGGAATGCTTTTCCTAGAGTGGAACGGCGTGAGATCCTCTACGCTTTCCTATGGCAGAGTTTTCGTTTCGTAGGCCTTCCGGTACTTGATTTTATAATTGCCCGAAATGCACCGAAAGTCACCGTCGCCGAATACCGTCTGCTCATTTTCAAATGAAGTTTGCACGGAAATGCGCGCTTTGTTTTGCGGGAAAGATTCCCACTTATCTTTCTTTGGTCAGAAATGTAATTTTCCTTCTCATCTTCTTCCCTTTCCTTTCACGGGAAGATATTACTTTTATTAATTGATATTTACAGTAATTCTAATGAATATACGATTTGAACTTTCAGCCTTTTGCATTATCTAAGTCAGGGTTTCCCAAACTATGCTCCGCGGAACACCGGTGTTCCACTGAACCTGAATAGGTGTTCAGCGACAATTTGAAAAGGTGTTATACACTGCAATACATTTAAAGATCTTTTACTATCTACTTCAAGTAATAATTTAAATAAATATGTTTATATTATAATACTATAGTTTTATATTTAAACATAATTACTAAATAAATATTTTGTTTTAATTAAATTATTTTTAAAATTTTACAAGTAGAATTACCTAACCTAAAAATAAGCAAAGTGTTCCGTTAAACTTCTCAGGTCTGCAAAGTGTTCCATTACAGAAATAGTTTGGGAAACCCTGATCTAATTGACCCTTGTATGTCCTTGTTGGTTGCTAATATCCTCCTCTGGTGACATCAATGAAGGAGTCGTCAGTATTTGAAATTTCAACATTTACTGTAACTTATTATCCTATTCTCCTTATCACTGATCGCCAAATAACATGGAAAATCCTCGTACTATATATTGTTTTAGACTTCTTGCTTATCATATTTCCTGACTAAAAACCATTGTTTTATCCTCTTTGGCCTCTCTTTCGTTAGAATTTTGCTCGTGCTTCTAATTGCCTCATCTCGATTAAGATATTAGTCCCGTTACTCTAATTTCCCTAAGTATCCTCACCACGATATTCTTCTCGCCTTTAAAAGGGAAGATATAAGTCGGGTAGGATAATGATATTAACTGTATTTTGCGCAGCCAAGATTGCCATACATAATTGAGTCTGAGGAAAGCTGAGTTCTTTTGGTTTCTTTACAAAGGATTCATTGTCGATGTGGTTATCTCGTGTGGGACCCACTGTTTGGATGGGAAAATATCTTTGGATACAGCCGATCTCTTGTGCCGTAGAGGCAATTATTTATCAGATAAGGCTTTCTTCCAACTTTCCTCTGCGTTTTAGACTCCAATCCGAGGGCTTCCTCATTCTTCGAATGCGCTTCGCTTGATCGAAGACACTCTCCGAGAATGCAGTGGAATTTGGGCTTTTGATTTCTGCTCCGGAGTGGCGGGTTCGCATCCCGATCCTTGCTTCCATCGGAATCCATCCCACTACGGTCTTCTCGAGCCGAAACAAAACTCGGCGTGCTGCGAAAAACTTTTTTAATCGCCTCCTGTGAGAATTTTTCCCATTCCGGGGATCCAATTTTAGTCGGAAGTAAGGCGAAGGACGTCATGGGAAAAGCGCTGAGAAACGGGACCCCAAGGAATGAATGAATCCGTGATAACGAAAATCCCGCCAAAGGAAGATCTCCAGCAATGAGATTTCACTCCTACTGGAATTTCAAAAGGCGCTGTTTCCCCGCCAAGATCGGGTTCTGATGAGATCTCATCGAAACGATTTATTTATTCGCTGCAAAAACAGGCGAACGCGGAAATTCGCGCTTCATTCCATTTAAATACTTGTAATGCACGGTAATCTATGCACGACGAAAACAGTATTGTGTAATTTCAATTTAACGTTAGTTCAAACTTTTCATCCAAGCACTCTCGTTAGCATAGCTTGTCTCATGTGATGCTTTGCATAAATTTCTTGGTGAATCGGTTTTCACTCCGTGAAAGAGAGCGTAATTAGACGGACTTTTTAGGATTAATGAAAGTGCAAATGTAGTTTATAGTTAAGAAATTATAATCCTCTGTGAATATAATAATAATAATAACGTCTTTATTGGGCGAAATTGGGACTAAAAAGTCCCATCTTCTATTTAACCCTTACTAACCTTAATAATGAGTAGTGATACAGATTATAACACAGTGATAGTCAAGTAGTTATAGATTTACAATAACAACAGAGAATAATCCTTGTCAAAGTAAGTAAATATGGAAAAAACTAAATAGACAGTGAAATATACGAAGTAGGTAGTAAATTATGTACATAGAAAATTTTTAAATTATAGCAAGCATCTCATAAAATAATCTTTGTCAGTATCATGAGAATAGACAGTATATCATAAAATTACAGAAATAACAGAAGTTCATCATTTGAGTATTACATATATATGAATTTAGAGGTATAGATTAGCTTTAACGAGAGAGGAACGAGTAAGCGTTTTAAATTTCTTAATGCTACGTGTCTTAGATGATAATTAGAAAATTACCGAATCACATCTATCCAACAATCCATTAAAAGTACTTGTGAGGCATATATTGTATTATACATGTTAATTTTGAGATAATGATAAGTAGTAATTGAAATGATTCGATGTCATTGTATCAATCGTGGTCTACCAATCATCGTTATGCAATCGATGGAATCGAAGTTTAGTTCAACCATTTCATGCAGAATCGAGTATTTAGGGAAATGAAACAAAATGGTATACTTGATGATAACTTTCCATTGCTGAAGAAAGTCATAATAGTTAAGTCATGATTTGACCCGCCGGGGCTTTAGTTGTCCAGCCCTTCGTAAGGTTCCAAAATTAAAAAAAGTCAATCCATGGAAGAAGAAAGCCAAGTCGGCTTTGCGATGTCTGTCGATAGGAAAGCATCGATCGGAGAAAACAGCATTCGGTTGAAGCGAAAATGTGGGCTTTAAAGGCTGCCATCTTATAATAGGAGAAGCGACAAAGGAGACCCTTCAAGAAAAGGGAACTCCGCAGACTGCGGCTTCAGAGGGAAGGGGCGGATCCCGGGGAAGAAAACGAACAGAACTTCGGGGCGGTCGGCGAGATGAAAGTGTTCTGTCTACTACTCGACGAATCTGATGGGAAAAGGGAGAATATAACGAGGCGATGGGGTAGTCGTGGAGATGCGAAGAGGGCTAGATGGCGCCAGGAAGGAAAATGAAAGAAAAGGTAGGAATTTGTGGATGACACCGGTTCCAAGAGGGCGCGGTTCGGGATATTTGGGCGAACGGCTGTGGTGATAAGTGGAGATTGGGTGGTGAGGCCATCAGCGCAAGCGAGAGCACCTATCTCGGCAAAGGTTTCACTTGGATGACTAGGAAAATATTAGAGATGAATTACCGCGTACTAAAAATATAGTACGGGAGAAATGCGATATTTATCAAGCTCAAAAATATGAAAAAAGTCCATGCGTATAGTACCAATTCTTTTGCTAAATCCTCGTTGAGGATCGCAGCCATTTCAAAGAAATCGTAAAACTCTTCCGTAATAACGAAATATTATTTCGTACTCACTTTCTAAGTCAGTTAATGGCTAACACTCGCAAAACCTTGAGCAGTAAACAACGTTTTTAGATATTTTTGTTAATTTGAACTTACATTATAACTCACGAACTTACTCAACCATAGGTTTTGAATTCGTGTTTATAAAGAAGAAAAAGCCCTCAGTCAGTTAATGGCTAACACTCGCAAAGACTTTTGCAGTAAACAACGCTTTTAAATATTTTTGTTCATTTTGTACTTACATTATATCTCACGAAATTACTCAGCCGCAGGTTTTGAATTCGTGTTTATAAAGAAGAAAAAATGCGATTGGAAAGTAAATGTCTATTGCTGCGTATATTGTTATTTTCATGTTGCGTTATGAAGTCTTCCGAATCCAAATGCGGATTTCACTTATCGATGCATATGGTCACTGATAATAGAACAGCGGTCAAAGCGTGCAGCTCACCAGTAAGCCGTTCTATGATGCGCGATAACCGATGCTATCGAGGATTGGTGCAGGTATCCATCGGAAGCGAAAAAGACGCACAGCGGCCAACGGAATCGTTTGTTCCGAGGGATTTGGCGGTGAAGGAGGACTTCAAAGAAGGAACGCGTCGGCGTGGCTCAGAATGTGAGACGAGGATAAGAAAGGTTTGCGGGAGATGGCCGGTAATCATAGGGAGTGTTGTGTAAAAATGAATGGCTTTGGTGGAGGTTTGGAAAGGGTTGGAAGGTGTAATCGGTTTGAACGGAGGGAATGATGGTTCTCTCTGGAGAGATATGTTGATTGTTTTGAAGCAGAAACCGTGGTCAACGCCGTCTTCATGGAGGTTCTCGAAAAGGAAGTGAAGAAATTCTTGTTCCGTACGAACGGTTTAATTCCACTTTCGATTTCGATTTTATTAGATCGAAACGGAGCGGATACTTTCCTTGGACTTGAAATAGCAGTTGCCTACTATTTTCCTTCTTCTCTCGGTATTATCTGTACGCTTTCTGCGATTGTTAGTGGTGTTGTCAATATGCGGTTGAGGGAGTGTGACTCTAGATAAACTTTTGGTCTAGTATCTTATTAGTAGAGGTGTTTGAAAATGTTTGTATTTTTTCTGAATTTTGTTGATTTGAAAACCAAATTGTGGTGTTTTGTGTTTTTATTATGTTTCCTAAATTTCGCGAAACTAATTTTCACAGAGTCTTATGTAAGCAAAGGAATAATATTAGGCACACTATAGCATAAACATTAAAAGCATTGGAAGTATTATTAACTGTAAATTATACAAAATAGTATCAATCCATTTTCTGGTAAGCTGATAGCGCGTCTTTCCACAATGCATCGCTCGTACATACATAAATTGTTGTAAACGTGCGAGTAATCGTTGAAAAACTGGCAATAGCCAGCGCCTTGCTGAACATGTATTTTTGACAGTAATTTAGTTTTGTGAATTTATTGCAAAAGAATCAAGCTGAATTCGCGTAAGCAAAGATGTCATGAGTGATCAAAAATATGACAATAGATACTTAAATAAATTAGTTTTATTTCGCTAAATCGGCCAAAATTCGCTTTATTTGTAGGTTTTATCGCTTATTGCGAAAAACAAACACCTCTACATATTAGGTAACGATATATGATAGTTTGCGTTTTCACATGAACGTCTGTTTCAAACGGATTACAGATATTGTGATTAAACATGGTTCTTAGCAGTTTCTCCTGCTAAATGGATACGATGTTTACTTCATTTGGGAATTAGCTCTTTGGAAATGAAGGAAGGATGCAATAAGCCTCGCCCATCCGCCCTTCGTATTTTTAATGCCAGTTACGTATTTTTTTATCATTGGACTTCCAATCTGAAGCGGTCCCATCGCTTCTGCATCTGAAACAGAGCCAAACGATGATAAATTTCAGAGTCTTCTTATTATTTCAAGGGAAGGCAAGAAATGATGCGATCGATGAAGCAATCCTTTAGCGGGAAAATCACTTTTTCTGCGTCTGGTCCACTCTTAACGTAATGGAATGTTTTTCCCAACTCAAAAGTCGTTAGGTGGATTAATTTTTGGGTGGTGAGTAATTCCTAATAAGCCTTGCTGCTTCGTGTTTTAGGAAAGAACCCTGGAGAGATCTTTCCAGATTCGTTAGGATTTGTGCCTCATGTTCGGGTCGAATCAGAATTATTTGTATATCAATGGAATTTCCGCGTTTTTTCCCAAATCCAACTATCCAAGGCCGTGTTAAAAGTAACGCATCGAATCGGACGTGTTTCTCAATCCGGGTAAATTGACTTTTTTTTTTAAAGCTGACTTTCCTAAATCCAAAAGGACAGGACGCCGTCCGCGCGAGTTTCAATATGAATTTCACAGTTCTTTGCGCTTGTTTATTTGTGATTTGAGCGTCTTAACTTAAATTACGAAGAAGGAGTAATTATTTATTTACATTCCCCTTAATTGCGCATTATTATTTAATTACACATGAGAATATATGTGATTTTTATTCGTCCAATCTTTCTTTGAATTCGAGAAAGAGCTCCTCTGCTGCTTGCGATGTTGAGAGTCCTTTTGAAAGAGGAAGTGCGCTTTCCTTATTAACCGAATTCGCTCCCATTTCCTCCTCTTCAGAGCACATAAACATCGCCAAGATACACACAAAGTGGCCTCCGGACCTTCTAAAACCCCCATACCGACCAAACAACTTACCGGCAAAAGGTTTGCCGAGGTAACTTCCACCGATAAATACCCTCTGCACCCCGACCGAAGAGCAAATCTCAGTTTCTCTCTCCGAAAGGAAAACCCTGCATCTTCGCTGAGAGAACTTTCCCCCGAAGACTTACAAGGTAAAGAACATTAACTCCATTTTTCGTTCTTGCTTGTTCGGTTGGCCCTGAACGCGTATGGATTCATCATAGAACTTGATTCAGAGAGCTAAAATGGGAGGCCCAGGGCGCAACAATCACTGGGGCGTATAGCAATTGAATTTCGTATGATATCATGAATACCGCAAACTAAACAATATGTAGTATTTCGTTTGTTAATCAACGTGGCAACAGAGGTGTAGTAAATTAGATTGTGACAGAAGAAGCTTTTGAAGTATCCATCATGACTGTTGGATCTGTAATTGATAATAACGAATAATAAATTATAGTCGTTACGAATGTATCCTTAAGTATTACAATTATCGATTGAAAATTATCTAAACAGCCAACAATGAGTGCAGTTTAAAATATCTCGAGGGCGCACCTGAATTCTATTCCTCCGTGGATGCTTTTTTCCGATTTCATTCGGATGGACAGCACCTCATTACGCCACACCTCATCTTGGGTGGGATCCGCATGGAATGATACGGAGGGGGTGTGATGGATGCGGTCTAATGGGGAAGGGGGGCTTACGGTGCGTGGGATACCTCGGTGTACGCTCGCTTTGGGTGTCCTTCGTGAGCAGCCTCCGATGATTGCCGCCGCATTTTCGTGTATTCCCATATGGCGCAGGATTCGCGATACGGCCGAATGGCGGATTGAAATTGGCATGAAAAAGGAATTTGGGGATGTTTAATTATCTTTCATACTGGGTCAAGTATTCATTTTGTTCATCATTATCCTCCGGGCGATGGTTATAGTAAATGTACATTTAAGAATTCCCAGGAATTTGTTTCCATTTTCCACATTCTTCTATTCATACTTCCAATTTGGAAAGAACAAAGATTGTGCTGATTGTGACCTCTTTATCTCCTCTCTCATTCGTTTTTGTCTGATTTAATATAGTTTTCATACTAACTGCAAATCACCCGAGAAAATAAATGCATCGGTACTTCAAATTGGAAAAACGAACACAAAATCATTTCATGTATATAATATGATGTGGTGCATAGAGTTAAAACCCTTTATATACCTGTATATACGTTAAAAACAAAGGAGAACTCAAACTCTATACTATTTCTATTATATAGTTCTCTATTTGTGTTTTCCAATGCCTTGGACCTGGACAAATTCGACCACATATCAGATGAATCATTTCAATTGATATGTAGATATCGAACTTTCAGTACATATCGTAAACTAAAGAAAATTGTTAAGGTGAAAAAGAACTGAATTTTTAGCGCTTTTTTTTCAGTGTGCTGCTCTTCGTTATCTTTGTAATATTTAGCCTGGTGAGAGCAATGCCAACTTGCTCCCACTCGAGTTATCGGCATCCGACTTCCTTATTTATGTCTTCCTGCTTCTCCTCTTAGTTTCGCCTCTTATTTTTCCGGCCATCCTCTCCCTCGGCAGCCTATTTAGTAATTAACATCTTTTGGGCCAAACTTTGGAATTAGATTAGTGGGTGGCGAGGGCAGCTGTTCTTGTCGCTTCTTTTGGCCAATGTGCACCAAGACTTAGAGCTTCATAGATACAGAAGAGTAATAGCGATAATTAAAAGGATGTTAGCAGTTTTCCTACTGTTCTTCTTACTCCTCGGTTTGCATACTGCAATTAGTACTGGTGTTTTTACTTCCTTCGCCCTCCTTACTCACAGAAGTTTTCAAACGGTCGTTAGTACTACTTAAAGGCAATGAATGATGGCTGTTCTTTATTCTACTGCTTATGAAAGTTGTTTTTTGATTCGATAAAAAGTGATAATTATTTCAACCGTACGTGTTTGACTTCTTGAGAAATTTTTTAATTTATATGCTTATTTGAGCGAAAAGTACCTTAAACAGAGAACCATTTTTTCTCGCTTTTATTTATTGCATCGATGTGGTAATCATTTTTTATAGTTCCTAGTACCACCGTCTTGCATTGTAGTTTGACAGGAGAATATTTTTTTTATAATTTTGTTAGCATATTTTAGGAATATTTCAGTAACCTATTCGCAGTTTTGTACAAGCCAATCGTGAGAGTGCAATGCTTATGTTATTTTCACATCGAATTGTTTACTGCCTGACAGAAAGAACGAAACCAAAGGGAACATCTAGATGATTTGGAAGAATGTTCTAGGATTCCATCAAGTTTTCTAAGTCAATTTTATTTCATAAGCACTCGTTTGTTATTCCGATCCCTCTGTGAGCCAATTACGTTCGTTTGAATCCCAGGAAATCCGTCTTCGCCGTCACCCGCGCTGCGGGGGACTCAGCTGCACGAGGTATGTCCGCGTGCGAAATTTAGACTCATCCCTCGAATTTGCGGAAAAAATCCCCGCCATTATCCGTCCCCCGGGGATCGAACAACTCTTGCTCCGAAATCATTAATATTTTTATTCCCGGAGTGCAATCCCCCATTTTTCTCTACAACCGCCGGTCACCTCTCTCTCCTGTCTTTTCCCCCGATGTTTTGGCATTTTGAAAAACAGGCCTGTCATCCCGTCTGCCTGATGCCTGCCTAATCTCAGCATGAAATACGGGTCCACACAATCTGATTACGGATGGAGAATCATGGGCAGGGTAGGTTAGAGAGTGGAGCGCATCAGGCAAAAAAAGAGGCATGGGTGGAGGGATGGAAAAACAAGGGAAGAAATATGGGAGGGGCGAATGTGTATAGATGAGAATCATTCGGCAGGCGCGAGAAAATGCTATTTATCAACGTTATTGCATATGATCTCTCTCTCTCACTCTAAATGGTTATTTATATTGGAAAAGAATATTTGCACTTTGAATATGGAAGGTATATACTGCGTTTACGAATGCGATATTTTAATGTTAAATGCTCTCTTCGGAGGAAACTTTCCATGTGTTTAGAAGGTATTTAGTAGTTGGAAAGGAGGAAAACATGACAGCTTTTAATATAATCAATCTCCAAGATCTTTTTTATTTCTCCTATACTATTCTAGAACCATAAAAATTAGTAATTTTGTTTAAAATCAACAGCTGAAGTTATACACTTTCATTCATTTCATTATTACAATAGAATAATATACCAATTTTCTATCCACGCTATATTATTTTGCCTTCTATAATGACAAATGCGATTCTTTTAATCAATATAAGGTATGAAAGAATGAGGGGATAGTGTGATTGTTTTGAAGGTATTTATAAGTATTGATAAGGCGGAATATCCATTCGGTTCGGATATTCTAGAGTTTAATCGTAATATCTCATATTCTATCCGGACCTTTAGGCTTTTAAATCCTCAAAGAATTATTAAATAAAAACAGTTTTTAAGAAACATCACAGTAACTTTTAAATCCTCTTCTGTGTATTCTTTTTTACATTCGCTTCACATTTCCCTATCATGAACTGCACACCAATCGATTTCTTTAGTCATTTAAATCCAATCGTCGCAGAAGCGAATAGCGTAAAGTTATTCCTAAGTGTTTCCTATTGTCTTTCGCTAAGCAATCCCCGCCGTAGGTGCCTAGGACTCGAATTTTGCGATTACTCTCACGACTCCCCCATCGTTCTGCCGTGCGCCGTGGTGCTTGGTTTCCATACGGTGGTGTTTGCGCACTGCGGACTTCTCCTGTCCCTCGACGCCACACACTTGGCTGCTGTGCACCGCTGAAACTTTGCCTCTGGAACGCCATCATCCACCCGCTGCTCTCCATCTTAGCAGCGCTCCCACTCCAATCTTCTCCGGAGTTCATTTGGTCCTGTCATGCGTCTGTGCGATCCACGAGAGTCATCCAGAGTTCCCAAACGGAATTGATTACCCTCGCCTGCCTGTCGTTCCGTGGAGTTTAGATTGCTTGCCTCGGGAAAAGGGAGCCAAAGGAAAAATAGAGTTTCGGGATCACTCATGTAAAATCGACAGCGATTTTCTTTTTTTGCCGCGACTTTGGCGTCCGCCGCAGTGGAGCGACGGAGTTACGCTGTGGGTTATAGAGCAAGTCGGTTAAGTACGGGATGAAATTTGCGCCTCTGGGTCGTAATGCAGATTTTTAATATGGACTTTGAATCAATTTGCGCACGAATTCGCGAGGTCGCGATTGTTTAAGATTCTTCATTTTATTCGCGTATACGATGGACGTCAATACCATTAGCTACTGTTTCGTGTAATAAATATAGCTTTATCCTTCTATTTTCTATTGTTATTAGATTGTTTACATCAAGCTCCTCTCCTGGACTCTATACAAGAAGTTCTTCAATAATATTGTATATATATTTATTTTAATGTGAGAAATTAAACTTTATTTTCTGCAAGTGAGCCGTGTTCTATGAGCTCTTGAACGCTTCTAAGTATCTCTACGTCATGAGTCCGAATAGGTAGGTTTCGACGGAAAACCGATAGAAGTAGAAAAAGGACCTTCCGCGATCTACTTCTTCTTTTCCCTTCCAAACAGTCCGAGGAGCGCTCGGAAAAAAGAACTTTCCAAGGTTGCCGAGGATGTGTCTCCGGGTCCAGATAGAGCGCCTCCCCATTGGAAAACCGCTGCTGTCGGAAAATGGAGAGCATTGCAAAGCGGAATAGGCTCCCCCACGGCCCCTCCTATCCTCAAATATTGGCACATCCACTCCCGCTGGCTCGAGGGGTGCACGGGCATTTTCGAAGGCGGTGGTTGTAGGCGGAGGACAGGAAAACCTTCACTCTCGTGTATACCTTTGCCTCCCTTTAACACAAGACCGTGAAGACGCATCTATCTTATCCCTCCGTGATGTTTGCCGACCCAGGACAGCTGCGAAGAGTGTGCGAAGTTGCCATAGAGGAGCGCTCACAGAATGCCCAAGGGCTGCCACACCTACGGTTTTCTCCAGCCTTGTGCAGATAACTTGCGTTCGAGGACGCCCGATCAATGAGAGTGATTATTTAGGATAATATGCGGTAACTTTTCCCTTTTTCGCACAAATACGCAGATGTAGCGCATTCATGACAGCCCTGACCACCTGATCGATCTATCGACGGATCGATATATCGACGAATCGATATGTAAGGGATATGTGGTCGATTGCAACCTCCCACCGAAGTTACACAGTTAAGTTGTTTTTAACGAAATCTATTAAAACTTTAGTTGGGATGGCTCGGATTAGGTTACTTATATAAATAGATTACATACGTACCCTTTCTTATCACCTCAACTAGTATGTTAGATCGATGTTTGTATGATTTAATTGTTTCGGAAGAAGGAAAGCTTGTTTTATTTATCTCAAACAGAATATTTTGCGGATCGATATGTTTACTTTTGATCAATAACTTTGTTAAGACTAAAGGGGACTCTCTCCTTGTATTTGTCTTTATTGCTATGGTGAACTATAAGAAACGTAAACTAACGCAAGTACCCCTTTTTTACAACTCCGTATCGAGGATTTGCATGGACGATAATTTACGGAGCACTTTATCAAACTCAAGAGCTAGCACATCTGCTCTTCGCGGTGCACATTTTGATCGGAATGCCGCTGCAACCGGATCGATTCGTACAGGAATGAAAACATGGAAAGGTGGCAATCCTACCTGGGTCCTTTCAACTCCGTGACCTGGTCCTCTTCTTCCATCCCTTTTTTCCTCTTTGCCCCCCGAAGAGCCTTTAAAGAGAAAGGGGGGGAAGCAGGTAAGAAAACCGAAGGAAACCTTGAAACGCTTGGTCGGTCGGCTTGGGTGGGTGGGTTTAAATTTTTACCAAGTGGAGGAGGTGGGGCTGATAGGCAGAAGTGCTCGGTGCGGGGGCGGAGGGACCTCGATGGCGCTATTCTTTTTTACTGGAGATGAGATAGGGCGATGGCAGCGGATCCGGAGTTTTTCCCTCTTACCTTCCTTTCTGCCCTCAGGGATTCTTCACCCATTCGGGAACTAGGAGAGAGATTGCTCCAGCACCAAACCAAGCCTATTTTTCCCGGTCGCGGAGGCCTCAGCTTTCGGGATTCCATCCTGCGAAAGGTGTCATCTGTAGAACCACCCTTCCTTCCCCCGTAGCTCGCTATTATTTTAGGATCCCCATACCTCGGCGCATATATTATCATTTGATAATTGTTTTTTACGCCGATGAGGCTCGACGATGCCATTTTTCGAAAGACGATCCGGGCACCCATTGAGCTCCATCGCGCATTCGATTTTCCGTGCCTACCATAACCAGAGAGGAATTTTCTATAGTTATGTTTACCAGCACAAAGCGATGTTATTCAATTTTCATTTTAGCAATTTTCTGTTATTTATATTTAGTGCATGCGCATTGTTTTATTTTCCTCCTATTGGATTTTCACAATGTTCAACACGGTCGTTTTTATTTCCGTATTTTGTTCGGTAATTATGAATAACCAAAGCATATTTGTTTGTCTTTTAAAAGCTCCCATTTTATTTGCCATTTCACCCAACTCCAACTCAAACCGATTTTATTTTATTTAGGCGAATATTTTGTCGATCTTTATGGGCCATGTTAACTTGTGTGGCAGGAGTTCTGCGTTAATTCGTTGGGAATCGGTCCTTTTCGCATGTCGGTGGACTTAAACTTAATCAGAATTACTCATAAATCATTGGAAGGAGTATGTAATCATTAAAATATCTATAGCTGGAATGGTAATTTCCTGTAATATTTTAGAATTTGATGAAATAGTGAATAATGTAAAGGAAACCTATAATTAGGATACATTTTTTAATGCCTTTAGCTGTAGGTTGTCTTAAAACTTAATATTTTTTATTTCGAATTTTATATATTTTTTATTTTCATAGAAATGTTATGAAAGCATGATTACCATTATCAGAATTTGGTGGGAAAACGGATTACGCTGATAGCTTATTGCCATTATATTTTCTTATCTTTTTAACCCAAGTGTAGGCACCAACCTTGACTCTCCAATTTTAGAGGCAAGAAAGGTATTCTCCTATCCCAAAGTAAATTACCAATACATCATGGTTTCGTGGGAAAATGTCTTGTACACGTAAAAAAGATCGAACGTCTAGCAAGACAGTGTGGGTGGTGTTCTGAAAGGGGAAAGCTCGTAAAAAAATGAAAATTTTTAATAGAAGTTTGGTGGGTGGAGCCAGCAGAAGGGGGAATTACTGGAGAGTGGGTGTGGTGGTGGGAGAAATAGGAAATTCAACCGCGGATCCTAATTGTACCGCTGCCAGAGATGAAAATGGGTGCTGTCTGGAAGAGGCATTCCGGCGGCCAGAGCCGGAAAAAGACCTCCGGAGAATTCGGAAGCTTGCCCATATTCGTTAATGTAAAAGAAAGCGAATGTGCCTCAACTTTATGATTCTCTAATACCCATCCTTAATTACATTTAACCATTCTCGGTATTGGCAGTCTTGTTCGGAATAGTAAAGGGGCACTCTTTACTTGTGCCATTCTTCATTACTTTATAAATACGTTTTCCCAAATAATTATTTTAGCATAAGTTGTGAATATTTAAATGGTCCTACCGCTGTGAATTTCGTCGCAGTATTTCATTTTGGAAATTTAGACAGTTCTTTCAATTGGCATTAATGTTTCGGTTGAGTTTCGGTTGAGTTTCGCTGGAGTGTAGTAAAGAACATCATTACTGTGAAACTTAGTAAGTGCAGACGACCCAATTATTTGCATAGATGCATCTAAGTTACTTTGGACAGTCCTATAGAATGCCAATTTTTGGCATGGGACCAAGGGAAATTCAGAATAGAAGGAAAGTTCTAGATGAAGCGATCTTGAGAATAATCGGCTCATCTTCGCCCAGTTTCCACGGAGGGCGTTTGCAGTCAGGGACTCCGTCATTGTTGTATTGTTTCTGGGACTTTATCCTGATATCTGACCTTTCGTATTATTCCTTGAAAGTCGTTTCAAATTCTCAACTAACTTCTCTCTTAACAAACTCACCGTCTTGTTGACTTTCAACGTCATGAGCTTTCTTTTCGCCCCGCCATTCTTTCTGTCGGTTTGATTTAAGTGCACTTAACAAAAGAAAACGGCCTTTGTATTTATTCACTCCTCTCCTTTTAAAAGAATATATATTCAAGAAGATTTTTTGCTTCTCTACTTTAATCAGGAATATTCATGCTACGTATTTATCCTCATCTAGGTTGGTTTCAAGAGTAATTTGAAGTCCGCTGTGGTGAAACTTTCAAACAGTTCTCTATTACGTTTACTATGTTTTTTGAATGGTGTTCAAGTATATCCCTGCTTTAACGTCGGAAAACTGTCGTGAAATTATTTAATTACATGCGTTATGTTTAGCTGTTACTATCGGTAGGTTTGCGCAAGTTTTTCACACCCCCCTTCCTTGTGGGTGTTTTCCTGCAGTGGATTTTTTTTCCTAAGAATCTCTTAGATTTTTTTCGTCCACAATTCTTCTAATTTTTTCTACTTCTTGTTTTATAATTAATGACGATGGGTTGGATGGAAGAAGAGACTTTTAAGTCTCAATCTCGCCCAAATAAATTCGATTTATTATTATTATTATGTATTGGGCGATTCATAATTTGTGCTAATGCTTGTAGCTTTGGATATTTGATTGTTATTCTTATTAGGATATTATATCGTGTTTTCTTCTTATAAAATGTTGAATAATGTAATTTTCGGGGATTTTTATGTATCAGTGAATTTCGGAATTGAGCTTTGCAATAGTCAGGACAGTGAACAGTGGGCCAAGTTTACTAGTCGCCAATCTTATTTCTTCCCAAAAATCGATAAAATTGAATTTTGAACAATGCACAGATATGGCCTAACCGATTTTAGTGAGTCAATATAGGTTATTTTGCATTTTAACTGTATTTATCTTGTGTATTTGAATTCCTCTACCTCTGGACGACTTACCAATTTGAGAACGACCAACATAATTTTGCTGCCTCTACATTCTATTGTCTCATACGTTAATTTTGTACTTATTGTCACCACAATTGGATACAAGTCTTGAAGTGAGTAGAGCGATAAATTCTGAAATTCTGGGAAAATCTAACACGCCGAATTCATTTACATGCATCTTCTCTTCCTGACTAGTCTCACTTAGCCTCGCTAAAGTTAGCAAGCAACGTATCGCTTCCCCGCCAGCACTTCTAGGCGTCTCCTCTCTGAACAAAAAGGCATTAAGCGTTAGATTTAATAATCACCCGCCCCGGGCTAAGGAGGTCATTGTTGTTAGCGTGCGTTTCCTTGCTCGGAACAGCGTCTTGCGTTGTAGTCTCCTCTCACTTAACTACGGCCCGAGAATTGCTCCGTTGATGCAACTCCTATTTGCGCTGCCGATTTTTGTTGCTCGTTCAATTAAGTCAGTCGTTTGTTCGCTGCGGAATCTCGCGAAATGGTCTCTGCGCTGCTATTAAGTCTTCACGACCCCCGTCTTGCGGTAACGCTACGGCAATTGTTATTTTTGTCGACTTGCTTACTTGGCCCGACATTATTGCGCCCTACAAGTGAGATACTTACTTGTTTGTCAGTTCTTACTCTGAAAAATACGCAAATAATTTTACGATATTATTTCACCATTTGTTTCTAACAAGTTAGCTCTCTTGGTAATGTTTCGATCTTGCTTACGTGGTCACCACACGAGCGATCGTATTCAGTAATTGTCGATTTTGATGGGCGGCAGCTGGAACTTAGTTGAATGCACGAATCCGTAAATCACTGAATTATGGATGCACATTCGTATGCTATAATTCCGTGCTACGGCGTTAAGCGATAAAAATAAGTCGTTGCTACCTCTCGGAAATTCTTAAAAGTGCCTGATGTTTGTTCTTTTTCGATCCATCGATCTTCATAGCCTAAGTTTGATTTTATCGCACTCGGATCTTCGATGTCGATATATACACATTTCACAAGATTGATCAGAATCCACTGCATGGCCCAGCATTCCGTAAGGCCTTTATGGATCTATTTACTGCCTGCGGTTTCAGAACGTGTCAAGTGGTTAGTGATAGGAAAGAAAAAAAAATTTTCCTCGATCTGCGGTGCGTAGGAACAGTTTCGTTCCCCGGATCTATGTGATTCATCGAGTTTGTGTTTAGTACTCTGCGACTGCCAGCTATTAACAACCTTTCCGCAGTGTTTTCACGTCTTCCTTCTGGTTTGAGTTACGTGTAACTATCGCCGTTCTTCTGGGAGATCTTAATGAAAACGGCCCGATTTTCCATTTTAAATCTCCGAGGTTTCAAACTCTTCTGTGACGAAAATAAAGAAGCTTTGTTTCTCTCCATACTGACTGAGCGTGTTTGCTAAATGTTTCAATTATAAAGGTATGCGTAGACTCCTCACACTGATCTGACTCATGAGTCGTGAAGGAAAGAAGAGAATTATTTTTGTCTTTCCTTCATTCACGCGTATTCTCACACTTTTTATGAATCGGTTCCTCTGTCGCAGCCATAGAGTCCATCTCTTTCAGAGGTATTTCATCTGTACCGTACTTCAATTCTGTGGCTTTTCTCTTAGTCCCTGTGTTATCACTTTGCTCCAATTTAATTAAAATTCTTTCTATCCTATACTAATTAGTTCTTTAAAAATTATTTGAATCCGAAAAGTAAGCATGATTTGAAGCGATAATAATATATAGCTTTTCGCTTTGAAAATGTACGGTTAGACACCATAAAAGTTAGGAGAGGACTCATCCGATACAGTTTTTGCATATTGCTTTATTCCCACTAGGAAATGTTTCTTGTCTCTCAAACAATTACTTTGGTCCCTTGGGGCAAGCCGTCATTTTTCCCCACCCGTATTTTTTCAGTCATGTCTGTTTTCCTTTATATTCAAGCGATGTTATGTCTCAATTTTTTGTTTTTTTCCTGCGCAAATTATTTGAAGAATGAGATGTAGAGGACCCAAAAGAACAGCATCTTTCTCGTCGAGAAAATCAAATCTCTAGAGGATCAATATAATGTGAAATCTACTGTCTCTGATTGGATCTTTTTTATTTGTAGCTATAATCCTGTACTTCAGGTCAACTTGAAATAAATAAACCAACGATTGAATCTTTAGTTTAATTCCGCATTCTTCAGCTACGTGGAATGTAAATTGATTTTTATCTTACTTTTAAATCTCGCCCATTTATTCTTTTTTATCAGTTTTCCCGCAGTTCTTTAATACCCTTGTGAGAAAATGTGTGCAATTTATCCTGCTTTCCCTTCTTTCAATCTCCTTATCCTCCCGAATATACTGCCAATGCCCCTAAGAAGAAGAAAAATAGTTTCTCTCGATGAAATTTTATTTGCATACTTCCCTAAGTTTTCTGAGCCATTAATAGCGTTAATTCGTTAGAAAATCAGCTCTCGTTATGAAACTACAGCGTAGATATACATGTAGATTTTTCTTAATACCTGTGCCATGAAATTCATAGCTTCCGTATTGTGTATGTATTTTCTTGGGAATAGGATTTATGTAGAAAAATTGCCTTAATTCGATTTATCAATGTGGAGCCATGTGATTGGGATAGTTTGGAAGTAATCTTTTTGATATTTTTTTAAATGTGTTTTATCTTGCTAGCTGATTATGTTGGTGTTCAACTCTCCGTAAAGGCTATAAATTATAAATATCTAACTTACGAGGAAAGTTCACCGTTATTATTTAGTGGCATGTGCTATCGTATACGATTTATAGATTTGAGCAGGGAATTTCTAGTTGATTCCGAGAAAGTAGTAAACATTTTTTTATTTTCTTTCTCCAATTGAAGTTGACGGTAACACCTAATATTTAGAAGAGAATGAAATCAATGATTCACTGTATAAAAATCAACCATGTTTTTTGTGTAGAAGAAGCGAGTGATAAATTAAATAATATTCGCTGCGAGCTAAATGTTGCTTAAGAAGCGTGTTTCCAACGTTTCTTGCCTCATTATGAACCATTTTATACGTATGTTCGTAACTTATTCACGAGATAAGCAAACCGTGAGTAGAGAATTCATTCCATAAAAGATTTGAAAAAATTAGTTTAAAAACAAACATATTTATACCAACAATAATATAAGTGGATTGTATCATTCCGTGATGTCGTTAATGGGTTCCAAAGACTTTCTGTACTCGTGGCATATCCGCTAATTTCATTATTTGTATCTCGGTGCCCGTATTAACACTTATTCATTAGTATTTCGTAAGCTCATGGCCTACACGCATAATGGCGCCCGTAAGCAAGCATCGGAAAGCCAAAACCCCAACTCCCAAGTAATATTCTCCTCTACTATTCCGATAGCCGCGCCCCATCTGCTCCATCGAGGATGCAGGCGTCTGGGAATTATCTTTAAGTTTCGGGAGATGTAGTTATTCATGAGCAGTCGTCTATTTGCGAATGTGTGCTCCCCTCCCATCGGTACACCTTGCATCTCCTAAATACTCGCGCCTTCCCCTCCTTCCACGCCCTTCCCGAGTTTAGCACCAATATCCCTCTTACCACCTGAATAAAAGTTTATTAGAGTGTTCCCCGTCATAAGGGTGCGGTATGCGACTTTTTAGAGGCTTTTAGTGCCACGCTAATTCGAAGGCAGTGACGCTCACGAAAGGGTTTCTATTATTTTTCCATCCGTTCCTCAGCATGTCCTGTTTCCTCAAGTACTCAAGCAGTATTTATTGTTTCCCCTTTCGCCCTGCGGTGCAAAGTAGTCGTCGACATCCAGGGGCGACTTTTCGTCTCCTTGCCCTCCTTTCTTGTGTTAGTGCTTCTCTTGTTGTCTCATTTCTCCTCTACTCAACTCCTTTCCTCTAATCTATCGCTTCGCACAGAATAAATACGATAAGTGAAAGCTCCATCCTTATAGCGTTGATGTTTATTTTGTACGAACTCTTTATGTTGCGCCTGTAAATTTTCGCTTCTCCGAAATGTGTGCAAATCGCTTGAAAATCGTTTGTCAAATTTCGGTTTTGGTGGTTAAATTGAAGAGCATTGAAAAAGCAATGAGTGCGTTGAAACCGTTTATTTAAAAAATATATACTTATTCGTTCAGCTCATTTTTTATTCCTTGTTGAAGTCACTTAGATCTACTCCGAAACGTTATCTGAGAAGCTGCACTACGATATTTACCTAATTCGTTTTCATATTGCAAATGTCTACCAGTTTATTTTGTGGGAAGACGTTACGTGACGTTTACGTGAAAAAGAAGCTACCTCATTTATTATAAGATTCTAGCAATATCAATAAGTTGTCCTTCGCTTTTGACTTAAATGTTACATTAAAATTTATATTCTTCGGATAGTGAGTATAGCTACGATCGTTATGCCTTCTTACTCATTGTTGGTACATACGTAACTGCACATGTCTCATTGCTGGTAATTCATCTCAAACGGAAATGAAGGCAAGATATGTTCCTAAACATCTGAAAAATACTAAGGCTTTTAGCAGTGTAATTTCGAAAGAGATTTTTCACTGCTGGTTTTTATTAAGAATTGAAAAGCATACTTTTACAATAAGAATCGCTAAGATTTTCCCAAAATGAATGTCCTTATACCCAAACGAGCTGTAGCTTTTCGTTGGTATTTTTAGTAGGCGAGTCATGCACTCTGCACGTATTTAACGCACGCGTGCTTCTCCGCCCCTTTTTATCTCCGAATATCCTTGCACCTGCACCCCTTGTTCTCTCTGCCATGTTCTCTCTTTGCGCCTTTCGCCTGTCAGCTGTTTTTTCTTCTGACCTTATCTCTCCCACTCTCTTTTTTCTCGACCCCCTGCGCGCGCGTGTTTTATTTTACCCACTCCTCGTCCCCCCGACCTATTTGTTAATCTTCGTTTTTTCTACGAACCTCGTATGACAGTTTATCGGGAGTGGTACCACATTTTCTCTCTTTCAGTCTGCTTTACGTTTTCAGCCTGTTTCTGAATACTCCTCCTGCTGCGGTCTTGCTGTCTTACACGAACGCGAAGTAGTTTCTGTTGTGAAGTCTAAACCAAGTCGTTTCATTTCATCGTTGATACTCAATTCGTATCCATTATCCTGAATATTTCTGTAGTAGTCAAAGATAAAGAATTTTGCTGAAAATGTATGAGTGTCTAACTTATGTGTGTATGCTTAATCCATAATTTCGTGACATACATATCGTAACGTATCTTTCCTTTTCCGTTGTGCTTAGTTCTTCTATGTTTATTTATGATTAGGCAATCCTGGCGGCTAATATAGTTGATTATTTTTTTAACATGATTGTCTTGTCTGTTGTGGGAATACTCGTCCTGGCCAACCAATCATAAACTTGAACTACACATATGGTGTTGCACGCTATTTAATATTCATTAAAAGATTTAAGTTTCTTATCCGATGAACGTATTCGGGAATAGTTATTTTTCCTCTCCCTTATAGTATGTTCTCTGCATTTCTACAATGAGTACGTGGTAGTGAATTTTTCATGGAATGCTTTGCCAATTTATTCGTCTATCTAATTCGGTGGGCGAATATACAGCTACCGAGGTAGGAACTAGGCCTATGGTTTTGTTCGGCGTCCCTTCCCGCATGTCTCCACCAGCAACCTCCTGCCCAGATCTCTCCTGGGGCGACCTCGGGGAAGGAAAAAAATGGCCGACCCCCCTTGGCGTCTTCCGTGGGCCCATTCTCAGGGGCCCACAGATTGCTTACCCTAGGAGGAATGAGGGGAGGCCCGCCCTTGGGCGGAGAGCAGACCGTGGCAGGGTGTGTTTGTTCCCTATCCCCCCAAGGCATATTTTTTACTCCTCCATGGCTCAGGCCGAGTGGCGTCAGGGCGAAGAAGGTTCTCCTGAGATGGCGCCGGCGATGTTTTTCGGATTGGAGATGGGAGTAGTTACTTATAATAACCATTTAATGGTTGTTTATGGTCCTCCATTCACCAACACTCCCTCTTACCTCCTCATCTCACCGATTCAAGCCTCTACGCACTATTTTAGGAAACCGTTGGCTATCATGTTGCCCTCAAGATGTCTGCGCCCACCAATTGGCTTTCTGGTTAATGGGAAAATGTGAAAGAAAACAGGAAACTGAAATATATTATACACCAAGTGAGTACTAGCAAAAACAAAGAAAGGACAGTGAAAAGAAAACGTAACAAATATGATTCCGTAAACAGTAAATGCAGGACCAAACTGCCTGTATGGGCAACATCTACTTCGATATTATAGCTGTCTTCCTTAGAGGTAAATAAGTAGCGTATGACTTATTTCTTGTTTCCTTTTTAATTCTACAATATTCTGTCGGAATAATGTAAAATATAAAAAACACTTGGCTTTAGTATAATAAACATCTATAATTACAAAATCCAAATGCAAAGGTAGCTTATGAATGCTAGTCGCACTCTTGAAGAATGGGATTGTTAGAATTTTATCAAATAGCCATAGATATAATATATACTAGAGAAATATTCTCTCTAGCGTCCAAAATTTGTTTTAGGATAGATGAAGGTGAGAAATTGGTTAGTTATGCCAACATTAGTAGCACTCACGAAATATTCTCCTTTCCCCAGCCATCATTCTTTCGCAGCTCTTTATGATCGGATCATAATGAACGCCTTCTTTCGTTCGCCATCATTTCGTTGCCATTATTCTCCTCCTTTCGTATTTATTCCTCGTTTTTCTCCCCACCTTCTTTATTGTTGACCCTTATCTTTTCCCATTCGCTTTTCCAGTCTGTTTTTTTTATAACCCAGGCGTTTATTAAACTTTAGCACCCCATCCACCCCTCTCTTTCGGCTTAATCAATTTCCGTTACATCGAATTTCCGTCGATCCCAACCCTCATTTGCCCCTTTATCCTTCTTCTTCCATTCCTCTGCTTCCATTCCGAATTTTCCCTTTTGGAGTTCCATTCCCTTTTTATTTCCACAGCGCTCTTTATTCTCCTCTCCTTCGATCCCCTCTCTCTTTCCTTTTCATTCTATCCTCCATTCTCCTATCCTTTATCTTCTCTTTGTTTCCCCTTCTCTTCCTCCCTTTCCCCTAATCCTTGCTCCCGGAGCTTCTTTTCTCTGATTCGTTTTTATTTCCACCGTTTTCATATTTTTTCCATTTGGCCGACTTCGGTTTTTATTGTGGCTGCAAAAAGAACCGCTTGTGATGTTTCTCCGAGTTTTATTAACGGATCCATTATATAACTCCTCTTCCGAGGTCGGATCTCTCGCGAGGATTTTCGAAGGGGTGAGCTCCAGAGATGCTGGGAATGATTATTTAATCTCGATGGGATGAAAAGAGATGATACGGAAGCATCCCTTTTATCATCTTCGTATGGTTTTGTCCTCATCTTCCAGCTGCATTGGCCGAACGGTAGGGAACTTTTCGCTTTGGGTGATTAACTCTCGTTGGTTTACGAGGGAAAGTATCCATGGTTAAGAATATTAAATTACGCTACGTATGTCATTTTTCTGTCTAGAGAGTTGTACATTATTAGAGGAATCATATTCGATAGCGATGTTATAGATGTATTTATTATTATATCATTAGATTCTAATGAAAGGAAAGATGTCGTATTAAAGCTGTTTTCAAAAGTCGTCACTATTTTACTGTGTATATGTGTAAGGTAACGAGCAAATTTAATTCTGCCAATGTTTGGATATGGGAAACGACAGAACGGAATCTGAAGATATTCCATTAAGACTGAATTTTCCTTCTACCTATTCATTTGAGATGTACATATATTTCCTTTTGTAATTTCTAAAGTAAATGTGTCCTCTAAAAGTATTGGAGGGATTAGGAAATGCCTTAAAGGTCCTAAGCCCGATGATAAGAAAATCTTCACCTACACCTCTTAGTGGTAGAGGACGGTCAACGCTTTTGCTGCTTTTTCGGGAGGGACCGAGGGAATACCGGGATAAGTATTCAACTCCATATCAATATATGGAGCAGAACTCTCTTGTCCTGGGATAGAGAAATCGATCCTAAAGTAAGATGAACTATTAGGAGATGGTCAACGGCATAGACAGCACAAGACAACGGAAAACCACTATATATGAATCAGATAATGTAGGATATGGGATGTGGAAGTTATTTAGAACTGAAGAGGATGGGGAAAATAGAGAGAGATGGAAAACTGTCGCCAACTAATCCTGAGGGATTGATAAACAGAAGAAAGGAAATGCAGGAATATGTTGTTCTTATGGAATTAAACCTGCCAAAGTTTTACGTAAATGGCTTTAATCTTCGGACGATCATCATCACCGAAAAATCCAGGCTCTGCACGTAAGAACTTTCGTGAAACAAGGCCAGGAGATACACCGCTTTTCCGAGAACAGCTGTGAGCAATGACAGGGCCCCGTTCTCTGGCATGAATCGATTAGAAAAAAGCTCGTTCATCTATCGCAACTTCAGTTAAAGCGGAGAATAATAAAAAGTAACATCTACTTGGTTTTCCTCATCTTAAATGTTCGATATTGTTAATAATGTGCATGTTATGAAATTTGGCCTGTATTATGAAAACATTTCGAAGAGACTTGATGATGCCCGTGAAAATATTTATTCTCTCATCTGTCACTTTGGTTCATTTCCCAAGAGTTTTCATCACAAAATTCTCGAAAAATTGCTTCTGAATAGGGGGAAAGAAAAGGTTAGAAATTGATTATGGCACCGTAGGAGCGGAAAGAATGAGAAAGGAAGTCGGCTCTTGAAAAGTCTTAAGAACAAAAGAAAAGCAAATGGGAAGTATAATTCCAAAACGTCTCGAGCCCTCATTTTCTTTGCCCACCGAAAATTTTAATCAGCTGCCAAGGAAAGGAAAAGTTCGCTATGCTGGTACCAGGAGACCTCGTTCGACAGAATCGTGGTTGCGATGTTTGCAAACCACGAATTTTCGATCAATTTCTGTTTCTTCAATATCATATTTTGAATTATGTAAAAGTGCTGTCAGAGTCATATGAACACCTCCAAAGTCATTTGTTGTCTCGATGAGTTGCATTACCTCTTCTTTTCCCAATTAATGCGTACAACAAATTTACCTCGCTACATGCAGTTTATCGCTTCATTTATATTCGTATTTTTCGTCAGTGCTTTTCTCATTCGTGCATTTCATAGATTAAAAGGGAGGAAATAATCCTCCCCATCCGTAATGTGGTTGTGATTCTAATGATGAAACTCTCGGTAACATGTGGTGACTCCTATGAGAGTTGTCGTTGGCCTACATCCATGTCGTCCTTAATAGCTCTTGGCGTTATATTTCTTGATTACTAGGAATGAATTTTCAGTGCATTATTCCAAGGAATGGTTAACCTCCTCAGTTTGAGTTTATAATGAGCAACGACGTAACATTAAATAAATAGGAATATATATTTTATTACGTTTTGGTGGAGTTGAGCGATCAAAGTCGCATTAGTACCGATAAGCTCTTCATAAGAGGGAAAAAGCCAATTAAGGGATTTGGTATCCGATTCGATATCTTGATGCTTCTTCAAATATTAGAATCCGATTATTATCAGCCCACAAACTTACGGAGGAAACTCTTCCTTACATTTTCCGCTCCATCCTTTCCTATTCTTAGATTCGATCAAACCCATTTTTATTGTCTATCGTTCTTCTTATGTTCATCAATCCGAGAATCGGTTTGCCGCAAATATATAAACCATATTCTTTCCACCTTTTAATAATTCAACGTAGTATGTCTCTATTCATGATCCCTTTGCTTTGTGCTCAGGAGACTATCGTGTATTTCCGATTGATTTTCTCCCGTTTATCAGCATTCACTACTCGAGATTGTCAAAGTTATTTATATTATTCTCCGATGAATTACCATCGTCGTTGCTTCTAGCCTTTTCTTTTCCGTTGCTCTAATGATGATTCCCAGAAATTATTCCTCCACTAGAGTAATGTAGAGTTTTTTCGAGCAGAACTCAATAGTTTAAGTATAGCTGAAATATGCCTTGTGCAATTTTGCGGTAGTGATTAGAGAAGAAGAATTTAGCGCCGAGATGTAAGCCAATGAGGTGTCGCAGCTGCGGATCCGAGCAGAGAATCGATTTCAAACTCGAGGAAAGCCATTGTCACGATCCGTCCACATTTCCCCGCTCGAATTTTTCCTCCGCCGTAAATCCCGTTTATTGAAATAGTTAAGAAGTCTCTCTCCGCCGTCCGAACTAATATCGGCTAGAACTCGCGCCCACCCGCGTTCCCCTAAACCCTTCCGTTTTATTATTTTTCGCCGAGAGAATAACGGGCACTCCTTTCGCTCAGGGTGCTCGCAATGTCTGGCAGGATTTCAAAGGACCGAAGTCTCAGATGCGGATGACGGGCCGAGAAGGGGTTTCCCATACCTCGCGGCACCCGGTTCTGGTGGTGAGGGCTTTGTTGCCAGGCGGATGGGCCCCGGCTTCCGGGGGGGAAAGCCGTTGTTAAGGAATCTGCAGAGGGACGCACTGGAGGCCCACGGAGAGGGTTTTATGAAGGAAGTGGAGGGGAAGTTTTTTGAGTGGGTGCTCCAAGTAGAATGGCGGAAGGTGATCTTTGGGGATATCGCACTTCGGGCGGCGTGTTTGTTTTGCTCGTGGGCGAAAAATCTTATAATCCCGCCAGGCGGAAGTAGATGGAGCTATTAATGGCGGAGGTTTCGGTATCAATATCGAACTGTTCGAAATTTCCCTTCGATTTGTATTTAACTCATGTATTCAATATGTTTATCTCTCTAAAATATTAATTTTGTCCTTTCTTTCTTCCAGGTAAGTGCCTGTTTTATAAATGCAGTGGGGAGAGTAGAGTGAAAGTTCGTAAGTACCTGGCTTTCGAATTAAGTGACACTACAGATATATGTGTTTTATTTAGTAACTAAGATTTCACATGTTGGTGTTAAAATTTTACTTGAAAATTTATGGTTTATCATGATTAATTTTCATGGTCGTGATCCTGTTTAGTTGGTTCCATTTCATGCTCATTTTTTTAAAGTAGCCACCAACGTATCTTTTTTTCCAACTGTCGGAAACTTTGGAGGAAACCATTTTCCTAAACCCAAAAGATAAATAGTTCTTTCTAGAATAGATTCAGCCACCCTTTGAGTAAAAGGCTGCGATGAGAACCGGCGCCTCAGAGCATTTTGCTGGGACAGTGTAAGTGCGTTGTTTCAGCTGTAGCGGCTTGATGAGTTCCAGATCGCCGGCTAGGATTAATTGCCTTTAGCGAAACCCTGAGTTACCTCGGGCTCTTTTTATTTGCCTCTCTCCATGGCAACCGGCTGTATAATGATAGTAATGTACGCGTCGACCGCATGAGATTCCGAGCAATTTGCCCTTCGCCGAACCAAACCATCTCTTTTCACGTGAATCGGAAGAATGGGAAGGAATCGCTCGTAAATGCGGATTGTCTGCTTCGAAGACGGCGGATATAATGGAGGAAGGGCCGGTGTTTATCCCGAACCATACTTTCCGAGCCATTTTTATATACTCCATATAAAGAAGTTTCGGTGTAGCCTCTCCTTTCTTCCCTTCCGCCGGGGCGTATCAAACCCAAACCCAGAGGATTATAATGATGATTCTTAAAACCCTGAGTGTGACGGGCAGTCTACGCCATCGTCCATTATCGAATGCTTCTTATTATCGGAGATTCGTGTGTTCCCCTCTCTTTTTAGGTGCTTCTGCGGGAGGTATTTTTTGCCTATGTGCAGTCTAGCCGACAGTTGGGAGAATTCGGTTATATTTTAATGGGCGTCTTCTGTGTATGCCAGTTGCCATCGATTGGAAGCGACCATCGCGTAATTACTGCACTTTCAGGCGTTTCAAAATGTAAACGAATAGCCCAGCACGGGTGAGTTCTGAAATTATGGTGGTGAATCAAAGATGAAGTACGTGCGGCTTTGCTATATTCCCCTATACGTTTCTTGGGTGCGAGTTCTAACGTTGGAAGAGGACTGGAACTTTTCTCCAACATGGTGGTAAAACAATTGCAGTTTTTAAATTTGTTACGAAGTCATCTTGTTATCGTTTCCTCAAATATTAGGAGTAAAATTTGGAACCTTAAAGTACGAGAAGATGTGAGAAATTTTTCTTCAACTCTCGGCGATTAGTATAGTTGATATCAGGAGTTAAGGAAGTCCTTGAATATACTTATGTTGGCTGGGTTATAAAAGATATCTCTGATATCTCTTAGTCTTTATGTGTAACTTAGTAGGCAATTTTTTGTGGAATGTCTAACATTTTAATGTAAGTTTAATTTTTATCTTTGATTAACCTTCAACTTCAATGTGCGTGAGAGCTTTTATCTATATTAATAGTCCGTGTTATGAAATTCACGTCATCATTCACTGGAATCGTAGTTATTATAGTATAAAAGAGCTGATTTTTTTCCTCCATGTTGCGTGTCCACCCGATATTTTCGAAATTATAGTCGTCTATCCTTCCCCTCTAGGTGTTCACTTTTAATTCCGGTGCGCCCACTTATCAGACTTCCTAGAGCGGATCGTTTCCCCGTTGCTGAATTTCTGTCGAGATGAAAAAAGCCATAGATAGCTTCTGAGGTCAATAAAACCGCAGGAAGGGCAGCAGCGGTCATATTCAGCAGTCATAAAAGTAGCGTGGGAATAGAATTATATTCGTTACTATTTGTGTAATTAGGGGTGACTGAGCTTCAACTAAGTTTTCAGTACATCTTCTCTCTCGTTTAAAAAAGAAAATACTTGACGCTTTCCCGCCGTTGTCACTTTCTTCCACGTATCGCTTCAGGTGATGCATCGGCCGCAAATCCGTTTTTTAGGCTACAGGAAAGGGGAAGGATTAAAATGGTTACGGGAAGTGGAATATGGGAGGGGTTTTGGGTCATATACTTTTCGGAAGCTCTATACTGTAGCAGCCGCAATCCTTTTCCAGGCTTCCTCCTCCCGCGTAAAAGGAATAAAAATAAACATACGACCGCACAATCAGGATGGAAAGCCCCGTGCGATGTGTAATGTGCGGCTGTTTCTTTTATATATAAAAGATTGGAGGGCCATCCACACCGGAGGAGTTCCGTATTTGGAAGGAAAGCGATGGCGATACAGACTTGTATGATGTATTGTCAGAAACAGTTTTGTAGTTCCTGTCTATTAGTTATGGGAAATAATGTGAGTCAATATAAAAATTTGTAACTGACTCGCGAGAGATTCGGTTCTGTTAATTTTTTATATACTTATCCTCCTATTACTTAGCCCATAAGATATTTCCTCTATATCTCTACGTTTTATGATTTTAAAGTGTATGTGACTTGAAATTTTCATTTTGTCGACCTGCATAAACACACTTTATATACCTAATCGATAGCCCTATCAATATAGAAACACTAACGGTTTACTTCTTTGCTAACCATTTTCAGCTCTATAATATTCGTAAGCCTGTTTTTATCAGCAAAAACAGAAAACTAAGATTCCAAATACTACAAAAGGTGTATAATTTTAATTCTAGAATAGTAGTAGTAGTATTGCTAAAAGTGCTTCGACAGCTTAGGTCATTTCGCACATTGGCTCCCACCGGGATTCGAACCCGGGACCGCTTTCACCAAAGGCATACGCGCTGTCCACATGACTATCCGGGAGCCCAATTCTAGAATATTTGCCTGGAATAAGTTAGGCTTAGAGAAAATTTATTATTTCCTTTCTGACCCATTTTCCCTCGGCTATCATTGCATTGTTGTTCGAAATCTGATATAATCTTTTCCCGCCATTAACTGTAAAGAATAAGATTTAGTAGAAGACTATTTTCGCGAGAAAATGTTTTGAGTTGAATTATATTCGTAAAATTTACCACCCTTAAAAAATAGTGAGTTCGGTCAATTTAGCGAGAGTCGATGAAGGATAATATTACGATTTGCGCCTATCAGCTAAATTAAACGTTATTTAACTGTGATATTACTTTTCTGGAATTGAATTTGTTCAGAATTTCTCTTTCACTTGGTCTCTTAGAATTCGTTCAAGTTTTCATTCTTTTAAACTGAATTTAAATGGCATTGGTAAGTTTTTTTAATAATCGTTCAATTTCAGATTTAACCTGTTTTGATAGAAATACTTGAGCTAGGAAACCCTCTGCCATCTCGTATACCTTTGGATAGTCTAAGAAAAAGGCTTTAGAATATTCGAGCGAACATTGGAGGTCGAAAAGCCTTTTTGGATAGTCCTCGTCACTCTGCCAAACCCGCGAGGGTTTCTGCAATGACCGGACCCTTCCGTAGTCAAACGCCGGGCACAATCCTACATGAGGCCACGAGGTGAAGCCACGTTATAAATTATTAAACGACTTTAATTGCGCCTCGCTCTGCCAAATAGTGCCCTCCGACAGTTGAGGGGCAGACGGTTTTTGGCCGGAAGAAAGAATTGCGGATGAAAATAGCGAAAATGAAGGTAATTATTCTAGACGCGGACATCAAAAGATTTGTAAATTATTAAGTCGAAAAAGAGAGATGAAAATGGAAGTGACAAATACATAATGACAAGCTTTGACTTAAAATAAGCAGTGTGTAAAATTCGTTGCAGTAAAAGTAAAAATATGGAAAAAGAATGGGAAAGTAGTTGTTATATAATCAATAACAATTTATAGGAATAAATATAAAGAAGAATGGAGAAAGTACTTTCATCTAGTTGGTAGCAATCACAAGATCGCACAGCTTGGTCTCCTGCTAAAGATGTCATCCGAAAATTCTCTTGTTAATAAATTAGTGAGGCTAACGTAGCTTCATTTATCACGGTATAACTTGATCCGGAGATAGTAAACGCAATATTTCATGAACTTTGACGTTGTGTTCTGAGATGCATTATTTCTCATTCGTTTTCCCTGTATTTGAATCTTTAGAATAGTTTTCGGCGAGCCGAGTAAACGTTATCATCGAAATACATATTGTTTACTTTCGATGTATCTGCGAAGAGACTTATGATTTAACCGTACGAAACTTACTTATTTCTTTGCCGTATTACCTTTTCGACTGTGAGGTGGAATTCATTGTGAAATATTTACAGTTTCCTAGTTACATATTACGCCTGCGATATCAACGTATGCTTAGAAATCGAAGCCGTTAATGTTTGCCGAAAAAACTTTAGATAAGAGGTTCTCGAGCATTTCTCAGAACTGGACGAATCATAGAAGTGTAAGGAGATGATAGATTGCGATTCCAGTGGAGTTGGATTGTCGAGGTATGACAGATTTCCAACCACCGGTCATCGATATCCCCAACTCTTTTCTCTTATTTATCATCTCGATCGTTGTGCACGACTCCCCTCCTCATTAGTATTTATTTTGTTTAATGCAATGGGCGGATTATGTATCGATTCTCCCCTCCGGAGATCCGGTTCGTTCTGGTCTGAGAGCGCGTGCCGGTGCGTGTCCTGATCACGATGGCCGCTGAAAAACGAGTGCTTCCCTTTGATGTTGGATCGATTCATTTTGGGGGCCATTTCGAGGAATTCACGGGCCATACATTGAAGCCCTTTTCATCGTCAAAAGGACGAAATGCTTACGTATTTGAGAAATCCCCTGCTCTTAAGGAGGGAATATCAACTCTCTAGTATGTATCTTTCTCGGTTGTATTCCCTTTTTCCTATCTGTGCACGAAAGTGGGCAATGTTATGATTTTCCTTTTTATGCCCGGTTAGAGTTCGGTAATAAGGCGGTGATGGAATAGAAATGTAAAACTTCGAAATTGTTAAATTGTAGAAATGATTGTGAATTTAATGGTAAAATTTAATGATAAAATTTAAGTATTTCGGAAGAATGGAATTAAAGAGTAATTTTGTTGAAATAAATGCCCTTTCCAGCTTTTTGAATTTTGACCTGGTTAAGTTATTAATTCAAAAGTTATTCAGCTTCTTAATTTCTAGTTTCCTTCCTTGAATATCTAATTCTGGTTCGTAGAAAGAACATAAACTCTTTTTCATATAATTAAATCTAAATTTAGTTTGTATACTTTTTTAAAGCTGTAGCAGAATATTAAGAAGCAACGCTGATGCTTTTCAAGGTGCAAAATGTGATTCCTTCTCATTTCTCTTCCTTCCATTCCTTCTCAAGAATTTCATAGGAGGATCTTCTCAGGAAGTATTTACTTTCGAGCATCAATCTCGTAGTACTTGCTACTTAAAACGAACGTTTCCTCAGATAAGCGTTAATTGTCCTCAAAATATCAGATGAAAATAACTTTGATGTTCAAGCAGGAATTGAGGGGAAACTAAAACTCTTTTACGAGTGTTCCTATTTTTGTACGATTCCATCCCACGCGATGATACCTTCTCACGATCCTTCAATTATTCCGTAACGCATTCCTTAATCTTTCGCGGAAGGAATTGAAAAGAAAGCGTGTTCCTTCTATTTCGTCACTGAGGCTCGACATCTGCCCGTTTCGCTAATTAACGACAAGGCGATGCCCTTTTATTTAATGGAGGCCGCTGCACGCTAACAAGGGCGGATTAGCCTTTCAAAGTTCCGATAAACGGACTCGTTCTTCATCCTCAGCATTATCGAAGAGCGTTTTCGTCGCAGAGCTTATAACTTCTTAACTGTAGTCACCATGTTGTTGGTACATTCGGCTTTTACAATGGATCTTACCCGCAAGAGTGAATTTATCTTTTTATCTGCTCAGGATTTCACTATCATCCGTTTTAAGCGATGAGCGGTCTTGATCGGCCATATGTTTTACAATTTTAGTTTGGATAATCCGTGAATATTAGAAACAAAAAAGCTCCGAGATCGCTTTCTTCAATTAATCGTAAGGTTTTACTTTAACAAATCCTTTCCACTCTTTTCTTCTGCTCTACAAATGCTTAATTGTCGTCGTGACTTTTCTAAGACGTCCTATGGCCACTTGATGATATTATTCTCAAAGTAATATCTATCGATAAATTCCTGATATCTTTCTTCGCTCTTGTTATACGACGAAACCCTGATATGTTACAGTATACTTAATTAAATCCAGATTGCAGATTTCTGTAGGAGATTGAAGGCGTACCAATTTTCTTCTGATTAACTATTTCTTGATCGGTTAACTGGTATAATTTTATTTTTGTTCTTTTAATTTCATAAGCTAGCATGGTGGTCCTAATATGTTATAGAAAGGTTTCCTGCTACAACTGATATTTATAAATCGTGAAATTTGTCACATATTAAGCTAAGGTGTATTCTGCTTCAAAAAGTAACTATAAAGGAAGGGCAAAGGGGAAGAATATTGGTTAACGGTTGATGAAATTCGATGTCCTTCTTCAAAGTGTCGATAGATGATGATCAGTCTTCGTTTCCTCGTTTTTAGACCTTCATTTGGTTCACGGATAGCCTCCTGTAATTTATAAATCTGATGCATTGAGTCATCTACTTCCCTCAGAAGAGCCTCCAGATTCGCGATATTCGAGGCGTGGCTCTTACGCTTCGTTTGTGCACGTGGAAATCGTTTCTTGACGGTTAGACCGCGAAATTAAGATTGATGTGCTCATTTCGTCTGCGGATTCAGAAAGGAGCGGAAAATAAAAATGGCCGGAGATAAAGGATTGAAGCAGACGTGATCCGTACATTACGAGAACCTCGGAACGCAGCCTTCGTAAAAATATTCGTGATTATCGTAATTGGAAGCTATTCAAGCAGATAAGTTAATTTTCTCTTCTCCTTGTCTCTCTTTTGTTAATTATTTCTGTTCGTAATAAAATAAATCAATTTTCTTTACCCTTTTCATCGAAATATTTAATTTCTAGCACATTCTATCTCATTATCCAATTCCAATTTTCTTGATCGCATAAATATGTCTACTCATTCACTATAGTCCTTAGATTATAGCTCATGTTTCATTAAAGCTTATATTAGTCAGAGAGTTATTTTTAATGCTCAAAAGTTCACCTATATAATCCAGCTTTTCTATAATAACATATTTCTGGTAGACGGTGAATAAATACGCATTCGGAGTTCATAGTGAATCCTCGAATGGTCTTGTTCCAGTAGAATAATTTTAAGTTTGCGTCGGTAAGCTGACGTTCGGAACGTACTGGTTCCCACCGGGAATAGAACCCGAGACACCGCAAGCGGAAGCACTATCGCCTCTACTGTCCGGGAGATCTATGCCTTCCGCTGACCATATGCTCTCTGCGGTTCGATAACCCCGTTCTATATATTACCGAAAATCGCTATCCAAAGGATCTTGGCCCACCACCGAGTCCTCCAAAGCACATCCTGCATTCGAGAAAGGCCTCCCCCGCGCCGTCGTCATGACTACCGTCGGCGGCGCCGTAAAACAAACTGGCCTCCGCTGTATCCTCTGGAGGCGTCGATTTCCGCCCTGTATGGGGGAGGCGTAATCAACCGCCTGGTCGCCGTAGGATTCCCAACAGCCACCCCACACGCCAGGGATTAAGTTCACGACCGGGCAGCAGTGCCGTTAGGATAGATAGTGTTGCCTTTCGCGACCCCAGTGACCGGACGGAGTAAGATCAGAGGGGGTTGCTGTGGAAACGGAAGGGACTATATATCTGGCTATAATATTCACCCTGCGTAGAAAAACGAGGAGAATAAGTTTAGCATAAATCAAGTTTGCTTTATTTCTTACGGCTAACCATTTTTGTAGTCACTATTGGCGATAGAAGACAATTTCTTGTGTTTTCTCTTAGAATATGCGAGTGTTTTTACGTAAAATAGATGTCGATTAAAGTTGCGTAAATATATTACACATTATAATATATGTGACCGTTGACACAACGCCAGCAAAGAGAATTTTTTTTTGGCTGGCTGGTTTTGGAAATGCCATGTTAAGGCAGAATTCTTAACCATTTAAATACTCGCATGAATTACCGTCCCTAGCTTCTGAAGCATTACGATGCAACGTCGCTCAAATATTTCCAAGTATTGGTCGTCACTTCTCAGTAGTCATGGTCTAGTCGTTTCAAGAATGCCTTCGGTTACGATCCTCTAAACGCCTCGTCATTTCGTCACATTACGGGCGACACTTTCCAACGCCGATATATTACCGCCGTCAGAAATTTTTTTAAAGGATTGGAACGGGAGTCGTAAAATCCTTGCGGTAAGACTTTTTTATCATCGCACAAAGACGCGCTTTACGGCGGCCAAACCCTTTGGTGGCTGCGAGACTAGTTCCTCCGCTACTGCTTTTTTACCTCCATGGAGATTAGCGCTGCCTCCTGTAATATTTTTCGAAGCGTAGAAACATCTGGTCTATCCCCATGGCTGAGTGGGGCGAAAGAGTGGGCGATGCAGAGACCGCAAACCACGCCGCGGCCTCTATAAGGGATCACGGAGGAAACAGTCCCACGGTGGTGCGTGTGGTGGTGATGGTCGTGTGGTGGACCCCGGAGGGAGTGCGGCTTCCGAGGCGCCCTCCATCTGCAGAGGAAGAAGATACTGAAAGAGGACAGACATAGAAATGGACGAAGAATGGGGGAGAGAGGAAATGAGGTTTAGGGGTATTGCACAAATATTGGAGGGTAAAAGTGACCCGTCCAAGGTCAATGGATAAGTCAATAAAATTGCTTGAGATTATAAAAGACTACTTTAACACATTTTTTTACGAACTCCCTGCAGTATTACAACTAAAATTTGAAAATCGATTTGTAAGAAAAATGGCAGAAATGATGTAGAGAAATAGCGATTGGAGAAAAATAAGGAAATCATAAGCCTAAACATGTTTAATTTCCATCCAAGAAAACAAGGGAATTATTTTCATTAAATAATATAGTAATAATATTAATTAATATAATTAATACTCTATTCAGGACGAGATTGAGACTATCAAGTCTCTTCTTACACCTAACCCTTTGTCATGTGAGAACAGAAAGAAAGATTTCAAAAAATGAAAAAACTTTGTATCTTCCACAGAAATAAAAATACAGTAACTGTATATCTATGGAAGATACAAAGTTTTTTTCATTTTTTGAAATGTCTATTCCATTCCACGAAGTCACGTTTCAGCATATCAATTTTAGAAAGAAATAGATAGATTGCATAAGTACAGAGAAGTAAGTCATTAGAATGTACTAAAAAGCAAATTATAACATATTAACATAAGATACTGACACAAAAGTATAACTAATTTAGAATTGAGATTATAGAGTTCTAGTTAGCTTAAACTAGTTTTGTCAATTACATGTTAAATTATATAAGCATAGTAGGCATACTGAACATACAAACATTATATACATAATTTCGCTTGCTAAGAGCTCGTTAAGTATTTAGATTATAAATAAGTAAGAACGGAGTGTAGGATAAAGAAATGTGAGTAATCAGTACTTACTATATCTTATCGTATGAGAGTGAAGCACTGTTACTAATAAAAGGTGCTTTGTCGTTAGGAGTATCTTCATTAGTCAAATGTAAATTACTCGATGCTGAAGAAGACTGAAACAGGAAGGATTGAGAGAGTGTGGAGTTCCAAACAACGCATGGATGAGTGTTCGTTGCACGAGGTAAGCAGTTTGTGTGATAATGGAGTGGGGCAAAGATAAGGAGAGGCGAGTGACCGATAAAGCAGGAGGGAATGAGGGAACGAAGGAGAAAGGATTTGTGTTTACCGCGGTGCAAGGGAAAGGAGGACAAGGGTCAGCAGGGGAGGGAGGAAGTGAGCGAAATTAGGGGAGGAAATACACAGGTGTCAGGGTGTTCGAGGCCCACGGCTGAGCAATCCTAGAGCCCTTTTTCTTTCGATTTTTCTCTTCCGCATGGAGTGGCGTCAATGGCCTCTGCGCTTTGCTTCAAATAGAGAATGGGACCAGTTGTAGGGAAAAAGGAACAAGGCGTAGATCAGTGCGTGTCGGAAATAAAGGCTGACTTGCGTTTCCCTTCTGACGCGTTTCTACTTTTGTGTGGGAGAACTTTACGAGGAAACAGCTTCGAAATCCCCACGTTCAAATTTTCTTGTTTGTGAAGATATGGTTTACAGCTAGCATGCCATTTCGACTGATTGGGAGTATTACTGAAAGTTGAAAAATAACGATAGTTAATGAATAAATATGATAAACCTAAGAGATGAATTGTAGGGCGTATAGAAATAAACTTTCGTCGTTTTAAAAAAAAAAGGTTCTGCGTTGTGGAAAATGCTATCCTGATTACCTTTTGATGGTTTAGCTAGATATCATACGATAGGAATTTAAATCAAATTTTTCGCAGGATAACTCATGTAATCTCACCGATTTCTCCAAAACCTATTCTCAAAAACGTGGGATCGATTTCAGTAAACATCTCCTGACATTAATCCGTCCTTTTAATCAGTTTTCAAAATAGAGTGATGCATCTCAAATTCTTTGAGCACAAATATCTTAGGAAATATACTAGTTATTTTAGTCTGATCGCCCACATTAATCAGCGTAAAGCAAGTCTTAAAGGATAAATTCCCCATTGGAGTCGATATATGAATTTAATCACTCAGAGCAGCATGCACCACCAGTCGGGCAGAGACGTTCATTACTTGTTGATTTTTTTTCAGATTCTTCTTTCAACCAGATAATGTTTTGTTGGTTATTCTTGCTATTATTAAGAAAGATACGAGAAATAATTATGCTATATAACTACTGTTGAAATAGTTTGATTTCTCCTGACTTATTTCCCATCTTATAATTGTTCTAATAACTAGTGATTTCCAAGCCATACTTGTAAGTTTCCATTTTCCCTAAGTTCTCTTCAAACTTGACGCATTACCAACGCAACTTTAGATTTTTGCTTCAGCTCTTCACCTTTACAGTCTCTCCGGCGTGTAAGTCTCTCGAGTTATGGATACCTATTTGGGGTCCTTGTCGTACCGTCTGGAGTCTGACCGAAGAGAAATTTACGGGATGGCGAAAGAAAGGCGGGCCGAAAGCTGTGCCGTGTGGAGACCCTCACAGACTGAACTGGGAGCATAACATCGCCCCAACGTCCCGTCAAAAGAGTTTCTGTGCTGAGGAAGGCTCTTTACCGGAAATCATTTTCTAAACTTTGTCTTCTACAAAAGTATCTACTTGTAATGTAGCATCGACATTTCCCTTTCATTTTCTCATAATTTCATTTTCACCTTCAACGATAACATGGTATTTTTGTTTTCATTGCAATGAAGAAAATTATTTAAATGGAAAGTTAACCGATGTTTAAATTTCAGCTTTCCATTGATGAAGTATTCACTTAACATTTGGAAAAGCTCAATCCAATCTGAAAGTATCTGCCATCTGAGGTTTTAAGTGGATCGGAATACCCCCGGTTGTACCTCGGCACCGATTATTTTTTTATTAGTACGTCATCCGAATGATATAAGAATCTACGGCTCTACAGCAAAACCTATTTTCTTCTCTCGTTAGACCTTCCCTGTTTTTGCGGCAAAGCGTCAGAAGAAGCGTGTCTAAAAGGAGGACGATTTATGACGCAAGAGGACCGTTGGCTAAAAGAAGTGAGGATCTGGACCTAAGAATGGCCCATAGCTCTTCTTCTAACTCCTACCTTCAAACGTCAAACGGGTCTGAACACAAAAAGTAGGGGATTTTACGGGGAACGAATGCGGTACCGGTTACCTGGAAGGATCTCCCACTGCTTCCCTTTCTTCGGAAGGTCGTTTTCATTGCGTGGAATCGATAGTGTAGGCTATGGAATTTTGCCTCGGATATTTTTTATCGGGTCGCTGTAGCAGATGTAGCGAAAGTGAAAAATCGTCTGCGAATCCGGCGTTGAAAGGTGATGAGGAAATATATGTCTAGCTGAGTTAGAATCATGATTCAACACTCATTGAATAATACTAACTGAATAATACTATTTCCAATAGATAGTATTTCCTACCGAAACCATAGTAGTATGCTTACGGCAAAAGTTACTGTAATTTCCATTCTGAATGATCAAGATTAATCAAAAAAATCATATCAATGAGTCAAATTTTATGCTAGTTGCTAATGAAATTGCTCTATGGTGTAAGTATTTTCTTTTTATTGCGTTTCGTGGATGTTAAAGGTATTTCGATTAGTTTGTTTCTTTTCATCTCATTACCGTAATATAAATTTAATTTAAATTCACATGAAAGTGTTACATGGACAAGCAGCTATTCTTTTCATTTATTGAGTTGAGGATGGAGGTCCAGGCCTCACATTTTAAATTCATCGAGCTTTTTGGTTGACTGTAGCATTCAATCAATCCGACTTTTCATAATTTCATGAACTTTTGAAAGTTAGTGTTTTGGTATTTCGCTTAAGTTGGAGTAAAGAACAGTCCTTTTATGTGTGTTTGTATTGCAGAAATGTAAAATAACACGTGGTTGGCAATTCACTCGACTTCTAAGCTTTCTGTTGTATGTATAAGTGGGCAGAGTATTGACGATTCGATACGGAGAGTGACTTGACTGACATTTCCTTTTAGTAATGACGGTTTTAGGGAAATTTGTTCGCGCCTCTGAATCTCATCAATCTGTTCAGAATGAATGACACCGAAGGCTAAGCGGAGTATAAACTGCCCAATCCATGCATTTCCTCCATCGAAAATGTTATAGTAAAGGAAAACTACTATTCTTCGGGGAGGGAGATTCCATCTCCCTTATTTTTGCAGATAAATTTCGTAAATCTATCAGACAAGAGAGATTATTTATTGCAAATCCCTTACTTCCTCTCCTCAAACGAAACTAATTCGTCCTTAAAAATAACACTCCCATCGCAATCCCTCTGTAGATAAATTTGGTTCGCTGCAGGTTTGGACTAATCGAATAACTCGTATATAGGAATGCGAGGACCAACAAAAGGCCGTCAATGGAGAGAGGATGAAAGGATTCCAATCGAAAAATTATTTTTGTCCGAGAAAAATAACTATTTATGGTACTGAGGCCTTCCTTTCTAGCAACGATAATAACAAAAAGTGGTGAAATCGTTTAACAATTGAGGTTTACTTATAAATAAGGGGATCGATGAAATCGGCAGCTTGTCGGCGATGTCTTGTATATACGATGAGGAGTATCTGGCCGGTGTGGCATCTCGGGTAGTTCTGAATGGGAATAAAAGAAAGTGAGCGAGGACGAGGTCATGCATATATGCATTCATAGGTGATGACGGCGGCCATGAGGAGGAACCTTCTTCCGTTCTCTCGTGAGCGAAGTTGATTGATGATGGATATTTTCCATGCAATTCCCATCGTGACTCATCTAATTTTCTTCCTTACTTTATTTACGCCGATTGACTTTAACCGTTGCCGTCTTTTATAATTTCCTTGGATGGTTTTAATCTTGTTATTTTAAAGTATTCGTTTTATAGCGCACAGGTAGCTAGTATAAAACTTTAAGGCTTTTCTTAAGCTGTTAGGCAGCTAAAAGAGAGATTATGCTACATTATAGTTCGTGAAACACAGCAGGAACCCTGGAAATATCTCCTTTCTGAGAAGAATTCAATACGTATTTCAGTAGCGTAGGTATACTTTCTTTTAGAGTAACTGGTATTTTTCTCATTCATTTTTCATCATCTTCAATTCTCGTTGACATTAAATAATATTATTTTCTCTCTTTTAAGATGAAAATTCTCTTGTTTGAGTATTATTGCTGGCGAAAGGACGGCAAAACAGCATCGACCCTCAAATTCCTATATGTCCCTGTTTCCCGCTTAGTCCTTCCCATAAAATGAGGGCCTATTAATTTGCTTCAAGTCTTTGGTTCGATAGGTACCACTTAAATACGCAACGATGAGCCAAAATGATTCCCTTGGAGAGAAACGCGTATTTTTTCCTTTCCGATCCATCATTTCTTTTTAATTTTTCCTTTGCCGCAGTGCCAGCCTCCGCCATCAAAGTCACTCGCCCTGAATTGCAGAACAATGGAAAGAAATTATGTTACTTCCCGTGCCTTTGTCAAGGGACGAAGTAGAGGGTAAAGAAGCTAAAAAAGGTCTAGAAAAAATGCCATGCTTGCTTCGGTATTCCGGTTCCATACATTTTGTCATCCTTTTGTAGTTTTAGTGTCGTTGAGAGAATGGGCGAATCGTTATTTTGCGAGCAGCCATTGAGGACTCTAATTTGAAATTTATTGCTTTCGTTGTGTCTTTCATAGATTATTCGTTTCTCTCTCTAAAGCCTAGTTAATGTGAATCATTATGAACCTAACTGAATTGATCCGATATAGTAATATCCTTGCTCTAACTGTGTTTCTTTCTCTCTTAGAGTGGAAATATATAATACTCTTTATAAAAAAAATCTCTTTTCTCCAGTGTTCGCACAAATAATACGACACTGTAACTTGAAAATAAATATTAAGTTTGAAATATTAATAATTTTTACTTTTTTATTGATATTTGTCTCCTAATACGTGGTGTTACTCCAATAGTCTCCTGGTATTCCCTCTTCCTTTGTCGACTTACATTACAGATGAGCCATACGTTCTCAGTAGTAAAGTATATCAATGATCTATAAAGATACTATGGAAATTGATGCGAAATGTTTGCTTTGAGTATAATGTACGTTTCCATCAATATTCCATCGTTTCCCTTTCCTTGTAATCACTTATACTTTATCATTATCTAAAGAAATTTATAATTTTGCCTTATATAGTCTGCATAAAGTAATGTTTTAAGAGAAACTCTCTACCTTTCATTTTCAGAATCTTTCAGTAAAGTCGCGAAATATATTTACTCTACTTTATCGGTTGCTTTTTAAATAAAAATCGAGATTAGATATAGAAAACGTCCTTTCCAATCTTCGGCATTGGCTCTATTTAAAGAAAACGACCGCGTAAATATTTGATCTAGGATTTCTTTTTCCCGAAGATGAATGAGCACTTTAAATTCTAAGAGGTTACTAAGAGCGAATTGCTTTTTTATCTCGATTAACTGTTTTTTTCCGCAACAATTCACGTTCAGTTTCGGAGAGGCTTTTTTATCATTGCACAATTATCATCGATTGTTAATATCCGAAGTGTCCGTATTCGTTAAATTCCGAAATTTAAATCTTAAAATTTTACTCCTCTCGTTCTTTGCGCTCAAAACAGGATTAATTGCAAGAAATCCTTTGCTATACAAAGGTCGATTTTTATTTGTTGCCTTTGATAAAACAATTTTTAATGTTTTTATACATCAGATCTCCCAATCCTCTTCTTTATAAGTCCATGACATCGATTAAGTTTTAATTTATCGCGTAACCTTCCGATTGTGATTTCATCACAGTATAAATTCCCTCTTTTGTCCTTTTGTATTGGTGACAATCCCAGTAATCATGGAAGGTCTCGCCATGACTAAATATTGATCGAAGAGATTTGTGACGATAAAATGTAGCTATTACGTAATCTAACGTAATTCACTTTGTTTTTAATAGCTACACTTATCTCCGACAACTGTGGTAGAAATTCAGAGAAAAGTTCTGCGAGTAGAGGAGTAAAAAGATTCAAAAGGAATCGTCAAGAATAGCGCAGATTGTCCTATTCAGTTCTACTGAAGGGCGAATGAAACTCTCTATTCAAGTCTTTTATGGGCGCTGCCTCTGTTCCTAATGAAATCAAGTGTTACCAGGGTGGGAAACTCTTAACAAAAGGTACTTTGTTTAGAATCAATGTCGATATTCACGCTTCCAATGAGAGTCCGAATATTCCAACCCTTTCAGCCTCCCCTGGACCTCCTGTGACCCCGGGTCACTCTATCTGCCCTCCAACTATCCTTCCCCGCACAGACCACTTCCTCCCATCGTTCCATAGGCTGCACACACCCACGACATGTGCATGCCCCGTTGAATCAGTCTTCTGGTAATACTACTCCGGCCCCTCTGCGGAACCCCCGCCGGGATCTCCCTAGAGACACTCCCTGCCATTCACCCTTCCCCTACTCTTTTCCCTTTCACTGCACCAGGGTGCGGATCCATAATACATATACAACTTCACCGTCCCCTCGGCGCGCAGTTCTTTCCAGGACTCCAACTCCCAGGAGTGCGAGTGCTGCGTTTGAGCGAACACGCGCGATCTTGTTCGCCTCTCGTTCGCGAAGGTTCTCTTGAGGATATCCGTATACTATATATACTATTTCGAGAGTATTACAGCCGTGTAGAGATCCTGTGGAGAGTTTTATGCATCTGTATCTTGATTGGCTGAATCGTAATGTTTTCACCTAATAGGCAGTTTTTCTTAAAACCTCGGGATTCTATGAAACATTTACTAATATCACCCAAATTGTTTCTGGAGGAAGCTTATATGTTTAAGCTCGATTTCATGGAATTTCTTGCGAGTGGAACGTTTTTTCCTAAGTATTTTTCCTTGTGGCGGCGTTTTAGCACGTTTTATTGATTCATTATGCGTCTTTAGTATAACTAATACAGTAAATTCACTCATTTTATTCCCCTTATATTCAAAATGTTAGTTAATTTTTCGTAAGCACAATGTAAGTTTGCATTCGGTATTTATCTGCATAAATATTTAATTAAATGCATAAAGAAATTGTTTTAGACCAGTATCCATTGTTTGATTTCATTGTCTCTATTCTTGCTAGTTTTATTTATAGTTTCCCCTTTTTTGTGTTTCTTTTATCACCTTCCTCAGCAATTAGCGGGCAAATGTATAGAAGAACTATTTTCCAGTTCGATTGATACGGTGGTTTGTCTTTAAAAGAGCGCTATAGAAAGGGAATCAATTTTGTTTGGATGGCACGCAGGGAAATCTCGGCCGAAACGTGGTTCGCAAACGCGTGGAAATTTCATTTTATCGCTATTGTCTTGTTTCCCGATTTTTCTCTCTTCTCATTTTGGTCATTTCGCCATTCTCTCCGATTCTCTTTCTTTTATTTACTCTTCTCTCTGTCCCTCTCTTCATTCGCCGAATTAAACCATCGCTCGCCCCTTTTGTCTCCATCTTTCTCTCCCGTCGTCGTTCCTTTTGTGTTCATTTCTTTATTCGGCGGACGCCCGCGTGTATGCGCGTGGGACCATTTTCCGCTCCTCTTTCATAAATATCTTCCGTGTGTGTAAGCGCGATGCATAAATTTTCCACGAGGTTTGGAAAAACAATAATTATAACGCGGTGGCGAGTGCAGCGTAACGCCCTTAACGCTGAGTGAACTGCCCTTCTCTCTCTCTCTCTCTTTGGTGCCTTTTCTGTTGCGTGTTCCCTATCTTTTATGCTATTCCATCCTCTTATAGAAACCCATTTCATACCTTGCGGATCTCTTTCACTCCTGTACTGTTTCCTTCAATTCCGTTCTATTTCTCTATGCCTCTGTTATGCTCCGTAGTTAGCCATTTGTCTTTATTCTGCTACTCCGCGCTTTTCTCTGCAGCCCATTTTTTGTATAAAAAAGGGCGTTTGTAAAGCGTGCTCTCCATGCGTCTCTGTTCCAGGCGCTGATGTCACCACCAGCTGATTACTGCTGGTTTCCTCTCTATTCCATTGTGATAGGATTCGGTGCTAGCGGAGGTAAAGGATGACGTGTGAGGGATATTCTGAAGTCACGTTTGCAGTGAGGAACTGTTCAGGAACTGATCGTTCTTTTTCTGATGACGCCACGAACAGCCCATCGTGACCAATGCAACGCATTTACTGCCTTCTATCGCGTAATTTTTCTCGGTGACACCTTATCTCTCTCTTTCGTGATGATTCGTAATAAATCGGTTTCAAATGAGCAATCGATCAAAACATACTGCAGACACGCGTACATTAGTTCCAACTGTTTTATTATCTTGATTTCTCGATATCTTATTTTGATTCCTATAAGGATTACTTTATTCAAAACATAGTAAGTATTGAGACGCTGTTTTCTTGCCCAAATATAATTCTGATGTTTATCGTTACCTTTAGTTTACCTTTAATTATATTAGGGTCTTAGGTTGGTATAATAGGAGGATAGAGATCCTAGAAACTCTTTTGCTTGTCAACATTTAATCCACAATAATGGTGCGGCGTGCGAATGTTGTGAAGATGAGTCACGCCTCTTCCGGCGTTGCTCAGGAGTAATTCAAGGGAACAGCTCATTTTTTGTCGCTTCTTTGGATTATGTTATCCTCTGATTTCATCCGAAATGACTATTGAACAGTTTCCTGAAAAAGCGAAGATGATGTATCATGATATAAAGAGGAGATTTAATCGGATTTTTGTGTTATTTAAACAGTTTTGATGCTACATCCACATTGTAATACATTCATCATTTATATTACGTCTGATTATCAGATACTTATTCGTGAATGTCATTTACACTACATTAATTTCCGCCTACACTAAATTTCTTTACCGTCTGCACTTAATGGTTTTATTATTATTATAATCCCAGTAGTTCAGATTGGTTTTATCGCTCATTTTTCTTTTGCATTTCATTTTCATTAATTTATCGTTCAGTCAGCAGTACAATGAGTTCGATTGGAAATAATCTCTGAGTAGTCGGTATTATGCAGGAGATACGCCTGAGTCAACCTTCATCTGCCAATCTGTCTTCTAATCCGACGAGTAGTTTTCTTCGAATGATTGGGAATCTCTTCGGAAGATGAACCAATAGGAAGGAATTTGAAGGATGGCCAATCTTCGGGGAATAATGCGTAATTCAGCCCACGAGAGCCCTCTTTCCTTGGCTAATAAGTCACGAGCAGCATGGGCAATCCAGGGAAGGGGTTAACGAACCAAACTCCTATTTCTCCAACTCGATATAATTCCATTCGTGCTCTCGGAGATACAATGGAATCGGCCGACCGACTTGAGCCGCTACTCCAACAAAAAATCCGACTCCGAACATTTGTGCCCTCCGTAATCTCGAATTAATGGAACGTAAGGCCTTTATTAAAACCGTCTACCAATGGCTGCTGGGTTCTCTTTGATAGAAGAGAGACCCCCCTTCGGATAATCGTTAACCCCCTCCTTTATTATTGCCCCGGTGGGAGTACTGCAGTATGCGTGCGATGCGTGTGTCACCAAACACCGCGTCTCCCCGAACAACGGTGCCCTTCCATTCCCAAACCAACACTGATCCATCCCTCTTCCAGATGACTCATCTTTCTTTACACGTCCTATGTGTAGGGACCACGTTTTGGCGCACGCTATGTTAACAACATGTTGGGATTACGCGTTCAATCCCTGGGAGAACGTGTGAAATTTTCTCTTAAAATAAGCGTGAGTCATTCGTGAAGGCGGTCTAGGCATTTTCGAAGTATCATTTCATGGCATCAGGAATATTATTTTATAATGTTTTAAATGAGAATTTGAGAGTTTGAGAATGTTTATGTCTTCCTCAGTCTACCAATTATGATAAACATAAAGCTTGTTTCGTTGCATTTGACTTCGTTTCAGTGACAAATGGAAATAATTTATATTATTATTATTATTATTATTATATTTATTCGCGATGTATTTCTTATACATAATTACTTTTCGATTAGTGATCGGTTTTCAAATCTATTTATTGTTAACGGTTCGTTAAAAAGGTCTAGTGCTAAATATTGTTTACGACAACTTGCTTAGGTGAGGATATCATTTGATTAGCTATCATTTAAAAGTATCCGACCAATATTATACCATATGGAGTGGGTTCATCGCCATGCGTTGTTACCAGTCCGTTCAATACATTAGTGCAAGATTTTCATTGCGTTATGACAAAATCAAGATGGAAAAGTTTCCAAAGTCGAAGAACTCGTCTGAATGATCCTATTTGGCCGTGTGAAAGATCTTTATCGTGTAATTCCCTCGGTTGAATCACTCATAAGCGGATCGCAGTGCGTGAACCAAAATCGAGAATAAGAGGCACGATTTTCGTTATCCGCCATAAATCTTTCGCCTTTTAATTTCCCAGTTCCCCTCGATTCCGAAAGCATCATGCGACCACACACGGAAAGATCTGCTTCCTTGTTCCTATCATTTCCTTCCTTGTTCCGTACGCTTTTTCCCTCACCTTTTACACCGATTCTTGCGTGCTTCGGAAGTTATTAGTTGGAAGTCTTTGCCTCGAATTTTATCATTCGCTTTAGTGTCTCCAAATTTTGGACTGGACATAAATTGAGAGAGAGCATTCGTATCATGAAAATTCTCGACAATTCTGAAGACATTCTTTTATATTACAAGTAAAGTATTTCAATCAAAACTAAAATTGCAGTGAAAGCAAAAATAATATGGAATTGAGGATTGAGGTCCTGATATGCGAGTATACGAGTCAGAGGTTCTTGTAAAGAGGAAGACCTGCATTGGTTACTACATTGCCTCTGTAAGTGCGTTAATTTCGAAGGTACTGTTGTGCAATATTTATCGTTATTTGCCGTTAAATACTTCACTGTTTAATTCAATTGCCAATATCTAGGTACGGGATTTAAATTTTGTGATAGTCTTCGTGAATGAAAATGTTTGGAAAATATCCTAAACCAGCTCGCCATATCATTTAACTTAACATTAAGTGTCTTTATATTTAAATGCATAGTTTGAATATCTCAAATTTGGTTTGTTAAACAAATCCCCGAAATATTAAGAAAGGTTTTCGATGACCCCTTTCTTAAATTTCATTTCTTTGATGATCAAACCGCGCAAAATACACGCGTGAGCCAAATTCCCGTAAGGTACGAAAGTAACGTAGAGATATGTGATGGGTTTTTCTAACGGTACTGATTGCGTAATTTCCTATCACGGTGATAAGGAAAATTACGAGGTGATAAATATTTGGTTGTTGCTTTCTTTCCTATTGCGACTGCGCATTTTTCACTTTTTCCGATACATCAACCATATCTTCTCAGGATACGGGAATGAGAAAACTTGGAAAATTCCCGATCGCAAGCTGTAAGAAATTCCCGAAACCCTTGCCTCTTTCGACCCGATGCTTGCGCACGGAGTCTGGCGCAGATTATGAACGACGTCTACATCGCGGAGGGCTCCTTGTCCCCGCCCTCCGCCGTCATATGGCGTGCGCCCAATTTCTCCGTCACCTGGCCACCGTTTTATAATCGATCTTGGCTTTTGGCCGATGTTCGATTTTTCCACCGTGATACATATTCCACCATCTCCATATGCTATGGTGGTGCTATGGTGCATCGATCCAGGGATGCAGATTTATTCTTCCAACGGCGCACCGGAGGTAATTGAATCAAGCTAATATTTTCCGTGTGTATGCGTGTATAAAATTGTATTGGAAATTTGATACTATTTGTTTCGTGAATATGAAAAAAAGTCCTCTCGGAGATGCATATTTTCGTATCTACCGTATGGAGTGGATGGCTACCGAGTTGGTTGAGAATAAAATTATCAGGCCATTGGTTACAAATTTCGTGGATTAGTAACTGAAATTGAAAATAGAAATGTATGCAAATTTCCTCAGTTGGTTGTTCCCGTAATAGTTTAAAAATGGAAGGCATTTAAAGTCAAATTAGTTCAGGTTGTAGTATCCTTGTATAATTCTCATTTCCCTGAATTTTAAAATCAAACGTAATAGCATCGCCGGCAAGTAAGATATTTCAATCCATCCCTTTCCATGCATATTAAACATCTTTCCCTCGTGCCCTCAGCAGCTTATTAGAGGGACACCGTCTCGAAGGATTCATGAGGAATGGGATTAAAGAAAATCCCAGCGTATCCTCCCGGTAATCCATCTCCGGTTTGTAATTAATTATTGCACCAGCGTATGCACACGGGGAAGTATCCATCTTCTCACCGCGAGGAGTCTGAAGATTAATTATAACGTCTACCGGATAGTCTCGGATGTGTGCCGGAAAAAATGTGATGAACGGGTTAAAAATGGGAGGAAATGCAAGTGGTCTTCAGGATCGGACTCCATTCGACAGCTAACTCGCTTTGAATTTGTAGCAACGGACGGAGAAGTTTTCGTCAAGTTGTTTTCACAGCCTCGCGTACGCACACAATGGACCGGAGAGAGATCCACGAGGAATCCGTCGTCTAGGAACCAAAATAAATAAGTGAGTTGTCTGAGCGAAATCACTTGGCGACCTGCCAAAGGAACGTCCCAGGATTTCTGGCCGCTTCCCTCGCGCCCGCCGATCGATCCTCTCTTTCCCTAAGTGTTTTACGACGTCCGAATTGATATCGTGGTCATGAATCACCGGTAAGAACGCTTTTATCGAGCGACTCTCTGTTTGTGTTTTCCCCGCGTCGACTTCGGTCGCCTTGGTGATGAGATGTTGACGATCACAGACACGCTGATTGGAACTTTAAATGATGATGAATGAATGTTTGCTGATCCTGGTTAGTTACTTATTTAGATTGCGTTTCAAGTTGATTTTTAGAATTTTAGGGACGATTTTTGTTGGAATTTTCCATTATTTATCAAATGTAAAGTAAAATACTCGCTTGGCAAATAAATGTTATCTTCTCTTGCGAAGGAACTGCTAGCAGTGTCGGAAGCTAAATATGAGGTACTGTTTTAAAACCATAAAAATGTTCTTTACCACGGAGGATTATTAGGTAAATGGTTTTGCAACAATATTAATCTAACATTCTTGATTTTTGGCTTTTCGACAGTTAAGTAAACTACTTAAGTTTGAAAATAACGAAACCTCGGGTTAGTAAAGGTTATCTAAAAATCTATTAATCTCAGATACTAAATCCTTCACTCGACAGACATGATGTTACATTTCATAAAATATTTAGATATTCTTGAACCTGTACATTTTATATAACTGTTGAATTTCATAAAATAAAAATCCCAGGGTTACTTCCCACTGTTATTATCTTAACAGATATTATTATCTTTGCAAATGAGAATTTATCGGATGATAGTTGCCTCGATACCGTTTTAAAAGGAACACGTGATCTCAATCGCCTCATATTCGAAGCATTACAAATGGTCAATCAAAAAGTCTTGAGGGATGGCCTGAGGAAATAGGTTATGCCCAGTCGTCGGCTGTGTAGCCCATAGAATTCCTTACGTCCCGGCCTTTTCCAGTCTGAGAGGGGCCTTAAATAAAAAGGCTCCTAAATAAGGAGGCGTGCCCGTTGTTTTGTTGTCAGGGGAGCAGGGATCGCCTTGTAGCTCTCCTAGGAACATGGGCCGACCCAAGGACGCCAGGTCGCCGTCCCAAAGTCAGGCGCACTTGTTCCGCCGGGAAATATTCCAGTCTCGCTCCAGTTGGGTAACAGCATGGGGAAACACATTGCTGACCGCGAAAGCATGTTAAGTAGGTCGCGAGATAACGCCTGAAACCTCTAAATGAAATTTTAAATCATCCACTTGATCTTAAATGCGGTATATTTAAGCGATCCCTTTCTCGCTTGGATGAGATCAATAATGAAAGGCGTTGAACTTTCTCTGTGCAATTTCTGTTTGGTTTTCTGAAATTCAGGTAGATTTAATTGGCCTCGTTCATTCCTTTATTTTATTTATAAAAAAACGAATTCGTATCTACGTATTAGATACAGAGAAGAATCTATTTTAAAGTTGGATTGATTACGTTAATCTCATAGTAGCATAAAGTTAACCTCCATTTCCCCAAAATAAAAGAGTTGTATTGATGTTATTTGAATGTTAAATACCAGTGGTATAAAAATTATACAACAAGGATTCTGGTGAAAGAGAAAGGATCGAGGTTATATAATATCAGTGGAAAACATGAGCTTCTCAAAACCTGACTATGGCTGTGGTGATGGCGGCAGAAAATGTCGGAATCCAACACTTTCAGGTGGAGTTCCGTGAAGAATCCCTTAGTTCAAATCACCCATGTCCTTGGTTTGAGCCAATAAGTGTAATTTCACATGTCGCAAAACATATTGGCAATCTTAATATGCATCCAAGAAGAATTTTAATGCAATGGTTCGGATTAGAAACGGATGCTCGAGATCTGCAACCAAGCCATCATCCTTCCAATCTCCACGCGAGGGAAAATGGTCCATCTCCGAGAAAAGTAAAGAAGCACTTGCTCTCTCAATCCACTTTAATTTCGCTTTCTTCTTCGGCCTCGCTCCTGACGGTCTCTCATTTCCTCAAGGTCTGTAATTTCCTCTTGATCTGCTTCACCTCTTTCCTCCACGCTTCTGCTCCCGATCGGTTCCGCAGAGAAGACAGCGAAAAGAATCCATCTTTCGCTCGCTTTTCGCATTCGGCTTAGTTTTGCGCGTTACTCGTGACTGGGGTTTTTGCCACACGGCGTCAAGTTTAGCGTTTATCGCTGTGAAAAGCGCGGGGTCAGCGGTTGGCCAGAGGTGAGTGGGCTTTACGACTGCGGCTAGTCGGAGAAGTTGGTGATGCATCACGAGAGGGTGAGAACGGTTCACGAAATGCTACGTCACTCTTGATGATTAAGCAATTAGTTGTTTGCCTAAATGAAGAGATTGGACTACGCCGACTCGAAGGGAAACTCCGAAGCGAACTGGAAAAGGAAGATGTAAGTCAGGTGGGATGCTAAGGAGATACAGCTCTGATGTCTTGCCTGTTATGATAAGTGATTGGCCTTTATCTTAATATTAAAATCCAATCCTTATAAACTCCCTAAATTCCTCTATTTTTGTGAGAGAACATTACATTGCCTGTACTATTACTTTATTCCTTCATTTATTCTCAGTTCGATTTTTTGGATCTAGATATTAGAGTAAGATATAAGAAGATATTACAGAGAAGTAAAAATGAAATAAAAAATATAGAGTAATATTTTCGCTTTAGAACAGAATAAAATATTAGGAACTTTCGCCAATTGTTTTGCTCTGAAAGTTAATCAGTTCCTCTTAAATAATTTAAATTTTGGAATTCTCGTATCAATTCTCGTCCGAGTCAACTTTAAATACGCTTGTACTCTGCTACTTCCTCGCTACCCGGAATGTGGAATTTTGACCTGCGTAATTTGGATTTACATGCACCAAATAATAAAATTATTTTTTAAAGATGTGATGCAAGTCTCTGGTTTCATTCAAAATGCTGTATTTCTCGTTCTTTTAACTCTCCTGTTATAAATCGGGTTGTAATATATTTCGAATTCCATGGCGTTGCTGATATTTTTCTCCATTTCTTCTCTTCATAATACCTTGGAAGCAAAAGTTAATTGTTTCTCGAGTCGTTAGCTTGTTAAGTTGGCTGAAGAGGGCGCTCTTCCTTTCGGTAGTCACGCAACTTCGCTTGGCGCCGCTGCTGCAGAGTAAAAACCGAGTCTCTCCGATAGCAGCGGTACCACATGAATTGATAATGAAGGTTCGGCGCCAGTGATTATGGGGATGGTGCTTCCCTCGTAGCCGCAAGACCGTTTTTTCTATCTCCCGTCCGTTGCCGCGGTCGAAAACTACGATTTTTTCATGCTTTCACGTGCTCCGAAGGCGGCCTCTTATTGCTCCTCGCCGCCTGGGATTACTGCGGGAATTGGGCTAACACATTACACAGCTGTCATTAAACTTTTTCTCTCCCCTACTTTTTCTACAGTTGGGAAAAGGAATTAGGTTTTCGTATCGCCAATTGGCCGTGGAGTTTCGCCAGCGGTGTTACTACTCTCCAATATGATCCTCTGTGGTATTGCAGTACTTCTCTTAGTTTTGTATCACTCCATGCTTCTCTTTCTTCTATCACGGTTTTACTGAGTCCTCCCCAATTCTTGAATGATTATTGTGGTATAATTTCATCTACATCTACCATAATATCATACTATAACAGCCAGTTAGTGTTGGAGGTAAATATTTTTCGACGTAGGAAATTCTATGCATTCATATGTCCTATCCATCGCACGACCTACGATTAAATTTCATAAAGGCTCATCTTTCTCACACAAATGTTTCATTATTACGTGTATTTGCTTGTATTTTCAAGAATAAACCGAAGATACAGGAATTTATCTTAGCAAGATCATCCTGAAGAAAACCAACCGAGATTTATAACAGTCTACAGTTACAGTAGAGTTAACGAGGTTAAAAACCAAGTAATGGTTTGTTTATGTAAAGTATTTTCTGTCAGAATGTGTTATCATCTAAGGGACTCTGCTTTGCATATTTCACATTTGTTCGCTTACGGATAAAGGATTGTGAGATAGCTTTTGAATTAGCACGTATTTATTCCTGTAAGGAATATGTTAACATTTGTAAGTGTCAGGAAAACTCGTTCCTTGCCACTTTGCTTCGTAATGCATCTCAGGTACAGTTACAATGTTTATTATCGGCTTGGAATCCAGGAAAGTATTTTTATAAGATCGGAAGACGATGAGGTTGAGGAACCTCGAGCGTTAACCTTCGCTCGCTGTGCTCTGAGAGCTGCAAAGTGGAGGTAATTGAGATAAAAGATAAATGCGGAGACTCATTATGTGTACAAACATATTTGCTCAACTATTTGTTCGTGTATCCACCGACATGTGACACGAATTACTTATACTTTTACATATCCGTTGCGAATGAAAACTCGCACGTGATTGCCTCAGAGCAATGTGCGCAGAACGTTGCCGTTTTGGATACCACGAATGTTATAGTATTTAACATGTTTTAAGTGTATGGAAAATATACCATTTCATGAAATGTAATTCCTCGCGTACTTAATAATTTTGAATTATTTATTTAGCTAGATGTGGGTCCAAGTTTTATTTTCTATTGTGAATATAATTTAGTTATTTGTACAAATGGGTGCTAGACTGGATTGAATTTGGAAATGGTAGAAGAGATATGATTTATTAATTTCTCTTCCACCACTACTTCAGAGGATTTCCGGTGGGTCTATTTTCAATCCATTTTCTAGAAAACTCATCTTAGGTAGTTAGTAAATGAGAGATATTTATCAGATTAAGTTTTATTTCATACCATGTTCATATTGAATATAATCCTGGCGAAGGAAACTCATAACCATTGTGATAATGCGTTCGCTCATTGCTTTCCTCTTCGGTTGGACTTATCGTCCGCTGGCCATCCGATTAGCTGCACAGCTGACAGTTCCCACTTCACCTTCACAATGGAACACTCTGCTATAAAGACTTTCAAGAAAATGTTATTATTTTCTCAAAAGATGTCTTTCAATTCAGCGTCATTATATTTACATGCATTCAGAAGGTTTTATTGGCTCTTAATCTGCTCTGTGAGTACTTATTGATTCAATTTTGCTTTTTTATGTAAGTGGGCGTTTTAAACTTGATCGAAGAGTTAAGCTATGATTTCTATCATTTATAATATTTGTTTTCGTTTTTTTTTGTTACTATACTTTCTGAATGGCCGTGGACAAGAATAGAGAAAAGCATTTCCTCCATAAATGTTTGTCGTTATTCTGATATGTAACTCAATTGAACAATATCAGGGGACACAGTTCAGATTCAGGATCGGCTCATACGCGCTATAATTCACGTAGCTGTAAAAACAGTTATATCTCACCCATAAATCATCATCCATAATATGTGGAAGTTTTAGGGGAAAAGCCATAGGGTGAGATGCATAGATATGGGAGGAATACATTTCTCTTGGTAGGAAGGAAATATTGCGGCGGTTGTGCCCGATTTTACACCTTGGGCAACTTCCATCAGTAGCATTCCACAGGTCACAAGATCGCTATGGTAGAGAATGGAGCTTGCAGCGTCAACCCATATTTCGGAGACGTCATCAAACCGTTGATACTTCGTCAGTGCCTCGTCATCGTCTCTCGTTATCAGAGGAAGGCGGTGTATGCATCATCGCTACCTGACCGGATAGCGGAGGCGGTTCGCAAGTAGCTTTAATCTTCCATTTTTACGACCGGATAAAACCAGCGGACTTATCGTGGTCGTTCCGGAAGCGAGCACAGGCGCCGTTTCGGGTAAGAAAGGCGGAGCAGGTGTCTTGGGACGACCAGCAGCTGGTCTTTACGGTGGAAGCACGCCCTCCAGCCAAGGAAAGAAAAGAAGGCCCTATTTCGCTGTCAAAAGAAAGGGAGGGCCTGGGTTCGAAACTCGCTGAAGCCCGTTTCCAAGCTAGCAGTTTGTCTGTTCGTTGTCTGGTAGAGTGGAGAGATGTCTGTTATTTTGTGTCATATTGTGGAATTTCAGTTCAACCATAGCGGTTTGGATAATGAGACATTTTCAAATACATAAGCCGTTATTTTCTTAACGAACAGTTGGCCTTATAATAATGTTTTTTTATCATAGTATCGACAAAGTTAAAGAAATGGTACGAGCCATAATTATGCAATGCCTAAAATTGAGATATACGTCGTCAAACACTACGAATTCAATTTTTTATAAAATATACTATTATTTTTTGCTGTTGAAGCTATAAATTATGGAATTAAAAAGTAAGATAAAAATTAGATAAGAGAAATTCTGATGAACAATAGTTTTCGATAATTACATTGTTAAGCGCATTTGTTGCTCTGTTTATATCGCATTAGGTTTGTTACTATTTTGCATTCACATTACTAAATATTACCTCTATGCATCGAAAAATTTTTGAGCAAGGTTAATTATTTATTTGAAAGTAAGGAGATTGATTCCCCACTTCTCGCAAAAATACACCTGCATGTATTTTATTTGGGGAACCGATTTACGAATAAATTGAAGCTTTAAGTTGGCCACACTGTACCGCGGAGGCCTTCCCCTCAGGTTTCTTTGAAAAGAAGCCTCCTGCTAGTGTTATTCCCCTCTCTACGTGATGTGGGATCTATAGCAGCCGAGTAGGGGTAGAGGAGTGCATAATTTTCGTATGACTTCCGGTCTTTCGTCTTTAATGAGTATTCCATCTTTCACTCCTCTCTCTTTCTTACTGTGGCTCGGAATAAAACTACCTATCCTTTCTCCGAGTCTTGGCGTCAGCTGCCTTCCTATTGTTGTCCGTCCATCTGATAGAGGCCTCTGCGAGCCATCGCACGCCCTTTGTGCTCGCTTTACTCATCTCGAGGCCAAGGGTCTCGCGACACTCTTCTTCTTGTCATTTATTTATTCCCATTGTTACGGGCATTTGTCGTTCTTGTTCACGTAACTCTGAGTGTAGCGTTTGAAAAGCGTGGGCAGAAGGAAACATTGAAATCGATTGTTTCTTTCCTTGCTTTGCATTCAGTTTTACGTCTGCGGCACAAGTTTCATTATACTGTAGCTCTCACAATACGGGTTTAAACGGCAAGAATGAATTACTCATTAGAATCATACTATCCTCATTTCAGTAAATGAAATGACTTAATTTTCCTGTTTTGACGATTCTACTCGTTTCTCGATGGGTAATTCGAAACTTGTAGTTATTTGTGCCGATTTGTAACAGGGAGGCAAACATTGGGTGGAGAAGTTAAGTACTATCAAGTAGATGACTGTATAACATAGTTGCGCAGTTTGTAGTCGGATTAAATGGTAAACTCGATTCACTGCTAATCTACGTGAGCTGAAAGGAAAGGTTCTTGATTCGCAGCCTGTGTGCTATCCTCCCTTTAAAGTGACGGATTCAAGCATTAAGGAAATTAAATTACTTTCTCTGCGAACCAATCGTTACATGGATATCACGAGGATCTATCAAAAGTAGTACATCTTCTTTCGTTGAATCGATAAGCTACCACATAGAAATGTAGACGTGCGTGTCGCAAACTGCAATTATTATATGCTAAATTAAGCTCCATTCTTTTTAAGTACTCCAGATATTCATCAATTCTGTAGCAGTTGGGGCACATGAAATAACTTACTTATGAAATTGATTTGCATTGCTTAATAACCGTTAGCACATATATTAATTGTATATGAGCGGTAGTGGAAAATTCGACAGTTAAGAGAGCGGGTTTGAAGCAAATATATAGCTATAGATTTAGTTATATACTCCGCGAGCCACCAGAGGCGTATGGCAGGGGGTGGAATACACCACCATTATTCATTCATCCCTATTAGCATCTCTAATAGCCTGGGGGAAAAACGACCAAAAGTAATTATCCGTCCATGCGATTACAATAACGCTCCGTCGATGCCTCTCGGAGATCGCGTTCGCTCCTTACTGGCACTAACATTTCACTTACTTCGTCTATAAATTCTGAACGAATGAACTTTCCGAAAAGTTTCCGACGATATTCAGATCTTCTCATCTGTAGTGAATTCCAACCGAGGGACTCTATAATACAGTAATTGACTCTTGAAATTTTCAATGTGTAGTAAGAGTCAACAATTACGACTGTGAACAATCACACATCTGAGGTTGCCCTGACTGTGGCCTGCCAATCATCCAGAAGTTCTTTTTGATACATATTATTTCCATTTGGTAAATATGAAAATTGTCACTTATTGCATGAATACTTCTATCAACCATTCGTTCTGTGACTGGAGACTTCAACGTGAGAGTGCCACATTTCTCCGCCCTCTGCAGATCCTCCGTGCGGAACGGGACAAGGGGTGGAAACGCCCAGCATCTGCTCATCTCTTAAGAGATAGCGCCACGCTTTTGTCGTCTCTCCACGCAGTCCTGCTTCCCTAGAATCGTGTTTATGCGCGACGGCAAAAAATAGTCAAAAGCGGAAGACTACAGTTACGCACCTCGCTTCCTACGTCCGTTACCGAAAATGAAGACCGGAAGGAATTAGTTTGCTGCACGAGTCTTCTTTTTTTTTCTCGTTTGAATTTCGGATCGTAATCGCTTCGAATTGCATGCTGGTAGTGGAGGAGAAGGGTCGTTGAATCTTATCACCGCGGAGGATAAAAGTGGACGTTTTGGGCGGGTACTGTGTCCAAGTCACGTGGACAAGTCCTTGAATATGTTCTGGGGATGTGGAGGCCAATGACTTCGAGGAATATTGTGCTATCCATGCCTAGTTTCGCTTCAAATGGCTGACTTGAAGATGTTGTAGGTATTCTTTTATTCTAAGTTCAAGTTCACCTTGGTTGAAGTAATCAATTAGCATCCTTACTAGTAATAATAATGACTTAACAAAATTTGTTTGTAAAGACCACTCTAACAATCAACCTTTTATAAGTCACGTTTGCAAACAACCAAGCTCTAACTAGGTTTCAAACCAGTAACCCTCGGGTAGCAAGGCTAAGCAACTAACAACTTCACCGAGGTCAGCGGAATAGAGGTTATCTACTGTCCCAATAAAGATAAATCCACTTTGATGCTCGGAGCAAAAATATTTACACTGATTAAATTCAATAATTTCATTTTTTCATCAACGCCATTCAGTCATTTTTGGTAAATATATTTTATGGTTGGTGTCGTTTATAGCTGGTCACAAAAAATTCAAATTCAATCGTAATGTCATGTATATGTGGAAATGGAAGTGATTGCTCTGAAATTACTAAATGATCCTTAAATCATCTCTATTCTTTGTGGTGAAGAATTTCCTATACTATTAATGTCTGATAAATAACTCAATTTGCGGGTAATATCAAAGTAGTTTAGAATCTCCTTCAGTTCGATCTGTGCTCCAATGTAGGACTTCAAATGTAAAGGGAACATTATTTGCTTTTGCATGACCATTTTTCCAGTAGATGTATAAGAGATGTGCTAGCAAATACTTAATTACAATTCGGAATTGGTGCCAAATTCTCGTTCTAATATCTTTAAAAATCCTCAAACATAAAATAGGAATGCTTTACTCGTGTGCCCGGTGAAGTTGACTTTAGCCGTAATTTTAGTTTCTTTCTGCAGCGCTTGATGTTGACATTTGGCCTCTCATGAAAAGCATCTCATCTATTTTTTATCATCAAGAGATAAAATTGAAAGCACAAATAAAAACTCTCCTTTGGCCTTCCCCTGGGAAAATTTAACGTCCGGCCTCTCTTCTCTGGACGAGCCGAAATGGTTCAAAGGCGATATCCGGGAAGGGACTTTTTTTATAAAACTTACCCCTGCGAAAAGGGATCGGAGCCTGAGATAACACCTTTCAATATCTAAACAAATTGGAGAGGAAAAATAAAACGGTAAGCCTCGCAACAAACAAAACGGGTATCTGTAAAAACAAAGGTCTTTTCATTTTTAACAAACGCTCGTAAGGGCGGGATTTCCTTTATTCGAGAGGAAAATCGTTCGAAAGAGAAAGCTTTTGACGGATCCTCTCTCAGCGGCTCGTTATCGCCGGAATTACGTGTGCCGAATGTTGCATGCGAATGGTGCGGCACGCACTTAAAACGGACAAAAGCCCAAACCATCTGCATCCTCACTCCCACACGCTTATCTCCACTCGGAATCGTAGGAACTGTTCCGAGAGATGGACACAAGATTGCTTCGTTAGTGGTACCCTTCTGCTATGCGCTCTACAGCGATTAACCTGATGACTTCTAGTTTTTTATTCAATTACGTTCGTAGTTTGAAGTACCGTACCGAATTCGTAAGCAATGCCTCATGTGACCGATGCCCTCGATTGGAAATTTTCTCGAAATCGTTGGGCAATTTTATTGGGGAATCTAAAATTATGCCTTCCCGTGAGATAAGAATCAGATAAGAATGTAAAATATTACAAAATTAGCGTGGAAGCGTTTCTTGAAGTCCGTCACCGCTCAAGCGAAAAGCAGAGGTGAATCATTTTGCCGTGTGAATGTCATCCGCAGTCGAGCAACAATTGTGAGGAAATTATGATTATAATAATCTAGGTATACCTCATGTGTCTATATTTTTTTATTTTCATGCGAGATATCCTTTTATCCTCGTTTAATTTTTGTTGAAATAATTGAATCTCTCTTCTCAATTGTGACAAATGGCTATAAATCTTCAACTGTACGTTGGGATACAAGACATTTCGTATTTTAAAACTCACTATTGACTGATGATAAGGAATTTGTTTGTTATTATGTTACTATTCAGCCAAAATACTTATACCTAATAATACATTAATATAGTTCCTGATCGTTTGTTAACGAATGAAGCTCGGTGATTTTCGTTTTCTTCTAATTTAGCTTCCTTTGGTGCTTAATTCTTTTTCTAATTTTGTGGAATGTATTCAATTTATAAGTTATCAATTCTGAGAAACCATAACATAATTCTTTGACGGAATCGTTGAAAATATCTCATCGGAGATTTGGAACCCATATCCTTAGATGTTGATCATATCAATATCTCGCATACACATTTACCTGGATTACGGTAACAATGATATATGCCTTGCTTTTTAATCGATAATCCCAGATGGGTTCAACAAACCCACATCCTCTTTTGGTACTCTTTCTTCTTAGTACTCAGGTTTGTTCGATTCGGTATGGTTATGTTCCTCACCGTGGCATTTTATCTATCCTGCCATAAGTTGGGATAGCCATGTTGAGCTCTCGTAAGAGCCGTGATGACATCAGACGGTATCCATCTGTGATATCTCTGTTGATGATGAATGGATGAGCCTTTTTGGTATTCGAGCTATCGAAGGTCTGTGCCATGCCCTGTGTCTGATAAGTCCCCATCTCCTCAAGTATCGATCTGCGAAGCTGAATCGCTTGCGAAATCAGTTTGCCCTCCTCCCTTGTTCACTTCCATCAGTCTTGTTAGCTCTATACTCGAGCTCGCTTTTTCAATGGAACATCTTATCAATTGAAATCGATGGTTGAAGGCGTCACTTGGTGGAAAGACATCATTAAAATGAAATACTTAGTACTATTCACAGAAAATTTACTGTGCGACCGGTTTCACAAGTTAACTTGCATCTTCAGGTCATCTTCCTGAATACAATAAATTTTCTGTGGATAGTACTAAGTATTTCATTATAATAAATTTAATCTTATCAATTATTACTCCCTGGATATTTATATACTAAACATTGCGCACGTTCAACTGCTAAAGCTACTAAGTTTTAGATTTTAATCTTATCAAAGAACACTATTTAGAAAAATGCCATATCTATTTCATAGAATGAAGCTACACACGATTTCGGAATATTCAGTGGTAGCTTTTTGTAGAATAAATTGAAAGACTTTATAATATATGACTTTATTTTATAAATTTAGTAACTACAGCTATATTCTTGTAGTACTAGATATGTGCTCTATCTAGATTTCTCTTTTAATCAAGAATAGAAATGATTTCATATTTTCATTCATTCTTATTGCTACAATCCTTGATCTGTTTTTGTGGACGAGTAAGTATTGAGTGCGCATCTTATTTTTTATCATTCGCTTCTCCTAGTTTCATAGTCATATACTCCGAAAAAATTCCGTTTCTCTTTAAGTCCTATTTGGAGCCAATCGCACTGGTGAAATCGACAGCTCCCTGAAGCGTATATCGCTCACTTATGAAATGAAATTTATCGCCCGTTTTTACATTGATAACGTGGTCACGTTGATTTGTGAAAGTTTTGCATAATAATTTGGTTGGCGTTGCCTCCGGCACTCGCCGTTTTTCGTGTCCCTTCATTTCCAACAACTGGTCGTCTTCCAGCCCTCCCTCTGCTTGCCAATTCCAAGTCGATAGCGCCAACTCCCCTATTGAATAAAGCATACTTCCTCCTCACTGCGTGTGCGCCGCCTAACCCTCTTACATTTAAATTGCGATTTAACTATATCCGAGCCTTCGTTACGTCCAATGCATTCCCTCCGCTTCTAAACACTGCCTCCTTTTCTTCCTCTATCCTTCGCTTTTTCCAGCTCCATCTGCTTCCACGGCGTATCTTTCCGCTAATTTTTCTCCTGTTTAAACGATTTCCTTGCCATCCCTCGTGAAACTAATTGCAATCCTTTCGTATCTCGTTTACCATCCTAATTACCACTTCTCGTTTCCTACCATTTGCTCTCCGCATTTCTTAGCTGGTTTCCTCGTTTGGTAACCTTCTCTTTGCGTTCCTTTTTGGTCGATCGTATTTGTTGAAGGATCTATCAAATGTATCTTTCGGACTGTGTGAAGTGCTGCAGTGAAATTAATTTCGAATTTGTTTCACTCCGTGTTTTTTATTGAATTTAATCTTAAGCGTACAGAATTAATTTGAATACTTTTCAAAATTAATATTCATGAGCCTAAAAACCTCAAAACTTAAAAGATTAGAAACATAAATAAAGGTTTAATCAAATTTCTCTGCCCACTGTTTCATAAACTCTTTCAATTGCATTCTATCTCACTCGGTATACCAGAAGAAACCTCAAAATACTTAGTAGGAGCTTAAAGCTGGGTTGTGATACTAATCCGAAAGATTCCAGATAAGATCAAGAGTAACATTTACTAAAATAAATATTTAATTTTAAATTGAACATGCAAATCTTTAAGTTAAAAAAATATCACTTGAAGTTTACGTGTCTACGTGCATCTGTTTTATCGAACTAGATGAAGAGTAATAAGATTTTTTCCTTAGTGAATGTACGCCATAAGGACTGTTGGTATTTCTCCCGCCTCTAGTCCATCTAAGGGCAGGTGTGCCCTCCGAGATGTTCAGTAATAACAGATTACCTCCGCTCCGTTTAACTCAGAGCCTTTTCTTTGCGGGGACTAATGGATGAGACGAGAGAAGATCTCTCTGAAACACTCTTCTCGACTTCCCCGTGTACTCTTGCTTTTCATTGAGAGAGTGGGGTAATAATAGCCGCACCTCGACGTGGTTATCGGAGACGGATTTAGCTAGGATTACCCTCATCAGAATTCTCCATTTCCTAATGACGTTTACTTCCCTAATTCGTCCACGTTACTCATGCGAGGTATTTATTAATGGAGTTGTTATTCCCTCGCTATTTAGCTTGCTCCGTTCGAGATCATTTACATTCTTCTGTCAACAGTTCCCTAACTAGGACGTCAAAGAGCGCGGCGGCATTAATCTTGTCATAATATCCACACGAAGCTAATATTTCTCGTTTAATACGGTTTTTTTCTAACCTTGAATTATCGATCGTGGCAAGAGAAGAATTACCAGGGTTTTTGTCCGAGTTAATGGCCTTTTTCATGTATGCGTAGTCAGGCCGTGTTCTAAATTTGTGGAATTAATCAGTGCCGACTGCAGGAAGAATAAACGAATATATTTTAGTATGCATGTTGATATTACAAATACGTTTATGAATGTATGGGAAGCTAGTTTCCCGTTATCATCTTGAGTCTCTTTAATGATATTCTAGTCAATCCGGTATCTTTTGCATTTTAACTGTAAAAGTTACCTAAACTTCGCTTCGAATTCTTCTAAACGTATCGCAGTATGCTTTTCTTGATGTAGTTCTAATGTTTATAGCGATTTCTAATAGTATCACGAAAAATTGATTGCAGGTGATAATTCTGTACATCGACCAAATTACTAAGAGTGGTAATAATAATAGTTTATCTCTAATAGGAGTTAAGTCTCGTGAATCATATTCACAGTTAATAGGTACAGAAAATTCGTAGCACGCAGTGACATTTTTATGGTGGTATTGCATAAATAGTCTCTTTATATTTATTAACTAAACTATCTATTATCTTATCCCTACTAAAGTACTTTTTTACGTATTATCGCAATCGGAGAACAGATCCGAGGTTGTTCTATACTTCCCCTTGTCTTTCGCGAATTTGTGTGAGAGATAGGAGCATTAAGTAATTTGTTGCAACTGCGTAATTACACCGTTCTTCAAGTACGACCATTGTCCTCCTTCCACTCCCCTTCATTCTCACTTCCCGTAAGCGCTTAGTTCGTGCGATCGTACATTGCCTTCCTTTTAGACCGCTCTTCCCGTGTATTCCGAACGCGAGGGCGGAAATGCCACATTTTTCGACTCCCGCGGCGGGGGAGGGGGAGCAGGGGGAAAGGCAGCGTGGGTCGGGAATCGCTAAAAAGGGTGCTCCTCGCAAGGGGAACGGGTTTTTTAAAGTCAGGGTGTGGCAGGAAAGGTGAGTCCGAGTGAATACGGAAAACTAATGTGAGATTCGATCCCCTCCATTACGTGAATTTTAATGCGGAAGCGAGAAGATGAACTGGGCACGATTTTGTGAGGCTAACTTCATACTTTGGTTTCTTTTTGTGACCTTATCTAGTTCGGAATTAGTTTGTGGAGTAGATTTGACTAATCTGATACGAAAAATATTTGTTTTATTGTAAGATTGAGAATGATTGGCTTGTTTCCATAGCAAAAGAATTGAGTAGATTGAAGTGAATCAAGATTCGAAATGGTAGCGACGTTTTGTATTAGTTTGGTAGTGGGTTTGCGTGAGACGTGGAGGACATTCAAACTTCTGCCAGCAATGACAGATTTCGTAAGTTTTCGAATGGAGGATTATTGAGTATATTGTACGAGCATTTACACGCGAAATTTCCACTGTCAGTTCCAGTTAGAGCTCCGCCATATTAAATTCTTTCTTCCCAAAGAAAAGAATATTTCCAGATCCAGAACTGTGAATCACTTGTCTCATCTAGATGTAGATGAAGAGAATAGCTGAAGATGGCAAACGTTACTGAAAATCCATGCAAGTAAATGATGGTGAATGTTTTATAAATAAAGTACGCATATAAATTGGGCGATGAATTAAAAATTAGTGGTAATGCTTAGGAAACGACTATAGAAAGTATGTAAACCCTCAAAAGGGAATGCATTGAAGCATGAAGTTGAGAGGGGTGAGAATAAAGGGAGAATCAGTGGAGATGGAGAATAGGCAAATATTCGTTGGAAATCCGTCCGAAAAAAGCGCTCCTGTGTGTTTTCCGTCCGAATCCTTGTTTTACGATCCTTTGAGCACAATCTCTCGTCACGCTCGCTTTTGTGTAGTGGACGGATGTTTGCATGTATGTTGAAATAAAAAAAAAGCCGACGGCGCGAATTGTACGCGCGCCCTCTTCGTTTTTAATTGTTTTCGGCGCTGTTTTACACTCTGATGGGGGCTTAGGCGATTAATTAGCGATCGGTAGCTCTCTTCGGGCGGCGCCGTTTTCATCTGCACTGTTTACATTCGATTTGTTTCCACCGCCATATCGAGTGAATGATTTATTGCGCATTACGGACATTTAAAAAACGCGGCAATTAACTCGGGAGGAGGTTATTTTATTCCGCGGAAGGAAATGCAAACATTCATTATCTTTGGATGTTCGCAAATAAAGGCGCGCGAAATTTTGGAATTTTCGCTCACGTTCACGCCTTCCTTGGATGCGAATCGGCGGCCATGGTGCACGAAAACGTCACAGAAATATTTATGAGATTCATACCGTTAATGGGGCAAAACCGGGGAGTTAAATTATTCTTAATTTATGGATGAAAAAGTTAAGTGCATGAAGATTTTCAAATTGGTGCTTAATTTTTATTAAGGTTGCCTCTAACGAAACTTAACTCATGCCTTCTTTTCGTCATCTTTGCTAGGTTCACATGTTGTTAATTTATCACGTAATTTCTTGCTTAGATAAATTATTCGCAGTTATTGAAAGTGTTACGAATTGAAAGAAAAGATGGTATTCATGCAAAGATATTATAGGTAAAAAATTAACCTTTTTTATCTCCGATTTTCTTGATATATCTCATAGATCTCAAATATCCCATGTTATCGGAAATTCAGAAGCCAATCTGAATAAATTTATCCATATTAATACTAATCAGTCACTATTTTATATTTCTCAGTAACGCGTCTCTTAATTTCGATGAGCACAGCTAGGTATGCATAATCGGTTGTTTAGCTCCCAGTGCAGCAACATCCCTCAGCTGTAGCGTCTTTCTTTGACGACGTCCTCGGGCCAAATAAGTGTTTTTCTTTGCTTAGTGTTGCTATGGCGATCCCAGGCAAGTTTACGTCGTCAAAATAGAGTGCTTTCAAAACAATTTCCTCTGCTCTGTTCCAAGCATATCCTACCAATGGGGTTACCCTTAGAGGATACATGATTAGTCAGTAACCACTTTTGTATAATTCGTGGATCATTATTTTGAATGCAGTAGTTTTTCCCATATTTTAATCCGTGATTACTCCAGTGCTTTAAATTTTAAAAGAAATATGAGTAAATGATGTTCAGAAAGTATTCATTTGTCTAATAATAGTTTATTTTTTTCCAGGTGAGTATTCCGGAAATTTATTTGCTGATGTGGTCCTCTCTTTTTTCGCGTTCTTTCACGTGTTCATTTCAACACAATCGTAAGTATGTCTCTCACATTTTTCCATTTCTACTTTTCCTTTGAATCTCAATAATAGAAATTCTCTCAATTAAAGAACATCATATCATAGAATGCGCAAGGTTTACCTATACCGTTTATGAGTGATGTACTAAATCGTAGTTAGGGAGTTAATCGTAGGGTGTTTTAGTAACTGCTATCAACAAAAAATCTCTATAGCTGATAGCCACGAAAGTTCTACGCTGGATGAATGGTTCTTTGAAACATTACGGCAATGTCTCTGTGTTCGTTTAATCATTAAGTAAATTGAGTAAGTTTTTTAAAATCTCATTTCTTAAACGTCAAAATTAAATTGCTGACTACAAAAAGTAAAGATAAATTAAATACCATTGATCAGAACTGTTTTATTCTGCTCTTTCTTCTCTGCTATAATTATTATTCTTTACTTCGTACCATATTATTCATCGTTGACATCCAAATATTATTTATTCGTCCTATTTTTAGTTGATATGATTTTAATTTTCATTTTAGAGAATTTAATCGTTTGTATTTTGATGCTTCAATTTATTTGGCGGACATGTATGTCAAAACTGAAATTGAAATGATATTAAAAATGTAATAATTCCCAAATAGATAATGCTTCCAATTCATTATTTCGGATAAATTCCATGAGTTTATTGCAGCATTTATTAAAAGCCCACGTCGTCCACTTTTCCGTGAAAAATTTCAATCAGTTCCAAATAATTATTCAGGTTTCAATTTAGTTTAATCCAAATACCTCCACATTATTAATCGATATTACAACATTCATATCTGCTTCCTAAAGTTCAATCAGAGAGACATTTTTCTCCGGCTTAAAGGGATAAATCTTTTTCCAGGGTCGAAGCGGGTGGAATAATCCGAGGAGACCGCCTTAATCTCGTCCCCAGATAAAGCGACTGTGTTTGGTTGAATATCTCGAAAAGTGCTCTTTAAAGCAGAGACGCATTAAATCTCCAATGTCCTCCCCTTACCTTAAAGCCATGTGCCTTTTCAAGTCATGTGAGGGAGAGATGCAGAAAGAGAGAGAGGTGGAGTGCTTAAAGTAATCTCTTAAAGGAGAGAGAGTGGACGTGGTAATCTCTCTCTCTCTCTTTCGGATGGTGCATCGATTCGCGGGCAGAAAGTGAGCTTCAAAACAACTTTCGGTTTCCCGGAGTTCAACAATTGACTGTCGCCGCGATTTCCGCCGATTCTGTTTTGTTTTTGTCGTTTTTCCCGCGCTTTTTTATTCATTCCAGCGGAGTTCTCTCGTCCGCATTGTGATTTTATTTTTCCGTCTTTCCTCGTTGTTCGCTCGTCGACTCGAAAATTCCATCGCGCGAGCAAATGAGCAGCTCTGGAAAATATGAAAATGGGAATGCGCGAGGACGAAAATAATGGGCGTCCGCTGTATTTTTTAGCCGCGGTTTTTTTATGATCTCTTTTTCGCTTTAGTTGGCTTTTAACTTCGATTTTGAAAATCGAACTCCGGGAAATTGATGAAAAAACTTAAAGCTTCTTTTTTATTAAGAGAGAGGCCCAATTTTTCGGGAAAATTTCAATCGTGGCTATTAATTGCCTTCTTTCGAAAGCTTTCGTCATTCTCGGTTCGTTTCTCGATGTTAACTTAATTTATTATTTGAAACTACTTGCCCTCCAAACAATGATAATGAATGTAGCATCCAATGATGCTTTACGTAAGATATTTCTACATTTATTAATACCTGAGTTTTATTCAACGGTAGTTCTTATATGTCATACGATAAACCTAAGATTTTTTTGCTGCTATAGTAGTAGTATTCGTCTTATTCCTATGATATACGCCAAAGCATTGTGTAAGTTGTTCCCGTAACATTTTAAAAGTTTTTGATATATTCCAAGGTTTATTTAGCTTCTTTTATGCAGTAATCTATCCCGAAACAGTACCATTCACAATATTTTTATTTTGCAATTCCTAAAATTTATGAACTGCTCCTCGTTATTCGGTCTCTTATTTTTTGAATAGTCTATTTCCTGCTAATATGTTCGTGCATAACAACCGTGCAGTGCGTAACATAGAAATAAATTTACAGCACCCGTTTTTTAATGGGTAAAAGTTGTTTTTATTCCTCTACAATGGAAAGATACCGTAGACTCGGTCCTAAATAGTGGATACCGTGTAGTACGTATTCAATGACGTATGTCACATCTATCCTTATCGGATAAATCTTTCCTTTTCTCCCGATGCATCAGCTAGGATTAATACTTATCCTGTTGCCTTTTTTTAGTACTCCGAAGAAGAAAAAAATGAGTTTAATGAACAAGCCCCGAAGGAGAGGTCGCGAGAAGTTATGCCACCCGCAGCACGGATGAGTAATGCTGGTGGCGTGGCCACACGGGTGTGATGCAAGAAGTGCCGCGGGGGAAAGAGCGTTCGCTAGAATGGGTTTTTCGCGTTTAGACGGTGGGCGTCAACGAGATTCTCCGACCGATAATTGAAGAGAATTCCCGGTTTTTTTCACAAACAGTATTCGCGTCTCCACGGAAACTGTATCATTCAAACGGCTCTCTAACAAATGAATGAATTATTCTCTTCCTCATCGGAGCCCTATTAATAGGTTGCAATACCCGCTTTTGTTTCGCAGTGACGAAAAATGTTTCAAATTTCGATCGAATATTCCTCTGGCTAATTGGAAAAGGTGGTGTGTAAACAGGGATCGATTAGCACGTGTCGTCAAAAAACATTAACGTCGGCGTAAGTGAATGGCGTTTAGATCCGAACAAAGAAAGCAGAAGTGTTTACAGACTTCGGGCCTCTTGCTTTTATTTCCTATTGTTTCGTAACGACTGTGTCATGCCTCGCCCTTTGTCACTTCCCGTTAAACAACCAGCTGCTGCCCTGTGACCATTTTATCGAGTTGTACGTCAGTGACGTGCTCAATCTTTAATTGAACAATTACCGCAATTGTTTGTAGCAATAAACCAGTCACTAAATTTCTCGATCTTATTTACTGCGTAACTATAGTGACCGCCGACCTTTGAAGTGTTTTCAAGCATTTATACAACTTTTTTTCGACTTTTTTGTATTTTCAATTTTGATATTTACTCATCGTATTGAGGGAATAAATATAATTTTATAGTGCTAGTATAAAAGAAAAGCAATAGCATATGGCTACCAACAAATTTGTTCTATTTCGAAGAAAAGTTCAATTCTGTTGGAAATGTAAAGCCGTTTTGACAGTTACTTCGCTTCATGTACAATTTATGTGTAAAGCTAGGGGATAATCATTGAGATCTTTTGAATTTAGGAGAGAGGTTGAAGAAGGAATTGTGGGTAGTTGCAAATTTCCTTCCTCTTAATCATTTCTCCCCTCTCTCTAAGGAAAGGAATTCGAAGCGAGTCAGAGATATACCGTCGTCGTTATAGTCTTATTGGCCCCGTGGCGCCTCTAAAACCTTGCTCAATCTCCTCCTCTTTGGGTGCAGAAAGAGAGCGGCTCATGCACCCACCCACTTCCATCTTTCACCAGAAATATTACATCGTTAATTTTAGGGAGCAAAAGTTTCGAGAGTGTGTGCATCATTCATTTTACTTATCAAGCACGAATAGATGACTTGAAACCGGTAAATAGGATACTAATTATGGAAAAAAGGACTTAAGGTGACTAGAAGAAGGGAAACACGTACGTGACGAAGTATCTCCTTCTCTGATAGAACAATCGAATCGCGCCGGCCTGCTAATGTAGTGATTCAGTGGTTATTGAAGCCCTCTTCCTGGGGGAGGAGGGAGGTCAGTTACCGTTAGAGAGTGCAGGGAGACTCGGATTTATAAGTCGCCATTAAGGGAGGACACGTTGGATTAAAGATGCGTGGGCAGGTAGAAGGAGCTTGCTCATCGTGCTTGGAGTGGCTAGAGGATGTCTGAGGGAGTGGTGCTGAGGTTGATTATTTATAGATCTGTCGACACAGACAAGACTTCATCTCCGTTTCGCTGGTAAACAGTCTCACGGAAAGAGCTCCTCGGGGAAAAGATACTCGAGAATGAATGTTTCAAATATCTATTGCACGATTAATTTATCGAGATACTTCCGCAGATGCTTGATTTTCCCGATCGGCGCTAATTTGAACAAGGTTGCGAATTCATAACTAATTTACGCATCTATCAAGATTAAGTAAATGTTCGTGATAGGATTATTTTGGCAATTACTGTCATTATTATTGGCTTCTTGAATTTTTTCATGATATCCTCCCAATCCTTGATATTTATTCAAACTAGCACCTTATGATACCGTTTTAAAGTTACTTTTTGCCTTCTTCAGATTAATGGGCTCAAATCCTGGGTTTATAATAATTATAGCTGTAGAAGTGAATGAGGAGGCTGTTTAAGGCGTCGGGATAAAACCCAGGAAATGTGGTAGGCAAATAAAAGAGGAAAATGAGGAAGGTGGTAATGGTGTTCCTCTAATCAGTAGTCAGTCAAAGCAGTTGTTCGTTCCGCGTGTCTGTCTGCACGCGTGCGTCTTCCGTCACCTTTTGAGAAGCGGCGCTCTCGGAATAGCTAAGAACGATCCGTTCTTTTGGAACTTTTTCTCCTGTCGTGTGCTCCTCCCACAGCCCGTGACCACTCAATACGTGCACTCAATGCGTAATGATGCACGCGAACGCAATCACGACGTTTGGAAATGAAAAAGCACGCATGCGCACAGTAGAGTCTCACTCCCGTCTTCACAGTTTGTTTTCCCCAACTTATTGCAACTATTTCCATCTCTTTCTAGATCCTTCTTGGGTCTGAGCAATAGCATTCCTCAATATCTCCCTTTCTTCCATCTTTTATATTCAATAAATCCAATTTTTTTAGCCTTTTCGATGGACTGAAAACCCCCTAGTATTGATTTTTTATACATCAAAATTTTGTTTTCGCTTACAGATTGCGGTACAACTTAGATTTCTTATAGTTTGGAATAAACAATATTAATTATGCAATATTTGGTAATAAAAGGCGTTCATGAAGGCTACCACGCTGTCGTAAACCAATGTAATAAAATTGTCAACTATAACGAGATTGAGTACTAAATTGATCCGTTTTTCCTTGGAAATTTTCCTGGGTGTTCGCCCTTATGTGAAAATTCGCCTCAAACCTTTTCTTGTATTTATACTTAATTGATCACTTTGCAAACACAGTTCAAAGTATGGATGGGTTCGAGTTAGACTCTGTTCTAACATATACTAATAGCACATTACACCCATACGAACAATTTACTTAACTTTAATTATATTTTGCACAATCTTTTCTGGTATTTCTGGAATTCATGTTCTTTTATTATTTTGGTGGACCTTAGCAAATCGATGACTGCAATAAGTTATTATCGGTCTGCCATGACTAGTTTAGCTTTCCTCGTTTTCGTGTACAATTCCATTCGTACGGGTTTAATCTGTCGGAGGTTGAATTACCTCAGCCTTTCTTCAGATCGACGGCTTCGAGGACGTTGTAAATTGCTGTTTTGACTCCGAAGATTACCTCCCTTACCGGTTTTTCCTGTAATAGACGGAGATATGCGGAGATGGCGATTCTTTCTAAGAACGGAGAGCCAAGAAATACATCGTTTTCGTCGCATTATTCCTGCTCTGCGATGTATCGAGAGATTGCAGTTAACCGTTAGTGAGGGAAACAGTGTTTTTAAGGCAATCGGCGGAATGCTTTGGTGTACAGTCGTCCTCAGAAGGCCGCGTAATGATGCCTCCTCAACACCGTTTTTTAGACTCGGATCGTAAATAAGCGAGGCCGTATCGATAAATTTCTTTCCACTTGCCACTCTTCTTTTCTTTCAACCTCTGAAGGACTCGTCATACCACAGTAGAAGGCAATTTCGTGGAATAATTATTGTTGTTATTGTAACTATTTACCGGCCGTGGTTAGCGTGCTTGCACGGTGTCGCTCTAACCCCACGGTCTCGGGTTCGAATCCCGGCTAGTCGGATTTTTCTGATTAGGGAATGGTCTTGTGTGATTGTTGTTGTTAATACCTACCACTGTAAAAGTCCTGAAATAGGATGTTTATGGGGTATATGAAAATAAATAAATAAAACGATGTCTATATTATCCAGTGTGAACTATAGAATGTGCTAACTAGTAATTATTGATTACTAACTATATAGATCCAGCATCTTTTTTATCAAAATATATTTCTACTATCCCTCCAGAAGACACACCTTCCGCGAAACACCATTTTTACAGTTGGATAAATGCATACTTACGGACGAATATGTATGTATGCTTATGACAATGGATATATTCTTGCTTACGTTAAATCTCATTTAATACATCCCTTATAATCATACGTACATGAGTATCTACATTTCCCTTTTAGATCTTCAAAATGTCCTCTCCGAAGGTAATAGCCGAAATCTTTTATGTTTATGATACCTTATGGAGAGTAAAATCAAATCCTTTTGCATTAAAATTTTCTAATACTTCACCAAAGGTGTATCCAAATGGATCAATTCGTGACTGCGTCAGAACTCTTACAAGGCCATGAGTTTATCTAAAAAAAAGTCGGTTGATTATTTCCATCGATCATCGAAGACGACTTTTGCAGTTAAACGAGAAATCATTAGACTATTTTTTGTTGGGGCCTTTGTTTGTTTCGAGTTGGGAAAGATGATTGATGAAAGATGTGTCGTCGACGGACCAGTCCGTTTTATCACCAGATTCCTCTTTCTTTCTCTTGCTAATTGAAACGTTTGCTGATTCACTAATCTCGGCATAATCAAGAGGTAACATTCCATAATAATCCTTCCCTCTGCATGTAATGGTACTTCGAACCCGATCTGTATAAAGCTTTCCCTTTTAAATAAAAAATCTCTGAGAAGCGCTGTTTTAGAGGCTGAAGGCTTCCTCGCAATACGAGCTGTTTAGATAACTGCTGCAGCGGATGTTTGACGAATACTGTTTTCTGTACAAAGTATTTAATTTTCCACGCATTGGTTTGAGCCGCCTCGTTTGCCCTGTTCTACGGAGATACAACTCGGAAGGATGGATCGCAATAGTTCTCTTATATATCGCAATCACGAAAGCATTCATTTCCTTCCTGAGAGTTTTATTATGTCTGTATTCGGGCAAACAGAGCGGAAGGCCTATATTGAAAGACGCATCGCTCGCAGAAGAGGCAAATTTATATTAAGCCTTTAAGATCTTCACTCGTTTGAAGTCCTCATTTCGAATTCTTCCTTTGAATATCCCTTTTTCGGTGGCAATCAAAATGGCGGATTCCTCTCAAGGAGATCTAGAAGGAGTCCTTACCGAGTCTGCAGTGATGAGTAGCCCCTTCCGGCTTGCCCTTCCTTCTTCGCCCTCTTTTCCTTACGGGACCATCCACGGACGGGAAATTAATGGCCACAGATATCGGAATTCGTATTCCTTGGGTCTCTTCCCTCCCCATTCTTCTTCGCCCGCCCCTCATAACTATTCCTCGTTTTTCTAGTTCGATCTCCTTTTGGGACTCCTGCATGTATTGGGGAACGGCCGCTGGGTACAAATTGTAGGATTTGATGTTGAAGTCGAATTTATCCCGCTGTACAAATCCGTTACAACGATGGTTATTCTATTTATGGGTCGAAAGATTTGAAAATCATAATTTAGTCTCGTTAATTCCATATAACTTTCTTTTGGTCGTACTTGAATTTCCTTTCTATATAGTTCAATGCAAAGATCTCTTTTTACGGTTATGCAGCAAAATCCTCACTGATTCTTTCTCTTTTGATTCTGCCTAGTAAAAGATTTCCCATGTTATCCTTAGACCGTTTGATGGTGGTTCATTCTGAATTATATGTTCATTTATTAGAAATGCAGAAAATTTGCCTTGGTAAAGTAATGAAAAGACTTATTCTGCCTTCTTCTACTCGTACCACTGGAATAATTTATTTGCAACATAGGTTTCCACGGGTCGAGACATCATTATTTTCATTTCTTTGCGTTATGGAGTCCACAAAGTCGTGCCTGAAGCAATGGAAAGTGTTTACCTTGGTTTTGAAATTGAGTACGAACGTAAAATCGAACTTATATAATTTTCTTTGTTTTGTGTGTCACCCTTTTGCTCTTTTGCGCGGCTTCCGTTATTCTCCGTTGTTTTTGGAAATATCGGTTTGTTTCTTCAAAGCTTTTAATTTAATCTGGGATCGTATTGACTTCCAGGAAATTGAAATTCCCTCCATTTAGAAAGTAACTTTGGCGCGCTAATTGCCTCGAATTCGATCAATCATTTAGGTGCAGTCCTTTCGATCGGACCGCAGTTCATCACGCACTCATTAAAACCAAATTCGTCGAGGACGTACAGAGTTCGCAGAGAAAGGTGCCAGAGCCTCATCCAGATCGTCCCCATTTAATTTCCTCCACCCCTTTTCGAATTAACGCGCCCCTCGTCCCTCCCTTTGTCCCCTCCACAGCTATAATTCTGTATCCCCCCTCGCGGCCAATCCCGCATTCCTTCCCCTCCCCCCCACTCCACCGCCTGACGGAGCCCGTGATTGATAAACTCGATTCTCGCTCCGTTCCCTCTTTCCCCTCCTCTTCCTTCTCCTCTTCCTAGCTCCATGCCTTTGTTGCTCACTCTATATATTCTATTTCTCTGCTCTTCCTGTTGTCCTTTCTTTTTAATCCGCCTCTCAACTCTTTCGTCACCTCCCTTTCTAAGCAATTCTTTCTCGTGCCATCTCATCTATCCTTTTCCCTATGTATCTATCGTTGATATATGTGCTTATTTATTTCTATTCCATTTCTATTATTCATCGGTCTTTTTCCATCCAATCTGCTTTTAGTCTCGTTTTCCTTTCATTGTAACCACCAGCCTCCCGGATGGCTATGTAGGAAGCACGTTCGGCTTTGATGAAAGTGGTTCCTGGTTCGATTCCCGGTGGGATATGCAAAGTGACGCATGCTTTCGAAGTACTGTTAATAATGCTACTACTAGCATAGCTCTTAACCTATCTCTCTTTATTTATTTCTCTTGTTAGCCTAAGGCCGGTCTTCCACTGGAAGCGACTACGAGCGACCTGCGTATACGGGCGACTTCAGTTTGGGCGACCTACAGGCGATGGGGGTCCTAGAAGACCCCCATCGCCTGTAGGTCGCCCAAACTGAAGTCGCCCGAATACGCCGGTCGCTCGGTCGCTCGTAGTCGCTTCCAGTGGAAGACCGGCCTAATCCTCTTCAAAGCCTTCCACTATTTTTTTTAGCTCTGAAGCACTGTCTTAAGGTTTGATTATTCATTTCTCGTAAACAATATAATTCCAAAATGTTTTGTTGGAATTTAAATAGAGGTTTATACTACAGGGTTCATTTCAAAGAAATTCGCCAAATGCAGTCCCTCGTGTTTGTTATTGATGTTTGTAAAGTATGGAATTGCTGTTGCAAAGTAAAGCGTATCCCAAGAAAGGAGAGTCTTTCGTCATTAGCTCTGGTTTTCGTCACCTCCGAAGTCGGGAATGCGATTATTCCAACTGCAAACTCCGGAGATTGAAGCGAGGAAAGGTCGTTGGGAAGAAGTTCGGCATGTGTGTCTGTGGATTGGCTGAAACAACACTTCCATTCTCGAAGCGAAGTCTTAGAGGCCGAAATCAAAACCGCACGTCTTCTCTAACATCCCGGAGAGATCGATACCATTTAAGGGACACGAATTAATAGAAAGCAAACATTTGAGGCGCTCTTCCTTTCGAAGGAGACTGCCTCGATTAGTGGACCGCCTTAAAGTGGCTTTACCGGTATTTTCACCTCGGTAAGAGATATTAATGAGCGTCGTTTTCTTAAACTCTGTTTGTTGGTCAGAGGAAGTCCACCGTTAATCCATCGAAGGGTGGTTTGCGCAACCGATTCGGCGCCGAATCAATTTATCTGCATTTGCCTAAAATATCGTCGTGACGATAATTCCTTTTGTCGTTTCCTCGAGGAAGAGGTTTCTTTGTGGTTAGCATTTTTTCTTCGGCCATCTTTTTCTGGGCCAAGCAATCTTCTCCAGCTATTCTTTATTTAATTTAGATATTTCCCAGTGAAATGAATATTTATTTTTTAGGATGTACAGCCGTCAGGAGATGAAAAAGATGTTACGAAACGAAGATAACGATTTTCTTTTTCTTATCACATTTCCCAATCTTTCTCCACAAACCTTAACTTAAAATAAGCTTAAATGATATAATCGATATGAGAAGGCGTGACTTCGTGGAAAGCCATTTGCAGAATGAAAACACTTCGTACTTTTCCACAGAAAATTTATTTTGCGACCGGTTTCATAAGCGAGCTTACATCTTCAGGCTGAAGATGTAAGCTCGCTTATGAAACCGGTCGCAAAATAAATTTTCTGTGGAAAAGTACGAAGTGTTTTCATTCTGCAACCTTTAATGACTTTATTTTACTCTCTGTTATTAATTTTTAAAGGTACCACTTTAATGGTGATACCATATTGCATTTCGGTAGTAGTTTTGCGATAATTTTCTGATTCAAATTACTTAGTGATAAATTCAGGAAACCTTGCAGAATTTGTTAATCGTTCTTGTGTGTAGAAGTTGTGTCTATTTTGGTTCTGTTTTGTCTTAGCCTCTCTCATTTTCCTCGATACCAGCGGCCCTCTCTTTTCGTGGACTCGAATAACGCCACGGAAGTGATAATATTGATTCTGGCTGTGTGATAGGCCCTTGAGGCCCCGCCCCGTTGGGGCTCTCAAGGAAAGCACCGTGACAAGCGCGATCGATGGTGAGCTTTTTGAAGTGGGCCTCTTGTCATCGTCGAATGACAGGTATTCCTTCCCTTTGATGTGGCGCTTCTCTGCAAGGCATTCATGACGTCATTTCGCAAAGGAGACGCGGAGGAGATAGGTCTCGAAACAGTTATCGCTCGACGTGGAGGGTTAATTGAAATTCCCGGCTCCACCCGCGTGGATGCCTCCTTGGATCTGCACATCCACCGTCGAGTAATGCACATGCCAAGGGTCGCTAGCTTTTTTTTCGGAAGGAAGCCAACTCTGTGGTCTCTTCATGGAGTCACGTGTGATCCGACCGCGTGGCATTTCGTGATTTATTGAGATTGCCAGTCACGTAATGGGAGGATTAAGATTTGTATTTTTTCGGACGTTGCATCGATAGAGATGTTGGGAAGGTAATGGTTTTATTGTTCCTGAAGAGATAGTGTATAAGTTTGTTTTTCGCTGGCCTTTTCTGGCGTTTTTCTTCGTAGTATAATAATTATTTTAATCTTTTATATGTATTGCCGCAAAATGGTAAAATTTCGCTGATATTTGCTTTCTTTACTGCTACCCCAAAACATTTCTAAAAAGTTTACCGTTACCTTAAGAATATAATTTTTCATTCATAATTTTTTTCGTATATTTAAGCCCTGCTTTTCTTGTATTATTATTTTAGTAATCATGAAATTTAGATGTTCAGGCGTTACTTTGTGGAAAGCCGGTTTTATCTTTATTACTTTGGTAATCATGTTTTATAGGATAATGTTAATTTAGTTCAGTGGGGTTGAACGCTTACATAAAACTGTTTAGAGTTTGTGCGTCAGTGCGTTCTCTTGAAGCTACTCCGAAAAAGGAAGCTGTTGCTGAGAAGGAAAATAATTTCAATCCCATAGAAATGGAAATATCTTCCACTGGACCGTTATAAGCGGCAGCCAAAGGCAAGTCTATAAATAGTAATGTTGAGTGGTAAAAATACTTAGCATCAGAAGCTCTAATTCAAGGCCATTCTCTGTTGTTAGCGTATAATTCCTTATAAGCAATTGCGAAGTCCGTTTTGATTTCCATCTCTTTTAAAATTTTCAGGTGACTTTTATTGCTTTCCTCAGTACTCAATTCAACCGCGCTGAATGCAAATGATTCTAAGTACTTGTTAGGCGAGCGTAGGTTCAATCATCCTAGTCGAATGAGAAAATATCGTTGCGTACTCCTTTTATATTGAGGCTCAAAGGATGTACAGCGTCGAGCGAGCAGTAATGGACCAGCTTTTCATCATTAAAGTCCTGCCTTTTCGTATTTATTATCTGTACCATATTTCTTTACCAACATAGGGAGAGAAACTGATTACCTAAGAGAAGTGATTTATGAATTGACGTGATGCCTCGTTTGTTATTTATCAATCGTATACTACGTAAATGTTTAGTTTCCTCCTGATTTTCTAATATTTTTAAGTATTTATAAAATATTTCTTGAGAACAATACATTTCGGTTCTTTATTTTTCAAAAATTTTCAGATCTCTTATTATTTTAGTTGCAGCCCTTTAATCAGTTTAGTGCTTCAATTAATATTTGAGTATCCAAAGTATTTCTTTTTCAGATTGAAGCGATTCAATTGATATTTGGTGGAATTAATTAAGCACAATTTGTTCCCTAAATAGTGGAAAAGCGTGCGTCAATTTTGCGTCATTTGCGTTTTGCATTACTTGTTTAACTTCGATTAACGCTTTTCACTGTCTTTGTACAGGCGAGTGAAACCGCTAAAGAGTTTATTCAACCGTTCATAACCTCGCAATTTCGGGATAATTCGTTTTTCTATTCGTACGATAATTTATATCGAATGATTGTCAGTTGCCCTTATCTTTTTCTCCGTTCATACGCTTCCTTGTTTAACTTTATTTTATCCAACTCTTTTATCACTTTCCTCACGGTCGTGTTATTCTCTTTCTTATCAATTTGCTTAGTTATATTCATATCCCTTTTAGTCAATTTCCTATGCGTTCCTTGTGTTCTCTCTTATTATCCTTCGTTTTACACGTGGTTCCTCTCTCGATAAATAAGAGGCCTATTTCGTGAGGCCTTTTACAAACATGGCCCTCCCGAAGCATGACCGACCGAAGCAGTCACGTGGACCTTTTTATTAGAGGTCGAGGAACTCTTGAGTTTATGCTCCAGGATGGACGACCGCATATTCACCCGGTATTTCACCCCTCCCCATTCTTTTCTCGTATTCAACCCTTAGTGCCTGTGACTCATAATTTTCCACTATCAATCCCTAGAGCCCCATTGGTTTTTAATGCCTTCGTCTTTTCATATAAACGTGGAGGGTTATCAAAATTCCCTTGGTTCAGAGTGTCGGTAGATACAGGCTTACGGTTTGGTTATATCGTTTTCGCTTTTAGTTTTGTATTTATTGGAAATTATTACATTCAACTATAGGTGAAACTTTCTAAAGGATATCTACAATAGATTGAAAAATGATAAGTTTATTTGAATGAAACGATTGAATGAGTAGTTTTAGTTAAGACGCATGAATTTAGTAAGTATAAAAAGTGGTGCGAGTTTCTTGGAAATAATTTCGCTAAAATACATCTCGGTTCTGATGAGAAAGGTCTGAATAATAGAGAACTTGCAAGGTCTATCAAAATAATAAAATAATCGGAGTAAATGAGTAATGTTGAGTAAGTAATACTGAACTGGGATGTTGAAATAGAAAAGACGTAAAGGAAGGTAAAATGTGGAATTTGAAAGAGGGATCCCTGCGAGGATAGGTAAAGATTGGCGAAAATTTGAAATAATTTAGCATGTGAGTTCAGTGTTAGTTGCCAATACCTCCCAAAGAAGCTGACAATAATCAATTTACGAAGATATTCCGTAGACGAAAAGACGTTCGCTAAATTTCTCGCTCGATGGCAAAAACCGTAGTCAAACAGCCGTTCGGAAAAGATATCCACGAATAACGATAATTACCCGACCACGAAAACCAATTTTTACGTTAACTTAGGAGGAAATATCAAGCAGGAGGTGTTACCTTCGAGAGGATATTTTCCAAACCTCCTAAAAGTCCTCATCAATAGCTCAAACATCTCATTTCATCTCATTAAACCGGAATCGAATTACGAGAGCCCGACCAATCGCGCTCGCGCACGAAAAATATCTTTTATATAGCTCGTTAATTATTTTACCCCTCCCCATTCCACTTTCAGTGAACACCGTTAACTCTTGTCGCGTGGCATCGTGTTATTGTCGTGCTATCTTTTCCCCTCCGATTCCCCCCTCCCCTGATCCCCCTCCTCTCCCCTCCCCCTCCCTCGCGCACGCGTGTGGAATGCGTGGAGGGGGAGAAGGGAAAGGAGTTACGTGTGGAGGCCAGTTTGTTGTGGGCACCCACTCCTCTCTCTGTGACCTCATCTTCTTCTGCAGACCCTTTCCATATCTCGTTTCTTTTTGACTCAGCTAGAAAGGGGCGAACACGGATGCACAACTGCTGAACGAAAATGTTTGCTCTCAGCGACGTCTCTGTCTAGACTCCCCGCTTCCTAGGCTGAAATAGAATTCGATCGTATGAGATTCGATTTTCAATTATGTATCTGTTTTTGACGCGCATGAATTTCTCAAAATTGAGTTTCTTAAGATTACATTCATCCTGGATTTCTCTGCTCATAAACGTACTTGTTATAATTTGCATCAATTCGTTTATACTTATGTTGTTCTCATCTTTTCTTTATCGCATATCATACAAACTACGAGTAAAAAAAGAAACCTTAATTTAAAACTTTACATCTTTTTATGTTATGTTAAAACAAATGCTGCAGAATTAGCAATTGAAAATGATATTTAAGTATCGCCGAAAACTGAGGAATTTCCAATGGAATGGAATTTTAAGCTAGTCCAATGAACCAGCAGAATAAGGAAGGGAATTAATCGTAAAAGGAAACACGGTAGAGAGGTTAAACAAGTAAATCTCTGTATCCATGAATAGCATTGCTAGCGTTGATATTTATTCTGATTTGTAAAGAGCGAAAAAATTAAATTTGATGAAAAATTAACTGGAATAAGTTCCGATCTACTCTATTTCGAGCTTAAAACTAGCTTGCATGCAAAACTCTTTCCATCAAAATGCCTGAACAATTGGATAATCTTTCGTCCAGGATTCTCATTTCCTTGATGCCCTCTCATCTCTTCACCCAGCATCATCTCTTTTGAGATTATCCTTCCATTTTATGGACGCTTCTTTTGATCTTCTTAGACGTTTATCTCCGAACATTTCATTTCGGAATACCGTCTTCTTCTTGCATTTAGCCTCTACTTCCCCTGAACGAAGTTAACATTTTAAGTCGCAATTTGTCTATAATTTTAATATTCATTCCTTCTCATACCCCCCACTTATTTCTATATTAAGTCTCTTTATTGTTATTTCCCCCCTCTTTTCTGCATCTTTTAATATTACTACTTTCATTTTAGATTATTTATCCTTCTCTTCCAAATTTGGCAAATTGAGTCTTTTAGACTTAGGAAACTATACCAGATAAAAAAAATGCATCCTCCAGAAAGAAACTTGCAGATGTAACCCGATAGCTACTTCTTCCCATATGTATAGTAAGCATTAGAATCGATAGTCTTAACATAAAACCAGAAAAATGATGTGCGATTTTCCTTACTAGCATAAAAATTTGCAAATCCGTGAAGTGAGTATTGATTATTTATGGTATCGTTTGTCACAAGAGGCTAGAAAGGTTTTTATCGAAAGAAGGGAAATTATTTCTATCTCTTAGTCTTTACGTCTTATTTTGTTTAATGACCACAATGTCATTTTTAGACAGCTTAATCTTTCTTAGGACCACCATCGTCTTGTACGGATTTGTCTCTCCCAAATATCCCACTTCCTCTTCGCTAGACCTTTATATGGTCCACTGTGTCTCGTTCTATCTTTGGTGCTCTCCAAAAAGAAAATAAAGCGAGCCTTTTCTTCTTGTTTTTTTTATTCTCCTCATTTCCTCCGGACTCGCGGCGTGGAATGGATTTTGTGAAGAGCGTAAAGGAGACTCGTAATCTGAAAACAAGGAGGAAAAAATTGCTTTCCTTTTTATGGTTCATTAACGTCCGCGTCTTAAGCGGTCGAGAGGAAAGGCCGATGTCTGCCGTCGCAGTTGTGGGTGGCGGAGGAATTCCTTTTTTTCATCTTCGGATAGGAGAGTGTTGCTTTCAATGCCGATTGAAATCTTTCGAGGCTGAAGTATCTCGCAGCTGAGTAAATACTGTTTTTTTTCCTTCTGTTGTGTCGATTAACGTTTTCGTCGCTCCCGTTATTTTATCTCTAATTAAATGTAGTTGAGTTCTCTTGGAATGCATTTGGTGGCCAAATGCAGTGAAAATTCGAATGGAAAGAGTTCTGTGAAGATCCTACGTAATTAGTTGTATCCTGCGCTATTACTGATTTTATTTTTAACTGGTACTATTTTCAATTTAAATTTTCTGATTATTTAATTCCTTATCGCATGTTTAGATTTATATTTTTAAGGCTTTACCTTTTCCAAAATTCCCACTGAAATTTATTGATTAGTAAGCCCCAATCGGTCTTGTAATTAGTGACAGAAAAATTCCAGTTAAACTCTAATTTGCAAATAATCTAGTAATTAAATATTCTCTCATTTTATATTTTTTCTGTACTATTCTCTTTCTATCTGTGGACGCGTAAGGTAATCAGCGAAACTGACGTTTCTGTAATTGCTAACTGACACTGCTAACGTTGCAAACATGTACACATTTCTCGTTTCATAATTTATAATGTGCAGGTTCTTTATTTATCTTTTCTTTATCTTCAGTTTTTTTCTCTTTATCCTTATTGCTAAAGGTTCGGTAAAAGGAGGTGGTCGTCCTTCGGCAGCAATTCAACCTCTTATATGGACTCCTCCGGCCTCTTGCATGTTTTATTTTTAAGTACTAACAAAACGCCATAACTCTCGCATCCATTTCCTACCTCACCTGCAGCCGATACCATCCTGACCTCTGCTCATCGATTTAACATTCTTCCCATAAACAGCATTCGACAGTTAATTCCTCCTTCTCTTTAGTGATAAGATATTTAAGTTCCCTTTGGTATAATTTACTAAAATAGTTAGTTATAACAAGCATATCCTAAACCTATAACCTATAGGCATGTGAACCGCAATAGGTATTCCACCCAATTTGGCTCTTTAAATTAAGGTATCCCCGTATATTAATATAATAATTTATTCTTAATTATTTTAGTAGATTATTGTTTCCTACAAATATGTATAAATTTGCTAATGCCTAAAGTCATCTTTAATAATTCACGTGCGAAATATTAGTGAGCTATTGAAAACTGAAGTAAAATAGAATCGAATATGGAGTCATTTGATTTGTTGATGGGATTTTTGCTATGCTACACCTAATTTCCGAATAGAAACAAGATTCTGAATTAGAAACTTTGTTATAGACGTCTTGGTAGATTGGTTAGTCGGTTTAAAACTTCCGCCATACCGCATCCTGACCTCCGGGTCATATTTTGATTCCTTGTACTGAAGTGACGAGAGAAATAACTAAATTGGTATGAATTCACTTCCGAAAGCTTTCTTCCTATGGGATCCGTTTCCGTTCGGCCTTCACAGGGTGCGAGTGAGAAGGGGAGTAGGTCTGGAGGCGTCGGCAAAAAATTTCCTCGATGTATTTTTTCTCCTCGAACCTCATGAGGTCCGTCCCACTTCCCTCCTTACCTTCGACGGATTATTTTATCCGAAAGGATGACTGGTCGCTTTAAATCGACAGGTCCATTTTGCTCCCGAGACCAAAAAAAGGAATAAAAATTCGTAGTGATCGTGACTTCGCCGTTTACCAGTCCCTGCGAGAACTTCTTTCTTGTTTATTTGTTTGTTTCCTCTCGGAGTGCCATTTTCGTGGGGGAGATGCGGTGGTTTGGCTTTTCTTTATGTCCACATTTCCCATCGGTGACATCACTCGGCGCCTCCAAAACGTTTCTCTCGTCTCTTTCGATGCGAAGAAAAATAGAAGCAAGTTCCGCGTTACGCCTGGAATCAGAGGAACGATTCTCATCTTTCTCCTTCCCCCCCCTCTCTGTTTCGCCGATGATTAAATCCTCTCTCTTTCCTACATTTCTTTTAATTACTTATCTCTAAAATGGTAAAGAATTCGGTATGTTATACGTTCGAAAAATTCAACGCAATCCTTGAGGTTGAATACCTTTTGATGGTCGTTAAATTATTTTATCGCAATCTGCATAAATTGAACTGCGAGAAATCCGTAGACGTAGGCAACTTTCTCGAACACTGGGAATTTGAATCTTTGACGGTTCCGGATGCCTCTTTTGAAGTACCTTAATGATATCTTACTATTGATTAAATTGTTATTCTTTAATTTCCATAAGTTGTTTTGAATTTTAAAGAGTATCTATATCGATTACATACATACATCTACTACTTCTGATATTCAGTTTCAAAACAACTCTTTTTATTCTGTTTTTTATCAACTTTTATCAATAAAAACTCCTGTAATTGTTTGCGGTAAATATTTGGATATAAGAAATAATGTATTTTTATTATTTCTTGTCTTACATATATTTGTGTTTTTATTGGAAACCAATTTTAGAAAATGGTAGTAAGATTTGTTTCCCGAGCGACTAGAATAAGTTCATCGTCCGAAAGAATTCATCTGACATTCTCCTTTCAAAAACTTTAACTTTTCATGCGACCTCAGCCCCTTCCTTTCTCGTGTATTTTTTATTTCATTTTTTTAATAATTTATTTTTAGGGTTGCATCATTACATTGAAAAAGATAAGAGGCAACCCTCGAACATATCTCATTTTCCTCATCACCTTCATACAGTCGATAAGAAGGCGACGAGAGATGAAAGAGATTCGGCAACTGCGCTCCGGCTTCGACCAATAAGAAATCGATATGTACGTCGGTTCGTGGGTCATGCGACCTAGGCGCGGGCATTGACGGCCTCCTCGTTGGGGAGACGGGACTTTCACTGCAGCTCCGTTGCCAGACCTCCTCCTCGTGTCGAGGGCGCCTTATCTCCGTATTGAGCGCGGACGGAGTTCACCACAGATCCTGGCGAATCACAATCCTTACTGTTTACCATAGCCATTAGAGAAATGTGTGTTTACGCTTTAAAAACATATATTATCATTATCATTAAGGTCTTTATTAAAGGCGATATTGAGACTGAAAAGTCTCTTCTTCCATCTAACCTTTAAATATAATCAGTAGCTACCAATAGCTCGACCGTACGCTAAATTCGTTGAATATTTAATATGAAGAGAACGAATTCAAAATCATACGTTCCTTTACTTTTGAATTTTTAGTACCCAAAACTTTCTGGAACTAATATTCAACGGTGGAACAGCTTAGTGTTCTGTAAAGGAACAGCAGATGCTAAGTTTAACTAGTAATAAACGCATTAAAGAGGAAAAATTTTGTAAACATAAAAAATCTGATGTACTGAAGTTGCTGAAATTTTCACTCGATCAAACTTTCCGTTACTTTTCATTGAATTTATCAGAATTTATTTCTCCTGAAAATTTAAAAAACTTAATTTTATGCTTTTCATACTTCTATCCAGTAAGAAGTTTCATTGACTTAATTGTCAGTGATAATTTTAATTTGCGTAAAAGAAAGAAACGCGATTTTCAGAATACTTAAATTTATTTCAAGATAAAATTGAAGATTTCATAGAATATTTATCCCTAAAAATCGCATAGAGGTAACATTTATTCATTATTTATACAGTAATAAAAACATTCAATCTGATAAATATTCTTAAAATGAAAATCCACCCCTGATGCCAAGCTTAATCGCATTATCTGCCCGATTGAAAGGCAAGTAGGAGAACACAACCGCAATTTCATCCTCAATCATATCACTTTTGCACCGTGGGAGTTGAACAGTGACATCCTGTCATCCTTGGTCGCATCGACTCGAAATGTGATTGGAGCGAAGGTCAAGCGCCTGCACAAAGCTTCCATTTTTCCAGCGCTTATCTAATTAAAACGTCGAAAACGCCTCTCCGACGTAACGTATTACGCGCACGCGGCGGGTGTGTGCTTTTCGCGACCCTCTTGTTCGGCACCCCTTGCATCCGCTTTCGTGCAGCCGCCCCATTCAGCTCAAGGGCAATTCCCTGCGTCCGCTGCAGCAGGGTTCATCCCATCGGACCCTCCCAGGGTTCGCTCACAGTTTCCAATGCCTTTTTATTCCGCTGCTTCCGGGCATTGCTTGCGGTGAACAGTTCCATCGTATTGTAATGAAAGCGAGTCACCCGGGGAAATCCACCCTTTTTTAATAATCACCCTCCTTGGTAATGATTTCGCTGGACGGTATCCTGTTCTTTCTATTCCCCGTTGTACTCGTAGACATCCACCGCCGGTCAATAAAGACACGAATTTGCTTCAGTCTAAAATTTCGAGAGTTTAACAACAGCTTGCTCCATTTGACCCTTCAAGTCATTGAACTCAAATGGTTTTGCTTAGATCCTCGCAATCTTGGAGAGCACCTTCTGAGGAATGGTGGTAATAGAGCGCGGTATTCGAGGAGGAATATTTCGTGCCTTCGGCATTACTGGGGAAACCGGGCTCAAAAGATATTCAGATTCACGACACGACCCAAGTTTTGCAGCAGTGGACTAATAAAGATTCCAATAATCCCAGGAGATATGGGAAGGCTTACCGCTAGTGCTCGTAATAATATCGAAATTTAGGCTTTTCGTTCTGCTTCAAAGTATTAATATCTTTCGGTCGGTATGACTAAGATCAATAAGAAGATTGCTCGAAATGAACTTGGTGAACGATTTACCAAAAGTTCCATCTTAAATGCTTAAAAAAGTTTTGATGGTGCTCCTTATTTTCAATAGCTTTTCGATTTATTTCTAGCTCCACGAATGAGCTCGTAATTATTTATAGATTGCAAATTTTCGGAATTACTATATAAAATATCTTAGGCTGCAAAGTGCAGTTGATCTCGAAAATTTCCTGACCTAAAACCGTCTTTTGTAGCATCCTTCCTGGATTCCTGAAGTTACTCCGAATTCAGGAATTTAATTTGGGTTTTCAATTAGCGTTATGTAAAATCGGTATTAGTTGTAAAATAGCATGAACTAAGTATGTTGTTTATTTTTCAATATCATGTGAATTCGGACCCTCGTGCGTTTCTTTGCATCTGCATCATGAATGCGTCCCATTTAAAATTACATTTGCTTTCATGGAGGAAGTGGAAATACTTTTGTTTGATTCAACGCCGTAATTCTTATTCCTTATTATCCTATTAATGGAGAAAATTTTAATGAATGATTCATCTGTTTGATATGTGGTAGCGGAAAGATTATGATTGATGTTTTTCTCACGTTGCTATTAAAAATATGTCTCTATGAATCGGATTCTGTTCCAAAATTTTAAAGAAAAATTTTAATAAAAATGAAATAAATTTTCACAAATCAACCTTAGAATTAATAAACCTCTAGTGCTTGCAATTAAATTGTAAAAACGCCGACTTCGGGCACAAATAGTCCTGATCTAATGTTCGAAGTCTTAACTGTATTATCCGCTGTCGACCTTGTCGTTTCATTTGTGTAGTGTGGGGAGGTTTATCCGTCAGTGGAAAAGTGTGGAAGATGCTTTGTTTGTGCAATGTTATGTTTGCCGACCAAATTCGCATCTCCCAGCAAATTTCATAGTGAATTGAACCTTTCAGGTACTCGCATTCAATGCAATTGTTCGTAAATGGCGAAGAATTCCTTCCAAGCGTCCACCAACTCACTGCATTATTTGATCTGCCAATTACGCTGAAAAGAGCTAAAATCGTTGGAAATCGGAGATTCTCTAACCTCTTAAACGAATAAGCGGGTGTACTAAATTTTATTCCTCGTAGTTTGAGCACTCAATTACATTGGCACTCATTGGAACATCTTCGTCGGAAAGCAAACCTTAATAGCGTATGCTAACATTTCCAATTTGTAACTGGTTTCACAACTCGAAGCTTTGACGCAAAGAATGACTAGCATAGATTTTCCTATCACAGATTCCTCTCAACCTTCTTGATTCTGTATTCATTCCGAACTAGCACTTTAGGGGTGAGAAAAATTCTTTCTAATTGATACCATTTCGAAGGCAATGGAGGTTCTAAAGATACCAAATGCTTCGACTATGACAATTATGACTTCTTATCTTGTACCATAATTTTCAAATATTTTCTTGTGTATATTTTGATTCCCCGTTAATTGACTTTCTTTTATACTTACACGACTTAATAACAACTACCAAAATATATCTACGAGTATATCTCTCCGTAAATCTTTTAATGCTTACTGTGTTATTGCTAATGCTTGTGAGATCTTTCCGATCGGTTTATGGATTCTTTGGTGCGTAAGAGAAAATTGTAGTACAGCTTTTAAACTATCCTATCCGTAATTCCAATTTAGGCACAAAAATTTCCGGTACTATAAAATAAGAAAACTTAGCGGATCTCAGCTAAAAAGTGATTCCTTCAGAAATGAGGTACATGAGGTAGGTGAAACGGCCTATCTCAAAAATCTATTTTTGTCCTTTAATTTTTCTTGAAATAAATCATCTGTTCTAAAATCGCTCAATTGAAATCGGTCCCGGGCAAAAAACTATCAAGATGCAATTATTTAGTGTCGTTGTTTAAATTTTTATCCCGTCAAGAGATTTCAGGAGAGTTTAATTTTAGTCCCCATTATTTTTGTTTTAAAGTGGTGAGAGCGATGTCCCCTTTCTATCTCTCCCTGGAGTAAAGGGAGATGTTTAAATAAAACTCTCATCCAGTTTTAAGGACGACGTCTGCTTGACCCTTCTCCTTTAGGTTTTGCCATCACAGCATTTCAAGAGACCTTTGTTTCCGGATACAACGCTCGCTCTGCCCTCTACCTCCTCCCCTTTCTCTTCCTTTCACACCGTTTCCTTTATCTATCCTTTCTTCGTATTATGAAACCTTTTCTGCACAATATGTAACAGAGAATAGCGGTTATTTTAGTGATTGTTTGTGTATTCTAACCTTCCATCAATTTATCCAAGCAATAGTGTATGCTCAAATTGACTTTATTTATTATCGACCATCGAAATTGATTACAATCATTGGGCCACGAGCATCTTGCAAGTTACTTTTATTAATTTGCAATAACTACTCATATTTCCGTAGGGTATAAGCCTCCGAATTATTCTTTTCTTTCGGTTACGATAAAAGAAAATAATTGAGCTCCCCTGTTATGTATCCAACCAAATATATAGATCCTTACAGACTATTTCTTTGGATCATTAAGTGCTGCTACATTGTTTATTTTTAACATTTTTAAGTGCATCGTCCTTACGTCAAGGTACAGCTTGAATAAAGATAGATATGTTAACTTAGCCTAAAATTTTAGAATCTGCAAAGGACGTATTAAGAATCATTTTCTGGAGTTTATCACTTCTTTCACTATCTGAAGACGCGTAGAAGAACATCGGTCTCTAGTATACGATCTTTCTAATTATATAACTTATATGCTATAACTGAAATATCTTACTTGAGGCCCAAATGGCTCTGTGACGCCTGCATAGTTACGAAAAATTAAACGAAAACAGTATTTGGAGGACATTTAAAAGCTGTTTATTTTCGGATGCGGGTGTTTTTACCGCTGGTGGACCACGTACGTAAAATCTTATGCGGGTCAGATGACCCGAAGGATACTTTGGTGCGGGCACCTCCTTCTTATGTCTTTCGTTAACGTCTTTCCAGCGACTGTCCTTTGTTTTTAACGGATGAATCATTCAAGACGACACCGGTGTGCGCCTATCCTCACATCTTAAATCTACTTCCCCTACTGTGGTCGTGTACAGAAAAGTAAGAGTTATAATGAATTCGTTTCATTTCGAACATATCGAGGGAAATAACTCAACTTGGTCCCAACGATAGCATAACTTAGTTTATGGTTGAAAATATAGGAGGACTTGCTCCAAAAACTCCCAAGATCCAATCTTTAACTCGATCTTACACTTTTACAAACCAGTTCAACAGTTCATTTCTCTTTCATTTTTCGTATTTATTTTTCTCAAATTATTATTAGTATCCTAACTGGTAAATACCAAAGATTATTCATATTTGGTTCTCATTATGTGTGTGTATGTATGTGCTGAATTCGTCGAAGGATATCTATCGTCCGAGCGATTTTTTCACATCGCGTCCCCCCTCCTTGTTATCCAATTCACAAACGTTTGTTTGGCATCGTCCTCCTTGCTGTTACCACAACGGATTGGTTTCCACGAGGAAGACTGTGCTAATTAAAACGAGATCCCAATTCCCTTCACCAATTACCGATTTTGATGGATTCAAAATATTGAAATTTGCGTTTTGATGGGCGATCGCACATTCGCCAAGGAATCGAAAGTTATTTTCCCCTCGACGGTCACTATATCCTCGTCTGAATAAAATAGTTGTACTATATCGGTAGAATCAAGTATTATCTAAACTCTTATGACACTTAAAAGTATTACCAGTTAGTAATGCTTGGGATTTCTTCATTTTGTCGGTAGTTTATTAGTAATATGATCACAATTCGAGAATTTTACTAATTGTGCTTTATTTAACCAAAAATTAGAAAGTTTTCTGCTCGATTTTAGTAAACCATCGTCATCATCGATTTTTTTATTTTCTTCTTTTTCATATCAGTGAAACGTACCATGTTAAACGAATTTACCTATCGGAAAGTATTCTTCAAAATTATTGTGTTTGCTAATTGGCAGAGACAAGGGTTCTTACATGCACATTAACTTCATTCAAGCAAATCGAAGGACCGTAATACAGCTGTTTTATTTAAATAGATTTTAAACGGTATATAGTGGATGCATAGTAAATATTATTAAAAATTTGATAAACATAGTAATTCCATGGTTTATATTTAGTTGTTTCAGCGTATGATTTTCAGTTTTTATATAAACTTACGTAACTGCTTTCATGTTAAAAAGATATTTTTAAATTTTGCGCTACATTTCATTAAAATACACGTGGGATTACACGAAAGAGTGCAAATATTATTTGTGGAATTAATAATTCATTTACTGTATTTTCAGAGATCCTCTCCTATACCGTGAATTAAATGTGATAGATAGCCTTCTTATGACCCACTTCATTTCCTAATTTAAATCTCTTTTGGTGGCTGTAAAGAGAGGATATTTATATTTGCTGCCGAGTTAATTATTCTAAATGTAAAGTATGCAAGCTCATCACAATTAACGAGAAAACGGTAAAGAGCCGGTCATGATCGATGCTACGCACGTATAATCATCCGGGAAACGTTTGATTAATTAGATGATCGTTGGATTTACGAAGCAACGGTGCCGGGTATTGATTTCTGTCCCGTTTATCCACCTGGCCCCCGTGTTTGCCCAAGCGGTTGGATTATGCCTCCGTAAACAAAGGGAATGATATTCAATTTAGCGATAGCAAAATGACGCCTCGAGAGCATCTTAGCCATCCTCTCGATCGATGGAACTCTTCTTTCTCTCTCTAAAACTCATATCGAAATGGTCTTTGGATCGATGCGTCGGGAGGAGCTTAGTACCGCTACCTGCCTTAAGACCCGCTCTTTCCCTAAGACCCGCTCCTTCTCTAAGACCCGCTCTTTCCCTAAGACCGCTTCTTCCTTCTGCAAGGGATGCTGGCGGCCTCACAAGGATTTACCGCAGCCCTTCCAAATCGGAGGAAGTGTCCCATTGTTATGGCGCCCTTCCGTTAGCCAAGACGTGATGTCCCTTTCGATACTCCGCCGTCCACTGTCCCTCCAGCAATTGTCCGTCTCTCTGTCCTTTGTGCGACCTTTTCTACGTGAGTGTCTCCTCCCAAATTATACTTGGTCCTTTCATCGCCTTCTATGCCGTTCTCTTGTTTCATCCCTTCTTAGCTCGGGGCTAATGTAACTGCCGCTGCAGGCCCTTGCTTTGTCGTGGTAGTTCTCGGCTTAACTATCCTCTGCACCACGGTATATATTTAACGTGGGCCATGAACGATTTTTAGTTTCCATTTGCTTTAATGAAGTCCTCCATTATTTATAATGGAACGAGGGAATTTGCGGTTTCAGGCCTAGCAAAGTGATTCTGAAATGAAATTCAGCTATACTTACGAAAATTATCCCGTGAAAACATTTTTTCTTTTCGCCTCTTTGTGTCAGCTTCAGATCGCTCTGTGTTTTTGTAGTACGTTTTCTCAGTTTACCGATTGTTCTCATTTCATCTGATATTCACAAAGTTATAAATACTACATTAGGTAAAAAAATAGTGTCCAGTCTGGTAAAACCTTTGTAAACTTTAATCACAACAATGCTGTGAATAGAAAATCTATTATTTATGTTTTGAAATATTCAAAAAAATCTATATTGAGAAAAAATCAATATTAATATTTATCATCTGTACTCATGGATACTCATTATTGATACTCCTGAATTTTTCACCCGTAAACATACTGAAGTTGTTCAGTGCGTGTTTTAATAGTAGTTAAAAATAGGCAAATTTTCATCAGGCATTGGGTAGTATGCATTTTATTTTTAAAATTTCAGGTAAGCTTTTAACCTTGTGTCTAACTTCTCTTTACAAGTAGTTGAACGTTATTTCATGTATGCTTCCTAAGAAGAATGTATAAATTCACACTCTCTCCCCGAAATAGAGGGTAAGATAAGGTGAAGATTCAATTGAAGGAGGGTCTATCCATTTTTTACGATGTGAGTGCGCGCACCGCGGCGGAAATGCGAGTCGAGTGGTGAGTCCCCGGTGTCCGATTCCATTGCTCGAGAAGCATGGAGGATATTCAGAAGGAAACCTTTGCAAAAGAGATCTCCTATTCCTCCCACCTCTCTCCCCCGCCACTTACGGTCTTCTTCCCTCGACAAAACCTCCGTTGGCTCGCGATGTTGCCTCAGGGAGCAGATGGCTCACCCTGCTGCTCCCACAAGAATTGTGCTTTCATCTATGATTCAGATCTCAAATAATGTAAGAAAGGAAATTAATGGATTTTGTACCACATTTGGGCCTCACGAAAGCCCTATAAATTCGTTAGTATATCCGTGACATTAATAGTTATCGTCTGAATATTTAAAATTGAAGGAATTTGCATGTCTTAATGCCTTGACGAAATAGAGCATTAGCATTAATGGGGAGTATGAGTTTTTTGTTGTATTTTAGGCCGAAAAGGAAGTCATACCTTTGATTTATCGTTGTTTCCTCAACTATGATATTGAACCTTAAAAATTGTACATTATTACATTTTGATAATTTAAGGATATTTTAAAATTGTAAAATATTGATAAAACAGTTGCAGTCTACTACGATCTACTTAAGTATTTCATCAAAACCGGTACCATCTCGCACAACTTTTTTTTTCTCGTAGGTGACGCAATTTGGGTCAATTTGAAAAGAGGAAGATAGGAAAATGATGGATTTGGCTAGAATTTTCTTTCCAATACAGTCTCAAGCGATCCATCTCCGTACAGGTTGGACACATATAGTTGTAGAATCCCAGTGCGATCTCCATATCTACTGGATCCCCTCCACGATCTCCCCTTACGCTAAGCCACTTACAGTTCGTTCACCGTTAAGGTACTGCCTCCGCTCTTTGCCTCAACCGTTATCAAACAACGAGTGTACGGAGGATAAGAAAATGCGAAACAAAGTGGTAGGAAAATAAACACCTCCGCGGAGATTTATCTAAATATATATGTTTACTATGTTTGCATACTCCACATCCGAGGGAATACTTGGGCTGAGATTTATCATTTGCAGTAGTGAGGTGGAATGCGTCGATTTGAGTGCCTTTGGAAGTGTCGTTTCGTTTCGTTAGTGCGTCTGTTTGAACCATTTGTCCTTTCCCATTTGTTTTTGCGATTGCAATTGCAGTGAATTTGCGTTTTCGGGTCCGTCAGAACTACTTGAACAATTTGCATATCCTAAGGTTACCGCTGATGGCTGTAACTGCAGATAGAGTAAGGTCCTAAGGTATCCTAAGAGGCAGAGTCACCTTTGTAGCCTTGAAGATGCTGTTCTCTGGCAGCGAAAGGTACATTGGTTTGTCCTTAACTTTGATGGTGTTTAGGAGTTTATTGTGTCTCAATCTACTGTACAATTATCGTTGAACCAATAACTTTGATTCCTAGAAATCATGCGAACCTCGGCAAATATTTGTGATGAACTTTCGATGTACTAATTCCTTTCTCCTCTCAGTGTATTTCAGTCTCGTAGTTCTAATTCGTCTGTCGGATTTTTCGTCCGCTTTAATCCTTAAGATAGAGAAGATTTCTTTTTATGTCTGTCCTTGAATCCAATGAAGATGTATTGCATCTCTGATATTTCATGAGGAGATACTGATGTCCCCTTTTTGTACCCTTGCATTCATGCAAACTTGCATGTAAGATCAAGGTCGTTTCAGTAGAATTATCCGAAAAGTGGAACTTCTTTTGGATTAAGGCTCGACTAATATATAATGTAAGAATGGCATGGGCAAAGGCTGTATTTTTCTTAGTTTTCAATGGTAATCAGATAACTGTAAAGGACATTTCGGTTGTAAATAAACAATGATGGGCCCATATCATATATTATCGCAATTGAACTTAATTTTTGGCGCGACCGATCGATTGCCTTCGAAATTAAGGGGAACGCTTTCTTACGGTGATTTCACTGTTTACTCCATTCGAATTCCAATTTCCGAAGCATCTCAGGAGTGAAAGGCGTTCCACCTATGCCTTGGCCTTTGAACGCATCCTTACCTGGGCCCTTGTCCACCCACACTCTGCCTACATTCCTCCCGCTGCCGAAAACGGCTCTCCCAGATTTTATTCCGCCTCTTTCTATTATTCTCCTCTTTTCAACGAAAACTGCGTTTCTTTCGAAGTCCCTTTTCTTATCTGCTGCTCCCATCTCTCCCTTCTTGCCTTAACAGGGATCCTCTCTTCCCTAATGCTCACTTCAGATGTCCATTGGGAGAGATTCTCAATACGGCATCTCCTTTCTCTCCTTGGGGTACTGTTTTGGACCGATGCCAAAGTGAAACGGGAGGCCAAGTCCCTCTCCTTTCGTAAAAATGAATGGGGAATTCTTTTGGAAGGATTTCCTCCGATGCAAAATTCACATCGGGTGTTTAATTTCGGGATTTGCTTTCTTCTCGTGTTACTATTTTAGAGGAGGTGTTTGTAAAGGAAGGAAATGCAGACAGTAGATGATAACTGGTTCATCAATGCCGACTACCCGTAAGAAAATTATTTCGAATACTGTGAAGTCCGCTAGAACATCCGCGGTACCGATTCATTTTTTCCCATGTGCTGCAGAATTCGTGATATTCGAGAAAGTTTGCGCTTTATCATGATGCGGAATTGTACTTATTAAACACTATAGAAGAATCGTTTTGCATATGATTGTGGCTTTAACCATTGGCAAGCCAATTTCGATATTATATTTTCCCCCTTTTGGTTTTACTACGCCCGACATGGTTTACAAGGAAAGGGTTTTAGCGAAGTGGGTCGCAACTGTAAAATAGCAGGTAGACGTTTAATTATTTATACTAGGGTAGATCCATTGACTCCGAAAGGTCGTCGTTTCATCTAGAAATATCTTCGCTTTCTCCAACAACGCGTAAAAGTTAAGTTTTAAGGGAGATTTCAACGATAATAGTTTTCGTCTTTCAGACCTGCTTCCTGACACGGCCGATAAAAACGATAAGAGATTTCATAAATTCTGCCGTCCCTCCTCGTAGTATAATTTAATTTACCGTCCCGTCATCGGGTCGCTTTGACTCTGGAGAAACCGGGTTCGTTCGAGGGGATATTAAACCCCGTTTTCACGACCACAATTGGCGAAGATCGCCTAAAAAAAAGACTACGTGAGCGGGAAAAGACTACCTTACCCTCCACCTTAACAGTCTTAAAACTTTAAAAGGTGGTATACCGTACCTAGCCTTTCCAAAGGTTTGTTTTTCGTAATATTTTTCCCGTATCACCCTTTTACACGCATCGGCCCTCGTCTTCTTCAGCACTCCCTTCCTTTTTCGGTTGCGAAGAGGATGGCCGTCGACTTGGCCTTCTGCCATGTCCAGGAGGTAACCATCCAGTGTCGGTCCATTCGCTCTCTATAAACCCACATCTCCTCCTCCCTATCTCGCCTCCCCCCGTCCTCTGATAAATGCGGAACCACATCGCTGCAGTCCATCTCCGGAACGGTCGTTCCTCTTGCTCTTGGTGCGTAGGGCGAACAAGGAGACTGCGTACAAGGACAAAACGGATTGAAGGATCTGCGGGCGTTGGATGGCATATTTGCCAAGCAGAGAGGCAGGTGTCGTGATCGATAGAGCGAGATTATTCCTAGAAATGACTGAATAGTAACTTTATCCCATGTTTATTATATCTACATTTAACAGTGGTTGGGTTTTGCCTGAGTACTCGACGACAAGTGTAGTCTCTCACTTGTCTGTATTCACTATCAAAATGTAAGTATTAATAAGATTTCGGTGGAGCTCAGAAAAGCAAGAGGTTTATTCAAGAGTCACTCTCTATTTCAGAAATATCATGTTATTTTACTGTATTTTAGGATTAGGTTACCATTATTTCTGTTAGCTTCCAATCATATCATTTTAATATCATAGTTATGTTTATGTTGCAATACCTTTCAGAGTTGCGGTGTTGAATAGATTTAACCAAGAAGTATTCAATTGAAATGATACTTTAGTAGACTGCGTGTTTGCAGAAGACTGTCAGAAATTCGTGCTGCAAGCAAATCAGTCATACTTTGATTAAGGTAATCGATATACAGATATTGACATATTCATCTTTACACTGGTAGGACAGGACATGATTAGAGGACATCATCTGTTGAAGTGATGAAATGGCAATAATTAATTATCCCATGATACATTTAGGTAGATTATTAGACTTACTTTTATCCAAAACATAATTTATATAAATTTTAAGTTAATCGATCCGGATCAAATCCCTGCTGCTCAAAATCTCTTCCTTCAAAATTTCTTACCGCGGCGGTAGTCTAAGGGGCATCTTAAGCTGATTGAGGTAATATTCATATTAGATTGCTTTTGATGGGGACGAAATTAGCCCCATTTTCAGTCGGATCATGCACAGCAAGAGAGCTACGTGCTTCCCTTTAAGAGAGCTAGTCGTGCTTTACAAAGCAACGTTACGCGTGCGTAGACGACAAAACCCAGTGTTGATGAGTGTGCGTTCTTCAGGCGAAAGGAATTATCTCGACGTTCCATGAATATGTGCGTGCGGTTTGCATGCACAAAGTCCTAGAGAGAGACAGTTACAACGGAGAAGGAAATATAGCGGTCTTAATTGAATTTTCGGTGTCTACTATTGAAATCGATTTTGATTATTCAGTCAGGTACCTCTTCTATTATAATATTATAACCTTAGGTTTATCGTTATTAATGAATTTAACGGCCTTCCGTCATTCTAACTAATGTGCTGCACAACCTGAAATATTGCTATTTGAAAATTAACTATATTTGGACGTATTTCATGAAGCAGTGTCAAAGACGACGAATTATAAGGATGTTGATATCCTTGCACAATCTTCGTAAAAGTCGTACCAAAAACTGAGCTTTAAACTTGTCAATTTTTCCAGTTCGTGCTACATTATCTTGTTTAAGATGTCAAATCTTACGTTTCCTCTAATGTTCCTTAAAATATGCCCTATTAAATATGAAAAGTTGTTGGTGGAGCCCAGTTTCATTGTTTTGTAGAGGGCAAACACCTCTCGTGCTAGCGCATCCCACCTCTTCACCTTCAAGTATAACATTTTCCTACGCTTTCATCGCGCGCATGAACACGAAACTAGCTGCAAGCAACACTGCCGTCTAGTTTTTCCACGCCGACCCCTCAAAATTCGCATCTCTCGTGAAAAATGCAACGACTTCCCTTCCACGACTTCCGCCACCCCTTGCCGCTGCATCGCCAGAGAGGAAAACTTTAAGGAGGAAAGAATCGATCGATATTAATGGTTTCCGATGATAAAAAAATGCGAGAAAGGCGCAAAGTTTGGCGTAAGGCTGCGTAGGAAGGTATATGAAAGAGTTCCTGCGATTGCTTGTGACAGCATACTAAATTCATTTCATTTACTATGTAAGGCTGTTTATTTATGAGCACTATGTTTCGAACCACATATTATTGATAGCATTACCTCATAACCGTAATATCTAACTCTATAAGCAAGCATTTTAACATTCTGGTTTTGATTATTGTCAGAGAACAGTGCATAAGTCGCAGAAGTCAATGTTGTCATTTCAAATAGAACATCCTCTGTAGTCTCATTTAGTTTAATAACCAAAAAAATTAGCTTCTCATCACCGCTCTATCTGAACAAAAAGCTCGACATTTTTTATATATTTTCCGACGTCCATGCGCCTTTCCGAATTTAAAACGTATACGCCTCATTAATTGGTGCACCCTGAGGCAGTTTCTTAACTAGCTCCATGTCTGAATCTGTTCCTGGGTCCGAGGGAATCTGTAAAAAAATGTTTTAGGGTTTCTGTGCCCCTAATATCTCTGTCGTCATTCCGATACTATTTCATTTGCGGTTTTCCTCCTCTTCAACCACTGCGAGATGACGGCGATAATTTTGCACCTCTCACTTCATTCCCGTTGGATCTCTGACCTCCATATGTCCTTCTCCACTACTCTCATCTCTTTACTGAAAAACAGAGCCTTTTTTCGCTGCGTGTCCCCGCCATTTCTCCTGCTATCTCTTCCTTCGCTATTTGTATTTTCGTTGCTCGCTTTTTCTCCTAAAATATGTTTCCCTCCGTCATTTTATTATTTTCGCATTTTTACCGTATCTCTCTCTTGTTGACGCTTGGTTTTTATTCTATTTTCATTCGCTCCGTTTGGGTGCTGATATTCCTTTACACGACCGTATTATTCCAACGCTTTCTGAGTTTCTTTTCCGAAAACCCCGCGTGTTCATCAGTTTCTATTTCCGACTTCCTTTGTTCCGAATCTTTTGTTGCCTTATCAACATCCTTTCATCTTTTGGCACAATTCTCGCGCACTGGCTCGCTCTATTCCAGCTTTTTTTTGGTTCCCTCGGTTATTTCGGCTTGCTGTGCATCCGGATAACCGTCAACGATGGCCAGATCTGTTTAAGTTACTGCAAATTGGATTTCTGACTTCTTCCGACCGTTATGTATGTACATAGATTTCGGGTGCCAACATAAAATGCCAAGTTTCGTTTCGCCCGAGAGAAATTCACGAGTACCTGTTTCTCCGCAGCTCAAGTATTCCGTTTATCGTCATTTATTTCTTCGCAAAAGCTTCCGTCATCCGCGAAGGGGAAGCTGCCGTGATATTTTCTTCACCCTGCAGAAAAAAGGATGCGACCTTTTGATGGAAGTATGCGACGTTAGATGAGTGTTACCTGACTCCGATGGACATAGTCGGCATTTTTCATCTGCCAAATCGTAATTTTTTTCGTGAATTTTTAAGGAGGGGAAATTTTACCATCAATCATGGTAGCCTCATTTTCAAATGAAGCTGTACGTACTTATTGTTCAAACCGTTAAAGTGGTTAAACTTTTAAGAATTCTTTTTTTTAACTGTTGTTAGCAACCTTCATCCTTTTTGGCAAAATAACTTATTCGATCATTAGCTTTTAAACGTAACGGTTCAGCGTACGAGTCTGGTTCGAGACATTTTTTATCAGGACGGATAGCATCATAAAATTCAACGTTTTGCAAACTATTTTCCTTTGTATAGTTAATTTTTCGTAAATATTTGTGATAGCCAATGTAAGCTTGGTATGAATTTTAATGTCCCGCCAAGGCGAAAATACTTTTTAAATTTTCACCCTGCGTTTTAATATTGTTACCACTTATTTAACGTATCGCTACCATCTACTCCAGTGATTTATGAATCTTCTAATTTAAAATAAGGTACTCACGTGACATTTAGGAAGCATGAAATTTTCCCTCAAAGTTAAGGCTTAAGAAACACTTTTGTATAGTTTTCTCCGTCAATAATTTATAAATTTTCCTTCCTTATCCGAAAAGAATAATACTTGAAGTAAATCTTCTAGAATAATTGAATGTCGTCCATTAGCGCAAAAGCTTTTGCTTAGGGTTAAATATCCAGTAGGTTACATTTTTGCTACCCCAATGATGTTTTCTTTCTTTTAGTTATCCTGAGTTTCATAAAACTTTCCACAAATTATACTTGTCAAAATCCTTGTTCACTGTGCTCCTTGCTAAATTCGTCAGCAAAAGTTGGGCTTCTTGGAATGGTTTCTAGAATGAGATACTTCCACGTTCCTTTACTGCCCGCAAGAGATGGACTATTTCCGCTTGCGCCGCTGCATACTCCCACACGCGCTGTTTTCCTCCACTTTTGCTCTCCTTCGCCACACTCGGTGACGACGAGAGCAAGAATTTCGGGAAGTTCCGGCTGCGCCTTCCGATAATAATGGCATCGAATACCCCTCGGTGACTGTACTTCGCGGTTTGAATTCTAATCTTCTCTCCCCCAATCGCGAGGTTCGATCGTCATCTGTTATTCTAGTCTATTCCATCTCCGATGGGGGCTTAAGGTTTCCGAAAACTGTTTTAAACGATCTGCGAACTTAGTTACGAAAGTTCGCAGAGTTCGAAGATATTGATTGTTTTTTTTATTCTTTTATTTGCGATTTTTGCTCTAATCCGTCCAACTAAAGCGAGGGGCATGTTTCACTATTTTACATGTTATTTTCAGTCAGAAAATACTTGCGTGTCAAACCCTTCTCGTGAAAATTACATTTGGAAATATATGTGAGGACTGGATGATCGTATGAACAATCATAATATAAATTCATGTTTTACTTTATCTTTGTCTTTGTAAATGTATAGTAATTTATCTAACTAATTTATCTAAAAACGAAAATTCGAAAACTCTGTTCGATAAAATGTGTTCCTTCATAATTCTTGCTCTTTTTTTCTTATCCTTCTAATTTTGCGTTTTCTATTTTCAGGTAAGCACTCCCGTTCCCTTTCTGATATTCACGCAAGAAGGAGATGTCATTTGGTATCGTTGAAACGTTTTTTCTCTCATTTATAATCTTTGTTATTATCAAAATATATAAATTAATTTACGTCTTTCATCTTTGAAAGTGGTTTACATCGATTCCAAATTTCTCAGCGTGTATGTTTTGAAACTTCATCTAAAATCATGTGACCTTATTGTTTGTTTCATCGGCATATCTTTACTTTATAAGAAAAGGCAAAATAGTTTCTCTACTTTTCTGCTCTTTTTCTCAGTTTGAAAAGTGAATTAAGAACTTCTTTCGTGGAAGGAAGTTAGGTATTTTGAAGTTTTAGAGATTTAATGTGATGTGGTACTGTAAAAGATACATAGTATATTTGGGTAATTATCTTTTCATCCTCCAACCTGAATGCCTATTTTAATTGCATTTCCAGGATCTCCGACCTTTTTTTCCTCGTATAAGCAATTCTATCATTTTCCTCTCAATTTTTTGTTTATTTAAATGCGATCTTTTCTCTTCTGTCCAGATTCCTCCGTTTGAACTTGACCTCGCATAATTTCCTCCCCCAACCTCCCAACTTCCAAAAATCCGGTTCTTCTTCTTTGTGGGGACATCTTTATTGGACCCACGTTCTCCTTACCCCTTTCACAATCACAAACACGAAATATTGTAAGTTTCATTAATGGAACATTCGCCATAAATGTATTTCCCCCATTTAGCTGTGGATCCTACCTTTTATTGTTAATCCTCAATGACGTTAATTTATGTCTTACCTTTTACGGTATTCCCTCAATTTAACGGAAAACGTCTGTTTAAAAGGAAAGAACAGCCCAAACTATTGCGAGGATCAATTTCTCGTCCGTAGAAACTGCAAGGCTGTGTTTAATGTTTTCTATCTCCCTTGCTTTGATCTAAAACTCTTAATTTTGAATAAGTTGAATATACTTAGAGTATTTGTAAGTTTATTCAAGACGCAACAACTCACTTAACCTAAGAAAAAATAATGATTAATCCAATCTAACCGAGTATGGCTAAAATAGGTGAAGCTAAGCTGACATTCTCTTGTAACCTTTTCAAAGCGAATGCCTACTCTTCTTAATTGTATTATCTGCATGTATCTGTTATATACAGTAGAATCCTCATTTATAATATTAGCGATTAAGTAGCAAAAATTCAATCCTTATATAAAAATTTCTAAATATTAAGCACACTGATCTAAGGATGCAGTGAATACAAGGTTCTCACGAAAATATACAACCGTTTTAATGCTCTTTCGGACATTTAAGGTATTGGATAACCTGGCGTACTGTTTTCGATGAACGCTTATGTTATAAATCTCTTTGAAGAGGGTCGTAAATTAAATGATGACGAAAAATTCCCTGCGGGCCCCTCCTGCTTCGGTAGTTTCATAATTTCGTAATTCTCTGATCTTCGCAAACCTCTGCGGGAATAATAGCTGAGCCTCGTAATAGAGGTTCTAAACCGCGATTTTGGCTTCTCCACAGCTACCGTGGGAGTATGAGATATATATGTGCATGGAAAGGGATCTTGTTGGCAAGTTATCCAGAGATGAGGGATGGAACGGAAACTGAAAGAGTGGAGAATAAGTCGGGCGGAAGGGAAGTAGTTTTATGGACTTGATAGAGATAAAAGAAAAGAAAATGATTAATAAAAAGATCGCCGGTTCACGCTCCAGTGTGGTCGTCGGCCATTTACCACTATTATATGTTAATTCGTGAGGATGGCCTTGCGATTGAGGTTATTGCGTCGTAAAAAGGGATGAGGGTTTGGCATGTCACGGAAATAGCGGGATTGGAGAACTTTTGACCATATATATGTCTGTGTGTATTTTTTCCGGACCTTAGTTTGATGTTATGGTCTCTGCATGCAGATAGAAGGAGGTAACGCTAGCAGTTTATTTCTGAGTGATGTTGGGATGAGTGCAAAAATTTTAAAAAATACCACACTTTAAAAAGTCCTAATTTTGTAATGAAATATTCACTTACAACCTTAATGTTTTGACCGTATACCATTTAATGTCGTCAATTCGTGTTGGAAATTGATACCAGTTGATACCTGACAAACATTTATTCCTCCTAATCCTACTCATTTTATAATCTTTCTATCTGTGTTAACTTTATTTCAAATTTTATAGTATAATTTCCTGTGGATTTAGTTGTTTCCGTTAGTGGAAGTAACTTAGCAGTGACTTCTTATATGATATTAATGAGAGTAGGAACACTGTTATTCTTAGGAGGTTTTTAGTCTCTGATCAATCCTTAACTGAATTTATTCACAGAAAATCTTTACTAATATCTCATATAATGTTGTGAGATATAAAGGGGCAAATCACCCGAGGCTTGATCTGTAAGAGAGATAAGACGGAAGTTTTTTTTATATTAGAAAGTGTGATTTTAACTCAACTATCGTAAGGGTGAATGAAGGAAGGCTTCAAATAGATAAAGAGAAATGAGGGAATAGGAGATACATAATTGATCTCTGAAATCGAATGAAAAATATAAGTATCTATTCGCTGAATGAATTTCGGTACTTCTTACAATACTGAATCTTCCTGTCGTTTGTATCGAAGCTCATTAAAAAAGTCGAACCGTCCACATTTCGCATCAGTGCCTCAATTCCAAAGAGCAATAAAGATTGAACTCATTTGGAAGGAGCCTTAAGGAGTAAATGTCCGTAATCCCAGTGGCGCGGATCTCCGGCGCATCCTCATCACTTGTTCATAAAGGCCTCTCCTCACCGCACTGCCCTCTCTCGGTTCATCAAAACTTTCTCGTGGGAAATTATCCTCATGTGACGTCATCAATGAGTAACCTAACTGGGTATGCGGTTAATTATGGAGGTTTGCCTTGTCTACTCCTTTTGTCCCACAATATATTTCTTCGCCCAAAGTGCTTGTTTGCTCATCTTCTCTTCCTTCGCATCGATCTCTGCCGGGGATTCCAATCTCCTCTGGATTCATCCATCCCACGCTATCCTTGACTGTTTACTTTTTAAAGAATGTCTAACCGTTATCGAGGGTATCGATTGGAATTCTTTTACGATTATATATTGTGAAATAAATTAATCATAGGTAAATTATCAATTTACCTATGATTCTCAAAAGAGTTATAAATAGCTATAAATATTTTCATAGAGATATAAATTTAGGATAAAAATATTTATAAACTTAAAAATAAATTACTCAATGAAAAAGAGACGTACGTTGAAATTATTTCTAAACCAGAATAACCCTCGAAGTGGCTTTACCAGTTATTAATTACTTGTCTAGTACGCATTCTCATTCTCTATTTCTGTTGATAGAATATTTAATTACGTTGAAGTTCACAAATATTGTCACACTTTTTATTTCCCATGGAAGCTACTTAGTATTTTTTATTTATTTCCTTACGGTGTTTTACAAATTTAAGCTGGACCACATCGATCATGATCTGTCGCTGTGCGTATTTTAATCTTCGATACTCTTGATGGGTCACTGAAGGTAGTAAGATATGAAGATATCACCAAGTACCAATAAGTATTGCCTATTTTTATTTAACGTCATTGAACCATTATACCGGTAATGCTGTCGTTTCATACTTGAACGCCTAACTAGACGATTTAAAGAATGTACGTTTTTCAAGTGGTTGTGATTCTCCAGTATTACAGCTTCCCCTTTTAAATATAAGGTAATTCCAGGTTTTTTGCTAGAGATGAAAATATTTTGTAAAATTCTTCTTAAGACTTAATTAAATTAAGATGTACCAAGTAGTACTCGTAGTTGTTACGGATCATTTTATATAATAAGATCAATTTTCTAGCAAAATGAATTCAGTGTACAATTTATTTTCGTATAATTTGGAAACACGTTTATCGCATTGTCTACGAAAACTAGTGTAATTGAATCATGAAATACTTTTCTTTGTTTAAGTTGGTATTACAACTTCTTATTCCCACCGCAATGCGTTAAACCCATCATTTCCTACTCCATAAACGGTGCAGTTTATCCTCCGCAAGGCTCATCGACCGCAAGTGAGCTATGTATGATACGTCTCCTTTAAAGGATTGACGTCTCGATTTTAAACTGTCACCATTTCATCTTCAGTTCTCCTTCAATTTTCCTAAAGACAAAAATGGACACATTATTTCCCCGGAAGCAATTATAACTGTAACACAAAACTAGTTCTATTTTTATTTTTGCTTTCTAATTTTTCAACATAGTTTGAGGTGGCGATTAACGAATTTTCTTCAAAAAATTTGTTATAAAATTAGTATTCCAGACTTCAAGGTCTTTCAAGAAATTCAACGATCATCGAGAAAAGAAATGTTCTTTTTCTATTTTCCCCTCACGTGGCAGTTTCTATTTTATGCCGTTTTAATTTATGGTAGCACAGAAAATTACATTTTCAATACGAGTGTTTCCCATTTCAGATATCTTCGCTCGCAAAAGGGAGTACGGAAAATCCTGGGAAAGAATCGTTAGCTTCTAATATCTAATTGAAATTAAAGACACTTCTTTAATGATGTATGGGTCTCAGTCGAAGCTTAATGTTAACATTCCTTTTGTTCTCTCCTTATGAATTTTATGTACGTTGTTTCTTCTAATTGAGTCGAATGAAAAACTGAAATCTTCTTAAGATCGTAAGCCAATTAAATGAATGAATAAAATATCTCTCGACTTTGGTAAGTAAGAAGAGAATGGCTCATTTAGAGTTGAATAATTTACTTCCATGAGGCAATGTTACGACACGCTAAGTTCGTATATGATTCCAAAACGCTACTCGGAAGTACTGTATCAACTCGGATGTCGTAGAAGGAGATCCGCTTCTGTTGAAACTCTTACCATTTCACTTACCTTTAATAAGATGTGTGCCGTTTTTCCTATCGACGCATGCGTAACCATAGTAACGTACCCCAACATCAGTCGTATCTTCCGTTTAACTTGTAGATTCCTTCGATACTGACCCTCAACACGCATTCTCTCTTATGCATATCTCTCATCAGAGGGAGAATTACTGCTTGCGAAGCCTCCTCTCCCTTGCAAGATCGCTAATCGCTCGCCCTCGAGCTTCTTCCGACCCTGTAATGTTGCCTCCACTGATTTGCTGCCGCGTTTCGCTGCTTTTATGCGAATCCATGCATTCGCGTGCACGTACGTGCTCCTTTGCTTCGTATGCAGCTTATCTGCGCACGTAACGGAAAGAGCATAGTGACTAAGAGGTTGCAAAGAAAAGCGGCGATAGATCGGGTTTATGCGGAAAATATGAACATTTAGATGCCTGGTTATCCATGAAGGAGTGGGGTGGAATTAGCTATCCTGGGTTGGAGTCAAAACTCTTATTTCTTTAATCAACTCATCTCTCGTTGGCCCATGCAATAATATTACTGGTCCCGTTGTTAAGATGTTAAAAGGATTTCCTGAAGACGCCGATTTGTGAGTTTCCATCACAGTGTTGGCCTGCATCTCTGTATACGTCATTAGTTAATTCTAACAATAAACTTCACATTCCAGCAGTGGTTGTTGTTTGTTCATCATGAAACCGAACTTGTACTGTTTAAAAAATAAATAATTGTTTACAAAATCCATAATAAACTTCTCTATATCTGAGAAGTATTAACTCTTTCGTCATAAGATCTAACTTTTGCATACCGTGGGGAAGGAATATCTTCCTCTTCTTATTTGTGTAATAATGAGAATTAAATATTTTCTGTCCAATATTTGCTGCCCTAATGATTTGTTGACCTCTTTTGGTCATTGCCTTACAAAAGAGAAGAGATTACTATTAATGTATCATTAGCATCCGAACTAAAGCCCCCGTGTTTTCCTTTGGCGATGGCGTGAAAGACGTGCACGCGTAGCATTTTTGCTGCTCGAGGAAACATTGGTCAAAGGAAGAGAGGGCGGAGCAGGAAGAGGGAATCATAATCAAGCCTTAATTGCTCCAGAGTGGTTGATTCGCCGGAAGCAATGCGGCGAATATTTTTGAAGCTTGATAGGATCTCAGATCCACGAAATTTCCTCTTCGTCTTGGAAGAGCAGCGTACCGAACCTCCGCAAATTATTCTTTTCTGGAGATAAGCATTGGGACGTTTTTTGGCATCGTCACTTCCGAGGCGGATGTGCCCACGGAAAATTGTTTTTCAACGTCTTCAATTGCCCGAGTTTTTCTACATCTTCTACCGTGAAATTGAGATCAAACGTCTGACGTTATTTTTTTTAACAGTAGGATAAAAAAATGACTGTTTTGGTGATGTGATTCAAAGCAATGTTGTAGATAGCTGGGTGAACAGTATTTTTCAGTCCCACGGTCTCGTTCTGATTAAATTTAAGGCACACTGTGAGCATTTCTTACAGTAGGAAATAAGAAATTGACAGAATTTTTGTATACCTATGTCACATTTATTTGAAAACGCTTACCCAGTTTTCATAGCTAGTATAATCGTGAGGTTTCTGGCAGTTGTTCAATTTTCAGAAACGGAATATCACCTGGTACGGCCTTCAACAATATAGCTATCCCTTTCTTCCTGGTAGTTTGAATTTGAATTCCTGAAAAAGAAAATAATTGGCTATAGAAAGGAAATATTCTCTTGTTGCAAGCTTTTTGATTTATGATAAAGTAATACATATCGAGTAGTTTAGTACAGTTTTAAATTTGAAAGAAAATGGAGCGTTCGGTAATTTCATTGTGTAGCATACGAGGAGTTTTCTTGTGACACAAGGATTGGGAAACACAGCACCATGTATTTTAAACGTCAACCTTTACGTTTTAAAATTTCCCCTTATAGCCGTAATAATTCTTGTGGAAATATAACTATTTTTCTTTCCAATACGTAATCCTTGGCTCAAGCACACATTTCTTTCACTTCCAAAACCTCTCGAAATAGCCCACGTCCGTCCAATTTTTGCTGTCAGACTCGGCACCCATTCGAGGGAATTACGAAATTCCAGAATGTTTTAACTGGCCTCTCGCATCCTCTTAGTGTACGCGCTTGGCCAGTCAGGTGGGTGGCCCGCTTCCTTTCCTCACCGGTCTTTTTTCAATCCTTCCCTCCACTGTAACGGACAGCAAAAGGAACCCTTATCTTCACATGGAATTACGAGCGAAAAAATTGACGCAATTAATCCTCCAGCCTTAAAGTCCATCACTGGAGAGAGATGTAAAAATTAGGAAAAAAAAGCCTTGATTAAAAATAAAGGGGGCGGATGCGTAAGTTGGGGAAAGAGGGACACGCCTATTATCACCTTTTGAAAAAATATCCGACGGACTAAGAGAATTTCGGTCGAGTAGACTTCAAAGCCTCGTTTTTATATCTCCGGAATCCTTTATTTTGTCTAATTTAAATTAGCGGACGGAGTTCCTCCTGAAGGGATGGATTTTCTTGCGACAGATTGTAATGAGCGTAATGAGATTGAATACCGAGTTCGATAATTGATAGTAATCCTCTCTTTTGCCTAAGAGTCTTTGATTAAGGGTATCATTATGTAGGAATTAACTCTTCATTTTGACGTCAGTAGAGGTATAAAATTTTTCAACACTTTTATTAGCAAAAAAATAAATAAAAAATGGCAAAGTTAATTTTTTTAAAACAATATTTCTTCCATCGAAGTGTAGGAATTTATTTACCGCGGCAGAAAGTTTTTTGCGGGGAAAATTTCTGTAGTAACTGCGGCGTTTGCAGAATCCCAGATGTAAATGAGAGCATTGCCAAGGAAAATAAATTCTCTCACGCCCTGGATTCTTTCTAAGGCATTGGAACAAGGAACACGCATTGGTTCACGGGTGTATATTTTGGTTGATTTCTGGTTGTGAAATTGTGCAAGTTTCGTGCCATCCTTTCCTAGTTTATAACTACTTTTACTTCTCCTGTCTTTGCTTATCTCTTTAGTCTCCATTCTACGATTTATGTTGTAATATAATTTTGCTCGTACCCTTTCTTATCCATTGTAATATATGTATATAGTGCTTTAAAATGCATTACAAACCGCATGTTATGCTGATATATGCTTGCGGGATTCTTTTCAACGAAAATAATAAATTCTTTGGTTTATTGTGTCTTCGTTAGATTTGTACTTACCGATAAAATTCTCGGAAATAATGAAAATATTCTAGTCATAATATGCTTCCTCTTGTGAATGCCAGTGTAAAAACTTAATTCTTAAATATAAGCAAATCCCATGACATCAACCGTACTTGGTGTCAGTATCCTAGGGGTACCGACACTGATTTGTCGAGATTTCAACGAACATTCCACTAAATCTCTACGTTTCAGTTTGCATTTCCCAGATAAAAATTGTGGGAATAAATGAGATAAGGAAACCCTTTCAGGTGCCTCTAAACGGTCGTTGCATTTTTCGTTGCATCTAATTCTGGCTCACAGAGTGCAACATCTGGTACATCTAATCATAGATTACGGCCACACGCTTCCTTCGTGTCTTTTCGCAACTGTCAAACAAAGGGCAGCGGTTAAAAACAGCGGACTGCAGATATTCCTCGAGGGCGAAAACTTTCAGCTCCTCCTGACAGGATTTCCTAGTTCGAAACCCGCGCTTCCCGTCATCCGTGTCCTCAGACTTCGTCTTCGAAACAGAAAATGTCAGCATTTTTTTCTTTCGCGAGGAAGAAAATAAGACGAGCTAAAAACAAACTTCGATTTTCTTGACGCGAAAATTTCTCGTGCTGTTTCCCCTTTTATTGTAGCCGAAGCAGTAAGGGTATCGGGGCTAACAAGTGGTCGTTCCGGCTTTCTTTTTCCACCTCTTCCTCACCAACTTCTTTTCCTCGAGATTAGTCTAGCGATGAACTCCTGCGGTCCGTGGTGCGCAGACACTGTGGGAATACGCTTTCACCGAAAACGACGATCTTTCCCCTTTTTTCCCGTTGGCAAAAAGAATGTCGTTTTTCGGCGGCGTCTTCTTTTTTACGTCCTCTTTTCTGTTGATTTATTTCTTCCTTTCTCCCTCTGCTCGTTTAATATCGACCTCTCTCTCTCTCTCCCATTTGGAAAGCTGCTCTTTAATGAGAACTTAATTGATCGATTGTCAGTCGGAGCTCGAAAGTTACCGCGTACTCGTGGAAGTGTTTTTGCCTGTCTCGAACGCTATGAGAATAGTTCCAAGTACGCGATGTAATCAATTCTTACAGATTCCGTAGTTTCTGAGTTGAATCGGAAATTAACAAAATGACGAGTGACTTGGAACATTAGTCGCCTATATTGTTAATGTTCGGACATTGTGGACTGTAATTTTACTCTGGCCCAGCATTTGACTTGTCAGTAAGAAATATCTGGATCCTATTATAAGTTAGCTCATAATTACGTAGAGTTTCGGTGTCTATTTCATTATCCCTACATAATTATTGCTCATCCATGCCGTGTAAATTTATCCTTGAAAAAAATGGGTCTCATTAATTTCATAAACCATAAGATTAGTTTGGATGGAACTTAAAGATTGTAGCATTGTATTTGCAGTCGATGTTGATACTAGAAAAACACTTGTTACGGTCTATTCTCTCATTCTCATACTTAGAAACTTGTTACGATTTTAAGGCTGTCATTATTGTTTTCAAGGAACATTAATATTGATCAAGTAAGACTTAGCAATTTTCACCGCTAAAAATTTTTTAAATCACGACTACTGAAGTCCCAAGCAGGAGCAACTTTATCTCCTACTAACATTTCCTTCGAAGTAATAATAGAATAATTACAAAAGATGAAATCAGAAGGCGATCCTGATCCGCTAAAAGGAGAACGGCATGGTTAATACCGAAACCTAACAACGGTCGAAATTAAACCCATTCATCGCATTAAGGAGATTAGCGTCCTCCTTTATCTCGAGCTGCCATTGTAAATTTTTAATCCGAATTGAGAGAACCCTTACGAAGTCTGAAAAGAAATAAGTGACAGTGGGAAGGACCTTTCGTGCGTAATTAGCGACGTTACTTAATTAGTTCTCCATTGGAATAAAACTTTTATCCTAGAGTCAAAACTTTTATTTCCGAGAGTCGAAAGAAGGGAATATTCCGGAGAGATGAGTACTCGATTGCCGCAGCGTTCCGCTCCATCGGAAGAATGTTTAAATCTTTTGGAGAGGGTCGGTGACTTTGGCAGGAGACCGTTGGTCCAGCATCCTCGAGTGCGACAGGGGAAAGGCCTTTTTTATTAAAGAGAGCTCTCGTACAAATCACGCCCAAGCAACCGGTCTGACCCGACTTCCAACCTCTTTCCTCTCTTCCTCTGCAACCCCATTCGAGCTCCCTCTGCTTACTATGTTGCCTCTACGCCTTATTTGGGATCTCACGTTGGATTCTCGCACTTTCTTCATCTACATTAATGCACTACAAGCCGCCATTCGGCGTGTGGCAGGGAGTGTAAACACCAGTTGCATCTAAACTACTTCCTTATTCGGTTATTGTCGCGTATCGTTCGCGGAAAGAATGAATTTTTAAAAATATTCGTCCTAGCATCTATTTCTCTTAAGTTACGGTCATTATCGGATCGACCGAGGTAGCAGGGTGTTGCATGATACCGATTGTATCTTCCGAAAATGTAGTTTCCCTGAATTTTCTAAGCAATCGCAGCCTAGCTTACAATCTCCTTTCTTTCAAGGATTCCCAACCTACGTATGAGAGCATTTTTTAACGCTTGCTTTTATATCGTAGGATTTCTTAACAAAACGAACCGTTTTACGCTGCACTTTCTCAAGTTCGCGAGTACACGTTTTATTCGCCGGATCCCATATACTTGCCGCATATAAACATTACTTTCTTCCTTCCTTGCATTCGATTTTTTCCCAATAAGTCCATTGTCGCTAAGCTTGGCATTCTATAATGTTGGAGAAAGAAGCGATAAAAGAAATGTATGATTGCTGAATTTCTGTTTATTTTCAATTTATGTTTGTTGTTTCTGCAAATACACGCTCTCCCTGATTTTGTACTTTACTAATCTAACTTAAAAGTTCATACCAGTGTTGCATATCCTCCTGCACTCGTTGATCACGTATATGAATAATTCACAGTTAACTCAATTTATTTTAAGCTTATTATACCGATTCATACATTTAAATTATCTGGATGAATTAATGAATATTCGCTCCTTTGGTGATATGGTACGTCAATTATGTAGGATTTAAAGTGTATCTTCGAAGCTAGCGAAGAAAGGAAGATAATGTCGAAATTGTATAAATTTCAAATGACGGAAGTGGCTGCGTCCAAAACTTTGAAATGCCTTTTTTATTATTTCTGGATCGAGTAATGGGATTTTCGTTCAATAAACAATCGAATAACGGATGTTTCCTTTCGCTTCCTGGTCGCCATTGGAATTATTCAAAAGTTTTGGACCACACCTCGAAAGAGGAAGACGTGACCCAACAGGTGGAGTCGTTGCAGCCGTACTCACTCGTACTGATCGTAAAATATCGCAATTTATATCCCCAATGACTCCATCTAATTACTGGGTAAACATTAACTTTGATGAATTACCTCGGTATTTAACATGTTCAGTAACTGGTATTTACCCTATGGAGGTATTTTTTACCTCACAGCAGTTAACGATCTTCATTTTTAAGTCATCGCTTCCTGGCGGTCTATTGCGATCGCTTCGCTGCTGATCTTTTATATAACGATAAAACTTAAAAGATGGAACGGTATTTTGGGGAACATGATATTGTAAAGCCTTGAAAACTTTTGATAATACCAGGTAAAAACTGTCAAGTTTTGAAGTCCTGAAAGGGTTTGAAAACCTTCGATAATATCAAGTAGAAACTTGTCCTTCATGTTTAAGAGTAGTCCATCTTAAATAAAATTAATATGTCCAATCTTTACTTGGTGGAACAACAAATGTGCTCATAGACTTTCTGAAATATCTAATCAATTTCTGTTTTTTTGCAACTTCTCTTCCTGCAACGTAAACACGTCTTCTATTATTTCGTCCGCCATCTATTGAGCGATGTCCCCTTCCTTCTCAACATTTGCGTTGGTACTTCTCGTTGGGAAAACATTTCCACTGTGACCTCACATATTGGAAGAGTTGTCATTCAAGAGTACTCCCAAAACGAACGGGTTCCAGTGGGCGATGGAAGGACGATGCCCCCTCTTCAGCGTCTTTTTGTGAAACTTCGATCTCTTGGCCTCTCCAGCATTCTGAGGAAGATTCGAGGGAAAGGAAATAGTCGAAATTTTAAGGTTGGGTCTAGAATGTGGATCCATTTACATAATTTTCAATATTATCAGCCGGTTACTTTCGTTGTGTCACTTTTCTGCGATACTGTTAATGTAAATAAAATTGTCTCAGAATTATTCCGTGTTTACTTTTGCATATATATCGTACACCAATTACACCTTTTTGGTGTAAGCACAATTACAATATTATCTATTTAAAATTTTACCTAATTTCCCAGTATTCTCTCGTACATATTTTGCTCATGACATATCTCCATGGATTCTCTTTCACTCTTCTGATTGCGCTCGTTCCTTCGCGGAATTGAAGGAACTATCATCTGAAGTCTCTTGTTGTCTTTAAACAATTTCCTATAAACTATGTTTTTGATTATTTTCAGTGTACTAGACCTTTTAATCTTTCATTTTTATGTATTTCTTAATGTAATTTCATTTTACTCATTTCTTTGAGATTTATCTCCCATTGTTCAACATTTACTTTAATTCATCTATAATTAATGTCATAGTGAAATGTTTATTTATCTAATAGTTTGTAGTGTCAGTTATATATTTCCCCCATTCTTTTGGTACAATTTTTATATTTTCACTGACTGTCTATCATAACTCTTTTGTTTCTCCTTCATCAAAAATTTAGTTTTATATCTGTAGGTTTCGCAGGTTTTACACACTCCCCTTCTAGTGAGTGTTTTCCTGCTGTGGAATTTTTTTCCTGAGCCCTCAGCTTAGTTTTTTTCAATCCACATATTACTTTTCTTCGTGTACTTTTGCAAACTATCTCTTTCTTTCTGTTTCGCATATGACGATGGGTTAGGTGTAAGAAGAGACTTTCTAGTCTCAATCTCGCCCGAATAAAGGCCTTTTATTATTATTGTTATTATTAAGTATTTCAAGAAACGAATGAAAATATTTAATAGTATGAACGCAAATTATATCTCAGTTATTACATATATTTCTGTAAATTCTCTTCAGTGCTGAATTGATCTTTCGTCATAATGTCTATAGAAATTTTTATTATAAATAAAAATTATTGATCTTTTGATAAAATTTTCCATTATGTCTTTCGGTTCTGATCGGGAAATCAGTTATTTATGGAAGTATGGGCTCGTTACAAAATGACAGGGAAGAGAGTGCTTGTGAATGGGAATATATGTGTCGAGTCACATTGTGAGAATAATTCATCGTCACCACGAAATTGATCGGCCGTTGCACAAAACGAAATGCGTTCTTTGCTCAGAATCGAGTGTCACGTTCTCCAAAAATTACGTCTATTTTTCTTAAATTCCCTCCAATCCGTGCGCGTTTCCGTTTTGCATCCCAACGCCCGATTTCCCGTTCGAATTGGTCCATCCGAAAATTCATTTATCTCCACTAATGGATCGAGATACTTTTTCGGGAGGCTATGTGGGTCGCCCAAGACTTCCGCGTTTATATCTGTTGGTGCGTGCGTTGTGTGGGTGAGTGTGTGCACGCATCCTACTTTCCCGACGGTCAGCGTTGACGGCAAACTAATACGTTTTACATAAGTAAAACGGATGCGAGGATGATAAAAAGGACGGCCGTAGTAAATTTTGCTTTGGGAGAGAAGTGGGTTTAATATTGGGTGTGGCCCGCTTAACCCCTTCTCGTTCGCAGTCACCCGTAGGCTCTGAAAATCTCTCCGTCAGTTCTTTTCCATGTCCTTTCTTTGGCCCCATGCATTTGATGCTCACTGCCAGTCATCCATCTGCTGTCCAACTGTATGTGGGCGTGTATTTTCTGCAAACCGGTGGTTGTCGTGAGGTCTGCATTAAGATGCAGAGATACCCCCTGAAACTGTCCCTGACTTCCAATCTTGATTTCCGATATAACTGAATTTCCTTTCGAATCGTCCAAATCGTTTTTGCTGGAGAAATTCCTCCAGAGACAACTAAAAACATCACGGATATTCCGATTTGAATCGAAATTCGTTTGCCTTAAGTAACGGAGAAGGTATTGTATTTAATACTTGGCGTATTTACCGAATAAAAATGTTGAATAAAAACTGGAATGAAGAAATTAGTGAAATGAAATTCATATTGAGATGTTTCTTCATATTGAGGTTCTCATTAATTTAGAGTAGCAATTTAGATTTTAGCAATTGATTTTGCATGTTACTGATCCTTACTACCTTCAGATCCTTCTCCTCTACTTAAATCCATTATTTATAGATTGTGTCGTCATCGTTTAGAGTAGAGGAGATATAAAGAGAGGATAGTGAAGGCGTGCAGGAAATCACGAAGGCGTGAGCTTCATTAGGTCGCCTTGGAGAGAGTTCGGGGCCAATGCCACGCTTACGGCCAATTCATGACATTCAAGTCTTTCGGTGAATTGCTGAGAACAGTTAATGCCTTACTTCGAATCTAAACTATTTGACTAACATATTTAATCTTTCAATTTCGAGAGAAAATTTCATTTCCATAAGTTGTACAGGAGACACACATTTGGACTCTTTTTCATACTTGATTTACTTGTCAGTCACGAATCTATAAATTCATTTTATTTCAGCAGCTGCAGCTTTCATAAAATTTCTCAATTTTGCAGTGGAACATGGTTCTTATAATTATGATGATAATGTCTTTTGTTGCTTTTTATGAATCCAGCAATTAGGTTTATCTTTTTTTCAGTTAAATCTCAGTTTGTGAAGTAAGTTTCCAGGAAAATCGATATTGTTAGCGTTGATTAAATTAGTTTGTATTGGACGTATTAAGACGAATTTTTATGTAGAATTCCTGTATTTCTTTTCTAGAAATCACCAACTCGATCTAGGAAATTTTGAGTGATTATAATCGCTTCAATAAAGTTTGAATATTTGCTTGGTACATTTATTGATACTTTCCAAGTAAAATGTTGCCCAAGTTTTTTATCTAAATGTAAACGTACAAATAATCCCTCAGAACACTTTCTCAGCTATACAATTGATAACTTCCTCCATTTTCTTAAAATCATTTAACATTAATGTATTGCAATTTAGAAGTTTTATTTAGTAAAAGATACCTTGGGTTTTACTTCAGGTAGCTATATTATTCTGCCTTGAAGATATTTGCTTGTTCGTTATACATGTATTTTGCAATGATTGATTTTCTTATTGCCATTGATACCGCCTTCTAAACAGTGATTTCTGTTCTATTTTGAATAAAGAGTTCTGTATCGACATATTCTATCTCAGTTCCACAATTAGCCGTGGATTTTAAATGCACTAGGAACTACGCGAAGACAGTTTTCAGATCAGATTTCACTTTGCTGTTTAATAGCGTCGTTAGTTTCCGATCTCGTCCGCAGTACATATCGCCTTTAAAGATGAAGAGGATCTTTAAAGGCGGAACAATTTATGAGAGTGAACGCCTCTTGAGAGGGCGTTCAGACGCATCGTGCGAACCATTTCCTACGCATAAGGAGTTGTTCAAATCAATTGTGAGAAATTCCGAAATCAGTTGCTTCTCAAGATCGCGATGGTGCCAGCAAAATAAGTCATTTCCGGCGAAAGTTGGTGAGAATTCGACAAGTATCTAGCGTGAAGTCTATTGATGGCATATTGAACTGTTTCCTCAAAATTTAGAATTTAATCATCTTACTGTTACTGGTGGGAAATTCAAATCAAAATGTTTGTAGACCAAGAAAATGATTTTCTTCTGTTCTTTTAAACAGTATTATTTCCTTCCCGCCCTTCCCGCAATTCTAACCTCCTTCACGTACCTCGTTTCCGGTTTTCCATCTCTCAAAGATCAATCTTCTATCGAATCCCAACACTTTTCAATTCTCTCTTATCCTTTCCCTTGAACTGTTTTCCCCCATTAATTCACTTCTTTCGTCCATTCATTAATCTTTGCTTTTTAGCTTACTTCGTTGTCTCGAGTTTCGTCCTTTTCATCTTTTTCCCTCATATTTTATATTTATTATATTTTACCCCATCATTATTGTTTTTTTCCTTACATCTCCTAATTTAACTTATTATTACTATTTTTTATTATTTCATTTTATTTTTTCTCTTTTAATTTAATTTAACTCACTTAACATTTTTTTATAATTTTAAACAAATGTTTGGTTGCATTTCAATGCTCCTTTGTTGATATTTATACACATGTTTATTTCTATTTGTTGTTGTACGATTCATTGTAATTGGTCGAAATGGATGTTAATAAATCAACTTTAAATATATAAATATTAGACTATCTATTTTGTACTTCCATTTTTATGTGTTCACTTTATGTTTATTTAATAAAGGTTGTAGAATTGAGGTAAAAACTTTCAGAAAATGCAGCTAAAATCGCGTTTACTTGCCCAAAGAGATACTTCATATTAACTACTCGCTCGGTTTAAGTTAGATCATTGACATTTTTAGTGCATTTTTAAGAGACAAAGATGTATGATCTGTTTAAAATTAGATTTAACGTTTCGATCGTAATGTAAATCGCCCATTCTGGACTTCAAAAGCTCTTCACCTAAGTATTGTTGGAATTCGTCTCGGAAAATAAAGTTTGCTTTTTTTCTGCAGTCATAAACACGCGAGTATTTTTGTCCCCATAATAAATTGATTCATTTCGCTTAACTTCAGTCCTGTTACCGTCTCTTGTCTTTAGAAAAATAGAAAAACTCTCCGTTTTGCATGGACGATTTTTCGCAGATGCACTTAACACTTTCTCTTTTTTTCTCTTTTCAGGTGAGTACCCAAACCTTGACGCAGGTGTTTCTTGGAGTGAAAAGAAGGAGAAGGCTTGGGTCATAGTTTTTACTTTTTTTATCAATGAGAGGTAAGAAACGAGCAAGATATTTTGTAACGCCACAACTCGTTCGATTCGTAAAAGCAATCGACGTTCGCTGCTCTTTCCGAAGCACTTTTTTATTGTTCCTCGAATTGCCTCCTCTATGAAATCTTGTAGAAAATTCCGCTCCAAATATTTTGATCGATTTCTTAACTTGTCCGACGTAATGGGAATAGAGGCCGGTCTTTAAAAATCAGGTCGTCGTAAAACCATTAGCGTCCCTTTGACTGGCAGTTATGCAGAAATAAAATAATTACTCAATTCTCAATCAGCTACGATTTTGCTAAGAAATGAGTTACTCTTAAATGCTTCGAATCTTACAGCACAGAATTTGATCCTGTCGTTATGGAATTTAAGTTAAAGTTTATTATCTTAAATATGTAATTTGTAATCCGTTGTTGATTCCGTGTTAGAAAGAGATTGATTTCAAAACTGATCGTTGAAATCCTCAAAAATATTTTAATCGTGTGGCAAATGGAATGTCAGTACAGTTTCGAAAATTTCCCCAATGAATGCTTAGACCCCTGTGCGCCCCTTTTTACATGAACATTAATGGGAAAATTCAAAAGTCGAATCTTGCGCTAGGGTTTCTCCCAAACATCTAAACATCCCCATCTCCGCTTAAATTTCGATTCGTTGGGCACGTCTTAAATTCCTCCAGCTACCGAAATACCGGTGACCGCTGCATTGGGGGCGTCTTTATTTATCGGGGGATAAAGGAATGAAGGAACGGATGTATGCATTGGGCGGAAGTGGTGGCTGCACCTGGAGAGCGTAAGATTATTCCAACGAGAGGAATTCGCTACGTCTGCCTCAGAAAACTCGTTCTTCTCTCTCATCTCCAATTGAGAAGAAGCTCTCGTTTCCTCATTGTCTCTTTTCTAAGTGAATTGATCGATTGGATTTTTTTCCTTCCCGCTCTATGCGGTATATTACCTACCCTCTTCTCTCTTTCGCTTTTCCGTGTCATTATCCTTCGATCTTTGTTACGTCAATATTCTCCATTCTGGTTTACTTTTCGCTATTATTTTTTTCTCTACGTCCATTCCTCAATAACAACTGGAGAAAAGCTTTAATTTTTGCCCCTTCAGATCTGCCTCAGTATTTACCATTTTTTGACTTGGGTGATTTATCATTAATGTTTTCTTAGTAAATTCTTTTTCATCTGTCAGAGCGTTGCACTGCTCGGCCTAGAAGCTGAGAAAATTAATTTTAAAATAAAGCCAACCCACTCGCTATTAAAGTGATTGGGTTTTCTGGATTTTAATTTTTTTCACTAACGTTTGAGTCCAGCAGTGCAATTTTTTGCGGGTGGCGAATTGGATTGTATTGAGATTGAAATTTTTTGCACTCGAAAAAAAATCGAGAAAAATGATAGAAATGAATGATTGGACCGCCCTCCAAGCGGGTTCGAGGTCTGGCGCGGGTCTGAGGCTCCCGCAACACTAAAAGTACGGGCTATAATCCAGTTCAGACAAAAATACGAAATTAGGTTGGTGAAAGACTTCCCTCTAATCCCGGAAGAGCTCCCGAGCGGATTCGAACCCGAGACAGTCAGCGTCGCACCTAGGTGAATCGAACACTGCGCCAGCCTGTCGAACGATGAAAGTGAGGAAGAATATCGAGGTGGTTCATCCAAAGATGTCCTTGAGGAGGGAATTTGAAATGGAATGCACGCTGATCTAAATACCCAACAGCCATCTGACAGTTCCAAGCGAAAACGTTTTTCTAGAGTATCTAGATATGGTGCAAGAAATTACGGAACCTGAAAATTATTTATATTGCTCAGCTGTATTTTATTGTTAGTACTTAGCCCAGATCTGTAAGACAATTAATCTGATGGACTATTAGTCATAGTTTAATTCTGAAAAATAAATCAGGAATGTGAACGGTAAGAAATACCAAAAACAAATAAAAAAAGCTATACATGCATGTCTTGTCGAAATAGTTTCCAGTCGTCTAGAGCCGAAGCACAAACCTATTTGGTAAAAAATATTGGTGCGTAATATTCCATCGGCTGTCTAATGAATCCTTAAATTTCATTTTTATCTCATCCGGAAGAGCGTAAAAATAACTCCTTAGTATTTCTCATGGGAGTTACTGACATCGGATGGATAAATATAGACATGGCGGTGATTTTATATAGAATATCAATAGCAATATGGGTATTGTGGCCTAAATGGCTTTCCACAACGTAAAGCCTGATCATCTAGATTTCATTAATAGCAATGTATTATTTGAAACTTTAATTTGATGCTAGAAGCCATCAAAATGTTAGCCGATGAAACTGATTGCTGAAGAAATGTGGAAATAAACAAAGCACTAGTATCATGGCGTATAAAATTATTCTTTTGCTTTATCGAACGTTGTTAAAATTTAAATTCTCCATTGTAGGCTCTCTTTGCTATTCAAAGCTGACCCATTGGCCCCAAGGGAGAAAACCACATATTTTAGACTTCAAAATATATCTCCCAAATATTTTCTGGAAACTTTTTGTTATCCCGGAGGATGAACTCGGTAGTCTTGTCTTTTGAGTTAAATTGCCCTTCGATATGACTTATTGAACGCCCGCCTCGAGTGAGAACTCGCCCTGAGCGGTTACCCGGGACCGGTCCTGCTTCCATTTACCAAATTATCTATGTTTCTCTTCCCTTAAATTTTTTGTTGCCCTCCGTCCTTATTCGTTCTTCCTCAATCACCAATTCGCGATTCCTTACGCTCAACCACTTCCCTCCATTGCCCTGTCCCGAGGGCGTCTCTCTCCCAAAGACTCCGATGAATTATTAGCGTTGAGGATCCGTTTCGTGTTTTGCTTCGGAGATATTTATGGCGTCGCTTTTGTATGCGTGCTTTCGATAACTAGAAGAGGAGTCCCCCGTGCTGCTGCTGCTGACTGCTACCTTTTTTGCCTCTGCAACGTATCCGTCATCCTTGTCCTCATCCTATTCTAGGATAGAGATAATTGTATTGAGAAGTTGTTGTTAAACCTGTACTCACGACGAAGGCATAAAGCAAATGTTACCATTAATGCTACTGAATGTATCCGATCCTTATTGAGTCCAGTGTGCCCTGCGGCTGTTGCCTCCATTTCCATTATTATAATTCCTAGAGGCGATGAAAGTTCGCAGGAGTTGATACGTAAACCTTTCTAACGCTCCGCTATGTTTATAATAAATATAAATTCCCTTTCCGTAACCATCAGGGAATTGTATAGTTATGCTACCCCGTAGATGTGAAGAAATTATTCTTTTTTAGGTGAAGCAACATCTTTTATTTCTTTGGATTTCTCATATATACCATTTTAGATTGAGAATGTTGGATTGGAGCATGATATGATTAAGGATAGTTAAGCATGCATCGACATTCGAGAATGTTCCCCTATGGAAAACTCGTATTTGGGAGGATTCAGATGTAATCCATATCCGAAAGAATTGCCTTCCTAAAAAATTTTAGATTGTTTTTAATTCTGGATATTTTAAGGAAAAGTCTTTGAATGAGAAACATCTACCAGAATAATAAATATTCTGTAAACAATTTCTATAGGTAACTAAAATCTTGTTATTCTGTAGCTTTCAGTTCGTTTATAATATTTTCAATGTTAATAACGCCTGTGCTTTAGCTTACGGTGCAGAAGTTACGTTTCTTTCCAAATATAGTTCTACTGCTATTTTTCTATAATGATCAATGGTTTATTTATTTATTTGTTGCAAAACTAAGAAAAAAGACAAATATTTTATCTGGTGAATCCTCCTCCCGTTGTTACCCTTAATTTTGTTGTGCTTTCGGCTGTCGCTAGGGTAGCCGTAACCAGTGGAGAGACGTGACTGAAAGGAAGAAAGGAAAAAATCTATTACGTGCCAACTTTTTCGCATTCTGCCATGTTTTGTTCGGTAAATCGCCGGGGATATCCAATTCATTGCGAAATTCCATCACAGAAGTGGGTCGCTTAGGATTATAATGGGGAAAACGCTTTTTTATCGCGGCATCTCTGGAAGGGGGAATGTGTTGGAATAAAACCGCAAGATATCTCGCACCCGCCCACCTCTGCTCCTTGCTCCGACACCTTCTTGTGGTTAAGAAGCCCCGCCGCCTCTGTTTCTCGCCTCGCAACGGGATTTCGATGGAAAAATGACGTTCTCCTCATACTTGGGCCCTTGTTCGGATCAATTGATTACGAACTCCCCGACGGCCGATTTTTCTCTCGCTTTTATCAATCGGTTCGATACTGTGTCGAATCGATAACTCGATTAATCGATTGTCTTTGAAGCTTCCTTTTGCAATTATGTCCACCGATGGGACCATTCAGCTCTTATTTGTATCGCATTTAAAAACCAAAAAGTATACTAAGAGGAAACAAATCAGTCGGCAAATTTTGAGTTCCAATTCGTAGGTTCAGCAAAGTGAATCATTTTGTTTTCGTGGATTTATTTTAAAGTCTGATAGATTTTGCGAGTTGAATGTGTATGCAATTCTGTATCCGTGTGTAAAGGTCCTTCCGCGTCTTTATAAGATGGTTTACATTTATGCGTCTCTGTTTAAATTGTCAATCGTGTTCTTTGCGAGTGACACTTTCAACGGAAATCCCACAGAAGCCCTTTCGGATGCTTCGCTGCACTCCTCTTATCTTCTTACTGCATTTCGATCATCGCGGATACTCTCTCCCGTAATCCCTCAACCTTTTTCAAATCCGGAAAGCTTTCACCGTAAGCCGTAGTTATGCAAGGTTAAGTCGACGCGAAAGGAGTAACCATCGGTTGTTTGCACTGGGCAATAAGACATATATCCCCGCGGAGAAAAAAGAAGAAAGATGCTTCACCCTTTTTTCCTTTGCGGTTGACAATCGAAAGCTTTCTCCCCCGTCGGATGATTGTAGCTGGACCAAATCCGCACCTTCCTCCGTCTTCGCTTGTTTGCTCCGAGTCGCAGATGGTCGCTCCCCCTTGACGGAGGGATGACGGTCACGTCTGGAAACCTCCCCAAAACCCGCAGGTCTTTTTCTCCATCTGGGTCCCATTGGAGCCCACCACCCGCTGTGCCGCCTTGCACCTCACGCTTTCACGTTTTAAAGGGAGCGTATTTGTTACCGCTCCTAATGTATTGTGCTGCGATCGGTGTAATGGAAAAAGAAATGGATGTTTTATCGTCGGAGAGTTCGGAGGGGCCAATAAATCATCAGACGCCAAAGAAAGCGTCGATACGGTCAGAGGTGGAGGATGTGCGGAGCTGTGCACTCCTTTGTTGTTGGAAATGGTGGATGGTTTTGAGGAATTTTTCCCTTCGGGATGAAGTTTCTTACCTGGTGGTAATTCAAGAGTAAATAATAATTTTGTTCAAAGAAGTAAAAGATCCATAATCAGATTTAGTGAAGATGTCTTCCAGTTGTTAATGTTTTGTTCGAATTCGTAATTCAAAATCTTTCGATAAATTAAAAATATATATACTTCACTAAATACACGCATATCCCTCCTTAATTGCAAAGAATTCTATCTTTCAGTTGTCATCGAAGGTGTTCATACTTCTTGCCGACGTTCAATGATTGACACCCATTTCATCGCCGTGCCTTGACCCGTCTGCCACTTCTGTTTCCTCTCAATAGCTGTGGTTTTGTCGTTATACTTAAGAAAAGGTCTCGAGAGATTGAGAGAAGTTTACATTTTTTATTTGAAAAACGTCTCAACATATTTACAATGAGTTTCATAATATTTTTGATTCATGGGTTGAAGGGCTGACTATTATGAGATCAACTGAACATAGATTATTAAGATTGACTTACGAAAATAATTCTTGTTTTCATGTATCTTCTCTGCTCCTTATGATTTCAAATTACGCTCAGATACAGAATCATCTGTCTTTCGGCCCAATTTCGTTCGCTTCTTTCTTTTCAACTGTCGAGCTAAAGATTCACGTAATACTTCACGATGGGCGAAGGGGCACGTCCTCCTGGTTCCCTTCAAATTGATTCACTGCCGTAATCAAAGTAATACACTCTTTAAACGATGACCGTATCTGGAGAATATTTCAATTACCCCTCTCGTCTCGGCTGAAGCATTTTCTTTTCTTTAAAAGGTCATCGCTGACCTTATAAACTCTCATAGGGAGGTAGATCGTGTCGCCCCTCCGTGGAAGATATTGCCTTGATGCTCGGTTGCACTTCGTTCTTGTTAGATCTGCGCTATTTTATTGTGTCTACTTATACCCAATTCATATGAAAGTAAATGTAGGTTCGATTTTGCGACTTTTAAAATATTTTAAAACAGTTCGATAATTATTAATGTTGACAATCTTTTCTTATATAGATATTGGCCCTTTTATACTCATTTTCTGACTAATCATATCTCCAGAGTATGTTTCAGCCTTGCCATTTTTCAAATTTTAATTTTTCATTTTCCACAGAAATGAGGAAATAATTTTTACTTTTTTATGTTATTTTAAAGACGAAGGGAAACAAATCTCGCGATTACATCGCAGTTTACCATAATTCAAAAGTAAAAGTAGCGTTTTTTTACAACTAAGTTAATTTAATAATCTTTAGCTTAATTTTTTCCTGAGTTTACTCTAAATTGAATTTCGCATGGTTTTCTTTTTGTAAGCAATTTACTCCGTTTGTAAAAGTATCTTTAAATGATAATGAAGGGGCTGTTACCCAGGAATGACAAATACGAAATATAATAACGTATAGAAGTATCATTTCTTCTTAATTATCGTAAGATTCTTTAAATACGAACGTTGTTTTGAAATCACAGTTTTGCCAGGAATTTTTCCCAGTCTAGTTTTAAGGAGATGGAATAACCGTATCTCTATGTTGTTGACTACGACCTTTACGAACGTCGCCGCTTTTTACTGCTTCTCCATTGCCGTACTTCTTTTCCTTCCTCCCTATGCTCTCCCGTGAAACCCTTGGAAGACTCGGGAGTGTCGTTTGCGCCTCCCCAACACTATCTCTTACCCCCCCCCCCCATCGGGAGAAACCGATTGAGTCCCATTGTGCTTTCCATCTCTCCTTCTAAGGCGAGAAAATGGCGGGCCGTCGCCCCCGCCCAGCCCTAAAGGAGTTTTCGGGAAATGCTGACACACGAATGCACACTCGTACACACCCCCGCAACGCATCAGATCGCTTTTGTGACGAGCCATTCGGACGCTTCGGGGAACGATCTCTTTCAGCGTGATCTTTTCTGCTGTCTGGGTCCGGCGATAATTTTCCCAGGAACCAGGTAAAAACGGGGACGGAAGGACTAAGAAGGAATGGATGGATAGGTTTTTCTATTCAAGGAAGAGGAAGAAAGAGAAAATCACGTGGGATATCGGGTTCTATCTTTGGTGCTCTCACTGAATGCTGAAAAGTAAGCTTAGTATTACTAGAGGACGGTTGCTATTGATGAAATCAGATGCAGCGTAGAGCTTTTAACGCGTGTAAAGTTCCTGACTAAGATGTGTTACGATGTGTCATGAAATTGTAATTATAAATATCTTAGATTACAACTGCAGATGCTTCGAGGAGTTGCGCCTTGTTGAGTACTATAATATTGAGTGTATATATAGTACACATTATAGTGAAAGCTATAGTTTAGGAAATCCCATGTTTAAATTCGCTTACTTACGGTTTCAATATTCTCTGATGTTAGTACGCTGTAAGAATATATACTAATTTACCCATTGGATTGATGTTTAAATTGAAAATTCAATGCTCTATACCATTTATGCTCATTTGAGAGTTAAACAAATATCTCCAAGTAGCAAATACTGATTCATTTTTGTAATTAATATACTCTCGTTAAGTATATTTTAATGCGTGTTTTATCGCAAATAATCAGTTGCGCAGTGATCTCGAAAGAAATGTCGCATTTTCAAACAATTTTTATTCATTCAAATTAAAGTACTATTCAAGCATCTGCTAACAGTAAATAGTTTACTGAACTCGCTGTAAAGAAAGTTTGCTGCGTCGATGCACTTTTAAATTCATCACATGAGCGGATCAAAAACTCTTTCTAGGGAATCTCATAAGCCAGGCTTCCATCTTTTTGTAATCAGACTTGATCAATCGATCTTTGATGTTTCTGTGGATGGCAGATATCGCAAAGTCGGTGCAAGATGCGAGGAGAAGTGTGTCCGCGAGCCTTCTCCCCGATTTTATGGATGCGGAGGACGTTTGAATCGATTTTATGGTTCTCGGCAAATTGAGAAATAAGTACCCATCTCAACGCACGGGGTGTTTGTCATTAGAACAATAAATCATCCCCAGAGCGTTCTCTTCGAACTCGAGGTCTGCAAAAACTGAAATTAAAATGGTCGACTGCCTTTATCCGTAAGATTCCTGAGGACCTAAGTTGAACCCATTATCCGCGTTAAGTGTCCAATAATGTGGTCTAAAATAATTACTTTTGGGGATAAGACTTGATTTATGTGAGTAGTTTTGTGGGCGTAAACAATTCCTTAACAACGAAAGTGATTGTTGAACTCAACTCTCGCCTATAATAAAGGCCCTAATAATAATAATAATAATAACTCTACTAAGATAGATACGAAGAAGAGGGAAAGAGATGGAATTCCTTATTATTCTTAAGTTTTCGACAGCATCGCTTAAATTCAGATTTCACCGCTTAAACCGCTGAATTCGCTCGAAAAGGGTTTAAAGCGCTTAGAAACCATCCTTAGCTGTTGCGCAGTACTCTTCTTTCTCTCTTGCAACCTTTTTATGCTTAGGATTCCGTTGAATTCGCTTAGACGCTCAACTTCTTCCCAGTACTTTTATGATTTCCCTGCTTAGATCACGCTTCAACCGTTTCGAAAGCGTAGACATCGCTCAGAAATTTGCTGGTTTCCCAAGAAAGAAATCTATAGACAGTGTTATAATTATTTGGGACCAAAAATATATAGCGTTTTACTGACTCAAGTATAAAGTATACTCTGGGCTCTGAAATCGTTCATTGATACACCTCCCAGTGAAATTTAACTTCGCCCTTTTCGCGAAAAAAATCATGCGAGGTTTTTAGCAAGAGCAGATTGTGTTCTCGAAGACAGCTTTCGATGGGGTAATTTCCGAAGTGAGAGTGACAAATGATTCCATCGAGAAGGGTTCTTATGCATAGTTATGCCGGGAATCGAATATGAGCGTCTCGTCCTTGTTTGTTCCCGTTGGGTGTGGTGAGCTTTGTATTCTCGGCACGTACTATGTGGTGCGGCACCCTGGGGTGTGGCCATCCTTCGATCGCACAGCTGCAGCCGAGGGATTCAGGCCATACTCCTTTTCCTTGGTGCGGAATATCGTAGTTTTTGGTGATATGCAACCCTATGTACGCCTCGGAATTGCACGTGAAAGAAGCGGATTGGAACTTGCCCGAATCTCATCCTAGACTTTCTGATTTGATAGATGGATGCCGAAACCTGTTCTAGTCGTAGAAATTTACTATAATGATAAAGCGTTTGTTTTAACTTGAAGACATACTCACATAATTTGCATATGCTTCCTTTGCAGAAGAATTGGAAAATCCGTTATACATTTTTTCTGAACTCTTTTCTTACATTATTACAAATTTACGATGGCTAACTCTGTTATTATTTTTATCTCGATGTGTTGCTTTCTATGTTTTCGATACTGACAAGTAAGTTAGTGTTTATCAGGAGATTTGTGACAGTGAACGTGTTCAAGGGAAGTTCTCCTCAATTATTTTTATATTTTTGCCCTTATTATAGACATAGTAAAGAGTCACATACACCTTAAACTGTCAAAGATTAATATTTTACAGTTTGAGGTGTTTGTGACTCTTTACTATAACATTTGCTGTCAGTGGTGAGTCTCTATTGCTTATTATAGACATTTATTTAATTATTTTATAATTTTAGGAAATTGTCGATTTTACGTCGTGTGCCAGGTCTAAAATTCCATTATAATCTTTTCTGTGCACTTTTCTATGACTTGCAAAACCACATCTTCATTTGGGAAGGTTTTCATAGGTATTTACATATTTTATGATTCGCTGTAGAATCTCTACGGTCTTTCCTAGAAAAGAAAGTGAAGAGGAATAGAGGTTATTTTCTCTCGCCCTCTCTCTGCGAAAGCAAACAAGTTATCACTCGCTCACTATCGCTTGCAATCTGAAGGCAGGTACTCCTCTCTGAGCGTAGTCACCTTTGGATTCAGGCGCTCCATCCGCCATACACTTATAGGGATGCGAGAATGCGCGTCGGACAATTTAAAACGCACTCGTGCAAATACGACGCTCTAAAAACAGTCGGCACCACACCTCCGCACCAACGCCTTCTTCTTATATATTTATAGGCGCGATAGCACCGTCCTTCTAAGGACGTCGAAAGGGCAGCTGCTGCCTTCTGCTCGGGTGCTTCCTCAAACCATTGACAAGGGTTCTTCTCCTCTTTGTGCATAACTGCATTGTCGCAATCCGATTGATTTGCTGCCTCTTTCAACGTCTGCCGCTTTCCCCGAGGACGTCGTTCTCAGGAATGACATCCGTGGGTGTGCACTACGATCGGTGCACGTGTTACTTAGACACGGATAATTGGCCGTGTTTTTCCCTTTGTTGGGAAAGTCCGGTCCGGTTCTGCTCGGACAATACTCTCGAGATTTAGTCACTGAAATTTGCTCAGGTGAAGAATTTTCCGAAAGCGATGCGGTATTGAGATGTTTTGGGTCGAGCTGATATTCTTTACAGCCTTATCATATCTTTGGTCCAAATTTTGAAAGCAGACTCTTCCAAATAGTATTCCGAGGAGTCCGTTGCCAAACTTGAGTTTCTAAGGGCTTGTTTTCCTCTTCATGCTTCCATTTTAAATCATTATTAATGGCGATGCGTGTTACTGTTATAATAGATTAAACTTCCAATGATCCTGTTTTTACGGTACAATAGACTAAAAGTTTTATTTAGAAAAATTGGGTACTATTCAAATTCCTAAAATGGTTATTTTGAAAAGAAAAATACATTTAAAATACAAAATCACCAGTGAGCAAAGCAACTCTTAAAAAAAACACATTATGTAGCTATAATTATAATTTTTATGCGAATAGGGGACAGTAAAATCACGGTTTCCTTATCTGGCAATGCTAAAGTAATTTCATCCTGTTCTCCATTTGAAGCATTCCTTCCTCGGCTCCGTAAATTGCGTGTTCGTTCTGATCCGTAATTACTAACTCGGACCTTTTTTCTACGGACGAACCATTAAAAGAATCCTCGTCTATAATTACCGAGGACCTTTCGAAAACGAATTACCGACTCCTCCCAAAAGGGAGTCGATCACAGTTTGTCACTTTCCAAGTTCAAAATTCGATTTATTTCCGAGAAGATTGCAATTAGGGCCCATTCCTTTTCCTCCGCCGTCATTTTTCTTCCCAATTCTCTTTATTTGGGAATTATTAAAACGGCTGCTGGTTCGCCATCGGGAGATACGAGTTTCCTCGGCCGTCGATCTTCGTGGATATCGAGCGAAGAGGTTCAATCGTGAAAGCAATTAGGAGCAAGTTGAACGCTCGATAATAATCACGGAGTTCATTTAACTCCTTCAAAGCGGTCACGAATCGTCCTATTCTCACGGAACGTGCAACTTCTCATAATAGAAGGATATTTCCGACATCTACTCCTTTTAAAATTTTTTTCCAATTCTCTCCCTGATGTCTTCGCTGGCTTAATCGCCGACCAACCGCAATTCGCGTGTCATTTGTTAGCTTCGCTTCGGATGGACTATCCTAGCTAAGCCGACGAGGGTTCCGGACATATTTCACATCCCGCCGAATTAATTTCTTATTGGATCGGGCCTCGGACGCATAGCTAATTCCTCGCTACGCTTTGAAAAGATCAATTCTCTTTAGCTCGGTCGGTTCTAGCAGTCGTCCGCTTTGTTCCCCGTGCCTCGCATGTCACCATTCATTTGTTTGAGTCATTGGGTGCGGTCCATGACGGGTCAACTTCTACCCCTACCCCTCGTTCCCCGTAAAAACGAAAGCTGCGACTTTTTCCCCTCCGTCGCGAAATGGCTGTCGACGCCATCTTGTCCTCACTTGGTAGCGCATTTTCCAACCCGATTTGGCCAAATGCCGAAATTCAGCATCGAGAGCAGTTTCCACCTGAAAAAGCGTCAGATTTCCGGATAAAATCCTCCAAATTCCGGGACGATTACGAAGCGGAAGGACTCATCCGAATTCTTAGAAACACTAATCGAGCAATTTTCCTGTCGTCTATCACATTTACAAAGTATCCGCTGCAGTCTTCCGCGATACTTATCGAACTTGGAACGGTAATTTCTGCCTGGGATTAACTGATTGTATCTTCTCCATATCTGCAAGCTTTTCAGTCATCGTTTCGTAAGTTCGCTCTACGTGACGTGTGAAAAGTTCGAGGAAGAAGATAGTCTTGGATGAGAGAGCTTACGTTTAATATGGAGTTGGTTTAACTTCTCTGGCAGAGCCATGACCAAGCACTTCGTGTTTTTCCATACCCCCTTCACCTTACTTCAGACTGTTTCGCTAATGAGTACTTTTTCTGTCTTCATAAAGTTAAAGTCTAATCCTAAACGCAGTTCATCAATCGGTTTGTTAAGTATTCCATTTTGGAGCACTTCAACATCGATTTCGCACGGTTATGCTCTCTCCAAAATTTTCAATTAACTTACGATCATATAAGTAATTTCTGCTAATGTACTGATATAAGCATAGAATGCTGAAGTATTATACTAGTTGAAGAAAGATTTGCTAAACAATTGCCTTCGTTGACCGGTATGTGATTATTCACAGAGCTACGAATCATAAGAATTCTTATATATGCTTGTAAACTATCACCATACATGCACCTATTACGTACCTGTAAGCAAGAAAGGATATTATCCTATGATTTTAACCTCTTGTTTGTGCGTACATATTCACCCAAGCATTCGTTTCCAGAATTTGGTAAAGAGTGAATAAATTCATACCTTGAATATCCTTAGCAGAATCTTATTGTCCCTGTATCTGTTTTATGTGTTTCTAGTTCTTTCAGAAACGAAGTCTTTGCTTGATATAAGGAAGGTCAAAATGACAATAGTGATTGCAACAGTTTGAAAATTGTTTGAGTTAAGTTCTTTTCCCTTCCGCTTGTATCTCTTTTCCGTAGGCTAGGTAATCCCCCAAGTAAACGCTGTATATTTTCTGCATCAGGTTCCTTTTCGGTGCTAATCACTTCCCCCGGAATTCCTCCCACCTGCTCCCCACCTCTCCCACGCCCTCTCTGGCGGTTCTTTACAGACCCTCGCTAATGAAGTGTGAGTTGAGTTTAAGGTTTCCATCCAACCGATTAGGTAGGGCCCGTGGGCGGTCCTGAATCAATATTTTGAGGAAAAAATTCTCCAAGGCGGCATCTGTCAGAGTTTCGCTTTTGTTCACACGGAATAAATATTTGCTCTGCAGTTATAATTTTTGGTGGAATTCCTCGTGCGTCTTCCCTATTAAGTGCCTATTCTAATTGCAGAATTTAAAAAATCACTAGTGGAAGTGATTTTCATCTTAATTTCTCGAAAGTCGGCTGTTTTATGTAAGCTCTAGGTGGCTTTGGCCTTAAACTTCTTTTTATTTTCGTATTATGAAAACATCACTCCGCTCCAGCATATATAAGTGCGTTGAACCAAATTTGTAAGTTTTGTTCGGGGTTGTTATCTCTAGTAGCTACATATTTCTCTTTCTTCTCATATCTTCTCCTGAATATCTTCTTTCAAATTTATGATTTCGTATTTACGTTACAATAACAAAAATACCTTGTGATATTTTTATTAATGTAGAAGGAAAAGGACCGTGACTTCCTTTTCTATTTTTTTATAAATTTTCGTCAATAGCTCACTTTTCAGAGAATTTTTGAAGCAATATTCTTAATCGATTCCAAATATTCGCATAAAAAACGAACATTATTCCAAACTCACAAATTTCAAAAATAGAAACTGGGAAAAATGTACGTAACAATGAATTGATGTTAAATAAAGCCGTAAATATAGAAGCATTATACATCTCTCATTTGTATAGCTCTCGGATGAATTAAAAAATATCTTAAAACAAATATTTGCACATAGTTATGAAAACATAATTAGAGCAGAAAATGTGGAGACAAAATTTGACGGATTAGTAAAGATTATTTAATAACGATTCAGTTTTTGTGATATTTTTTAGGCATTTGGTATTTGCTTTAAATAATTAAAACTCGTGCATGATTTCTCAAGTACTTTATGAGGACTCATTGTTAAAATATCGAATCAATTTTGACCAGTACTTCACTTGATCTATCTTCCTAATACGAGTGGTTCGTGTCGATCAATCTCCGGCTGTTCGATACGTCTGCATCCAACTCACACGCATCTCATATTCAGGCAGCAGATGGAATGTCTGTCCTAAATATGTCTCCCACTCATCTTTAATGGCACCCATTCTCTACTGCCAAAGCACTCGCTCGTTTCCGGTCCTCTAAATCGGGTCAAACGCATCCCCTCTTTCATTGGACTCCACTGCACCTGCTTTCCGTATTTATCTCTTTTCGCAGCCCAGGTGGGATCCACCCGAGCCTTTTTACCCTCAAGATGTGTCACTCGTGATCATAGCGTGACGTTCCGAAGGTCTCCGATCGTGATGGTGATGTATTGGGATTTATTGTCGCGATGCAAGGTCAGCTGACGTGCGCTGGGAAGTTCAAACTATAGGTGGTGGAGGTTTGGATCGAAGGAACGCTGTTGATATTTAAGGGTTGGGTGTGTAGACGACCGCCTCTCCCATTGAATGGTTTCCTTGTGGAAATGCTTAGTATTCTAGTATATTTCATAGATGAAAAAATTGGGGTCATGGTCTGTCCTATAGAAAATTCTATTTCATTTCTCAAATGCTCAACCAGTTTGAGTTGAACCGCACTTGGAAAAGTAAAATATGATGCTGAATTTCAAAGAAATGCAGCTGCAGTATTGGGGTATAAGACTTCAATTTTGGATGGGCTGCGAGTTTTTCAAAAGCATTTCATGAAACTCACAGGATGGAATAAACTAGGTTTAGTAGTGTTGAGGTAAGGATATCGATGAGGTAGTAATTTAGGAGTCGCTAATCATGACTGAAATGCATTAAATAAGAAAAAAGATACATTCTGTTGCTATGTCTCACCTGAATAAACCTCATATCTGCAATTAAATTAGTGATAATGCATCCTTGATAGATAAATTAGATGATATTCCTACGCCATCTCTATCTTCTATTCTATAAGATATCGCAATCAAAATCAGTGCAAAAATTTAAGGACCGATCAATTACGATTTTACCCGGGATAGTAATGGTTGGAAATTTGGTTTACTGGTTCCACTGTCTCAATTGATCCTCAAATAATGAATACAGTTCTTTAAGTGACCTATTTTCGTGATTTACCCTTTGCAGTGTGTTACAGTGCACACTCATCTCCGTTTCTGCATCCTGTTTTTAAATCAATACTATAATTGTGGAAAACCTCCGCTTCGACCTTAATATCTGAGGGAACTCCCTTCCTCAGCAGTCATGCTTAATCCTCATTCATTTCCCCACTAAATTTCCTCTTTCATAACGCCTCTCTTTGCAGATGCGAGCTGGTTGTGCAATTGCGCTTGCACTGATAAAATTAAACTCATATGGCCGTCATTTGACTTTGTATAGCGTATCTGGACAAATATTTGGCTTGATAAATGATTTGTTTCCACAGGCATCGATCAGTGGGTAGACCTAGATAACGCCTACTTTCAAGATGAGTATCGCATTCGACATCAATTTTTAATCAGGTCCAACTGTTAAATTAAATCGCCTCATTTCAGCAATCCTTAATATCATTGATACGGAAATGGACAGAAGTAAATGGGATGTATTCTTTTTTTACTCGTTCTGAATAAACTTGTGTTATGAACATTGATATCTCTCTACAGATTAACCAGCATTTAGTTACCTTCTGTGTTGAAATATCATTGTAAACGCTTCAATGCACACACGTATAGCCGCTCGCATTTGTATTTCTGTAGCGAATTTCCGGTAAGGAAAGGCATAGTTCTAACGTTGCTGTCGACAAGATAAATTGGCGACAGTAAGACGTCGAGTGTGTGAGAGATCTCATGCAGTTGAGAAGAAGTAGAATAAACAGCATTGGTTGTCTAAGAAATTTTATTTCGGGTAGTAATTAACTTCTCAAGTCTCTGTTAGGTACATCGTCATATATATCCTCTAATTAATATCTCACATCGAAGGGAATTTTATAACATAATAAAATGTTTAGGGTGGAATAGAAAATCAGCAGGAAGAGGCGGCGTATCCTTTTTCTCTCGTCCGTAATGGAATCTCATCGCAGCCGTAACTTCCTCTGACATCAGACGCACTCTTTCTTAACGACGCCTTATAAAAAAGCTATCCATTTTCCTCAACACATTCTTCAGGCTCTTTTAGTCTGCGTGGGCGGTAAGTGTATTCCAATAACCCCAGGAGGGCTCACCTTCTTTCTCTAAATTTATTTTGCATCTAGTTTACCCTTTTATGAGCTGTAATCGAGAGAAGAAAGATCACCCCAATGCTGGTCTCTTCCCCAAGTCATACATCGACCAATTGTAGGAAATTTCTCTTCCTTGTTGCTCTAGTTTTTCAATTTTTATGAAAAAGATTGAAAAGAAGCTACTATCCCAAGCCAAATTCAAGAACTGTCGTCAATTTTTGGAAATATATCGTTAGAATTCTGTGTCGCGGGGAGGTTTCCAGGATATCCTGAAAGCAGAGCACATTATGACTCATCTGCGTTGCATAGGTCTTTGTCTGAAGCGAAGTAAAACAAGCTTTTTGCTTTTGAAGTCTTTATATTTACAACTCTTCGTTGCTTTGTTCTCTGCATCTTTCATTAACATTCGGAATAATTCGAACTCCCTGAGCGAATCGCCCATGGAAGTAATTCGATTCGAGCATTTAGTTCGTTCCCACGACGTTGATCAGCAACCTTTCTCATTCTCCAAAAAAGATCCGAGGCAACAGGATGTCGCTCTTCGAAACAATAACCGAACGGCCGTCTGACATACCAGCAGAGGTCGCAACGATCTCTCCGGGAGGTGGGAAAAACTAGCGAATAGACTTTTTAAACCTCCGAAGAGAAAAAAAGGCAGCCATGCTTCATACGGCCGTCTCTGCATCCTTGTCGAGACACTGTTCTTACACCTCCGAACGCCCACGCCTCCCTTTTAAGACTTCTCCCTCCCCTTCTCCAGGGTCTCCCCACTATATCAGCCAACCCTTGGGTCCCCCGATGGAAACTACCTGTTTCCCCATCCCAGCCGCGCTGAATACACAACATCCAGCCTCCATTTTCGCGCGGGGGATGAAAAAAATAACGAAGATTTACGCCCTTTTTTACAGCCTTAGGAGGTTTAGGAAATGAAATACGCCAGCGCGGCATTAGTGCGTTCTGAATCCGGTCCCTGAGGTACGGGGGTTCGATCCCAGTCGGAGAGATAATGAAGTCTCCCCCGGCCTTTTTTACTCGTTAGCTTGGTTCTCGGAACCGTGAATTATGAACAGGCGCCCTCTACGATGCTTCTATGCCCCCCTTTCGCACCCCACCCCCTTCGCACCCCCTCTTTGCACCCTCTCTTCTTTGAAGTTTATTCTCTTTTAACGCATTTTTCTCACTCTACTTTTCCCCACCACCTATGCAGCATAATTCTCATTTCTTTTTACTTCCGTTTCCTTCCATTCCATTCACACTTCCTTCCCTTTCTTTTCATAGTTTCCTTTGTCATCTATTCCATTATTCCTTTTACATCACTCGGAGACTTCAATGTTGCCATTTCGACGGAATAACTATTATTAGTGAAACATTCGTTTCATTGAAAGTGTGTATTTTTGGGAGTACCAGGAAAAAACCCTTACTTCTTAGTCATAAAATCTGCGTATTTTACTCAAATAAACTGGGCTTAATTCTTACTTAATGAACCCCCTCACGAGAGAAGGATTTTGAATCATTAGTTACAGCTCCAACTCAAAATCTCTCTTCATGCATCCTTAAATGTGTACTCTGCTATTCGTTTCCATTACTCTCATTCATTACCCTATTTCCTCTATTTGTTCTCTTCCTCATTTTCTATTCCCTTTTCTCTTTGCACTCCATTTATTTTCATCTCCCCCACGAGCCAACGCCCATATCATATCTCTGAATGTCGGGATAAAGGAACTTTGACTCGTGTTCCAGCGCCGAAAAAAGTCCGTCGCACGTTAATGAGACTCACGAAAATTCGGGGAACGTTTGGGCGTTGATAAGTTCTCTGTTTCCGCGACAATCACAGAGGGAGTAACGAAACGTGTTCCTCAAAGGGCGATTTGGCCATTGAGCGCAGCCACTGGGTTCTTGCTTGCGACGGTGATTACGGCTGAGGAATGGCGATGTCATCTGAGAAATGGGGCCCTCGTGCACTAAAAACGGCCTCAGAAGGCGCTCCAAGTTTTGCGATAATGAGTTTTTTTGATACGAGGGTATTTCGATAAGTATGGGCAAATTCCCTGCACATCTAATGGGATTGGACTTGACATCGTGAAGTTGCTTCTGCGTGAAGTGACATCTAGTATTTCATTGAGACGAAACTCTTAGCAAGTAATAATTCGAAAAGAAATTGCCGCTCCGTTAAGAATAAACCCTCTATTGTGAGATGTTTGTGATCGTGGGAAGGGAAAAATTTTCTCTTCTTAAACCGGCGTATTTTAAATTTTCACGGCGAATATCTAGTCGGTTTCTTAGCATCTTTGGAAGATTTGAAATATTATTTTCTCGTTTGTTATTTTGCATGCTTGATTTGATCAATTGTACATTGTAATTTTTGTATTAGCTTTTACTATAATTCTATTTGTAAATCAAGCAGAAATTTATTCTACATAATAAATAAAAGCAGATAGATCTGAAATCTTCGATATAGTCCGGTATTGATGTTTTTAAGTGAAAGTGATAACATTATATTTTTCTAGTATTTTGCCCGACATATAATTTAATAATTAAGAGCTTTTCATCGAAATTCACAAATTGATAAACTGTAATAAGTCTTTGATAATTACAAGCATTAAACCTGGTATGATAGGACAATGATTTGCCGAAGTCTGGAAGATATTAGAATGAGTTTAAGTGAAACCCTCGACCTAAAGATTGGTAAAGCACGACTGTGAAACGTGAAAAGGTGAGGGTGTGGCGTGAATTGGTGGAGAAAAATGAACAATAGTTATCAGACGCCTCTTCTCGTGGGTGGAGAGCACGACCACAGGCGTCTCGGAATTATTTATCGCGGAAATGTCGCCCTTAATCTCCCATTGTGGAAGACTTGCGCTATTATCCTAAATACGACTGTGAATTGGTTTCATATTGAGCAAAATTTCCTTGTCAGATTTTGCTGTTTCTGTTAGAATGCAATTGCTTTCATTCACAATAAACAATCCTTGTTCGTCCTTAGATTGATGCTCGTGTTCTGTTCGTAGCAGAACTCTTGTGCAATCATCAATCTCTTATTTTCATAACGAATATTACGTGCACTTATTTTGAATTTTTGATCTGTGATTCCCTAAGATTTTATTTCATCTAATCTGTAAATTTACAATTTATATTACCGATTGTAATTATTGTGCAACTTTATCGAGATGGGTTTTGATAGCTGATTTTTTCAATAGAAAAATAAGTGTAATTTGAATGATTTACTAAAAATTCTATATTTCCTATGAATGCAGAAATTTTCATGTAGCAATCGATAAATCTTATATTCGTTGACAATATTAATTCAATTTTAAAATATTAATGACTCTAGCATAATTTCATTGGACCAACTATTATCATCTCCTATTGATAATTTTAATGTCACGTTTAAATACCATGTATCTCTGGTATTACTTCAATGAACCACTTACAACTGACTCTCGATAAATATACCCAAGAACACACAGTTCCCTCCATTCTTCTACAGCATCTCGTGAGGAATTCCCTCTTTCTTTCCTTGATCATTTTTAATTCGGCCGCATATCCCTTGGTAATCTGTGGTCACTTCCCGATCGCTCCGTCTTTCCAGAAATGCTCGGCCGTTCACCGCCCTCCCCTCAGGATATCGCACCGTACACTTAGCGGGCTTCGCAAATGTTTGCGCGATTGCCTCAGCTTGGGTTTCATCCTACTCATTGGCCGTCGCTCATCAAAAATGATCCTCAATGTCGTCAGATGTCAGCGATGCCGGAGGATTTACGGCGGATACTGCGAAATATAGGTGGAGCCTCGTATCTCACGTTTCGCCCCAAGCGAAGGCGATAGCGGAAAAAGGACTTTCTTTCGGGTAGTGTCGCCATCGAAACTCACGGCACAAAGATGCGCGGAACAGTCTCGTGACTTAGGGCAACCCCAGAACAGCTGCTGCTCTCTTCCATTAATATCCAGCTTCCAATAGTCATTAAATTTGCGTTTAGTCAACGTGTTACTTTTCATATACTGTTCGCTCTTGGCTTATACTTTCGTGCAAGAGTAGAGTTGCCTTTTTGTATTTACCTTCCTCTATTAATCTTTGAGTAATCTGGATGTAAATGTCGAAGTCGTAGTAGTTCTTTTCTTTCAATAATTAAACAGTGTGTTTTAATTATAACTTCTGTTGTGACACATAAGCTGTTGTAATGTTACACCATAAATAGGGTCAATAGATTTTGTTAACTTCAAAATTTCTTAAGTATCATTCTCCCTATAAATTCTAGTCCTCCACGTTGAAGAATCTGTCAAAATTTTACCGATGTTTATTTCATAAGAATTGATCTAAGCTTAAAGGAAGTAGTCTTCAATAATCGGGGCATTCCGAAAAGTGGGATCAAAGATTTCCACGGTCCTTCCCCAGCAAGCGTTCATGAGAGATCGGTAATTCATACTTGACGAAACTTCTTAAACTATAATTCTGTGAGGCATTTTGAATTGATACTGGCTCTTTTGAATTTCAATGGGATTCGTTTAAGAATACTTTTGTGTTGACTTTTACGGTTACGAACAGCACACAAGTAAAATTTTTCATCCCGTGTCACGCCGATCCCAGACGATCTTCAGCTGACACTCGGCCCACAAAAAGTGATTAATTACTCCTCTGCGTCGGTACGGATGTCTAGCGAATATCCTTATCCGAATCCTTAATGTTCTCTCTCCCCTTAAGAGATCCGAGAGAAAAAATTAACACGCGTTTTAGTGGACCATGGGCTGAAGAAATCTCTGGAAAATGGGCACACAAAATGAGATTTCAAGAGCTTTCTTTGCTGACGACTGATGGGCGCTCCACAGCTCTGAAGCAAACGGCCACCGTCTCATACCATTTCGATGCGGACCTTTCAAATTGCCAGTTGAATACCATGGACGTAATGTTATTGCTTAATGATTGGTTTCTCTTGGTTCTCTTAGGCTATCTTTCAATGCGTTTTATTTTACCAGTACTAAATTCCATCAGCTTGTAATCAGCATTCATCATTGTATGTCAGAGTATCCAGTGGTTTATGGCAGTCATTTACAGTTATTTTTACCATTTTTTACCTCTTTTTTTTACTCAAACCAAATAATTTTATTTTTCTTTTTGGTATATCCATATCATTTGATATGCGGGGAGGGATGGGATGCAATTAAGATTATTTTTCATTACTTTCTTCGAACTTCTGCTCATAGTTCTTGTTTCGCGTCCCTGCTGTTTCCCATTTTATTGTTCAACTCCATGTCAAAGAGCAGTTAGATCTCTAAAGCCCTTAGCAATCGAGAAGCCTTTGAGTGCAGCCATTGGTTGCGACGGTTCTAGGATAGAGAAACCTTTCCTCTGGTTGCATGCAATAAGGCACCCCTACAAGTCTCCCCTCATCATTCATCCTTCCACATCCTTCCCCTCGCCAACCTGTTTCCTTAGCCCAGGGCCAAGAGGAGGAGTCCTAATAGTCCACCCTCCCTTTTGTTCCGCATGACTCTCAACCTCCCTCAGGACGGCCACTGTCGGCCTCCATGGCTCCTCCACTCCAGTGCATGCTGAAACTGTTCCCTCGAACTCACTTTGCCATGATTTTCCTCCTATTGATTCGTATTCATCTCTCAAAACAGATATTTCGTTATTTGAGCGAAATTTTAGACGATTAAAATCATTTATTATTTGCTTACAGTTAAAGCAAATTTTTCTCATGACCAGACTTGGTTGGCTGAAGAAATGCTTTCGAAATGTTAGTATGTCCATCGTGTTGACTTCATCAATTATTGTTACTTTAAACTGTACGCATGTTCTTCTAAATTTCAAGTTGCTCTATTCACTAATTTGCTATTGAAATATTTTCTCGGAAAGCGTAAAGACATGCAATTCCCAAAGAGCAGGCTTACTAATTATTCATTGGAATCCAAATTAAAACAATGTCTTCCAATCACGTGGATTTTTTTTATTGGAAGGTCCTTATTCCAGTCGTAGTATCTAATTAACGCAAACCTCTTCTTTTACCTGCCTTAATTCCCTTCATGATTAACCGAAATGGTTTATATAAGCCGCATCTCTTTCCCCTCTTGCTTGATGCAGTGCTCGAGCCGTCCCTTTGCTGCATTTCCATGTTGGGGATGGAAGGAGTCACGCGCCTTCACTCATCTCGTAGTATGCTAAAACAGAGGCGAGTACGCATATAAGCTCACGACTTTCCTTCCATGTCTTCCGTCGCTCCACCCTCAACAACACTGACACGTACTCATACTACGCCCCTCCCTCTACCAGCAAATACCGAAAGGATTGGCTTTTGTTGCCTTAATTGTTGGTTTAAAGTTTGCAGAGTCCTCATGGTCAGAACTATTTAATCAGCAGCTTCTTCGGTTGTTAAATTCACTTATTGAATAAAAACGAAATTAAAGTGAATAGGGTGTTTCAGTTTTGATGTTATAATATCCTCGTGTCAACGAAAAATAGTTGATCTCAGAATCCAATCATTTTTTGTTACTGATGAGATGATACCCAGCCTTTCACGCATGATTATTATAATTCTTTTGGCTTGTATCTTTAGCTTTCTTCCAATTTCATGAAGAGTGCTATTTCAGAGAGTTATGATGAACCCTCTGCTGAATGGTCATTAACCAGACGTTTTAAGTATTTTGATCCAGCATTGAGATCCAGTTTCTTTTGTTTTCCTACTTCATATTAAACCGCTGATGCGTGTATGGTAATGGTTCGTCCCCCTTTCGCCCCTCAAACATTCAATCTCATGGCTGAAAAGCCCTCTTTTGAAGGCGTTTCTTTCCATGTATTGGAGAGCGAAGAACGCCCCCTTCGCGTTCATTTGTCATCTGTGCCAATGGCGCTGTTTTATGGTCCATCGCGATGATTTTCGCTCTCTCGTCGGGAAACCCTCAATTATGCGAATGGCCGCGAAATGATTTATTTTCGGCGAGATCATTGTTTCGCGTACGAGTGATTTGCGTAGTGCCGATTCGTGGAATCTGCGAAACCCGGTCCGCCTACACTCGAATCCTCGCCTTCATCATTCCTTCTATTTTTCCTCTCTTCATAACTCTCCTCTTGGTAAAAATAAGGGCTTCATCGGAAGGATATTCGTATTCTATCGTTTTCTTCCTCAATATGGGAAGATATTTATCTCGAGAGTAGACCATATAGAATACATACCATTCATTACTGTCTGAGTTATGAGTTTCAAGATAAGGAATCTGGTGAAAGTAATGAGAAGGACCACGGTGAACGTCATTAAAGATGTCACCCTGGATGATTTCATCATTTTCCTCGAACTACTGAAGTACATCGATATAATACGCTAGCTATTGCTGTAAGTACCAACAAACGCGCAAAGGATTTAATGGGCTCGATAATTTTAATGCGGCATATATTTCAAAATCTTCTGTATACAACCAATTTCTTTCATTGCGCCTTATCAATTTCTAGGAACTTTATCAACTTTTGACCAATACTGTCATAAAATTACAAATAATAGTGTTGAACGGTGAAACTAATGGTAGCAATAGCATTGTGAGACTAAAGTGATACAAAAAATTGTGCAAATCAGAGTGAGTCAAATTCTTCAAGGAAAATCGATTCGATAAAATTTTCAGTTGCATCTCTTATTGGAATTATTTATCATCAACCAGGAAATATCTTATCGATGTTTTTCTTGCGATCGCGATGATTCCACTTCTGTTACGAAATCAGTAAGTGCTCATTCATATATAAGGCTAGATAAGGGAAAAAATATCAGCGTAAAGCAAGATATTGCGATAATATGTCTCATTGAGATTAAAATACAGGAATATGTGTAGTATCGTAAAGTTATTTCTATGAGTGTTTCCTTAAATGAATGAGGTAGTAGTATCCATCTGAAATTTTCTTATTGCTTCCTTTGTAATTTTAAGCAGTGGTTTCTGACTGGTGTGCTTCGAGTTAACTCTAAATGTGCCGAAGAATATTCTTTATTAACGTTAACCTCTAATATTACGTAAGATGTACGTTTTAATTGACGATTTTTTTTATCGTTTTATGCTACTTATCGAGGAAATGTTTAAGTTTTTAACCTTTCGTGCAGTTCTTCGTACTTAACTGAACTTACTGAACTCGGACCAAAAATATATAAACGTCTAACGTAGCACCGAATCGAAATCAATTTAAGTATAAAATTTATGGTTTCAGAAGTAACCTTTTCAGAATAATTAGCAAAAAACTTACTATGAAAAGAACAAATCGGAATTTTTATAGAAGGACTTGCTTGAGGATGCTACTCCGTAACGAAACCAACGTTATTCTATTCAAATTCAATTCGTATAGCGAGCGGATTTGGTATCAATGCGGTTATTAATGATAAACGATTTATTAATTTACGTATGTATTCGTGTACCGTGTTTCATCAAAGCGCGCAATTATTTAATTAGAGCTCGCGGTAATCGTATCATTCGAGGATTAACATATTAAAGGAGACAATCTCTAAAATCTCCTCCTGATTAGGCACAAATACTACGCGCCTTAGATACGAAACATCTCTGCAGCGGCACATATGCTATGCACGACCCCAAAAATCCCTCGGCGGCGACCACTTTCCTCGGGCGAATCATCCATCTCCCTTTATATATGGTGGGAGTGCTTTTAAAGGGGATGGAGCGGAGGGGGGCAGGCGCTGTTTTGGGGGAAAGATGCGGGGGAGAGAGAGTCCTTTAAAAACCCCCTCCACGTCTTCACCCCCGCTCTGTACCTTCTCCTTTAAGGAGATGTGGCAACGTCGCTCAGAGGAAGTCGCCTTTTCAGAAGGAAAAAGAGTCCCGAGAAGGAATAACAGTCAGCTTTCCGCTCCGCCATTTCTCTCCCTTCATTTGTTTGTATACTATTTTGATCTCGTTCACGCATTTTGCGGGCTCAGACCAGCTGTTGTTTACCTCCATTCAAACAGGAGAAAACATTAAGAGCCACCAGGGATAATTTGTTGTCAATTTTGTGGTGTTTTAGCGAGATTCCCGTTTTCCTACGTCAGCGCATTAATTGGAACGCGCCATCTTCGGAGTGCAAAGTGCTCCTCGTGATCATCGATTGATGAATGTTGCACAATTATCGTAGAGCACTGATTGGGCGAAACCGATTGTTTTCATCGTTAATTGAGTTCATTAGTCCCGAATGGTGACGCTGGAATTCCGAAGAATCTCTCCGCTTGAAGTGACCTTCGCTAATTTATCGGCGCCAATTGAATTAGCGATTCTCTGAATGCGATCGGAAATTGTTCGATTCGAAAATGGAATATCCGGGCTATTAGTTGTATTTATTTCGAACCAATTCTCCCAACCTATTGATAGCATTTAGATCGTTTTAATTGTTTCACGATTGCCGTCCTCGAATACTGATTTAGTCTTTTTAAGGATAGCTAATCGATTCCGTTCTGTCTTTATTTAACAAACGGGGCAGCCCTTTAAGAGGACGATCATCTTTCTTGCTATAGTTAAGTTACGCTTCCTTCACGAGCACGATGGTGAAGGGTTTAGTTAACCCTTAAAGGACTGACGTTCCCATATGGGAACGGACTGCAGCTGGGTTCTCTAGGTAGCTAAACAATATCTTGAGTGTCATAAAATGGTCAGTAAACGATATTTTGTGAGCTAAGAGGGTCCAAAGCTTAGTTTCATTTGAGTTTTGGTGCATTTAAGTCAAGGGAAATATTTCTTGTGATTTTTCGAAAAACAGGGAAATTTTGAGATGGATCCTTCTGGCAACTAATTTTTATAAGTTTTACTGTTTTTAATTTAAAGTAGTCTTTTGCTTGTATACCTTTAGTATGATGTTCTAATCATCGAAAGAAATTAAATAGAGCAGAGTTTGAGGTTATTTGTTGTTGTTATAACGTTGTTTATTGCTGCGTTCCCATATGGGCACGTCAGGCCTTCCCACTACTACGCGATTTCCTTGCCGATGGCTGTCAAGGAAAGCTATATATAGTATATAAAAGAATATTTTGCGACATAATACATTATTTTTTGTGCAATTAAGTTAAGAATTATTTTAGTTTTAAGTTGTGACAAGAAGACTATGGCAATTATTATGCATATTTATGAACTAAATCTCGGAAAACCTAAATTTATATAGTAGAAGCGACAACAACATATATTAGCAAATGATTATTGTACTAGATATACAAATCCTTTCAAATTTTATTAGCTTCAACTAAAAATGATATTATTAGAGGTGTTATAGTTTCTATTCAGGAAAAACGTAAGTTTTCATGAGTCGACTTCACTGAAGGAGGCTCTCCGAATCCTTGCCGAGGATGAAGAGAGTGAGGTAGATGTTACCGATTTCTTCATTTCTCCAACAGAAGAAAATGAGCGAACTGATGAAGCATCGGCTGATGAAGATGAGGAAAGATTGGTTGACAATTTTACTGGCAAGCAAATGAGGGCACAAGCCGAAATTCGGTTGGCAACCAACGAAAGTATCGGTGCTAGAGAAGACGATGGGGCAAAAAAATCTGTGCGGAGAAAATGGATAAAGGGCAGCATTGAGTGTACGGGAAGTTTTTCTGAAGCAGATTACTTTTCATACTCTAAACTTAGCTGCATCTAATTGCTAGAGCTCTTCATCGATGACGAGCTCGTCGCATTCATAGTGGAACAAAGTGAGAATTACGCCCGATTTTTTAATTGCCCCAGTCCACAAATTACAGCAGAGGAGATGCGAGCCGTCATTGGCATTTTGATTGTATCCGGGTACAACATTCTCCTGGAAAAAAATATTACTGGGACGCGAAAAAGGATGTACATATTGAATTGGTTAGTAGAGCGATGAGGAGGGACTGATTCATCCAAATAATGAAATTTTTACACTTAGCGGATAATACTAAGTTAGACAGTCAAGCGATGGGTTCTACAAAGTCTGGCCTACGATGAAAAAGATTACACAGAGGTGTTTGCAGCATTTGGTGCCTTCCCAGTTCTTAGATTGTGAATAAGAGATGATAAGATACTACGGAAGACACAGCTGCAAGCGATGTAGTAGAGGTAAATCGATAAGATTCGGTTATTATAATTTGAAGTGGTATGTGAAATAATATAATAGCATTAATTTATTTAGCTCAATATATAATTTATACGAAAGAATTTATTGCCACATTTGAAAGGATTTGGCTACAATGGAACTGGGCGAATCAGAAAGAACCGGATTCCGAAAGATTGTCCGCTACCACCAAAAAATGATCTAAAAAAGGAGGAGAGTGGAAAGAGCATCACAGCTATTTCTACAAGTAAATGAATAGGAATCACTAAATGGCTGGACAATTTGGTAATTGTGGCAGCTTCAACAGCGTATGGAGTTACGCCGTTGATGAAAGCTAAAAGGTTTTATAGGAAACAAAAGAAAATTATTCAGCTTCCATAACCCTACTTCATATCCCAGTATAATAAGCATATGGGTGGAACTGACCAAATTCATGTAAATTCACTGCATATTGGTAAGACATGATTTATATAAATTATTTGCAACTCAGACAATCGAATAATAATAATAATAAAAGGAAATCCTCAGATCCAAGGACAAAATTAGAGTTTAGACAGAAGATTGCTCAGGTGTACTTTACTCGGTATAAGACGGAATAAAAACCACCCGGTGGACGACTCAGCAAGGCTTCCACGTCAAAAAATGGCTCCACGCAAGAGTTATGGTATGATCAATTAATCGGTTTTTGTTGACATACCGCAGAACAAGGGAAAACGCTGCGCATATGAAGAGTGTGAGAGTCGTGGGAGAACAATGCGTAATAAGTGCGATGTTGGGCTGTGTTAAATGTTTTACAAAGTACTTAACAAAATAATTATAAAACAAATACTTATATCTTCCAAGAAAAACCATTTCATACAATATTGTTTTGAAATAAATATGATTTTTTTCAATAAAATGCTTTTTTTAAATTTCATCATGGCGCGCGTAATAGTAGTAGTGGGAAGGACTGACGTACCCATATGGGAACGGGCATTTGCAACGAAGCTATTATTGTTAACTTTTTTTTAACAATTTTCTGTTGTTAATTTAGGTCATCGGAATACCAATATACTAAAATTAGGGTAATTTTTAAGAAAAAATAATTCTCGTCCTTGGAGGGTTAAACTGACTGCTACATCGAAATGTGGAAACTTTGCCGACCGTTCGCTATTTTCATCTTATAGTGCATGTGTAATTGATATTGATGAACAAATATGTCTCAAGATTCTTGGTGTGTACTTCGCCTTAGAGTGCATGTTTAATTGCGGAAAGACATTTTCTTGCTCCCTGGCCTTTGTCATCGGGACCTTCGGTACCGTTTTCTATTTTGTGGACAACCTTTATTGGCTTCTCAAATCGATCAATTTTAGTAACCGGCGGTATAGAATAAATAGTGTGAGATTGCATGAGCGGCCGTATTTATAAATTTTACGATTCGTTGCCTTTTGTTAGAGGTGACTTCATGTTTTATAAGCATTGTTCAGTATGAGCTTGGCAAAATAAGCATCATGAAAACAATGGCAGAAAGTTTAGCAATGAGACAGGTCACACCTGTGACACGTACTTGGTGTTACCAAAGCAAAACAGAGCAACGAGAAATTGTCGGTCATCAGATTCATTTGTTTATTGTCGATGGGGTAATTTGCTGTTTTATTTCTTCAACCGATGTTTATATTTAAATGAGTTTCATTATTCTTAGACGCGCATCCATCAGAGAAATAATATTATTGCGCGATATCTGTGAACCAAATAATTTAATATGGACATTTTTTAATATGTTACTATTAGAAAGAAAAGCACAGATTTAGCTGTCTATTACATTAGAACGATGGTTATCTGAATAGTTAATGGAATTAAATTAAAACAATTTTTATAGTTTCTGCAGAAAGGAAATTCAAAATATCGGGAAATCAAATTTGTGGGAATAAATTTCCAGTTGCAGAAGTATGGTGTTTTGTCTTTCGAGTACTTTTACTTTTTCGTTTAACATTTAAAAAATTCCGATAAAATACTAAATATAACTTTGAAAAGAAAGAAAGAAGGTATATCTGAAGAGACACGATGTTCTTTATCCTAAATGAGCTAAGTAATATGCATTAATATGAGCAGCCATAAATGAAGCATTCACGTGACATGCTCAGCTATCGTTAACCTTCAAGTGTTGCCGCATGTGAAGTGCATTTAAATGCTAATGCAGCTATTTTTGTTTCCAAATGAGGGAAAAGTTCAATGAGCTCTTTAAATTCGTCTTATCGTCATCATTATGAAACCTTACGCGTGAGGCTTCTATTTTAGGAATGGTTGATTATGTATGAATATAGTAAAAACATTTTAATTTATAGTAATTATTTTATATTCGCAAAATCGCATAAGGGACATCATGGATTTAAATGCTATCTGAATCAGGATGGGGAAATTCTGTTTCTCGGAACGTAAACTTTTTATCCCTAGACTATAACTATACAAATGAAAATTTGTCCAATCGTACATGTAAATTAAGCGCAGTTCGTCCAGAATTGATGTAAAACCGGAATGTAGAAACATTCTGGTTTTATATCAATATTGACCTTCCATTGATACTTTTGTTTCGGAATCAGTATTAGCGAGAATAGCATGTATTTCCACAAATCGTCTTTACAACTTTGATTAGTACTTGAACGGTTTCCTACCGGGTAATGTCTGTTGCCGTCTTTTGCTGCCTTCTTCAGACTGAAATACATCTGCCACATATTGGCCGAGAACGTTACAAATTTTAACTTGCGGATCTCCCTTTTAACATCCATTTATTTTGAACATAGTTGAGGACACCATCATTGGTTCAACCATCTTGTTGACACGTATTGAAGTATGTTAACACGTAAAACACAGTGTTCACGTATATGTAAACCGAAGTCACGATATCCTGCGTAGAGAGTGTCGGAATAAGCGGTAGCGGAGCGTGGGAAAAGCGTAGAGCGCTGAATAAGAGCGGTCTGAATGACAGCGTTCCACTCTGTGCATTCCTATCCCTTACTTAACCTCCCCTCACACTTCCGCTCGCACCGATTAATCACTGACCACCCCTCCGCCACACCTCCGCCTCAGCTGTTATCCCTCCCTACGTCACTTCCCCTTTTGTTTTCGTGACGCTCACGTGCCCCTCCTTTTTCTTCCCGTCTGTGTGCGTGTGTGCCGCGACCTTGACTGACGCTTGGCAACGCCGCCTCCTCCCTTTTGTGTTTATAAATACGTGTATTTATATCGGCGCATAGCTGCGTGCCGCTCTCCGTCGCCGCTTTTCGGCTGCAATTGTATCTTTAAACATCGCGTAATACGCTTTACTCGTTGCTCGTGTACCCCGCGTTCTGCGGAACCGCGTTGGACGAGGTATTTCTCTGTTTAATGTGCTGCTTTTCGGATTTGCCTCAAGACGTTACGCCAAGAACTGCGTGTTTTTCAGCTGCCACGTAACGATTTCACAGTAGATTATTTCGGAGGTTAAGTCAAAAGTCGCTGATTGTTGCATATGAATATTTAGGGGCTATGAGAGGATATTTTGGGAAATACTATACTTGATACAGAATGAGAATTCTTCGTAATTTTCCACAGAAAATTTATTTTGCGACCGGTTTCATAAGCGAGCTTACATCTTCAGGATGAATACATTCAGGCCTGAAGATCTAAGCTCGCTTATGAAACCGGTCGCAAAATAAATTTTCTGTGGAAAAGTACGAAGTGTTTTCAATCTGAAAATGGCTTTCCACGAAGTCACGCCTTCTCATATCGATTATATACTTGATACAGTTAAAATCTCTTGTCCTGGGAGACTTATAGATGTTCCGATCCTCTGCATGGGCTATTTAAACCATAGTATTGCATCACTGCTATTATCAAATGAATTCTTTATCTGTTTTAATTATTTACACTGTTCTTGAATTCAATTTGATTGTGTCTTTTAGACCTTGCCAGAGATACAAATGCTCGCTTTATTTCATATGAACTTCTATTTTCGGCTCTTATTTTCTTCGATCTACATTTTGATTAATGGAATTTTAAAGCTTTTAAACTATCAGCAGTATGATTAGTTTATTCTTCGAAGAGTATTGCATCCAGCGCAGTATTTCTTACAGTACATTTCGCGGTACACCAGCATTCAAATGTGTCAGTTTGTTTTCTGCGAAATCCTGTACGCTTAGCTCAGTCGTAACTCGTTCCTTGCTTTGATCGCGGATCGTGTTCGCAGGGAACTCTTGTTTTGGCTTAGCTACGTTCACCTATCATTAATGTATAACTGTCCTGCAAACTGATGTGCGAGTTCGTTAAAATTTCGAAATACGCGAGTTGCTCCTTTCGAGGCAAACTTTGAGGAGCGCTCTTCTAATCAGTGATGTCTCTGTTCGTAGACGACTTGTGCCTGCACTTCTCCATTTTGCCATCGCTACCTTCGCCTGTAAAAACGCCTTCCTTTGCGTGCGAAATGCAATGCTCGATTTGCATGGAGATGACCGCTTATTATTTTACGTTAAATGCGCCGTCCTTGGCGGAGAGGTGAAAGGAAGCCCTTGTCGCTGTTTGCTCTAGCGTTAAATATTAAACGAGACTTATATTAACGGCGCCCTTGGAGATTGAATTAGCGATTCTAAGCTCCTCTCCGGATAAAAAAATGGGCTCTTGTTTCTACAAACAGCGCTTGTCGATGCTTCGGCGATGTTCCACTAAGTGCTTCTCAGTCGCCCTGCGGTTTCTACATCTGTTCTATGAGAAGTAGTTTGGTCCAGAGCTGGACATAGCGAACGCAATCTTATATGTTTCTATAATGATTTTTTTCGCAATTAGGCAATAATTTACGCTACGTCGATGCTTGGCTTTAATTAATATTTAATGGGAAATTAAATTAGTTTTTTAAGTTGCCAGAATAATTAATGATAATTAGGTGGAGTGTACTGTTGGGAAAAGGCTACGAAAGACGTAAAGACCATTAAATGTCAACGGCTGTTGTACGGATACATACCTCGATCTTTCGTGTCAGTTTTCATAAACAAATTTACTTATAATAGCTACTATTTTTTCCTACATTAAGTTTTGTTAAATATATTAGTCTACAAATAGTAATGTGGACATATTGAAGAAAAGCAAATAGCACAGTTCAAGAAAAGTATTTTCTAATCCTATAAATAATCAGTTGCAAAAATGTACTTAAAATTGTAACAGTAAACATTGTAACATGCTTTAGAAATGGCATCGTTCTAGTATTTGAAAAGGTTAAATATTATTGGTAGCATAACTTAATAGCAATTAAATAACTCTCCAATTCACCTCTAGTTCATATGCGTAAACTCTTTTACGACAATTACTCGTTCCATCTCCGCACGATTTTCCCTAAAACGGTGTATCGCTTTCGGATCTCTTCTCCTCTCAGTATTTCCTCCAAGATCGAAAAACAGGATACCGTCGGGGACTTCAAGAACTCCGTTTCCATTAATGATGCCATTTCTACCTTTCTACAGTCATCTGTTTCCGACGGACTTATTTCCTTGGAAACGTCACAAATCACAGTTCCATCTTCGGGAACAAAAAGGGCTCCACGCACTCCCTTATTCGTCTTCCTCATAAACAATCCGTCGCTATGGGGAAATCTTCCTTGTCCTCTCATTCGATTCCTCGAATTATCTCGTTACGAGCGAGATTATCCGATTCTTCCTCTTTACCCTTCGATCTCGTTGAATTCGATCCAAACACTAGGATCGTTTGGTAAGCGTCCAAAAACGACGCCCCTCGCCATTCATCGTCGACGGCGAGTGCAGATGGCGGTTTCATTCCGAATATGTCGCGGAATTACGTTTTTTTGCTCTCCATGGAGATGGAAGGACTATTTATAGGAAAACAACTGACGGGATTTCTTTCGGCATGCGGCTACGTGATGGCATGGCCGTTTCGTTGACTTTGACGGGAGTGGTCTTTTCGCCAAAGAAATCAATTCAAGCTTTAACAACGGTAATCACGTCTGATATAAGGAGCTCTACGAGAACATTTTTTACTTTAGTTTCGCCGTCTGTTTCTAAAAGCTGAAGGTGACGTATTGTAGCCTTCACGTGTGTTACTAAGCTAATTCTATATAACACGTAGTCTCTCCAATGTAAAAGAAAACGATACAAAGCCTATCACTCCTGAATATAGCCAAGACATTCATTATTATCTAATACTAAATCACTTGCTAATAATTTGATGTGTCAAGCGATTAAATTAAAATCTTTATATCACTTCGCGTAGCTTTATTTCTGTTCTGTTTTGACGTAACGGCAGAAATCTATATTGTTGTCATATAAACAAACACATGACAACCCCATAAACATCAACAATTTTTCAACTTATTTACATATTTAAGTTCGGAGTGTTTTAAAAAACAGATACACAAATGAATTAACAATATTACATCAAATTATAAGCGATAATTCTAGGACAGCAAGAGTTTAAAGTACCGTATAGGTACGAGTTTCTTGAACAAGCAATTTTCCTTGAAATCCGTTCTCCTCAGAGTTGTTGCAATAATTTTCACCGTGGGAGTGGAAAAATGCTACTTTCGAGCGAGAGTCCTTCTTTTTGGGACACGACCAGGGATGCTGGTTGCGAGTGGACCGTTAACTTGGTAAACCGTTGCGTCTCGCCGGACCGGGTTGGCACCAAATGGACCAGAGATAAGGGATCTGGAGAACCTCGATTCGGCGCTGTCCGGATGTCGATGACCTCAAAACGCCCTCTACTCCTTCCCCGGTATATAACGAGTATTTGCAAGATCTGACCCCTTGTGTGTTTTGAGCTTAAATAAATTGCTATCTTATTTGTTTATTTAAAGTTTTTTTTAACTTTTCAAGATAATATTGTTTCCCATTACCGTTTCACTGAATGATATTTCCTTATATTTTCTTTTGCTGTTTCAAATTAATGAATAAATTTCAATCAAGGAAAGAAAAAAATGGCTTTTGATGCCAGAGAAGCTAATAACGAATCGGTTCCTACTGCATTGATGACGAATGCTTTGAACAGAGACTTGAGGGAAGTCACTGGTTAACTGACGAAAACATTATCTGCTTCTGGGCTCAAACCCGAGTCTCCCCGTTGGAGACAACGGTTAGGGGTGGTCTAATCTATGCTCAATAATGCAGTCATAATTCAGACTAAGACCACGAGCGGAATTTTATTATTATAGCTATCTACTTGTTCTCTAATGGGATAAATGTCCACCACAATTTCTAAACGAGATAATTTTTATTGTCGGGAAGCATTTCTACGAATAAAAAGCAAAACTTTCGAGGACGTACTTCAAAACGAATTTCATGTTCTGGACTCCGTTTAATTTGACTTTATTAGCAACGGAAATCTTTTCTACAAGGGAATAATTACTTTTGTTTAGATATTTTGCTGTTTCAGCCAAAAGCCATTTCTGAAAAATCTTTAATATCGTACTCCTGATAGTTCAATCAAATACTCAAAATTTCTTCCGCACAAAAAGGCGTTTCACCTCAGCTCGCTTGCTTTCTGCGTTTCCCAAGTTCTGTAGCACGCCTCGCTGCCTCAATCTCCCGCTTCTGGAGCTTATCGTTTAATATATAGATGCTAATTTCGCTTCAAAACCGGAATAATACGGCTCTTATGGGCGAAGGTTTGCTCTAATATGGCCCCAAGTAGAAGAGATATAGCCATCCTTTCCGCACCCGAAAAATTCCCATTTCCTGCATTTACAAAATTAATGTCCTCGCAGCCGACTAGATGGCAGCACCATAAAATACATCCATGGGAAAGCAGACTCCATTAGTTGGAGCGCCCACTTCCGTAGAGCGTAAGCCCAGTGACCGCAGTGAAATAAGGTCGCCTCTGTTACACTTGCCGAGAATTTCGCATTTCTCCCTAATTCATTTTACGTGAAGTAATTAAGATCGATATTGACTTAGGTTAACTTCTCTCGGTTTATCAGCCGTTGTCTATACGTAAACAAGTGCAACATTTCTCGGCTCCTGTAGCTCTCTTTCACTTCCAAATAAATACTAAAACAAGCGATTTGTTCAATTAATTTAACTTTCCCTCGCATAATATAAGAATAAGTAAAAGAATATGTGAGATATCCTTAGAACTTATTCGTATTGTCCAACATGTAAATAATTTTTTATTTAAATATTAGTTATTTTTTATACTTTAATTTCTGTATGGCCATCTCTGCGTATCCATGGCGAAGTTGCTTGTTTATTTTTAAGGGAAAATTCAACGAGTCCTTAATTGTTTATTTCGTGTTTTTCTATTGTGCCTTATTTTACGAGTATCTGGATTTTATTTGCGACTTAGTGAGAAATGGAATACCGCAGCAAATATTAATAATAGAATACATGGACCTTTGATGCATCGCAAATATTACGGGCCTCTAAGCCTCATCCCCACAATATCCCCTAGCCTGTCAATACGACTTTTCCGGCATTTATATTAATACATTTTTTACTCGGGGTACCTTCTCGCCATTTAATCAAACGCCGCTGTTAATATTACTCTTTAGGCGGCTCTCTCCCCGTTTGATTAACAGCGTTTCCCCCCACTGAGTCATTCAGTAGTCCTAAGGCCTATCTCCGAATAGTTTTGCCGTATAATTCCGGATTCCCAGCCGGCGGGAGGGTTTTTCGCTCCGAGGGTGAAATTAAATTCCACGAGTACCAACATTTTGCCTGGGGATAAAACTCGCGGTTTCTCCCTCCATATTTCACGTTGCTTAGGGATTCTGCTCGCATTTCGTCCCTCTCTTCCGAACCACTCTTCACCATAGAAACCACTCCGGGGTCCCCAGGCAACGGACCAAGAGCCCCTCTACTTGGAATTATAATTAGAGTGTCGCTCATTGCGAGTACGAAAGTTTTTTGCAGCTGCAGAATTTATTTGATTTGCATCTGCCACTTTTGACAAATGGTTACTGCTGTAAATAGCATTATATTAGGTCTTCGGCTTTTTGGAATCGGTCTGAAGTAGAAAACCTTAGCGAGGAAATCGGATCTTCAATCCTAACAGCACTAACCGCAGTCTCTCAATGTTGAATCGAACATTTCACACATCAAATTGCCAGCAAGCATCCTAATAACGTGATGAAAATAACTTATAATGTAGCAAACTCAGAGATGAAGAGTTTAAGGAGCAGAAATATGTTTTCCTGACGCCATGTACTGCTCTAACTTTACTTCTGCCAGAATTGGACAAACAAGTTCAATAGAAAGGAGATCCGTAAAAAGCTAAGACTGCTAAGGTTACGGAAACACACGTACTGGTATTTAATTGTGGAAATTTACGAATTGTTTATTTCTTTTCTTTCTGTTATAATCTTTGCTCATTAGATACGTTTCGACTTCCTCCGTTGCATTGTGGGAACAGATGAAGCTTATGCGGTTTAGTTGGAATTGGCCAATTATCTACAAGCGCATAAAAGCTTTTGCTGATACATTATTAAATTTCATTTCTAAGATACCAAGGTTAAGCTCACTAAGAAATATTGTTTTATAGAGAATTCATGGAGTATAACTTAACACCATCTGGCGTGAGAACGTCGAACTAGAGAAAGGAGTTCGTAGAAAATTCCAATTCTGTCCGCAATTAAGAATGAAAATTGACGAGGAAGAGATGAAATAGGTCGCAAGTAATTAAAATTTTATTCATGTCAATAAAAGGAGTTGAAATGAATTTTTAGAAGAATAATAATGAGACAGGTTAAATATTGGAAAGTAAGATTTCTTTTTTTTATTGTATTTTTAGACTCTTTGTGCTAAAGCCTGTTATTGTAGTAATTTATGTCCAGAGTACTGCGTTGCCTAAGACTCGAGCAGTTCTGAAAGCATCCAAGCAAAGTAATCCACGAAGGCATATAAATAATCACCTCTGAGGAAAAGATAACTGTTTTCTGCTTAAGTACGAATAAAAAAGAAGTACGCACGCCATAAAAATCCCGCAGGAAGGTGCCGTTCATTTCCATCAGATTTTACGATCAATCGAACCTAAATCCACGCAGTACTTGTAGTAAAAAAAAGCCCCATTCCCGGACGTGGAGGGGAGGGTTGGTCCTGAATGAGTAATTTTATAGCCGTTCTGCCCCGGAAGCGTAGGCAACCCACACGGCTCCCTGTCAGCCGGGTTGCATTCTCGCATGTCCCAAGAGAAACACTCGACTTCCCTTGCGTTTCGGTCTCCCTTCAACTCCACGGCCCATCGTCGGCTGCTTTCCGTCCACTTACGGGGCTTCAGTTATAGAATGCTGTATGATTCATTCACTCTCATTCCTTCCCATTCTCCACCATCCCACCTTAACGTCAATAAATGGTTGCTAACGGATCTCCTTAATTATTATTTAGCTTTAAACAGATATTATTCCATTTATTATATTTTTAAGTTTCATAGATTAAGTTTCTTTTTGCCATTCTTCGCGTAAATGTAACATCGTAATTCTTCGTCAACTTTCACCAATTCGATGATTGCTTTTTATTATCTCTCCCAGCATTTGGACATACTCTTTATTCGCTCTTTCATTTCCCTAATCATCACCTACTTCAGCATTTACCATCGCTTGTCTTTCTTTATTCGACGCTAGACTTTCTCTGCTATTCCTTTCTTTCGTCAACCGTTTTGATACTGTTCTTTAAATAATATCGTGCCTCAGTGCTTAGGTAACTCTCCTCTTTCTTTCGCCAAAGTCATCCACAGACTTCTCTCATTTCAATCTTACTAAGACTCGTTCGTCACTCCTTATATTCATTTTCTTTTGATCGTTCTTCTTCAGCGCTATGCTGCCATTGCTTCTATCCTCCTCCATCCCATTCCTGTCAGAATCTATGCTCGGAGCCACACAAAAGGGTCCATTTATGAGTTTTAATGAACCGTTACCTTGAATCCATGCTTCTGTGATTTGCTGTTAACGGTCGTTTTATTTCTTGCAGAACGCTTTCTTAACCTCTAGCACTCTACTATTTCTGTATTTCTACTTTTATCAAGAAATGTTCAAAAAATTATTACTTCTTGGTTTAATTACTAATTCGTCTTTATTTAGTTCTTTGATCTCCCGTCGCTCGCCGCAAATGTCAGCTGAACTCAAGTGGCAAATCTTTTACTAAGTTAGACCGTTTTCTTTGGATTCAGAACTCTTAAGTAACCTCAACATACAGCAAACAGCAGTAATTAGCATCTCTAATGCCTTCTAAACAAGAAATTCTCATTTGAACTGCCGATTCTTTGTTAATTAATTAGATCTGGTAGGGACAAGAAATCGAACTTCATGTAATTCAAATAAAAAACTCCCAACGCCCCGCTATGTCTCTGAGGTGAGTTACGGCTGTGCCGTGGGCTTGAGGAAGTGAAGAGGCAGACAACGCATGAGGATTCGTCTCTAAGGAGAGAGTGCATCCCTGGGGAGGAGGTGGGGACCATTTTTTCCATTTCCGGCGCGGAGATGGCAAATTTACGGCCTCTGAAGCGGTCGCGAATCCTCCAAAAGCTGTCGCTCGGCGTTCGATCAGTTTTTCTTTTTCCGGTGACTATCGAAACGCCGCGTCTCGGAGCGCATCTTACGAGATAAAAAAATACCGGTTCGGCGAGTACATGCGGTCGACTTGTCGAGTATTAATTATTCGGGGAAAGGAGATAAATAAAGGAGTGCCTACGAATTTCCGAAGAGTTCGTTGAACCAAAAGTGAAAAAAGGCACTTTAAAAGAGGAGTGTCTTCATTCTTGAGCACGTACGGAGGCGAGAGCTGCTTTTGATCGCATTTCTATCGAAGAGAATTCCGTTAATCGGTGCGATATTGAGGGACTGACTAACAAGTCGGATCGAACTATCGATCATAGAACGATTCAAAAAGCCATCAGAATTGAGTCATTTCGCTGTAAATGGTGAATCAGAAAAAAATATTCCCCATTGAAAGGAAACCTTAATTTTCACTTAATGTCTACAATTTATGTATTTTTTTCAAATGTCTCATAATAAACAGAGGAATAGTGAAAAGGAAAAACTTAATAACTTCTATATTTATTTATTTAAAGTTGATTCATTAACAGCCATTTCGACCAATTAAAATGAATCGTACAACATGTTGAGAAAAAGTATAAATACTAATAAACATACGTATACATATCAACAAAGGAGCCTGGAAATGAAACCAAACATTTGTATAAAATGAAAAAATGTGAATAGAGTTAAATTAAATTAAATGAGAAACAATAAAATGATAATAACTAGTAATAATAAGTTAAAATAGGAGATGTAAGGAAAAAACAATCACTATGGGGGAAAATATAATAAAAATAAAATATGAGGGAAAAAGATGAGAAGGACGAAACTCGAGACAACGAAGTAAGCTAAAGAGCAAAGATTAATGAATGGACAAAAGGAGTGAATTAATGGGGGAAAACAGTTCAAGGGAAGGGTTATTGGATGACGTCATCTAGATGTTTATCATTTAAATCAATGTCATAACATACATTTGGAGTCAATCGTTGTTAAAAGTGAGTAATCCAACTATAATAAATAACATCAAAACTTCAATGTAATGTTGGATAGATACAGAAAAAATAATTGCTAAATAACGGAAGAAGCCCAAACCTGGGGTCAGTGCGGATGCATCCAATTTGTGAGGATTTATTTCGATAGTGATAAAGACTACTTTTCGGATGCGACGTAACTGGGAAATTATCGTCAATTCATCGCTATTAACGAGCGTTAACGTCCTGCAATCCGCCTTTAAAAAGTGCTTCCAAAAAAGTCTCGAGGCGAGTACGAGGAAGCGAATCGCTTTTATGAGTGCCCAGCCATGCGTCGCCACTGTGGAATAATATCTTAATCGCAGACGGAAAAAAATAAACGCAAAATGACAGACTGTTTCCTTTTGTCTTTTTCGTTTAATCGCGTATGCGAACCGATTGAGCGTGAAACGTTCGAACGATGTGCTTCGTTCCTTGCTCTTTACGCCTCTTACTTCCGCGATCATTTTCTTTAGAAACGGAACCAAAGGCTGATTGACAATAGTAGAAGGATTGAAAAATAGGTAATCGAACAAATGTTATTCCAAATGGTCTACTGCCTTTATGTAACTCGTACATTTTCCTTCTTCCACTGTTATTTTTTCATTTAGATGACGCGTTAATGATATTTTGTGTAATACGGATAGAAACTGCTTTGTTTTTATAAATATATTTCTAATGCATACATGGTATAGATTTAGAAATTGATACTGTACGATATGCTGTCGTAATAAGGAAACTGGTTTGGAAAATAATTTGATTCAGAATTTATTTAAAAATTTATATATTACCTTCTTAGATAATGAATGGATAGAAAGATGGAATTTACTTTCAGATAATATTTCTTATTCCGTTTTCATAATTTATGCTAATCTCAGTAAGGTATGCTATTCGTTTGCCATTTGTATAATTTTATGTAAGCTGGGAATTTGTAATGGCATTGAAGAACTAGTACAATTCTATTCTCTTCACAGTAGGAAAAAGATAATAATAATTCGCTTTTAATGTTAGTGTACACAGGACGAAGTACGTTGTGAACGTCCTTTGCGACCTTACGCTCTCCCCTCTTTTGGCTCTTGGCCTTCCAGTTCGGCTGCCAGATCCGGTTTGGCCCTCAATTAACGTATCCTGCCTAGAGCCAGCTCTATATGTATTTGTGTATATGTGCGTTTATTTATGTGTGTGTGTCGCCCCGTTCATAAACTGGTACCTTTAGTGACTGTGCGGGCTCCCACGCAGGAATTTTCCACATTTCCCAGAAGCTTCATTAACTTCCTGACTATTGTAGTAAACCAAGTTTTATTTGGAAGGATTTCCTCTTGAAGTTTTGAACGATAATTCGGCTATAAGCACGTGTAGACTACTCATGTCTTCTGTCCTGTTCCACTTTTGCCAAATAATGAAGTAGATTGGTTGGTTGTAGGAATACAATTTATCGTGAAGAACACACCATTCTATTCTCTTTGAAGACACTCTTCCAGCAGTTATTACCTCCCTTTCCTCTTCCGAATAAAGATTCTAGAGAGAATACAGTTTCGTGGGCAAATCAGATTAAGTTTACGAATCAAATTAACAGAATATTCTTATTTGATTAGGGATGGGTTAATGATCCTTAATTTTGTTTTGGTGTCTTTCTTAAGGAAGAGGTTTGTAATTCACATCATGGACACCGACGGTGCTTGGAATATAAATGCGGTGCTCTTCGGGTGAGAGGAAAAATCCGGCCGTAATTTACTTTGGTGTCTTTCGGCATTTGGCGTCTTCAGTACGGCCATATTTTGGTCTTCTGCGAGGAAGTCTCAACGTTAAAATATTTACCGCACAAACATTACCTTCGCGGTAATTGAGTGTTTGTACGCCGTGGACTAAGTTTCCTCGAAGTCCTTTGTGAGGGCCAAATTGGGACGTGGAGCTCCAATCTCAGACCCTTTATCTAACCAAAGATCGCCTTCGCAAAGGGTCGCAACATGACTCAGGAATGCAATTAAGGCCTCGACGGTTTTTTTAACGTCAACGCACTAACATTTTGGAACGTTTGTGCTTCGGGATTGTTTGGACTTTCCATCTTGAAGGATTATGCAGCAGGGTCAAAGATGAGGAAGGCCTTATAAATGGGTCGGAAGGCCCTTTTCTGTGCGTGTCGGTCCTCAGGGCGCATGAGGCCCTCCAATAAAACGTGAAAGATTCGGGAAGACAGGTTTGGGCGCGCGGAACACGATATGCCGTCACTGGCTTAGGCTTTTGCAAGTCTCTTTCGGGAAGTAGCGGACCTTTCACTCCTTCCAGAAGGACTCTGGAGGAGGATTTGCCCTCTCCGACCTCAGATTTCACCTCTCCTCGGATTTGGCTGAAATTCTCTCTGAATTGAATCTCCGGTGACATTTCCTTTGAGGATAATTGGAGGAAGGGGCCGTTTTGCTCTTTCCTTAGCTTCAGTTTGTGCTGGTAAAATTCTGCCTCTGCTTCTTTGTTACTCTGTCAAGATACCTTCGGCTAGGTGAACAGGTAAAATATGGTAGCTGAATCTTTTGAAAGTATCAACCTGAATTTTCACGAAATATTTCGTAAGAATGCTAGAGCTAATGCTTATCTCATATATATATATATATGTGTCACTTTTTGTATACTCTGCCAGAAGATGACTAGACCTTAGTCGAAATCGGTTTCACAATAAATTATCCTGTGGAACTAAGACAATTTGTTATTTTCCGTACTAACGTTTCGTAAGAATATTTTGATCGCTGTAATTCTGGTTTTAATTTTTCCAATTGTACTCGTAGATTCTCTGCGCAATTAATTACAGCTTCAATTATGAATTGATTTAAAAGTTAGAATATATCGTAGTACATTTGAAACTCTAAAATTAATGCTTGAAGCACTTTGATAAATATAATTTTCATCTCTTAGCAAGCCGTATCAAAAATTTCTCTATTTCCTATCTATGAAGCATCCGTGAAATCTGAGTTAATATCCACGGAAAAATTATATCTCTACTATTCTTAATAAATCCACGGTAGGTGACGAATAATAAGCTTCTGAAGTATGTTTTCTACAAAAAACAGTCTTGCAGTTGGTTTTTTTTAAGTGAATTCAAAGTTTCCTTGCGAATTTCAGGAATATCCAGACGTTGGAGGATGTGCTTCTGAAGTCGAGGCAATCTACCGGTAGATTTTTAAGTTAAATGTTCTCATGGAAGGGATTTGTTGGCGCGTTAAGTTACCGATTTTAATATTCCTCGAAGGCGATTCCTCGGCGGTCGATTATACACTAAAAGGAGATCGTTCAGCAATTTTCTTACTTGCGAATAACGGCGTTTTGAAACGCAATGGCCGATTGGAAAATGGATGGTTTCCGCCGTTATGCGAATCACTTAAAGGATTGTCTTCCTCGCTCACGAATTAGGATTAGGTGCACGAATTTCGAAAGGGGTTCTTTCTGAAAGATGCTTTAGAAATAGCGTAAACGTAATTTTTTTTCAAAGACATTGGCAAAGTTAATTAGGGAATACAATAAAATTTAATTGAAAAATGAATTAGGGAATGTCTGAATATTTTCGTAAAATTATCCCTTCATTAAAATTACTGCGAGAAAAATGGTTAGATGTCCTAATTATATTCCATTCCTTGTCGAATTCGCGAAAGTGATGACCTGAAATTTCAGTCAGTTTTCTACTCTACATGCTCTATGAATGAAATTGTAAACAGTAGGACTGTCAGTGGACATAGCAATGAATTCCCCAAAGATACATAATACTACCACGAGGAGTGCTGGGAGACCATCATAGTGGCAGAATCACGCACAGGATGCATCTGCCGATTTGCAAGCCATTTCGCAACGCAAACCAGTATTCCCTCCCGGCAAATTCGCGTGAACTCGGCAGATGAAAAAATAGCACTTGAATGTTTAGTGCAGGAAAATGATGAAAAAATGATTCCCCCTCGTGGGAAATATGAGTATTAGGGGGAGTGCTGTGGAACGGAGTAAAAAGAGACCGAACATTCTTCCCACGCGTTTCCGTTTGGTCGCCTCGGGTTAACGTCCTTCCCCTCGAAAGACCCGGGTTCGAACGAGAGGCATTGAGGGACCTGGTGAATGAATTTCCTCTTTGATGATGGGATGTCTTGTTGGTCCGGATCAGTTCGTCGGTGGTATTCTCATGGAAATTGCTATATTGGTTGAATTTTGGTAACCTAAATCATAAGCAGGAATAAATGGAATATTTCTTAATCAAATCTGTTCCTTGCGAAAAATTTCATATCGATTCTGTTCCTTGCATTGGGATTATCCTCGCTAACTTACTTTTTAATGCTTGTCCTTTAATTACATTTATATGTCGGGTTAACGGTAAAAATGGATAAATAATGATCAGCTAAGTAATACCTAAGTTCGTTGGCTGAATATCGGTAATTTCGTGACATTAAAAAATACGCAATAAATTTTTAAACATTCGTTACGTAATTTCCAGTGTTTACATTGTCTACATTTTTGGCATGTGCATAGTTTCTTGCATTCTTTACGTCAAAATTGGAGCCAATAAACCACTAGGAATAGCGTAAAAGATGTTTGAAAATTTATCACGAAATTACCAATGAATAAGTAATGTCGATAATTACTAATAATATTTCTTCCCACTGATGTCGTAGTTAACGACTATAGTCATTATACAGTCACCAATCATTGATACTTATTCTTTGACTAATTACCAGTCGTGGCGGCGGAGTGATTAGCATGCATAAGTGATAACGCTCTAACACCAAGGTCCGGGTTCGAATCCCGGCTAACCGGTTTTTTCTGGCTAGGGAATGGTTGTTTGTATTTGTAAATAATAATTATTATTAAAATGGATGTAATTGGGATGTTCCTGTTTCCATTAGAGAAGTTATTATTATTATTGACTGCTGCTCCAACATTTCCAAGGGTTACCTCTTTGGAAAATCCTTCGATCTTGTTTAATCACGTGCTAAAGTAAGCATTACATGGGAAGAAGTTCTTGTGAAAGCGCGAGTAGAGGAAGGAAACGATTAAATTATCTCCTTAGTATCGAAGCGAGTGGACCGTAGAAACCCATCGAAAGGGATTTCCATGTTTTTGCTTTTACCGTTGTGTCGTCGGATTGAGCGCCGGAAATGATCAATGGGCTCTCGGAAGCTGGGCTCCGTTACCGCTTCCGTTTTCTCACGCCTTGGGCACGCGTTCCGTGATACTCTCGCGGAAGCCACTTCGCAGCTGCGAATCGCAGCAGCTGAAGGCGGATCTGAGCCTAGCGAATGGAAATACTTGGGGAATTGGGGGAACTACTTGAGGCTGCCGATGTTTAGCTGCAAAATACTGGACCAGAAAACAGTTTCGTACAGAAAATATCAGGTTTCGTCTGAAACTGTAACAAGTTGATTAATGCTATTCTAGATAGAGTCTTGCAATCCCTAGTGCTGTGTTTACTCAAATTTTCCGCGTAAGATCGGTGAATGTTTCGTGAAAATTTCGATGATTTAATCTCATATTATTAAAACTCTGTATGCATATATTTGAAAATGTTTGAAACTCAGACGCTCCTCTTATTGCGTCTTGCTATTTCTCAACTTTTATGTTTGCTTAATTATTTTTAAAAATAAATATCGACCTTACCTTAAATACGCTGGAAGTTTTCATTTGTGAACTGCTTAGTTTAGAGAAAAATGAGGAAATACTTAAGTCGGTATGCGAACCCGGGAGCCTTTTTCGGAAAGCGAAGTACGCCAGCCAGGGTTCCATCTGAAATTAACGAGACTTTGATTCCATATTGATTCAGATTTTGATTAATTTTCAGCACGAAGAATCTTATTCTCAACGACATTTTCAAGAAGCCAAAAACATACTTTTGTTAATGAAAACTTTCTTTAGTCATTACTTAAAGATTAATCTCATTATTCTAGGAACACCTTGAATTAGATCGTATTTCTATGTGTTTAGGAGTCTTTAAGTGAAGTTCTTTATGCAGAAGATAAAAATTCTTCAACATTTGTCCATAAATTCACGTCGCATGCAACTCAAATCAGTATTTCGGTATCTGAAAGTGTATTCTGTTCAGATCGCTGAAAAGTACTCTTGGTAGTGTCTGATGGCAGAGTCTGCTTTTGTGCCCAGTCGTTCTTCCGGTGAAAACTCGTAATCCTCGTTCGCCACCAGTTGTAAACATCCTCCATCGATAGATAACGTGCCCATTCCGGATTCTGAGCCTATGTGTCCGAACCTTCTTTCAAAATGAATAATAATCCACCGATTGCTTTAACTATTCAGCGGCCGACTGACGTTCCGAGAGCCCGAAAAACCTTTAAAAATTCCTTCCTCTAAAGCCCTCCCTTCTTTCTTCCCGTGGCGAACTTACACAACGCCGACTTCCAAGGGGTCAGCCTTGCATAGTTCACGAATGGGCTCACAATTCCCCAGCACATTCTGCGGTGAATGAACCTGCACACCCACTCGACAGCAGCTCCTGTCGCCCTTCTGCCATCCACTTCCCCATTACATACGCCGTGCGCATGCGCTAACTTCCCCTCTCTTGGAGGAGAACCAGGTGGTCGTCGGTTCGGAAAGAAAACGAAAAGAGGTCTTTTTTTCCAAGAAGAGGAGGGATAAGCTGAGGAGGAAGGATTGTCTGTGTGGAGGAGATTTGATGGGTGTGCTGGGGGGAGGGATGCTTTTTGTGCTCTCTCGGAGGGGTATCCCGCAGTTTTCCTTTCATTTCCTTTCTCTTCCTCTCTTCCGGTCTTCCATTCCTCCCTTCTCTTCGCTCCATCCGTAGTCTGCTTCAGATGCCGCCCTCCGGCAATATTAACACTCGCTATTGTTTTTCCTCCTTTTCTGTTAGTAATATTAGTAATCCTTAATGGTTAGGTGTAAGAGAGGCCCTAATGGGCCTAACCTCGCTAAATAAAGAGTTTTTATTATTATTATTATTATTGACTAAACCATCCAACAATCATGGCGTCCATTTACTGTGGCTCCCCGCCATATATGTCGCAACAATAATTTGATAATCATTATTTTTCTCGCTACAATTGGTGCATAATGTTGAATAGGAGACTTAAATTGTTATATCTTATTTTAGTATCTAGTAATTCTTTCGTAAAGTTAAAGCATTAGTTTACTCATCTTGACTAGTCGCCTCATCCTCCATCTGAAGGTTTTTACTGCTAATCATATAAAGGCTGAAGATTCAATTAACCAGACTGATTCTGACTGATGATTTCTATCCCAAAACTTCAGCATTTACCTATTATCATCATCTAACCTTGCGTTCTATTTCCTTGCATTCTTTTCCTTCGAAGCATTTCCCTCTACTTCCTTCCTCATTCTCCGCATCTCTCATTCCCTTCCCTATTCTCCTTATCAGCCTCACCCCTCTCCAGCATCTTTCGGTGCTCTCCAAATCCCCTAGACGTGCTTCACTTTTTCAATACCGCCTTTCATCGTCATCTCCTTTTATTCCTTCTCCACTTATTTCCATTTATAGTTCGTTAAACGAATTATTTCCATCCTCTTCCGTGGCTCGCCATGGCGGGATCGAATTTTTCATGCGGGCTGCTTCTGATAGAAATAGAACTCTCGCTTCGTGCTTCTTTTATTGTGCACTAACTGCACGGTTGCACGCTGCCCTTCTGAAGAAGTTCAATTTGAACTCGAATGGTCGTTGATTAAGCGCCGAAGACGGACTCATTTCCCTAATTTTGAATGCTTCGCTTGATTCCAAAGTAGACGAACTTTCGAATCATTTCTCGCTGTGGGAGCATTTTTCAGGGGAAATATTCGGAACAGCTCTTAATGCTTTGCTTATTTTCAAGCATTTTCGAAATCATGAGTGTTTAGCGGCAACATTTCCTCGCAGAAATCAATGTCAAACTCAGTGCCTTGGTTCATTCATTTGTAAACGGAAGCGATATTACGCATAAAATATTCCTCTGGGCGAGGACAAGTAATAATTATGAATATTTCTCTTTGCCGATTTTAAGTATTTAATCCGCGGATTTGACGCTGTATTCGCGGCCGCGGAAACTAGCTTGTATGAAAGATAAAAGTCAACTTCAAGCGCTGGGGAATTACGCCCGTCTAACATGTCGATGTCGTGCATTTGATAAGTAATTCAGCCCGCTCACAATTGAATCCATAGGCTAAAGTTCGCCTTTCGCATTAAACATGACCTGTGTTGACGAGAGAAATGTGGGTCGCGAATGTCAAATTCAGCGTTTTGCACTGTTTTTTGTTTTGGCACGATAACAGGAAAAAACCATCTTACCTGCGATGAAGCAGGAGAGTTCTATGCAGTTTTCTTTACATATAGAAAGTAGGCTAAAAGAGCATTACGTGTCCCTTTTTTGTCGAAATCCTGCTTCTGAAAAGGGTTTGAGAACAAATGGGAGTTTGTTCTCAAACCCTTTTCCGAGGAGGGTTCCAAAAAGAGAGTTTTTTATAATGCCTGAATAATTAAACCTATCGAATGCCTTTCGTCAGCCGCCATTTTATCGAATAAACACGAATCGCGAGGAAAAAGGTTCGAATAAGCTGCGCATAACTTTCCGGTCATGTTTGACGTTTCCTTTGCAATTAAGTTGGCATAGTTATCGTTTTTATTACAAGGAGGAAAAACTCCGTTTCCCTGTTTGTTGAGTGGCTTTAATCTAAATTATGTCGTCTCCAAACAACTGCGATAATATTGTTTCAACTTTATTTGCTTATTTCTCAACGCCTTGTAAATACCGCTGTATCGAAGTTTATTGACACATTAAGACGGCTTTTTCCGTAAAGGAATCTACCCCTCCGTATAAGACCTTCGCAGATACTGTAAATGATGTTGATATTTAATAACGGTTATCATTGAGTTGTTATATAGATAAACGCAAACAATGGAAGGCCGATGTTTTCCGCCTAAATCTCTTTTGTTTAGAAATCAATAATCTAAAGTTTCGTTGGCTCTTAATTTTTCTCCAGAACAGGAAGGCAGGATTTTTAAATCTCCCTTTCCACTCCCTCGTTCTTGGCCAATTAAAAATTAATTCCTCTTGAATAATTTATCTTGATGCTGCTCTGGTGTTTTCAATCCCACGCTCGAACAAATCGTGCTATTTTCGATAAACCTCGTTTCTCATCGATTCCTCCCCAATTAAAATAACACAACCAATCGTTGCCTCTCTTTTCATCGTCCTACTCAACGCCCTGAAATAAATCAACTCTGCATTACTGTCGGATTATATTTGGGGGCGTAACGAGACTCGAAAGAGGGATAAAGAACGATTTGAAACGCTAAGACTGAGGAAAGTAAAAAGGAAAGTATTTTCAGTTTATAGAAAGATTATTTGAATTAGCCTCCCGAACTGAAGACATCTTGTTAACGCCCCGAGTGCTGTAAGCCCTAGAAAGGCTAAAGATATTTAACGAATTAATCTTCTTAAGTCATTCTACTTGAACTTGAACTTATCGTCTTAAATGAACTCGTTTACCAACCTGTAAGAGACACTAGAAGAGTTCATCTCTCCCGTCTTCCACTCTGCACGCCCCCCTCGAAGAAAAATTGCTGGGTATGTAGTCAAAATTAGCGACTTCGCTCATTGAATGCATTCATATATAATGCATTGAACACACACAACGAATTCAGAATCCAACACACTTTCAACCTTCATTCCACAGTAAAATACGATTTTTAAAATCTAATACAACGAGAAAATCAATGTCTTTGATATCTAAAAGCTGTATTTTATCCGGTATTTTAGGTCATTTTTATTGCGAGGGAGAAGATCATGCATGTATGAGTTTTGCAAATAATCTCGTGGTAAGAAAGTTTGAGAACTGTTCTGTTTTCCTTGGTGAGTGGGCACTTGGAATCATAGAGTTGGAAAGGCGCGACGCCCACATGGCGCTATTTCGTGGATTGCCATAGCACTTGATGCTCCGTTTTGTAAACAACTTTCCTCTGAAAGAAAATGCAGACGTGCAGCATTAAACGTCTCGCCGCGCAACATAGCGGTCTGATTGCTCACTTGGACTACGTTTGGCCATCTCTCGCTCACGCTAGACCAACGTTCCCTTTCAATTCGTCCCTGTATTTACGCAACAACTCTTAAGATACGTTAATTTCATAAACCATATATCACCTAAGTATAAGTTGGACCTTGATTTCTTTGAGCACATCTATTTAGATTTAACTCCCGCGCAACCGAGGCAGGAACAATTTTCGTGTTTTGGTGCTAATGGCGATGTAACTAATGAATATGTCGCTCGGATATTGAAGGAAGGTGATGATAGGAAGGCTAGTAGATGAGGGGAAATAACTTGGGACTTGATGACCTCATTCGTAATTTATGCTTATAGATTAGTATTAGTACCTGAAACTGATACCAAAAACTTCCTTTTTTTAGAAATAGCGTTTTCATAAAATATAATTTACATATCTTCTCCTGTGAAGTTTCCAGATTTTTTTCATTATTGATGGTATTGTTAGACATTAATTGTCAATGCTTTTAACCCAAATACCGGAACCAACTACTTTATGTAGTAATCAATATGATCGAATTCGCACTAACAAAGAGGAAAACTCTAAAAATATCTATATAAGATAGTCATTGTAGATGCCATTTTATGAAAAAAATACTAAAATAATTATAATTGAAAGACTTATTTAGCGGATTTGTACAAGTACGTAAGACAACAATAACAACTTTTAAATTATCGAAAATCAGGAAGCACACGTAGGTCTTTGTGGCAAAAAAGTGTGCCGCGGGGTTAGATCACGATCGTTTGTTATGCTGTGATATTCTATTTCCGCTGTTGGGTTTTTAAAAGCGCTGGAGCCACCAGCATCCCCTTCGCGTTGCCCTTGGGTACGGAGGCGCTCGGTCACTTGCCTTCTCGAAATGGCAGATGAAGGAAAACAAAAAGGAGCCGTACGCAATATTTGGTGCAAACAACATTCCCCTCTTTTAGGGACATCTCTCTTCATTTGCAGGTGTCTTCGCTCGGATCGACCACAGCACTGTGTTTTTTCCTCCCGAGAATGGAACGGCTCGCAGCCAAGGTTGTTCGAAAAATGCTTGAATATATTTGGTCGTCCTTCAACTGATCTTAAGGGGAACGTCCTCCGCCGAGATAGCGTTCACCCGTAAAAATATTCCCGGAGATGGTCGTGAGCGAGTGTGGTAATGGAACTCGTTAAATCCGACGCGAAAGTGTGTTAAAAGTTAAACAAGTGGACGCGGAATGCCGCGTTTTGGTATCCATTTATAGGAGTTGCGAAATTCTCACTGAATTCGCCAAAGCCAGAATTACTGATGATTTTGCACTGTTACGTTACAATAGACCATTTCATTGCTAACGCTGCTTATTGAAAGGAAAACCTTATACCGAATTTCACACGAACGAAGTATATTGACTATGGAAAAGAATGATCTAAGAATGAGTTATATGATTACTACACTATTTTGGTCAACTCTTTTTGTTTGACGTCATAACGTTTCGTAACTTTAAATGCCGCCTTCCTACTTCCTTGGATATATTTTAATGGACCGCTATCAACTTCCTAATTGTAGTCTACCCGCGGTTTTATTCATTTTCTATCTTTTCCTCGTATTCCATTCTTGAAAGTGAGACTTAGTTATTCTGTCTACTTCAGTTCTTTAAATTCTATTTTTAATCTTTTGGCCCTCCTAACGATTATTTATGAAGTTTCATTCGAATTCTTCAGAAATCCCCCCCCCCCCCCCAATTGTAATCGTAAGCAATATATTTTTTAGTTCACGAAAACGCTCTGTTAGCATATGAATTTTTCCCATATTTGTATTTTACGTGATAATTTCCGTTGAAATCGATTCAAAAACGCGATGTTGATTTTAGTTCAAACGAAGACCTTGTGAATTCCTTTTCGTCTGTTCGTGCCATTTCGAAGATGAGGAGGCGCTTCACGAGCTGAAAGTTTTAAACGCTTCTTGCGAAAACTGGACCGATTGTGAAGTATCAACGGAGCATTGTTTATCCATTAAGAAATTATACGTGGATAGCGCTTAAAAGAAGATTAGTGTGGTTGGAGGCGTGAATTTTCGAGATTATGATTATCTAATCGTTACTTTTAGACCTGTCAGCAGATGCGTTAGATCACGGGGTATTTTTAGGGCAGCGCTGCGTGGATGAAAATACTCAGCTATGAATTTTAGATCGAATTTTCGTCAAAATTTATCGTGCCAATCGTTTAAAACAGATGGGATTTCTTTCATGTACTCTGAAGTTGGTGGAAACAGCGTTCTCGAGCGTCTCTCTGAAGAAGAACGCATTCCTTTTCGCAATATTTGGTCTAACTTCCCAGCAGATTCGTCATAGTCCCGCAATTCGGGTGCGTCATCTTTCCGTGGACATTTTTCGTTCCAATTCCCAGCTCGGGCGGAGACAAAAACAGCTCCGTGTCAAAGTTAAAAACCCCGCATCGCACGTGCTACTTATAAAATGTAAGATCACTCGAGCCTCTCTCTAGGCACCATCCGGGTATCTTTCGTAAATGACCAATGTATTGCTTCTTCCTCTCTCTAAATTGAAACTTTTCTTCCTCTCCCCAGGATTCCACTTGAGCGGCGTTGTGACCGCACCCAAGCCATCCTCGCAGTCATCCTCGAGCGCCCAGTCAGCGGCATCCCAACCACCTTCGTCCCCTCAAACCTCATCATCGTCGTCATCGCCATCTTCCGAGACGCAGCGAAAATACAAAGTCTCTCTCAGCTTCGAAAGGTACGTAAACGGAACCCGCGCAATATGACATCACTTTGGAAATGTTTCATTTTCCTCTGCGCGAAAAAGTTTTAAATATTCTTGATAAGTGAATTTTGGAAGTAAAGTTTAAGAGATCTCTATTGCTGTTTGAATCTTTCAAATAGTTACATAAGTTTTAACAAAAGTTTCTTTGGTCTTCGATCTTTCTGGTTGAAGACTATTGCAAGAATAAATAAATAAGAATAATAAGTTTTAAATATAGATAATATTCTTGATAAGCGAATGTTGGAAGTAAAGTTTAAGAGATCTCAATTGCTGTTTGAATCTTTCAAATATTTACATAAGTTTTAACAAAAGTTTCTTTGGTCTTCAACCTTTCTGGTTGAAGAACATTGCAAGAATCATTGTTCTCCTTTTCCTTAACTTCAACTCTCTTCCTCCCGCTAATCAGTTAGTAATCTTATATAACTAAATATTCGAAAAATATTAAATTGACTTCTATTGAGCTTAAAGAGCTGCATTATTATGTATTACCAAGGTCATTAAATATTTACTTCTTGGAATCCTGAACGATTTTTCGTTTTTTACAAGAGATTTACCGAGAAGCAATACGTGCATGTAATTGTATTTACCTATTATATTTTTTTGCGATTATCCCTGACACAAAATTAATCACGGCGAAACGATGGTACTTTATGCACTTCACGCCGCCTGAATGTATTCATAATTCTGTTCCTCAATCCGCAGGTGCAAGATCACAGGGGTGGCATGCACGTGTGACACCAAGGACATTTTTTGGTGCCAGCATGTTGTGGCATTGGCGCTCTATAGGATTCGCAATGCTGAAACCGTCCCACTTCATGTCCCAATATCCGGTGAGTATGATTATTAGTTGGAGATACTGTAGTCCCTTCTTTTTGAAATCTTTCTATTGCATCCGAAAGATTGTACCACTTGTCATCTTTCGTTATTTGAAGCATAGAACATGCAGTCTCGTCTCTTGAAACATGATCTCATGTTTCAAGAGACGTGTGCAGAAATAATTTTGCAGAACCATTTATCTAATTCTCACAATCCCTATCGTACATTCAACATAAAAGCATTATTAATCGTTTTACCGATGGTTTATCATGTAGCATTCCGAAAGCCTTTCCTAATTAACAGCAGTCTTATTATTTATTGAAATTACTACTGCTGCTTTGATTATGAAAGAGAGTTATTGAAAATATGCTCTGTAAAAAATGAGTGGAATAAGCAATACCTCATGCAAATGAATATATTAAATTACCTAAAGGACTTCATTTTATCCATTAATCTGCTTATTCAACATTTATATGCCATAATTTTTTCTCTACTAAATTTCCTTTTTATATCCTATCAGAAACTCTACTACGAATGGACAGACAACAATTGCAGAAGTTTGCTCAGTATCTTATTGCGGAGCACCACACCGAGCTCCTTCCAACTGCTCAGAGACTTGCAAATGAACTACTTCGAGATGGCTCAGAAATGAATCGCATTCCAGGTGAGTTGAATTTTTCACACGTATTCTGCCAAATTGTGTTTGGTCCAGGTTAATGCTTCTTTTTGCGCATTTTCAATAAAAGTATGGAGATAATTTCGGCCTTTTTAATTTTCATTGAAAAGCTTGAAAACTTGTGTGACATTCATTGGTAATTAAATGTTTTTATCTATTAGGTGCACCTGATCCAACGGCTGGAGCAAGTGCTGATGAGGACCAGAGTTGGCATCTAGATGAAGAGCAGGTGTGCAAGCAGGTTAAGGCCCACCTAGCACAAGGAGAATTCTACGACACAAATCGAGAACTCAATTCCCTCTTCACTAAGGTATGTGTAGAAGTCATCTTATAAAGATTTTAAAGTTGACTCAACTTTAGAACAATGCAATACACATTCTTGTTGCTTTTTGATGTTCATATTTTATCAATTAAATTTCTTCAATTTACTTTCAAGGTCCGGGAAATGATGAGAGCTAGGGATTCAAATGGAGCTCGAATGCTAACTTTGATCACAGAGCAATTTTTGGCAGATCCACGACTTCCAGTATGGAAAACACAAGCAACTCCCATGACCGATAAGTGTAGGCAGCTGTGGGATCAACTTGGTGAGTTGAAATATACCTTTAGATGAATGGTAACATTGATACATATCCATCTAAAAAAAACAGTAGTATTCACACAGTAAAATGAAGACAAATATTTGTAGTTAAAATTGTATGGAGGTCCTATTTATATGAAGTACGAACTTCATATTTTTCTTGAAAATTTCATAGTTTGTTTCTTACACTGTAATTAAACTCATAACTCATCTGACTTGATAACTAGACATGAACTTATCAAAATGAAATATTTATTGATTTTTTGTTGCTTATGCAGGAGCATTGTGGGTCTGCATTGCTCTAAATCCTGAATTCGGAGTTGGCAAAACAGTAGCTGGAGCAAACAAGCATCACTGGAAAGAACTATTAGAAAGATGGTCTCAGTTGGATGCTTGTCCCCTGGAAGAAGAACCTGACTTTAGACCACAGCCCATGCCTGGTGTCAGAAACGTAAGTAGAGTTTTTACTTTCTCTTCAATTGCTGGTATTTATGTATGAGGATGAGCTCAAATTTTAAGAGTATTTGATGACTGTAATTTTCTAATCATTACAATATTCTTAAGCTGGCACTAATCTGTATTATGCCATGCTTGCAGTTGTTAGGGGCTCTTGATACATCAGACAGCAGCTCTGATGATGACGGTGATGGTGGTGCACGTCCTAGGGGAGGCAGAGGTAATGATCGTGGAAACAGGAGAGGACAAAGAGGGCCCAGGCAGAGACGTAACCAGCGTCCAAGAACTATATTCCACCGGTAAGAATTTTTTTCAGTAATGTATCTTTTTTTCAGGAAGTCTTCAATCAAGATTGAATTTATACTAAAAATGATTAATGGCTCCTTGAAGGATTCTTTTTCTTTTTGATTAAAAATCATGGAGATCAGTTTGACTACAAGATTGATAGTCTATTAATAGGTCATGTAAGACTTCAAAGCCCATATTATCTCATCCGCTAGTAGTCAATAGGTATATTAGACCGAGTATTGTTATATTAATGTTGGCTGTTATGTCTAACGCAATTGTATCTTTTTACAGGGCTTTAGATGCTGTTGAAATGACCTGGGACAATGTTCACCTCAAGAGGATTCTGACTGGTGACTCTTACTGTAGTCATACACCTGCTGAATCATCATGCTATTATAGTTCTCCAGTTCCTTGCTCATCTTCTTCGTCTTCGTCTTATTCCTCCTCATCTTCATCATCTACGAGCATGTTCAATTCACAAGGCCATCCACTTTGGCATGGTAAGTAATTTACTGAATGATTATGTAAGGTGAATATATTCCTAGATTCAGAGAAGGAAGGCTACCTTTACCAAAATATGCAATTAATTTACCATTCACTAATGAAAATATTAACCTTTTTTTATAAATTGCTAGAAAATTTATTAACAGATATCAGACTTTCTCCCTGTTGTAAATTAATGCTGAATGCAAACTTTCACAAAAATTTGAGCCCAATGACATTGCAATGTTGATCTTCAGGGAAAAATATTAAACATGTGATAGCACATTACCTTTCATATGGTTGAATTTATAATTTAAATTGGTTTGGAAGGATAGCTATTCAGATCTCCTATTAGTAAAATACAAACATAAATTCATTTTCTGATTTACATAGATGATAATCATTTATCCCTTTTTATCCAATGCCCATCTATGAGTACTTTCCAAGCTATTAATGCCTTTTATTCATATGATAACTTAGTGACTTACCTTCACAATCATTGCATTACAGAACCACTACCATTGGCTGCAGCTCGTGTAGATGCCCTTCGTTCCCATGGCCACCAGGGTGAGGCCCTTCGTCTCGCTGTTTCCATTGTAAGGACCATGAAGCACCAGCAGCAGGTAGCACAACGCAGGTGGTACCACCAGCAATCTCAGCAGCAACATCAGCTCCAACAGCACGGCAGTCATCACATGTCCCTCCCTTCATCATCGAGTTCCATGTCCTCCTCTTCCTATTATCCTCCATCGTATGCACACGCTTCTTCGTCCTCCTCATACCTTTCATATCCGTCATCCTCTTCATCCCAGTATCCCTCAACTTCTGGCTCCTACTCACAGCCATCTTCAGGATCTTCTTATCGCAACAGTGCCTCATCTTCCTCTTCTATGCCTTCGTGTTCTGGTACCTCGAGGTCATGGGCCTCAAGCAGGGGCTCCACTGGAATGGGCAGCCTCAGCGATGGAGGCACTGGTGGCAGCTGGGGTGATGGATGGGTTGGTCACCCTCTGGATCCTGTGGGTTGTCTATTTGATGTACTTGCTGAAGCATCCATTTTGCCTGATGAGTACATGAGGACACCAGCCTATTTCGGTAAGGATAATATTATTAGAGATCAGTTAAGAAAATCGAATAGATGATGTTTGTGAGAAGAATAATTTTTAAGATCAATAAAGGAGACTTTTTTGAAGATATAGATCATAGATCATGCATGTATAAACTGCAAATCAGAATGGGCTATTTTAAGGAATCTTATTGGAAGTATACAATCGGTTATTTCAGGAATATTTTAATTTGTTTAATCAGATTTTACGGCTAGATTGTTCTGAAGCTTTAAATTTGGTATGCTTTAGTCGCTACTAGAAATGTAAATTTATAAAAATGCTGAGCATATATATTTTATCGTGAACCGAATAAAATTCCGAATGCTAAATTAAATCTGGGTTTAGATCCCAAATACTTTTGGTGCTTCAAGTAAATTAAAACTTTTAGATCATCATCATCTTAAATGTTATCATGATTTAATATATTTGTGACTACTGCATGCTGTTAGCATTAAGAATTTAAATCTACTAAGGTTGTCATGAATCTAAAATTGGTAAATGTTACAGTATCTTGCTAAGTCTTGCCTAAATAAAAGTCGTGTCTAATACTATTTGAATCTTTTCCTTAAAAGTATTAATTTTCAAAATTTAATGTTATCATCTTAGATCCTGTTGGAATGATGGAGGAAGCTGCAGCATCTGCTGTAACAGGTGCAGGTACCAAACCGCCACCTCCTCGTTATCATCATGTGCAAGTTCATGGGTCAAGAGATCGTTCTGAGACCTATCTTACACTAGCTGTGGAAGTTGCTCTTATGGGTCTTGGTCAGCAGAGACCTATGCCTCGAGGATTGTATGCTCAGGTAATTACACCAGCTTTGAGTTAAATCTTCTACAAAAGTATGTTATATAATAAAAATCTAATTTCTATAATTTGATTAAGCTTTGAGGATTACAAATACCTGGAATTGCTTCTTGAAACAGTGATCTTTTTTGAGCTAACATCATCAATATTTTTGTGAATAATTGTTTGGCATTTTAATTTAAACTTGGATCTTGAAATTATGGCATTGCTTCATATTAAAAACTTACATGATAACAATTTAGTATCTTTTAATAAATACGCATATGAATATGAAACTGATTTTAAGATCAATTGAAGTTTTTAGATTTCCATCTATTGTAAATATCACTAAAAACAATTCTCTTTGTTACAACAGGAGAAAGGAAGAAAGCAAGAAGAGAGATTGATAGCAAAACTGCAAGAGGTAGAGGCAGGTACAGTGGGTGAGGGTGGTGGAAGCAGATCTTTGGCTGGTGTTTTGTGTCGCCAAGCAGTTGCGCTCCTGGAAAGTGGTCCAACAAGTGGACTGGGACAATATGTCCATCCTGAATCTGTACCTATGCATACTTTTGCTCGATATCTGTTCCTTGCATTGTTACCTCATCACCAGGATCTCGCATATCGTGTTGGACTTCGTGCAATTAGGTACCTTTTGTTCAGTATTCTAAGTTACAGTACATACTATAGGTTTAATATTTATCAAAACTAAAAGATAGTATCAGTATGTATTGGGGTAATTTGGTGGAATTACATCTTACTTAAGAGTTAGCAACTTTTATAATCGTAAAAGGGAGTAAACAGTAATTTAATGTTGATTGATACTCATAAAAATACTATCTTTTGCAAGTCTGTTAATAAAACCAATTTGTATTTGTAATTCTTTGAAGGCTTCCCATTCTGGAGGAACATGATGATAGAATGGGAGAAGATGGAGGTGCAGGGGGAGGAATTGGAGGTGGTGGAGCTGGAGCTGAAGCTGTGTCTTCTTTGGTCTTGAGAAGCAATCACTATCCTCGATGGTTCACCCTTGGGCATATAGAAACCCAGCAATGTGCACTGGCTTCTACAATGCTGAATGCCACTAAAGGTATGGCTAAAAGATTTCAATACTATTGCATTATACAATAATTAATTTTGTTATGATATATTGTAAATTTGACATCCAATATGATTGTTAAGAATTTGCCTTATGAATGAACCAAATATCATAACATAAAATTGAAATTGCCATAAATAAAAGTTAATTGTGACATTGTTGTCCATTTTCAACTAAATTGATAATTTCTTTCTACATAGAAACATATGAAGTATTAATTCCATACATGTAGGACCACAAAAAATTATTGTCTTAAAAGAAATGGTCTTATTATTGCATATTTGGAGTGCATAACTTTGCAAGTAAAATCTTTTAGTAGTTTTGCAGATGTTAATCAAACCAATCTTTTTTTATAGGAGAGGTGGTACGACTTCGCCAAGTTCTTGAATCTTTGCAGCGCCACATCCACAGCTCTTCTCATCTTTTCAAGTTGGCTCAGGATGCCTTTCGCTTTGCTACTCCTGAGAATGGACCCAGGCAGCCGATGCTCCTTTCTGTTGCATTTGAACTTGGCTTACAGGTAAATGAACTTCTTTTTTCTATCAATTTACATATCAAGCATTTTAGAAACTTAGGTACAAATAATTTTACATGGATTGAATTTAGATGTTCAAATGCTATCAACGGAATTTTTCCATTATCATTATAGGTTCTTCGTAAAACACATTCTTGCCATGACTGGCGACGTCTTGAAATGGTTCGATGGTTAGTTACATGTGCGACAGAAGTGGGGGTCGATGCACTATTGTATATTATGCAAACTTGGTATCAGCTGTTTACTCCTACAGAAGCCACTGGTAAGTACAATTATGTTAATTTTTATAAATATCTACTGTAATTAAGGATAAATTTAGATGATGCTCCTTTTTTATTCTTGCCATAACATTCCTTGCCAACTCTCTCAAAGATTACTTTACGCATTCCTTTGTGTTAGTAAGATTTTACTTCAATCACCTTTTGTTCGTTTTGTGTACAGTATTCTTCTCGTAGAATTTACCAATTGTACTATTACTCATGAGTCAAACTAGCCTCTGCTAAATTCAGTTCATAATTAAAATAGAAATGCAGTATGAATTCAATAAATTTTTTTAAATTTAAAAAAATTCTTATAATGATTTTCATGAAATAGAAATGCATAACTCTGGTCCATTAACTCCTGAGTACTCTATTTCCATGCCCACCCAGTGAAAACTTTTGCACCCCTTTGATAAAGCATCTTTGTTGATAAAAGAGTTTCATCATGGGTCTAACCATGAAGTAATATTTAATTATATATAATGAATCAATAATATTGATTTTACAAGGTCTAATCATATGCTTTCTTTCTAAATAGGTCCAGTGGCAACTACCATAATGTCGCATGCAACCATATCGCGTCTGAATTTGACAATGGCTCAGCAAGAGGAACTGGCAGTTTGTGCCCGTTCTTTGGCACTTCAGTGTGCAACTAAGGTATGTAATTTTCTCCTGAAAGATGTCAGAATTTTTGAAAAATTTATAATTGCTGTGTTAAAACATTATTCTCGCAGTTGTTTCTCTTTGGTACTAAAATGTGTATTTTCTTCTATAGGATCCTCCCAATTGTGCCTTGAATGCCTTGACTCTTTGCGAAAGTGAGTCTCTGGCTTTCCAAACCGCTTATCAGATTGTAGCAGACACTGCGTCCCACGCCATGACTTCTTCTCAACTATTTACCATTGCTCGCTACATGCAACATCGTGGGTATCCGCATCGTGCCTATAAACTTGCTCTCCTAGCTATGAAGAAGGTTCATCTCGCTTACAATCAGGTATGTGTTTTAATTTTTATTTCAAATTGAAGAGTTACTCATATTAGTGCAAGTTCCAGATGAGACAGTTGGAGATGATTAACCTCAATGATGACTTCTCATTGTGAGTTAGGATATGGAACTGAGCTCTAACAAATAATTGATAATGTATTTCAAGAATTAATTTGCTTATTTTTCTCTGCAAAATTGTACATTAAGTGGCCAAGAGTTCAAATCATGGTACTGAGTAATAGAAAATGTTTTTGAATCAAAGGGATGTTACAGGAGCTGTGCCTAATGTTTATATATTATAGTCCTTACAGAGTTTGCAGATAATAGTCTCTGTAGTTCTTTACATGTTCTGTCCTTATATACTCTTGTGTCTCAAGACCAATTGTAAATCCTTTACCTCAATTACTTTCTCTCTTGCATACATACTTTCTCCTCAGAATCTCATAAATCACTTTTAACCGGCTTTTTCTCTATTTATGCTCTTTAAATACACTTTCATACTTTTTAAGTATTATTTTCATTCATCCTTTGCAATTCATCCATTAAAAATACCTTATTTCTAAATGATAACAAATACTTCCTTTCAGCCCTCATTCATTCATCAATCTATATTTACCTAATTCAAGTATCCTTTTGAGCTTTACAGTTATGTGAAGAAGTCAATTTTTAATGGAGAAAGTTAATACTGATAAAATTTTACATGAATGCTATAAAATTATCTTCATAAATTTTCATAAGGCTGGAATAAATAGTTGATATTGGTATTTTGACTTTCTGCTTTGTAGTTTTCTTTAGTTTTAAGTATGTAATACTTATCAGAGCTTCAATATAAATAAAAATATTTATGATATCACTGCATATCCATAATAGCCATTATTTATACTAAACGTTTTTGTATAAGATAAATAATTATTATTGGTGATACATTTACTTTTAACCAAGAGATTATTAAATCACCTATTGAGAATCTAGAAGGCAAGTAAATGTATAGTGAGAATAGTATTAGTCATTAACTTCAAAATCCATCAGAAAAATATTTTTTTCTGCAAAGCATAAATTAAATTCTTATCAGTACCACTTTTATGAAAACATTTAAGTGCAACCCTAACTGCAACTGATTTAGATTCATGACTTTTCCTCTGTGAACATAAACCTGAATTAGTTACTTACTCTACTTTTTATTATTTTCAGGACACGCATCCAGCAATCAATGACATCCATTGGGCATGTGCATTAGCTCATTCTCTTGGAAAACTGGAGCTTGAGAGTATTGTTCCTCTCCTCATCAAGAACGTCCGCTGTGCTACAGTCCTTTCAGATTTCTTGCGAAGATGGTCTCTCACTCTTCCCGGTAGCATGGCACCTCCACGTCCACCACCTCCACCCATCTCATCTGCAAACTCCTCATCAGCATCTTCTGCAGGACCAACATCTCTGCCTCCTCCACCTCCTCCTCCACCACCTCCTCCATCTCTTGTTGGCCTAGGGGGTTCCATCTGTCCTGATGGAAAGTGCAGTGGACTTGGAGGAATGGGTCTTGGAAGCATGGGTTATGGCGGAATGGGCTGTGGAGGGGGAGGAGGGAGTGGTAATGGAAGTGGAGGGGTGGCCATGCCTCTTCTTTCCTACGAAAGGGCTCCTTTGAGACATCTTCTGGAGGCTGCAATTGCTGCATATGTTGACACAACACACTCTCGTCTAGCTCACATTAGTCCTCGTCATTATGGAGATTTCATCGAATTTCTTGCTAAGGCACGCGAAACATTCCTATTGGCAAGTGATGGCCCCGCTCAGTTTGCAGCTCTGATAGACAACATGACGGTTAAATACAAGGGAAAGAAGAAGCTCATGTGTCTTGTTAGGGAAAGATTTGGTTGAATTCGGCAGCAACATAGGTGTGCATTCAGACCACAATGACTGCTTGTTCAAAGTGTTAACTATCATATTTCTCCAATAAGATTTGGAGCATTTAGCTTTTTTTGAGATTGCCAATCCTCTGCAATAACAGAGACAGCCTTAAGGACCTTATTTTAAAATACTGATCACCAACAGGCTGATATCAAATTATAATGTATATTTAAACTTTATGGTGTACTGTTCACCAGATCTCATCCAAATAGGGCTATAAAAGAATATATATAATTATTTTAAAAATGTGTGAATATTAAAAAGTTAGGTGTATGGAATCTGAGAAATGGGCTTGGTCTAAAAGCTTGATAAGGATAATCTTCCATCATCGATTAACATTTCATCAGAGATTTGATTACTTTCATTTCTCGCCAGCTCAGTTTCTCCTGATGGCTTCTGAAAGTGATATGTTTGCTTTGTGCTCTGTTATTTTGATGCCTGTGTGTTTTCAACCAAAGATTGTTGTTTGTATGAAAGTGTTTTATAAGACAAATTTGTACCAAACATCCAGAAATGCAAAAAAATATCTTTAGGATTAGGTAGCTCATTCAGAGGAAGGCTTTACTATAATTGCCAGGAGATAATTTCCTTATAGAGACAAGTACAAATAGAAATCATTTCACAAGTATGAAAAGATTTAGTTTCTAAGTAATTGAGATGATTGTGTGAATAATGTAACTACCTCCACTGATCCTTTAAAAACATCGTTTTTAAAAAAAACTCTTGTGCTGCAGCAGCATGGCATTTTTTCAACATATCGTGATGCCACAACTCTTTTGTTCTGTGTAAATAGCATGAATTATGGAACAAAAAGTTGCCATGCATTGTATATAACTCGCAAGATTTACTATTAAAAGATACTGTGAGAGAGAGAGAAAGAAGATTGAAAATTCATGCTGATTCAATTTAGTAATCGAAGAATAGAATAAAATACGCAATGCAATCCATTGGGAATAAAAAAGTACACAATTACAGTTAGTGACATTGTTTTTGTCCTCATCATTTAGAGGATTTCTATTACTTCCTTGCTAATATGTGTACTTAATAACCTCTTAGTAATTCAAAAAGCGATGATTTCGAGAACTATCCTTCAGCCAACTCTCAGGAAAAGGTCAAAGGTTTATCAATTTAAAGGACAGCCAAGAGATATTGCTGACTAGAAAGATGCCAAAGGTTGCCTAAATTCATGCCAGCAATTAAGCTAAATGTGCAAACACAATGCATAGCCATATGCATAAACATATGCATAGAGCTAGGACAGGAAAGAAAGTCATTATGACCAGTAATAATGTCGTATGTTTAATAGTTTTATTATCGAATGAATTATGTTTTTCATTTCATCCACCGAGGACTGCTCAGGTTTGGATGTTGTTTATTCAAGCAAATATGTTGGTGTTGTTGAAACTACCTCAACTTTTCTTCCACTATCAGTTATTTTCATCATGACAGTTTATTCCATGGTTTGTTCACTGATTTTTAAACTTAAGGCAATACACTAAAAATGGAATGCAAGATTATGAATTTATTATGCTGGTTTTGTGAAAGACAGTGTGCAAGAAAACGTGTTAAGTGATATTCAAGGAGCATTCCTAATGCAATTGTGATTTTTGATTTTCTTATGTTTAGAGCGAATCATTGAAATATTTTCATTGAATGGCTTAAAGACTTCTGCAAGTGGAGTATAGAGACAGCTATTGCTTCCATTAAAGGAAATAAGCTGCAGACTTTGAAGAAAAATTTGTGCACATGCAATGCTTAAAACATTTTCTCTGACCTACAATAATTACGTTGGGTAGGCAGCGGAAATGATTTGTGAATAGTTATGGATACTCAACGAAGTGTGACTGGGTCATTGCCTATGTGAAATGCACAGAATGATGTACAGATAGATGTGATTTCTTTGTGTATACATTCATATCTTGTTTTGTGTCTCAAGATATATTGGGCATTTGGGGAAACAGTGCATTGAGTGCATTTATATGAATGCAATGTGTATTTTCCACTTATAGCTTTGAATTATGAGATCATGAAAGCTAATCTGCAGGGTTTCATTCAAAAGGTATGTGCTTGAAGCTCCTTCAGAATAACCAGAGCCTACATTGAAAGGCAGTTACAGCTTGTAGAGCCAAATTCCAAGCTATTCATGCTAATTAACATGCTTAATATGGAGTATTTGAGAGTCACAGGTATTCACTGCATCATTACGTTACAGATGATTTTCATTTCATTCACCTTATTATTTAAATACCTACAGTAAATTGACTGAAAATTAATGCTGAGTATGTTCAAAGAGTAATTTAATTGTGTTAATTTCCCTTGTATCATTAGATTTTTCACCTCCGTAATTGTTTGAAACATCACACTTAGAAAGTTGAATTTTGAAAATATTGTGAAATTATTGAATAACATTAAGCATGTTTACAGAGGCTTAGCATAATTTTGTTCTCTTAAAGTTAAACTCAAAAGTTCCTTAAAGCTGATGATTTTTCCAATAGAATTCTTGTACGTTCATTAATCTCATTTCTTAGCTATAAGTTTCATTGATATGTAATCTGTGTATGTAATTAATCTACCAACCTCGAAAGAACTAACCAAAATTTTCAGTGAACAAGATTTAATGTTGTAATTTTCAACCATAATGGTAAAAATTAATTAAATCTTATTCAGTAATTATGTATTGTTATTGATGGGTGAAAAATGAAGTAAATGATGATGTTAGCCAGTGAGGGAGGCAGTTATGGTTTGCTATTAAATGCAATATTTTGTGGAGCCAAAATACCATTTTCGATAAAATTGTACATAAAGGAATATACTTTTAGAGATCAATCAAGATTGTTCTCACGCGAACCATCCAGTTAATCACGATTTTTGGGTTAATCCTCTCTAATCAGATGAAAGTATGAAATACTGAAAATAATGAAACCTGATTGAGAGGCAATGAAAACTTCATTGTTTATTATTATGTCCAGTTCTTATTGTGTAATTACTTCATTTTATTGAATTTTAAAATTTATGGATGGTGTTGTAGATTGTTTTTCTTTTCTACATGTTCTATCCTTGTTTGATGAATTTGGTTTTGGTGTGAAAATGTCAATGTTTTCTGTGAGTGAATTGAGTTTGTTTTCCATCATGTTGTTGGATGATTATGTACAGTTTTTTTTATTATTAGAAATAATGAGTTGGCAGCAACATCTGCCTTGAAGCACCCACTACGTGACTACTCCTTGGAAAATCAGTGAAATTAGGTGAATTAAAATGACATCTTTTTTTGGATTGGTATGTGGAGGAGCCAATGAGAGGTGTTAACAAAAGAGCATCAATGTCATGACCCTAACTGCCCGCATTAATGGGTTTGTATTCTGGTATGAAAATAAGTGGAAAAATGACTTTTGTTGTCTTCCCTCTGATTTGAGAGTATTGACAATTCTGTGTTGAGGGAATTACATGCTTCCAATGCTACAGAGCTAAGAAGGATGTGCACTTTGCCATAGAACTTCAGGTTGCAATATTTAAACTGTATTTATTTACAATTTTGTAATGTCGAAGCTGTAGTCTGTGTCCCATCTGGGAAGTATGTGAGTGATTTGTTGTGATAATATATTACCTTACATAGATGTTACATTTTGTTTGAGTTACTTTATTTTGTATTCCTTCCCAACCCTCAAAAGTTTGGGACCTAATCATTATTCTAGCTTGGTAACCTAAAATTTGAATAATGTGGTCCAAACAACAAAGTTTTTGTAAATATTTACTGCTGCTATGGTTATTCAAATATAACATTTTGCAGTGGGATGTAAACAATTATTTCATCTATACTGTCATGCCTAATTTATTCAAGTTTATCCAGGTAATATTCTTCAAATTCTTGTAAGATTATGATGTAATGATTTCTAAATTATTTTACGCAAAAAAGAATGAATAGATGACAAATTAGTAGTTTAATGAGGATTTACAATAAAATCTTGTCTAAGCGATTCACAACTGGGTGATACTTGGGAGAAAACTATTAGATATAATATTGGTTCACATTTGGATTATAATAGCCTAACTATATTTGTGAAAACGAGCTGTTCTATCGTGGATGAATGCATTAGCGAAAAAATTGACTTATTCGTCTGATTGCAGTGCGTCATTATACCATTGATGCTTGTGGATAATCACCCGATGCTGATCTCAGGATCTCCAGAAGAATTTAATTTCCAGTCTACGCTTAAACCTCCAGCTACCAAGGAAAAAGGAGGTACAGGTAAAACGCAGGAATCATGGATTGCTGAAGCAGTGAGGGACGTAGCGTACTATCTCCGATCTCACAAATTTAACGAATTTGACCGCAGGTACTACAGGAAAGACGTCGAAGAAAAAGCCCCACATGTTAAGAAAATTTCTTTATATTTCAAAATGTATAGATAAGCGATTGAGTAATATATAACTACAGAAAACAAAAAAAATGCAGCGTTCCATACGCGATATATTTTCCCTCCAGTTTATCCTACGCATATTTTTAAGTCAAAGTTTCTTTACAGAATTACCTATATGATAAACTGATTTCAGTTTATTTTTGTTAAAGAATCTGTTTTCCTCGTTTCCTGATCCTCCGCTGAGGTCTGTACATTGGGAGGTTCGCAGACATTGTATCATCAGTTTCAAGGAATGCCTCCGCTACATCCAACACGTGAGTGCAAAGAGGGAGTAATTGCTAGCACAGCTGCGCGAAAATTTGATTTAGGAAAAGATAGGGTCAATTGCCTTTAATTAGATGATTTTGAGCTTCACAAGGAAACCGAAAACCTTTTGCGAGACAACGTGAATCCAGATTTCTTAGGCAAAGTGATGAAACAACTCAAAATGTAAAACATCATAAATAAATGTCATACCAAGAGAAATTTAATTACATTAGTTCTTAGTCATAAAATCGAGGGAACGGCTACTAAAATAAACCATCTTGAGGAAGCGTTGATTAAATTGGCTAATCTTTTATAGAGCTATTTATAATAAGAGACGTACTAACCTAACAGCCTAAATTAATCGAGGGAGTCTACACATTTAGCACATGGACCCAACTAATTTCTAAGTATATTAGACAACGTCTGCAAAATGATATGATAATTTTTGTGGAGTAACAGCCAGAAATCTACATAACCATCAGTCATTTAGCGTAGCAACAGACAAGAGTGGAGAGTATTCTAGCAGCAAATCCTCTCTCCTCGTAAATTGCAACATCCCTTTTCATTCGCTTCTCTTTGTATCCAACGATAAGTATATTTTGGGAAACGTTTCAGGAAACAAAAAGAGCGCCTCTTAGAAGAATCGACGATACATTAGCAGTTGCTTTGGAGCAAAATTGGACATCTACTTCCGATGCAAAAGCGCTGAAGGTTACGAACGACCAGTGTGTTACGCTCTACCAAGAGGGTCATAAGACAGGAAAACCATTCCAAGGTCCTTTGGAGAGATTCCAATGGAGGGTGAGTTCATTTGAAATCATATATCTCTGAAAAGGGACTGTTAAAAAGGCTTGGGAAATTTATATTTGACCATTGATAAGGATTTAGTCCATTGTAAAAATGTTTTCATTCATTTCCCCTTTGGCGAAGGTTTAACCAAAAAAAATCATTTTCATCATCTTGATGATTCGAACTCATATTATTCATATCAATCATAGTTGCCGACACAGGACTTAGGGGCCGTACACAAATTACCAGGCCAGGCGTTACGGTCATGGTACGTAGGGGGAGGGGGTTTGCCTTAAGTCACGGTTTTAGAACTGCAGAAAATAGAAAAATTTAATTTAATTAAAGTTTGAATTTAAAACCCGCGCGCAATTTAATTACAATTTACAATAAATTTAAAGTTGGCGGCTCTGATCCGAGCGAGAACGAGTGTCGAACGGAAGTAGTCGAGTGGAGTGTGGTAGGCTGCACGGGTGTTTATGTTTTATGCGATGTTAATTATCAACAGGTCATGGCATCGAATCTAGGTAAAATGTATGAAAGGCCTTTAAAATTGATATTGTTTATTAAAAAGTTAATTATTATCGGGAACTAAAAATCTTTTTTTCCTGAATATAAGCCCAAAACTTTTCACAAAGCACTCGTTAACATAACGGAGTGGGGGGAGGGTCGAAAATTGGAGAATTTTGCGTTACGTTATTTGTGTACGACCCCTTACGGCACGTATTGCTAATGATAAAGTTTTGCATTCATAAATTGAGAATCATTCATCATAGACAAAATTAATCCTCCATGGTTGCTTAGTTTGTTATTTTTAACCAATTATTGAAGAGTCAATAAGCATGCAGAAAACCAATAAGTAATCAGAAAAACATGTAAAAACGGAAATCCAATCACAAAAATATCTTAATAGATAATAATATAAGCTTTGACATAAACATAGTGTTTAGATACCTATAAGTATACTTTAGACTTGTGTGAAATTGACTAAAACGGAAAATAGAGTGATAAGTAAATTTCTCCGAGAAGCTAATGAAGAAGAATTTCTAAGAACTCACGACGAGAGAAGCTTAAGGAAATATAAGTCTTATTCACGATAAGAGATGTAGTCGTCATCTTATGAAGGCAGAATTGAAAGGAATGGTAATGGGGATGAGCTATTTACATTACAAGAAGTGGTAAACATTGAAGGTAAGGAGTGAAATTATATGGGAATGAAGCGATTTGCAGGGGACAAGTTGACCATGAGAGGTGCAAACGATTTTTCAGATTGATAAGCCCATGTGAAGAGTATTAACTGAAATCTCTCAAGCTTGGAAATCACCGCGCTTATATTTTTACGCTTTAATTGCCATCATTGGGAATATAATTGTGTTTCCACCCGTTATTTACAAATATTTTACATGATATGTTGAATTTGGCAATGTGGAGGCGAGAAGATGGGATTGGATTAGCAAATCTTTAGGCGTTGGGTTTTAAAAGACGGAGCGACATCTAAACGTGGGAAGGTCAACTGAAAATTACACAGAATAAGTCTCAACATTCTGGAAGAGTAAGAAGTTCTTCACGAAATGACGATGATTAAAGAGACTTCTTATCAGTTGCATAAACCAACAACTGTCGATTAGAAATCAATGTTAATGAGCTTTTTCAGTCGCCATTAGCACTTTTAAGTTTGTTAAATTCTTCTTCCAGTTACAATTATATTACCGTTTCAATTTTAGTACATAATATGTACTACATATCAACGAACTTAGCGATCACATAAATAGTAAAGTTAGAATATTTGCGTACGGTAATTTATATAAAAATAGAGTTTAGAGGATATATTAACCCTTTCGAACGATATACATAGAATTATGAAATGGTGTGATGAATAGAAATTAGAGCTAAATGTAGACAAGTGTTCAGTTGTTAACTTCTTCGAAAGAGAATCTATGACAAATGATTTTTCATACAGCCTCCGTGGGATAAATTTAATGACAGTAGAATCGGTGAACATTTTTGGAGTAATTCTCAGGAATAATTTATCATTGAGTACCCACTTCCGTAATATATGTGGGAAAGCCCTTAAGAAGCTATGCTTCGTTAAAAGAATGGTAGGTAGGAGCGAAGAAAAATTACGCGAGCAATGTTACTTGGCGTTAGTTAGGCATCGCCTAGAGTGTATGGTATGTATGTGCCGACAAGTGTATTCCAGAATTTATAAGGAATCTTACGAAACGAATAATCGGTTATTAGATATTTTCTCCGTGTATTCTTATACTTTGTGTATTCCTACTTGGATAACCCTCTTAAGTCGACAAAGAGAAATGCTCTCAGCGCCCAAAAATCACAGGTATCTAATGAGAAGAGCTTCTTATCTTTATATAAACTAGAAAGCGAAGTCACAAAGGTCTATGGAAAGACAAATATTCAGACTAAGACTTTGAATTAAATATGTTATGTTCAACCCATGGATTATATGCTAGAATTTGTGAAAGGTAAAAATTCTAACGTGTCCGGAATTGAAATCTTCCACTTGCCGGGCAGATGCTCATTAGGTAGAATGATCAATAAATTATAAGTCATTTGATGGAAGAAATGCGGATGGTGGGACCGACGGAAATCACGTACGTCGAATATGCGGCAATCGGGGTACAAATTTGCATAAATGGAGAGATTGAGACTGAAAAGTCTCGTCTTCCATCTAACCTTTAAATACATTAAAAATGTGCGTAATTTGGAATACGGACTAACAATAACACCATTTTAGAATGTAAATGGTAAAAATTGTAGTTTTTCAACCTCATTAAGTAAAAAACTCAAAAATCCAAACGACTTATGTAAAACGAAGTTATGCCGATGGCTTCATAAAATCTAACAAACACGAACTTGTCTTGTTTTTCTCGGGCAAAATTTCTTCGACTCATGCTTATAATTCTTTAAATACTTGCTCTCTTGCTAATTGCGTTTTCTAATATTTGAAAACCTTTTTCAACTAAACCGATAGTCTCTGTCATGATTGCAATTGCAATGAGCTTTTCTAGGGGAATCCCGTCTCGAGTAGTAATATTTTGGCTCACGCATCACAATATCGTTGTCACCCAGTGTTCGAGATTTTTCTAAAAATGAGAGAAAACCTAAGCCCAAAAATAAGTTTTTGGAACACCCAGTGTGTGAATCCAACATCTCGTTAAAATAATCACCTTCGATTTCGAAATTACATTACCCAGCGATATAGATAATTTCTTCTACAGTATGAGCTACAAGATTGTACTCTTGCGTTTCTTTTATCTCGTTTTTGAAAAAGAATTGTCAGTTTCCTCCGGGAGAGGAAACAGTCAAGAACAGTTTCCTGTGTGAGTACAAGATTGCGTAATTCAAGGTATTTATAAGATCTTTTTCGGAAGATCCATCGAAGATGGCAATAATAATGTAGAGTCTCTAGCAATTGCCTGTGGGCATGTCTTTTCGCTGTCATAATGGCCAAAAATGCATTTAAAATTCCTGCTGGCAGTATGTGATTTTAAGGAAAACCACGGTAGGGGTATGTATTCAAACATAAGGTGAGGTAAGGGAAAATAAGGAGATATTGTGTAATTTTAGCACTGCACAGTGGACTGCGCATCTGGATTCGAATAGACACAGAGCTTTGAACCTTTAGCATAGTCTGAAGGCTAAACTGGTCTTCGACTAAGAATGACTAACTGAAGTTATTAACCTCACCAGAGGGAAAGGTTTTCCTGTTTCAGCTGGGCCAGGAACATAGCCAAGATGAGCTGGTTACAAGGGACATCCACCATTCACAATGTTAGAATATTAATTTGAGAATATGTTTCTACTTTATAAACTACATTTTAGGTTGAAAGTTCATCTTAAATGTAGAGGAACAATATTTTTCAGTTAGCTTGTCCTTTGTTGAATCAGCAAATAATCTATTTTTAAGCATTGAATCTTAAGATTTTTTGTCTCCGTAGAATTTAATTTGGATAAAAAATCTATTTTCTTGCCAAAATTATCGATGGAACATATTTCGCTGAGTATAATCGATTTCTTCATCAGAATCGTCTGATTTCTTTTATCGACAGGAATTTATTTCGCCAAAATTAGTCTATATTTACCCCAAAATCGTAGAATATCTATTTCGGTAGTAATGAATTCCGTTTAAAACAATCTTTTTTATCAAAATCGTTATATTTTGTCGAAACAAGTAAAATCGCGTAGAATAGTAGTGGTCTTATCGTCCCCGAACAATGTCCACATCAATGGCATTCTTAGCATAAAGTAATTTTAGTAACTGATTCACTTTAATAATTATCATCAGCAAATAGAAAAACAAGATGAATTAAAGCGTTACGTGGATCCGAAAATGTCTCCACTAAAATTAGATGATATTTACACTGATATTTACAACTATAAAAATTTTATAAAATGGACTTATAATTTCAAATATCGTGTTTCAATGAAGACAAGCGCCTCTTACTTCATGTGCTGGTACACGATGCTGGAAGAACGAGCGCTGGAGACGATTGGAGAAAGGTGTGACAACTACGCTTCCTGCCTCAATCCTACCTTTGGCATGTATAATCGCGACTTTAGAGCAGTGGATAACGAAGGGAAAGAGATGCCCTTCGCCTGCGCTCAATACAGTTTTTGCCCAGGTAAGGTATTACTGCTTGCTTTTCTAAACGATTGAATCCAATCAAAAGACCGTAAGAATAACCACGTATCCACTCGACTTCTGAAAGCATACTAAATATCTGGGGCAAATATAAGGGGTTGATGGGATCTGTTCTAATTTAGTATTATCTGAAAAACTAGAAAGGATTATAGATATATGCATTGCACTGGCAATGAAATCTAAGAATATAATTCACAGTCTCAGGCTTCGTTTTGTGGAAATCCATCTCGTAGAAATGAGGAAAGGGTTGTACTTTTTCCACAGATTTATTTTTAAAACACGACCAGGTTTCAACGAGTAATCGCTATCATCAGGTGAAAAAGCAATATCCGTAAACATATATATACAGAAGAAAGACTAGCGGAAAAACCATGAAATAGGAAAAGGTGAACAATGGAAGGGGAAATGGAAAAGGGAGGTGGTAAGATTTGGGGTAAGGACGCGGAAGTTCAGGTAGAGGAACACATTATCTGTGGATGGTATTTTATGGTATTTTAAAATAAATCTGTGGAAAAAGTACAACCCTTTCCTCATTTCTAAGAAATTTAAGAAGGAAATCGAACATGTCTTGACTAATCAGAGTACGCACATTTTTCAAGTGTTGATAAAAGTGACATTTCTTCGCTAAATACTGCTATTAAAGTTTAATCTTCTCACTATAAAACTTTTCAGCGTTACTGTAGAAAATTGCCGTGAGTTAAATTCATTATATTGAGCAGTTAAACCTGAATTTATGAAATTCAATGGATTTTTAGCAGCTAATGAAGCTATTTAAGTCCTAACCTTTTATGTAAAGTGCAATAAAATAAATGTTTGACCAAATTGGAGCGATAATATCGAGATAAACTCTGGATTCTAAAAATTCTTTGGCGGGTCACTAAAATGGGATTATCTAAAGTTTTCTCGCTGTATAGAATCCAATCAGAGAAGAGCTGATCGGGAAAAATATAAAATTCTTTTACTTCGAAGCTTCTTCTCGCCCATTACCCTTAAGAGGGGTGATGTCGAAACCAGTGCACTACATTCGTTTAATTAAATCCCGTCTCTTTCAAGGGAACATCTGATTCAGCGTCGACCTCTTTCTCCAGGACATTTGCTTCCTCATTAAGGCTTCACGAAATTCCGGTCTTTTTCACTCAATATTATATTCATGGGATTCCGTCCTTTCAGCACATCTCGCGCGATCGATCTGTTTTGGAAGCGTCTCAGCTTCTCTGCTCCGGAAATTCACGATAACTTCGGGAAATGCGATTTAAAGTTCTCCATTCCCTCCACGGTTTACGGAACTCGGAAATATGAGTCTTCATCAGAGCTAGTCGTAACTTGCAAATGGTTGTTTTCGTATTAAAGCTGTTTATAATCTCGCTGTTTTGTAACCGCGGATGAAAATTTATAATATTTAGGACAATGGTAAACAATAAAAATATCAACATGAATTAATTCCTCAGAATTCCGCGAATTCTAAATATTTTCATAAATCGATTCGACTGGTGCTTACCATTCTAGTGGAGATAATTTGGGAATATGAACGTGTAATATGCTATTCTAATAAAAATTACGAGAACTATGATAAAATAAACGAAAATTATGTTAAATTTCTTCGTAGTAAACAACCAGTCCCCCTGACGACCGATCGAAGCCGATTGTTAAATCCGAGCTCATGGGGTTTTCCCGTATAGCTATGTCCACACTTGTGCAACTTTCTATTCAACACAGGCATGCGTCATAGCGCACGGTATGATGAAGGAGAGGCATGCAATAGCGCATGCCTCTTGCAAGTTTACCGGACCTCTTTTTCATGACGCATGCCTCAGCGCACGTAAATCCAACCAGTTGGATTTTCGTTCAACAATCAGTGCGTCTTTCAAGTGATTTCGATATCAGTTTATTTAGTTTTTAAATAAAATCGACTGAGGCCGTATTGATATTGAGTAAATTCATGACGAATGAAATAAAATGGTATTCTCTTCTCCACAAGTTTCATTGGAATAAAACTACGATCATTTTCAGGTCCACAAAAACAAACACATATGTTATAAAATAAAAAAATTGGGTCTGCGTCGGACCAGACGGTGGAAGTTATACTTCTTTGGCCATTCGCACACGCCCATCCACACACACACACAGACGGACAGGATGTGTAAATGAAATATAAGACCTTTTCCTCTGTTATCCAATTTATTTCTCTTCAATATATTATTATGAGTGCCTTCATTATTATATTACAAACTTATACATCATCATTATCAATAATCTCTTCTACAATCATTCTTTCATCTTGACTATTTTCTGGTTCCTCATTAGAAATCGCACTGTATTCCAAGAAAGACACAATCGGTTTATGATAACTAAAGTAACTAACAAATATTCTAGATTCATGAGGGTGCTCGGATCATCAATTTCGCTCGTGAAAATCAGCATTTTGCCGAACATTTTGAAAATATACATTTTGCCTCATGAATTTACTATGGTTTTTTCTTCATGTACATAAAGTAATATAAGAATCAAGGAACCTTCAAAATTTAATATTTTGTCTAACCTGTATTATGAGCACAATATTTCATGTATCCCCTGTAAATGCCGTCTGGTTCTATCTCCCAAAATGTCGACTTTTATATCGAGTAGTTGATCAGCCGAAAAAGAATGTCGTGATTCCCTGCGAAAAAATTGTTTCCATTTTAGATTATATTTATATTGATATTATACTTGGAAAGACTACACCGCCTCAATGACGAGTTAAACCCGACCCCTTCATTCATCAACCCTGGCCTTGTCTCACACCTAAATGTTTCTGTGTTTTTGGTGGATTTCCTAAAAAAAACTTTTGTTCAGCGACCCCAAAAACATAAATACCAGATAAAAAAGTGAAAAAAACTGCGAAAAATGACCAAAAGTTGCCTATTGTGGGCAACTGGACCATTTTCGGTAAAAACGGGTATCATATTCGGGTTGAGCGACCCCAAAAACATAAATATCAGATAAAAAAATGTATAAAAAGGCACTTACAGAAAAATCTAACGCGAAAAATCTCACGCGTTACGTGGTTTTTCGACCGACACCCTATCCCGTTACAACGAGCGCAAAGAGGTATAACTTCAATAAAACAAATACATAATTTTGTTTATAAATATACAATATTAAATATCAATAAATGACATTTCCGCCATAAAGTGTGACCCCACCAAAGCAGATCATTGCTGTGTTAAATTCATTTTAAATCGAATACCTTAAGAGCGATAAACTTACATCGCGTAAAAACGTATTTAGTACCCTATGGTTATATATTCATGTAAATAAATTTAACAGTGGATACAATTATATACTCATGCAAAAGCCGAGTTTTTCTGCACACTTTTTTATGCTGAGTACAAGGCCCCTCTTCTTAAACTCGAGGGAGGGCTCCCCTTATCAGTTCTCCCGTGGCAAAGAAGCGTCTTTGTCGTAAATTGGCTGGAAAATTCCTCACTTGCTCATTCAACAATTCCTTGTCAATTCTCTCTTACTAAACTACCGATGCTTCAATTACTGTAATTAAATAGCTACTTCTTTTCATTGTGTACCAGTACCTGCTGCATTTCCCACCCTAGGCTTTCATTCGACTTGGTTACTTTTCCCAGATTTTTGGAATAAAATTAGGTACCTCGGCTTATAATGAGTTCGGCTTATATTCGAGTATAAAAAGTATACTCTTTCACAAATACTGCTAGTAAGACTATTGAAATATCGGCTATTCTGTTCCAAATTTAAGTGGAAATATTATATCTGGAGGGGAAAACTCTACATATCGATTTGTGTTTCGGTTGCCTCAGTGAGGATCTCCGTTCGAGCCCCAGCCAAGACACTATTTTTCACTTCTTGTACAACCTCAATATTATATCTTTATATTCATCTTTGTGTAGAATTGATTGAAAGAAATGTATTTTCACTTGAACAGTTTTTATTGCAGAAGGAAGCATCAATCTTAATTTTCAATATTTTTAAGTGAGAGTGTATGTCCGTTTTTCTTCTCCCAGAAAATAAACATTTTGGTTGTGATCTTTCTAAACTCATAAAGCAAAGGTATGATTTAATTTTCGTGCAAGTGAACTATAGTGCAACTTCTGTGGCTCAAATATTATATTTATTCCATCATAACTCAGGATAATCCACTCTCTACTGAGACAGAAAATTAAATTCGTAACTTCCCATTGCTACATAAAACGCAAAGGCATAATTTCACTCTAAAGACGGTGTAAACCGCATTACGCATCAGTGTAATTTAATTAGTGAAACCGAAAGACTTCTGCAACGATTAATATCTCTAAGAATTTGAAGCGCAATCGATATAAAGATTTTACCATCTTAATTATACATTATTAAATAGTTTTGTCTCGAAAAGGGATGAGTCGTTTGAGCTCTCATTTCCCTTCATTAGTTTGAGGGACCTGACCACCGATAAGAATATTCCATTGCGCAATTAGACCGAATGTTTCAGCCTGCTTTTCTGGTGGCTATTCTATCCCTATGGGTAGTAGATAAGGGGTGACTTGGAAGGTGGATTTCGCAAACAAGAAATATAGAAATGCTTTGCGTGTAGTCATGTTTTTGGCCTTCATTTTCAGTTCTTCACGTGCAATCGAGTTGTTCACATCGAAAACGTATCTTTCAGAGGCCCTATATTGGCAAAGTGCAAGTGTGTTTCACGCACTATCACCAAGAAATTGTACTTCCAGTTTTTCTAGCTGAACATACAAGGATTTTAGTCGGTTTACGAAGTGCTGCGGAAAATAATTCGAGTGTCGCGCAATTGCCCTAAGAAATATTGTGGAATTGTGACTGCAGTGCTTATTTATAAAATATCATTAATTTTCTGTCTTTAACTTTCAAAGTACACTTAATCCACTCAGTTAACGGAGAATGTTAGGCGAAAGAATATGCGTGTTAAGAGGTGTTGCTTTTGTGAGCGAAAATGGATACAGTGAGGTTGAGCAATTACTCGGCAAATTGTTTTTTTCGTCACTAGTGATCATCAGATATGTTGTGATGTTTTCGCTCAAAATAAAGTTTTGTAAGGAGTGCTGTGATTTGTTATTTAAAAGCGTTATTTGAGGAAATCTAAAGAGGTAAGAAAATACTATCAATTGCTTCTATGCGAGGTACTTCATGCCGTATTTTTTAAACGAATTCCTATTTTTTTACTGTAAATATTTCAAGTGACTGATCATATTTCTCACCGCAAAATACGGAAGTTCTCACGTTCCAGTAATTCTCTTTTTATTGAATCACTATGTTATTAAAACAAAAGACCTTAAATGAAGTAATGCATTAGCTGATATAATGATGATATGCAGATATTATCTAATCACATGACGGCTACTGTAAAAAAGTAATTCTTTAGAATCGAAGAGTATTTTCTGCTGAAACATCCGAACGTAAATTACTCATACCTGTTGTATAGTTTTATATAGAGAAACGACTGTAAGCTATTAATTTAAATTTCAGCATAGTAGTTGTCTAAATAAATGTGGCTTCGATGTAGTCAAACTGCTATTCTTTTGATTATATATATCCACACTATGTAACTAAAACATTGCGTCCAGAAAGCAATATTATTAAAAATAAGATTTTTAAATACATCCGTTTGTTTTTTAATTAAAATTGATTATAATGAAAGTAGACTTTAATTTGACAGCACTACGAAAGTCGTTTTTCGGCTATTTTCTTGATATTTAATTAGGAAGCTTTGATTTAAACCATTAACTCTGGTGAGCGATATAATTTAAAACAAGATTTTCAAATATATCTTTTTGTTCTTTTAAATGAAATATGGTTGTAATAAAATAGGTTTTATTTTGATTACTATCACGACTACTTAAATCGTTTTCTTGCTATTTTCTTGATTGTAAACAAATTTGAAATAAACTTTTGATTTCAGAAAATTTTGATGTAAACTATTATTTCCGATAAGCAGTATTATTTAAAAAATGATTTTAAAATACATTTAATTTTCATTGATATGAAAGTGGACTATAATGTAAATAGATTTTATTTTGACATGAAACACTAAATTCAAAGTGCAATTTTTGGTACAATATATTACTTAACTATCTTACTCTTAATACAAAGTATAGTTATTGTACAAAGAATCTTAAATAAAACGTGAAATGGTAAAAAAAGAGTTATTGGCAAATAAAGTATGTAATATAAAAAATAAAGATTAAATTCATATTTACAAGAAAAGTCAGGGAAAACAGGATAAGGTCCACGTGAGCTATTCTTGGCTCATCTGTTAGTTCCTGGTTTTCAATTGTTGTATGGTGTACTTATGTTAATATTATATAGACTGATTTAAACTATATATAGATACAAAATATTACACAAGGCATAGAAAGTGTGATAACATTTAATATTTTTTGTTCCAAACTTATAAGAAATCACTTTAAAATTGTCCTTAAGTCTCAATTTATAGACAAACTCTCTCTTTGGAGCTACAACCCTATGTGAGCTTCCACCCCGATCAGCCTCCACTTCTCTGTCTTCTCACTTTCATCTTCTTCATGTCCTTTATGAATTAGCCATCTCAATCTGGACCTTCCTCTCTGTCTATTTGCATACAGTCTCCCTTCTATCACCTTATTCAGCATTGCTGTTTCAAGCATCCTTTCCATATGGTCCAAACATTATATTCTCAAAGATTTTGTGAACTTAACTACATCTTTCCCAATTCATTATTGTCTTTAACTCCTCTTTGGTTTTCCTTTGCCATAATCTATTCTCAATAACAGGTCAGTATATTCTCTACAATTGCTTTCAAATCTTACCAGGGCCATACTCTTGTGTGATTGTTAGTGTCCATTTTTATACTCCATAGGTTACCACTGGTCTGGTAATTGGTTTATATATTTGTATTTAAGTGTTTCTGTTTATTAACTTTCTCTTGAGTATCTTCATATTTGCAAAGTAAGTTTTATTCCTTGCTTGTGTTCTTTCATTTATTCATATTATGCTTTTTTTGCAAGTTATATATTCTAGATATTTAAACTCTTCCGCACTATCAAATTTTATCTGTTCTAACTCCAAATCCTGGGTGACTCTAGGTTTGCCAGAAGCATATATTTAGGTTTACTGGTATTAACTATCAATCCCATTTTGCTTGCTTCTTTCTATTTATCTGTTAAATATTGTTCCTCTTTGATGTATTTTTCTTCAGATTTGTGTAATCCTAGAATATCCTTGCTTTATTCTAGTGCTGAATTCAAATTCAGTTTATTATGTATGTTTACTTTAGCCATGCTCTTCTTTTGGATGGAATTTCCATGTCCTCCATTGCTTCTCAGAGTTTGATCCTGTTTATACAATCAGATGCTTGTATAAAATCTACAATAGCATATGCAGTTAAACATTATGATCATAGCATTTATCTAAAATTTGTCTGATTACAAATAGTTGGTCTATTTTACTTCTATTGGATCTACTTCCACACAGAGAATCTCCAATTATCCTCCCAGTTACTACTTTCAGCCTTTCTTTTATGATGATTTCATATACTATATTTAACAGTATTTTCCATCTATATTTCCCGAGAACCAGTTTATTTCCCTTTCTATGTATTGGGCTTAGGATTCCCATGCTCTATCCTTCTGGCATTTTTCTGCTTTCTGTATTATACAACTATGTTTATGTATAGCATCACTCATTATATCTCCTTCATATTTTACTAGCTCTGCTGCAACATTTTCTTCCCTGGGTCTCTATTATTTTTTAACTTTTGTATGCATTGTGCAATTTCCAGCCTAGCGGGTTTAATTCTGAGCGAGTTTGATTTATTTGATTTGATTGATTCTATATTTGATTCTTTCCTTAGCCTGTCATTTTCCTCAGATTGTCATTTTTGTTACTCTCTCCTTATCTTCTGTACAGAGAAGTTCTTTGAAATGTTCTACCAATCTTTCCAGAACTTTATTCTCTTCTTGGACTACATTTCCCTCTGCATTTTTAAATCCTTCCATTCTTGGTTGGTATCCTCTTTTCACATTTTCTAAAACTTAGTAGAACTATCTCTGTTTATTCTGTTTGCTGTATTCTTATATATTCTCTAGCTGTTTTCCATTTTCTCCTTTTTTGCATATCCTATTTGCTTCCTTCCTCATTTCTTGGTATCTTTCAGTGTTCATTCTGGTTTCTTTCCTTATCATGCTTTTTCTAGCTTTATTCTTCTCCTGTATAATTTGGGCACACTCGTTGTTAAACCAAGCAGCATGTATTATTCTCTTGTTTCTTCCAATAGTTTCTTCCACAGCCTCTTTGATTGGTTTTCCTATTTTTCCTATTCTTTTTCTATGGTTATTTTATAAGTTTTTCATCGGCTGTTGGTTTGGATTTTACTAGTTAATCCTTTTCGGTTTTGCTTCGTGACTTCCTAGTCTTCATTTAACTAGTCTGTGTCCCATATTCTCTTAACTATATCTGGACCTTTTTCTGTTTTAATTATTCTCTCCCTTACTCTTGCTTTAAATAGTTAATGATCCGAGTCACGGTTTGGCCCTTTGCAGCTTCTTGTGTCTATATCTGATTATTATCCATTATTCCTCATCTTTCACAGCTTTTTCTCGGCTGAGATTTCGCTTGAAATTGCGTCATTCCCTGCAACGTCTAACTAATTATTCTTCCATCACTTTTTCTATTAATAAAATTTTGTAAAAATAATTGTATGATATTTTTACCTTTTATAGCTCTTCGATAGTTGAATAAAGTAGACCGAATCGTATGAAAGAAATTTCTTGGTTCCATTTTCGTACCTATTTAAGATATTTCCAATTTTTTCTGGTGCAATAGTATCAAAAATATCTACTTCAACATTAAGGAAGCTCTGTTCAAATCGATGATTATTGAAGACTGAGAAACTTCACCTCTCTGAATCCAACCCTTTACCCCCGCGTCTTTATTGACTTACAAAAAATACATAAGGAAGACATCGTTATCCTCCCAGTGGTTTCAAACATTTCTTCCCCGTGTCATAAGCTGGCCACTGAATTTAATCATTTAATTGCTTATTTATCAGACTTTATGCCATTGTGTGAAAAACTCAGTGGAATTTGCACGTAAAAGGGAAAGACTTGAAATTTCCTAACAATGCAAAACTCTTTCGATGTTTATAACTCATTTACCAGAGTTCCTTGTGTAGAGTCTGTTGTTGTGTTGGAAGGGTTACTAAAAAGGAACAATGCGGATGAAGTAGTAACTAGTAACCTGTTGTCGTTGGCGAATGTGTGTTTAAAGAAATCTTTTTTTCAGTTCCAAGGTGGTTTTTATGAACAAAAATATGGTCTTGCCCTGTTTTAGCTAACATTTTCATGGACTACCTAAAAGAGAAATTGTTTTATTCAAATTCCCATTTGATAAAATTTATTTTATGCTGGTTTCGGTACGTTGATGATATCTTTTGTTTTTGGGGTGGGAAAAACCGACAACTCTCTTCCTTCATCTCTATCCATCCTAGTATTTCATTTTCCCATGAAATTGAAACTAATAATACTTTGTACTTTCTTGATCTCACCCTAAGTCTAGTTAATCAAAAATTCGTATTCAATGTTTATAATTATCTATTATATATAGATGCTTCTCCGGATTCATTCATGTATCCATATATTTATATAGAGAGGATACAAATTAACAGGCTAAACCACAAGCGTCAATGGCTTGAAATGTTCACGACATATCGTGTAATCTCCAGAAAAATTGCGATTTTGAACCTTCGTGTCATGGGTTCGATTCCAGGGGGCCCCAAAGTCCCGATTTTTCCAGTTTAAATGCATTGCTTTGATTTTCGGGAATTAAAAAAAAATACTTTCCGGATAGGTAGAGAATCAAAACTTAAGGAGCCTATATATATGGTCATGATCTATTGAAAACATAAATGAGTTTTACGGAAAATATCCTTAGTTCGATGCTAGGTCGAGGCAAAAATCGGCCGTTTAAAATGCATTATGGCGATTTTTAAGATTTTTTGGACCCTTTCCCGATGGCATGGAAACTTAAAAATCAGCATGAAGTTGGAGATCATGAATATATTTCATAATCAAATTTTACATATTCGCTGATGGTCCTTGGTTCGATCCCAGAGGGCAATTTAAATTCGTCAATGCATTTCTTATGGAGATAGCAGAAAAAAGTTTTAGGTACTTCTTGGCATGAAATCGACTTCAAAATTTGTATGAAATAAGAAGAAGTCGTAATAAGTCATACTGTGCATTCACAGATGCCAAAATTTCCTGGGTTCGACACCAGGCGTCTCTACAATCAGTAAATTATCCGATTTTTAATAATTAATTTAAACCCCTTCCCAATAATATTAAAACATGAAATTAGGCATATAGATAGAGGACATAGATACATTTCAAAAATATGTTTTAGATTTCCTAGATCGTCCTTGGTTCGAATCCAGAGAGCCATTTACCTTATTGAAAAGTAGGACGTCATTTGAGGCAGTTGGAGTCAATATTTCTGCTTGAATTTTCACACAAAGTAAGAGATGGTGATTTTCTGTTGTGCTGCATAGTAGGTTCACCAGGAAGGCCTAGGTTCGATGCCAGACGATTAAATTGCAGCGAATTTAAGAATATTTTCAATCCTTTTTTTTCTTTTGAGGGCCAACCCGATATGATGCCGACATGAAATTAGTGTTTTCGATCTGCTTGCAGTATGCAAGCTACATTTTACTCGTATTATTATACAGACAATCAACAAATATTAACAGTGTCATCCCCTTTACTTCCAATCACCACTACTCACATAAGCTAACCGCTTTTCACTGCCTTATCCACAGATTATTTAATATTTTCTTTATCTACTATAAACTTTCTTCGCGAGCTTAAAACTATTAATCTATCACCTGTTGAAAATGGTTATTATAATGGTTCAACGGAAAGAAAGACGCATCATCGACAATCGACTTTTTCCTCTTGCATCCCAATCTCAGATGGATTCCCCACGACGTTTTGTCGATCCGTTTAAAGGTAATATTTCGCACAAACTTGCCAATCTCTTCACAATATTCAATACTGTGCCAGATTTAGAAATAAAAACAACTTAAGGAAATTTTTATGTCTTCAAAAAGACAATGTAGAACCTTTTTATAAATCCGGCGTCTGTAAATTAATTTGCGACACTTGCAAATCTCTCTACATCCGCCGTACTTCCCTAAATTTTAACGTTCGTATTAAAGAGCAGTTCAATGTATTCATCAATGCTTCATCTTATTCCCACTCTGTGAAATCCCTTAACGTAAACAAATATTCCAGCAGTTTTTCGCCCGACATTTTCCATTTTGAAGAGAATGATAAACGCATTCGAACAATTAGAGATTGTTCAATACTTTGTATCACCTAATTGCTCTCTCACAGATATTATTCGATACTTTGTTTATACCTAATTGCTCTCTCAGTAATTAATATCTTTTTCAAACCCCTCTCCTCAACCTCAACATTATCAATAGCTTCATTTCAGCTGGAATAGCTTCTCGGAAACTAATATTTTTCTTTGAAATAACTGGTTCTATTATTCGTAACAACTTGTAACAATTTTCCTTTGAGATGCGTGTAAAATTCCGGAATACGTTTACATTATGCTGAAGTTCTCTGAGTAGCCCAATATTTCGATTTTTGTTAAACTGCTTTGTCCACAGTACTCGTTGCTTTTTTTTTACGTGCATTTTTTAAAAACACACCTGCACAAATGGCTATCAGTCTTGCCGATTCTGTATCCATCATGACGCACAGTAGATAATGCAGTGTGGACAACAAACTGAATGCCTCATGAGGCATGCCCGAAAGGCATGCGCAACGCATGTTGAAAAGGAAAGAGGAAGCGCAAGTTGAAAGGAAAAGGGAAGAGGAAAGCGCACAAGTGTAGACATACCATAAGAATACGCGACGAATTTAGGCCCATTTAGAGTTATAGATAAGGGATAATCTTTCCTATAAGAAAGTAAATTGTTGAATGGATTCTTCCACGTTTTGTTTACAAGAACCACATGGATTCGATTACGCATACATATTTAAATGATGCATATTTAATGAAAGATTTGATGCTTTCCTGATGGATGAAGTCCTCTCGGGTGTTCCACCGACCTGGCGGAAAACCCGAGAGGTCATATTTATTTACAAAGTGAGATTAAGACCCGTCATGCTTGACGGGGGAGTACACTTCTAATAATAATTTAGTATATTTACGAACATATTTCGTGTTTGATCTTACTAATGCTTCAATAACTGTAATAATTAATAATCCTATAAAATACAGCCCCGGAGTAGATTCATTATCTAAAATTAATATATATTTATTTCTTATGGATGGTCCAGGGTTGATAACGATAAATTACAATTACATGGTATGCAGAAATTGGAAAAAGCAAAAAATCAATCTAATTTTTAACTGGGTAAAGAATGATTTAACATTTAAATACGATTTATGACAATTTATGAGTAAATGTTTTATATCTCTCATATTCTTCTCCTGAATCAAGGGCGTATTCAATTTAGCCCCCAAAATTTCTTGGAATATCAAGTCTGTATCAGGTTACAAGAAATAATTTTCTTAGAATGGTATTGGATCCATCAAAATTATGAGACCGACCAATAACTAAATTTGCATTCATATTGGGATACCATTTTATTAAAAGAAATATCTCACTCCTGTTGCAGAAAAGTAAAACGTACAAGTCATTATCCCTTAATGAGCGTTACTGAATGTGTTTTCGTAAGTTCTACCCATGAAATGACACTTTTGATTCAAAATTTAAACATCATTGTACTGCAATATGTTTAATTTATAACAGCATTCAATTTACAAGACTCCTTGTAATTATAAAAATTTACAATTATATCAGAACTAACACTGCTTAGAGTGGCGTGCGTGATTACCTCTATTTTTGGGCGGAAAGAAGATTTACATTGGCATTTTGATTAGACAGCTGCGCCATAAAGAATATGAATGGAAATTTTATGATTTCTTTCGTTTTACTGTAGGACTATTCCACTGAATTGAACAAATTTAATATAATTGAAAATGTACTAAAGAGCTTCTAAGGCTTCACAGTTTCTTTACAAATATGGTGTGCGATTGATTGTGCTACCACACAGGGACCCAGCTTAGAAGGAGCCATGGATTTATATTTTATTTTTGGCCATTTTACGAGCTATATGTTTATATCTTTGTTATGCACCCAATATTCACTGAGGAGATCCGTGAATTAAAACTTTACTGATTAAATTTGTTAAAAAAGTTACAATGAAAATAGAGAGCATTAAACACCTCAGACAGAGAATTTCAACATCTCCCAAATTGAGTGCTTTCAAAAGGTGCGGTATCCTATTTTATTTTCACGGAATACCGGGGAATGAGAAGAGGGCCCGCCAAAAACGGCTATTTAAGATTTTAAACCTCTAAATCTCCGAAATTGGAAAGATGAATTTATGCAAAGAGCAATATTATGGTAGAATGACAAATTAAGAGTAAGTTATTAATGGAATTCTTTTTCTGTGATTAAGATCCTTGTTGCCCTAAGAAACATTACGCTTCAGAGAGGGAGTGCTGGATGGACGATGGGAATCCATGCAGAGGGGCAAATGCAGAGGCTGGCGATTCCAGGAGCAGATGTTTCATGCCACGAGCACGAAATACGGACTTCGATGGCGTAATGCGCAACTTCTGGAACGTCACCTGCAACTGCTCGACTGCCAATTACCGGAGGATCACCGCCCCCGAGGATGGCACCTTCCCCAAAGAACGCCAAGGGTACGCCTCCGTCGTTATGCCTGACGAAGGAGCATTCGTCTGGGACTCGCAGTTCGGAATGTGCGTAGGTAAGCCATTCACAGTGATTCACGCTTCACCACGTGTCGATAACATATCCGTGACCTTTATAAGCGCTACCTTACAAAGCGTTCTTGAAATGACAGCGGTACTAGGAAAAGGACGTCACGCCTAGCGTCTTATCAGTGTTATCGCTAAGGAGAATGCCTTAATTATTTCGCCAGAATTTCGAGTCCGTTTTCCTTGGAAAGTAACCGAAGTTATTGGAGGCAACTCATTGTAATTCTTTCTCAGATGATGCTACCGCATTTAAAATTCCTTGTTGATTATAACCTACCTTTGGTATCGCCTACTGAAATTCTTCTAATACATATTTTTATAATCAGTGCTAATTATCGAACTAAAGTTAATCTATAGACTTATACTCCCGTAAAATATTTTGCGAAAAATAAACAGCATTGAGAAAATTAAAAAGTCTTGTAATAATATTTAAGAGATCAGTAGCATCCTCATAGCATAAAATTATTATTTGCACATAATAAAAAGGTATAGTAATTTAACTGATCATGTATAAGTCCATGCAACAAAAAAGAGCTTATTCATTTACGGTAAGTACTTACAGTTTGAGACACATTGAACTAGCAATTATATTTCTTTGAATAAATTCCCTTATAAGAATCGAAATAATATTAAAATAGTTAACTGATGGTCAAATATAAGGAATTAAAGTTTTTCTTAAGGTAAAGTAAGACCTTAGGATTTCTTACAATTATAACGAATAATATTTCGCGATATTCGGTAGAAATTCATCTTAAAAAGAGTCTCTACTAACAAAAGTTGTACAAAATGCACAATACAAATACGCACAAGTTGACCGATTTCGGTAAAATCACGCCATAATCAGAACTCAGCTCTGAGTTATTACAACAAAGATATGTAAGACAGGAGAGTGAAATTGAGCTATATACTGATTCAATTTACTGAGAAATAATTGTTGAGTTTATCCTCCAAATTTTTATTGGCTGAAAAATATTATTGTTTTTGATAACATTGTGCTATGGATATAAAAGAGGAATTTTAATACCACGAATCAACTTCTTTCTGTAAGCAATTCCGAAACTGATACATTCACCCTAATAACGAATGACGGAGGTGGAAATGAACCTAACATTAATTCAATATTATCTAATTCTTCGATATTTTTCTGAAAACAATTGGAAAATAATGAAATTCTTATCCCAAATGAGTGGTTAAGATAATTCTACGAGTTCATTCCTCTCTTCACCTTTCTTTGGCGTACTAGATTTAAATGTTTGGTTCGCATAAGAAAATAAAAATGTAAGGCAAAATGGAAAAATTTAATCACCTGCCCTAAAACAAAAAACTAAACGTAGTAGAACGATTTATTAAGATCTTGCAAATTCCGACTGATAAGGGATTTTAAAAATCCGCGTAATTATTTTCTCCTCTTACTTTTAGTCAGTTTGCCTATTTTTGGTCTTCAAGGTTTGAAAATTTTACATCAGCAGTTGATGGAAGCAAATATTTGAGATTAAGCCAAGATGTAATCACATCCATCACGTGTGAGGATGAAGTTGATCCTAAATTTAATATTTCGAATGAATTCCCTTTTGAAAGATTTCAAAAAGGCATAAACTTGCAGCGGTGTAATATCGTCATAAATTCCCCAATAAAGTTGAAAAACAATCATCATGTTTAGAGAAACGTTCTCATTACTGATCATATGCATTTGGAAATTAAATTGTCGAAGATAATCGAGAAAAATTTCTGTAGAACCTGGAGTTCTCGAGAATTGCATCGATAGGATTAAAATACCAGGACCTTTAAAAGTAGAAGTAATAGTTAGGGCTGAATGTTTTCTTGGCAGTTTAAATCGCTTCTAAAGTCAAATTTTAGTGAAGTCACACGAAAGTTAGTGAGTTTATCAGAATCTCTAAGATGAAGTCTCTTCTTGGATGACAGCCACTACCTTTAATAAATCAGAAAATTAGGGGGATCCTTGCACCTAATAATAATAAAATATACTTCCCAATTAAAATCGGACTTGAAAAAAGTCTGATAGGGCCGGGAATCGAACCCGGGATCTTCCTCTATCCGGGAGGCTGGCTTAACCAAAAAACGGCTTGTTAAAATGTTCTGGCCGGGTAGCCTAGATGGTTAAGGCAGCCTCCTGGATAGAGGAAGATCCCGGGTTCGATTCCCGGCATGTCAGACTTTTTTCAAGTCCGTTTTTCCTTTGGAATTTTCCTGGATGCACGCCCTTACGTGCAAAGTCACCTCAACCCTTTCTTTATAAACATATACTTCATTCCACAAATACAGATTTTAAAAAGGTACGCTTAAATTCTTATTGGTGGAATAAAGTAAGGTTAATTTTATCTTACGAGTTTTAGATACAGTTCCACCAAGTGATGGCCGAAGTGATTGAATAATAACATAAAATTGCGATATTAATGCAGTATAAGCGTACGGTTATCTCGGTTTGGCTTTCATTACGGCGCGTCCTTCGTATTCATTTCTTGGCTGCGATTCGAATGGTCGTGTGAAAGAGACGGAAATATCCGCGTGGAGCGCAGTACAATATTAAAGATTTATTGGGCGCACAAAGCGAGGGCGTAGCTTCCGTGTCTAAAACAGAACGGTCGAGAAAAAGATCTCATTGGAAAGCCCTCTTTCGAAAGGCACGGAATTTCATTCTCGCCCATTTCACTGCATCCTGGACCTATCTGCTCGAGAATAGCGCGAGTGGGCTCTTGTTTTTAATGAGAAAGACCTTTAGCCAGGGAATTCTTTGAAATTTTAACCTTTCATCCCACACATATCCCTCGGTTATTCATGAAAATGCGATGGGTTCGCGGCACTCGACCAACAGATTAATTTAAAGGAAAATTACTAGTTCAAACAAAACATGAAATTAAAGACTCATAAATAATTCAGTACTCTTCGGTGTCATTTCAGCTACTCTACTTATCGTGTAAGTTGCAATTGACAGTCAAATTGCAATACTTAAACGATCTTGGTAGGTTAAAAAACTATAAATTAAATACCAATTTCATGAGAACACCTCAAATCATGGTCTATAAAAACTGAGACGATTATAACGTGAATCGTCCTAAGATTATGAAGTCTTTTCCTTCCTCTCTGACATATTTTCCTCTCCAAATAATATAACGTATCCAATCTTTATTTATCGTACATTTCTTTACTTCTTTCGCAACGATCATTATACAACCTCACCATTTACAACTATGTCGTGCATTGATACTCCAGGGAACTGGAGGGATTTTTTAAAATTCGCCGAAAATATCACCTTTCACATCAACTTTTGTATCAAACCTCAAAATTCAATTTAATCGCTCGAAATTGGTTAGAAAATGATTAGATTTTTCATCGATTCAAATCTTTCTCTCAGAAGGGACTTTTTTAAGTCCGTTTCTCCTTGGGTTTTTTCCTGGGTGCACACCCTTATATGCAAAGTACCTTTAACCCACTTTAACCCTTTCCTTGGTCATGATTTGGTTATACTAAAGGTTCCTCGCTCATAATGTTCAAGGAAGATTGTAACCGTAAACATTTTCTTTGAATTTTCGCATTCGATTTGTGAAAAACACTATTGAGGGAAAACGTAATATATTGTTGTTGAAAGAGTTGTAGAATGTGGTAAAATATTGAAGTTTCTGGCAGTAAAGAATTTTTAGATGACAACGCTTCTGTGGAAAACCTTATTTATTAACGTGCTCTCAGTGACAATTTCCTGAGGAGAATATTTAATGAAAAATTCTCCAATGAAATATTTTTATGGAAAAAAATTGACATCGTACTTGAAATTCAAATCTACCATGATGTTGTGAGTCCCAATGCGGATTTCATTCTTTAAGAAATAAATCAAACGACGCAATCCAGGTTTACATTTGAATTTCTTAAGAATTTCAGTCAATCGATAAGTTAATTCTGACGTCTTTATACCGGATATCGTCAGGAATTTCCTACCTCGCCCTCGCCAAATACAACTCTTTACGTAATCACCGCAATGCCTCCAACCCGACCAAATCCAACCCAACCCGACCAAATCCAACTAATAGCGAAACCATTTACGATTTGCAATTTTCGTTGGCCAGTTTAGTGGTAAATAACCTAATTTTAGCCAGACGAACCTTGTCATACACATATTCACAGCAGGGGTTGGAAGGGTTTGGTTGAAAAAAAAACGTCATATTCTATATGCCTAGGTCTGGTCATAGGTAAAAGACAATTCTACTATTCTGGACACATATTTATAATTTCCCACAAAGGTTTTTTATTCAGGAACTACCGGTTTCGGTATACGTATTACCATCGTCAGGTTCAAACAAAACTTTTGAGGATTCAGTTTTGTTTGAACCTGACTATGGTAATATACCGAAACCGGTAGTTCTTGAATAAAAAACCTTTGTGGAAAAGTATAAATCTGTGTCCAGTTATGTCTTTCCACAACATATCGGCCGAATCGATAGATTATAAATCCTACTATTATTTAAATTCTACTTGCTTCCTACTAGATATTATCAGGATAAAAGAAACGTCTCAAAAAACTTATGAGTTATCGAAATGAGTCTTAGGAAATTGAAAATACTAAAAACCCCACTTCCTCTGAATGTTGTCTCCTCTTTGATTCAAAATTCGATTCCTCATTCCATAATTTTCATTCACTCGAAAGGTATTATGGAGGATCTCCTAATATGTCAATGAGATTCGTTTTACAACCAAAACACTCAAAAAACCGCTGCAAGAAAAACGCTTGCTGCTTCTTCATCTTTAGTTATGAGAATTCAGAATAATAAGTTAAAATTAGAGTAAAATTTCCTTTCGTGAAAACGCATACTTATGTTTTTTTGTGCTATCTCCTTGAAATCAAAATATTTGGATCCCAAGTAATCAAGTATGTACACAAATTGGACATGATATCGCCTTCAAATCTTTTAAATGGAGGAGTCGCTTTTAATTCGTATCGACAACTATAAACTTTGATCACTGTTGCTACAAATAGCGAGTAAAACTTAGCGGAATATTTTTCCGACTCAAGAAGAACATTTATCTTGATGACATTAAACATTAAATTTTATCATTTTGGGTGAACATCGACATTCTGAGCCGATGAATGTCAGCTGTGCAAGCAAAAATGTTTTTAATGAGGGAGGAGCAAGGTTTTAATCAACACTTTTCTAATTCTTGGTACATTCTTCGAACGCGAGATTGATGAATTCATTCAACAATTCGCAAATTGGTTTTCCCCACGGACCATCGATCATTCTAAGGTATTAATTTCTTATTAAATAGAAAGATATTCGCAAGTTCACGAACTTTTGTAAATATCAACCATTTCACAAAAACACCGTGCGTTCAGGCGAGGTCTTGGAATTCCTTAAATGGCGAAACACTTGGGGGATGATTTCCTCAAACAAGAATAAACCGATTTGGGTAGATTTTGACTGACTTTACTGATTGTAGAACGTTGAAGTCGACAAAATCTCATCAAAAATTCCACTAAGGCAGTTAATTGCAATTAAAGGTATTTGGAAAATAGCCTAATCATTCGTTTTTTAAATGAATAAGTGAGTCAATTCGACATCAAAAGGAAATAATTGAGAAAAATCCTTAAAATTATGAACTCTCAGGGAATAATGGACCCATGGATGGAGAATAAATGGTATCGGACAAGGAAATACTTCCTGTCTTAATAGTCAACTATTACTATAATTAAATCGACGAATAATTAATAACAATAATAATAACTTTTATAATGGAAACAGGAACATCCCATTTACCAGATGTAGAAGTATGAAACCGGATTTTTTTTTATTACACTTCCGTTATTTGAAAATTATCGTCAAGTATCGTCTTCATCCAATGAGGCTTGCAAGTCCTTGTCTTCAAACGTTTTCGGTGGTTTCCCACGGTCCTCGTTTCTCTCGTCAAAATCACCACTTTAAAATTTTTTTAGACCACTCGAAGCACTTAATTATGCCAAAAACATGTTCACCGAATGCTTCGACAAGCATTCTATGCGATTCTGCAGCAGTTTCCTTCAAATGATAGCAGTAAACCAATGCTATCTGCAAATCATAGTTCGTAGGCACAAATTCGGCATGTTTGAGGTTATAGAAAAACATACCTGTGTATGAAACTTAGGTTATTGCGTGTTGACAAACTTCGTCAGCTGTTAGAGGGAGAAGATGGCGCTGCAGAAGGGGTCTTACGGTCTTTATACTGATAGCGAGCACCATCTATAGGGAAATTCCGGTTTCATACTTCTACACCTGGTACATCCATTTCAATAATTATTACTATTTACAAAGACAGACAGCCATTTCCTAGCCTGGACCGTGGAGTTGGAGCGATAACGTGCGAGCACCACTCGGCCAAGTAGATGGAAGAGCCGTTCGATTCTGATCAAATGAGTCCATTCGGTTCGTACCAAAAACAATTGAACAATGCCAACCACTACCAGTGGCAACCAGTCGAATCTGAGCCAAGGAAGAGAATTGAGTTTTACTAACTCCTAATGACGCCACAGCAGGTCAAAATTATAGGCTACGCAATAAGAGAAGCACATGCATCCACGGACATAAGAGGCTCACAATTCCGTTATCTCTTTCAAATATTGTCGTATTATCTTAAAGTGCTTTTACTATCATCGCTCGTAACCGTGACTATAATTTCGTAAGGTGGAAGCAGTCAAGCAAGTAAAATGTGACGGTGAGAATGTAAATAATTCGTGAAATCATTCATTTCCTGATCTCGTGATTCTTAATTCTCAATGTTTCCTCATTCGACGTGTTAATAGTTTTCTGGTGACTGGCGATGACTTGCTTACTTTTTCGGATTCGTCGATTATTTGAAACATCTTGTGAAATTGAAAAGATATCCATCTAGGTTTAATAGGCAGCTATAAATGTAAGTGGAAGAATTTGAATACTTAGATTACTAATGTATTACATGCCAGACGAAATGGAAATCTAATATTATGAATAATTAACTTTTATTTATTTGGAGCATAATTATACACCAGTACAGAAAAATTAGTATGTCATGGCATTGGAAGTTATTATTTCGATGGATATAAATTAGGCATACAGTGAATTATTATAGCGTTATAACAGCATTTTTCAAAAGATGTAGTTTTCACTTAGCTAGAAATGAACCACATGCGGTAAGAAATATACTTATTTTCAGTAATTTTTCGAAAGAAATTACGGTTAGATTACAAGTCATAGTACAAGAGTTTTCACTTCAAGGAATTTTTTGTACGCATTAAAGATACTTCAAATGGCTAAAGTAAAAAGCGGATGATGTTTCGAAGCGAAGAGGACTTTCCATTCACAGAGAAACGTGAACTTTTTGCAAGAGGAAATCACTAATTCTAACTCTAAGTTTTGATATGCATAAAAAAATGAGAGCTCGAAACAAATAATTTCCTTAAAAATATATTCGCACGAAAAAACCCAATATGCTTGCAAGCCGAATAAAATAAACTCTTTACATAATGATAGTAATTATGGTATATCTTTAGCCTCTTGCCCTAAAGTGAACGTACAGGTATTAATTTTTGGGATATTCTCTCCACAGGCAACTTTAAAGTTTACTTTCAGGGTGCTATAATCTTCAGAGGGTTTAAATACCTTCAATGTCTTATAGTAGGTATTTAATTCCTCCTGCGTTAATTTCATTTGAAATCATTAGTAAACTACAAAGCTAAAATAACTACTCGGTTGAGCATAATTTAGAATTATAGAGATCATTTTTTATTATTTTAAATCTATCGCTATCACCAGCAGATAGTAAAATTTGTGACTAAATGCGGTGTGATGCATTTAAAAGAAGAAAATTATTTATAAAAGTCGTTAAAAGATCAAAATATTTAAAGTTTCAATTTTCTTAACATAAAACAAAGTGTCGTAAATATTTACAAATCCGATATTCATACTGACCAAATCACCCTCTAATCTTTCATTAAGTTTTGAAAATTCCCACCGAATGAAATACTTTTACATCATTAAACTATGATCTACCGAAGCTGAACTCCCATTGTGGCATTAGACGTGCGGTGAAAGAGAGGCATATTATAGCCCTATGGTTTTTCATTTATAACTTCCACCGTATTTTCTCTTGGAAGGGTAGGTGGGGAAAAGGGCTGTAAATCACTCTCCAAACAAGCATCCGGGAAGAAAATATGGCTGCAAGTTTTTGTGAAAGCATTACATTCCCTCGGGCTTCATTCTGTTTTGCTGGGGCCTCGTCTTTAAAAAGAGACATACAATCTTAAGTGAGATGGGCGAGGTTCCGGGGATTAGAGTCCCTTTGGATGTTTAAAGGAGAATCCATTTGGATTGAATACAAAGACCTAGGTACGGATGATTAGAATCATCCAAATCAATTGATTTACTTTTCAAAGATTGTTTGCTGGTACACTATCACATGAATTATTTGGAAAAATTAGCACACATATGGAAGTGAATCAACCTTCTTCTTCCTTCTTCACATAACTAACTTATTCCTCACCTAAATGATCTTGATTTAATATCTTACTTAGGAATTCATATGAAAAATATAAACTAATTTATAACCGTTTGAAATCAATGAGACCACATTAATGTACAGTAATACATGTGTAAGGCGGAAAAATTAACATATACTGGCTTCGAATGATCAAATATCGAAATTAATAGTTATAAATTTTTAAATAAGGTTCAGTAATTATTGACGGAGGAGCTCATTACACTTGAATATTCTAGGAAATCTTTTTCACTTGAAACAGCTCGATGGTTACTTAGAAATGCACGCTTTCTGTTTTGGACCCCCCCATGGGAGGGAAGGACTTCAGCCAGCACGATATATTGATACACAGAAAAAGCTATATAAAAATAAATATATAAATCTGCCGGCAGGAACAGAAAAAAATTAATGAAATTATTAAGGAATAAAACGCATGGGGTACGAAAACTTTTACGCAATTTACACAACCAGAATATTTTATGATATATAAATTAAAATAATTCATAAATATACTAGTCAGATGTTAGAAAAATATCGCATAGTGCTTATAACTAGATGCTTTCCGCTTTGAATTCCCTCCTTGGGAAGGAATGGAGGGAAACTGGTATTGTAACTTGTACTGGTGATCTTTGCGCAAATCGCAAAGATCACCAGTACAACACCGCATATCTGAAGCGGAAACAAGACGAATTGTCGAGCTAGCTACGCAAGCAGCATTGAGGGCCATGCGACATGCCCACATAGCGGAGCAACCAGTGGGACCACCAAGAGGAGTAAATTTTCCTACAGACCCGCAGGCGTCCTTTGGATCCATGGCCTCGGCAGCGACGGTGCCAGTCCCGAGGTTAGAACCCGTCTTCCCGGCCCCGCCGCCCCCTTTAGATTGGAGCAAACTCCGTCCAGCGGCGGAACCCGGCCTGGACCCTCCAGAAGACCTCAAGATATACCAAATAGGCGTGGAATTACACGCCTCCGTTACGTCTGGCAAACTCCAAGGAAGGGACTTCCATGATGCCGTGACCGTTCTACACATGTTGGCCTCATGGAACGCACTAGCACCGGAAGCCAGGCATTATACTTTCAACCGGGCAAGGACGCTCCTCTGTGCCATCACTTTTGGCTGGCACAATGCAGTAACATTTCAAAAGAGTAGCATCATGGAGACCAGCATGCTGCCCCCGAATTTTATTCCGGCGCCCGCACAAGCCAAGCAGCCCTTTCGCCAAGCGGCCGCGGCACCGCAGGCGCGTGCTGCGGCAGGCTCTCGGCGAAGACCACAGGCAAAGAGCAGCAATGTGGACAACCTCCAGTGAGGACAGTGGACTCGAGGGTAGTTCCACATCAGGAGACGAGGAAACCGCAGAAAGCATCATCCCCCGCATCTCTACTCATGAGCCGGCGCAATGCTGGCGAGATGCTGGCATTCCAAGGGATTCCAAAGAAGAAGGGAATAACGACGACGCAGAGCTCCTGGAATTCTTACGCCAGGAACTTGGAGGAACCTTGGACATCCCTACCGAAAGACCGACGCTGAGTCTAGGCGCCATACACAGTCTGATCCCGGGCGTGTTACGGGGACTGGGGAGTGGTGACCCCGCCGACTCTGAAGACGGAAGCGAAGATGAGCCCATGGTCAAAGGTGAAATGTATGAAGATTAAAAATATATTAAAATTCTTACTACGATATCATTAAATAATATGAATAGCTTCAGGTGATGTTACCGTCATGTCTTGTCATATTTGAAAATCTGAGATAAATTAAATATTCTAATGTAGTGAATACTGAAAATTTTTCCTCCTTCTAGCACGACAAAGAAACACATTAAGATTATTTACTTAAATTAAAAGAGAAATAAACTTTCCAGTTCTATAATTAGGTAATTCTCTTTAGATTTTTTCTTTTCAGAAAACATTTCGCAATTTTTCCGAGAGTTACTCCACGAGAAAAACCTAATTTATTTGTTCAGCCGTTAAAGATATCCCATTAGCCCTGATTTACTAATGCAGATATTGAATAGAAATTTAAAGCGAGAAATATTACTTCAGTGATACCAGTGCGCCTTAAACTAGTCCTTATCAGGAAAAGTTTATTTTCGGGAAACTCCTTTTAAGAAATTGCACGTGATCATTACAACGCAACTCAGAAACTAGATCATTCTCAGGGGAACGAAGTTATTATATCTGTTTGAAAAAAGGGAGAAAATAGGCGAGATATTCGAATGTGTCATTATTTCGTAGATAATATTTCAGAGTAAATTTAAAATGTGATTTGCTTAACTGAAAATTCTATTTTAAATCCTATTGAATGCCGTTACGTTATCGTGAGTGGAAGAAAGATCTGATACGTATATTTACGAGATTTCTGTTCCAAGAAACTAAAAGACACCTTTGAAGGGCAAGTATAGTTAAGTGCAAAGAAATAGTCAAATTATTAAGGTTTGGTGAAGAGAGTACGAATGGGACTTTTTTAAGAATAATCGGTTATATGTTTAGGTAGATGGCTAAGGTTGGAAAAGATGAATGAAGCAAGATTTTACGAAAAGTCTGATAAAGGTTACAGGTATTTCGGTAAATTCGTCTGAGAGACAGAAAACGTAAAGACATTCAGTGAATTCCCGTATCTACTAGAGGAGATGAAATTCTAGAACGGGCGTTTACATTAGAGAAGTATTTTTGAAGAAGTTCGAAAATGTTCATACAGAAAGACAAATATACCATAAATCTAATGAATAAGGTAACTAATTTTTTATGTGGAGAAGCTAACCATTCTTACTTTTTTATTTTTTCAGTAAAATCTCAGAAAAGTTCTTTTTTGTTCCACGAAACATGTCTCGAAATAATAATACTGCTAAGAGATATGAGTTGCTTATAACATTTTCCCAGAAAAATTATGTCATACCATTTCACGCAGAACTTCAAAATATATTTTTGGTGTTTGATGCCATAATTTACATTACAACCTAGTTGTCGGAGACATAGCAAAAGCCAAGAGAATTCATTTATTCCTGGCAGTAAATATCACTCAATCAATCGCTTATCATAGGTGTAAAAATAAATAGAGAAAACCTATTTCAAAATATTCTTGCTCTTAATAAAAAAAATACCTAAATGGTCAAAGTTGAAGGAACTTTCATCTATCCTATATTCATTGGCTGACGCTTGATTCATTGCATGGTGCTTGCAACCAACCCTCAGGTAAAAGACTTTCCTCCCCTCTTGCATAATCTCCTTCATCTTCTTCATAGATGTTTACAAGATCTCCATTGTCTCCGCCCCTCTTTTCTTCCCTATCTCCCTCTTAATGAGTGCGAAAGCGGTGCTTAAGCGGGTGTTTCTTGCAGACGTAGACGAGTGTTCGGCAGCCACAGATTCCTGCGATCGCCGTAGAGAAGGCTGCCACAATCTTCCAGGAGGATACGCGTGTTCCTGCACCTTGGGTCACGTCCCTTCTTCCCTCAATCCGCGAGACATGTTCCCCAAGAAAGGGAAGTTGGACCTACAATGCCTGAGAGACAAGAGGCTGCAGGCGGCCAACGACATCGTCGCCGCGATCAAGAAGATCAAGACGGAGGAAACTTCCCTAAGTGTGGGCAATGGTGAGTCCAAGGGAAACGAATTTAATCTCATTCTGGCCTTTCTTAGTCAAAAGGCATTTCGATTAGAGAAAAAAATACTTTCTAATTTCTCCAAAACTATCTCTACGGAATAATATTATTTCAGTGATAATCTCAGAATAGAATCAACGAAGATTACTTTGAGAACGTTGAAGGTGTATAATATCGAGTAAATCGATATACGCTATTCCGGCTAATGCGATGGGGGAACCATTTCGATCGCATATTAAGAATAATCTAGTTCGCCAAAAGGATAAAATTAATAAGATAAATTTTTATTTGCTCTGGGAAATTCTCATAGAGCAGGGCAAACGAAATACAGATTTTAAAAGATTCCTCAGAAAACATTAAAACCCGATTGAAAAATACAAAACAATACACAGATCCGATTCAGATATATAAAAATGCAGAGCAAAAATAATAACAGAAGGGATTCGATGTAAGCATTCCTAATTATTTGTTGGATAAGTGACAAAATAGGATTTGGCGTTCCTTATGTATAGAAGAAAATACCAAGAGTAAAATGAAGACTTAAATCAATAGAAAATTCATGTTTAAATTTGAAAACAATATTGTGGGCTTACTGTGAATGTCATTTCAAACTGTTTTCAGTTTTATTCCGAAAAGCATGACCACCTAAATTCAGTCTCAGTTCTCGGAATCATGACATGAAATAGCTAATGTATATCAAGAAATCTTTGGGTTCTGCCAACCATCGAAAAAGATTGCACGGGTTTTTGTTTCATACGCAGCCGCCAGAAGTTCCGATACGGAATTAAATTATCCATTTTTTTACTAAGGGCAGTTTTCAAATAATTCGGTATTGTAAAGTTAAGTTCTGAATACATTCTGAGGATAAATTATTTCGTCTATGTTACAAATTTTTTAATTATTCAGTCTTCTTATCTCAATAAATATTTATTACACGAGATTAACAGTTAAATCTAAAATTATATGTGCAAACCCGTAATCGTCAGTATTTTGCCGAGGTGCCCGTAACTTTTGCCTGTTATCGAATATTTTCACGATCGAATTGTTGGAAACACACATTGATAAAGTTATTAATTATTAGCATTCAAAATTTCAAAGATTAGAACACAATAGTAATGAGATTACCTGGTGCTCATATTTGGTGAAGATCTATTAATTATCATTAATTAATACTCATTACGGGTCAATTAAGAATTCTACTAACTTGAAAAAGCAAATGAATATTTTTTTCAATCAATTGATGGAAAAACCAATGGAATATAATTTCCTAAAAAAAATGAGTTTCCGCAAGTTAATAGGAACGCATGTGATAGCTAGCTGCCTTAAGAACGATACTTCTCTTTTTTTTATTTCTCCCTTTCTTTGATTACCTACAATTAAATTATGAGAATAATCTTATGGAATACCTACGCCATCTAATGCATAGATATGCATCGCTACATAATCATTAATATTGATTAATGATTTTCTCAGTGTTTCTATAATTAATTTGTCCTCTTTCCTATCCCTGATTCAAATGCATATCTTATGAAGAATAGCATTCCTTAATCGGAAACCATAACCTTTGCGATGGAATTTCAATGCCACGAGAAAATATAGAATCGTAGATTGTGTAAATGATAATATTTACAGCCCCTGAGACAGCTATCGCATTTTTACGGCGTAGGAAAACCTTGAGCAGATCACAATTACTACATTGATAACTTCATTTCTCGATTCTCAGAGGAAAACCTATATGCAGTACCCCGATATTAGGTAAATTTCATAATAATATCACTATTGCTGGCAGGGAACTTAGAAGTAGACCGTAGAAGTAAAAATTCAAACAAAAATGTTTCAAAGTAATATACATATTTGCATGAGTGACAATACTTACGATATATAGCAATTTAATCTTATGGGATTATTTTATAAAATTGTGGATTATTTTTTTAGAGTACTATTTAATCATCAACAAAATTCGAAGTAAAAGTTGTGTTACTGTATAAAATGCGCCCTTGCCATTGATATTTCTCTACCGAGAGTTTTAAAAGCATTGGTATTTATGAGGGACGACTTTCCTATCTTTAGAATTGTAATAAAAACTTCTCTTACATTTCACAACCAAAAATGCCATTATATAAAACTCAGCCTTAAAATTATTCCACTAAAAATTTTGCGAAAGTGATCGATATTGTGATTGTGTCTTTTTTATTTCATTAAATCTCGCACCTTCTCTTTTTCTGACATAATAAAAATCAACATGAATATTATTTATTCCCACAAATAAGTACGTTTTAAGACAGATTGGGTATATGTGTTTAATTAAAACTTCTGTAGATAATTTACCATCTTCTTTGCCGTTAAAGTAGATATTAATTAGCGATTTAAACCCTCTATTATAGTGATGTACGGAGAGGTCTACACGCCCTTTCTAAAGAGTGTATTGCACGCCTTACGATTCGGATCGATTGGCAAGAAATATCGGAGTTATGAGGAAACTGTCAGAACAGTTATGGGAATGGTAACTTGTGCATTAGTAATCGTCTTTCACATGATGACCTCAAAATATTTTAGCTGAAGATTCTTCATCAACGTAAAAGCTCAATTTTGACTGAGCAATGGGCTCTTTCGAGTCGACATTATGAACTTCGCCTGAATTGAAGAACTCCGCGGATTTTAAAACAGCAATGAATTGCATTCTCAGCCATTCACATCATCTCTTTAGGATTTATTAGCCATTGAAGATTAAGTTGTTTTAAATGTTATGAAAATGCTTGTCGGAATATTAAAGGAGAAGATAGTAAGAGGTGAAAGTTATCTTAGCAATTTTTTAAAAACATTTTCGGAAAATAGAATTAATGAAATATTTGTGCATGGTATTTCCAATTCATATGTAATTCCTTTTTCCAAGTTTCCATAAAAATTTAATTGAGATTGTTATTCCACAAATAAAATAATTGTTATGAATTTAAGGTGTTTTTAAGAATAAAATAAAATAGAATGAAACACTACCTTATCGAGGATGAGACTGAGATTACATACAGATTCCAAATATTACTAGAATAACGCGATTGAATTGTAACACCTCAATTATATTTTCGGAAAATGAGAAAACTTAGTATCTTCCACAGAAAATGTATTTAATCACGACCGGACGGTCATCACGGTGACGAAACCGGTCGTGATTAAATGAATTTTCTGTGGAAGATACTAAGTTTTCTCATTTTCCGAAATATATAGTCCATTCCACGAAGTCACGCTTCAGCATATCAATTTTACCTCAATTATCAATTATCATTTTCACTTGAATTTCAATTTTTCGCTCAAATTTTCTAATGAATTAAAGCATATTTCCATGAGGTATTTTCAAATAAAAATGTATGATATGGAAAAAGAATTTAGAATTGGAAGGTATTAAAGATCTCTTTATAAATTTTCACGAATAAAAAAATCTTCAGAATAAACCCTCGATGTTTGTTTTCCCAGTTCATTTTCTCTTCTTGTTTATTATTCAAAGAATTTCTTACAAATTAAAATTTGCGAAGACAGTATTGAGCAAAACCTCACAAAAGACTCAAATTTAGTATTTTTTAAATTGCGAATGTTTTCGTTTATTGATTTAAATAAGGATTCCATCTTTTGATTCCGATCTAATTAATTTATACACTAAGTTTTCACTTGGTAGTTGGAAGATTCTGTCAATAGTGAGGGATTTATTTTGAAGTTATCCACACTACCGTCTCTAATTATGTCCATCTTACGCTGCACCTTGAATGAAGTTAAGCATTATACTATAGAACATAGAGATTTCGGTAGAGACCGAAACTGTTTAACGGAAACTCAATCGGTGGACTACAATTTGGCGTAACAGAAAAGCACACTCGAGTACACGCACTTAAGCACCGGAACCGAACTTTTCTGCACCTGGCGGATCCTTTATCTCCGAGATTTATAACTCACGACAACTCACGAACACGATCATGGAAGCCTTCAAGGGACCGCGAAGTGCCTCTTGCAACCTAGAGGAAAGTTCATCATTCACTGATGCAGCAGGAAAACTTGCATGTTTGACAAAATGGATTCATAGGGATTCGATGCAAGGACCAGATGCTAAGGACATGGAAATACGAGATGCGATGCGTTAATTAAACTCTACGTAAATGCACTACGTGTGGATAACTGAAACAGTGTTTGCGTGCACGGGACGCGAGCTCGTATTCGTGTTTTCTCATTGTTTACGTCATGTATAGGGTCTTTTTCCAACCGTTTATAATTAATTAGGATGAAAAACACATCAGCTGAGATTCATTTCAAGGACCTTCTTTGAAGAAAGAAGGTCCTTGAAATTTTTGTGTTTCGCCATTAAATTCTTTCCAGATTCTTTCTTTCTTGCCTGCTAGACGAGTGCCAGATTGCCAGAATCCAGAAGAGCACAATTCTAAACCAACGAAGTAGAGAACACCAATGCGTCAATAGTGAATTTGACGTATTTTTCACGTTTATTTTTCATTAATTTGTTCTATGAAGATCCCCGATTTCACGTGCTCATCGAACGCGATGGAGAAATTTTATGAACTGAAAATCCTGATCTTGCCTATTTAAGAACTCGGTTTAAATACTAATTTCTAAGCCATGAGACAGGAAACGTAGCATTGTTTCCGGAATTCTGACAGCAGAAACCAGTGCCATTATCTCAATAATTCATTTGACTGTAATTTCTTCAAATTCCATTTGAAGCAAATAAGATAACAAGCACTTCGACTTGGTGTCTTTCCATAGAAGTTTACTCAACACTAATGATTTCTTCCCCTTCTCTGTCGTCTGTGTCCCCGCCCTTGGCCTTGGCCGGTAGTAAACCCAAGTCTAAGAATGTTTGGAAGGTTCAGCCGGAATGAGTTTCTTTTCAAATTCTACCCGAACAAGCAAACATTAACTAGTGTATATTCTAACCAAACGTAATTTCTTACGTTAGCAACAATTATTTGCTGATTTCATGACAGATTATTTGATAGTTTGATATACTAAGCTCTGAAATCTTAAAGTTCATGCATTCAGTGTATTGTTTGACTTGTTGACGTCAACTACGGATACTTCAGTTTTCTTGAAGCAGTATTTAACCAATCTTTCTTAGACAAAGATGTTATGTTTTCATCAATCTAAAGGAATAAATATGAGGGAAGTGCAACAGTTTTGTTGCTTATGGAATCAAATATGCTATAAAAACTATTAAATGGAATAAAAAAAATAATACCATAGTTGAAACAAATCTTTGAACTAACAAAGAACAGGCCAAACGGGCAATGGCTTCTCCACGCTATGTAAACTCTTATGAAATCATTAAGACGGACGGTTGCTATAATAGATTAATTACTAACGGTAAGCAACAGAGGGTAAATAATTGAATGCTATCAGCAGTAATGCGGACTTAGAGAAATATCGTAGCAACAGATGGACCCAAAATGACTTTAACTTAAGAGCAATGAACGAAGTAAAAGAAAACAAAGTCAAACTAGACACCTGTGAAGGGAAGATAAAGTTCATTGGTCAAAAATTTGTTCAGAGAGTTTGAACAGAGAAGTTTTAAACTTTATTTTTGAGGGAATTTCCCTCCGAGGGAATCCTATTAAATGGAAGAGCCATCTTGGATACGCAAACCAAATGGTCAGTAACGACGTAGCATTATCTTTAGTTAAATGATGATGTCATCAATCGACTTCAAATAACTTCAAAATCTACTTATTAGTGAAAGAAACAGAATAATTCCAGTTGTATAACGCAATTCATTCTTTTGTCAATTTTGCAATAATACTGAAGCCATTGAATTAACGTTGTCTACTATTGTGTCGATATATTTTTAATAATCGTTTCTAGCAATGGTTTTAACGCCATCGCTTAAGCTATGAAATTACGACGAGGCCTTATTTGTTCTTCCACTGACAACATTCTTGGAGCGGTAGAAATTATTTTTAAAATAATAGTAAATTAAATCAATCATCATCATTGAGTAAATCGTCGCGATTTACCTAGAAACGAGTAGTATGGCGAGCTTTATCTCACAGGATTTGCTGATAAACTCATAGTCGTAGTGGTGACGTGCATTGATACAAATTAATCCAATCTCTTTGCTGATGTCACAGTCTTATCGCTGACATCAGAGTAAACTCGCAGCTTCTCTCACTGATTTTTCCGCGTCCTGATATTTATTGTTTCGGTAAATTACACATCCATTGTCGTGCTTGGCATGTTTAAAGGGAGTATTTTGAAAGAAGCATTTGAACAGGAGCGCTTAGCAACGGAAACAAAGGCTGTGTCTAAAACACCGTGTCGCTGAGGAAACTGTAACAGACAAAGGAAAAAATTTCCGCTTTTTTTAAGATCCTACAAGCGCCAAAACCCCCAGTACGAAAATGAGAAAAAGTAATCATCCATGGAATATCGTATACACAGTTTTTCAATATCGTATACACTGGTCCTTCAACTCCAAGAAGTTGAAGGACCACCTGTGTATACGATATTAATTTATTTAATCTCTTAATTTATGTCCAAAGGATCCAGATTTATTTTTTCTGAATTCGTTCATCTTCTTATTTAATTTTCAAAATTTAAATAAAATATGTATCTTAAGCCCCTAGAAAAATACAATTTAAATTTACACGGCACCATCGTCTTGAGATAAAAGGAAAGGAGTTGGAACAAGCATCGGAAATTTCCGTTGCCTTGTACTCTCCCTAACCTCTGGCATGTTCAATCATTTTATATTGACGCTCTGAACTTTGAAGTGAACCGCTGGATGGTACAAAGTGACTATTTGCAACAGCACCGACCTTCTTACCGCTCCATGTTCTCTTTATGTTTCACATACATGATTTTAGAAATGGAACCCCGAGGCCATGAGGAGACCCATAGCTTAATTTCTTTCATTAATTTTGGTTTATAAAACATTAGTAACGAAGAAACTTGGGAAAAACGGAAATGTCTTCATCTCATCGTCTTTATCCTATGTAATTACGGTGGGTAACACGGTTTTTCCATGTTACCGTACCACAGTTTTTCACACACCCCTTCTTTGCGGGTGTTTTCGTGCAGTAGATCTTTATTCCTAAGGTATCACCTTATGTTTTTCTTACATCCACTCCTAAAGCTTTCCTCTTATTTCCCTATTCACCTATATAAAAACATTTTACTAGAGTAGTGAAAGGTAAGAGGAAATGATTCAAATTTTCCTGTTTAACTATTTCCATACCTGCTTTTTGGTAGTTGATAACTGGAAATAGCAGAGCAACGCTCTGGAGGAGAAAACGCAAAAATAATTTATTCAGACATATTTTGAAATTAGATAACTGAATGAATTAACCCGCGCAAATGGTGAGGCAGTATATTGAAGCATCCAACATTCTGTATTTAGAAATTTGAACTATAAAGCAATTAAGTTTTTACTTACATTACGTACATGCATTTAATTTAGGACAGTTATCGTAGGAAATTTATTAGTAAGAGATTCGCGATGAATGGAAAATAAATGTAGAAAAGACTGAAGAAGGAAACCAAAAAATATACATGAAAATATTGACAATTCCGAATTTAATCGTAATTGGAAAAGTATAAATGAAATCAGACTCCGTCTTAAGAGTTTAAATATCTAGGTAAACGTGAGTAAAAAGAAAAATCTACTGTGGCCAACACATGACTTTCTCCGTATTTATTGAAAACAGAAGCCTATGCCGATAATATATAAATAACTCCAAACAATGAGTGTTACAGAAAAATGTTTCAAACAAAAGTTTTAGTAATGTACATTATCTATAAATTTTGTATATAATTGTATCTACCTACATTGCATTCTGACAGAGATATGTATGAAAAACTTTCATTTCTGGATAAACAACAACTTCCGGTTAACCATTATTCAAGAATAAATCCTAAACAATCAGTCTTACGAAAAAATGTTCCAAACAAAAGTTATAGTAAAGTAAATTATCTATAACTTTTGTATATAATTGTATATACCTATATTGCATTCTGATTGTTGTTTATCCAGAAATGGAAGTTTTTCATACATATCTCTGTCAGAATGCATAGTTTAAGTATTTAGTTTAGTTTCTTAAATATTTCTACTTCCGGTTAACCATTATTCAAGAATAAATCCTAAACAATTAGTCTTACGAAAAAATGTTTCAAACAAAAGTTATAGTAAAGTAAATTATCTATAACTTTTGTATATAATTGTATATACCTATATTGCATTCTGATACAAATATTTAAGAAACTAAACTAAATACTTAAACTATGCTACGTATAGGGAGAAAGTAAAAATTGCCATACTGTAAAAAAGCATAAAAGTAAACTTGTCTAATGTATTTACATTACCTATTATTTTGTACTTCCATTAATACGATCCTACCGCAGTTAATTTTACTTATCACATCTACAATTTCTATTTACTACTATTTTTGACGGCAGTCTGATCTTTTACCGTCGAGTGAAGATTCATTTATTCGATTTCGAAAACTTCCATAATATATAATAAACCAATCAAAATCTAATGTAACGTACTTCTCGATACGATAGAAGAATTAAATCGTAAAATTCATAATAGTACCCAAATTCAATATCAAAATTCGTTATTTTACAAAAGTGCCCTGCGTTTGACAAGATTAAAAAAAAACCTCTAAAAGATTAAAGATAATGCATTTAAAGATAAATTTCAATCCTTGCAGTCTTCATTTCTTTGGCAGCCTTAAATTTGAAATTAGACCGAAACGAAATTAGTAAGAAAGAACGGAAATTGAATGAAAATTCCTAATGTGTTTGTGGAGTCCTCAATATGAAACTGCGAGATTTATGATGGAAAAAGGGAAAATTTTGAAGAATTCTTGCGGTCCTGAAAAATATAGACAAACGAGGTGATTGTTTGGATGAATTTTCCTTCAAGATACATTCTTCAAGTATTTATTCAATGGTAAGAAGTGGAGGCAGTTCCAGAATTCCCAAGTACGGAAAACAAATCTGAGGGACAAACTTACAAGCAAATATAAGTGTGTCTTATTCGGTTTCCGACAGAACGATATATGCTGATTTCCACGATCAAGGAAGCGAGGTCGATAGTTAGAATAAAGAAATGGTGAGATGATTTGCAATTAGAGCAAATGTCCACAAGTGTTCAGTAGCTAACTTATTCGAAAGAAAATCTATAACAAATGATTGTTCGTACAGCCTCCGTGGGCTAAACTTTATGACAGTAGATTCGGTGAAATATCTTAGAGTAACACATCCCAATGAAGTAATGTAAAGTATGCAGAGAAGCACATAAGAAACTTGGCTTCGTTAAGAGAATAGTCGGAAGGAGCGAAGAAAGAGTTCGCGAGTAATGTTACGTAGCATTAGTTAGGCCTCACCTTGAGGATGCAACAAGTATGTGGTACCCGGCCGACAACTGTTGGGAATTAGAAAAGGTAGAACAAAAGGTGATTCGTTTTATAAAGAATTGCTACGATAAAACCAGAGAGCGTTATTCAAATAATTCAGGGCACGGGAAGGGAATCCTTAGTAGATTAATATAAGGGATTAATTTACTAAATGAGTTCAGAGAAAGTACGTTCTCAGAAGATGTAACTGATCGATGCAGAGAGAGTGCAAGGAATAAACTAACTCACAGAAAGATCATCATGCCACAGATAAAATCACGCTAAACACAACTTTATAATTCGATTAACATACAGTTAGATTTAAAGCGTTAAGTACTTAATAAGTTCCAAACCTATTGCGTTTCAATGAGATTCAATATCATTAACAGAAAATGCTTCGAAAGGAAGAGGATTTAGTGGCTGTCCAAAAAAAGCAGAGGCTAAAATAAAGAAGAATAATATAACGAACCAAATCAGTGTTGTCATTCTTTACGATCATTGAAAATTACTTAGATCAGATGGAAATTTATTCCCAAGGAAAGATTGACTTGAAAAAAATCTGACGGAAATCGAACCCGGCATCTTAACCCTGTATCCGGGAGGCTGCCATCTAACCATCTAGGCTACCCGGCCAGAACAAGAACAGAACTTCCTTGTGAAAAATTTATTATGAAAATAGACCGGGCATAAAATAAATACCTACTTATCTATGTCCAAATTGGTTACAGCGGACTCATCTATTCATCAAAAGAGAGGAAGCACGGTAAGATACGTCAATTCACATACCATAAAACTACTATATAACCTAAAGCCAAATGATGTTGAGGTAGACAGTACTTATTAATGCATTTAATCAATTTTTTTGCTCTATTTTGCCTTAATATTCGCCATTTTGCAGGATAATATCTATAAAAGCAACGGAAAGGGATAATTTAAGTGAAATTTTAATTTTTTTTATTTTGCCTTACTTTTCGTCATTTTGTCCAGATAATTTCGAAAACAGCAACGAAATAGTGTAATTCTAATGAAATTTCAATTTTTTTGCTATTTGCCTTAATATTCGTCATTTTGCAAGATAATATCTAAAAAAAAGCAACAGAAAGGGATAATTTTAGCGAAATTTTAATTTTTTGCTCTATTTAGCCTTAATTTTCGTCATTTTGTCCAGATAATTTCGAAAAAAGCAACGAGAAGGGATAATTTAAAACAAAATTTTGAAAAATCCAAATTTATCAATTATTATTATTATTAAATATATCTAGTACATATGCAGGAATAAATCGCTTAGAGAGGTAAATAGTTTAAAATTTACTCCGCGGGCCAGAAAAATTCAGTATCATTGCTTATTTAATATTATACAGTCGCTTGATGCAATGAAAAACTTCCATGGGAAAACGCTAATTAAGTGAAACTGTTTTTCACTGCATTTTGCGTCAACTTAAACACGAGATTTCACAAACAATAATAAAAGAATGTTTGGATATAGAAATAAATAGAAACAACTCAAACAACTACAAGTATTGGACGCGAAAAATGAACACATTGAAAATTCATAAATAATATTTAACCCTTTCGATGTGGATCTATTTTCGGGCGTTACGAAAAAAGCACAAAGTAATGCTGAGCTACAACCCTTCAACTGGCGCCTAAAGACCCATCTGAGGATCCAACGGCTGTCACCCTGCAATACAACAGGAAAGGGACCGCTCGAGCATCGGCTTTTTCAGTAATCATCAAATCTAAACGTTCTTGTCAAATCAAGGATAGCATTATATATCTAAAACGCCCTTTATAGTGGCATTTCATTATATTTCCGAGATGTTACCGTGTAAGTATCTCATTTGAAAAATTTTAAAGGTATAAGTAAATTTAATAGTAAAATAATATATTCGAATTTCAGGATATCGGACATCACGATTCAATATCTCAATATCAGAAATTAAAGTTACATAAAAAATCTGAATAATATGAGAAAATTCAATGTGGAAATAACCATCTCGATATAAGAAATGTCATTCTTGAGTCTGTGAGACCATTTTAGGTGAACGTGGATAATAAACATACGGCATGCATCATTTGATATTTTCTAATTCATCGTTGAGTAATCTGCAAAACAGTCCAACTCTGACAGTGGTCTTATTGTTTAAAATTATTATGTATATACTAATTTCAATAATCTAAATGACAAATAGCTCAAACCGGCTTTTGCCGGTGCAAAATTTTAATTTTTCCAAGTACCAACTTCTGAAAGTAGAGGAAGGTTGTAGAGGACATTTAACTTTTTCAAGTGCAGTCATTTTTTCAGAAGCACAACCAATCGCAGACCTCAAACCCGAACCCTTTCCCAATCTCACCATTTTTCGTGGTCGAAAAAGGGACGGTCAAATTGCAATTGGGCTTTTCGATTGCACACCGTTACAGTGCGCTCCTTAATATAATGAAGCCACCCATCGCTGCATTCAAAAGTACCTCGACACCGTACTTAGTTACCTTCGTCTTCTATTACCGGCAACAATTCTGTTGAGGGTTAAAGGGACTGTGACCATTACAAATTGCCATGGAGATACGGAAGAAACCCGGAGCTCCATTTAATGGTTTGTGGTTTGTCTTCCTCAGATCCGCCGTCGGAAAATATTTTGCTAACAACTTTTGTAAGAGCTTGGTCGTCCTCGCATGTTCCCTCTCATAGACCATCAAAAGCTCTGCAATATTAATGCTCCGGCGTTTGAACTTTGGAAAAGAGGAAGTTGTGCTCTCCTAATTCAGCTGAGGTATTTCAAGACCCAGTCTTTTCTTACCTTACTGGGATGTAAATCATCCCACTGAAATTAGTAATTACCTATTCTAACCGTAGCTGATGTAATGCTGAAAAATGTAAATGAATATTTTTTTAATCAGGCCCGTTAAATAATCGTAAGAGGATTCAACCAAATTCGGACCGACTCGTTTACTTAAAACGAGCAATTTATGTTCAGAAAAGATGAAAATATTCGCCTTACTTTCATCGAGATTATTTATTTATTTGTGCAAAACAGTTATCCATTTTGATCTAAAGTGTCAAAGTGAATTAAACGCGTTAGTTGTAATATTATTTAAATAAATTATTACATTGGTATCAGCGATTTACTGATGCTTTATTGTAGTACGTACAAAAATGTGCTTAGTAGTATTTTCGGTATATTACCCGAAATTTAATACTCCTTGCTTATTATCTAAAAGAGACATTCCTATATTTTCTATTAAAATACCTAAAACACTAACAAATACTTCACTATTTCAGTGTCACGTCTACGATGTCAATCCTATCATGATATATAGTAATAAATCCATTTTAATACTAATTTTGGTATTTTTTCTGCAGCTTTACCGGAAATATATTCAATATCTTAACTGATCTCATACGTTTGGAATAGATATTTAAATTTCAGGCAATTTTTTAGACTGAAACTAAGCAATTATTTTATTTAGGTCGACAAAACACATTTTCTATCATTATCGCAAGAAAAACAAGATCTCCAAAATTTATTAATACTCTAATAAAATTAAGTATATGTGACAAGGCCAATAAATATATTACATCGAAACTTTGCGGTTGTATTTATTTTTCTAAACGATAATAATTTCAAGGTTAAATTGTATGCCCAAGTAACCTCAGCTTGAAAACATAAAATTAAATTATATTTAACTGGCGGTATCCCCTTTAATTTCCTCCGAGTCGTTTGATCGACGGCCAAACAGCTGTTCCTCGGCAAAAGGATCAATGGATGGGTTCAACTCGTTTCGATCGTTACTTGAGAGGAAAATGCGAACTTGACTTCCCTGGCAAGTAAAGAGCCTCGAACCAATATTGCAGAAAATATTCCGCCAATATTGTGTAGAAATTTTGCATCTTTTGATCAGAATATGGATTGATTTAAAATTAGTTGAAAAATTCGGGAAACTTTGAATAGGTATCGAGAAAAAAGAAATTTGTAAAACGATCGATTCCGTTAAAGCAACTTTTCCGAGAAACCAATTCAAAACTGTTTGTTAGTTGCGTGGAGAGGGGTGTCCGATCAGAGTCGGAAATGAGGTGGAGATTGCAGCTACGATAAATCGATATCTGCAGGCTCACTTCGCGGATGTCCTTCTTATGCGCAGGAAAATTCAAACGGGATATCACAGGACGCCTTATTTCTAAATGATGTGACGATTGGTTGGCTCGGCTCGAAGGTAAAAAAGGTGTATCAATGAGCGTGGCCGGTGAATTGATCCGTGGGGTATTCGTACGCGGGGAATTCGTACGCGGGGAATTGATCTCCCGACAGATTGGTACGCGGGGAACTGATCCCCCACGCTGATGTTGTACTTCTGTTATTCAGTCTTGTGTTAATCTACACGCCCTGATTATTGGTTAATGTTATAAATAAATTTACCGGGAGAGTTGAGTTGGGTTGGGTTAGGCTGGGTTGGGTGGGGTTGGGTTGGGTTGGGTTGGTAGTACAACATCAGCGCGGGGAATCAATTCCCCGCGTTCGAATTCCACCCGGACCAATTCACCGGGCGCCATCAATGAGTATGGCCTGAACTGAAACTCAACCAAACACTCCCAACAATATTTTAGCGGTTCCCCATTAGGGTTCGTGAGTCAATACAAATACTAGGGTTTCCTTTTCAGTTGTGATTTACCTTTTATATATATATCCAAGAAGTAGCGTGGTGAATTGGTATCACATAAGGACTATGTAACCACGTTCTCAGGGGTGTGTTTTTCCACTTATTCGTCCGTAGCTTCAGAAAAGCACACGAAAAGGTTTTGATCTTGGTGCTAAATTGCGTACAACGTAGAAGGGCTCATTTTCCAGTCGGCTACGGATTTGATAGTTAAATTTTATCAGAGACTCGGCTAGGATTCTCTAAAGGATAGAAAAACCAAGTACAGACGCAAGCCTTCACGATTTCCTGGATAAAATATATCATCGTGATTCTCAAAGAGGTCAAAGAGACTTCGCGAGGTAAGTTCAAAGAGAATTCGCGAGATTATAGTTGCAACAGAAAGCTATTTCCTGCTCCCGTACTTCTACGGAAATTTTGAAATATTTCACTTTAATTTCATGCTTGTAGAAATGTCTAATAAAAATCTGTGTCGCAATCCTACCCAAAACATTTAGGTGTAGTGATTATATCATTTTATGATAACTTCATAAACAGTGAACAATCGGAGAGATTGTTATATTATATTGTGGTATCTGAAAATATTACCGTAACATGCAAGTACCGGATGGAATTTAAAGCCAAAATCGTGCGGCACACTTCGCCACACGGGTTTACTCTAACTGAATTCTACTAAACTTCCGTCAACAGACTCTTCTAAAATTTGACCATTTCCTAATTTAACTTAGCTTCGTGAACTTAATTTTCTAATTTATTTACGTTACCGTGAACATATATTAGACAATCAAGATTTCGATCATTTTTGGGCCCAACTTTCTTTAATCGAAATAGCACTTAAATCTTATTTCTTCGTATTAAATTTCATAATACGTTTTCAAGAATGATTTATTTTATTACGGAAGAACAATTACATTTTTATGTTCCTATATAAAAAATTACAGATACAAGTCTTTCTGCATTGTCAGTTAATATAATGTAATTATTAAGATTTATTTCTGACTCTATGATTCAGAAGCAACATTAATTGAGAGTTAGCAGTAGTGTCAAGCGGTAGGGTACAGGAAAACTAAGACATCAGATTAATTTTCTGATCATTAGAATTTATGAAGAAAAATACCGCACATTTTAATTTTATAATATTCATGACATTATAAGAAACAAGGAAAAGACGGGTATTGAGTAGAAATAAAATATGAACGAATTTGAACAATTAGTAAGTATAGCAAAAGGGTATCCCGCTTAGTCTAACATATGGCGCGTCTATCTCTTGTGGAAACCCTAGATTATTAGAACCCTTAGAAACCCTAGGAAACCCCTATTCAAGATCCATCGTGTAAATATTTCCGGGTTTATATTCACAGATTATTATAATCATCAGCCGACCCTTAAAATAATGAGAACAATCAGGATAAAAGATTAAGCACAAAAAATTATACCCACAGCACGTAAATGCCATAAAGATAAGGCTCTGAGAAACCTGTGAAAATTATGGGACAGAGAAAAGTGTTAGAAAAAATGGTTCTAAAAAGGAGGTTAGAATGAAATCTAGATGATCAGGCGTTACTTTGTGGAAAGCCATTTTAGATGAATAGAAACAGTGTAATTCCACACAAAAGTGTGGAAAATTACACTGTTTCTATTCATTATCTAGGAGGTTAGAATGTGAGGAATTCTTTGACATAACAACGGTTAACGTTTGTTGCTAATTAAGCAGTTGAATATTTACATAAACGTATGATAGAGCAATTACAGAGATAAAAATAACACCACGGGAGTCTCAGTAATACATCATGATTTTCAGATATGTATTCAGATCCGTTGCGTCCAATTTCGGAAGTGCCCGCAGTCTCTGTTCCCTATTTATTAGAAATCAATAAAAGATGACATAGATCATGGCCTTGGAAGGAGAGCAGCAAAGTCTGAGGCATTTGACGCTTTTGGGGAAAGAAGAATGAATTCCCATTTCGAATGTGACACGCAACTGATTCGATCATGACGGAATGTGTGGAAGAACGCTCAATATGACACGACATCCTTTCTGGTGTTATCCGCCGCACTTTGCACTATGCTGACATGACACGTACCGAACGACGATTTCAATAATTATTAAAACCCAGCATAGGTGGGTTTTCTTTTCACTCATATTTATATTTTTAATAATATTATCTTAACATCTAACTATAGCCCATAGCAAAGACCTTGCCAGCGAAATTTATCCATGTCCATAAACTGTATCATACGGAAAAGACCCTTCTTATAAAATATTCATCAATATTAATTACTATTTCTAATCAGCTTAATATGGGAAGGCGTTGCTTCGTGGAAGACCGTGTACGAAACGGTCTTTCTTTCATTTCTAATCAGCTTTTACCGTCAGTATTTCATATAATAACGTATCTGTAATTTCTTAAAGAACGAATTCGCACCCTTTCTTTAATTATGATAAAGTAAACTTTTAATCCACTTTTTCCACGTATCAACATATTTTGATTCATCTTTATCAGAATTAGTAAATTAGAAACGAACCGGTTCTCGGAGTAAGGATACATCGTTAGCCATGATAATGGAAACTTGTTCTAAAGCCGGATTGGGTCCTCATATTACATTATGGTAAGGTTAAAGTTATCATGGATAACAAGTTTGCTTCCTCTAGCCACCAAATTACGCCTACCATGTTAAAAAAAAAATTTCCGGTGTAGACAATAGATGCGCCTTTGAAACCAGTCAGACCAGGCGCCCGGTGAATTGGTCTGGGGGAAATTCGTACGCGGGGAATTGATCTCCCGACAGATTGGTATGCAGACGCTGTTGTACTATCACCCCCCCCCCGGTTAATTTATTTATAACATTAACCAATATTCAGGGGGTGTAGATTAACATAAAACTGAATAACAGTAGTACAAAATCAGCGCGGGGGATCAATTCCCCGCGTACCAATCTGTCGGGAGATCAGTTCCCCGCGGACGAATTCCCCGCGTACGGATTTCCCCCGAACCAATTCACCGGCCACGCAGAATAACTTACCATTTACACTTCTATGGCTCGCCTTTTAAAAATTAGGGGACTTCTCATTTGCGAAGATTGGGTATCAATTTATGTTCACATTTCGGAGCGAAAATTATGAGAAAAGATATTTCAGAGGTCAAATTGTTATTTTCGGAACAACAATTTTCTTTTAAGAAAGAGCATTTTCCTATTAAAGTCATATACTTCTGGGCGAGAAAAATTTTTTGATCATTGTCCATTGCCAATCATCATTGTCAATTGTCCATTTGGCACAATATTGAGACGTCTGTTTGAGAATATCCCCTGGCGAACTTTTCACAGACGTAATTAAACGAAATGAAAGGAAAAAGAGTAGCGCACGGCTGCCCAACCCTTGTGACGTCATCTCCAGAGAGCTTACGAAGGGAAAATTTGCTCCCGTCAGCGGAATACATTCAAAAGATATGCATTATTACTTGGAAGCAGCAGTCGTAGTTCTGGTGCTAGGAATGTGAGAGATCCGTGATTACAGCTTTATGGTTTCCCTCCGTGGCTTACTATGCGTGAATGCCCTTGGCAGGATTAATGCCCGTCTCTCAAACGAGGCGTGCAGAAATTGTTTCTTTACTAATTTATCTCCATGATTTTAGAACATGCAGTTATGTTTCCTGAAAATTTATTTTGTTCGTACTTTCGGGTATCAAAATATGTCGTCAGCTAATTATGTGTTTTATGAAATACATTCATTGCATAAATTAAAAGTAAATCATCAAAATAAAATATGATAATATTTAGTTTATGTCCCAAAAAAACACATTCAGTGGGACTCTTCAGAAAGACTAATTTGTGAAACAAAAGCTAAGTATATTTATTTTATTCTTATATATACTTTATTCTAATGGAGTTCCACACAGTTAAGGTTAATTCCATAAACACATTGATAGCACTTAAAAATATTCCTGGTTTTTAGTACTTTTATTCGTTTCACTAGAACAAAATCTTACATTTGAAAAGCGAAAATGTACAGATCTTAAATTATACAGAAAGAAGGATTGTAATCCTAAATCTACGATTCAAAAGGCATTCTTAACCCTCATCCGGGCGCGCCGCACACCTCCATGCAAAAATTGCACGCATTTTATGAATGTGACGGTAAACTACCGTCCACGCGCCCGGATGAAGGTTAAGCTTAACAACATAGTGCATTTCCTTTTAAATAGAAATGACAGACGAAATTAATACCAAGCTACTTGATCCGGTGTATTAACCAAAAAAGACTAAACTTTCACGAATTTCTTACAGTTATTTAAATGCATAATTAACATTAAAAACAAAATTTGAAACGTCCGCTATTTATAAATAGCGCTATTTATATATAATGGAAGTTACAAAGATTGTTTTTGATTTTCATCACGTCTTCTTTCCACATAGTAATAAGTTCAACTTTGGATTTTATTTCAATTCATTTCAAATTAGACCATAAGGAGTGAATGTGAATTACGCAAACAATATACAAAATTTCTCAGATCCAAATTGATAGCTAAAGATTACGAGTAAATAGTATTACAATTTGTGTACTTTGAATAAAAATATGAACACGCTCATATTGTTCTCAAGTCAGTTTCTTTCTCCTGAGACAGTCACAACACTGTAGTCACTGTGTCACAACAGTCACTGTAATTTTATGATCTCCACATCGAAAAAAATCACTTCATTCTACGGAAACAACGCGAAAGTCTTTTTTATAGTTTTGTTTTTACGTATCGGTGGTCGATACCGGTCTCAAATTAATCTACGGCTTTGAAAACAATTTTATTTCCCGCTGGATAGGATTTCCTACTCTACTACTCCGGCAGTAAGAGAGGTCCCCTAAAGGGTCATTCCAGGCGGTCGCGGAAATATCCCAGATTTATCTGCACACAATATATTCGCAGACTGGCGTCGGGCTGCGTGAATCGGCAAATTGACTCATGATAGTACCGCAACACAGTCTGGCGTCGTTTTCGGGAGGCGGAGGAAGTTGGAGAAGGGGTGCGTGGAGGGAGGGGTTCCGGGGTTTGGCCTGGAAACGAAGGCAGTGCTAGTGAAGACTCGAGGCTGGCGCGATCCCCCCTTTTATTCGTTTCATTTCTCCGTTCTCCAACACGCGCTCTTAGAAAAGAGCCGCGGAGTGGAGAATCCCTCCGTGGAAAATCACCTTGGACTGGATAACTGGCGGGTGAGTGTTCCCTTCTTATACCACCAGATAAACTTGTGTTTAGAACCTTTCTCGAGGATCGGTAAGGCTTCCCGAGGAGCCCCATTGAATGTGTTCACAGTTTTCTCGCCATTTCTCAATCGCGAATCTAATGAAGCCTAAAGATAGATATAGTATTTAGGGGTTCGTGTCCTTTGCCAAAAAATATATTCAGTCGGACTGGCCCGAGAGAGAAAGAGCGTATCTAACCGGGATATCGAAGGGCCTGAGTTCTAAGTGTTTGTGATTTTTTCTGGAGATAAGCGAGTGAATATAATCTACGTGCTGTGGAATGAGTTCGAGGAAAATCATGCTGCGAGGTTTTTTAAAACGAGTTTCCAGCGAATTGATTTAAACCGATACCTTTCGTTACCAGAGTATCACTTGAAAATTATCATTGGGTCACTAACTCGTAATCCTAAATGAAATCGGAAATCAACTCATTTTTATTATTTTACATATTAATACTTTTTAGGGTCCAAGGAATATTTTACAAAATTTTTCACAATCAGAAATGAACCACTTGTTCGAATGTGTATTCTGATCTATGTATTTGATTAGAATGAAAATAGATTTTATCGCATTACTGAGCAAGATGCTCAAAGCTCGTGTATCGAATAATTTCCAATGGGTGATTTTTCCTCTTCCTGAATGCGAAATAAAGAACAGCGTTGTATTTTTTCCTTTCCTTTGTCTTTCGAATCACTTTGGAGAAAATAATTTTCAAAATGGTTCCTATCAAAAAAGGAAATAATTTCGATTTTATTGTTTCTAATTTATTGGAAAGGTCTATTTTTATTGAAGCTCCTTCCTTTGTCTATTCCGGTGGTAATTAAAATCGGAGGTATCCATCCAGCAGCAGCGTAGGCAGTGTGCCGAAAGCGGCGGTGCTTTAATCGCCGTCCCTCTCCATCATCTCCACGTTTGTACTTCATAAGAAAATAAACCAAAATTACAGCCCAAAAATATTTGCTCTTATCAACACTTCCTAACGAAGGATGCTCACTCTTTGCAATCGAAAACATGAGTTCCAATCAAGTCCGTTACATTTCCTCAGCTGTTGATCAAACGAATCGTCTCGATTTCGAATTGATTGACGGCATCGCGCAACTTTTTTCGGCCAATTTTAGAAGCGTGCCTCTGGCCTCGCTCGCATTCTATTTTCAAGGGAATTCGCCTTCTTTCTCGGCCATCGGGTGGCGTCCTTCTATCAGCTGATCCCCTCCGCTTTGCCGGAATATACTGCCTGCTTTGAAAGGTTTGTAAACACACTCCTCGCAGAAATAACGATTCCCTTCTTCATGCTACGTGGATGGATGGCTGCAATATATATCATATATTGCAGCAATCCTATTATCAATCATCCATTGCTGTATATCATATTGTCGTCTTGTCTAAAATCGCTCACATTCCATAACCTGTCAGCATCAACTTTTAAAAGTGATGCGGCACATACTATACGGCACATAAATACCATATTACGCTGATGTGACCAGAAAAAAATTATAATTAGTTCCGCTTTTGGTTTCAATGATGGAATTAACGTTCTTATCACGCTGTAGTTTAGAATACGTTTTTAAATTCTAACCGTAGTATTTGTTAATAAACTCTGATTTTTTATCGAATCGCCTTAAACATCTGAAGGTGAAATCTAAAGTAAATTGCTTAGCTTCTGAGTGCAAAATGTGCACTGAAGTGTATCACCTTAATGATAAGATTAATTGCAAAGACTGATTTGCGTGGCCGCTATCCATGACTACGGTTGGCGATGGTGCCATATGCGTGCAGTCGCCATTAATCCGTCCTTCCCGCAATTCGAAGACGTCTTACTTCAATGTTTATATCACCTCCACGCGAAGGAGCTCCGCTTCTTCCACGAGAGGGGTATTTCCACTCTCCGAAAAGAAATAAACGATTTGCGTACTCGACACTGCCATCACCTCCAGGAATAGAGAAAAATGAAGGAAAGGTCGGGTATCGAACCCGGTGCCGTTAGCCGTGACTTGCCAGAGTTTTGCAACTCGGGTAGCAACAACACGTCTAGTTCCTGGCAAACAGAGGGGAAAGTAGTGTTTTGAGTGTGCGCGTATTTTTAAAGAGGTCTACGTACCGCTCGTGATAAGCTGTCAATGAACTCTCAAGGACTGAATCATTAGCGGCGGAGAGACAAGCGGTATATTTTCAATCGATTAAATTTTTCTTGAATTTTATTCCTAAATTGCGATTCCCCAAAGTCTCCCATGAGTATGTGCAATTAACTTTGATGGCACCGACTTTAATGGAGAAAAAACCATCTTCTCTATGTTCGCTACAATTTTACTTATGCAAAGAAATGTATATATAATAGAATAAACTCCAAAAACCATAAAGAAACTTATAAAGCGGCTATACATATTTCGACTTCTACGAAGTCATCGTCAGGCTAAGGTCGGCAATGAAATGCAAGGAAGTCGGGAGAAAAGACGGAAAGAAAAAAAATGAGATCGTAAGATTTGGGAGATGTCATATGTCTAGTGTGGCTAAACATACGAACGACATTGGTCATCAAATATCTTTGAATGATTTAAATCTTTCACATTATTCACATATTCGTTTAAACGCCTTGGAAAATGTGTACTTTTATAAAAATAAAGTTATATTAATGAACCAGGATTTAGAATTTAACCAAACTCTCTACAAATTAACTGACACAGTCTTTCTACGATCTCATAATGACACATAGTTTCTCAACGATCTCCTTTTGTGACACATTATCTCTCTAGGATCTCATTTTTTTTATTTCCGTCTTTTCTCCCGACTTCCTTGAATTTCATTGCCGACCTTAGCCTGACGATTACTTCGTAGAAGTCGAAATACGTATAGCCGCTTTGTAAGTTTCTTGATGGTTTTTGGAGTTTATTCTATTATTTATAACATAACCATTAGCAGCCGCTTTGCTTCATTCAAAAAAATGTATAGTTGGTTGATAATTAGGTATTTAAGCTAATTGGCTGGTATTAGTAAAAGTGATTTTTATGTGTTTTTTTTAAACCTGTGTTATATTTCAACTCAACCTATTCAGTATGTTGAACTTCCGCAAAGTTACAGTTACTCCTTGAATCTCTACATTTAGTTAAATATCTTTTTGCTATGCAACATTTAAACCCTGATATCCTAACTCATTCCGCCCTTAATTTAATTAAGATAGTGCAAGATTCTAGATAAATAAAGCGCACTTTTAGTACAATATTAAAAATAATACAGGAAACGTTACACTTAAACGCTAAATTGTATTAAAGTTCTACTGCGTGGAATAACTGAGGGAAAAAATCCATCACGTAATATGATAATACCCTTTAATATTACAAGATCGATATTTACCTTCAAATACGTTTTCAGTAAACCTAACAGTGTTATTGACTAAGGTATAGTTTGTCCTATCTAGTGCCTAATCTCTTACGAGAATTTGAGTTCAAAGGAGTAAGGTGAATCATTTCGTGCTCATTTTTCTTCTTTCATCGTGAGAAACAACCAGGAAGATACTCAATACATAAATTAAACCAAGAAATCAAGCATCAATCCCTCGTATATTCTATCACTGTTTATTTAACTCACTATGCATAATCTGAGGTTACTTTTCTAAAGAGAGACAGTAAATCTCCCTTACTCTGGCTAATGAAAGATTTCCCAAGCAAAAACTTCCAAGAGAAAAGTCACTGAACCTACGGTCGCGAGAATATCCAAGTCTGGATATATTAGGAGCCGATGCATTTCATTAATCTACCGGCGATTGGCTCTTTTATTTCCCGACCCTTAGAAGGCTTGATGGCGACGAAGCCTATTTAACACATTCAGCAATCAATGTCTTTCATCCGAACTTTATATTGTAACGATGTACAAGAAAGATTTAAAGATATCACCACATTATATCTCTACCTTTTCTTACACAGGCGTCTCAGAGAAAAAAATTGCGAGAGAATTTCTTTAATGATGAATTGCCGTACTAATGAGGAGAAATTGTATTCCTTTCCCAAAAATAAATTTCCTGTCTACCTCAGGGGTTCCCCAATTCCCCAAAGACTCACGAAAAATGTTAGGCAGGCCGGATTAAAAAGGCACATTCAGATTTCTAAAATCACGCATAGCATGACGCATAATGAATAAGCTTAGTCTTTTATCGTTAAGAAAAATTTAGAAATTTTAAACATTATTAAAACTTTATTATACGTGTTTGTAATTGGAAAGGGTTTGCTAAGTCCATTTCTTTCGTAAATCCTTAGATCTAGCTTTTTATTATTTTCGTCTATTTTTCATAATTCTATACTCTTCTATATGAGATGACTGATATCAGAGAAATGAAAATTTCCCTTTGAATTTACAGACAAAGCCCGTCCAAACACTTAATATATTAGTATTGCATGAGGCAAGCGTATTTGGAAGAGGAGGATTTTTTCAAAAGTGAAGTTAAAATTAAATGTATGCCAAGTTGAAGATTTAAGATGCTGTATGAATGCATATTCAACGCCGAGGAGCAGAGAGAAGGGCTGAGTGGGGGCCGAGGAAATTTGAGTTGTACAAGTGCCCTCCCCCCCTCCCCCCTCCCCTGAGTGAAGCTTATGTTTCGGTGTAATTTCCTATTTCCCCCCTAAGATCTTCTCTTTTCCTTGGAAAATATCTTATTCCACGCAAATTGCGTTCCGTGTACTCTCTTGGCATTGCATGAATAATAGTTTCAGGTGTTCCGGAGATCAGTACTGGATTTGAGAGCTCTTAGAATTCCCTTTGAAGGTCTCCACCGAGGAAACGGAAAGCGATTACGGAGTTCTTTGTCCTCGTTGCGTGTGTCATTAAGAAATCGATCGACTTAGCACTTCGTCGCAACTGAGAGATTATTTTTCTGTTATTGTGCCTACCATCAGCTGCGAGGAAAAGCCCACTTCTTGCATTAAATTTATGTAATTATGAGTGAATAAACATACTCCTTTAATAATAGATAATTATATACTTATACTTTGCACGATCTCTTCAACACTTTTGGATATTATCATTTCAAAATCAACTGACTTGCGAGTGACTCAGGAAAAACTTTTCCACAGGAAACTAATTCCTATTTTTTATTAACTTTTGCATAAACCACACGAGCAGAAAACACGACTAGTTTCGACGCATGAGCGTCATTCTCAAGTGCCGAAGCAAGCCCCAGAAACAATTTCAAAATGTTTACATTTACCATTTAGCAACTAAATAATACGGCAATAGTGGGGTATAATCATCGATGTTCTAACTCGTCTACAAAGCTGTTGACAGCGATAAATTTAAAACGATTAAAATTACTCTACGGGATATTATAACTACTGTAATTTAGAATTAAGCATCTGAAAGAGGATCGGTACATGACTTTCCATTACATTTTGAAAATTCCGAGAGATTATAAACTTATAACCAAGTAAAAGGGAGGAAGGGTTTTTTTCTGTTTCTGTTCTTTCATTATAATTTCACTTTAAACAGGCTGTCAGTAGAATTAATTTCCTAAGATCCAATTAAATTCTTCGATGACAATTATATCTAATCCTACTGGAGATATTTGATGGCAAAAATATTAACGAATATTCATCGTCGTCTTCGGAAACAATAAGGAATACATTTTCTTCTAGAAATGAATGATTTAAGTCTACATGAGTATGACGCTTTTTAAATTACTCTCAAGGAATTATGTTTTGCTTTTAAGGTTAAAAAGATAGGCCTCCGTTAAGGGGGCTTCCATCTTGTTAATGCTATTTACCGGGTCAAGGAATACGGAAATCGGCGAAACTACACCCACACACGGATTCCATTAATTCTCAAACAGGTTTCGTTGAGCCATTGATTCAGACCATCGACATTTGCGGTGTTAATTGGGGATTAATCCTATAAATTTCCACTAATGAAGCAAATCCTTAGCCGCTTTGAATCATTAATTTCATGAATTACCCTCACCAATTATTACCCCCAAGTAGTTTATGACTGAGCAATTTCAATGTTGACTATTACGGGACATAGCTCTAAAGCAGTTCCTCTCACAACTTCCCATTCTCAATACTTGACTAAGACTTCGATTCTTGTCTCCTACAGAAGTAATTTTTTCCTTATTAGTACATACTTTAATTTATTTTTCTTTAGGCGAGATAAGACGACACTTTCCAACCTATATTTCATCTGAATAAAAACAGGTTTAAATTGTTGAGTCAACTGCATCCCAACTTTGACAGTATAATAAAAGCAGATGCTCGCTTGGAAAAAAACATCAAGTGCATGAAAGTTTTGACTAGCAAGATGTCTATTATTTCTATGAAGCAGGGATTCAAAATTGTTTCGAAGCATAACTAGGATTAATGATACTGCATTGGGAAGTCAATAATGCAACATCTACGGAAAGCAGAACGAATACACAAATATTATTTTGTTGACTAAGTTTATTCCGACCTTGAGGAAATGATGTGCAACTCTGGCTGGTTTTTCTTTCTTAGTTATTTTCAGGGAATCTCGAATACAGCAGCGCTTCTTGTTTTCCGAGTCTTTGATTTGGCTTCACTCTTATGAAATAAAAGTTGCGGGCGTAAACAAAACACTAACTTGTTGGAGGTATGCGTTGTTTTGGTAACGGTTGTTATTTCTGTAACTCGATTGAAGCAGTTACAGAAAAGAATCGGAAATGTGAATAATATAATATATGTGAAATATTATATTAGAAAACGATTGTGGAGGATTACTTTGAAGTGAGATTCATGTACTTATTTTTTATAGAAGAAATAATTGAGCCCAGACCACTCACGAGATTGACCTGTTGTAGTACATTCATTCGTGTTATTTAAATAATGCGATTACATCTGAGCATTATCCTAGGAATGCGAAAGTCCTACCAAGTATTTGTTTGCGATAGTTCACGCAGATTTGTTAAGAGAGCTGGCAGTTGGACACATGTTCTATCATGATATATATACCACTCTAATGATCGTTAAAATGAGGGGCCAAAATAAAGAACGTTTTTCTTCCATGAAACGAAGGCTGCGGAGTGGCTTACATACCTCATCGTTATCCTTGTCAGAATACTTCGTCCGTCAGCTGACGAAAGAAAAAACGACAAAGCAACCGATTCTATTTACCGTAGCGATGATAGATTGAAACATACCGCCAAGGAAATAGCAAGCGTGCTCTCGATTCCGTCCGTAAGATAAACACGCGGCGAAGCCTTCACACGGCGTGGTGCAAGCATCCGCAGAATTGGCGCGCGCCAGCTGAAAGAATGGGTGAGGTTAGTGCGGGACACTTTTAGATCCGTGCGCTACGGAGAAGTCAGCTGTTCCTAAGGCGGTTCAAGACATGACATTGACCCTGTATTTCCTCGAGGGAGGAGAGGGAAGTGGGCGGAACGAGAAAAGCAGGAGTTTTTCTTCCTCGAACTCTTTCTCGCTTTGCGTTTCTAAAGGATGCCCTCAGGTGCAGAGGTGAAGTACGCCTACGATTATTCGAGGAATTCGTACTTTCCTCAATATTTCAGGCTTTGGGAGTTTATTCTGTTCCGACAGAGGTCAGATTCGGTCAGACGAATGGCATTCTATAGAAGGTGGATTTTACAAGCCATCGATCTCTTTCTTCCGAGTGAACTCTTTCCCCGGCTGAAAATTTGGCGGAAGGATGCTTCGTGGTGAATTGCTAAACAGACCTAGTTTTCGAGAGTGGAGCGCAACCGAATAAGAAATGGAGAGGCTTGGTCGAATTTAGAACCAACTCTATCCTCGGAATCAATCTTAACTTTTCAAAGTTGACATTTAAAAAGTAACATACGTATTCAAAAACGTACTTTAAAAAATAATCCACTAAATTCGTTATATTTTCCGCGAATATATTAAGAAATTTATCATCGTAGAATTAAGATCCGGAAAATTCAACCCCTAAAATTCGGATCCATTCGTTTACATTTTGAAATAATTACGAAACTAAATGTTCACAACGATTTACAGCGTTTTTATTCTTGTAAACTATTTATTACATGCACAAATATTTAATCAAAGAAAGTTGTTATAAAACTGATTCGAGTGTATAATTTCACCATGCGAGTAAGTAAATAAGCGCGAGTACTAATGGTTAATTCTAGAAATAAAAGAGAAAAATACCTCGAAATTTGGTGTAATTAATGATAAAAAATGTTGGGAAAGCTCATTCGGATTCCGTGAATATCTCGAAAGCCGTGAATGGGTTAGATATGTCGGACTTTTTCTAGTTTAACTCAATTTATAAAAGAAATGCGAATGGGAGCGAATAACAAGCACAAAATGTGCCCTAAATATCTAAATTTTCCTCATTTTAGATTTGAGCTACGCATTTTTGTCCTCTTTCATTATGTATGAATCATTGAATTCATTTAAAATTGAAAAACATCTTCTATTACAATCGGCTCCATTGCTACTCATAGTTTTAAATAATTGATTAATAGTGGTGTAACATAGCACTTGGAGGAAGGACTACGGTTACCAATGAACTCATTTTTTCACAACCATGAATATTCAAATGGGCATGCCCGCTATGTTTGAATGTATAAAAATTATTTTCATTGCCGATTTATTTAACATCTTCAATAATAACGTGATTAATAATGCCTCAAGTTAGAGAAGGTACTTTGTATCCTTCATTGGAGTATAAACTCCTGAATTGGAATAGAATATAGACTAAATGTCCAGATCGAACTCTAAATTTCGTCGTTAAATTTGATAATGTTCTCCTCAACCCTCCTTCAAAATTTTTCTTTCCGCTGAGGCGCCTTTGAATTCGGCCATTGACCTCTAGACAAGTTTTAAGCCGCGGAATTTTTTCATAGTCATCGCGTTGCCAAAAACTCTTTCACATCCGCCGTTCTCTTCCACAAATTTACGACGCAAAATACGCCGTTATATATTTCGTTTAACTTGCCAATCAAAGCATTTAGACGCCACACTACGTCCTATACGATAACGAGTCCCGCGATTACTTAGTTTCGCCGTATTTAATCAGTCTTACCCGTTAAGATAACATGAGAACGTAACTGCACAGGTAAAATGAATTTTTTAAATCATTCTGCTCCTAGGTTGATCTAAAAAATAAGTGTGTTTAATAAAGGCAGAGTTGAATGTCTCATCCAAAGGTCAGTTAAACTTGGTAAACTATAAATTATGTGGCGATTAAAATCCCAAACAGAGGAACGTCAGGTTTGAACATCTATAATTGAAGTTTTTTGTGATCTCAAGAATAAGATATCGACTCCTGAACAAATATCGTAAGGTTGAGGGAAACACCATAAAACATTTCGTTTGCAGTTTTGACATTATATATTTCTCTCATTACATCGTTTACAGATATGAGAAAAGATAATACATATTAAAAGACACATTTTATACCAGTTTTAATCAGTACTACGAACTCAAACAACCAAACTAAATCCAAATACTTACTTTCTTTACTTACTACCATAATTTTTCTTGGATATTGTAAGTTTAAAATTATCTGTTCAGAACATTTTTATCATTATTTCTTAAATTTCGCAAGTTAAATTTCAAAATTCAATTTAATCCTATGTAATATCGATTACGTGGACCATAACTTTGTGTTATTCCATTACATAACCATTTTATTATTTTTTGTAATTTAGTATGTTTGAATGTTTTATCTTTTGTTTTTTGTTATATTTATTATTTACTCATTGTATACTATTGCAATTTTTCCTTTTTCTGATTTTATTTTATTATTGTTTTTGTAATTTCGTTATAGTACTGCTTTTGTAATTTCCAAGTCACACACAGCTTTCTTTTATATATTTTAGCTTGTATATCAGTAGGTTTTCGCTGGTTTTTCACACTCCCCTTCTTTGAGGGTGTTTTCCTGCTGTGGAACTTTTTTTCCTAAGATATCACCTTAGGTATTTTTTACATCCACTCCTTCTTAAGTTTTACTTTCTATTTATTTTCACCTACACAAAACTTTTTGTGCATCATTGACGACAGGTTAGATGGAAGAAAAGAAGTCTCAATATCGCCTCAATAAAGACTTAATAAACACCTTATTAGATATTATAACCAGAGCGTCAACTAAAATGATTCATTTCATAAAAACCACAAGGTAATGGGGTTCGATGCATATGATTAGGTGAGGATGTTTAGGTACCTGAAGATGATGATGGGTATTGAAAGCGGAGTCATTCAGTTAGTTACCATAGCGGTGTTTACTAAAGATATAATTTTGGTTAAATCTCGGCTTTTTTCATCTTATGTAATTAAAAAGACTGCACGCACAATTTAAATGGTTGGAGCGAAAATATGCCTATTCGAACCTTTGAAATTCCTTTGAATTAATATTATATATTATGAGTAAAAGTTGCTTGCATACTGCAAGCATATGAAATGTGTTAATAATCTTTATTCACGTACCAAGTTTTAAGTTTCAAAGTTATCGGGAAGGGGTTAAAAAAATCTTTAAAAAATTGCAATTTCTAATTTTAAGACGCCTGGTGTCGAATCCAGTACTTATAGGCAGCTGTGAATACACATTAGGGATTCTTAGGACTTGATATTATTTAATGGAAAGTTTGAAGTCAATATGAAGCTGGGAATTACCTGAAATTGATTTCAGTTATCAACATAAGAAATGCATTGAGGAATGTAAATCACTCACTGGGATTGAACCAAGGACCATCATCGGAACGTTCAGCAGAGTGTATAAAATATGTCCATGATTTCTATCCACATGCCGAGTTTCAAGTTTCCATCTTATCGGGAAGTGATTTTTTTTTAATCTTAAAAATCGCAATGTAAATTAAACGGGATAATATTTTCCCTGGCCTAGCGTCGAACCAAGGATAATCTTCGATGATGTCTTTATGATTTTCGTCGGATATGGACGGCTTCTAGCGTTACCTTGAATTTCATTTCTCTACTTTTCCGGAAAGTGCTTCAAAAAAATTTTCGAAAATCCCCGCAATGTATCTTTACGGAGAAAATCGTGACTTTGGGGCCTTCTGGAATCGAACCCATGATACTGAGGTTCAAAGTCGGTTTTTTTCTGGAGGTTACACGTTATGGTCACCATGTGGTAAAAATTTCAAGTCAGTGACACTTGTGGAACATGGTTAGAATTTTGATCCCCTATGAATGATTGTATATATAGGTATATCCAGAGAAACATCTATATATAATTGATTAGATATTTTCAAAAGCCGGAGGGGAAACCGGTACGAAAAATTTAAGACATCCATACACAGGACGTACACAGTTTTTATGACCACCGCAATAACAAGGCCACTAACTGAAATCAGCACTATAATATTTCCTCCTGATAACGGTGGGAGAGTATTAAATTAATTTTTATCTTGGTAATTAAACATTTACTCGCTAAATTTAGAATTCTCCAACTCGAAACGGGTCAGCTTACTTCATGTTTAATCAACATGTTAGCCGAAAACCGCAACCGAATGAGGATTGTTTGAAAAACATTTCAGATCTCACTGAGCATCGCAATATGCATCTCCACACTCTCTTGTATTTTTTTTGTTCAGTTGCAATATTGAAATTTTAGCAATAACAAATTATCATTTAAATACTACTATTCTTCAAAGATACTTCATTTTCATTCACTCTATTTCATACACTACTGCAAATGTGTCAGGCATTTGAAATAAATTTTCAAGTCATTGACCTAGTGTTTCTTCCCATAGTTAAATATTTATGTGAGAAAGAATACATTGTCCCCATATTTTCACCAAAATTTAGTATCAATTCCTTTTATAAAATTTATTCCTACTTTTTGGAACGTCACACAAAAGATATTCTTATGCCAGCGAATTAGGATTCTGGAAACAGTTCTTGCATATTCTAGTCCTCGTAAATAACCATAATTTAACTAGCAGTCCCGCTGGTATTTGCAAAAAGTGAAAGCACTCTTTACAGAAAGTAGGTCGACGGATATTGTCGCGAAGTATCCATTTTAACTCTTGGAAAATACAACATAACTGTGCAGTTTCGAAGCAACTAAGTGGCTCGATTCCAAAACGGACGAATTATCCTTTAGAAGTTGGCCAAAACATTTTTCCTCGGAAATTACGGTTGGTCCAATTCTTAAGAGAAAGGAGATTGGTGAGGAAATGGAATCCTATTTATTCGAGGGTTGACTGGAGGAAATAGTGGCGCAGAGAGGAAATCCAACGATTCTGATACAGATCGGATGAAAAGTTGAGAATCTTTACAAAGACAAGATGCGATCGAAATATTTTCTGGGGACTTTAAAATTCCACATAGAGGATGTTTTTTCAAACAAGTTATTTCATCTTTAAAACATTTCTCTATTATCGGTCAGTTTTTTACTTCGTCATTTCTTTTTTGATGTATCATCTCATGATCCTTAATTTTCACAATTCAGAATGTTATGTCTAAGAAAATAACAAAAACTTGACCAAATTTTATAGAAGCTTATCACGGAAGACAATACCAATAATTAAAATTAATAGTAATATTTCGTAGAATAGAGACTCGGATTGTTTTACTTCCTGAGCCTGCATATCTCACAAATAGTGGTTTACTTAAGAAGAATATATCCATAAAATATTGAGTAAATTAATAGATATTTTTCAAGTTATTTGAGGGTTGAATTATAATTTAAAATTAAGTTTAGTATTGTCCGTCAAAAGTTTATCCAGCTCAGTGAAACTCTCATTTGTATCTTTCTTATCAATTACTACTAATAATTAATTTTAGTTATTTCATAAGCTTTAACTGGAAGTTATCAACTCCCAGCGAATTAAAATTTATTTGTGCCTTATTTATCGAGTATATCGAATTAAAATCTTGTTTGTATATAATCAATTAGTTGTTCGCACTTGATTGTTTCGTAATAATAAAAAAGTAAGGTATGTACGATTAAATTTTAAAAGTTAAAGGACTGGTCATTTAAGTAATCTAATAAGCAGAACTGAAGGCTGTAATACAATATGGACAAAATAATGCACAGTTGCAATCCTAAGATAAAGACAGCGAGAAAGAGACAAACTCCAAAGTGACCCCAATGTGTACAGTTGGAGATACGAAACGATCCAATATACCGCTTGTATTTGAAGAAAGAAGACAGACATCTCGTCTCAACTTCATTAATCAAAATGTCCACGCAAATGTTTTACCTCAATGGCGCCTCCGGTGAAGGAAAAATAACTCCATAATTTCTTTCAAGTTGAAATGAGTGGCCTGAAGCAAGTCCCCTGGAATTGCTCTCATTCCAAAAAGAATGAATGGTCTGTTTGTGGGATATGTCATCATACCCGCCAATTTTCTTCCATTTGGTTGTTAGGGCGTTGTTGATTCAAGGAAAGTTGAGCTCTTCGAATTACTAGAAATTGGCTTCGTTTGAATGGCCGTCCATATATCAGGCTGATTCACTCATTTATGACCATTTCTATAGCAGCGGAAGTGCTGCTACTGGTAACATTTTGGAACATTTGTGTTAAATTGTATTTAGGTCAATGATTACTACAAAGATTGCGCCAGAAACCGTCGCTGTAAGAGTATTCCATTCCTTAAATACCGGTGTAAGGAGTTTTCAGTCAAAATTGAATTAAATTTAAAATTTATTGTAACATAAAAACTTAGGCGAACGTACCATATAATAAATATAAAAGTATGGAAATGAAATATTTTGGCTGCAGAATTAAATTCACGTTGGAATATCTCTTGGGAGAACGGGAGAGCGTTGTTAAGAATTCAAGAGAGCCCATAACCTGAGACTGTTAAGTTAATTAATGAAGATAGATGAAGTTCCCTTAGGGAGGGAATCAGATTCAAGAAGTTATTTACGAGAATGTTGAAAAATTGCGTATCCCTTGATTTATCTTTTGCATGCCAAAGGAATACATTTCTGTGATTATACGTAAGCGGAAATGTGTTTCTCGTCTCTTTGAAATGGAGATTATTGAGGATTCTTAGGGTCACAGTTTGGCTGTCGTTCTCCTGTCGTCATTTCGCAACGTAACAAAAGATATCGAGAGAAAGCGTGACTCATGCGGAAGGAAGAGCTCTCACGCTCTTATCGTTCTGTTGTGACGTACGCGAAGGTAATATTTGTTCATCGCGTATGGTATTTTTCCGAGCATTTAACATGAAAAGGAATAGCCAAAGGCAACTTTTTCATCCAATAAACATATTAAGCTATACTTTAAGTATATTATCGCAGCTGAGTGGTATTGCTTACTTTTAATTGCCCTTACCACCCAATTTACGAGAGAATTTTCGAATCACCATGCAGGATGAAGCCAATCAGTTGAAATTGGGCAGATATCTTGAAAATAATATTTTTGACCGATTCACAAGTACACCTCTCAAGAACTAACAAGTGGTTAAAATATTGATTTTATTTTTCTCACTAAATTGAAAATTACAGTTCAAATCACCCGTTTAAACTTTTTTGTGCCATTCAGCATATTTTTATCGCTTTACTATATAAATTAATATCCATCTTGTTCTATAGCTTTTTTATCTCAAATTCCTAACGCCTTCAAACGAAATTACTCCGCTATTAATGGCATAAAACACATTCAGAATAGGAAGGTTGTAATTAGAACTTTAGAACTCAATAACGGCCGTTAACATAAAATAGCGATTTTATTCTCAGACCCAAGCAAAACATATGGAGGGTTAAATTTCACAGCGGTAAAAGCTACGGTGGTGCCAAAAGTAATTTCACAAAAATAAAACATATCAAGAAAATAGACAAAATAAACTTTATGGCTGCTGGTGTTAAAGGAGCCTGCAGAAAATAAATTCTTACAAATTGTACGTATTTGATTTGTTTTTGTTTTCGACGACAACTGTGGGGTAGAATGACGTAATGTATGCACAGTGCTTGACTTAAACCGTTAAAATGCAGGGCATTAAAAATTAGATTTATAAATTAATTACATCGCCAGAGACTGGATTTTATTTACATTATTTATTGTTTCATTAGAAAGAATTAAGTATTTTATAAGAGCTAAAATTCTTAATCTTCCTAGTTTTTAGAAGTCGCTCGCTAAATATTAGTGATTAATCCCGTTATCTCAGGCTCTCTCATTTCTACAACACTCATCTTTTCTATCTTACGTCTCCTAGGGTGTAGCTGTTGAATCAAACATAAAAGCGGGACAAATTGTAGTACAATTACTTATATATTTATATGTAAAAACTGCAAGTAGGCTAGGTCTACGGTCCCGATTCAGAGCAGCGGTCCCGTAAACAATTATAAAATAAATATACTATAATACCTCACATAAAATATCCAACTTCTCCTGAATTTCGTCAATTGCAAACTTCTTTCGTACGCCCATTTAATTTGCGTAACCCTGTGAATATTTTTGGAAAGGTATTTTCTCCAGGATAAGTCGTCAAATTAAATATTTGCACTACGAGTGTTATGTCATGTATTAAGAAAAATTCACTGTTCCTATCTTTGAAGAGTAATCGGAAAAGAAAACATCTTAGTTAATATTAAGGAAAGGATGAAAACCCTTCCCAATGAAAAACAGATGGAGCTGAGTTTTTATCAAGGACGGCGTAGTGACCACGGTGAGATTGTTGCGTCGGTTCCAGATGGCAAGGATGGCGGCCGAACGTGGTCTTGATAGACGAGTCCATATGAGTTATTTATTTATAGAAGGTAATGGGACACATAAAAGCAAGGTGCTCCAAGAATAGAGCGATATACCGAAGGAATAAATGTTTTCTGAGATAAAAAGGCAGTTTTATTTTAAGAGGAGAGCGGTCATAGCAATTAAAGGGACAGGTCAACATTGAAAGTCCCTCTTGAGTACTCGCTGTGTCCTCGCGGTGATGAAAAGCCCTTTTCGCAAAATGCTACAAGGAGAATTGGGGGGCTCCCGGATAGTCATGCGGACAGCGCGTTTGCCTTTGGTGAAAGCGGTCCCGGGTTCGAATCCCGGTGGGAGCCAATGTGCGAAATGACCTAAGCTGTCGAAGCACATTTTGCAATACTACTACTAAAGAACTAATACCATGAGTTGCTCTTCGGGATGGAGGTCTCCGGCGCAGATCAAGGATTCGCCCAAATTAGAGCTACTACTTACCGAAATATTTTTAGATAGGCGCGCGAGATTGAGGAAACACGACCGTAAGATCCAACGAAAACAAATTGGCCGCACTGCGAGCATTTAAATTTTTACCACTAGAATGTCTCCCCTTTGAAGAAACGAAGACAATTTTACTTCTCTATCACGCTTTTTCTGATGCTATGACGGTTAAATCCGCAATTAGGCTGAGCATTATGGTTTAATTCGCTCCCATTTTATTCCGTTCATTATTTGATACTTAAAGAAATTAATCTAAGGAACTGCATCGCGGTAATAATAAATTAGACTTAAAATAGTGCCACTGTAGTAAATACAGAAATTTAATGAATGTGTAAGAATATATAAATGTAATGTGTAATTAAAGTGAAGCATGTAATAGAAATTCCACACTCATAGAGAAATACTGAGGAAAAAGCTGTCTGTAAGCATATCGAAAACGGTCGAGCTCGTGATGAACTTTCGATGCCAAATCGCACAGTAACGAGACACTCGCCACCAGATTAAAACTATTGTAGCGTTAGGTAGAGTAATTATATTAATGTTTTGAAAGTTAGATAATGATAAACCATGTATAACGCACTTAAGTAATTCCAATCTAATTAAATGGTGGATAGGGGCAGGATATTCAGAAAATAAACCTTAGTGGATTAAAAGTCCATGGCATCCCTTTGAGGGATATGGCTTATCCAGGCGGCGTTCACTGGGAATACCACCGTACGTATTTGGCTTTTCTAGACCGCAAAGACCCACTAACTATTAATTCAGAGAGCTTCCCAAGTAATTACAATGGTCATCATGACCTCCTCCTGGAATCGAACCCAAAGGTGAAATTATGAAATCATTTGTTTCTTCGCTGTTTTTAAATAATTAATTAGTGTTTTTAATAACGACATCTCTTAAATTCTGATATTTTCCTGTATAGATTCGACGAAAAATAAGTTAGAATTGACGATTTCAAAAACGCACATTTCTTTCACTCGGCGAAATGACATTTTTATAACTACGAATTAAGATTTTGAGCTTTCCTGGTGAATCAAATTTATAAAAGATTCACGGGTTTCCACACAGGTTATGGTTGGCGACGGCAATGTCTCCAGGACTCACCTGGATGGAAACCAGAGAATATTTTATGCAGCTAGGAATTAGGTATTTGTTGATTTGGCAACTTCCTTAGAAGCAATGCTGTTTTTTGCGTTCAACTGATTATTGAAAATCCTCTTTCAATTTGCGTTACATTTAATAATTGATTTTTAAACTCTGTGACTGATCCAAATCATTGATTTATATCTATAGTACGCGACGGATATTTTCCTCAAATGTCCTTTTTCAATATAAATTGAATAATTGTGAACAGCTGATGAAATTTTTCTAAATTCTGTTACATCTGTTTCCGAAACATTGAAACGTTCTTTTGGGAAGCTGCCGATTCCTGGATTTAAGATGCTTTCTTGGCGGACTATTACTTACAACAACGAAAATTGAGATCCTGGTTATGAATAATTCCAGCGTCATCGACTATTCGTGTCATGGGAAAGAAACTATAGAATGATACAGTATGGGAAATAACTTTAATCGATATTATGCCTCCAGGAAGACAATTGACACAGATTACAGAAAATCTTCTTTTGTATCTAAAAGTTTACAGTTCGAGGGTTAGATAAGTGTTAAATCCGAGAAGTAGGGACAAAAATCTCGGTATAATTAAAGCTACCCTTTTTTGTCGTTTTATCTCTGCGTGCGTCTTTCGTACTCCGCCCACGAAGCACCTTTCCGTGAAATAACACGCGGTGCACCTTTATCGATCCCCTCCCTTGAGCCGTGCCATTCTGTCCTCTGTGATCACGCGTCTCTTTATCCCTTTCGACGCTTGTGTATCCGCAGACATTGGGAAAGCGAGCAATTCGTTCGTCCAATTGGAGTTGCCACCTTTTTCCTCCTTTCTCTTCGCCTGCGTTCAACATTCTTCGCTAATGGATGTTTGTCGCTTCCCGTCTGCTGCTTCGTTGTTTTAAAGAGTGGACGCTTCGATTAGCTTCGTCCTGCAATCGATGGACCGACATGGGAAACCATTCCGACGGATAACTCGATCCATGCGAAACGGGAGTCTGGGACGATGATCCTTCGACAATAGGAGGAATGATTACGAAAAGGGCTCTCTCGCTACGGAACTACGCTCGACGGAGTCGTAAATGCGAAACATGTGCCATTCTCCTCATATTTTGCCGGATTTTTACACACCAGTCAAACTCAAACGAGAGAACTGGCTTCAATAAAAATCATAATCACCTGTAAGCTTAATTCTGTGGATTTTTAATCGAGAAATGTAATAAAAAGGAACTTAAAGCAAGAAAAGAATGCAATTAGAAAAAACTCCATCCTGTTTTTTTCTCTGAAATACCAATTGCAATTTGTATAAGAAATGAATTTGAGTATATTTTAGCCATATAATGATAATACGTCTTTATTGGGACAATAAGGAGAATAAAAGTCCCTTCTTCCATCTAACCAACCGTCGTCATCCATTATACAATAATTAAATTAAGCAGATAGTATGAGAAAGAAATGAGAAGAATTGTGGAAATAAAAAACCTAAGAGATTTTTAGGAAAGAAATGTATCCCCTGCAGGTAAACACCCACCATTAAACAATTTAACTGCATAGTTAAGAGTTCCTAACTATGTAAATGATAAATGCTTAACACCCTGTATAGTAGTCAAATGAAATCAGTAATTTGGATACTGGATTAGCGTGTATTTTGGGAAACAAGGTGCGTACTCCATTAATTTGCATCCTCGTAATCCTTTCAAGAAAAATTACGTTCAATTTATTCTATTGTTAGATTGGACCAGTTTCAATCTCTCTCACTTTTACTCCTTATCTAATAAAATTATTGAATAATTTGAATACAGTAAAATGTTAAGTCACTTTTGTGAATGAATTTTAAATGAGGTCCTTATACATTGAGGTCCTTATACATTGAGGTCCTTATTCATGACACGTTCCTAATTCACATACCATTTGCATGCCTCACTAATTTAAAGAATTCGATTAGAAAAATCATCGGTCCTTCTTGTTTTAGTCTCTGAAAATACAGTGGTATTCGCATGAGGAATGAATTTGAGTATATTTAGGATATATAATCATAATAATAATCGTCTTTATTTGGGCGAGATTGAGACTAAAAGTCTCTTCTTCCATCTATCCCATCGTCATTAATTATAGAATAATCAAATTAAAGTGAAAGATTATTAATTATAAAATTTGATTATAGAATAATTAAATGAAAGTGAAACTCCTATTAGAAAAATAAGAATAATAGTGGATAAAAACAACCTAAATAATTCTTAGGAAATAAAATTCTCCCCCACAAGAAACCCACAATGAAGGGGGAACTGCGCGAACCTAACGATAAAAAGATATATCTATTAAGTATGAGTTATCTCAAATTGAATATTTTTATCTGCATTATCTTTCCAACTTTTAAACACATTACTTGATTAGATTCAAAATTTTTTTCTCCAATAAGATCAGGAAATGAGAAGTAACGATATATTATTTAGAAAATGGCTCAACCTTTGGCTATCGCGGTGTTGATTGGATAGACAATTAGGTACATTCCGCAGCAAAAGTATCTTAAATTTTGGTTTAGCGTGAAATATAAGGTTAGGGATACATAATTCAAGAAAAGGGTTCTGCCGCATATCTTGCAACACCGCCGCTACGCCTTAAATACCGTTAAAGGTAGGCGTCCACAGGCTCGCATCGGACGCATCGGACGGATCGCATCAAACGGATCGCTTTACGGTAGTGCGTCCACTCTATACGCAGCAATCGGATTTGCCGACGCGACGGCTACCGGCAGTAGGATTTTCGCAGTGAGAGGAAACGGTGCGTGCGAGACATGGATGGACAAATGGAAAGTGATGATGAAGAACTTGTCGTAATTGCTTGTTTATTGGAAGAAGAAGAAGAAGAGGAAAGAAAAAAAAGGAAACATGACATGTGGATACATGACATATTCAAGAAAAGATCGCAACATGGAGTATATCATATGCTATTTCCTGATTTTCTGAATGACGACGTAGAATTCTTCTGTACTTTCTTATGTCTCATGCCATGTTTACTACTCTTCTTGACATCCTGAGACCTCATTTATTGAGACAGAATACAACATACAGGGGAGAGAGCGAGTCTACTACGGAAAACGTCATCGGCACGCATCGGAAAGTTGCCTCTCCGAGCAATCGCATCGGTATTGCCGAAGGGCCGATGCGTGCGGTCCGTCCGCTGCGGATCAGTGGACGCACTCCAATTGCTTTCTACACGAAGAATTCTAAAATCCGTTTGATGCGATCCGTCCGATGCGTCCGATGCGAGCCTGTGGACGCTTACCTTAAGGCTCCTTTGCACGCTGCCCTTGCACCTTGCGAGGTCCCGACGACCTACAGTTTAGAACTATCGCAGCCCAAGGATATGTCTCTCTGCACAGAAACACACTCTGTACGTTATTTGAGATTAGGGAGTGGATTTATGGTATCTCCTATTTTACCGACATACTAAAGGAAGGCGAGGAGAACCAAAAATAGGAACCGTGTCTGCATTGACGAAATTTTAACATCGAGGTGCGTCTAAAAAACATATTATTTAGTCTAAAAAGCGGATTACTCAGGAAATTTGCTTTGTAAGACTAGTGTGGGGTTCCGAAAATTTCTCTTATATTCCCATCTGAACCTACTCTAAATATTTCTTGGAAACAAAAGGAAGAATCAGATATGGAAAATATAAAACTTCAAAGACTCCAGCGCCAAAATTCTAGATGTAATCGTTTTAACCTAGGACTGTATCTACACTTACAGTTTACTCTGATATCCTCTGGAAAAGAGAAAAGGAGAAGCATTGCGCAAGATGCATATTAAATCGTACTAGTTAGCAAAAAATTGGAATTGAACTTCTAATATCTCGTGAGAATGCCAGCTGACTACGACAGGAAAAGATTCAATTTGAAAGATATCACTCCGTCACGGAAGTCGTGAGAATGAACTTCCGCAACCACGTTGACGTTGCAGTGTCATCCATAGCAACTCCCGCGCTAATTTAAGACAAACATCAACTGGCGGAACGCCTGCGTAATTACTGCGACAAAGCGTGTCACAGAAGATCTCTCTTTACAAAACGCTTCAGATGAGTTATTGGAAGAAGTCAAGAGTACTTGACTAGAGGAGAGCTGTTTGTAATTGAATGAGTGAAGTTCATCGGATAATATCATCGGATAGCTATAAACGAGACAAGTTTTCTCGAATGTATTCATTCACTTCAATTTGAAAAGGAAAGAGCTATTCATCGAATATGGAATAGTAATGATTCCATTCTTCATAAAAGTTTCGAGAGATAAGTGCTAAAATTTCATTTTTGCTAATTAAATCCTTTTTAAATAGATAAATATCGCTGGAGGAATCATCCTTAATTCTATCAATAATTAAAGCTAAGAGCAACAAAACACTAAAATCGACATTATTTATGAAAATCTATCAAAGCTCATAACAAAGTTAAATTTTATAAAAGACGAAATATACTCATCTCTCACTTGTAAGTCAAACAGAGTTTCGTCGCTTCCCATTTGACTCTCAAGGACAAATTGAGTCCTCACAGACAAATAGTTCTTCTAATGGAAAAATAAATTAAGAGCATAGCGGTAAACCTATTTCTCTTATCAGTGAGTTAGTTTTGTCTCGCCAGAGCATGTGAGTGTTTAGGAAACAATTAATGGCTTGAGATTTTCATCGACATTTTGTTCGATAAGAATTTAAATGCTGTCCGAGTGAATCATTCACAAAGTTGAGAAAAAACCACATTTCCACCCTCGTAAAAGATAAAATAATGATGAAACGAATTTGCAATCACTGAATGATCATGGTAAAGGTCATAGATGTGAAACTGGACTAATCCTCCATTCTGATAAAATATACAAAGATGAGGATGACATCCTACTTAATCTTACAAGGTATTTTTCAATTCTTAATTTTCTAATTAGTCGGTTTTCTAACCGAGTACTTGTGTTAGTTTTCCTTTGGAAAACCTATAAAAAATCTCTTATTGGTCCCAAATTTTAAAAAATATTCACTTTCTTCTCAGTTATGAAATCGGTTAAAACTTTTCATCGTAAATTGGGTTTACATATGAGGGAAAATAATTCAAATGGATTGTAAAATTATTAAACAGAATCGAAGTTTGAATATGAATGCAAAGAAACTTGCTAGGTTGTTTGCGACGAAACATCCTTAGGGTCTTAAGTCAATATAATTGTCATACTTCAAAATGACTGAACTTTCTCTTCTCAAATCAATTTCCCTAAATGTATTGGAAAAAATGTAATCTCGAAGTATCGCTGATATTGTTCGCTTTTGAATGAGAGTAGCAGAGGCTGTATTAGGGGAAACGAGGAACATAATTCATCCAAATTATAAAAATATAGGCCTTTTCGTACTTTCAAGAAGTATGGCATAAATATTGTCTTTCTGACTAGCTCTATAATGGAGTCTAGTTATCATTATCAATGACATGTGTAGGGAAATGTGGGAGAAAAAAGCTGCAAGTACAAAGAGAATAATGGAAAAATAATTGAATTAAGAGAGATCAGGGGAATGTGGAATATGGAGGTTGAGGAAAACAGTGTTGCGAAAAGCAGGAGTTTCAATGAAATAGGAGAAGTTGCAGAAAATGAATGGTCTCTAGGGTCAAAGGTATCACTAAGTGCGAGGAGATGGCGGAATAGGAGGCCTGGGAGTGATAGGGGAGACCGAACACTTAAGAAAGAAGGAAGATATTTATAAAAATAAAAGCCTCCCTTTTCCAGAAAATGGAAGAGTTAAAGAGAGTGAAAAGAAGACAAAACGCCTGTGGGAAGGATAAAATATGAGGTAATAAAGCGAATGAAATGAGAGTAATTCTTCGCATCAAAATATAAAAGGGAAATATGAAACTCGAGATTCTAGAAAACTAGAACTTGCTTTTGTTTGATTTACTATTACCATGAGAAATAAAACTTTAATGCTGTTTACTTGTATTGTAAATCTTAGACTCAAAAATGGCGAAAGCAAGTTTTAAATGTTGCAATCATTTGAGGATTTGTTTTTGTAATAAAAGACTATAAAGTTAAAGACCATTCAGCTGACTTTACTCATTATGAGAACTTTAGATACGTAAATGATCCGGTTCATGTTACCTTTTGAAATATCTGTCAAAGCTAATTTTAAACGAGAAATTGCACAGCATCGTACTCTGTTAACGACAGAATGAGTTTATATTTATTCTGATTATTACATTAAGGAGCACCTTTAACAAGTTGACTTACATATTTAAGTTATATTCAGGATTATTTATTGAGGAAGTTAAAAATATGACGCATTTAGTAGGTATGGATGGAAAAACAGTTAGTTAGTTAGTTAGTATGACCCTTTATTGGCGAGGTTAGGCCCGGGTGGGCCTCTCTTCCACCTAACCTCGTATGTCGATTACATTTAAAATTAATAAAAACTCAACTTATTAAAAAAATAAAAAAAGGGTAGGGTGTGGGAAAAAATCTTTGCAACTGAAGGTTGACTAAGAAAAAACCCACGTTGCGGGAAAACACCCACAAAGAAGGGGGGTGAAAAAAACCCGCGAAAACACAGTAATATAAATAAATACAATAATATATAAACATAGATATATGAAAAGTGAAAATGATTAGATATGAACAATTATTTTGGACAATAAATTTAACAAAAGGTACAGAAGACCTAATTGAATTAGTTATAATAAAAGTTAAAAGCTATAATAAACTAAATAATCTAATATTCTATAAGCTACAATATAGTATAATAAAAATTTTATAAAATTTCTTCAGCCGGAGGCATTTGTCAATAGATGTTTTCATGGACTGTCTTGAAGTCCTTGTCATTATATAGGTAATTCCTGTTAAATGGAGGTTCCTGTAAAAAAGAAAAGGAAAGAAGATACGGTAGATGAGAAGTATTTAAAGATTACACAAAGTGATGAGTGAATCAAGAACATCCATGCTCTAGTGTAAGAAGTTTACAGGTAGGTGCTGGAATGCTGGGAAGTGCTAAAAGGATAGTTGATGCTCAGAATTGAATAATCAATCAGTGATATCACGCTTGAAAGTGGGGAAAGATGATTGCGCCGATTTAGAATGGGTATGTGCATTCCAGTATTTTGCTCCAAGTACTAGAAACGTTTTACGTCATAAATCTGTTTTATGAACTGGTATCGAGAGTTTGCCGGAGGGACGGGTTCCTAGTAGTTTTGAATTGTTAAGATTAGTAAAATAGTAAGTAAAAATTAGTACAATATAAGTAAAAATAAGTACAGTATGCACAGAGTGCGTTTGAAAACCGAGACATTGTAGTAACCTCATGCATCAGTGTCTTAATTAGTCACCCTATAATAAGCAAACAAGTTCTCCAGGTTAAGAACATCGGTAAGGAGATCCAAATCACAAAGAGAATAGAATCTGAAACAGAGGATAGGCATCTTTGATATGCATACCGTGAATACATCCGCCTATATTTATAATCTAAATTTCACTTCGATAATTACAAGGTAGACTGCCCGCGAGTTTTAGCTATGATTAAGAAGATGAATATACTCGGCTTCCTTTGTATGTCTTCAGTTTGTTTGCTTCAAGACTGCAAAAAGAAAGAACCTGCCCTATTATTCAGACCACCACTGTTCCCTTTGTCAAATACTTTTTCCTTTAATTAATCACTTTTTCCTTCGCACAGGCACTACCTTCTATTCTCTTTCCCTGTAAAAGCCATCCCTTTTTCTTCGTCTTGATATAACTAGACGAAATTAGCAGCCAAAAAAACTCTAATTTCTGCAGATATTGATTTTTTAATTTTTGGTAAAAGATATTGAATTTTTTGTGGACAAAAAACTTTGTCTTACTCAACAATTCTTTTTTTATGTCATAATACTACGAATTTAAGACATCCTTCTCGTAGTATATTTAGATTTAGGTCATGAATTATCCATGGTGACAACCAGGGATGTAAATATTTTCTTGTAATAATAATATTTATTTGTAAATATGACAACAAGGGGCATTGCCGAGAGACACACTGAGATGAAAGATTGGATTAAATCTAATTAAGAAAACTATATCAAAATAACTGACCAAACGAATCATCCGTGATATTTGAAAAGAAAGAATCCCAACGTTAAATTTATAAATCAAATTTGGAACGCATGTGTTTGACAACGAACAGTACTCATTATACGTAACACAAAGTACTCCATATGAGTGATCCAAATCAATAGATTTATTTCTTGCATACGGAACGGAAATGTCTCTCAAATACGATATTTTCAATATAATTCGAAGAATTATTCACTGCCGACGAAAGTTTTTCAAATTCTATTCGACCTGTTTCTGGAACTTAGAAATGTTCTTCTGGAAAGCTGCCGATTCATGGGTTTTAGATCCCTTCCAAGCGGACAATAACTTAGAATAACCAAAATTAAGACCCTGATAAAGAATAATTCCATCATCATCGACTATTCGTGTCATAAAAAGAAACTATAAGATGTTAGAGCATAGGAAATAACGTAAATTAATATTACAGCTCCATGACGGAAGTTGACAGAACTTACGGAAGGTCTTCTTTTGGTTCTAAAAGTTAACACCTGTATCTCTTGTTTCCCTCACGTCTAACAACAGTTTGTAAATGCATCAATTTATAAATAGAGATGTGAAACTAACATTTATTTTCTCATATTATATATACTCCTTCCCTAGATATCTGTAATCTAAAAATAACAAAGAATATTGATCCATCATCTATGGTAGTCGATATGTCTTTACGTTTCCCGTCATAATATAAACAGGATATATAAATTTCTATTGTCATTGTGAGGTATTTATAGTATATCTTTTAGAAAATATACACATAAGTATTAAATCATAGCCCGAGAAAAACTTGGAGCCAAATCAATAATATCTATCCCAAAAATAAACGTCGAGAAATTTTAACTTCTGAATTTAAAAATAATGCGGGAATTTAAGTATACAGGTGCATATTAAAATAAAGATTGATAAACCGAATATGCCGACACTAACGATCAGTTTCATAAATTTAACGTTTATCCCGACAAGTGCCAAGTTCTCTTTGGATATGTCCCAAAAGAGCTCTGAAGAGGAAGTTACCAAAGCGCAAGTCTACTAAACCACAAGAACAAAATTCAAAAGAGGATAATAAATGCAAGTACTAGGTTTGTTTGTGCCAGTTTATGAATTTTCGAAATCCATCCATTAATTTTCAAAATTTGTAGAAAAATACTCAGCTAATATTCCTACATTCTACATCAACCCATTATTTCAAACTAGCGGAAAGACAAAGAGAAACGGAATATTCAAGTCCACATCATCATTTACTGCATTAAAGTAAAAAATTGCTGTAATGCCTATTATTCTCTCAAAAATGATAGTAAAATGCATATTCATGAAATGATAAAAACTAAGGTAAGATATTTATTACTAGATGTAGAACATTTTATCAATGATTATGTTCGAGTTGATTTTTTAAATCGCAATAAAATTAAAAACCCGATTAAAACATTGCCGTAATTACTAGTTAGTAAGGTAAGAAAGTAAGTAAAGTACTTTCGTAATTGGATTGGTGAGAACAATGAGCTGAAAAAAGTTATCCGAACGTCAGTGATATCCGAAACCAGAATCTCTTTCGTCGGAAAAGGTTTTTCATCTTTGGAGCAAAGTCATCCTTGATCTGACGTCGCAGTGTCTGCCACTCTCTCTCATTATCTCGCGGCAAAACAACGAACCGTCGCCATGCGCACGCTCTAAGAGCGACGACAGGGAAAACAACGACTCGTAACGAAACACCGAAATTACTCCAGAAAACAAAGATTAATCATGTCTCCACTAAGCGCTCTTAATTTTCTTAGGAAAAGTACATCGTCCTCCTCAGCTCGTTCCCATTTTGATGTCTTAGTAACTTAGTACTGCTCGAGGAAAATGATCTTCGTATGGAATTTCGAGATTATTTCAAGTTCTTTTCTACACTTAAATTCCTGCTACAAAACGTAAACTGATGACGTGATAGCACCAGAAACCATTACATGGAAATATTTATATGATATTTATAAAATCTTTTACATAATATTAATGTTTATATAATATTTACATGAATGGCTCCTTGAAGAAACGAAGATAATTTTCAACTTATTTTGATTATGATTATGATATTTCATCGCCGTTTTGATTACTTTATCTTGAAAATAGGCCAAATGGCTAATGGTTGCCCGCCATTTTGTTGCTTTTAATGAGTAAAGACTCATCATTGAGAAGAAAAACTTCAATGAATCGATTCCCAAATAATTGTATCAGATCACTGCTCCGTCGTTTTTTTAATCAGTTTCTTTCAAAAGTCGCTATAAATCAAAGAACTTAAATTTTTCTCCGAAAAATCCGAGAAATACATTTTCTGTGATTATTTTTTAGTTTGACGCCCTGCATCTTTATGACGCGTAAAAAATATTGAAAAATAACAAATGGAAATACGAAAGTCTAATAAGAAATAACTATGCTAACTTTTAATTCCCACCTTATAAAACCCTATTTTTGGCTCCATGTGTAGGTTTTTTTCGATTTTAGCCAACTGTGCGGCGGTTCGCTGAAGGGAACGTTTACCATGCTAATATTACTTTATACTGATCCATGTTGCGTTTCTGGTTTGAATGCATTTTGTTGGAATTTCATAGATGAGCTATTGAGCAAATTGGCTCAGGAGCAATGCATTAATTGGTCCTGAGTCAGGAAGTGATGAACAGGTTTGGAAAACGTTTATCTACATAATGACCATAGGTAAAAATTAACCTTTCGTAGTAATTTCTGTATTCGTTTGCGTGCTATTAGATCGTAACTGACAGGCATAACGAAATTAAAGAAAACACAATATCGATGCTAAAAGTATAGTGTAAACTTCAAACTAATATAAGCTTACCTTTTGAAATTAAATAAACATTTGCACCATTCACATTAAACTAACGAGTTAAATCATTCAATAATTTAAGTACATCATTCATTAACGGACGTTACCAGCTCATAAGGTGATTACGAAGTTCGTTATTTAGGGAAGTTAATATTGGAAAAGTTTCGCTATGCCTTTCGACGAGGACCCATTATATTCATTCCTCAGATGGCTGTTTGCGAAGACTTATTAGTGAATTTCCTTTTTTCTTGGCAATGCCTCATGTATCCAGAAACTCTTTGGGCTCTACAACTGATTCTTCATCTTGTCCTGAAACCTTATCTCCCTCTTTATTCAGGTCCTAGATCTGTAATATAAACGAATAAACAAAGTCGTGTTGAAAACGTAATAACGTAAATTTTGTAACTTAATTGTGTAACTCTTGAATTGTGTAACTTAAACAAAAAGTAACAGGAATTAAGAAACCATAACAAAATACCATATATTTTATTTTTTACTATTTTTACAAGTACATGCCTTGTAAATTAAAACTATTAATTTTTATCTAAAAAAGGCTATCTTTTCTCAATAAATACTAATTTTCCAATTAAGGCTAAAGAAAAATCCTCGCTGGTAGTGCCCATCCTTGGTACATAATTGAACGTGCAGATTTGCATCACGTTTCCTATGCAATGCATACTTAAGATGTTTTGTGAATCTTACTCGTCCGAAATGAGATTTAGCAGTTATTTCCTCGCTGCAATCTGGCAGTACATAAATCTCTTTATGGACGGCGAGCAAGAGCCCAAGCTAAGAATTTCACTTTCCCACTGCTCACACCGTAAACAATTGCAGAGCGACTGATTGACTGAAAGGTACCGAGGAAAATTGGAAAGAGCCTTCCTTGGTCCTTTACCCAAAATGTAGAGGTCAATTGTCCCAAACTTGTAAATCTTTTCCTGAGATAAGATCTTTCACGAATTTTTCCGAAACTTAAGTATTTTTAAGGGTCAGTGCAACCCATTCTTCCGTCTGAACAACTTCAGTTGTCTCCGCATTACTGGTGTGCCATAGAATTTGCAAAGACGTCAAAATTTGGTGAGTAAAACTTTAGAAATTTTCATATATCTACTTTTAGAGAATGCAGAATATTTAGATATGGAAACATGGATGTGCCGGATTCGATGTGGCATAATTACGATAAAATTTCAAGCTATTTTTAACTCTTCCAAGCAATATTTTCACCACGAAAACTTGTCGATGATCTATATTTCTTTAGTCTAAATGATAGCAGGGGCCAACATATTCTCCGTCGTCATTGATCAGGTGTCGATGTTTTGAAAACTATCTAATTACGCAAAGGTTTTAATCGCCCTTGAGGAAAACTGTTTAATATTTAAATTTATTATGCACGAAAACCTCCGAGCCAATGAAATTATGCTGATATAGTGTGAAGTGAAATACAACTCGAGTGATGATTTCATGCTTAACTTTGTAGTATTGAGATACAACGAGACTCATTGTTGAAAATTTTTTACTTAACCACAGAATATATTTTGTGGTTAATAATAATCTGTGGTTAAGTAAAAAGTTTTCAACAATGAGCCTCGTTGAAATACAACTGCTTAAGTAATTAGGATTATTTGTCTCATTTTAGTTTTATGGAATCTAAACTAGTCGAGATTGTCCAAACATTCTTCAGATTAGAACTTCCATAACTTTTTAAAATCTTCCAAGGATGTTTAATCTGCTGCAGAACTCAACACTACATAGAAAACAGCTTATTTATTAAATTAACTAATTGCAATTGTTTGGATAATCAAGAAGAGCACTCGCACGAAACTGACAATGGATATCATCAAATTTGGTAAATTAATCAACGTAATTTCATTCTTCGTACTATGTAAACCTCTGAATGTGTGTAATGCAATTTGAAAGTTGCTTTAGCTTTAATAAACAAAAGTTAAGAATGCTTCAGGAGAGAAATAACTAGCAAGAATTTGGAACACTTTAAAAAGTATATTGATTAAGTATGTACATACCAACAGTTCCATATTATTAAACATAACATATTTATCTCAAACAGACCAGTCTCTCACCTGTGCTGTTTGATGTGAACGTACAAGATGCTCTGAATAAAGTCGAAGAACATTCGAGCGGAGGAGTAATAATACAGGGAAATAAATTAAGTCGATACGATTTGTCGCTGTTGATGAAAATAAACAGAAGCTGATTATACAGTTACGAACAAAGGAGGACATTCTGAGAAAATATTACGTTTTAAAGACAAACATAAGAAACACTAAAGTTACGGCCTACCGCAAATATAGACAGAATAACAAGAAGAAGCTAGTAAATGAGTAAAGCACTTTCTTGAGTAATGGGGTCTTGCAACAAATACTGTTATCAGAGTTTATAAATATGACTTGCGCTGCAATTCTTCAGCATGAATGCCCATATTTGCCTTCAATCTTCCCATTATGTGCCGTATAATTGAATCGATCTCCTTTGAAATTAAAATGATAAAATTGCGGATTTCTAATTCATCAAAGACCAAGTTACCTTACTTCTTCGAAAATGTTCTTTTGTAAGGAAGTTCTTCCCTCAGCGGTGCCATCATTTACCGGTCTTCTTCAATCTAGTTAAGTGGCTTTTCTAAATTCTCTCGTAAGTGCATGCTTTCATCGCTAATGGATCCTTTGTCTAGCAAGACCCGCAAGAGGATTTAGAAAAGAGTGGGAATTGCAGAAAAAGTCTACTGGATATGCTCTAAGGTGAGGGAATTAAAGAGATTGCAGTAGTTAAAATTTCCTCTTGACTTATATCATGTGTATATTATTATAAAAAATCGCCGATTCTGTTTACTGAAACGATCTCACCATACTCTAACTTTTAGTTGGTTTAGTTAAACATAAAATGTTGCAATATTTAGTCGACGGTTAAGATATGAATAAGCTCATTTAATTGGTTGTTGCGGAAAATGTTAACTACATATTGGTTGTTATGGCTCAGACAGGTGAGAATCCATGCTTTTCTCACACATTTATATTTATACCCAAGCCAATATGACTGGTAGGGTGTATTTTGCAAGGCTTAAACTTGGAAAAAAATTAACTCCATAACTTCAATTTTTACATTCTGTTATAAACGCGCATGCCCTATTTGAGATGAAATAATTGTGACAAAGTACCACAACCATCAAAGGAATATATTATTATTATATTCCTTTGTTGGTTTTGGTACTTTACGTCACCATCAGTGGTATACTTTATATTACTTACTTGAAATGAAGATTTTCGTTGAAATTTTAACATTTCCAAACTTGAATTATATATCTAATGTTTATCCATGAAGTTCCATTGCAATAAAATTACTATATTCAAAGTCGGCTGCAGGAGCGGGTAGATACATAGGCCACCACTGGCCAAATTATATTCCTGAAACATGATATCAACAGTCGAGTATATAATACTTCAACGCTTTGAATTATAATTCACGCCGATTCCACATTCCGATTAACTGTTATTATAAACTCTAAATAAATCAGAAACGATCGCTAATCCAAGCCCTTAATCTTTCTTAAACGAGTATGCTTGGAATGATAAATGATATAAAGAAAACCAATATCATAATCGCAAAATATCACTGATATACAAATGAAGGATTTCTCTAAACGCTTGTTTTAAGAATTAGTATGGAAAAGAAGCCTATTTTCTGCAAAAGAATAATTTTGTTCAGGCTCAAGAAATTCATTTTCAGTAGATATACGCTAAATCAATTACACAGGCCGACACATTGTAACTTTTTAATGGTAACATGGAGGGTAATAGCTGTTCTGAACTAATTTAGCTCACTGAGCAGAAATATAAACTCAGAAAAGTCCCGTCACGTAAGGATTTTTTGTTGAGGTGACTTATAACTTTTTTCTTATTCGTCTTATCTCCTTACCCTTTTCTATACCACCATGGTTAAATATATTGGGAACCCTTAGAAGGGTGTGCTGGACTTAAGAATAAATGATACACATATTCCCTCCTGTTCTTCAATACTTACTAGGAATCACAATTTTGCCAATGAATATAAAAGTGAGACTGTTTACAGCTAGAAATGGGAACCCAGTGACGGATACAATGGCTGTCGCGCTCAGAACCGTATTTGCCTAAAAATTGATAAGGACAAACTCAAATTGAATAAAACCTATACTAGACTAAAGTTCTTTTTAAGAGCTTTAAGATAATTTTAATGTGCGGTGCTCTGTTAGGTAAAACTCTCAGAAACGAGCGTTGTAGTGAGCACAGAAATCCACACTCTTTGGGGACCTCGTCAACACGCCATTTTGTTGCTCTTCTAATTCGGTCCAGGAATATAAATTAAATGTAAATATAGTGAATTAATGAACTAATAAACAGTTTAGATATACATTTAGAGTGCTTCTCACCTAAGAATATAGCGGAAAAATTAACTAAGAAATTATTTTGTTTATTTAATGTTTATGCAAAATTAACCAAAGCTGTACGTGGGGGACAATTTTCACGAACATGGCTGAATTAATCGAAAAAATACAATAAGAAAGAGTAATTACGCCAATGTTACCGAGACCTTGTCGGCTAGTGTAATCAACGAAACCAGGGTGTGTATAAAATTGCCATATTAAAACTCGTACGTTTTAAAAATATATGAGAATAAGTATGAAAGAGAGCTAAGGGCAAAGATTAATAATATCGAAAGACATTCTTCGCTTTGGGAGTCTATCGAGTGACTCGTGAAGATGAGGAAGTAAAGTTATACTGAGGAAGCTGTTAGTTAGTTTACGCTCTATTTCATTTCACCAGTCAACCTTGTCATAATAACATAGATTGAAGAGGATTTGCAATTAACCGTAGCTTTCATCATAGATGCAATAATGTATGTGGAGCTTGAATTTATATTTGCCCAAGCTTACTTTCATCCGATCTCCGTGAGTAAAATCAAAAATGATTGTCAGGGTATATTAAAAAGCGAGGTAGCGAAACTGGACCCAAAATAACGTCCTCATTAAACAGAGAAGAGGCGTTTGGACACATCCGGTCCACGTCTCGGATGACTCTTGGCATTTCTAAAAAAGCACCAGCAGGATTTCAGGATAAATATTTCTCAAGTTCAAGGGCCTACCTGGAGATGTGATCTGACGTCAATAGAGAAGTTTGGTCATATATTCTGACCCTTTGCCTAACGTGAGATGAAAGAAGATGATTATGCAGAACTTGAAGACATTTGAATACCTAACTGGTCCAAAACTTTCGGGTCTAACTGCAAAAGTTTATCGCGAGATTAATTCCAGTAAGGTAATCCCTCGCAATCCTCGGAAATAACGTTTTAGCAAATGGAAGTACTTGGGAACGTGAACCATCAGCAAATGCGTTATTCATGCGTTTCGTCTTTATTTCAACAATCTGATATTGTACTCGTTCTCAGGAAACAAATAAGCTATGACATGAATATAAGATCAAGTTTTTCTAATCTTTAGTCTTTCTTCAAATGTAGTATCAATGAAATGTACATCTAAAACATTTTTTTATAATATCTTTTTCATTATTTATGATTTTGATTTCTTATTTTAATTTAATCTCCCGTCATAAATCACGAGTGTGTTAATTATTCCTACCTACAGGGATTCACGAGACTGAAATATTAAATTAGCATTTCAGCGGTAATTTATTACCAAATAGTTCTGCGAGGTTATTTAAGAATGAAGACCCTTATGGTAAATTTTAGACTCAGCAAAAGAAAATATGCAAATGGAGAGGTTAGAGGTCAGAATAACCATGAAATAGGAAACATATCGAAATTTCCATAGGATCTCTAAAAGTAAACAAATACATAAACAATAATGGAAGTCTCATTGCAGAGGAATTCTTTCTATTCTGCTGGCTGACGGAACAGAGAAAAGTAAAATTACAAAAATGTTCAGTATTCTCTGAAACTATAAAAGAAATTATCTTATTATTAATTCTTATTTATGTGAGTGTTATCTATAAGAAAAATTCATTGAGGCAAGTTTGGAACGGGAAAGACCGATGAGTGATGCAGTAACGTATATAGTAATATGTAATTTTACCGTAGAGATATTCTAGTTAATGATAACTGTCTGTGTGATTATATGCATAATATGCCGAAAGTCTGCTTTACAAATTGTGCTTTACAAAAGTCCTAACTAAAATCATGAGATTCTATGAAATCCATAAATGCGAGTCAAAGAAATCATTTTGAGAGCTTATATTTGTTCAAGCATTCGTCAACAGGCGATTTATATGAAAGCTTTAGAACTACTCAAAATAAATATTTTATCTAAATTACAGGTATCTTAAATTGTACTACTTGAGAGAAATTACTTTTTGAAATTTGGTCAACAATGTGATAAAGCAAAACCTAATTAAACAAATAAATGACATCTTTATTCCGGTAGCTAATTAAAGAACATCTAAAAGATATTCCGCAAAAATTGAACATTTTTGTTGTGAATCTCTTTCTATAAACTTTTAATTTAGAGAGAGTCGATGAATAAATTGCAGCACTCCATCTGGCTTTATTAGAATCGAGGACGAATCCGAAGGGGATTAATTAAATCTCGCTCTTTATCACCATTCGCAGAATATTAATATGGCAGAAGGGTGAAGATGGTGGTGGAAATTCAATCAATACCTATTATGTTCTTGTCTTCAAAAGTGAAAATGTACTCTAATCATCCTCAGTCACAGTTCCCCTTAATGAATAGCCCAGAAATTATACTGACGTCCTAAAATATTCAAAGGCTCCTTCGCTTCCTCAGAATATGAGATTATGTGATGACTGCTTTGGCGTAACAGAAGTGTTCGAACTTAGGCATAGATATTCAGGAAAATTTAACTAAACCACAGAAAAGGTACAGAAACGACCACGGTTTCGCAGCATGGCTGCATCGTCAGGTAAAAGGATAGGAAACAACACAATATATACACAAAGGAGACAAACCAGGTGGCGAATCAGAAAACAGTAATGGTGGTAAGAGAGGGGGGGGGGGAGGAGGAAGGAGTAAGGTGAGGTGGGGGAGGGGAAGGAGACAAAGGAAGGAATTCAAGTCAAAGAACAGCATAGATACAAAGTAACAAATTAAGTGGAAAGGGTAGGGGTGAAGGGGGTGAGGTGGGAAACGATCTCAATATGGATTTTGATATAATTAATAACTACAACAAAGTTACGCCTAATTCCGTGTCGTTTTGGCATCAGGATTTAATTTTAAATGCACTACTGATTGCCAATACACGATTTCTTGTAAAAGTCATTTATTTCCAAGAGGAATATTTTAAATCAGAAATATCCAATTATGGCTAATAAGATTTTTTCTTTACACTTTAAAAGTGCTTCAAGAAATACAATTTGTGTGCGAGAGCATGAAATGCTCGCCTTGACTTATTCATGATATATATCTTCGAGCGCCGTAAATTTCCTGGGCTTTGGATTTAATTTGATATGGATTCGACATTATCCATTGCTACTAACGCAAGAGGAATACCGATAAGTATCGCGTTTATTTCAGATGCTGTACAATCTGTACATCGTAATACGGATCACAGATATAGCGGGTAAATTGAGACATGAAACGAGTCGCGTCGGTTAAAATTGGTAACCCGGTATCTTCGGAGGAGACCCCCTTAAGTAAGTTCAAGATGTTTTCGGAAGAAACGAGCTCGTTTACAATGTTTAAAGGCACTCCGTGATCAAAAGATATCAGAAGTCTCTTTGGAATTCAGCCGTCTGTATCGAAGGACCCAAGAAGAGAAGGACTTCAGAGACATTTCGCAGAGGACGCAATCTTTGGCTGTTGCCTTCCACGAATTTCCAACGGACTACTAATAGGAATTTCCGAGTCCATTTCATTTTGGTTCACTTGAAATCTTTAGCCAGGAGAAAACACTCTCTTTTCTAACAGAATATCATAATTTAATAGTTAATTCCATTGCACGAGTAACGCTGCTTTCATCCCTTTGCAATTTACTGCCATGTTTCGTCGATTTTGAACTTTCTAAAACGTCTATCGATTTAATGATTCCCATTCTTAACTCATTCATTTTCCATTTTTCGTTTTATAGAAACAGTTATGAATGAATTGTTCAACAATTCTTCTCAAAATAATGTTTTGGAAATATTTTAAGTTCAGAGAACGACAAACAATGCTAATAGAGATTATTCGCATCCAAAGAACCACTTTAGTGTTTCGTCTTCATTCCATCAACCGAAGCTTTTTATTTATTAACTTTTCTTCACCGCAGTTAGACAGAAGTCTGGTGTTTTCAATCACGACAATTTTGGTTATCACTTAAAAGTCTCTTTTCTTATAAGTGCTTCCTTCAATCTATTGAAATTGATATAATTCCGCCTATAATTATTTCGGAGCAAAAATCTCAATTCGCCATTCTCTATGACGGTTTTTCGCAAATTCAAAAAGAAGAATATGGTGAGAATTTTTACTTTCTCCCTATACGTAGTATAGAGAAAGTATTGTATTCGCAAAAAAATCAACCTCCAGATTTTAACAGAAATAGATGTTATGGGGCCCATATAGTTGGTTTTCGCTATTTTCCCCAACATGTCCGTCTGTGTGTCTGTCTGTGGTAAAAAAAGTTTGTGGGCCTTTTATCTTAAAAAGTAATTATCCGATCATTTTCAAAATTCATATTTAGTATTTTCCTAACAATGCCAAGAGTTGATTAGTTTTTTATGAATATCGCGTAACCGAAAGTTGCGGTTTATCCGGAACAATAGTTTGTTTCTTAAATACCTCTGTCAGAATGCAATGTAGGTATACACAATTACATACAAAAGTTATAATGTATAATACTACAACTTTTTAAAAACATTTTTTCGTAACACTGATTTTTAAGGTGTTATTAGTGAATACTCGCTAACCGTAAGTTGCTTTTTATCCAAAAATTGTAGTTTTTCTTAAATATCTCGTACAGAATGTGATGTATTTATATACAATTTTTACAAAAGATATAGTTAATGTATTTTACTACAACTTTTGTTTGAAATATTTTTCTGTAACACTCATTGTTTTGGAGTTATTTATGTATTACTAGCATAGGCTTCTGTTTCAATAAATATGGAGAAAGTCATGTGTTGGCCAAATCAGATTTTTTGCCCTTGCGAAGCGGCACCTTCTTAGCGGTTGGTAGTACTTATTTTCATTGTTAGTCCGATCATCTGCCGAACTAACATATGTGATACTGTATCACCAAATCTCATTTATATTGCCAAAGAGAATTGATCTCTGATGCATAGAAAAGTACATTTTCTTTCATTCTCTTTACGTTCTTAGATCTCTCCCATTCACTGTGTCCTTTCCAAACCAAGTCTCTTGATAGAATGAAGTGTACACGAACTCGATCGCCTCATCTCTATTTCAAGCCTTATTTCTCAACCCTGGCATATATTTACAAGCTCCTTTCACTTTTGTCAAAGTTTCCTCTCTCTTAACGTCGTCAATTCTCATCTTAGCTTTCATCCACCATAACATAGCATAAACGATTTTTTAAGAAACACTTTATTAATAATGATGATGAGCAAATGGAGATGAACAAGGCACCGGGGCAACATCAGGATCCCTTTGATGAAAGATTAAAATTTTTAAAAGAGTTAATAGTTAAGTTTTAATCTGTTTTTCCGAAGAAGCAATGATAAAAGTGGTATTTATGCACTTAGAAGCACTAATTTCTCTATTTGCATAATAGATTTTTGTTACAAATTTTCATTTTGAGAACTTACCCCTTACACCTTGGTGTAGTTATAACACTTTGTTCATACCAGTGATTAAAATCTTTAGTTAAAAAGTGGTACATCAATTTAAAGTTATAAAAGTAATACTATTTCCTTAAAAATAGCGCTTTCGAAACGGTAGGACGATGTGTGTAGTCTACGCCCGCAGAATTTTTCATGAAAATGTAAGCATGACTTGGGGATATATTTCGCATGACCCATCTAAGAGCAGTTCGTAAGATTGATGTCTCAAAAATTAAACTGTAAAACTTACATCCTTAATTCATAAAATAATTTTAGATTAAAAGATTTTTCTTCGAAGTAAATGAAAGGATAAAAATACAAAGGAAATGTCAAATCGGATTTGCAACGAATGAGAATGAGCATGATGTATGCGAAGATGTTATTTCGTAGAAGGCCATACTAATATAAAAGAATCACTTTGTACGCTCTCACAGAATTCATGCTACATTTTTCTCTGGCGGAACAGCATCATCAAGCCTGAATAAATAAATTAATAAATTTTCTGGAGAAGTGAACAAAGTGATTCTTTTCCATTATTAATGAGAATGACTTGGAATGAATTTGAACCTATTAACATTAATGGCAACAAGAAGTCGATCTTGGTTCAGACGAGTAAAAGTCGAGAAGTCATGTCTTTCAGTCCATTGCAAGAATTTCGCTTTCAAACAAAACATCTCTCTTTTTTCCGTACCTCATTTTCTCCCCATCATTATTGCGTCCTTCCACCCCTTTTCAATCTTTTCCGACATTTCCACAGCTCTCCTTATTCCAAACTTTCCTCCAGCACCGCCACCTCTCACTCCTTCGCCCACATCGTCCTCATCAAACGTCAATCAAAACCAAAGAAACGTTTTTTTTTTCCTTTTAGTGAATCCCATGGACTCGAGGACAGACCTTTCTTTCCCTGCATCACATTATTCATAACAAGATGATTTGAAAATGTTTTTGTGTCTGCCAATCATTCATACTGTTTGCTTTTTGAAATTTCCCCCCAAAAAGGAATAATGATGGAAGAGAATTGAGGACGTTTTGTATGACATACCATTTAATTCTCTCGCTCCAACAATGAATATCTATTCCCAAAGAAAAACGGACTTGAAAAAAGTCTGACAGGGCCGGGAATCGAAAATTTTCTGGCCGGGTATCCTAGATGGTTAAGACAGCCTCCCGGATAGAGGAAGATCCCGTGCTCGATTTTCGGCCCGGTCAGACTTTTTCAAGTTTGTTTTTCCTTGGGAATTTTCTTGGGTGGATATATAGATATTCTTCTTCACGCCCTTAAGTGCAAAGTCACCTCAACCCTTTCCTTGTGAATTAATATCTAATTTACTAACAGCAAATATTAAACGATCGGCTGTTGAGGGGTGGAAATCTGTTAATTGTGTCGCTTAGAATAACTGTATTTCCAAATGCATTGATATTACTCCGAATACGAAATCAAATTGTTTGTTTACATAAAATCTCTTTTGAAAGAAGCTCACCGCCAGCGATGCATATTCATCTAATGCTAATAAAGATATCGAATTTATTCCAAAGTCTTCTCTCAATATCGCGAGCTTAACCTCTTCAAGTTCAATTAAACTAACACTGATGAGGAATAGCTAAAAACATCTTTCAAGTGCGTATATTCTAAACGAAACATTACACCGGATGATTTCAAGAGGTAACCTATTAGTAACTTCGTGGACACCTTGAAGTAGAATTAACAAACACTGAGTGTTTTGTGACATGCTGATACTTGGAAAGCTAAATTAAATTCTGGAAAGTTTTTTGGAGACAATTCAAGGCATTAAATACTTATCACAGCTCATTAGTCTTCCAGTTTTCTTTAGCTCGTTGCTTTTTAATGAACGCTCTTAGTGAAATATGTTCATCTGCCAATCTACTTTTCCTTGATTCCGCTTTATCTGACCGATGAGACAGTTCTATTCTCGACACGGAATCACTTGCCGAAACTTCTCAAGAGCTCTCTCCAGAAGCCTTTTCTTTCGAAAGACTCCAAAAATTGGTCGGAGATGAATTTTGGAAGATTTCTGCAGAAACTTTAACCGGAGGAAACGTCACGTTTCAAAATTATTCCGACTTCAAGTTGCTCTTATCTGCGAAATACGATTTAGTAAACGATAACTTCAGATGCAGTTTAACTACCTCGGAGTAATCAAAATTATTCTCATCACTTCTTGCGATAGCAACTTTGACGATTTTTTGGTAGCATTTTCGACAATAGGATGGATATTATAATTCGTTCTTGGCAGTGCACATAACCATATATGTATAACATAACCATAAACCATTCTAAGCTATCAGTTCAATGACCCGTCGTACTTTTCTATAAAATTAAGTAATCTTTTTGTTTTTTACGACTATCTTTTTGGAGGAATTCAGAATAAAAAATGAAATATTTTCTCATGCAATTCCATGAAATGGAACATCTTCTAAAGAAACGTTTCTGCACCTCACAACATTTTTATGATCACAGAAAAGCTGCGGACGGTCGGAAAGTTCTGCAATTCTTCCATATCATCATAATGACTGATAAAATAATCTCAACTGACAATTTCATTAGGTCATGAGAAATTGTGGTTGAATACAAAACCAATGCTTAAAAAACTCAATATTCTGAGAAAAAGAATACTAGAAGTAAAATAGAATATTTAGTTAATAGATTATAATTTCCACGTGATATTCGTAATAAAATCCATTTTACGGGCAAAGTTTTAGTTAGGTCAAAAGAAACTAACCGTTCAGATCCGGATTAGATAATGGAGAATATCTGCTGAAGCTAAATATAAAGATATTAACATACACATCAGGAGAAATATTCAATAATCAGACATTTTAAGATAAAATATTGCAGAAATGAGACATTAACTTAGATTGGGTATATTATAATATTATAATCTCCTATTTAGTAAAAATAGGAGGGACCAAAATATTTCTGAACTTCAAGATAGAGAAGTTTTTATGATAAATGACCAGAAAAAGGCATATTGTAGACGAAAAATAACTCAAGAAATATTAAATGATTGACAAGTTTAGTATATAATCCAGAGATTAAAATGGGATGACAATAGTGATAGTAATTATCGTAGTTTAGATATTGCTAGCATTGCATTAGGAATTATCTCTAAAATCTTAGCCATCGTTGTTGGCATCATATGTTGAAATCAATCGAATACGAAAAAGCAAAGAAATTCTCGTTCGTTAACCGTTGACTCTTCAAACTATGGCATCGTTTTGACGTGGAGTCGAAACGAATGTCTGCCGTCACGTTTATCGACTTCATTTGAGGCGACAGAGCCGTTATTACTTGTTCCAAGGACCCGAAGAGATTTTCACTCCGTCGCTCACTCGATCCGTCTTTCGAGGAAGAAAACCATCACATAGGCCTCTTCCCCTGTCCGTCCAATTTTCGCTACGGTTGCTATTAATCCAAAACAAGTTGCATCCACTCCGCTAAGACATCAGAACGAGTTAACGAAGATGAAATGGATGACGAAATATATGCATATTATTTACAGACCTAACCTGAATTGAAATTAAAGGTACTTATTTGATTAGCAATATTAACGTCTTCAAATATATAAAATGATGTTAGATATTGTACAGACATGAAAACGAACATTTTGTGCAGTGATCTGAAGACAATGCTGAATAAGGAATTTGTAATCATTCTGAAAGTCATTTCGAACGTAAGAAAATTAGAATCCTTGGGATGAAGTAAGAAAATTTTGCAAATGTTAATATGTATTACTTCTTTTTTAAGATGTCAAAGGAACACTCATCATAATAGGGAAACAATATTTTCATTGATATTTCACTTTGTAATCCTGTAAATTGCTAAGTATTTCATTGGCAGAAAAATCACTTTTCCCAAACACCGACATGCCCAGAGTTGATTTTTATATGGTGAATAGACAAGTATCTTAACTCATAAATGTACCAAAATGTGCTTTTTTAAGATTATTATGAGGAAAATGTAGCTGCATAATAATTTTGAACCTTTATCAACATTTTCAATATAAAGAAGAAGAAATGAATTTCGAATATTATCTCTATTTGAAATATTGTGCCTTTTGACGAAAAACATAAATCTCATAAAAAAAACTATCACAAATCCTACGCTTCACATTATTTACATCAGAAAAATTTCCCATCCCATTCTACCCGATTTTGCAGATATTATTAATCATCAGTACTCATAATTCCATGATTAAGCAAAGCATGAATTTCATCATTCGAATCATGCTCAGGATTGCACAACAGCCGTAAAGAGTACTCGAAATAGAAGCGACTGGAATCAGACTGGAATTCATAAGTTTTGCTCTTATCCGAGAGATTCGTCACGAAATAATTTTTCCTTCCTTATCTGCACCACATCCTCCATTCCCCTCCTTTCAAACAACTTCCTTTCACAGATTTCACGTGCCTGCGGTTGCACCCTGATTCACTATCTGGTTCGCATTAATCATCCGAGGAAGCTCCAGATCCTATATTGAAACTTCATGACACATCCACGGCCGATAACACAAGCTTCTCCTCGGGTGGCAAAATTTTGAGGGCGTAGATTGGCAAGTCAAAACCTCATTCTGTTACATTGGCAGTTGATAGGAATCAGGTATTAAACACAATTAAGAGAACGTGTAAAAGACGTGGGGCTTATCATTCCGGAGATTACCGTTTGAAATGAGGCGAAAATGTGATAGGAATCCCTCAATTGAAATTCCTTATTTACAACAGTCAATTATCAAAGTGCAACTACAAGTAGTAACTACGTACGTAGCAGATGAGTATCAGCGCTTCTTTTCTTTAATTCAGTACAATTTAAAATTAAATCTCCTAGAAAATTTAATTGCAGTCGTACTTCGTTTATCGTGGTTTATCAGTTCCGTACTCTACCGCGATAGGAGAATTCCCGAGAAGTAAGATTCTTTATTTTTAAATCGAACATTTTCATATTTAGACCATTGGAAACCTGTTAATGACCGAAATACGTATATTATATAATATAAGGTATTGAAAAAAACGTGAAAGTCGAAGTGCAAAGTGGCGAGGGACGACTGTATATTTTTTACATAAAACAATACAATTTAATAATTTATTAATATGATTTCAATAGCAAAAAATCTGATTTCAGCACATGACTTTCTCCATATATAAGATGTAAATATTTATCTACGACAGAATTTTCGAACTCAATATTCAATCAAGACTTGGAAGATGTATACAAATACATTTTTTGTAATTTTTGTAGATAACTGTATACACCTAAATATCAGATTAATGGAGAAATTTTGCAAAAACGGAAACGAGCTTCGAATAATAAAGCTCAACTTCTAGCAAACCGATTTACTCCAAAAACTAATCAACCCTAACGACACCAATCAAAGTGCTATATATGAAATTTGGTGTTGATACAACAAATATTTCTCTTGTTAGAGCACCCACAAAGTACATAGTCAGCAACTTCTGGTTTATCAGTATTTCACGAATAACTCCTAAACAATCAGTGATACAAAATTATATTTTATACAAAAGTCATAGCAAATTATATTTTCTAAAACTTTTACTAATAATAGTATATACCTAAAAATCATATTTATGGAGATGTATTGCAAAAACGGAAATTTGCTTCGAAGAATAAAGCTCGACTTCTGGTTAACCGATTTACTCCAAAATCTAATGAACTTTGACAGCAAATACCACATTGCTATATATGAATTCGGTATTGATACGACTAATAGTTTTTACATTAGAGCGCCCACAAGTACACACACACATACAGACACACACACACACACACATAAACACAGACATCATTCCGAAAATGGTCAAAACGTATTCTAGGGATCCCAAAAGATGTATTTCCGTTGAAATCTCGAAGTCGATTTTTTTCATGAAAACAATACTTTCTCTATACTACGTATATAGAGAAAGTAACAAACAAATTTCGAAGAGGGCGCCTGAAGCATTCTTTACACGGGGCGCCAAACGATCTTGAGGTCGTTAGACAGTAGACACAACCAAACCTGGGGAACACACAAAAACATCGTGTTGGATCAAAGTTTCCTCTCAAAGTTTATAAAGAAGCATTATCTGGATCTAGAGCGGTCTGAAACGCACAAAATAAAACAATTCAGCGACGTGCTTTTCGCTCTTTCACAGAAGTTTTCCTAAGCGACACGGAAGAGCACTTGAAAGCAGTGCTGAAAGCTAAGTTTTATTTTTAGCAAAGCGACACATTCGAGCACCAGTTTCTCATGATGGTATTTTTTGCCACCAACTGTACTGCGTTCGTAGAAAGAAAGAAATGTGCTTAGAAAGAACCATTAACGCGCTGCGGGAGAGCCAAATGCAAAATCATGGCGTGAAAACGCAATTCCACATCCTTACACTCAAGGGAAATCCAAAACTATTTCTTTCGACGCAGAGCTTTTTAGGTCAGATGAACGGTGGAGGAAATGAAAGATTTTTTCGCAGCAAAATTTTATATCGTTAAACCGAACGGAATACTATGGCTTTACGTAGCATAATGACTACGCCTTGTAGACAATAGTTCTATACATGATAGGAGATTTTATATCTTAAAAGAAAGGATTCCCATCTTTTCTCCTAGACATCACGCTGAATCAAAGTTTGCAATACTTAAAGCACATCATAATTTAGAGTTCTGAGAATAAAGAAGTATGTACGTGAAGGATGGATGTTTTAATGCTTATGGGACGAAATTCTTTAAAACGATAAAAATGCAGCAAAAAATATTTTGAGTTGTGCTTCAACTGTACATCTCAAGAATTTAGTTAAATGCTTTAAACTGACATAGCTTTTTTATTAATTTTATCCTTAATGTGTTTTATAATATATTTCAATAAATAACACCTTTTGTAGATAGAAATCTCTCCTATTTACTTGAATAAACTAAAGCTTTACTACATTAGTCACTTACATCCTAATTAAACACAAGAATTCTAGCACTAGCCGATGAGCTTAAATTTCCTAAAAAATTCTTCATTTCTCTTGTCACATACATCGTTGAATGATGAAATTAAATAAACAAGTAAGTGATAAGTAAGTAAATAAATTTCGAGACTCATTGTTGTTATTTCGCTCGGTAAAATATAAACAGTAGAGGAACAGTTTAACTGAATGAATAAACGGTATACTTCCGATCCTGTTAAATTCTGCCATTATCCTGCAGACAATGTAATTCTTCTAGATAAACGGCGGACGTGATTTATTTCTCCTTTATACCAGGGCACTCGCCATAAATTGTCATTTTACAGCTATTGGCTGTCGAAACATCTTCCTTCGCAAGGCATCGCAATATTTCGTGGATAAAGTCATTTAAATTGTTCTCACGTACTCCCTTCTTCACCCCCATCACTCAATCAATCCCTTATCGTTTCCTAAGTAATTTCCTACCCGTTCGCCCATTAATTACTCTGGAGCTATCAGCAATAAGGAATTCAGGCAATAAATTTCCCAAATATTTCTTGTATATCTGAAAAATCCTTGTATGCTTTTTATAGTGTATTTATAAGTATTAGAATACAAGGTTTGTACGTATATAAAATAAGTACTCTTAATATCTTCATTAGAAAAAATTGGAATAAATCTGCAAAGATCTAGATTTTTTAGCATAGAATTAGTCACTTACGATCTGCTTGTATTACATCAAAATTAAATGGATTCCTTCTCTCTTTTGAATTCCTATTTTTGTACCAATAATTTCAGGCATGTATGCATAGGATTACGTACATAACCTCAAAATATAAGCGAATAATATACGATTCATTAACAAAAGGGAACGGTATATCTTCGTTTATAGAAAGAAATTCTTCATCCTGATTAAAATTAATATGGTCAAGAGTAACTTTGCGGAACTCAACACACATGTTGAAAGAAGAAATACTTTGTAATTTCCACAGCAGGTTTATTGGTCGACTAGTTTCGCCAATTACAAAGTATTTCTTCTTTCAACATGTGCTCTTCATCTTGAATTATAATTGAAGGAACTACGATAATAATACACGAAACTATCCAAGTAAACAAATATATTATAAAAATTATAGTTGATCCATTTTTGCTTATTTTATCCATCATATCAAACTTATATACAAATCCTATCTTCCCTTTATTGATTATCCAAAATGGTGACACATCTCATAAATTAACCGATATTTATTCAACCCTATTTAAAATCTGTTATTCGAAAAAAAAATTACTTCCTTTAGTTTTTGCCCCTGCATTTTCAATGTTCACTCCGCCCGAAAATTTATTGCCCGTTAACACCGCGGCTTTTCTAGGGTTCTGCCCCTAATCCCTTCCTTCCAGACGTGACTAATTCTTCCTTCGGAATGAACTTGCAGAAAGCGTGTCTTACGCCATTACGGCTCCAATTCGGCGTTCACTTCCTATTTACTGCGCCCCAGAAAGTGCGCTGCAAATCACGGAGACTCCTTTACTCCCGCTTCTCTTAAAACATCACAAAAGGGTCTCGTATTACAGCGATCGCTTCAAAGGCTGCTCACTTTCCACGTCATTTATCGGACCATTGGGCCTCGAAGGGCATCTCCTATATTCCTCAAGATGTCTTATTCCAGAACAATGCTCGTCTTGAGCTCTTTCCTAAAGACTGTCATATTGTAAACACAAAGAAGCTCACTGCGCAAGATACATTTTCCGCCGCAAAGAATTTCTTATCCCGACGTTCGATATTTTTTCCTTTTCGAAAGTATTTTTTTCCTTCGCCCGTTTATTTTTAGCTCACTTCTCGGTCCCCTTTCTTGGCTTTATTCTTTTTCTTTAACTGCATTTCTCATAGGACCGAAAATTCATTTTATTGTCATTTTAAAAATCTAAGAAATTGAAGGAATGGACATAAAACAATTGTTTCCAATTATTATATATTATATTAAAGCAAAGGCGTGTAGATGAAATATTATGAATGTCGTCATAAAGTCGGACAGGACCGGGACTCGAACCACGATCCCCCGATTGCCGGTCAGTTCCTCTCTCAATTGAGCATCTATGATAACATTGATGAATAAATGCAATAATTTTGGATAAAACTTCGCTTTTTTCCAATGTTCATTTTTCGCAATGAGAGTAGAATAACATGGTACGATAACTTGTAAAATAATTAGGATTTAATCATCATGAGCTTTTAAAAGGTCATACTTGGGGTGATGAAAAGAATTTCTCTTTTAAGAGTTAGTTTAAATACTAATTGAGCCTATTTTTAAACTTTATGCTACTATATATTTATTTAAGTGACGTTGCTTTGTTGGTAAATTTTTTAAAGATGTTCGCATGAATTCATCAACATTCAATCAAATCTACTATTTTCCAAATCTCAGTTCTCGTTTCTCTTCCTTTTATCCCCTTACAATACCATGGAAATACAGCAGAAGATAACACTGGTGAAATTCCTACTGTTCGCACACGACATTTTTTTTATTTTTCACCGTTAACACTGTATATAAATGGCCTACTTATAATTTAGAATTTATCATCTGGATACGCAAATTTCCATCGACCGTTTCTTTTATTGGGGTCATTCCAAACAATTAGAGACACGGAGCCAAAATATAACTCGAGTTCAACTTCCTTCTGTCTTCCAGCTTCTCTTCCATAAAAGAATAAAGAAACGACGTATGCATACCGAGAAACTCAGAGACAATAACGAAAGTTAATTCTCTTCGAGCTCTTTGAAGGTGCCTTCTCCTCACTCACCTCGTTCTTTTGCTTGGAAATCTAATATCCCGAACCTGAGTGAAAGAAGGAAAATATGAAGGCGAAGTGGCGCCCAATAAAGACAGGAAAGAGAGCAATGAAGGAAAGAAATAATGACCTAATTAACTGCGCCTTCTTGGCCATAAAATGAGGGCTATTTCAGAAGTTCAACATCAATGTAGTATTAATATGGTTCCTTACAGAAGCGAGTGTGCATTGTTTAAAATTACGACCCCTTTCGCGTGTCTTTCCGCACGCGTGACCGACAAGGTATTGGCCGTTGCAAAAACCGCACGAAATACGTTTCGAGATAGTATTTCTTTTATTTCATCGACCCCTAAGATTAAACTGGCTCTATTTCTACCGAAACGCTTTTAAGTTGATGGATTTACGGTTTATGGAGGAAGCTTATTTCTCAAAGAAGAATTTTCATTAGGTCTCCCAAATAATTTTTTTTCGTGCTAAACTCTAAACTGAAATATAGAATAATAGTTCTGTGGATTTTTTTTAATTGATATTCTTCGAGAGATAATAAATAGCTATATAAAAGCTTAACATTTGATTTCTCGTCTAAACTTATGTTTACAATATCACATTTTCCTGATTGTAATTAAGCCCTAAAAATTTCAATTCAGAGTAATCGTTAATCTTAGATGATTTTAATAAATGGTAACAATATTAATAAAATGCAATAACAATCGAGTTCGATATGTCAATTGCATCCCACAGTACCCCCGGTTTCGGCTCATCTTTACAGGATGGAAAATCAGACCACTTTCCAAAAGGAACGCAACACAAGTTTTCTACACGCATCCAAACGTATTTTATTTCTCCTTCAACGCAGATCTTCCATTCCTTGCCTTTCGGGGAACTTCAACGTAGATCAATTGAGATTTCTCTACGAAGCACAAAAGTGTTTTATTATCATACAAGCTCCGCAGCGGAACGTATACACAATCCGCTGTACTATTTTCTGCAAGGTTTGCTACAATTTTCATATCTTTCAAATTTTCTCATTCAACCATTCTCGCAGAACTTGATTATTCACGTCGAATAAACCTGAAGAGGAAGATCCATGTTTTTGTCAGGATAACCTTAGTAAGGAAAAGGGACGAAATGCTACAGAAAATTATTCCTTGATTGCTATATTTTCTTATGGTGCTTCAACTTGAAACGTTTCCCTCTTCTGGAATTTCCTTAACTCTGCTCGAATCCACTTATTTGCCGTTTTCCCCGAAAGGCTCTTGTGTAAACTTTTACTCCTGTTTTTAGGGAGTCGTTTTTTTACTAAAGGGGCTTCAAAGGATATTTGACACATAAATACATTCTATTAATTCTAAATAAATGAATTCTTTAATTTCTATAGTATTAAGCCGGACTTCGTGGAACGGAATCACAGATAAATAATAAAAATTGTTAAATTTTTCGACCGGTTTCGGCTAATTTAAGGGTGGAAATTTACTAAGATTGATTATTAATCTAAATTCGACTCGTAAAAATTGTCATTCGGTTTTCTGTTATGTGAGCAAGCACTTTTGCTTATCATTAATTTTAAACACAAATCTCAATAATATCATGACTATTCATTAATATATTCATTGCTGCCGTATATTTCAACGGGCTAATCTGCCTCTCTGGCTGATGATCAGAACTAACACTTCTATTTAGACTTGCATTAAGAAAGTCCTGAATATCCTGTTAGGGTCTATTTTCGAGTTAGGTTTCACTTCAAGGGAAACATGTTATTGAAATGAATAAAGGCTGGTAAGCATATAGTATCACATGGGGCCTGGTCCCTTTTTGTTTTCTCACTAGGTATCTATCGGTACTCTGTTGCCTAAGTGATGAGATAAGAAGGAAAAACATATATCTAAACCTTCGATAATACGTCTTCCTTGGCTTTAAGAGTAAAGTTTCCTGCAGAATACGACGAAAGACACTTTTCCAATCGGCGTGTCTTCTTCAAACGGAATAATTTCACTCCGTCTTTAGACCACACTCCCAACCGCCCTTCCTCTCGAAACATTCAACGGACACGCTTCTTTGGAGGTGTGAAACTGTTGAGAAAAGGACTAAACTTTTCAGATTGGAAGGAAACCCAAAAGATCGATAAAAGGGGAATTTAATGAAAGGTATCGAAGTCCCGAAGACGAGTAACCATTTGTTGGAATATTTGAAGGAGCATGTTCATGTCTTTCGCTTTCCTTAACGCTTTATTTCTAAATAACTGTTTTCCTGAATGGTTGATGAAATTAGCACTGTTCAAATATTTTCCCCCATCCGATCTGTTTTACGGTGAGGAAGGTGAAGCTTCAGTATTTGAATTGGATTCGAAGGGGATAAAAAAACATCTTATTTAATGAGGCTCTTAACTATGGTGTAATTTAATTTTAATTCCGATTTCCAATGCACGAAAGATCCAATATCCCATTCTTAACACCAGTTCTGCTTAGGTTGTGAGGAGACTTAGGTAATCATTGAGTATTATAAAAATATTGTAGTAAATCAATTGGGCAATGGAGAAACGTCTTAAATTGAAGTATCTCCATTCGAATATTGATTTTCTAACTAATTAAGAATGTAAATCGATTATACATTTCTTGAAATCATCACAATATAATACAGGTGAAAATATTTTTTTTAATATGATTTGATTATTATCGCATAAATTGCGTGAAGTTGGAACATAATGCCAATCATCATACCCATGAATTTGACATATGATCCATAATGCATAGATTGAGTAAGTTTCGACTGAAAATCGCGTATTATCAATTTAGATTCACTTCTGTATTCAACCTTCAAACTCAGACATCGGGAGGACAGGCAAACGATACCCTTAACACACTTCCATTCCAACGGATTTCGATCTAATTCTTTCCCTACTGAACTTTCCTCCTTACCGACAGAATCATTACACCAACAGAAAATAGAGCTCGTAAAAAGAAGTCAGCACGTGTCCGAGGCTCGAAACATTCCTCGATCTTCCATTCCTGTGTTACGAGGGGGTGATGACATTCTAGTTATTTACATGAAATTTATCTTTCTTGAATAAAAATTAAGAATGTTAAAAATTTAATTTGTTAGTTCAGATGCACACTGTATATATGATAATGCCCAAAGGCTATGCGGAAAGTAATCATATTACATCTGGAAATTTGTTAATGATTCTTTTTCTCTACTTCACTCGGCATTTTTTCTGCCCGCAGCCAAAAGAGTATTTATTATTCATAAAATATTTATTAGATTATCATCGAATTGACATTTCCGTTTTTGATACCCTCTTAAATATTTTAGATACTTCTCTGAAGAGATTTCCTTGATGTATTCCCTTCATAGATAAGCTTCCACAGGCCAACGAGCTATAGATATAAGTCGTAAAGAATAAATAGTCTAAACCTAGAGTATGTTTCGTAGCCACAGCAATACATACGTAACATAAAAATAGCAATGTTAATAAAATGATTTTGTTTGGAGGTGTCGAAACTCAACACCTGAACTACAAACCGATCAAACAACGAATACTACGAATGGAATTACGAAGACTTATCCTAAACTTAACCCATCATTATTTCACTTAATAAATAAATTTAATCATTGTGTATGCCGACCCGAAGATAAGCGGAGGCACCTAATTTAATTGCAAAAACAGGGAAAACTAATTCTTTCAAGTATAAGCCTAGGATGGAAAATGCAGCAACTACTGGAAATTTTCAAAATTAGTTTCCAATAAAATGAGATTGATTGAGGCATTAGTAGGTTAAATGTTTTTGAATATTTACTAAATGATACAATTTATATATATTCATTTAATTTGGTCGAGACCTCACTTTTTCAGCATAAAACGTGCTGAAATACTCGGTTTATGCACGATCATATATACGGTAATCAATTTAACATAGGTAAAATAAAATTTTTCCGTTAAATTAAATTTTAATATCTTTTCTGTAGCTGGTTTCACGTATCCGTTCCGGTTGTTTTTGAAACGATTATTGTAAAATGTGCATCGAATCTTCTAGAATCATCTAAGTAACAATTTATCTACGCTTATCCATCCTGGAATATATCACAATCAATCTCCAGGTACCAAATACAATAAATATGACGTTTAGAGTGAATCGAGGGAGACAAGGAGGAAAATTGATGAGACCATTTCGTGGCAAAACTTTACAGTCGTCCGAGCAAACGCTCATTTTTTATGCGAGGGATACGCGTTTTATTGGCTCCATTTCGATGGTTTTATGTCGCAGAAGCGACTCCGCTCTTCTAGAAATGGAAGGGGACATAATCATCATTAAATATCCAATTTAGCTTCGGAATTCGGAACGTCGTGCGGTGAATTGAAGGCTATCGTAGACGACTTCCATACTGTGTTCAAATTACTTCGAATCCATCCTCAAACACTCGAAGCAGAGAAGCAAACATTGGGAAGAGAGGGGAATGAGGAGGGAGAGAGGCAAGGGGAAATAAAGATGAAAAACTTGAAATGAAAATGTCGACAGAGAAAAGACGATTCCGAATTAATTTGGATGGTTATTGAAACAGCGAGGAATGGAGAATTTAGAGGAACAAGATAAACAGTTTCAGCTGATGCTTTCCTTTTTCGCAAATACTACTTAAAATGAGAATTCTTGAGCGGTTCAGATGATTTTAGATATCTTACTTCAAAGATTTTTAAATAACTATGACTAAATTATTACTAATGTGTTTTCTGTTCCCTCTGAAAATATATGCATGTTAATGTTTAGTTAGATATTAACAAGCGTTACTACATATCGCCCTAAAAGATAATTATATCAAAATAAGAAATGTTTACACGAGGCGAGTTTACATTATGCTTATATACGCGAAAATATTTTTTTTTAATTAAAGAGTAAATTTTATTCAGCCAATATCAAGAATATGAGTTCTCCTACTTCTTCGAATTAATCTTCAATGTTAATTGATTCCGGAGGAAATTTACTTCTGTCTTGTATCGAAAGAAGCATGTTCCTTCATGTTTCGAAATCTCCCTGGATCGGTGGAAAAACAGACATAACAGAGAGATTTTTGATAAAGGAATCCAATAATCAGAAAATTAAACATTACCTGAAATGAAATATTTAATATTATTTTATATTATTTTTGACAGATTGAAATGCTTGGTGGTAATTTTACCTGTACCCGAGAAAATAATCTCATGGAATCAATCATTCTTGACATCAGATTCTCTAAATCAGGTATACGCAAGCTTATTCCTCCTCTGGGCCGCATTAATTCTTATAGAGACTCCACTATCTCCACTTCTCTGCATTTTAAATATAAACCGTCGTATTGAAAATTGTCAGCTTGTTCTATCACATTGATATATGAAGAGAATACAGTGTTTCAGTTCATGGGGAAGATTTCAATAAAAAAATTGTTTTTTTCACTTCGGTTTCAAAGCTTTAGAATAGAAAATTGTAATTATATGTCGGACAAACTGTCTTAGGGAGGTTTTGAGAGTATTTTATTTTTTCCTCCCTCCACAGAAATGACTACCACCTGGCCTAATATTTATTTGTAGTCCTTAAGAATAAATAAGTAATTAAAAGAGAATGAAAACTTCACAAATAATAAAGCTATTGGGCGGCATGGAATCGAGTTGTGGACCACATGCGATCCGTGAATTGAATGTAATAATTGAACTAAATGTAAGCAGAATTCTCAATAATCTCACAATACTGAAAGTTTCACTGCTTTCATTTTTTTAAGTCAACCGAGCTCTCAGAGTCGTCGTAAACAAAGAGGGATGCAGGCTACTCACGTAGAATGGCAAGAGGTTGGAATGGGGCTGAGAAAGGTGAAAGGGGAGGGCAGGAGAGGGGTGCGCTGCGCCGATCTCGCCAGAGTCCGGAACTTCGTGCGTTATCGTTCGCTAACGATTGTCAGTCATATTTCAGACTCCTGACCCTGAGGGCGCTGCTCCTCTATAATCCGCGACACCGGAAACATCGCGCATATCTCGCGGAATGAGTTCGAAGTGATTTCGCGAGGGGGTTTCGTTTTATTTTCGCGGATAAACTTCGGATTAGAGCGGCGATGTTTACATTGGCAGTTTCCACGAGGGAGAGGTAGCGGGATGTGGAAGATAAGCTCGGATCGCAAGAATTTTATCCCTGCCATCGAGCTGGAATGATGGAGGACATACCGAACGGTATTTGTGGATTTTAAATTTTCCATTTCCTCTATCTTATCTATCTTAAACTCCGCGATTATCTTGAGATATCAGATCGGCGTGCGTTTATGTTTTTCTTGCAGCACGGTCTTGAACTTTCCGAACCTTATCGTCATTCTGTTTATCTGTATAGTTTGATTCGATTTCGTGAATCGCTGTTTATGAAGTTCTTTAATTCACGCAATCATTCCTCTTTTGGTGCTGTGAATTTCATTGAATTGTGAAATAAGACCCGTAAGGACCCTGTTGCTTCCTAGTAAATTATGCAGCGGGTATATAAGTCGATGGAGTAACTGCTAGATGTGTAACAGGTTAACTCCTCAAAGATAAAGCACCATTCTCATGTCGTTTAATCATTGATATTCTTCTTAAAATTCTACGATTCATATTCGTATGTATACATATAAATATGAATTGTAGAATTCATATTTTTTATCAAAGAAAAATAATAAAACCGAAGCTGCGAGAAAGTTCTTTTATCCACATATTTGTGACGTCTCACAATCAGATGATTCTAATCTTGTAAGGCTTAAAGCGTCCTCAGTTGATATTGAATTATTATTTGTTTAGTCGCTGTGTACTATTGCGGATATTGAGAAGATAAACCGAAAATAGCTGTCGATTTTCTTTAAACAGAAATATTTTACAAAGCAAAATAATATAATTGAGGAAGAACATGACTATTAGATTTCATGACTATTATATTTTCGATCACAGGGTAAACAAGTAACCAATAACAGAAAAACAGTAACAATTAAGTTGCTAGGTAAATAAAGCATATTTAGTGAAAGAAACGTAATATGCCATTAAATAAGAGGTAGGGTTGGAATAATGCTTGGAAAACATCTGAAAATTGTTATTACTTTAATTGCATTTTAATCTAATAATAAGACTTAATTCTTCTCGGGTAAGTTAATCCCATCTCTTTGAATTATATTTCCCTTTCATCGCTGTCTCTCGTACAATTTACGCCAATATTACTAGATTGTAGAATGTGTGTGATATTTTTTTTAATAAGAATGTTTCTCATAGACGTATGCATTATTTATTTAGTTGATTGAGGACATTTTTTCGAGGAGAGATTGAGGCGGGTTCCATTAAATATTAAGCTATTTTTTTCTGCGATACGAATTCCGTTCTAACTCAGAATTTTCAATGCCAATTCCGCTTCGCGAGCACGAGGATTATAAGCCAGAGAAGAGGATACACAACCGGAGAGGCGTTCAATTTCCCATTCAAAGCGCATCAGGTGATTACAGGTCTGATGGAAGTGGGGCTAATGAAGTTTCGTGTGAATCAAGGATCGATTCGGAGACCCCTTAGGAATTCATCAAAAGGCTTTCGTTGTATGCGTACCTCAGTTGCTCCCTCCTTCGCGGCGAGATTAAAAAAGAGATTTATCTCCGGATTCTCTTCCACTAGAGACAGGCTCATAAAATAAAGCTCATAATAAATGAATCTTTCGTCGCCTTCTCTTTTCATTTTATATTTAAGTCGTCATTTCTGATGGAGAGATTTTTGAGAATGAGTTGATTAACAAAATAGGAAGACTTGAAGATGACTGATGAAAAATCACTCTGAATTATATCCTTCTTCTAAGATTATTTTGACAGCAATAAAACCTTATGACAGTTACCATATAATGTATTTTGCGATTTTTTAGGAAGTGTTGAAGCACGTTCTCGGTTTTAATAAATTAATTTATTCTTTGAGGAACCGGGTCAGCAGTAGGTATCCAGATTGCCAAGAATTTACACCTTCCAATATTTATTTCATCGTTTGATTTTTCTATCAATTGCCTTTCGATCTTAAATATTAATTATGATGCAATCAATGACCAGGTCCATTTCCATCTGTCGAGATGAGCTAAAAGTATAAAAAATTAAGACATATGACGAGTATCATTAAAAACAATTTTTAGATTACGATCAATTTGTTCCCGCGATTCGAAAAGCTCATAAAGAATTCCTCAATTCTCTCTTTTCATTCCAACTCTACGAACTTTACGGCTCCGATATTCGAGTAGTTATTAAAATTTTTATACTTCCAATTTTAGGTGGAACGCTGTGAGAAAACTTCATGAAACTTTCGCGATTAAACCTTCAGATCCTGAAGGTGGAATATTTAACGAAATATTCAAAACTACTATTCTAGCAAAACTCGGGAAAATGAGGTTCTCTTCTCTTTCAAATCTCTTTGAAATACCGGATAGACTGCCCTTACAAAGACTCAGCTTCTAACTCTATGAAATTTCCATTCTTGTCATGATCAATACGTAGTTAAGTTTATTTGTTTATTTTCAAACCACTATTTAACGTCATCCTCGTTCTAATCGGTTCAATCTTACATTTGAGGAATTATTTTCTTAATGTGACTTCAAAATTTTCTCTATATTCTCGTAATGACATTTAGCTAGCTCTAAATTAATATCGAGAACACAATAGTTCTGTTATCCGTATTTATTGCGAAAAATAAAATATCCAAGTGGTACCATATGCTAATATCCATAAGATTACAATATCAAGTGCATTATCCAAATGTTTCCAAAATATTTTTTTTAATTCGCTATCATTCATAGCGGTACTATATAGTGAGAACATTACGTCTAAAATATTAAAGAATCATCTTATCCGAGGACCAAAATTCTAAGAATAATATTCCTTCCTATTCAACTTAAATTTCGTATAGTTATAGCGAAAAAGAAATAGAATATAAATTCGGCCCATTGTTACATTTATGTCATTCAATTGAGAAAATGCGGTGGAATAATTGTAAATTAGAATTTGATGGTTTATGAACTAGTAATTAGTATTGACTTTCAGTAATTAGTTACTACTCACCTAAATGAGGAGTTCAATTGAATCTGTAGGTCTGGACTGTGAGGGTTCCTGGAACGACTTAGATTCCTTCCTGAAAACGTAATAAACAGAATTTAATGCAATGTTTATTTCTTTTTAGGGGCCATGGAGAGCGGAGATACAAAAAAAGAGCTCCTTAACAAGGGTGAGTAAATGCCTGAACATTTCTTGACCATATTTAGCAACACACGATGTGGTATGAAGCGCACAGAAAAAATTTAATAATACTTAATAACGGACAAAGATAACAGTTATTCTGAACATATTTTCAATATTTAAAAATCCATCAGAATTCATCCATAAAATAACTAACCATCGATTTGTACACATTTTTGTTTGGGGTAAATATATTTAGCAGGTATGCTGTTCCCATAAACGTTTGTTATCGCTCTTCATAAGCTATGCGAAGATTCTAATTACTAGGCTGGTTTTAGGGAAAAGGGAAGTCAGAAACTGAATCAGTCTCGTAAGTGCACGTCTTTCGCGAAATATTATTTTCTCTCTGCAATCGGTGGGAAAGAGCTATTCCTCAGTTGATATAAATCGCTCGCAATAGTTTCCGAAAACGAATTTAAGAAAATAAGTCGTGCTATGTAGTTAATAAATGAAAAATCTTACATCTTACGTGGTAAAACTAAGCATTACACAAAAATAATTAGAGTGCATAAAAGTTTCCTGATAATGAGAACAAGTGACCAAAAGAAGGGAAGACGAAAACGAGGTCAATGCAAAACTATTCTGTTATCGTCCCTCATCTTTGGAATACATTTGAAGCCGACCTCACGGCCGTTCAAGTTGGAATAAAAAATTCATCTCCGCGAATATTTGAGTTTGCGTAAAAGGGATGATTTTGCATTGCCATTCTGCAGCTTCCTGGCTCGTTGTCAGGCTGCTAAATTCCTTCTCTTCGACATGCTTTCAATCAGTTGTCACTCTATCCGAGATGTTTGCACAAGGTCGCTTCGAGACAATAAAACAAGCTAAGGAATCGTTTCTTCTACTCAGACATCATCCAATTCGTGTCTATCATTCAAAGTCAGACAAAATTTGAAATCTGATCATATGCGTCCAACTGAAGTTAAAACTTTGGAAATACTTCAAAATAAGTAATAAAAAAATAATTCTCTTTCAATTAAGTGTCTCTCGGAGAGTGTTCTCACCCCTCCAGGTATACTGACGCCTGCTTATGCCTGTTGTATAACTTAAAGCGAATAAAAATCCGTTCTCTCTTAAAATCCTAAGAGATATTCAAAACCTCTGATTCATTCCACGAAAGTGTAACCCACAGAACTGACTTTGTGACTAATTCTAAGATAAGGGACTGGATAATATTTATCAAAGGCACCTCATATTAATTAGATACAAAAGGTTTTCGCTCTCAAAACAAGAGGTTAAAGGTTAGCCTACTGCGAATTAAGATAACAATTCGTGAAGGGCTTTCTCACCCAGTTTATAACATTTCATAGTTCATTAGGCTAATTAATAGGTTTATTGTAATCACATTTCTAGGTAATTTAATTACAAAAATGATGCATTTATTTTAATTTGTTTAATTAAGTGCATCTAGACTTCCTGACACATATCAAACTAATTCATCTACATTAATACCCTGCGAGACGCCTTTCGGCGTGTGGCAGGGGGTGTAAACAACAGTTGATCTGAACTACTTCTTTATTAGGTTATCTACGTCTCTTGTTTCGTTTTCCGTGCGGCATCTCAGAGGTACATACATAAATTGGGTTTACAAATGTTTTTACCTTTATTTTTTATATATTTCTTTTTATTTTTGTGAATATATCTTGTTTTGTTTAATATTCAAAGATCATCGAGTTTAGTTGTAACCATGATGTGCAATAGGGCTCTGCCCTTAAATAAATAAATAATAATAATTAATTAAAGCGACTCCAAAGAAAAAGCGAAACAACTAGAGATTTACTGTATTACTGTATCTTACTGTTTTATCTGTAACAATTGGAAATACAAAAATGATTTTTAATCGCGATAGCTTCTTTAAGGAATGAGTATAACTTTAGGTTTTATTATGAATCAATGTAATTGACGAAAATGTAATTCTCAGTATCGAATCAATTTCCTTTTCAGAGAAGGGAACTGGAGAAATCGGTGCTGATTTTGAGACTGCCATTGAGCTTGCCGGTAAGTATTATCTTATAATAATTTAGATTCGTGACAAAATCTCAAATTAATAATAATATTAAAAATTAAATTAGCGTATTTCTTTTCGCAGATTTTGACATTGTAATAAATTCTTCTGATACCTCCTCATGTTGGTTACTTTTAATAACATCCCCTTCTAGTTTCCTGATTCCATAATATATTTTGAAAATTGATGATTTTCAAGTTAAGTAGCTCATCTTCTTTCCACAAACATATATTTTCCTTCGACTTTTTCCTGAATTTGTTTTTCAAGGAAAATATCGTAGTTTTACATTTAAAAACGACAAAGTACCAGAAGAAATTTCCATAATTCGTCCTTCGAGGTCGATGAATGTTGCACGATAGAATATAAATTTCGTCCACCATGTATCGTAGCAATGAAAATTTCCCGCTGCCAATTTTCTCCTACATTGGTAACCGTCACCTGCTAAAGATAGCGAACATGATAAAGAAGCCACGTTCTTTAGAGATCGATCAATCTCTTCCTCAACCACCCGAATCATCTTTCACTATCAACATGTCCATCTCTATCAACCTTTCATGTCTATTAATTCCTCCAATCCATGGATTCCATTTCTCGAAAGCTCTTGCCTTTCTTTGTCTTCCATTTTCGCAACTCCCCTCTTTCCATCATCTTACTTCGTACGTCACTTCCTATCTCATCCATCACAGTTTCACACACCTCCTTTCCTCTAGTTTTCAATCTTATTTTCCAATCCATGGGCGGGAGAGAGAATTTTCGAACGTGCCATTCTTTTTATCGATCCTAAGCAACAACTTCCATATAGCAGCCCTTGCACCACATGAGAGTGGGTTCCGCTGGAGCTGTTAATTTGAATAATATAGTAGAGGTGCTCTTTCTTCAGCACCTACATTACAATCTGCCAGAGCATCTTTTCCTTAGAATGTCAGTAAGGATCAGTTTAAACATTCAGTTAATTCAATTTTATAATTCCATCACCATTATAAAAAAATCAAGAAGTCTGTTTCAAGGATACTGTTGAAAATGGGAACTCATCTCCTCTTTGCAATTTTATGTTCAATTTGGGGTAAAAATTACTGTATTGTTGAATTGGAGCATTCCGAAAGATCGGTGAAAAATATTTGCGTTGCTACCCTTATCGCTCTCCTCTGAGAGACAACTTCCTCAGTTGAAATACCTATTTTTATAAAAATACGTATTATTATTGCCTTTTTTTCTTAAATGGAGATCTTATTGATATGGAACATATTCCTACTTTCTTTGATTACTTGCTTACTTGATTGAAGTTATCTGACAGTGTATTTTACTTTGTAATTTACATACTAATGAGTGAAGTGTTCTCGTATAAATATGCGATTACTATAGCTCTATACCGTAATGAAAGCGGGTCCTGAATCATGTCAAAGCGTCCTATTCATGCAACAAGACAAAAGATTCAAAACAAATGATGCGGAATGATTGATGATCGAATATGCAAGAGATTCATAAAAAGCTGTCCAGACGCAAAATTTCCTGGGAATAAAATAGAAATGAGCAATTAAATTTTTCCGCAATATTTTCTGCATTAACAATAGTTAAAACCTAAACACCTCAGAATAGAACAAAAACTAGAACGAGTCTAAAAGAAAATTGCATAAAAACAAAATATAAATTATTCTTTCCGTTAATGTATATTATGCTGAAGAATATAAATTATTTCGAGTGACTTTTAGGCAATGATATGTTCCACCTTGGAAACATGTGTAAAATTTTCTCATAGTTAAAATGACGGTGATTCTCCGCCTTTGACTATGACGATTAGACGGTTTGTGGATGGTCAGTTGTCACGGTGATTAGGTTTTCAGCGTTTATTTCACAGTACCCTTGCTGATGAGCACAATAAATCCGCAATAAAAATATTATGATCGAACGAAAAGTAAAGGAAGACACGGTACACGTGACTGCTACAATGCCTTCAGACCGCTGGCTAACACGGTCCTAGGCCATCACCTGTGAATCCGGTTTGGAAGCGAATTGGATCGATGCGAAAGGCAAAAGACGCCGTGTTATCTCCTCCCCTTTGTTGGCGCCGTCACGTCTGCCCCTTGAGCCAATTTCACGATTCCCTTCACTGTTTTATTGAGGCTGCCGTTTGTGGGCAAACACCGCTCGTGACCGTTTGTAGTTTGATGGTACTATAATGCCCCTAATAGTCGAGAATAAAGATTCCTTAATCAGGATTTCGGAGGTTTGGTTTTTAGATTGATACACTATTTCTCAAGATTTACCCATGAAAAATAATTTTCCCCTTCGAATGCTCTTGGCCTTGAGAAAAAGTTCGCTATAATCAAATGATAACAATTAATTAATAGGATAATAACGGTGTTGACTAGTTATAATAACTTAAAATTATTCGAGGAAGGATTTTACGCAAAATTGAACCTCTCTGTGTCCTGGGGATAGTAATAATACGTAAATTACTTTAAAAATTCTAGCAAAGCGAAGGAAAGTGTAGAGGGCCCCTGTACAACATACGACCCGCGTGGCCTGCTAGGGATTTAGGAAAGCATTGAACATATTGGTCTTATACAATCGTCATTCCATATACCATCATATCATCTTCACATTAATTTTTATTAAAAACTTGATAATGAAAGATAATATTTAAGAATAGCTTCCTCTGGGGACATTTTAAGAGAATATAGATCTCCAATTTACTTCGAAAGCGTAAAAAGCTTGCCATGGGAAATTTTCATGTGTCAAATTAATGTTTGGACGACATTTTAATGATTCGGTTATTTTCTCAGTAAATTTTTAAATAACATCAATTTGCCCAAATTTCGTTCCATACGGCCCGCGATTACTTTTGTTAAAATCATAATTCTTGTTTGAAACGGGGACTGCAGTCTTCGTTCGGACATTTCCGAAAAGAAATCTTACGCCACAATTTGTTATGCATTGCTCAGATTATTCGCACATTCAGAAGTAAAATACGTAAATATATATCAACATTACTGCTAGTAATAAATTAAGTTAAATTTCAATAAAATCCGGTAACCTAAAAATTAAATATCTAAAAATACCGTTATTATGATTTCAAATAATTATTATTGAGGAATTTCAGTAAAATTACTCAAAATGATTACATTCAACGAAATTTTTATAATTATATAATTATATTATTATTATTATATTTAAATAGAAGTGAGAATCTAAAAGGCACCGCTTTATAAAGATATAGATCATTTTCGCTTCTTCAAATGCTTCGTTCCTTACTTCAGGTATTTGATTTTATTGAGGAAAGATATATATTAGCAGTGAGCGATTTTTTTTATTTTTTCAAGCCTTAGTTCTTTACTAATAATGCCAGAGTAATAGAAGTGAGAAATAAATCGACCACTTTTACAAAACACTTATTCATGTTTCGTTTTCCAGAAAAAGTTTTTTAGCATTTTCTTTCCATTTATTAATATATCCATTAAGTCCTGAATTCATCTGTGGGCTCCCTCCAATTTTTATTCACTCCATAATTTTCTGTTTGCCTTCTTCGAGCGATCAGCCGAATTTCTTTCCGTTCGGAATAAATCCCTAAAGAAGGAGAACGGCTCTATGAATAAAGTAAAGAGCTTTCTGAGCCGTAAAACGAATCGAATTACCAAACACGAAGTTCGACCGGGAAAAGATTCATATTTTATGCAAGTTACGAGAGAGTTGAAGTTCATTCATCCGTTTGACATCGTTTTGTTATAAATTTTCATTTTTTTAGTTAATTATCTTCACAATATTCGACATTTCAGAAAAAAAGTATTCAATTCACTGAAAATTTTGAAATATTTATGTCAAACTTTACCCCCATGGAATTTCTATGGCATGAAATTTTAAAGAAAATAATATATAAGAAAAGCTGCAATTTATGCGCTAAATGAACGCTAATTATTTGACTATTTTGAATGCTACCTTAATCTGTTTAATTTTTTAATTGGCATCAATCACTTCCTTATAATCTTTATGGATTGAAAAAAATGAGTTCCAAAAACTTAATGAAATTCCTACATTTTTAAATAGGAAATAGATTATATATAAAAGTATCATGGATAGCATGTAAAAGTTTAACTTATTGGGAATTTATATTTTTCTTCAATACTATACCTATAATTGTCGTTTCAAACGTTTCTATTTTCTGCTAACGGCCGATGTTATTATGTTATATTTTGAATTTAAAAGGCATGTTCGATTGTCAAATGGACTAAACTATATGATTACTTCTTGAAGAATTGCTGTTAAAACAAATAATTACATGTTTAGCTTGATATACCCTCGATTTTATTCTCTAATTCGCCTAATAAAGATTTTTAAGGCTTTGACAACATTGATACTTTTGCGCTTCGGTAATTCTTCGTCTAAGTATTTATGGTGCTATTTTTTCCCGGCGATGAGGTGCTCCTTTTGTGTTCTACAAAAATGTATTCTACGAAAAAGTTTGTCATTCAAAATGGAAATCCTTCACACCAGATACACTAAAAAACTCTCCAATTTATGTTCTTCAAACATCCTTCACACACATCTTTTATTTATATTATTCCAACTTTTACAAAAAATTCCTAGCCTTGTATGTCCCGCTTCCGTAATCCCCATTGATTTCTTCCCTTCCCAGCTTTTGACTTCGTCGGATCCAATCTAAAATTCTAAGACCCATGGAAATCACTAATGAATGTGCATTTCCTTTCTTTTCTCCGAAGGCGTCGGCAAGTTCAACTACTTCCTCATGTTTATATGCGGATCCGTGTTCGCCAATGCGGCCATTGGGATCGCATCCATCTCTTTCGTCCTTCCATCGGCACAATGCGACTTCCAGCTGAGCTCAGAAGACAAAGGACGACTGAGCGCCTCACCCAACATAGGTGATTTAATACATTCATTTGAAAAGAGTAACGGTAAAAAGACTCCTCTAAAGATATTTAATAACGATTAAACTCTAAAGATATTTAATAATAATTAATAACGAACCTTCCGATTATTACCATACGATTTAATTTTATATAGTTATTAGAATTTGATTTGGTATCTATGAAAATAAATCTAGTTAAAAATAAATAAATGATTTAGTGAAAAATACATGAAGTTTTCCATTTTTCAATGTCTTTAAAATGTACTTCGCAGATCTCTTATCATCTTTACTTATGCAAACACTAAGAAAAGGCGAGCAAATATCTATAGCAGTGGTTTTCAAACTGTAGGACGAGTACCCTTCCTCTTAGTACTCTTGGGCTCTTCAAGGGATTCTTAGATAGATTTAAGAGTACAAGTCACCGTATCCTCAGCCTCCAAAATGAATCTTTTCTTAAAATATACCTACCTGAGAACGCACGCATTACATTCTTTCTGTTAGAAGAAAATGGTAAGCTTCCAAAGATTCTGAACATAAATTCAGTTTACCTCTTCGTACTTCTATATGAGGGTACTCGAGTTAAAAAGTTCGAAGATCGCTTATCTACACAACCTGGTAGATATATGAGGACCCAAAATTTGGCCAAAAAACGAATAAAAATCTATTTGCCATCCCGAGCACGAGTATTTTATTAGCCCCTGCTGAAAATTGATCGGTAACGGAATAAATATGTGAAATCTTTAAAAAAATTCGTTTCATTGTTTCGATAATAAAATCCAACAAAATTGACTGCACAAGCTCAAAACAGCAGCGATGACGCGGACTGCATCTTAGAGAAAAACTTAATGGTAATAGAAAGATGACAACTTAAGCTGATAAGACGATTCTAAGTTTTAAGTGGTCAAGTGCTTCTACTTTTCAATTATTAAATCTTCTCGGATTAGAAGTCACGTTGATTAACATTTCTCTGAACATAACTGATGATGAAATACGTGTACCTCTCTATGCATGCGAAATTGTCTTCTTTGTGACCATTGAGTTCGTAGTATAGCAATAAGCCATTAATATTTGAATAACTGCATACATTAATTATTGATTTTCGGTCGTCAAAAATAAAAAATAAGTAATAAAATTATACAAAAACTTGATTTACGTCGTTAAGTACAATTTTTATGAACAAAATAGCCTTCATTAATAACTAAGCCTTCTCCAGTGAATTTTATTTATTACTTATAAATACTAAGAACGTCAAAGGCCAAAGGTTTTGCTGTTTATCTTAAGAATACATGACGAAGATTAACCGATAAAAAACTGTGGAAGAGGTGATGACATTTCGTCAAAAAAGGCTCCGTGCATAGATAAATTGAGAATAAATCCATTTATTATATGAGGGCTGCAAAAACAACTATTACCTTTTGATGGTATGATTACGAAAGTAACATAAAGAACGAATCTAAAGTTCTAATATGTACCTTATTTCAGGTATGCTGGTTGGATGTTGTATATGGGGTTTGATTGCGGATGCCAAAGGAAGAAAGTGGATGATGGTGGCTGGTCTTCTATTGGACGCCATCTCTAGTTTTGCGTCCAGCCTAGCGCAATCTTATTGGCTGTTTATAATTTTTAGGTTCTTCAATGGTTTTGGGTGAGTATTTTATAGATATTTTGCAAGAGAGTCCCTTTTTTCCTTCGGGATAAGATACGTAAATATATCTCGGATTTAATCGGAGCATTTCCTTGATGAGTCCTTCTGAATCCGAGTCTCAGTTATATTCTGATTTCCTAGTCATGTCATGTTTTTTTACACCTATTGATTCTTTGTGTTATTTCTAGAATTACAATTGCTCAGTACACTCAATCCCCTACCAAAATTATCGTGGAGAGTACGCGATGTAAACAGTTTCCATAAGGCTGAAATATTAGAAGATATTCTTAAATTATGATAAACTTGATTATCTTTTTCACTTTTTACATAGAATTGTGACTTGAGACCGCAATTTGTAAATAAAACGGTATTCCATCACATAGTGTCACCATTTTGATCTTAATAAGTTTAGTGATTAAATCACAGAATCTAATGTGGGCATTATCTTGCTCAAAGCTCCTTAAAATAAAGAATCAGTTTTTTATGAATGCTGTAGTATAATAAAATTAAGTTGAGTTTTGCCTCAACGATATGATTAGACATAAAATAACATTCTCAAATTCCATCGAAAAACCCCTAACAGAATGGAGGGAGACAAAAATAAAGTATATTTCTGACCAGATAAAACAAGTTTTATTTATTCAAGAAAAAATGCATTTTGTATTTTTATTCTTCCATTGATTATCTTTAGGACCTCTATTCCGAATATATTAGTCCAGAAATTTACTCATGGCTATAAGGAAGTTATCATTGTTAAAGTAAATCCAACCGAAGTTTCATCTTATTTTCAATTAGAAGTTGTCGAACTCAACTTCAATTAAAGATACTTATCTTTTGGAAGGATGGAACTTAGATGAAACGGAGATAATCATGTTTATCTCTCGCTGATTCGGTGCGTCATCTCTCACTCAATATTTATCTTTCTGAAAGTGTTTCAACTCAAACCCCGAGTCAATCGAAAGAAAAGATGACACCGGTGACATATCTCTCGGTCAATGAAAGAAAAATATAACATATTTCAGGGAAACATTGGTCAGCCAAAATTCAAAGTATCTGATTCTTTCCTTCCTCCACGAAATGATTTATCAGTAAATCACACTTCCATAGGTCCCTTCCAATTACGAGCCAGATAATCTGGGTCCCCCTCTATAATTACGGGGTCCCCCTATGGATAATATAAGCATTTCCTCCTACATGCAATGCGGTATTCGCGTGGCTCACGAATGTATCCCATGCACCGCTAACATGAATACGGTATTGAACATTATTTTAACTGCCGTTTTTTCCGCTTACCTCAACTCAACTCTTCGTTGAAAATCATTATGGTAATTACGGAGAAATATTCCAATTTCTTTGAAAAATCTTGAAACTAGATGAAGAAAAAAAACTTTCCGTCATTTCTGAAACGACGAGTCCTGTCCGGAAGATAAAGATGAATAACCAGCTTCCAGTATTTAAACTGTGTCTCGTGTACTCGATGGCTTCTTTACGCACACTTGCATAAAAGAATACTCCCACAATTTGAGCGTACTTGTAAGATAATTGCAATCGATATAATAATATTTGATATGCTAAGACGCAACTTTGTGAAAAGCCATAGCATAAAAAGGAAAAGCTACGTAAATTTTGTTTTTGAATTGTTTAATTTGTAAATTTCAAACATTGGAAACTTTACGATGCTCTTCTATTTTACCCCCTCTATAAGTCTACGCTGTAAAACGTTCTCAAAATGTTTGCATATTTATTTGTTTGTAGAATCACTGCCGCATCTACGTTGGTGTTCGCCTACTTAGGGGAGTTTCTTCCGTCCTCGAAGAGAGACCGGATGCTGTGCTGGTTGGAACTATTCTGGTCCTTCGGTGTCGTCATACTTCCAGGTGACGTGTTTTACCTGTATCTCCAACTTTATTTGATGTGCGCAATTAATCTTCACACCTACTCCTTTCTGACCAAAATAAGCATTATACATTCCTCAACTGATTTCAATAAACTGACTCCAGGAATCTATAACCTAATTAACCCAACGTAGATAAGATGTGGCTGTGGAGGGATATTTCATTAGTCTTGCGTATCGCATGTATGAAATGAATCAAATGTGAGTTGAAAATTCATGAATCATGAATGAAAGTTTTTCCTAAACATTTCTTTCCTTGGATTCTACGTCAAAATTCATCTCTCACGGAAATAGCTAAGCTAGTAAATTTTGAGTTTAATGGCTGGAAACTCTCATTGTTAAAGTTACAAAATTACTAAGACGCCTATTAAATCATGAAATAAATAACTCGACAGGTAAAGAGAAAATTTTGTAGACGAAGATAAATTACTTTATTCGCTCGACCCCAAAAATCCTTTGACGAGTTTCTTTTCAAGTGGTTGGAATCATTCCAGATGATCAAAAAAACATGAATATAAGTAGCGACAGGGAGATATTTTTGAAGATGATATTGAGGGTTTTAAAATTAGGAAAGACGTGGTACACGCCAATATTCTGCACGTGGTTAACGTAACTTGCTGACAAGAATACACTACTCCGATGCGTTGAAAGACGAATTCCATGTTAATTGACGTTCATAGGGCTTCTCTAATTCTGTTTAGATCTCAGAGCATGAGCCAAGAAATCTGTTCTTTGGATATAGTCAAGAAAATAATTATACTTTTATCATTATTTCTATTAAATTGCTATATATTGGATAACATTAAATATATAAGCCTATTCTTTGGTAGTTTAAACTTGATAAATTTCAAATTTTTGACAAAACTGAAATAAATAATGGAAAATAAAACCACGAAATGGATGGACAAGAACATTTTAAAATTGATATTATAATGGAATAAAATGAATGTTTTCGAAAAACATAATCACTGATCTAGCGTCATTTTATTATTTTTTGTCAACAGGAATGGCCTGGCTAGTCATTCCCCAAACTTGGTCTTACACCACCTCCGGAGGAGGGTTCACTTTCAACTCCTGGAGATTCTTCGTGGCACTCTGCGGAGTGCCAAGTGTGATCAACGCCTGCTTTCTTTGTGTACTTCCGGAGACACCAAAGTTCCTCATGTCCAAAAACAAACTGGATGAGGCCTACATGGTCTTTCAGAAGATTCACAGATACAACAGGGGGAAAAAACATGAATACGAGGTGAGATTGAGTTATTTCATATTCATCCGAAATGACTTCATAATTATCACGAGAAAAGTGATTTTTTCACTCCTACAAATTAGGAATTTCATCATCTTGAGCGTGTTTTAAATAATCTTCTGTTACTCTAGTTTACTGGCATAATTTTCAGCGATTATTAGAGGTATACTGGACGAGCTTCCAGAAATTAAAGTATTCGGTGATGTCATGACTCACTTATTCATTATTCATGTTTCATTCTAACTATCCGATCTGTTAATCTCTTCTCGGTTAGTCTATGACAGGGGTAGGGAATTTTTTTCATCGGATGGCCATCTTCAGCATTCGGTTTCATCAACTCTCGTTTTGCCGTTTGCCTAAATTCAAATAGTTTATAGGACAAGTCGTTTTACAAATTCATTCTTTCCGATACGCAATATGATAAGCGACAATAACAAACTAAATTAGTAGTTGTATCGCCTAGTGTTTACGCTCCGTGTCCTTACGCAGAAACTCATTATAGAATTAATGTATTATAAGTTTCAAAATTATTAATTTAGATATAAACGTAATTAAAACTCAAAATCTTTTATGGCAAGACAAATTCTTTTGGACTGTATACTGTAAGAAAAAAATGTACACTTAAGTTTCTCCTGGTTTAATCAGCAAAATTGAAAACGAAATTATTTAAATAAGGGTCTTTGTTTTAGAATTGACTAAAATTTCTGAAAGGTCCCATCCACCTCTGATCAGGGACCTTCGTTCTAGCATCTTTTTAGCTCTTTCCATGTGGTGTATTTATCTACAGTCGTAATAGCCTAATATTTAGTTTCATAACAGAGCTCCACTTTTTCTCCTTGTTTCGTAAACACAACTCGTTCTAATTTATGAAAGTCTTTAAGATGTTAGCTGAATCTCAAATATTCCGTTTCGGAGGTAGCTGCTGTCATCATATTCGTTTACCCTTTCTCTCCACGAATCCCCGTCACGTTCTACATTACCTTCACTTCCTTCACACGACCAATCACTTCTCCCATTTAACAAAATGTAAGACTTTGCCGGCGAATTGGTGGAATGGATTATACGTTGTTGAGTTTTAGATAATTGTATGAATTTTACGAAAGTTTTTCTACAAATATCACAACTATTCCATAATCAGACTCACTTAACAAATAACGACTCGTTGTTAGATACTCCTTATGCTAATATATTTTGCGTAAATCTGATGTGCGATCGTATAAACATATTCTTGAGCGCTTTATACAAGTGTGATAAAAACCTTATACATTTCCTCCTCATTTTTTGGATTTACTTGAGCCCAGCATTTCGAATACTTGAAAATTGATAATTATTTCTTCCTGATATTGCTTTTTTTCTAAGTGATCAACTTTTAATACTGAAGGTTTCTCGCTAAGTAGTACTCTTTTTTTCCATAATCTTTCATATTTGTTTCCGAACTTTTACCAGTTAAGGATCAAACTAATGTAATAATTTCGTCCAATCAGATTTCTCTCACGCCTGATACATTCCGTTATTTTTTAATATATTTTAAATCTTCGTTCCTTTATTTTTTTCATTGCAACAGCGATGAATTTAGACACATTCATTCGTTCCTCGTGTGCGTTCCCTTATGTTCAAGATCGAAACCGTCTAGCCAGGGTTCCTTTTGTGAAAGGCCATGTCCCCTTTAAAACATAGGTCGATAACGACACCAAAATCCGTTGGTAAGCCTGCTTCAGCAGGTCGGGGCATGAAAAGAAAAACATACGACCCAATGATCACTGGTAAGAAATACCCCACGTTAACAGTCGATCAAGCAATAGACTTTACTGCGGATTATTCCTGTTACGAAAAAGGTTGAATTTAAAATCAATCATTTGACTTGGCGTCAAGTTTGAAAGCTCTGCAGTCAAATTCTGGAAAAAATGCAGCGATTTCTTTTTATTCGAGGTGACTTTTTTCCAAAATTATCTTTAAATAGAGATGAAAAATCCTTCAAGTAAAGAATCGTATTTGTTGTCTATAATTAGTTTATTTCAACCTTAGAAATTCTTTACTAAACTGCATTGAGTTGCTTATTACGTTTTTCTATGTATAGTTACTTTTTCTTCTGTATCATCTCTGCCATTAATTGCGATATTACAGATTAATGTACACGATATTACAGATTAAGTTAATTATTAAAGAATTATATCGAATTCATAGAAATTTAATGAGGACCTAAATAAAGAATAAAGGGAAGTATATGGAAAGATAAATAGGAACCATTGGATGAATAAGGAAGGAAAGTGCACTCATGAATCGAAAAATATAGAGAGGTATTAGGAAAACAGAGGTAAATAATGTGATTTCAAAAGAGAAGGCATAGCGTTTTTAATACGCATTGATGTATAGTAATATGCTATACTTATTTTTCTATTTCAATATTTTCAAGACAATTTTAACTAAAATCATCTTATTTCATTTATATTTCCGATAATTTTGTAACATTTTCCTCCATGACAATAAGAGTAAAAGTTCTTTATAAACAAATGGAAAATATTGCCCATAGATATCTCTGATCTAAATTTTCTATAACTACCATTAATTTTTTTGGGAACTATTCAAACCTAAAGACTTCAAATGCAAGTCCCTTCACAAGTGGATTTATTCCTCCAAATAAAACTTTTGGAAAAGCAGATCATTTTTGAAATCATCCGTATGGAAATGCAAAAATCAATATCGTAATTAAAAGCAAACTCTTTCATGCCGAAATGACGAACTTTGAAGCTTATTCCGCCCTGGAGCCCACAGCTGATGATTTTTTCAAAAAGCCGTGACCTATATTTCTGTTCGTATCATAAGGTAGAGCGGGTACTCCACCTTTACAACTGCATCTCTAATGACGCTGCCTTCCATTTTCTCTCAAAGAATTTCTTTCCGCATTTTTTTCTCTTGCGTTCGTCAGCCTCGATGCGTAACATTCCTCGAATCTTTTCCGGAGGCATATTTCAAGGAATTGAACGAAAAATACCAGTAACTGAAAAGTCGCTGTGATCTTTTCTAAACGCCAAAGCTGCTATATTTTTTTCGAAAATCGACCTCATAAATATCGGTAGTTTACAACTAGAAATTGTTTATTTATAGTTTAGGACTAGCAATTTTGTAAGTTTCCAAAGCTAACTTTCCGTCTAAATCCATTCACATTCATTAAAGAAGGTTTTTCCGAAGTTCGGTTGTCTCTTCCATCTGAGGATATTTTTTCCTGTAGACCCTCAGTGATACTAGATTTTTAAATCAAAATTTCTTAGACGCAATTTATGTAAACTAATTTAGGGAATATTTAGGATGAGTTCTTCCAATTCATGATAAAACCAAAATTTCCCATCACATTCTTTGGTTTGAGAAAGCGAGAGGCGAAACAGACTTTCGAATTTTTAGGCATACCAGACTTATCGGCTCCGTCTATATGCGGACATAAACATAAAAATCTAAAATCTGTACCTAAGCTTAAGTTTCCACACTATAGAATTATGTTTTGTAAGTAAATAAATGAATTTCGTATGCATAATCGATTATTATATAAAAACATAAATTAAGTCCAAGTTTAGTTCCAAATCTGTTACTCAGATGGCATTCATGTGCGGGAGTTTCAAGAAGAGAACATGCTACTTGAAAAAGTTTCAGTGCTCCATCAGGCCAAATATATACATATGGATCATTAACTTTGATTGAACTTAAAAATTCTTAATAACAACGTGTGGAAAAAATTACTGAACTTTTAATCTTTAAATGCTCGTAAGATTCACGTTTCTGTAACATTTTCGCGAAGCAATTGTAAGAAGGGGAGACCGAGGTAATGGCGCCACCTTGAGGTAATTGAATTTTCTACAGCTTGCCAAATACCTTTTATGGCAAATAGAAACGCTGAAAAGCTTAATTAACTTTTCTGGAATCTGAATGAATTTAACTGTTATTGTACCTAATCAGAAAATACTTTAAAGAATATTTTTAACGAAACACTGCGTAGTAGCGGAATAACTTCGGCTACCGGGGTAATTCCGCCATGGTCTCGGGTTTATGACGCCGTCATTTTTAATAGCAAATAACTGTGTATGTATTAATTTTTATATTAATTTATTAAGTTTATTTAGCGGCATGAAAATGTAGCTTAAGTACTAGACAATAGGTTTACGTTTTTTTCGAACATAAGATAGTTTAAAAACTCAATTACCTCAATGAAATATGAAATCAAAAATTAGATGAAAACTGTTAAAAACGGCAATTTCAACGACTCAAGAAAATCATGCGCTCACACAGCTTCTAGCGACCGTGAACTTAATGCTAACTTAGCACTGGTCGCACGATATTTCAACCAACCATTTGCTAACATAAGATAAAACTCACAAAACATGTACAATCCACACAAAATTATAATACTTCTGTGCCTGATGATGACACGACAGTGTCGAAACCGGTCGTGTTGTATTGTATTATAATTTTGTGTGGATTGTACATGTATTGTGAGTTTTATCTTATGTTAACAATGGAATTCCACCAAATTACGCTGAATCAAGTGCTTTTTTCTTTTTTTCAACCATTTTCTGTTTAGCTGTGGTGGCGGAATAACCTAGTATTTGTCTAGGGATTGTCCCGGTCTCCCCTACGTGACGGATTTGGATTACTGTTTCAGCATCACAAAAGCCATTTACGAGCATGTAATGAGAATGTAACATCTCTAATGAATCAGTCGAATCATTAAAATACGTTAGAACTCACAGAAGTAATATGTTGAATTGATACTTATTATCTCGCATTTAATCAGCTCGAAATGCATCAAATGCACTCATCCGTCTTCACAATTCAGGAGCAATTATTCATCGCTGATAGACCTCGACAAACAGATGCTTCTCTCGTTATCCTCGGTGTGTAATAAGACAGGACATTTTGTAAATGTCAATGATTCAATTTTTTGCATACGCGGTGCATACATTATTTAGATGCCTGATTGTCAATACTTCTAAATGCATTTTACCATCGATGCAGGTGAAGGCGCTTCAAGCATCCGAAATAATCATCAAGCCGTCCAAAAATGGAAGCGTCAATTCTGTTGGGATGTCCGCCGTGGCTATCAAAGACAACGAGACAGCAGTTCCACGGCAGAAACGAAGTCGTTTCGTAAGAGCACTCTGTAATGTCATTTCGCAGACTAAAGCCCTCTTCAGGCCTCCACACCTCAGATCCACCATGATCACCTTCACGGTGCAAGTCGGCCTAATGTCTAGGTAAGTACCCGAGATCAGCTGTCAGATTGGCTAAAGGGAAAGTCATTTGGTAACAATCCGACTTAGGGTAAATTTGATCTCAACAAACGTTCAATTCATGTATGCTATGTGTACAACTACAGAGATATTTCCGATTTAGATACGATTTCTACGATGTTTAAAATTATAGTTATTATTAGTTTGGGAAACAAATACTTAATGATAAAACAATGTTTATCATTGAAGCATTCATTGGAAAATCACTACAAAGGCTATATATAGTAGGATGTCCTTTTTACTGAAAAACTTGAGTAAAAGTTTGAAAAATAAAGGGAAGAATTTCTCAGAATTAAAATCCTCTGTCGTGTTTAACTCCTAATAATCATAACAACAGCTTAAGTAAATTTAATTTTCACATTTCATAGCTAATACCATAATTATTAAATCGATATTAAATGAGAGAATTATCATAGTTTAAAATGAGATTAAAAATAAAAATTTAATTCGGAACTGAAACAAAGTAACGGACTTTATGGAAAGTTCAAGAATTGGGTAGGAACCCGTAGATTCCATTTTTTTTCCAACACTAATAAACTAAAGTAAATACATTTACATTTAAATTCGCATGAAATGAAATATTTAGGGACTATTAAGATCAATAGATTTCTTAACATATCATAATGTTACTGAAAGTTCAATAAATAAGTATTTATCTATTTATCATTAGTACCATAAATAAGGGATAGTGTTAATCGTCATTGGAATCGAAAATTAGGTTAAAAATTCTCCAATCCAGATCCGAATAATCGTCTCATCACTATGTAAAACAAATAATAAATTTATAATGAACGGGGAAACCTTTCTTTTAAGGGATAGTTAATGGAATAATGAGATGAATTCTGAACGACCATCTCAAATATCCACGAGGATTTTCTTTAAATCAGCATTTTCGTCTTCCATTTCTACACACCCAGAATCCTAGCGTTATTAATTATACTAATGTTTTAAATAACTCCAATTAATTTCGTTAAGAGGGGGCTCTTAAAATATCATAAATTATATTAAGCTTTTTCCTCTTCGCGAAAAGAATAACTTATTAAAAGTTTTGAAAATATAAAAAAATTGAAAATAATTCTCTAGATTATCTAATTCTAAGATTGTTCAGAAACAATTCAAGATGATTCACAAGTATTCTTGTAAAAAACTTAATAAGTATCACCCTCTTCAATTCCAAACTTCCTTTATTTAAAATCAATGAAAAATAATATATAAATTTTAAAATATTTCATATAATGTCACATAATTGTGTATGTTTAGTAATGAATAAGTCACTGTAATCAAAGTTAAATGTGTTTTTAAAACCTCAGCACGCGATTGACAGCAAAAACTTGCCATGAAGGAAGTGACCGGAAGAAACCGAATCCCCTGAAATACACCCTCCGTACATTTCGCTCGGGATTAGACAGCGGCATGTCTTGTACATGTATCTCTTCAAGTATAGCTTATAAGGGTTGGCGAACCATTTTCGGTCTTTGTGTGTTTGCCGATTGCCAGGAACAGAATTGCGTGATCGTGACGCCCTTCTGTCGTAAGAGAGGTGACTGGCACCGCCAGGTCATTCAAAAAGTTAAATCTTCGTACGACCTCTTCAAATCATGTGACCTGAATGCCATTCCATAAAATACCTAAAGATAGGAAGCAAACTAAGAGGGAGAACTATGAAAATCCACTGGAAATTTTCAATCTTATCATGAAGTTTTGATCGATTACAAAATAATGCAGATTATCGAAGGGAAATATCGGAAAATATAAGCAATTGTTTGTCGAATAACATATGTTATTAGTCCCAAGACAACAGTCGCAGGTACACTATTATATATTGTTCAAAAAGAATTCCAAAAGTAGTTAATATGTAAAACTTTAAAGATATAGTTTGCATAATCTTAGTAAGGCCAATTTTAGAGTATACTTGGAGTCTGTAACCCGCATCTTTCCACGCACATATTAAAGTTTGAAAATATCGAACGCAGGGATAGCTGATATGTCTGCGGTGTTTTAAGAAAAAGCGATAATTTTAATTGGAATGGTCGAAGAACTGAGTGGGAATTCATTAGAATTAAGGAGTAAATAAAGAGGTTGACTGGTTTACACTACGCATATATAAGTAAACCAACCTAAGGAGATTCAAAGACTGGAAGAAAACTCTCACAATTATTGGTAAAAATTATCATAATTTAAATATTTAATATTTTAAAATATCATAAATGTATGCGGAACCCTAAAAAAGGGAAATTATAATCTATCGTATTCATTAGTACAGGTGAAACAAAATGGAATGAATTCTCTGAAGACATCCTTGATCCCTTTCCGAGAATCCATAAAACGCTTACACGTGGTGTAGAAGAATCTTCGAAAGAATTGTCAAATAAAACAAAGTTTTACAAAACAACAAAGTAATTTTTATCTATCCACATACAGATTATCGGAGTTATCGATTACGTTGGAATTACAACATAATTCGGCCTCGGAAAATTTTTCAAATTTTTTTTCTTTTGTTATATGATTATATCCTTAGCATTCCGCGGTAAAATGTATCTGAATTAAAATCTTTATACCTCTTAGTAGTTTCATGGACTAATTGTAATTTTCTGCGCTTTTATTTAATTTTCATTTTTCCAGTTTGGATTCTCAAATTAAAAATCATTTGTAAATCTTGTTAAATCTTTTATTCTAGTTAGTCGAGATATTTTCGTAGAAGGGTCCCTGAACGTCTTTGGAAAGCCCGACCTGTATCACTTGGCTCCAGAAAATTATGTTCTATTCCTGCTTATTGATGATAATATTGCTTGTACTTTTTAGTAGCCATATCAGATAATATTATATTGAGAAGGAAAGGGTACCTTATCGATCATTATATATTTTCTCTTGCAGATTTGGTAAATAATTTTGGTTTAAATCTCCATGGAGAATTAATTGACTATTTTTATCATTTTCAGTTACTACACACTAATCCTCTGGTTCCCTGATCTCTTCGACCGTTTCGAGCGCTTCCAGACGCTCTATCCCAATCGCACGGCGTCGATCTGCGAAGTGACGGCTGCCGTAGCAGAGCAGGGGGGCGTCGAGTCGTTGCCGTGCGGATCTGACGGTCAACCCATTGTGCCCGAAAAAGTGTTCATCAACGCCCTTTATGTCGGCATCGCCTGCATACCCACCAGTATATGGCTCGCGGTTTGCGTGGACCGATTAGGCAAAAAGCTAATCTTAGGTGAGTAAATCTAAAGGACAACAAATGCAATATGTCGTTCCTAAAAGTACAACCTTCGCTATAGACGAGGGTTCCTTATCTCATGTTTTATGTTTGATTCATTTCATAATCTAATTTTTCTAAGGATGACTCAGAAAATGTTGAACTTATATCAAATCCTGATTAACTTCATTTTTACTGGCAAAAGTCGAAAGAAAAATGACATTGACAGAAAAACACAGCTTTTATTTTCATATAAGTCTCAAGCAAGTAATATAAAAACATTTAAGCCCTAGGGTTGTTATCATAAGTTGTACAGCTTCACGAAGGTGATTCAAATGTTAAATGTTGTCTCTCATAGTCCAGTATGTTTTATAATCGCCTCTTTTAACAGTCATGAAGAATTTGCATGCTACTCAAAAAGTCACTTTTCATTTAAAGTTTATGTACCAATATTACATTTCATTTGCAAAAAAGTTAATATCATTTGCAAGTTTCACAAATTGCATTCAACCTTACTTCAGAATTTTCCTTCATTAACTTCTATTGAAATTATATTTTATGCCCATTTACTCATGAAAAATATATGTATTTACAGCTATAAGTTTGGTGACAGCAGGTGCCTGTACACTAGGGTTCAATTTTGTTTGGAATTCTACACAAAATTTGATCTTATCCTGTATTTTTGAAGCCTTGACTGGTATGGCCATAAGTGCTCTTCTTTGTGTGGTCGTTGAGCTCTTTCCTACTAATCTCAGGTGAGTGACTGTATTATTATTATGCAAGCTATCATCCAAAGATTTTTTGGCACAAAGATGTTTTCTTATTATTCATACATTTTTAAAAACCTCAATTAGTGTTGCTGAATAAATCTGACATTATTTGTTTTAAAAATAGAGAATACCTCTTTCATAAAAAGTAAATAATAAATTCTCTCAATGACATAATTTTTTTAAATTAATCCCTATACCTATAATAAAGTTATATCATCAGCAAATTATATCTTATAATATCAATATATCCTCAAATATTATATTTCGTTTTATTTATTTTTTCTAAATAAATAAATAGTTCTTAGTTTATAAATAAATTCCTATTTACAAAAACAATAATTTTTCTTGTTTATGTACCAAAATGTTTACTTCATTTGTTTAGATTTTTAATCTTTAATATTTCATAGAACGCATGCTAGTCATTGGATACTCTGTAAGCTTTTATATCATGTTTTATGATGTAACAACATCTTATTTCCATTGGTATTGATTCATTTTTACTGTTATCATCATTTTTTATAATATTTTTCTCTTCATTACATGCAGAGCCTTTGCTTTAAGCTTATCGCTTACGATTGGTAGGATTGGAGCTATAACAGGAAACGTGGCATTTGGGTGGCTGATTGATTTTAACTGCATCATCCCACTGGTGGTTGGAGGTGTATCACTAATAGGTAATATTCCAAGTATGATTATGCATAGTACATATTTAATGATAACTTGTTGGAGAAATGCACTCATGATGAGAAAACTAGCAAGCTCTCTAAAATAAAAGAATCAAAGCTTAAACCATATTGAGCTTGCCCATTAAATGTAAAAACACAATAAGAACTAATCAGACTGAACCAATGTTACCATTTGTAATATAACCTAAGTAGACTGCTATAATCTAATCATTGCTTATGGAATATAATACATTAGACCAAACTTTTGTGAAGAAATTGAGAGAGGTGCTTTAATAATAAAATAGTCAAAAAATATTGAAATTCGTCTTTGCAACATAAGCCTAAAGCAAAACTTTACTCTAAAAAAAAAGGCAATACTTGGAAAAAGTGCATGTGGTATGCCAATTTTGTATTCATTGACAATTAATATAAGATTTTTTTCTAAAATTTATAGCTGACATTCTGCCTTGGTGTTTTATTCTCATACTACCTTTGATTTAAACTCAATTAAATAGATAATACCTCATTCATTTTAACTATAGTTTCATATTTTTTTCACTAATTTCAGTTAAATCTTTTTTAAAAGCAATATTTATGCTTTGATAAGTATTAATAATTTTTCATACTGAGTTCCCTTAAAAAGTTTTGATCTATTACCATTTATATTTAATTTATTATTTTTATCGTAGCTTCCTTCTTAAAATTATGGTGCATGTCATGAGATGATAAGTATATTAAACCAATAAATATGGTTACTATATGAAGGTGGTAAGATGTAATCATAAGCTAATCACCAATATCATATTATGAGTTAACTTTTCCATATCAAGATAAATATGTCACGACATTACAGCTTTGAGATGAAGCATAAAAATGAACTAAAAAAGATAATATTTTCCTAAAATCTGGAAATGGAAAGATGGAAAAGAATCACATTCTTAGACTATCCATTAACTGCCGAGGTCAGATAGATATTAAATATTTAAACTTTCAGCACCGAATAGTTTGATGGTTTTGCATAGATCTTCTTATGGGAAAGGGCACCATTTAAATGAAATATGATTGTCGAGAATTCCTTAAAGAAATCTCAGGAAATAACTTTCATTCAATCAGTGTAATGGTTTGTTTTTTCAGGAAGTGGTCTTTTGTGCTTAGCAATTCCAAAGGTCAATCAAAATCTGCCAATGTGAAAGACTGCCTGATTAGCCACAGAGGATCCCTCACTAAAAGGAAAATGAAAAAGCTATTTTTCTAAAGGTATATTATGGCACTAACCAGAGGATATTTACAAGAAGATACATCAAAAGGAGTTAAGAGAGAGCCGAACTTGCAAAGAGTCTGCTAGAATAAAGACTTTCAAGAAGCTTATTCAGTGCTAAAAAGCGAGTTACGGAAGCAGGTAGCAAGTGTATTAACTTTGTGAAATCAAAGGATGATTTATTTTTCATTCCATAGTTCCTCACCTCATGATGCCAAGTGCATATGAGGTATTGTGTTTAATGTGAATTATCCACACCAAAACCAAGTATGCAACTTGTTCACTCAATGTGAAGTTTTCCCTCTCTTTATAAGTTTTTTAATATTTTCCTTTCTCTAAGCTGCAGCAGATTACTGTTTATTTGAGCCTCTTCCTGAAGCATCTTAAGAAATTTTCAAGTGCCTTTGATGAACATTTTATACCTCTATCGTTTACTAAATCATGATTCATTACTTGAATATCTTTCTAAGTCTTCTTCTACTGTCTATGAAGAAAAAGTGCTATACTTTTGCCTTATAAAGACAGTCTAGATGGAGTTACAAGTATCTCTTGTATTTCATTAACATAATGGAATATAATTTTGTGACACCAATGTCTTGCTTAGTTGAATCATTTATTTTTTGTACTTTTATTTATTTTTCATGTGCCTTATTGTTTGTCTCAAATGTTATGAATGTTAGAACATTATCTATCTGAAAACTTTTGTAATGAAGTCACAGTGTCCAAAGTTGAGGCTGAAAGTTTGGAATTTCGTGTGAAATTTTATTAATAAATTTTCTCATACTCATTTCCGAGAAAGAAACTTGTACTCCTCATTTAAATCCCCTGATTTTATATGAGCCTGTTAGAAATAAGAAACCACATTTGTGGAATGTGGTTATGACATGTACAGTGGAGCGTCTTTTTTTGTTGATTTGAGACTTTAAATTACAGATTATACTAAATGAAATGAAATGATAAATTCAGTGTGAATGATGATGGTGAAAGTTCCAAATTATAAATATGATTTTCAACATTAATTTTCAAAAACATAAAATATCTCAAAGTAAAAATACAATAGTTAATTGTATTTATCTTTTGCAGATCTAAATTTTTAAGGAGAGATAATATGATAATAATTGGAGTTAAAATCTATATTCAAACCAAAATTTAAATGTAACAGAGAAAACTATTTAAAGGGTTAATTGAGTAGTTACACATCATCTGGAATGTTTCTCACAATAAGTGAGATTATCAAATCAATCAAGCAACAGAAATGAATAAAATGGCAGAAGCTATCTCTTTCTGATATTTAGCCACTGAGAGAGTATGAAAAGTGAATCTAATATGAGTTTTGATACAACAACATAGCCAGATCAGAGGCAGTCACCTTAAGGTACACATGACAGGGTGTAGTGTTTATGGCTAACATGATGCACCTCTTTCTCGCCAATTTAAATATCACTAGAAAATCATCCACTTGTAGGAATATATACCAAAAATTAGGAGCTTCATACAACCCAAAAAAGGGCTCAAGTTGAAGAAAGATAGAATGTGATGTTTCTAAGACATATAAAGGGTTGAGATGACTTTGCACATAAGGGCGTGCACCCAGAAAAATTCCCAAGGAAAAACAGACACGAAAAAAGTCTGACAAGGCCGGGAATCGAACCTGGAATTTTCCTCTATCTGGGAGGCTTCCTTAACCATCTAGACTACCCGGCCAGAACATTTTTAACAAGCCGTTTTGGGGACTTTATGTGCAAGGGCAAGTGTAGTTTCGTCCAACTGAGCGGTATTGTCTACGGCCATGGCCTCATTGAGGTACCGGCAACACAAAGGTGTAAGGAGAAACCCCCTTAAGGATATACATATAAGGAAAGGGTTGAGGTGACTTTGCATATAAGGGCATGCACCCAGGAAAATTCCCAAGGAAAAGCAGACATGAAAAAAGAAGTCAGACTTTTTGGCCCTGTCAGACTTTTTTCATGTCTGTTTTTCCTTGGGAAGTTTCTAAGACATTCAGAGAAATATTTCCTGCACTTCTTCTCGATTTCATTCAATGACATTAGAAATTTACTTTGAATCGCTTTTCATAAACCCAATCCTATAATATTTAGCAAGCAATCTTAAAATATATGGTTGTCACACCTTTCTCACAAATGGATCCAACGATTTCCTTTAAAAACTTGAATATAACAGTTTTACAATACTAGGAATTGATTGCATGCAACATTGGCTACATTGGCCCCAGGTGACCCAATGAGGGTATTCTTTTACCAATGTTTACTCTCATAAGAAAAGCATAGGATTTGGTGCAGAGGTTTCTTTGTTTACTTTGTTTAAATGCTTACACTCATGATACAGATTTGAAATGTTAATTTTTAGATAAATGAAAGAAAAAAGTTTTAATTCTTGCATTCAAGTTCCGTACACCCTTTGCTTTTTTTTCTGGAATTTTAAATTTTACCTCAAAAATCTCAAATTTTTGTACTAATTTAACAATTGAATATTTCATTTACTTGGAAACCACATGATAGGCATAATATGCTTTTTTATTTGGTAATATTAGTTATTTGATTAATCTGAGCATTTTAAATAATGAAAACAATGTAAATATTGAAGTTTTCAAAGATTTCAGAATTTTGACGTAAGAAAATTTTGATGTGTAAGTGGTGTTTATTTTATACTACCTAATTGCATTCATCACTATTATATTGTTTTAAATAAATATCTGTTATGTTTTGTAAAGTTTGTTTCCCTGATACCTTTTAATCGCACTATATGAATGTCCAATATAATTAAAACAGACAATAAGGATAAGAGAATACAAGTACACCAAATAAACATCAAGCAATGGGGAACAACTCAACAAATGTGTGGGGAAATTTTTAAATGACAATGGTGAAGAAATGAGATTCTTTGACCAAGAAGAGGTGTTACAGGAGTGGCTGGGAAACATCCTACCTCAGGCTAGCTAAAAGATTAGAAGAAGATAGAAAACTATATTTCTGATCTAGGAGATGTTTTTGACTCTAAACTAATTTCTGATTTACACCGCTCAACAATATCATTATAAAAAGCACATAAAATGTTGGGCTTCATTGAAAAAATATGTTATGATTTCAAGGTTATCTTTTACCACAAATTATTTTACACCTCCTTAGCAAAGTCTCAAACACTGCTCAATTATTTGGGATCCTTTCTACATTAAGTATACTCATTCCTTAGAAAGAGTCCAGGAAAATTTTTTTAGGATGATGTCATTTAAATTCAATATAGAAAGAAAAGTAGGCCAACATGAATCAATACTAAATAAACTAAACCTGCCAACATATAGGTATTATTTTTATGTATAAAGTACTAAATACTCTGCTTTCTTGTCCTGAAATTATATCTCTTACAACCCTTAAAGTTCCTCTTGTGCCAACCCATAGTTGCAACTTGTTTTAAATACCCTACCTCCAAAACACTATCTTTAATACCTCCGAATTTTCTGCATCATGTGCTCAAAGTTGTGATAGTGTTGATATTTTTCATCTTTCCATAAATACAGCTTTTTAAAAATATTAAATAAAATAGTAAAACCAAAATATGATCCCAACTTACCAATATCTGAACCTTTCATAAATGCATAAACTCTTTTATTGTATTTTTTGTACCGTATAGTTTAGTTTATAGTATATATATACTATGCACATATGTATGTACCAAAGATGAGAAATTACATGTATACTATACATGTAATTTCTCATCTTTGGTACATATATATGTGCATGTGTGCACCTTTATGGAAACGGTAATCTCTTTGCCCATGAAATAAACTACTATTATAGTATTAGATAAGTGAAATGTGTTGTAAGTAATACCTTAAAAATAAAACATTTTCTTGACTAACTTTTTACAATTTTTTCAGCTCAGAATATTCTTTCTTTTGCAATCATTTGTGGTTTAGGTATTGGCAAACTTGGGGCACAAGTATTCTTTTGGCAAAGAGCTCTTCTTATGATGGGAATGGACCCTAAAAGTAATTATGAAATTAGAGTTAAGATTGTTGTAAGAATAAGACAAAATAAACTGAATCTTACTTCCAAAGATCAATATAATTCGATATTGTCATTCAAAGGATAAATGAATCTCATGCCTGAAAAGCTCTATTCCACATTTTTTCCTCATTAGATGTTCTAATATGTTAGCTACTCTACATTTTATTAGATAAGTAGTTTCAGCTTGAAAAATTATTATTACTTAGGTAACTCTTCTTCAGTTCCTAATGAATATTTTCAAGTGAATTAAGTTTATAAATTTCTATATTCCAAAAAATGTTTATTTTCTGGGTAATTCTAATAATAACAATATTAATAACTTTATTGCATGGAATTAAGCCCTTTTATATAAAGACTTTGAATTTACAAAAACAAATCAAATATAAAAAGTTGCAATGATAGAAAAATTTGAAAAGGCAAAAGTAGAGTCAAAAATATCATAGAAATAAAGTGCATATAAATATGTACAGGAAAAATCATTAATAAAGATATTATACAAAGTAAAGCAATAGCCAGTATCAAAGTAGAAAAACAGACTAGATGTCTGTAGAAAGAGAAAAATGTAAACATTCTAATTCAGATTTAAACAGTTTAAAAGTAAATGTAAATGGTATATAAGTAAAAATAGAGAAACAAAAGTACTTAATTTACTACCAAAGCTATTCTTCAATTTTTAAAGGTAGTTAATGAACAGGTAAATATATTTTGAATTCAAGGTTGGTTACATTATAATCTTTCATCAATTTATTTGAGAAGAAAAATAAGCATAATGCCTATTAGCACATAGAATAGTGATAATAAGATTGTTTCTAGTAAATTTAGAACAAACATGTATGCAAATTTACTCTAACAATATGAGACAAATTACATAATTGTTCAATAAGTGGGCAAGAAACATAATGTTAGTAGTTTTATGTCTGGTGTTCAGTGGCTGTAGATCCAGTCATTGCATAATTAAAGTGAAACTGATAATATAAGGATCACCTCCAGACTTTATTTGCAATGATTTAATAAATTTGTGCTGAACTCTCTCCAAAAGTATACAATATATATTGTGTAAGCTGACCAATAACAATACTCCAGAATTGGTGAAAAAATTGAGTAAAAAATGATCTTATTACAGGTGATGTTGCAGAACTCTTTAGTAAATTCTTTAGAAAAATCAAGGTAAATTGTATCAATCAGTTTATGATTATCAAATGTGGAAGTTACATGATTTTGAAAATTTAACAAATTCATTAGAGTAGAACAACTGGGTCAAAACCATGTTGATTGTCATAAATAATTAGGTTAATTTGTGGTTGCAATTTCTTGACAGCCAAAAACTCAAAGGTTTTGGCTATGACAGATTGTATGGCTGTAGGCCTATAATTGCATGCATTACTTAACTGAGAGACTTAGAATAATTTCTAATAACCACCTTACTTATTTATCAGATGGCTATAAAAGCTGGTTTCCTAACAATTATTCAAATTAATCTCTATTTCTTTATCCATCTTCCTCAAGAGAATTTAGCAGTATCATTAAACAACTTAAATCTACCAACCCAATGGGATTATATGGCTTATCTCCAAATACTGTTAAGGCTGTCCATTCAAACATTACTCCTATATTTGCCTTAATATCTAATCTAAGCCTGGAATCCGGGATTTTTCCTGAACGGTTAAAAATTGCCATAGTAAATTCAAATAAAAAAAGTGATAACTAAGATATGAATAATCATTGACCAATATCTCTTCTGTCTGTTTTTTCCAAAGTATGTACTGGAGAAAATAGTTAAACTCAGGCTGGTATATACATATGTTTCCTCGATAAGTCTCATTCCTTTAGTAAACGCAAGTATGGTTTTTTAAAAGGCAAGTGCACTTATTAAAATTTTTATTTGTAGTAAAATTACTAAAATTTTGTACTGATATCTATAAAGGTCTCAATTCAAATAAAAAATGCAGGCTTATTTTTATTTGAATTGAGTCCTTGGACCTATTCTATTTTTGATATACTATGTTAATAGTCTGTGTAAATGGTACATACTTTTCAATTACAATGTAACCAAATATCTATGAAAGAACCAAATTTCTTATGATTGGACATCAATTACAGATGCTTTTTATAAGTTAGCTAATTTAATTTAATTAAAATAATGACTTAATTTGTGCTGAGATCTTACACTCATAGATTTAAGTCATCTTTTTTTGTGTTAAGTTATGAGAAAAATTAATGAGTATATTCATATTCACAAAATATTGTGATCTCTTATGACAAACAGAAGGAATGCTTGGTTAAAAAGTTTTTGGTATTAATGATCGGCAGTCATTAAATTGCATTTTTGCAGCATAGAAAATACTTAGCTTCATACTCATAGACACTTCATAGATTGATTAAGTAAATGTGCACAAGGGTTACTCACTTCAATTTTAGTCAAAATCTTCTCATTTTCCTCAGCAACATACCGTAAATACTCTTTTAGCTGATAATAATTAAACAATTTTCTTCTCACTCTATCCCCACGCCATGTCTTCTGAATAAGAGTTGCCTTGGAATCATAATATTTTATGGAATACTCTTTAATTCGATCCTTGAATACAATTACACACAATTATTGGTCGAATTAGTAATTATTTTAGATTGTCGATTTTTTCCTCTAAATTTAAATGCATATCACAAAATTAAATTCAAAATTACATATGTACATACATAATTTGATTTAGCTAAAATTTCAATGAAATTCAAGGATTGAGATGAGGTCTTATGGCAATAAGCAGTTATTATAATATAGATTTATATAGACTACAAGATATACATTGCCAATTCTTTTTCAAAGTATACTTTGATTTAGAATAAGTCTTTTTTCCAATAACTCAGAAATATGCTCATTTTCAAAAGGATAGGACTCTACATTCTCAATACCTACTGCAATTGTAACATTGCTGGATTTTTGCACCCAGTGCTTTCTCTTTTTGTCCCCCTTTGAGGAGGAGAGAGGTTGGAGGGGTGAGAGAGGGAGAGTGGACGAGAGTCGCAGTGTCGCGAAGGAAGAGGATAGAGGGTCGTGAGCCGGGAGTCGAGGTGGAGACTTCAGAAGGTGTTGAATCGGCTGTGAGCTGTCACGCTCTCCTCGCGAATTCTGCAAAGAATCCTTATTTGTGTTGCTTTTTCTGTGTTCTCTTCTGGGTGCTGGCAGAAGCCCAATGTGTTAATTTTGTTAATCCCACACTGGCACCCATTAAAATAGTTAACTTTCCGTTGAGCATTCTGTTTTTTCTTTATTGTCACCCACGACCACGTGCCTCCGAAAAGCGAGCAGCAGACAAAGTCACACAATCTGCTTTGTTTTTTCATATTATTTGCATAGTATTGGAAGGTATACAGTTTAGAGCAATACGGATATATGTATTCTGAAGGGTATATCACAAGAGGTAGTAAGTGTTGGACAAAAATATGATGGTGGTGTTAATTCAAAACTTTGAGTGTTTGCAAAGTGTCTTCTCTACAAGAGTTGTCCAAATGTGAAAAAGTTCTCCACAGATGTTTGCAAATTTAATCAGTTTTTACCCGAATGAAATCAATCAAGGAAGGTTTAACTTTGTGGAACTCCATCCTAATAAATGGGTGGAAATAACTGTGCAAAATTCCACTTTAAAAGTTTTTAATATCGCGACCGGTTTCGGACGTTAGTCCATTATCAAGCGATGAGTAATACAGGAGTACACATATATATACACACAAGGTACAAAAACCAGCCACCAATCAGATTAGCTATGGGGGAGGAGGAAGGGGAAGCAGGTTAACACTGGACAGCAGGGGAGAATAATTAGGGAAAAGATGGATGTTGGTGGGTGTGTAATTGATTTTTAAGTGGTGTATTATTTCTATTTGTTCGAGATAATTTAGTTTGCGTCCTTTGTGTTCACAATGTAATAGAGTAGAGGAGAAATCTGAGGTGTGATTGTTATCTAAAAGATGTTTCGCGAAATGTGATGCCTGTGTATTGTTACGGAATGAATTGAAGTGTTCTTTGGTTCTTATTTGTAAATTACGACGAAGACGAATAATGGTTGGGACATCCTTCGACTGCAGAAACAGACAAAATATTGCAAAAGGTGGCCAAAATGATTTGTCCAAACAAGCGATTGACAATTTGAGAGCCTACCAAAGAACTGAGCATCTCTTACAGGTCCGTGCAAAGCATTTTAGCTGATCATTTGCAAATGAGATGAGTGAGCAAGAAATTTGTCTCCAATCTTTTGACTGACAAACAGAAGGAAAATTATGTGCAAATATTAGCATCATCTCAAAGAAGGATGAAAATTGAATCTATTCACCAAAGTAATTAATGAAACCGTATAGATAGTATGAATATTAGCAAAATATATTGCAAGATTACTGATTGCAGAGCAAAGACCTCACCTCATTATTGAAATTACTTGATTTAAATTGATGTTTGAAAATTAACATACAAATTGATGTAACCTCTACTACTGACAACATGTAATGATATCCATGAAATTGAAAGTTATGAAATATCTATTAAAGTGTAATAATTTATGAATTAAATAGCTTCAAACTGAAATGAATTAACTCTTTCTTTTAAGTATTGGGAAGCAGATCATATCTGAAGCACCTAATTACCTCAAGTAATATCCTTACATGATTCCTTGCAAGTACAATCCTCCAAAATTGTTGTATTATTGTAGCTGCTTTATGCAATTTTTCAAGATGCTTTCGAGATATGTAACCTCTAACCCATCTCTGAATACATCTGGCTGCACAAAAATATTTAATGACTACTTCCTGAGCAATTCTGAAATCGTATTTGAATGCAGAAATATAAAATACATTTTTCCTTTTGTATAACTATAATATTTTATTTATTATAAGTATTAAATTCGAGATGTTTCATGCAATTAATAAACATTCTAGATATAATAAATTGAATTTAAAGTAAATAATGAGACATATGCTTTACAAAATCTTTGAATGTCGTAGTTAAATTTGGGAGTTAATGAATAAAGCCTTGGAAAGCAAATTTTCACTTGATTCTAATTCAGTAATTTGATATACAATTGCGTAGATACATTCAACGCCATTATTTTAACACCAAAATATGAAATTCTTTTACTCCGACAAACAGAATATTATTTTCAAATTATTAGGATGAACGTTGACACTTTTGTGGAACAACTCCTAAATTAATAAATAATTTTTATTTTCAAAGCTAAATAAAATGAATAATTCCTTCATCTGAAATTTATAAAATAAATTAACTTACTCATTTTCAGTTTGCATGATAATATTAATATTATTTATTTCTTTCAATTGGTATACAGAATCCATGGAAGCCATTATCAAATATTAATCGTTTCAAACTGCTATACACTTCGCAAGTAAAGACTCCAATGGGTTTCAAACTTCGAACCACTTCGAACCCTCTCCGACCTATAATCGAGTCTCATTCGAGACAATCTATTTGTATATTTCGTCGATTTCGACACGATGGTTGTGGTCGTTGCGGTCGATGGTGATCGATAGCATCGATAGCTTAAGTCGCCAACAATGTTTACATTTAGGAAGTGATGAGCATTTACTTTTAAAATTCGTTGGATCAATTGACTATTTCCAGCAAAATGACAACTGTAAATTTACCTGTGTCTGAAATTATTAGAAGTCGTGATACTTCCGTTGAAGATGGTGAACCAAAGAAGAAGTCACGGGAAGACTGGAGGAAAGCTAAAGAGCTCGAAGAAGCTCGTAAGGTAAGAAGATTACTAGCGAGTACCTAATATTAGTATTGTTATCGACACTAACTGGTATATTTTTATTCTTTTAAATGTAGGCTGGTACTGCCCCAGCTGCAGTTGATGAGGAAGGCAAGGACATAAATCCACATATACCTCAGTACATCTCATCAGCACCATGGTATTTTGGAGCCAGAGGTCCTACTCTGAAACATCAACGACCTCAACCAGAGAGAGAGAAAAGTTTCTCTCGTGTCGACGATTGGTATAAGAGAGGTGTTGATACTGTAAGTTCTCACGAAACTAACTCGTGAACACTCATTATCGTATTCATCCTTTAAAGTAAATATTTTGGTAGCGAAGTAATCCACATCATGGTTTATGGTCACAATTTCTTTATTTTTTACTATTTGCAATTTCAGACCAAAGTTGTTACAAAGTTCAGAAAAGGAGCATGCGAGAATTGTGGAGCAATGACTCACAAGAAGAAGGATTGTATGGAAAGGCCTAGAAAAGTGGGAGCTAAGTTCACAGGTAATGAATCGAAGTTTGTAATCTCTTCCCAGTGATGTTGTTAGATCACAACTTTTCCATGGTGTAGCAAAAAAGTATAACTTTACATCTTATTCTTTCAATGAATATATAGAATTGGATGTTATACTACTAGTGAAATATAGTTTCATGAAATTTATTTGGAAATTTCATGGAAATAACTCCAATTTTGTACTAAAGGAAATATAATTGTAAAACTGAAAGAAAATATTTACATATGTTCTACTTATGTAAAAGTCATCTTTCTGATTTATTAATGATTTAAAAACGTAGTCAGGAAACCTAATTCACCATCAACCTTTTATGACTTCAGATATCTTTTACAATATTTTTCACATAATAAAATTGACTTTATATTTTTTTATGAGTTTAACTGTGTGTTATTGTGTGCTTCTGCGGTTTTACAGTAAGGAAGCTTGGTATGAATTTCTTACTAATAGATATTTTTTATCATTACCTATCTACACATTAAGGTGCAAGTATTGCTTCAGATGAATATATTCAACCTGAATTAGCAGTTGATTACGATGGGAAAAGAGACAGATGGAATGGATATGACCCATCTGAGCACAAGGCAATTATAGAGGAATATCAAAAGATTGAGGAAGCCAAGAGAGAGCTCAAAGCAGAGAAACTTAAAACTGGAGAAATAGAAGTAAGTTTTCTTAAGTATGTATTTCCTGCGAATTTGTTTTATGTCTGTTGAAGGTTCTCTTTAAATGAAATGTATATGATTATATTGGTGGACTTATGATATTTACTTAAGAGATGTGTTACTATGAAATTCCTTTAAAGATGAAAATCAGTCATATCAGGAATGAAACAGGACTAAAACATAATTAACCTTTTCCCCACTTATGACTTATTTGTTCATATTGCATGCTATCAATGTGACTAATATAGTGTAATTGTATATTTCTATATAATCTGTAGAATAACAAGATTGATTCTCCTGAATTACTTGGACAGATTAACATCCCTCAACACTCAACCAGAATTACATATCTCTTTCTGTTTTTATATAGCAGGCACAACTTCTCGTATTTCATGCCATTTTCTAGGTTAATGAGAGATGCAAACACTGTCAATTTTGACTTTTTTAATTATACCTAGCTCTAAGGGTAACCAATTGAATTGATTTTATGAATTAATATATTTATCTTACTTGTTTAAAATGAGTTTTGATTACTATATCTATTTTATCATTTCTTGTCGTTTTTAATCTTTGAGGTTGTATAATTTATGTTATGGACTTTTATTTTGATATCATATCTTTATCTTGCTATACTTTTATCTGTTCTGCATCAAAATATATCTTATTTCTATATTTTTATTACATTATTTAAATTTAATAAATATTTTGTGTATATTGTATTATTATAATGTATCCTTAATTGCATTTGTATTAGATATCTGGGTTTTGCACCCATAATAAACTATTATTATTATTAATTGCAAGGTTGGAGTACTGATGTTAAAAACAATGGATACTGCAAAATAAATCATTAACTGTTGAAAATTTATGTAGGCACATCCAGTAATGTGGAATAATTGATGAACAGCATATCAATAAAAACGATTAAGTCCATCACTGTCCTAATCTCTGCACTAATATTTTATGAGAACCATCATTTCTTGGGAATTTTGACTAAATATAGAGAAATATTAATTGAGTGAAGGATGCCTATTCACCATCTCCCAACTATTCATTTAAAAGTTATTTTGAAGAAACTTTGAACTCTTCTAATGGAAAGACTGTAAAGCATGCAATTAGTACCTTTCCTTCTTCATGCCTGTTTCAAAATCTTTCATACCCTTAAATGTGATACTTTCTCAACACCCTGAGATCCAAATAGCTTGAGGCATTTCCCAAATCTTTGCATTTTTGGCACATTATATTATTATAATCAAAATATCTGTTGAATTATTGCCAATTTTGTTATCTCATGCTCACATAAGCTATATCAGTAAAAGTATTAAACAATATACTATTTGGCTGTCATTAGGGTGTTTAATAATGATTCAGTCATCTTTCCTAAAGGAAGATAGCCAGCATGAATACCTAACTTCTCAGTGAACTAGTTAACAGCTATAATAATATATGTTGTCAGAGAGTGTGTTAAAGATAGTGTTTAAGGTTTCATTCACTGAAATGTAACATAAATTTGTTAATTATGTAATATTAATTAATGAAAGGAGTTGCAATTAGTATTTATGAACTTGTTCAATAAAATTTGTTTCCTTTTTAGGCTGAAGACATTGCAGAAGAGGTAGGACAGTCAGCTGATGATGAAGATAAATATGTTGATGAAGTTGATATGCCTGGTACGAAGGTTGACAGCAAACAGCGTATAACAGTGAGAAATCTTAGAATAAGAGAAGATACAGCCAAATATCTCCGAAATCTGGATCCTAATTCAGCATATTATGATCCTAAAACACGATCAATGAGAGATAATCCATATAAGAACACTGGCGAGAAAGAAGCAGAGTAAGTTTTCTTTAAAACTATATCTCAATCGAAGTGGGATTATTTTTTTCCATCTAGTTAAGATGTGGTGAGAAGTTGATATAATTTGTTTGTTTCCCAAACATTTTGAACCAATTCTTCTTCCTCACTACACAAAAAATTTGCATATGTGTATTTTATTAGGGAATCTAGAAAAATGAAATATAGAAAGTGGAGTAGAGTGTTGCATTATTGTTATTTTTTTTTAATAGTTGTTAGATGTAAATAGTTATTAAAAGTCATTCTTAAACTAGTAATAGTAACTTGGTTTCTTTCTTGCCTGGATACTGAAACACATTTATTCTATGATTCACCAATTAACGATTTCATTTTGGGTTAATCCTTGCTAGACTAAGCATATTGAATTTCCCCAAGGATGAATAGAAGCCAAAAATATCAATTTGATCGTTTTTTTTTTTTTTTCAATTAGATATCCATCTATTTTTTCTTTTTGCCCTTCAGTTTAAAGGAACTCGCATATGCATGCAAAGAATCATCTCTACCATGTTGCATGTTAAAATTAATATCTTTGGTTAAGTATATGGCTGATTTCTGGTTTGATGTTTTTGAAATCAATATTGGTTCTGCCAGTTGTGTAGATTTTCAGTTTGGGTTATTTTCATTGAGTTTCTTCATCCTTACTTATGGGTTTTGGCATACTTGTGTTATTTTCCTATTTTACTCTACAGAACTATTTTGAGTACTTAATAAAGTATGATTGTATCCCCTTCTGTAGTTCAGTCATTAATACCTTCACTATTGTTCCCATTTTGTTTGTAATAATTCATCGTTTACTTTGAAAAGAGATATATCCATTCACTGTGAATGACTCTCTTCATTAATGCTCTAATTTTGAATTTTGCAGTGTTTTCTATGCAGGAGAAAACTTTGTCCGCTTCACAGGGGATACAACAACTCATGCAGCTGCACAATTATTTGCTTGGGAAGCATACGAAAAAGGAGTAGATGTGCACTTATTAGCAGAGCCTACTAAGCTGCAGATGCTGCAGCGAGAATATGAAAGAAGGAAAGAAGAATTCAAAGGGCACGTACAGGAAAGTGTCCTTGCTCGATACGGTGGCGAGGAACATTTGCAGGCACCTCCAAAATCTCTTCTCTTGGCTCAGACTGAAGAATATGTCGAGTACTCCCGTTATGGTAAAGTGGTGAAGGTAATGTCTTGCATAATTTTTAATCTTGCATTAAGAGATAAATTAGGGTAGTGCTAAGGTGTATGGATCTATGAACATGGGATCATCTTTAATATTCTCTTCTATGTGAAACAGGGACAAGAGAAGCAAGTTATTCGGTCCAAATACGAGGAAGATATATACATCAACAACCATGCATCCGTATGGGGTTCATTTTGGCACAATGGATCTTGGGGATATAAATGCTGTCATTCATTTGTAAAGGTAAGTGAAGTTAATTGTGTGACATGAATATTAAATTATTTTATTTTGGTTTAATAGCCATGAAAAAGCCCTTGGATAGTCGAGTAGCATTTGTCTTTGGTGAAAGTGGAGCTGGGTGAATACTTTGGGTAGCTACCAGAATTATAAATATTGTGCCTTCTATTCATGAGCCTTTTATTATATAGAATAATTATTTATTTATATAAATTGATGTGTTGTCCACATTGACCAAAAGTAGAATAGATTGGCAAATCTACTGTGGGAGTGCAAAAAATATATTTTTTTTCTTTTTTCATGTATTATGGCCTTCTACAATGTTACCGCTATGCTTATGAAGTTAAGTTAATATATGTTTGACATATGATTGTTGAATTGTTTGAATTATGGATGTCTCAATTCTTTTTCAGAATTCATACTGTACTGGAGAGGCCGGTCGAGCCATAAACACTCCAGATATAAGCATTCCAAGTTCATGCGCTGGAGAGGCATCGAGATCCACTAACAGGCTCTTGGAAATTGCTATCACATCGTCATCAGTATCACCTGCTGTAACTTCTGCATCCTTCTTTGCACCAAAACCTATAGAATCACCCAGTCGCTCTAGGAAGTCATCCACATCATCCTCCTCATCTTCTTCTTCGTCATCTTCATCATCTGAAGTAAGTTAATGACATATGCTTTTCTTAACCAGTAACATTCTGAGGAGCTCACAATATTCTGTGGCATGTTAGGTGTTTTATAATAACTTTATTCCATAATTATAGATTGTCATAAATGACCCTTCGGGTCATTCTTTATATTTTCTTGTATAAGGGAACTAAAAAACACTTTTCTGTGTGATAGCTCAATTAGTAGGAGCAAGGCACTTGGTAGAATGTATGCAGTTTGACTCCTGGTGTTGATAAACCTCTCATTCTTTTTTCTTATTTTAAATGCCCCATCTTACACTTCTGGATGTTTTCAGTCATTTTATTCTATTCTATCTTCATAAATCATTGTAACATTTCCACACAGTATATGAGTGACAACTAATTAATTTTACAAAAAAATAGGAAGATAATGCAAATGACAGTGCGACATTTGTCATAGAAATAAGATATGCAAAAAAGAATTCGATATACATATATAATTAAACACCTATGACATCATGTACAAAGCCCAAGTGTGTATAAGTTTGTTTCCTCATTCTTTTGTTCATAGGAAGTTGTTTCAAGAATTTCAAATACATTTTGCTGCTTGCTAAGTACTGTTAGTTCAAAAGGCGATGGCGTTTGAGGTGATTGCTAAATCACAATGATGCTTGTTTCAAGGGTACGCAACCCTCCAGAAAGAACCCCCCCTGGTTCCCCCTTATCCTCTGCTTCCAGCCCTTAATTCCTCGTCTCTGTGGAGCCTGGTTATGTTGTAAATACAAATGGAAAGCACAAACTTTGAATTTCTTTGTAAAGAGATTCCATTTGATTGGCATAAGTTAGCGGTAGGGAAGGCTATTCCTTATTTTCTCTAAGATAATTATGAAAATGTTGCATATTTCAGACAGACAGGATATACAAATTTATTGAAAAAGACTTTCTTTTTTAGTGATTTTGAGATGCAATATTTCTTCAAACATTGCAAGTTTAGAATTCACCATATAAAGGCATTTCACATTTTTTTTGACAGAAGATGATCATGTAGCCAAAACCAGTTGTTTATGTTTTTTAATAAAATCTTGTGGGAATTACAAAAGTTTTATCTTTGCTTACATTGATAGCAAAGGAATTCTAAACCAAAAGGAACACCTAAGCTTAATTATCAAAGGATATATTACATTTTTTCCACATAAAATGAAATAAAATCAATTTGGCAGTACAATTTTCGGATTAAGTTAGGTTAAGATGCAACATTTCTGCACATATTGCAACTTTATATATAAAACATAGTAAGGAGGTGGAAGAAGCTGTTTTTGACCAGCATGGAAAATAGAACCACAATCTGACCAAATTCCCTATAGTTTTAATCCTTCGGGTTATAGACAGGAAATCATGTCTCCCAAGAATTCTCAGTAATTCTTAAAGTAACCTTTTTAATCAATATCTTATGATTATCTGTAATGAATGATGCAACAGTAGATATTAAATAAAAAAAAGACATGAATGACTTAATGGCACAGTGCAGCATTCCAATATTAGGCAAAGCATCGAGAAATAATTTTTATTTTAGTGCCTGCATTTGATTATAATTTATTTTTGGTTAAAAAATTCCTTCCAGCATTATTAATTTGTTATATTTAAAAGCATGCCAAAAATATTGGGCACTAAGGGTCTTATAAATGATAGTTACAGTGTAGATTGAGAGCATATATCAAAAATGAAGAACGAATATTTTTTTTGTTAGTGATGATAGTAAGTTAGAAAATATAACAGCAGGGTTTCAATTACAGCTCACGACAGCTGGAAATTTTTCTACATTGAACATATTTACCACAAAAATATACTATTTTCTTACATTTTGAGTCATTTATGCGAATGGCAGTACCAGGCCGCAAACTCCAATAGCCCTACCTGTGCACTTGTTTGTTATATAATATCTACCGTCGAGGAATTCATTACAGATAATCATAGAATATTAATTAAAACGATTAGTCAGGGAATTCCTAAGAAGTATTGGGAAATAGTATTTCCCATTCCCAATGGATGACAACTGTCAGAAATGTGGAAACCGTACTTCTGATTGTGGTTTCACTTTCCATGTTTACCCAAAGACACCTTTTAGCTTCTGCTTCTTATAATTAATGCTAAACTTATTTTTCTCTTACAATGTGTGAATCATGATTCTAAAAATATCCACTACAAATTTTGTCTTTCATATCACTGAAGAAGATTTTTCTATCTAAAATCAAATTGATCATAGTAAATGGGAGCCTACGCTCAAAACTTAGAAGCCTAGCCTAGAAAGTAGGGAGAAAGGTTGCAGGCCCTTAAACCAAGTATCCTTTTCATTTGGAAATCACTCCAACACAATCAGTGCTTTTTTTCAACCGATTGTAAAAATACAAATTAATTTTTTGAAAGTGCATTCTATGTAGTTAGCATATCACGTTTGGAAAGAGCAGTATCTGTACAATTGCTACAGTGATGGAAATTTGTATTGCATGTTATTTTTTAGGTAAGCTTTATTCGTCAAAACTACAATATTTATCTAGACAATGATAATAATTATTGGTTATAATGATTACAAGAAATACAGTGCTTACTACTAGTTTGGTTTGAAATATTTCGAAAAATCAGATGAGAAAAAGAAGCTGGTTGCAACTCATTACTTGAGGGTATCTTTGTGGGTTCATTTGATCATTATTAAACCTCATCTTATGGGTTAGGTGTAAGAAGAGACTTTCTAGTCTCAATCTCGCCCGAATAAAGTCCATTTATTATTATTATTATCTGTTATTTAAAGAGCCATTTATATAGAGCTTTTTTCAGTGAATGATGTTGTATGGAAACTTTTATTGTGGTTCCATATGTTACATCAAAAGATTAATTTTGTGAATGATTGGATTTTATATATAATTATTAGTATTTATCAACAAATTTATCCAATCTAAACTATTTTCTAATTACAATGATATTGCATTGAATTTATTTTACCCAATCCTGTGGATTAAATATGACATTTCATCATTGATTAATTGTTTCTTTTAGGATTCTGATTCAGAGGAAGAAGAGAAGAGAAAGAAAAGGAGAAAGAAGAAGATGATGAAGAAGAAAGCACAAAAGGAAAAGAGGAAACTTAAGAAGAAGAAGAAGGATGAAAGTGAAGACAAACTGAAAAAGGTATGGGAAAATAACACCATCATATGATGGAATATAAAGTTTAAGTCTAATTAAGAAAATGTTTGCACAACTTTATTCTGTTGTTTGATAGCTTTGAATGTCTGTTTAGGTTATTGACTATAAAAGTGTTGAATCATGGAATAGGTAATGATCATTATTGGTAGCCATTGATTCCATCAGTCAACCTTCATAATTGAATTGTGAACAGAGTAACTCTAGTAACTCATCGGAATATTTACAGATCTGTTGTTGTTTTTAATTTGTTTTTCTACAACATTGTAAACAGTTTGGCAATACCATACATAAAAGGGACTATCCTCGAATGTCACAATCCTATTGAATTATCTTTTCTCTTTGCGACTCTAAGTCCATTGGTCAGACAAAGCAAATTCATCACAACAGCCATCTTGTAAGTTTTGTTTAAATTATTCTTATTTTTTTTGCTTCGCTTATGACACTTTCAAAACTTTTTCTAAGATTTGATGTGGATTTAATGGTTATGCATTGTATACATACATGAATGTTCTACCTTTTGGTAGGTTCATGTGCATCAAATTCAAAAATTCCTATACAACGCCATCTCCTTCACCGTCTTTAGCAGCCTCTCAGTATTTGACCTACCCATTTCCTCTGTTAATCACCTCAGTTAAAGCTCCCCAACCATCTCCAGCACCTTCGTGTTTGTTTTCCTATCTACCCAACTTACTTTTTCCATTCTATGCCAAACACACATCTCGAAAGCCTCTAAACATTTGGCTTCTTAGGCATTGTATAGAAACATCATTCAATACATAGCTCAGATACAATAATACTACCTCCTTGGGTCTGGAATTGTCAATTCTGGTTAAGGGTAAGTATTATTATTATCCACTCGTCTGCCTCAAGGTAGAGGATCATAGATCATTGCTCAAATATTCATTATTATCCATCATATTGTGCATTATCCCCATAGTTTGGTTGATTCATGACTTTCTTATAATTGTATCATAGTAGGTTATGTTTAATTTACTCATAAATTGGTCCCCTTTTCCAAATCTCTTGGATAAAAATTTGATTAAAATGAATTTAGTTGTAAGAGCTCATACAATTATTATGATATATTTTATGATGCACTTTTTTCTTTGTCCTAAAACAAATAACCTAATATATTTTCATGTTTAGTATTTTTGGAATGTTATCATTCAAATTTTTGTTTTATAGTCAGCCTATCCTTAGTAACTGTTCAATTGATGTTTATTAACTGTTTCATCGATGGTTATTTTGCAAAACTCTATAAAAGGACCGGCTGTTCATTATATTTAATGTTTATTACACATATAATATCAATGTCTTTGTTTATGTTTGTAGGCCTTGCGAAAGGAAGAATTTATGCAGGCAGAAGCTGATAGGATCCTTGCAACAGATGAAAGAAAGCGACCTTACAATAGTATGTATGAAGCCAAGGCACCGACTAGTGAGGAAATGGAGGCTTATTTAATCAAGAGGAAAAGGGATGAAGATCCAATGGCTCAGTTTATGTAATCAGCGCCATTTTAAAGGATATTATTATCATTATAATTATTAAATGCTGATGAATAAAATTATTTTTTAGTTAAAAATTTCTCCTAGCCCCTATGATCAGCTGTAAAACTTTGTCAGTCAACTTGTACATATCTTCTGAAATATACACTGTATAGATAACAACATTAAGGTGTTTCATTTAATTATATCCTATTCTTCACTGACATCTAATTCATAGGAGATGTAAAATATATAAAAACTTAAAGGAAGGCAATGTTGCTCTTTCTCTCTTTTCAACAAAAACATCCCGGTATTTTTTCAGAGGGAAAAAGAAAGGTATCTCTCACTAGAATGCCTGAGAGTTTACCGCGATTGATTTGACAGGAAAGCTACCATTCTTTCAAACTGAAGTCGGCGAAATATCGAAATCTGAATGTGGACAGTGAAAGACATTAGACGCAGTAGTATTAACAAGAATTTGGAGGAAAACCAAAACGAACAATTGTTAAATACTAGTAAATAATTACTCAAGCACTGTATACATACATATAGTACGGTATAACTTACTATTAAAAGAAACATTCGAATTTATTAACCATGACTTCGTAAGTTCCGGCGGAGTAACAGTTTCCATATTGCCACATTTTTACGTAAAATATTTGATTTATTCAACGCCAAATGTATCTAACAACGAGTAACTAGGAAATTGTTTATTGAAGTCGAAATGACATGAAATGCAACCAAGATTTCTACTTGATGGTTCCATGCACTTCGTTCCAAGTTAATAAAAGATACTGTGATTCAGTGCTCGGTAAATTTCTCAAAGCGTTTTACCCTGTGTTCAACCCACATAACTATCATCCACAACATAAAGACTGATGAAGCCCATGATAAGCTAAAGAAGCTATAAATATTAGATAGCGATAGGCATCATAGGATTGAATGGGCGCCAAGAACAAACGGAAGGAACCGAACAGTCGAATTACTGTAAACGCAGAGCTGCTACCCCAGGCTGCCCAGCTGCCCAGTCAAGCCGTGATCAGGCAACAAGTTCGCTAATTTTGAAATGGTTAGATGGTTCGTTCTGTACGTGAGTCGCCGAGGAAGTTGAAAAATTTTTTTCTTCTTCATTTTCGGGATAAAAATGAAAATGTTATCGCAAAATACTGACATAGAGGTGAGATTTTTAGTTGCATAAATGTTTGTTTACAGTAAACAAACATTCCGATTTCACTTCCTGTTATTGAGACCGTTTTGTCAGCTTACAGAGTTTAAGTGAATTTTGCCAGTGTTTTTTATGGATAGCAATAAGATTATTGGTAGTGATTATTCCTAAGCTGTCAGCTTTCAAACATAACGGGAGCATAACTGCCTACGGCAGGTTTTTTGGAGGGATTTCCCTTTCGTCTTTGGGCGAAGGCCAGGCTTAAAATCATTTATATGTTCCCCTTAATCGTTGCCACCTGGGCAGAAAACCAACTTGCAATGTAACTTAAGTATTACATAAGAGTATAATTATTAATGTTTGTATTTCTGGAGTAGACATATTTAAAAAGTATGATTTTCTCTGAAACTGATTTTCTACTAGGACTTCTCAAGATTCAAGGAAGAATTAATAGATGTCAGAGAAATACTGAGACAGAGACAAGAAAGATTCAGAATTAATGATTCACTGTTAGAGGAGCTGATAGCCGATGAGGGTAAGATTCGTTATTTGATCGATTGGGAATATCCCAAAATAATTTCTATGTTGTTTGTCTCCTTTTTGAAAAGTTATCGGGTAAAATTTCACTTTATTACTGTTTGGGAGAAATTGAATAACTCCCTTAGTAATGATTATATTTTGACGAAATTTACACCAAGTTATAGATAAAGGATGGCGGTTAATATATCTTCTTTCAAATACCTCCTAAAACCTTCCATTTCGGAGATATTATTGTTTGAAAATGACCTATTTTTGACGTTTTTTCGGCCATTTTTGATGTTTCCTCGTTCTCCCGCTAGGGCGATTTTCAGTAATTTCAACTCTAACTGGAGCCCATTCCCCATTTCCTACTCGCTTACGGGCCTCCTTGAGTGAAAAGGGGTGCTGGGTGGGTGTAATAATCGACTGATTTACCTGTTTTTTCCCAATTTCCTACTCGGTTACGGGGCTCATTGAGTGAAAAGGGGTGCTGGGTGGGTGTAATAATCGATCAGAATTAATATTTGTGCTAAAAGACCTTGGGTACTAATTTAGCTTGCAAACCAACTATAGCTTGCGATCCGAACGAGAGGGTGACTATCTTTTTCTTAACACAAGGCAACATTTGCGACAAAAACCGTATTTTTACTTAAAAAGACATCGAACCCCCGACTCAACCCATCGACCTTTACCAAAAGTCATCCTTAACTGTCACATTTTAATTATTCAATTATTCCATGCATTATTACTCTTTATTGTTTCTTAATCCTGCTTTTTTATACTATTTTTCATGCTATAATCTCTTAATTTTAATAATTTAGGTGTTATTTTCCTATAAAACTACCACCCCTGTTCACTCTTGGCGCAGGAATTCCCGTTGCATTTTCGGAATTTTTGACTGTTTCTGAGATGTGAAACTCGTCCATCGGCGTGACATCTAGCGTCAAAATGACCGAACTAACCGTCGAAACATGCTTTTCGGAGGCCATTTCTGTACCTCGGTCACTAAAATCGTTGTTTCTCAGTAACTATATAAGGTTTTTCAACGCGCAATCGTTATGGTAAAAAGTGAAATATTACCAGTTATTTTTTCTGTTTCTCTGTAATTAATGTTATAAAATAAATCTTTGTCTCATGTAATATTGTCCTTTTCTAGAGAATATGTTTTACATTGTGATTCTACTTATAAAGAGATTCTTGAGTCTACCTCTCTGCTGCTCATAAAGCGATGATGATTGTATTGATTTGAAATAATCCATAATAATAGTTGGAACATTACACTTGCGTCCTTTATTATATCACAAGGTTATTTAATAATAAATTATATGCAGTTTGCATTACATATTAAATTACATTTCAAACTATTTTGAGCTATAAATGTATAATATTGCTCTCTCATTGACCATCAAACATAATTTAATTTCTAGTATAGGATCCTAATGGGTTGTCTTCAGTGATGTTTTTTACAGTTTTCTTTTGGCAAAGTAACTGAAGTGAGGATATTGCCTTTATTCCCATCAAATTGAATTCTATTTATAGCTGTGGGGTTCTTAATATACAAAGTTGTCTTTGCATCTCTATTTGGTTGTCAAAATACTTGTATATGTAAACTAAATCAAAACTAGATTAATCTTTTTCATAAACTTCGAATAATATAACATGATCATTAGCCATTATCAATCAGGCATATGATGTAAGCCTTCCCAAATGTTTACCAATTTCCTTTGTTATGATCTTCCTGTTGCCTCATTACATCTAAGTACTTGATGATGTATCTGTTCCATCTTTCCTTTGGTCTTCTTCTTGGTCCTCATATATCCCTTGGAATCTAGTTGAAAACTGAAGATGTTCAGCAGTTATAATTTCATCTTGCCACATGAAGAGCACACATCCAATTCAGAGATCTTACCTTTTCTTTGATGTCTGTCACTCCAGTCATTGTCCTCTCCCAGGTGTTGCATTTCGTGTCTCTTCTTGTGAATATAAGTACACAATGTTTGATTTTACGTTGTGTTGTTGGATCTCATCGAGTTATTGCTGTGTTTAAGACAAAATTTTCTCTTACATTGGACATAACTGGTTAGAAGCATTGATTGAAGATCTTCTTCTTCTAGACCATATGCGTTCTTGATTTCGGAATATGTACATTCCTTCCAAAGGTGCCCCAGCCAAGTTTAATCTTTCTGCTAAAGGAATTTATATTTCTAAAAGATATTCATTGGCATCCTTTGAAGCTGTATTGGTACTTGTGCTACAAAAGAGTTCTAAATTACCTTTATTTTGGGTAGGTTTATCCTGAGTCCTTTCTTCTGCCCCATGTTCAGTTATAAGTCTTAGAGCCAGTTCTTCACCATTGGTTGCAGAGAGTACAATATTATCTGCAAAACTCACATCTATTAAATATAATTCCTTCTCCGGATTCATTCATATATATGTTACAAATTCACAGGCTAAACCACAAACGTCATCGACTTGAAATTTTTACGACATATTGGTCATAGCGCGTAACCACCAGAAAAATTGAGATTTTGAACCTCAGTGTCATGGGTTCGATTCCAGAGGGCCCCAAAGTCCCGATTTTTTCCATTTAAATGCATTGCTTTGATTTTACGTAATTTTTATAAAATACTTCCTGGATAGGTAGGCAAACTCAAGGTATCAAAACTCTAGGATCCTATATATATGGTCATGATCTATTGAAAACATAAATGACTTTTACGGAAAATATCCTCGGTTCGATGCTAGGACGATGCAAATATCTAACCTTTAAAACACATGGGAGTAGTTTTTCATTATTTTTTTGATGCATTTATCTAAATGATAGGAAGTTCGTGCTTGGCAAGAAGATGTATGGTAAAAATTGGTTTCAGAAATAAATTTTTATAAGACCGTACTATTCCTGGGTTCGATGCCAGAGCACCAAAAAAGTTTCTCTCATAAGGAATATAAGGGAAAAGTAAGACGTCGTTTGAGGCAGTTGCAGCTAATATTTCTGCTTGAATTTTCACACATAGTTCGAAATAGTGATCTTATATTGTGTTGCATAAGAAGTATCACCAGAAAGACCCAGGTTCGATTCCGGAGATGGTAAATATGTCTCCCGCTTAAAATACATTGGGTTAGTTTTTCATTATTTTTTTGATGCACTTACTGAAATGATAGGAAGTTCTTGCTTAGTAGAAGATGCATATTAAGATACGGTTTAAGAAAAAAATTATATAAGACCATGCTGTTTCTGGGTTCGATGCCAGAGCACATTAAAATTTCCCACATAAGGAATATAAGGGAAAAGTAGGACGTTGTTTGAGGTAGTTGCACCCAATATTTCTCCTTAAATTTTCACATATAGTTAGAGATGATAAACTTCTGTTGTGCTGCATAGTAAGTATTAACAGGAAGACCTGGGTTCTATGCCGGACGGAGAAATTTCTGCTAATTTGAAGAATATTTCCAATACTTTTTCTACTTTTGAGGACCCTCTCGATATGATGTCGACTTGAAATTTGTGTTATCAACATGTGAAATGTTGATTTTACTCGTAATTGATGTACTCCACTTTCATCTGTAAACGCTTCTCCTCCCAGTCTATGGTTTCAAAAACTTCTTCGAAAATGGCCATAAAAAGAATTAGGAAGAGGAAGTTAACTTCTCAATCTTGAATTCTTCAGTTTCTTCATGAATAAATACAGATACTGTGGCATATTTGTTAATGCTGTACAAGAAAGAGATACATTCTGCATCTACTCATTGATTTTCTAAAGCCTCAAGTGTGGAAGAAGTATGTACCTAGTAGAAGTCATGTACATAGTTAACAAAAAATTGAACTAGAGAACTATCTCCAATTGTTTTACTGTAGATTTTTGGAGTGTGTGAATGTGGTCCGCAGTGCTGAAACCCTTGTAGAATCCAGCTTGTTCTCTTAGCTGGGCAGAGGACATGGTCATTATCAGATGTTCAGCTCTTACCCTCATGAATGTTTTGCACACAACTCTTCCTTGCTTCCTTTACTTTCTTGTGCGTTAGGGCCCCTGTCATTGAGGATTTTCTCTTGTCTTAGGTAATTAGTGAATAATTGTCTCAAAACATCTCTGTTCCACCAGCTTTATGATACTCCACCAACACTCCATCTGCTCATCCTGCTTTCCCATTCTTCATGTACTTGATTGCCACCATTTACTATTGTATTAAGTTAAGTAAGTTGGTCTTGTTAAGTATTGTTGGTCTGTTGCAAGTCGTTGTTCTACCTGCTTTCTGTGTGGTTAAAATCTGCTTCTTCCCTATTGCTAAGTCTGATCTACCCCTCTTTTATCCTCTTGCTGTTATCTGTGGCCTCTTTCCCACTCATTTTATTGTAATTCACATCTTCCTTGTTTGCCACTTGATAGCCTTGCAAAGTTTGGTGTATTCAATGATATCTCTTGGTGTTTCTGAATTCTCCAATTCCTCCCATAATTTTCTGGGTTCTATCACTGAACTTCTTATCCTTAGGTTTTTTGGCATGTCTTCCACCCCTTGCTATGTCTTCCACCCCTTCAAAGGTGGCTTCCTCTACTTTGACTTCCAGGTCTTCTTGAAGTGCTGAGAATCTATTTCTTAGTTCCAGCTGAAACTCATTCTTGTTTTCTTCTAGTTTTCCTATGCTTATTTCATTTTTCTAACATGAAATGAACCTCTTCTCCTTCATTTAAATATATATTGTCTTGCATAACTTGGTGTTAAATCCATGTTAACAACTTAAATGGCATAGTCAAAAGATATAACATATAATAGAATTTGTACATGTTATATCTTTTCACTGTCATTGAAGTTTTTTCTTCTGCTTCATTCAGAGGTTACCGTATTTCCCGGCCCATAAGACGCACTTTTTTTACTCCAAAATATGCTCTAAAATCAGTCTGCGTCTTATGCGCCGATGGTACACGGGTATAACTCCGTCCTGTAATAAGCAAGCCGATTCGCCGGGATAAATGCATACCATTAAGTATTTTTACCATATTAGGCATTGAAAATAGTTCAGTTAGTTACAAATTTCGATAAAAACACTGTTTGATTAAGTAGTAAGGAATACAGTTTTAATATTTCGATGACAGAACTTCCTTTAAAAAAATTCCCAGGGAAATCGGAAATGCATACATCGTAGCACGTTTAGTTTAATCTCGCATGTGGTGCTGCTCCAAAACTTATTAACATTGGGCTAACGGAGATGTCATCCCTATGCTAATACTTTGTATCTCTCGCGATAAAGAGTTTACCGGCACTCAACCTTATGTAACAAAGTATGAGTTTTTTTGTAAATTCTTACCTGAAAAATCAAGGTGCGTCTTATGCGCCGGTGCGTCTTATAGGCCGGGAAATACGGTAATCTCCATTCTGGGTCTTTTAAATCCTAGATTTTAATCTGTTCTAAGATAATTGTTTGTTGCTATGTAGATTATTTTACCAATATGTGGTCTATTTCATCTTTTACTCCATTGGGTCCTCTCCACATCCACTTCCTTGTAGGATTAATCTTGAAGAGGGTATTTCATATGAACATAAGAGTGCTTTCTGCAAACCCTGCCAATCAGTGACCTCGTTCATTTCTCTGCTCCAGTTCATACTGTCCTACCACAATGTCATCAGCTTCCCTCTGGCCTACACGAGCATTAAAATCATCCATTAGACTTCATGGTAGTGGGCCTCCTTGTCATATTCATTATCAAGAGTCTGTTTTAAGTTATCAACTTCACTGCTTGCAGCTGTTGGTATGCAAACTTCACTGGTCTGAACAGAGTAACTCCCATTTATCTTGAGTACAGGTTTACTAATTCTCTCAGATATACTACATTTACCACATTATCTTTCCATATCTTGTTGATCCTGAATCCAATGCTTCCAAGTCTTCCATCCTTTGTGAGCCTGTATTAGAATAGATGGCCTTCCTTCATTGCCAGTAAATCTGATTTTCTTCTGACTTTGCTGACCATGATGTTCTTTAATCATTGAAACAAGCAGGAAATCAAAGCTTGAACTTTTTACTGTAACCTATGAGTTATTAGTTATGAAAAAATGTTGCTGTAAAAATTTCAAATTTTTCCTTTAAACTCCTTATCAAATTAATGTTCACTTAAGGATGATTTAATAATAAAGAATTAATTATTTAAATTGTTAATTGTAATTTTCAAATCAATTTTTTTGGAGGAAGGTCAGTCCTAAAGATTCCTTATTTACAAGTGAATTTTCTAACAGTTGGTTTTAACTGTGATTCCTGAGTTCTAGGTTTTAAGTAGAAATTGTGAGACCAAATGATGAATTATAACTAATTCGCAACTAGCTTTTATAAAGTGAAATTCCAGTTTAAAGAAAATGCAATTAATTCCATCACAGCTCCGCTCCTCAAGGAAGATGGGATTGCTACCAGCGGATGTGATAAAAATAATAGCGGAAGTAATGTACCTAAAGTGCAAAAGATTAACTTTAAACGATATGGTTTAAACATCTTCGATGATGCTGCTGCCAACCAACTTTTCAATGAAGGTAAAATCTGTCATTAAAATTATTATGGTTAATTTTATGCAAAATAGTGATACTCATAATATTGAAATATTTTTCAGAGAGCGTGTATGACAAGTACATAAACACAAAACCAAATAATCATCCAATTTTTGATATTACTAAGGAAGCCTTGTATCAAAATATTGTAAAAGGTCTATTGAAGGTCAGTTGTGAATCAAAACTTAAATATTGATTTTATGCACTTATTTTATGAACATTTTCCAAGTTAACAGCCATGACTATTTTTTTAAATTAGATATTGCTGTTAGTTTAGTTAGTTATTAACTAATTTTTTTATCAATTACTCCTCAGCACAAAGTGAAAATGCAAGATATCTTACATCATTTATCCAAATTCATATTTTTTGTTATGTCTGGGCATTCCTCGGTCTTTTTGGTGGAGGCATGTTTTGATACATTGAAATATTTCTTGCAAAACACTTCGAAATCAGAAGATGTACAACCATGGATGCCATCTGTAGAGGATATAAAAGCAGTCTTTGTCAATTATGGTCAGTGGAATATTTTCATATTCTTTTATTTTGTATCACTTTATCTCTTATTCAATCATTGCATCTGCCTAACAATTTTTATGAAAGTCACTCTACGCTAACCCTGATGAAATATCACGTAGGCTAATTGTAAAATTATTTCTGAGTCCTTCTTTCAACTTATGTTACCCATGCACTAAGCAAGACTCAAACCCAGGACCTCAGAATTACTCTAGTAGCTCATCAATGCTACTCAAATTGTGCTTTGTTGACCAGTCCAGGTCTTGTTAAATTACTGTCTGTTGCTAGCTTTGTATGGAATTTCTTAGGAAGCACTGTAATTGCTAATGGAAACTCTCCATAAAAAATTAATACTATGAATGTATGAAAAAATGTGATATTTTAAGGTTTGGTGTATTTTTACTTTCTCCCTGTACGTAGTATAGAGAAAGTATTGTATTCGAAAAAAATTCGACCTCCAGATTTCAATAGAAATAGATGTTTTGGGGCCCATAGAGTTCGTTTTCCCTATTTTCCTGAACATGTCTGTCTGTGTGTGTCTGACTGTGGTAAAAAAGTTTGTGGGCGCTCTATCTTAAAAAGTGATTATCCGATCATTTCTAAAATTCATATCTAGTATTTTCCTAACAATGCCAAGAGTTGGTTAGTTTTTTATGAATACCACTTAACCGGAAGTTGCGGTTTATCCGGAACAAAATTTTGTTTCTTAAATATCTCTGTCAGAATTTGATGTATTTATATACAATTTGTACAAAAGATATAGATAATGTATTTTACTACCACTTTTGTTTGAAACATTTTTCTGTAACACTCATTGTTTTGGAGTTATTTATATACTACCGGCAAAGGCTTCTGTTTTCAATAAATATGGAGAAAGTCATTTGTTGGCTACATTAGATTTTTTCATTTACTTTTTGGTTCAAAATCTAAGGTAAAATACAAAGATTATATTTATATGTCAAGAAACTCAACTCTAGTTATTCCTCAAATTGTTATAACATTGAAATGTAGAATTTCCTAATAGACATGGGATGTGATCTGTCTTTGTTTTCATACTGATTAAAGAAGCATATTATTTCTTAATAAAATATTATAAATGATTCTTTATTTTGCTTGTTATTACAGTAGGAGTCCGTTATAACGGGTATGGCATATAACGAGAGTTGTGTTATAGCGAGTGATTTTTTTGCCGTTGTCTGTCTCACAGCAGAAAGGATGGGGTGTTATGTCCATTATAACAAGTGGTTATTTTTGTAGTATAGATATAACCACTGCCACGTTTCTATATTTGTCTTGCCAGAGGCATATCTCAGAATCTTCAATTGATGTAAGATACAAAGTTCGACCAGCAAACAGAAATCTGAGGCATGTTATCTCTTCAAATAGCAGAACAAATTCAATGCAAAAATCATCTCCACCTAATTCATGCATTTGTTTCCCACAACTTTCCTTACCCTTCCTCTACTAAACTTCCTCGGAGAGCTTTGATTAGAGACTTCTCACAAGTTTCACTCTCCCTTTTGTCCCTCCGTGCATCCTATCCCCTTGCCTCTTATTTCTTTTTGGCAGTGACCCCTCTAGTCAGCACGGGAATTTAAATTGAGTTTCCATCATATTGGCCTATCCACCTGTGGGATTTGTTTTCATATGAAACTCGGTACCAAATCATCTGATCCAGGATGGGTGGGAATATAGAGATAAAAACAGTGCTGATTCGGATTCCCATGGTATTCCCTCTCTTTCACCTCACAGTCATTGCTTATGAAGTGCAAGAATGAAAAATATCCGGAGAAAGCCATTTGATATGAATTATCTAATGATATACCATTACTTTTCTACAATTATTGAACAACAATTTTCATCATTTTATGTTAGAGAATGCTCTTTGGTTATGGTTTATGAATCAATGAAATAATATTTTTAATGCAAATGTACTTTTTTACTCTTGCTGAAGCATTTGCGTGAGGATTAAAAACCCTGCAGTTCCATTGTGTCACACTCACTACTCTTGGATAGACATTTAGTATTAGAAATCTGCTATAATGAGTACTCTTTACAGCGAGTACCTTTCCATTTTTTTCAGCTCTCGTTATAAAGGACTTCTACTATATTATTTGACCTGAAAAAAAAACAGCTTACATGTAAAATTATCATATGTTTTGCAAGTCTTTTAATTATTTTCACTAACAAGTTCTGACATGTGCATAATGTCAATTCATTCAGTGTCATCTCACTTCTCCATATTGTTGAAAATTTTGTTTTTTCTTAATTTCTTCTTTTGTCTCAATGGAAACTTAATATCAACAGAAGATAAGTAACACCCTTTCCCTAATGCAAAGTATTCAGATATCTGATTGTTAGTACTATGTACTATATTATCGGAGCTGAAATCTTATTAAAATAAATTAAAAAATGATGTGGGTTGTATGATGAGAAAGTGAGGTTTACTGTATTGATTCCCTTTCTCAGTCAAGACTGGTCTACTAAAAATTTTATAAGTTTTGGAACCATTCATCTTTATTTGATATTCTGCAGAAAATTCCTAAACTAAATTTCATTTGTTTTTAAATGTGTATCTTTTTTTCTCATCTGTTATATTTTAATATCCTGATCACTTCTATGTTGTTAACATCAAAATAATATTTTACCCAAGTAAATTATGTATTTCTTTTTAGGAGCTTCAAAGGAAATTCTAGAATTGAATGAAATTCCCATTCCCTCCAATTGCAATCTCGAAGAACAAAACCTTGTAAATCCTCCGATTAAGCTCTCCATGAAAAATATATATTGGGTAAGCGCAGTATCAAATTCTGAGAAAAAAAATTAGCCAAATTGTACTTTAATCTTCTCTTTCATTATAGGTGTTTAGGTACATTCATTTTGTATTGTCAAACAGTCGAAACAAATATAGTGTGGAAGAGCTAGATCAGTTATTGATCATGTTCCTTGTAGTCAGCCTAGATAGTTTTTTCCTAAGTACAGAAACACGCAGCTGTTTTCTGGTAGCCAAATGCTGTTGTAAAATCATAGATGCGTATCCTGACTTTGAATCAAAGGAAGATGAGAAGGTTAGCTTCAAAGTGTTATAAATTGTTGTTATAATTTATTTATGTTAAATATTTTATATTTGGCATTTAAAATGTTTTGGTTGTTTTTCTTCTTGGTTTATATAAATTAAAAATGTACTATCTTTCAGATTTCACAGTTAGGAAAGATTATCTACACAAAGTTGAGAAAGATAAATGCTATTGAACTGCATTTTGTTATCAATTGCTGTGTGACTAGTGCAACATTGGGTCATAAATTGGGACAAGCCATAAGTTACTCAATGATAAATGAAAAAGTTAATTTCATGAAACCCAAGATGCATTCCTATAAATTCACAGTAAGTTATAATCATGAAAGTAAAAAACATTCTTTTTGCAAAGTTTGTAATTATTCTTATTCAGAATATATGCATTATTTTTTTATTTTGCCTTATGTCACTTTACCTTAGTTCCTTAAAATCATTATTGTTTTGAAACCAATCAAAAGAGGCTTAACTATGTTAAAATCAATTTCAAATATCATATATCCAGGCAAAGATATGTAATTGTTTTCCTCTAAAATCAGTAATTATGCCTTTGACCTGAAAACTGTTGCTAGTATTTTATAATTAATATATTTAAATACCTTTTAAAATAGGATAATTCTTCTCTTAAGTCAGGATTAATTATAATCCATGTTTCACTTTTTCTTGTATTAATACTCCTTTCTTGTATTTTTCATATCTTAGGCCAAAGACATCAGACGTATGTTGAGTGGACATAGAATAAGAGAATTAGATTATTATAGCCAGTTTTATATTTTAATGATACTGGATCGATGGATTACAAGCATGATCTTCAAGACAGACCATCAGGTATAAACCTTTTTTATATTCACGGAAAGGTGAAAGGTGGCTTTGCACAAAAAGTTTGTGCACCCAGGAAAAACAGGCATGAAAAATGTGTGACAAGATCAAGACTAAAACCCAAATCTCTCAATTTCTGATCAGTTGCTCTACTTATTGAGCCAGCCAGTCCACATAGAAATTAGTTGTGGACGATGCTGCATATTCAGATGATACCACAATGCTCTTGGTTGAAAAGTCTCCAGAAAGGCATGTTAGGATGTTCTGATAGCTCCATCGGCAGAACAAGTGACCGGCAACAGGAGATTCAGGTTTTAGTCTCTTCTTGTCTTGTTTGACTTTTTTCATGCCCATTCTTCCATGAGAATTTTTTGTATTCATTAATTTCTTATCCATAAATATTAATAATCTCTCTTTTTCTACATAGGCACATTTAGAACCAATCAGCAGCCTATTGACTCATTTGAAAATTAATTTACCGAAGGATGATGATGATCCTATTAATTACCACATTTTGAAAGAGCTTGTAACAAGGATGTCTGCCCTCTGGAAACTCAGCATAGCAGAGATGAAATGATTTTCTTTTTTCTTCTACTGAAAACTACTTACTATTTTACTTTACTTTAATCCTTTTATCTTTTGCAAAATGGTAACGTTTCTAAATATTTATATGTATCATCAGATTGCAGAGGAGATGATAAATTACTCAGGAAAGATTAAATTTTGGATGTGATAATTTCATTTAGTGTCTACATAGAGAGAAATTATAATTTTGTTTTATTGTTTTGAATTTGATGTACCAGATTGCTTATAATTTCTGAACTATTTACAAATATCTTTTATCGTTTCAGTTAACATTCTATTAATTATTTTCTTAAGATTCTACTTGAATCTTAAGGTAATAATGTTTTTAATAATTAATTTTGGGTTGATGAAAATTGTATATACATATATCGTGTGTCAAAACCATGTAGATTTGTTCAAACAGCAGATTTGTAAATAATATTTTTGTTAAAATTCTACTTTATTCATTTATTTGATCTACTATTTACTAAACCAACTAAAATATTTCTGAAAAACTGGATTGAATATGCTCATCTTTGGCATTCTTTAATTTTTCACAAGCTCAGAAGTCCAAGTGATTTGAAAAATGATCTTGTACTATGAGGTATCTTTTTAAATATTTCTCAAATAATTCAGTATTGAATTTGAATTTGTTTTACACAACAATTTGTGTGCCACAGTTAATGAAGAATATCATTCTAGGAAAATAATCTCATGCTTAAGTGATCAACCATTTCAACATTATGAAAGTATAAAGTAGCCATGAAATGTTCACTATAAGCTTTAAAGAATGGAGTTTCATACAGATTTAAGTTTTTATACTCTCATCTCCATAAATACAGGGTGAGGCAGAATGACCTCCTCGGTTTATGAAAGGCCTAGTCAGGGTGGGGGTACAGCGTTGGCGCATGTGTAGAAAGACAGCTCCACCCATGCCATTTTCAGTTCTCATTATGGCTTGGTTTGGTCTACATCATGCTTTCGTTGTGAAGAAGTTTATTCTTGGCAGCTCGCAGATTTCAACGCAGCATGCCTTTTGCATTCGCTTCACGCTTGCTCGGCATGATCCTGTTCCGGATAAAAAGACTATACACAATTGGGTGTCAAACTTCCGACAAACAGGAAGTGCATTAAAGCGGACATCAATTGGCTGCCCTCGGACTGCAATGGGACCAGAAAATGTGAATGCTGTGAGAGCCTCAGTCGAGCAATCTCCACGGCGCTCAGCTTGGAAACAAGCGGCTGCCTTACATCTATCGGATCGAAGTGTTCAGAGAATTCTCCACCAAGAACTGAATATGCATCCGTACAAAATCGCAGTAGCCCAAGAACTAAGCGAAAGGGATTGTAAAACCCGAGTAACTTTGTGTCAGGAACTGCGCTACACATCTCACAGAAAAGTTTTGCTTTTCACGGACGAGGCCCATTTCCACCTTTCGGAAATGGTGAATAAACAAAATTTCCGTTATTGGGCTGAAAATAACCCTCGGAAACTTCACCAATGACCACTCCACAGTCCTAAGGTGATGGTTTGGTGTGCCGTTTTTCAGTTTGGAGTGTGGGGCCCTTACTTCTTTGAAGAGAACGAGCTTACTGTAACGGTAACCTATGAACGCTATTGTTCTCTTCTGGAGAACTTCCTCAGACCTAGATTGGGCAAACCGCTTGAGGAAAATGGAGAGGAAAATGTGTGGTTTCAGCAAGATGGCACGACATCCCATCGATCCCTCAGAATGCTGAGGGGATCAATCCAGCCCGCCTCATCTCCTCGCATGGTGACATCGGGTGGCCTCCATCCTCTCCAGATTTAATTAACACCGTGCAATTTTTTTCTTTGGGGTTACCTAAAATCTAAAGTGTGCGAGCATTTTCCTCGAACTTTAGATGAACTTAAGGATGCAATAAGGTGAGAAGTTGCTGCTATCCCAGCAGAAATGACTCTAAGGGTCATGGAAAACTACTGGGAAAGACCCGAAGTGTATAGATAACAACGGCCGACATTTAAGTGATGTAATTTTTAAAATTCGTTGAGTGAAACTACATTGTACATACCTTTAATAAATGTATATATTGTTTTTGTATCTTACTTAGTATGATTTTTATTAGCTTCCCAAATCGGGGAGGTCATTCTTTCACACCCTGTATTTGTGAGATCTTATTTCTATCAATGTTTAAACCAACTGTCTTGATGTATTATTTGATAAGTTTAAAACTCCTATTTTGTCTAACATACTTTTTTAGTTAACTTTGTTAGCAGCAACCATAATGCTGTTATTTTTATAACAGCATTTTCTACTAATAGAAAGTAACTGGACCTATTTTAGTGGCATACTGTTTCACATTTTTCATGTACATACTTCTTGAATCTCTCCTTTCCTGGAACTACAACCATGTTGTGGTGTAAGGGCTTGAATGTTCCTATGCTCTAAAGAGCTAATCTGGCTGGTCAATAGGTAGGGATCAGATGAAAGGTAGACCATGCTGCACCTCAGTAAAGTAGTTGCAAAGGTGTCTGTACCCCAGTAGCGTGGGCATGATAGTGTCACATTAAAAGTAGTTGAGGAAGGCTAGAGAGACCACCTTCACTATTTATCCCTTGAATATGATTTTCATCAAAAATGTCATTGTAACTGGCATCAACAAATTTATCCATCTACGGAGAGTCTCAGGCCCAGCAGTGATGAGATTAAGGCTATCTCAATCGTCATACCAGACAATCTTACCAAAAGAACAATGAGAAAAGGACAGGAAAACAAGTTTGGAAAGCTAAATGAACTTTAATTAATAATTCAATGTTAGGACAATGGTTATGAGAGGGAAATTGGAAAATGCTGCATTGCAGTAGAAATGAAGAGGTCCAATAATGACATACTAGGGTTAGTGAGGATGATGTAGACCCAGGATACTCAAAACTTGTGCCCCTGGGCACTGAGGTGCCCAAAGCGACCTTGCACAGTGTCTGCCAAGCTTCAGTAAAAAGAATTGTTTTATTTGCTACAACAGTATTTCTTGGGATTGTACTAACGGGGATAGAGTGGAGGTATGGCGGGGAATGGGTCAGAACTTTGTTGGCTTTTTCTTGGGCTTCATAAACATCAAGGGTGATAGCATGTCTAACCTTTATCCCTCTTATCGCCTCTGTCCAGATTAACAAGACGCGTATCTATGTCATATTTTGTTCATTATGCGAATGCGAAGATTCAGCTCAGCTTATCAGGGTATCAAATTCCCCGTAGTCAATGACTAAATGCTGCTTTTCAGAATGCAGTGGTGCACATGCAGCAAAAACCTTCATATCAGATGTGTTTTCTGTAATCAGATCTTTGGAGATAAAGACTCACTTTGAAAGGTTGTGATGAAATTATGTACATTGTAATTTTCTCGGTCTTATTTAACAAAAAGCGTTTTTGTAAAAAGGCATATGGTTGACTAGTAAAATGAAAATATTTCCAAGGGATGGCCTGAATATGACTCTGGATGGAAATGTAATGTGGTGCCCGCTTCACTTTCTGAAATGCCCTTGAGTGCCAGGGCACCAAAAATGGTTGAGTACCCCAGATGTAGGCTTAGGTTATGAACAAAAGAAGTGTTTATAGAAAGAGTTTAATGCAATAAATACAGTATATATTGACATATAATACACATTGTTGTGTAATATGCATCATGATTTTAAGTAGTAAATTTTAATTAAAATTTTAAATTGAAGATTTGCAATGGTCAAGACACAACACACTGCAGAGCAGCTGCCAATGACTAAAAAGGCATGTCTACCATTATAATATGCTAAGTAATAGGTGATTAGTAAAGGTTAAAATCTCTTTTTCAAGTTCTTTTAATAATAAAGAATGATTTCAGATTGTTGCATATTTGTACTGCACACACTAGATGAGTGTTAATATGCAATTAGTAGGTGGTCGGGTGTAATCAAATGTTGAGTTTACAAAGTTAGTTTTAATTTTCATCAGGTAGTGAGATGTTTGCTTCATTATACCTCTTTATTCCATGATTAACAAAAATTATTAAGTATGTAATCATTAATATTATTTATTCTATGTAATTGGAAAAATGCTGTTTTGCATGTGAAGATTAACACAAAAATGAGTATTTATGAGCTGATTTTGAAAAGCATCGCAAAAATATGTTTTCAGGTGATGAGACATTTTCAAAATGAAATACCCATTAAAAAAACTTTAAATCTAAATTAAAGTTAATATGACTCATTTCATTTAATTTAGTTTAAATAAAAATGTAATATTGACATAAAATTCAACATGAATTTCAGGCCTTAATTTTTTAACAAAAAAGACTGCATATTATACACAAATAAATATGGTGCCTGGTTTTTATGGGAGACTGGAATGGGATAGTGAGGCAAGGAATAGGTAGGGAAGAAGCGGGATGGTTTTAGGACTAGGGAATAGAAATGACGGAAGAGGGAAATTGATAGATTTTTGTAAGAGGAGTAGCCTCTCTATCACCAACCACTACAGATGGAAAAAGTCAGGAGACACAGGTACCAAATCAATTACATTCTGGTAAGGAAGAGATTCAGAAACGTTCAGAATTCAGAAGTTATTGCAGTGATTGTCAGATCATATATATCAGATTATACCATAGTAATGATGAAAACTGAGCTTATGTCAAAAAGTTATTTTTTGCAAAGCATGCACTAGTTTCTATTAAACTTAATTTCACAAAGTATTCTGATGATTTAAAGTTATATTTTAAAGTTAAATGTGCATCAGATTGTAGGATATTTCAAAAGGCTGTGGATAATGTAAATAATTGGTGTTTCAACAATGCGATTGAACTTAATTTAAGCAAATGTATATCTTTCCATCGATTTCAAGCAACCATTCTTCACAATTCCCAAATTAATAATACATCTTTATCAAAGACAAGCATTGTGAAGGACTTGAGTGTATTATTTGACATAAGCTCAAATTTTCTTAATCATATTGATCAAATATAGTCAGTACAGCTCTGAAAATGGTTTGTTTTATATTGGGGGCAGCTAATCTACAACATTTTGATAAAGGACATTTCAATTGCTTCAGTTAAAGTTAAATTGCTCATCTCTGCAGCAAGGAACCGTCCCTGAATCTCTTAAGGAATCAAAAGTTATCCCTCTTTATAAGAAAAAGGGTTCTACTCAAGATTTTATCTCATATCGTCCAATTTCCATCATTAATCAGCTTTGAAAAGTGTTTGAACTAGTATTTTACAAAAGGTTGACTTCTTATCTAGAGGCAAACAACGCTGATGATGCCATATTTTATCATTGCCTCATAACTGGTGAATGATGTACGGAACTCAGCCAACCTTGTTTCTCAGCTCCAGTCTGAATGGTGTAATAACAATGGCCTAAAGCTAAATATTAATGAATTTCAACTTATCTACTTCTCAAATATTAATAAAACTAAGTGGATGGCCAATATAGACCATCATGGCGTGTGTATGTCACAAGTTGACAATAGAAAGTTTCTGGGTGTGACTATTAATGCTCACTTATCATGGGAAAGTCATATTAGCAATCTTGCTGCTAAACTAAGCTCAGTCTGTCATCTTATCCAGTCCTGGTTTTAGGAATTGGTGATTCCTATCTGTTGTTTTCATGCATTCACACCTCAAAAAACAATAATCATCTTGCATTATTTCAATTGCTTTTCCCTATGATATACCTACAACTATTTTATCATTGTCACAGCAACTTGAAGATTTAGAAGAGAATCTTTTATTGATGTTGACCCTAGAGACCTTTTGAAAAGCAACTGCTTTCACCAAAGAAGAAAGGTACAATATGTAGTGGTGTGGCCAAGACAGTAGGCACTGGATTAGGATCTTTTTCCTAAAAGATAGAACTAAAATACTGATTAGAACTGTTTTATTTTTGCTGCCTAAGTTTTGATGATTTAATCCATAGGTATAAGAGAACAAAGAGGATTAATGAAAGGAGTTACAGCTATCCTGCTTGAATTGCTGTGGTAAATTCGTTACACTAACTGGAAAATTGCCAATGTTTTAGGAGGACCACCATTTCCTCATTTAACCTATAAGATAGCTGTCCATCTTACCAAGAAAGTATTGGTTGCAAAAGAAATTTGTAAACATAACAAATACCATGTACTGCTTTTCGTTCTTTACTTAGATATCAAGTTGTTTCTCATAAACTAAGCTTCAAAACATGTTATAGCATCATGGATGGTGATCTAGGTTTTCGGAAAGTAATGGTTAATTTTACTGGCTATAAGTGATTCTGAAAAAAGAGCATTTATGTATATTTTTTTGAGGTCATCAATACTTAAAAGTAACATAAATAAGGCCTAGCTATAAGGAAAAAAGAAGATCACTTCACTCATAACTTCGAATAACGCGCGGAAAGCTCGCTATTCGGTAGTCACGGTAGGCACGGTAGGCACTGACGTCAGGCAGCTGATAAAGGAAAATGTAAATACGCCACTCTTATGCTCTAAACTAAAATCCAAAATGAGAAAACGGAATCCACTTAAGTAATTTTCGGGAAAACAGAAATGCTTGGTCGGATATCTGCTGCGCTGCAAAGCGCTGTGGAGACAGTAAGTTCTACTGTTAAATCTTTAGCTATGTATATATAATTTCTTGTTGGTATAAAACTACTTTCAATCAATCGTACTAATGATTAAATGCCTATTCCTACCTAATATTCGTAGATTGTACCTCCAGTTCCGTTGTTAGAAGATTTTCTTTATCATTGGAGAATGATAACCAAGTTTTATTCTAATACAACTTCCAACTTTCGAGAACCCATAGAATCCACTAACGTTGGAGCTCATATTGAGCAGCTTATGAAGGTGATCAGAAATTTTTAAGTTTCAGCCGTATAAAATGAATTTTGCTGTAATATTCCGACTAACTTTTGTATGCATTTCAAAAATATTTCTTTGTGGTTTCTTCATATGATGTCTGCTATGTCTTTGATCGTTTTAGATAATAATTGAAGAAGAAACAGAAAGGAAGGACAGTAATGAAGCTGAAGGACTACCGATTTCATCTGATGATGACATCGGTACAGGACCGTGTCTTGAATACCTGCTAGAACACCGCTTATTAGAAGTTCTTACTAATTTAGCGGCCACCGATCAGCCCATTGGAATGAGAACTTTCTGTCTAGAATTCTTTTCTCGTTTACTCTCCCATCTTCGGCCTCCTATTCTTCCTCACGTGGCTATAATTGGCCCAATGAAGGTGAAATTGAATAGAGTTTCTTATACTTTCCCAATTGACCCAGCCACTGATAAGTTTTATTAAGTTTTATTTCCTCGATTAGTACTGCTATTTTATGTCCCAAGAACTTGAATTCACTCTTGTAAAAATATTAATCTTAATTGCTGTGACTTATTTAAAATAACATCACACAATTGAAAAATATTTGCTATTTTTTGCTTTGAGGTTTAAATTCTAATGTTTTGGAATATATGTTCATCTTTCTTTCCAGAAAGTGGTGGAATTATGCTTACAGACTAAAGCATCTCCAACTGAAATTGAAGAAGTTAACTTTTTGTGCACATTGTGTGCTGTAATGGGAAAGAATCCAACCCTGATTAATGTTTACTTAAGCGTTAATGGAGAGATCACTAGTTCGGAAAACAGTACTGAAAAGGCAGAAATAGACTGCTCAGATGGTACATCACCTGTTCCAGTGAACCTAACTGAAGAACCACCAAGATTACAGCTATGTGATGCTCTTATAAATTACTTGCGAAGTGCTGTAAGTTTCCTTAATTCCTGAACCACAACCTTTCCATTACCACATTGATAAGTTGTTATTAATAGTTATATATTTTCCTGAAGGTATGAATTTTTCAGCTCGGTGATAATCATCACATTATACAATGACTGCATGGTAAACTGTTCTCTTTAAGATGCTATTTTTGCCTTCTATGCAAGAGAAAATTTTACGTAATCAGTTTTGTAGATTACAATAGCTAGCATTCAAGAAAAGTGATATTTTTTCTCTGTCAATGTTTTAATTTGAATAATTATTCATTGGGATCATTAATGTAAAAACTACTAAGTATTACTAATTTTCTCTGAAATATTTCAAATTTGTCCAACTGGAAATATCACTATATTATTAAACTTTAATTCACCAACATATATTATTTGAAATTAACAACTTACAAATGGAAATTTTATCCAGGGTGAGCTATTTACCATTAATAATTACATGCTATGCTTTCACTGAGGCTTACTACTTTGAAAAGTATAGCCAATAGATTTTTATAGCTTTCCAAATTTAAGGACTAGGGATATAGAAGCTCTGTAAAATCAGTTTTAAAAAGTTTATTTAGTCTCAGTGATATCAAGACATGCTGAGTTGAAGTAGTAATACATACATGACTGTTCTACCTTTCTATAGGTTTCTGGGCATTCAAAATACCATTTTCAATGCCTTCTCATTCATTTCCTTATAGCTAGCCCCACCTCTTATGCCATCCAACATCTATAGTCTTCCCCTCTGTTATTTCCCCTGACTTCTACCCTCAATTACAGTCTTCACCAATCCCTCTCCTCTCAATATTTGACCACCCGTTTCTTCTGTCAATCACTTCAGTTAAAGCCCTCTCTTCCCCAACCATCTCTAGCACCCCCGTGCTTGTTTTCCTATCAACCTTAGTTACTTTTTCCGTTCTACGCCATACCCACATTTCAAAAGCCTACAAATTTTTGATTTCCTCCTTTCTTAATGTCAAAGTTTTGCACCCATAAAGCAAGACACTCCAATCAAGGATTTCACCAATCTTTTCCTGATTCCTTTATCAAGACCTTTGGTCATCAATTCCCTTTCCTTCGTAAAGGCTTCCTTGGTCTTGGCTATTCTTTTCCGAGCCACATCTTTGCATCTTCCATCCAAAGAAAGAGTACTTCCTTTGTGAGAAAATTTATCCCCCTGCTCTAGTCTTTCCCCATCCACTCATATCATTAATTTAGATTTCATTCCCTTAGTGAACCACATTACTTAATTTTGCTTAAATTAATTTTCATTCCAAACTCCTTTTCTTTCTCGTTAAGAGAATTTACCAAAATTTGTAAACCCTTTATGGAATCACATACAATAGCTTTGTTGTCTGCATACCTTACAGACTTCGTTACTCCCTCACCAACCTTTACATCCTTATCTATTTCATCCCAGGCTTCTTTCATAATTTCCTCTGCATATATATATTAAAAAGTGTTGGTAATATAGGACACTCTTGTCTCACCCCCCTTCCCAATTCAGCCTAATCCACTTCCCCATCAGCTTACATGGGCTGTTTGATTCAGATACAAATTCTGAATCAATCTCCTATCTTTTCCAGTCCAAACCAATTTTCTTTAATATCCATATCAGTTTTGGTAACTGGACTCTGGTCTTCTCCAGTTAGTCCTTTAATTTTTCCCTTAATCCGTCTATTCAGGAACCAGAGAAGTACTTTTGCCATGTGAGAGATGAGGCTAATTGTACAGTAATAGCAACATTCAGTAGTGTTGTTCTCTTTCTGTAAAGGAATCAAAATAGTTAAAATCCTCTGGCCATTACCTATCATCATAAATTTTCCTAATTAAATTAGTAATCCTATGTTGAAATTTAGAGTGCTTCCTAAGGCTTATAACTCTCCTGAATAAGGTAACAAATGTAATGGAAGGAAAAGCTTGTATGGGATTAGTAGGTTTAGGGTAACGAGAGAGGTAGAAGAGGAAAATACTAGGTAGTAGAAACTTAGTTCTGCAAAAAACTACTTTCAGAAATTTGTTTTACCAGAATTACTGGATTGTTAGGTGCAGGTTTTATAGTTGTTTAGTCAAAAACCTGTTCATTTGCATATGATATGGGACAGCTGTTTTAATTACTGATAATATCCTCATGGAATGGTAATAGCTTTTATCTTCCTGCAGTTCCTGTTCATTCTTGTCTTTTTTCTTCATTGTTACCTTATACCAGTGTCTGGTATTGCTTGAATTCTTCTTTACTGTGACAGTAAATAACTCTTGCCCTGATTTTTTTCTGTGTATAGTGCAATCTTTTAATCCATATAAGTTATCTCAGTCAATCATGAAAATAATTTCTGCAGATAGCTGCTGCTAGGGCCTGCATAACAGTAGGTTTAATCATATATGTATTTAAAAGTAATCGAGACAATTCTTTCAATGTGAAGATGCTTATTTTTTATTATTTGGTGATATTTTACTATTTAATCTCTCACTATATCTTCTTAGTTAAATGGAATGAAGGAATTCTTATGTAAGTTTTATATGTCAGATATATCTCTCAATAAGGTAGATTTGAAGTTGCAGCTTCTCCCAGTGTATATTTATACTTTAAAGTGTATCAACACCTTCAAGATATCTGTCATTGACCCACATTATCATCAGTAATTTATATTTGGTAGACCTATAATTTATGATTTATAACTTTGGACTCAGAGGCCGAAACAGGCCTACTCCATATTTTAATTTTGCTCACAAAGATGTCAGTGATTTAAATTTAAAACCATAAGGGATATTCAAAAGAACAATTGATACCAGCAGCTAAACTTCTTTTAACTCTAAAATATTAGAAAATCATAAATTTGCTAATTTATCCTCAGATAGGTAATTTCACTAGAAATGTTTGCACTTGTAAATGGTAGAATTGATACTCGTAATATTGTTCCTGGTGCTTAAAAGTTATGCTCATATCAGTTTACAACATTTCCATAGCTGTAAACATTTCAAAAGGATGTAAACCATCCATAGCTGCATTTTAAAGCAACTTGTAATCATCTTTATTTCTGGATTCATCATGTATCATTTCCATGTGTACACATTTTTCATGTCTGTTCTTTCATGGGAATTTCCACATTTACCATTAAACTTGTACTTCCTGCAATTAATTATTTCATTGTATATTATGTTATATTTCACATCTTGGAAAAAAACGGCTTAACTGGAGCAGATTATAGTCATTTTAGTTTCTCACTATTCTATGATTTTCTGTGAATGGGATTTATTTCATTCATGGAAATGCAGTAAAAAATTCTATTATACTATTTTATATGGAGGCTGCAAGATGGAAAATTTGGGTTGCTTTTCTGTATCACTGTATTGTTGTAAAAGCATGCTTCTTGGAAAGGAAATTTTGCTAAAGTAGTAAAATTTGTTTGGCAAATTGCAAGTGTATTTTGCATGCTACTTTAAAAAATAACTGCAAAAATTGCTAAAGCATTTATGAATGATTTTGTTGTTGGATTTTTTCATGCATGCAACAAGTTATGTAGTATAATCGTAATAGTATATTAGTATGTAGTGCTAATCAACAAATTTTGGAGTATTTTTAACTTAAACTTTGTAGGATTTAACTTGTGAACTCCTCACTATGTATGCAGGACTATAGGGTGGTGTTGAGAGCATGCGAAGGTCTAATGTTGCTGTCGTCCTTACCTTCTGATTTTCTTGCTGGGACATTAGTCCTCTCTGGGTTACATGAAGCCTTACCTCATAGGTTGGCTATCCTCTTCGCTTCAATACCATTGGACTTGGATCCAAACAACTTGGATGACGTTCATGTGACATGGGGGTGAGTCAATTCACTGGTCATTTTGGTCTTCATTAGAAAATAGTACAAAATATTTGGATTTAAACTTTTTATTATTTTTAATAAGATGAATATAATTTTGCTTATTTACTACATTTTTACTTACTTTATTGTTTGCATCAATAATTTTAATTTTGAAATCCTACTTGAAATTATTTGTTTATGTGACCCATAAAACATTATTTAAACCCCAAGTTTATAGACTGAGGCCAAGCTCAAGCTTTAATGTATTACTACTTTCCATAACTTTCTTTACAATAAGTAAGCATTGTTGTCTGTATACGACATGTTAAATAGTACATGCATTACATATGGTGTGTCCATAATTTATGGTTTAGAAGTCATTGGTTTAGAAGTCATTGGTTTAGAAGTATTTTTATGATGATGAAAATTGTTCCTTACTTTGGTTAAAGTTAATGCTTCTCTTTTAAATTTAAACACAAACCTACAACCAGGCCAGTTGATGTTTGTTATTAGGATCCCAAAATATAATCAAGCATGGGAACCATAGATTTCTATACAGCTTTATACTAAAAATGCCATATTTTAAATCAGAATTTTTTCATTTATTTATTTATGATCCATAATTTTGGGATAGTACAGATTTTCTTAACTTCAGTGATTAATCCACTTTCTATTTAGTGATAGGTGATAGGAAACTATATTCTTAAGTCTTGGCTGCTTGCCGTTATCGAAGAAGTTTAGAGATAAATAAGAAAACTTCATAATTTCCACACTTATATATCATCATCATCGGCCATTTTCAATCCATTGTCGGATGTAGGCCTCCCCAAGTACTTTCCAATTTTCTCTGTCCTGAGCTTCTTGTTGCCACGTTATATTTAAGTGTTTGATGATATCTCTATTCCACCCATCCTTAGGTCTTCTTCCTTTTGGTCTCTTCACATCTCTTGGTATCCAGTTGAGAACAGCAGATGTCCAACGGTTGTTGTTTCTTCTCCCCACATGGCCAGCCAACCTCCATTTTAGTGATCTTTCCTTGTCTATGATGACCGTCATTCCAGTCATTGTCCTCACCCAGGTGTTACATTTCCTGTCTTATCTTGTGATTCCAATCATACAGCGCTCCATGGCCCTTTGCGTTGTCTGAAGTTGCTGGATTATAGCTGCATTTAACACCCAAGTTTCACTACCATAGGTCAGGACAGGTAGAATACATTGGTTGGAGACCTTCCTCTTCAAAATCATAGGCATTCTTGTCTTCAGAATGTGCAAGTTCCTTTCAAAGGAGCTTCAACTAAGTTTCAATCTTCTGTTTACTTCTTTAATAATATTGTTCTCTCCTTTTGTTACAAGTTGTCCCAGATGTGTGTATTCCAAGCAAACGTCCAGATATTTTTCTTTAAGTTTGACTGGTTCTTGCACTGTAAAAGAATTACACATTACCTTTTCTGCAAAACTCAGATGACTCATGTGCTCCCCATTTATTCTTAAGCCCTTCTCTTCCTAATCAAGGGTTTAAAAACTTCTTCCAAAACTGCTGTGAACAAGATGGGAGATAGACCATCACCTTGTCGAACTCCCTTCTCAATCTTGAATTCATCGGTCTCCTCATGCAGTATTACAGAAGTTGTGGCATTCTTATGGATGTTGCGTAAGAGACAGATGCACTCAACATTTATCCTTTGATTCTCCAGAGCTTTCAGAGTGGAGGAGGTACTTACCCAGTCAAAGGCCTGCTTGTAGTCCACAAAGCAGAGGATGAGTGGCATCCCGTACTCATTTGCTCTGTTGATAATTTCCTGCAGCGTTTGGATGTGGTCCATAGTGCTGAAGCCCTTCCGGAATCCTGCTTGTTCTCTTGGCTGGGCTGAGAACAGGGTCATTTTCAGACGCTCAGCCAATAACCTCATGAATGCCTTGTACACAACTGGGAGGAGGCTGATGGGGTGGTAGTTCTTCAAATCTTCTTCGCTTCCTTTCTTGTGCAGAAGGGCAATCCTTGTGTGGTTCCATTCCTTGGGGATTGGCCCTTGTTTTAGACAATTAGCAAATAATTGTGCTAAAACATTAGCAATCTCTATTCCACCAGCTTTCAGATACTTTGCGAACACCCCATCTGCTCCTCCTGCTTTCCCATTCTTCATCTACTTAATTACCACCATTACCTCCTTTGGGAGAATTGAGAGGGTATCCTGCGAGTTTTGGCTTTCCTCTTGGTTTTCCTCTTTGGTATTTTCCATCTTCTTGTAGTGGTTGCAGAAGTATTCTGCTACTGTTCTCAATATTCCTGGCCTGTTGTATGCTGTTGTGCCATCTCCTTTTTGTATTGCTAAAATCTGTTTCTTCCCTATTACTAGACGTCATCTGACCCTCTTTATGCTCTTGTTATTTTCTATGGCCTCTTGCATAACTTTCTCATTAAAATCCCTTACGTCTTCCTTGATTGCCACTCTGATAGACTTGCAAAGCTGGGCATATTTGATGTTATCTCTTGGAGTGTCTAAATTCTTCAGTTCCTTCCGTCATTTCATCCTATCACTTAACTTCTCATCCTTAAGTTTTCTTGGCACGCTTGCTACTTCCTCTAACACTTTTTTTTAACTTCCATGACTTTGGCTTCGAGTTCTTCCTCTTGAAGTGCTGAGAATCTATTTCTTAATTTCAGCTGAAACTCCTTCTTGTTATTTACAAGCTTATCGATGTTTATTTCCTACTTACCACAAGAAATCAACTTATTTTGTTCCATTTTGAGGTTAAAAGTTATTTTGTATCTTAAAATTCTGTCGTCAACTCAACCGTTAAATTTATTCAAAACTTCACAGTTGGTTACTGTGTACAGTTCATTAACTAATATGTAATCTGTTTCATTTTGGGTTCCATTAGGACCTCTCCATGACCACTTCCTTGTAGGATTCTTCTTAAAGTACATATTTGTTATATACATATTGGTGCATTCTGCAAACTCTATGAAGTGGTCCATTTCTCTGGCCAAGTCCGTGCTGTCCTGTGACAATGTCATCAGCTTCCCATTGACCTACACGAGCATTAGAATTGCCCATAATAACTTTATAGTAGTGGGCCTCCTTGTTATGCTCAGTACCGAGAGTTTGGTAGAATTTTTCAATTTCCTCTTGGCTGCTTGCGGCTGTTGATGCATAGACTTGGATGACCTGTACCGAGTAACACTCATTAAGCCTTAGTGTGAGTCTACTAATTCTGTCAGATACACCTTCGATTTTTACCACATTATACTTCCATCTCTTGTTGATCAAGAATCCAATGCCTTTAACCCATTCGGAGCGGAGGCCGCCGATCAGCGGCCTAGCCGACAGTACCCAGGAGCAGAGGAGGCCTATGGACGGCCTACACTTGAAGGGATTATATGCTTTCCTTCTCTACTGCAGACTTCTTTGAGAGAGCTAAGATTTTGCCCAGGTTATCAGTACTATTTGTGCAGCCGAGGAGTTAAGCTGTTTCTGTCTTCCTAACTTTTTTCTTTACTTTGCATAGCAGTTGGAAGTGGGATTTTTAATTTCTCTCAATATGAGTTGCTCGGGATCTAGGTAATGATTTTTAATTTTTCTTTGTTGTTATTCACTATAAAGTATATAAATCTACTAGAAAACAGAAAAATTAGATTCAGTTTCTGACGAAAGTATTAAAATTGCTAGCCGATCTGAATGGGTTAAGTCTTCCATCCTTGGTACCCCTGTAAAAGAATATATGACCTTCCTTCAGTGTAAGTAGTTCTTCTGACTTTGCTGAGACCAAAGACATCCCATTCTATCTTCTCTACTTCATTCAGTAGCTCCAGCAGTCATTCTTCTCTCTTCAAGCTGTGGCAGTTGTAGGTTGCAAATTGCAGGGTGGTAGTTCTTCATGATGGACCTCATTAATGCCAACACCATGAAGGCCACCATCTATTCATGAAAATTGTATTTGTGGGGGTTAGGACAATAATTCACCAGGCTCTCCTACTGCCGGTTGATGAATACCACTCACATTATTTGGTCATTATTGTTTATTTAGAGCTATTGTTGAAGCCTTCTTAGCATGGTTGAATTTGGGCTTGAATGTCACCTTCAACCTCCGTTAACATTCCTCCGCTCCAATGAGGCAATGAACTGTGACAGTGACTGGAGTGTGTGTATATATATATATATATATATATTCTTTAGGACTAGTTTTGCCTAAGTAATTTGATTTGGTAGTTCATCAGGTTATGGTGATTTAGCTAAAATCGGTAGTAAAAATGTATGTGTGTGGAAATAATGAAGTCTTCTTTTTTATTTATAATGTTGTTCCACAAAGTCCAGTTAATATGATAGAATTTAACTGTTTAGAATATTTATTAGCGCATCATTAAAATGAGATCTTGACTCTTGTTTTCATAATGATCGGTCGTAAAAATTATGCTTGTTAATCAAGTCCTCCATTTTATATAAATGCTATCTGAATTTTTTTGCCAGTAGGAGTTATTTTCTGCCGTGTTATACAGCTTTATAGCTTTAAATCTTATGCTTTTAATGTGAATATTTTCATAATTTTTACTTATAATAACTAATGTTTTTGCATGCTATTGATAAATTTCTTCTGTGCTCTTGTTCTACTGATAGAATGCAATGCTTCAGTATAATTTTTTGGGCAGAATTGCTTCAATAAGCAGTACTAATTACTCTTTTCTTATATGGCTATCATATTGTAGAAAATCCAATTTAAATCTGTTAAATATGTTAAGCTTTTCTAACCTAATGCAATAGTAGTTATCTTGCTCATCTGATTGATTCATGACTATTACTAACCTATTTTGACAATTAAGATATGACTCGGCAATATATTTATGTCATGAGTAAAAAGGCAACATTTTTTGATCCATTATGTGTAGGATAAATCATATTTATATGGTATTGCTAAGCAAAATACATTATCAGATTTACTGGTAGCAATATTGTTGCAGGGTTCCTCCAGATCACTGATTCTCCTCAATCTAATTCTGCAAATCTCTAAAAATCTAGTTCTGATAAATATTGATGAGATAAAATCACATTAATTCGATTTACAAATTATTAGGTTTTTAAAGTAGAGCTATATTTTGTTAAATTTTTATCGTGGTAAATGATTCCTATTAGGTAATCTCAAAAGAATTTAAAAAAAAACCTTTCTTAAGTAACAATAATTATGCTAGAAACCAGTTTTTAATTTGATCCCAGTTTGATGAATTTGAAGGCAGGGTTAAATTACTTCAGGGTTCATTCATTGTCTTAAGCATTCAAAATTCTTGCTTGTGGTTGGATAATTACTAATGCTGCATGATCTGATAATTGATAATGTAAATCATATTGATGCCACAAAAGCTACATTTTTATAATCAGTAAACCCATATTGTGAAGATGAAAATAAATACAGGTGGTTCTCAACTTAAAACTGAGTTACATTCTTAGTGGCCAGTCAAGTTCAATTTGAACGTAATTAAATAAAAAAATGAACTATTATTCTAATATACTATTTTACCATTTTCATTACACCTGTATTTTATAGCTGTAATAAGGGACACTAATGAAATTACATTAACAATATTTATTGAGCAACAAAAGTTTGAATGTTGTTAGAAGCCTCAGGAGTCAATACTCTTGAGGTTTAGGCAAACTACGCATGAAAGGCAAAATTAAATTGGTGGTTAGTGCAAAAAGGTTGTAACTCACATGCTATTGGTTGGGGACCCTCTTATTTTGTTTTCTGAAGATTGCTAAGGTACTTTCTTTATTTTAAATGAGTTAAGAATATTTATATATAATGAAATCTAAGTTCTCTGGCCGTACTTTGTGGAAATTACAAAGTTTGTTTATCATTTTCATATATAATATACATATTCATGACTCAGTTACTTTTTAGACTGTTTGAAACTCCTGATTGGTTTTTATTTTGCAAGTTAATGTAATATTGTAGTAATAACATTCTGATTTTGAAAAATTCTATCATCAGAAAAATTAAATAATCTCTTTTCTACAGTCTTGATTCTCCTCAGTGGACTGAAGGATCTAAATTTCCTGGAGGCCACCAAGTTGCTGCATTCTTGGCATGGCTTGATTATTGTGATCAGGTAAATAGATTAATTTTATTTAGCCACTAAAATTGAGTCTTAGTTGACATGGCATTTTTAGTTTCCCCTATGCTATAAATTATCCTTTTAAACAGCTTAAATAGGAAATACTGTTATTAAATGAGACGTTTGATCATTCTTACAAACTCAAACTTTCATAATTCAGCATATAATCCTGAAGTTTCTAGACAAATGTACATTTTTGGAAAAATAACATCAGAAAATGATTACATTTTTTTGCTACATTAAAGTATGTTTACCTAGGTTATCATAAATATGAATCATCTTCTCCTGACATTTTGGGTTCTCATATGAAATGTCTTGCTGCAATGACAGGGTGAAATTACTGAAAATTGGAATGCAAAGTATGGCAATTACTAATTAGAAACATATCATGAATATTTGAGGGATTGTTATATTGATGCAGTTACAATATTTATATTGTTTGGTAACAATATCTAATCAAAGTACCTAATGTGTCAATTTTTTCATATTAAATTGTAAATAAGAATTGGAATTTTCAATATTGTTTTAGGTATAAGTATATCTTGAAATAAAATTTTCTGGTAATGATTTCATGGCTTGTATGTTTGGTGCTAAAGGCTAGTGCAGATATTAATTCAGGAATTTCCAATGAATTACTTGAATTAAATGTTGATTAGTCACTGTAATTATATGTAAATAAATGTATGATATTGTATATATTTAATACACATCTGCTATAAATTAGAATTTTATTCTGATTTACTAAGTGGTGTTAGGGAGCAAGGTAATTCAGCCAATGTACTCTTATAAAATGTAAGCAATTGTCATTTATAACTAATCTAATCTTTAAAAATTTGCCAAAATAATTTCATTGGGATTTAGAGTTTTATTATTGTTGAATAGATCATGAAATGAATTTTCAGATATATATAGTTCTGCAGATGGGCAAATGGACAGTGCAGAAAAGCTTATCCCAATAAAATAGCTAATCAGTAACTTCAAGAATGGAAAAGGAACCTCTTCTAAAAGACGAGACTTATAATTCGAATACCTGCTGCTTGTTGTAAATGGATTATAGTGCTTAATGCACTTATGTAGAAATATATAAATGTTAATTTTTCCAATTGAATCCTCTCTATAAGTAAGCTGGACTCAATTTTAAATTTTTGATGCAGATGGTCAGGGAATCACATCCATGCATAGGAGGTGCATTAGCTGTTGCTATTAAAGAGCACTTCTTTAAGTGCTGTATTCAAAATGCATTGTATGAAGCTGACTGTGGTGCTGCTATAATATTAGCTACAGCTGAACTTTCAAAATGCATACGGATGATTTCAGCTCCATGCCTTCTTGAAGGTTAGCATTTTACTCTGATTGTCTTCAATGGATATGATAAATATTACTTTGGGCATGAAATCTATTCCTTTTTAACAAGACAACACCACTGGCATGCATTAGTAAATTTCTTGCTTTATGGTGAATTGCTTACTCTTTGTGTTGCTCTCTTTGTTGAAAAGATCATGATTTATCACTTATTCTTCTTTCTTTTTTTAGTTTAAACTCTTATTCTCTCCAAAAAATCTTTCATATGTATATGAGTAATTTTCAAATACATGTATGCACATCTTGTGATTTTAGACCCAGAAAGTATTCTGTGAAAGTTTATCTTGTGAACTGAACTTTTCCTAAAATCATTCCCCTGTTCTTTTTCTTATTATATAATAAATAATATTTAGAATTTCTGAAATGAAAAAGTTTGGTGAGAAAAATAAATGCTAATTTCAACGACAGAGATTAATAACTTTATTATCTAAATGCAAATACATGCCTTGGACCAATTACTTACAGTCCTAAGCAGTTAGCAAAAAATCATCAAGAATCTAGTCTTACCTGTTAGTGTTAATTGTATTTATTATGTGGATGTGCTTGTAATTTAAGTTCTGGCTTTTTTAAAAATTGGTCTTTGTAAAACAACTTGAATTGCAGTGGGCTTCTATGTGGTCATGATCATCTGTCTGCATTTTAGTTTAAAATAAATTACGCTTTTAAAGCATATTTAAATACTTTTATATTTATGTACTGAGTTTCCCTACTTTCACTTTTTTATGTTTTGAGTTTATCTACTCACTTGACAATGTCTTGTACCTCTTTCCTGCTGGTTATCAGACAAATAAAGCTTTATTATTATTATTATGAAGAGGCTAATTAGAAGAAATTGTATTGTTAATACAGGGTGTCCCTTTGTAAAATTTAATAATACAAAATGTGATTTCTTGAAAAGTAATTGAGATATTTGTTGGTGGTTTGTTTCTACGAGTTTGGTAACAAAATGTTTTTTTATATTTTCTTGTGGCAGTTGGTACCATGATTCCACATTGTTCTGTGTGCTTTCTCTCACGGAGCTGTAATTTGTAACACTGGTTCCAAATCATTTTCATCATGAGTATGGACTGCGACATACTGACGATGTTCCTACTTATGTAATAACCAAGAAATGGGACAGGGGCCTAAGTGAAACTGGGAGTTAGCTTTCAATTTTGGAAAGAACGTCCAGTACTAGAAGCCTAGACATGAATCCACTTGATTTTTTTACTGTGGGGAGGGGGTTTATCAATCAAGACACCAGTTCATGATCTACCAGAACTGTGGCATCACATTCATGTAGCCATCGCTAATGTTATGCCAGCAATACTGCAAAATATTTGGAGAAAAGTGGAATACAAGTTAGATGTCTGTCAGGCCTCTAATGGGGCATATATCAAGGTGCATTAGCTATGTTTAAAAAAAAATATTTTGAGTTACCATACCTATAGAAACAAACTGCTAATAAATATCTCAAGTTATTAAATTTTGTATTATTGTATGTTTATCCCGGACACCCTGTTTATCCACTGTCCCATAGCACATATCCTATGATCATGTGCAGCCAAACTCTTTTGAGAGGAGTGGAAATGTTGGCACACCAATTCTCTTGGATTTTGGAGATCACAATATCATCTTTAAACTCAGGGTGCCCAATTTTTTTACAACAATGGATCTTCATCAGTGTCCCCATTGTGATTAAAACTTGACCTTAATCACCATAAAGTTATACTTTTTACTGAATGGGGGTCATATTTTTTTAATACATGAATATTTTCTCTTATTGGTATTTGAAAATGACACCCAATGTGTTGAAGATGTAGTGCTAATGGATGAAATTCAAACTTTGCTTATGGACTTTCATATAGTTTTTGTAGTAAAACATACCTTAAACCATGTTAACATTTTTACGATATTTTAATTCTAGCTTTATAACTCTTCTAGCTTTGGGAATTAGACAATTGATTCCATCGCCTTTAATCTACCAAAGGTAGTATTAATAAGGTTACTGATTCCTGTTTTTTATTTTTATTCTGATGCATTTGTGTATTATACAATCTCAGCTTTATGGAATTAATCATTCTGAAGAATTTTCTAAATTTCCAGAAAAGGCCTCGTAAAATATATTGAACTTATAAAGGAAATTTTCGAGAAAGTAAGTTCATCAAAATTATTGAGTAAGAATTTTCCATACAGTTGTTTTTGATTAATGCTCCTTACAAATTGCCACTCCTGATGTAGTATTTTTTGGAGTCTAAATTTGTCTCGAAATACCTAACCATTGCAAACATCTTATTTTATTTTTTGTGTGATTTTTGTTGCACCTTCATTTTTTTCTTCTCAAATTTCTGTGAAGCCAGAATCATACTGGCTAAAATATCTATTTGTTTGTTACTTTACTCTTGGTGATGGCTGAGGTTTCTTTGTTCATATCTTTAAGAAAAAGAAAATGCTAGAATGTAATCTGGAAAGTGTAAAAGATCTTCAATAAGTTATTTCTTTTATGATTTGGAGTACAGTTAATTGAAATCTTTCTACGTATATTAGTGTACTTAGTTATATTTTAATTGGTATTACACAATAAATATTTGCTACTTAATTTTTTGTGATTCAGAAACAACTCAGCATCAGCTGCATGTGTATTTTTGAATTTTACATTCCATTTACTTCAATATAAGAAAAAATCCTATTGCTTGTTTTAGGTGATATATGTCCAACCATGAAATGCAGTTTAATGGTTGCTTTGATTGCTTTTGTATTGCATGTTTTCTTTGTGAATATGCCTTGCATATAATTAAATCAACTTAGTTTTAGTTCGGAGTTTGTGAGGTTGTAGGCTCTTTCTCAAAACGATGTAGAAGTCCAGTGATGCCTTTGGATGCAATAGGAAGAGGTTTGTGGATGAAGGTGGCTCTCCATGGTCTAATGAATGTTAGGTTCAGGAATGGCTAAGCCAGTTATTGCTTCTTCATGCTCTTTTTCATAATTTATTTACCCCATGGCATTGGGAAAGCCACCAAATCATCAAGGGATTTATTGAATTTAATCCTCTTAATATTTTAGCCTATCTTGTCCTTTTGACTTATATGATATATTTTTCCTTTTGGGTAACCTCTCACTTTTTTGTTTATAGAAGCAAACCCTTTTTTTTAGTGCACATATATCAAGAATTTTGGTTAATGGAAGTTATGTGAGGTTTTTTAAATGTCCACCCTTAGGCACTGTTTTTGCAGCTTTATTAAAGTTTTTTCCCCACAACTTGAGCTTGGAGCTGATAAGGGACCAGGACTTACCAGCTGGCAGAAGGATTTATCAGACTGAGAGGTAAACAACGGCTTTCAGTACGATTCGAAAAGTTTTAAACTATTGCAATGTACAACAATTTGATATTTCCATCATATCCTTTGACTTAAGACAAGTACGTGCATCTTTTGATCTATGCTCTATGATGAAAATCAAGGTTTTTTATGTTTTCTGTAGAAATTACCCGGTGAGTTATTGCAACACTGCATTGCTAAGAGATCCAGAGGCTGGGATTTCAAGTAATTGAATGTGGCAAATCTCCATTAAATTAAATAATTACAGTAATTGAGGAGTACAAAATACTCCACAAAACAGTAACCATGATTTCGTATGGCCTTCAGTGGTAATTTGAAATTCATGTAGCACAAGGGTTACCTTTTATATTCAGGGAGTGGACTATCCTGGTGCTAACATTGGACAACCTATGTTCCTATCATTATGTTCTTTTGTCGTTATAGGGGGAATTAGATCTAAAAAACTAACATATATTTTAGTTTTATTGTGTTATACATGATAATTACATAATTCTAACAAATATTTTAATTTCATTGTGAGATGAAATAACGAGTATCAAGTACGAGGAAGAGAATTATTTATGCATTTTAAAATCGTTTATTAGAAAAATGAGAAAATATAACAAAATGCACATTAAATATAGCTTTATTATCTGTTTTGTTATATGTTTGTACCATTCTCTGAACTTTTTAACAAATAACAAGCGAATTAAAAAAATGTAATTTGTAAATGGCTGAAATAATTTAACTGAGGCATAATAATCCCTTGAGGTGTAATCTGAGCAGTATTATCCCTTCGAGGGAATGCTTTGCCCCATAATAAATGTGAACATAAAAACAGAACCCCACATTGAATGATGAAAATAAAAGATATAAGAGAATCACTACTTCATGCCTAAAATGCTCACTTATAATAATGAAAAATTAAATTATCAAGAACAAAGACTTCAATACCTGTCACTCACATTAGGTCAAGAGAGCTAGAAATAACTTTCTCTAGATTTTTATTGGAAGCCACGAAACAAACTGAACGTATACAGAACAAACTATACAGCTACAGTACAGTTTACAGTGAACAGTTTTCAGCCTCATTTGAACACGTTGGTCCTTCTTAACTCATAGATAACATGTTTAATCACGAAGAAATTGATGGTAATCTTTTTTCCATGGATACTATTCCCTATTCTCATCTACATAATAAGAACGTGTTGACATACAGTCATTATTTGTATTTTATTAGTGCCTTGAAAACTTCATCTTGGTCAAACCATGAAAATTAAGCCGTGAACATTTCGGTGAGATTATTTTCTTCAGCTTTTGAGCTGAATTGTTTTAACAATAGTGCATTGATAAGCGCAATGTGACTTTTGATGATAAAGTACTATCAAAAGCCTCTGCATATTGATGGAACACGGAATTCCATTGAGGTTGCGGTCTACTCAGTGACGAATTTTATTAAGATCCACCCTAATCGGCTGTTGTTCCAGAAACATTGATGTGTCTGACTGATATTTCACGATCGTCAAATGACTTATCTTGAAAATAAGGCATCCTTGGGCATTAATAGGACTAGCATGTATTCAACATTACACAAATATTAGGCTACCAAAAAATTTGTTAGTGTTGGATCCCACATTTTGATAATCGCTCAAAAAATGCTCACATCGCTTGGGCGAAAGAAATTCCTAAGAAATACGGCCATGCCAATACAACCCAGTTATAATGTCATCTATGACATTATAACTGGGTTGGAATCATGGATCTATGCTTATGAGCTCAAACCGACTTAACCCTTAAAGATTCAACCTTTTTTTTTGTTACTCCATGGACCAAGGGATGGTCAAACATTGTCCACCCTTGTTTTTTTTTTCGATAAAATAATAATGAAACATAATTTCTCTTCAGCAATTTCCTTCTTGGATTTTTATAAACTTCTTACAATGATTTTTATTGCTAAAAATTGTACCACTGTGATAAAAATAATGAAATTTTTATAAAAAAAAAACTCATCAAAGATGAGGATATGATAAAGCTTCTTCTCAATGCTACCGGCTTTAAAGCTCTAATTCGGAAAATAAGTTTGTAAATCATTATTAGTTATGCTTATAAATCAACAACAAGGTATAATTTAAAAACATTAAATTAAATTATTAAAATTAATTAAAAACTATTTGTCAAAATATATGATTCCATTTGGTTCAAAAATATGTCGCAGGTTGGACCAAGGGAGGGTCATTTTGAGTCCACCACCTATTTCCGCTCTCATTACATTGCTTATAAATACGTACAAAATACATCAACGTATAGTTATCTTTAAAAACCTATATTTGACAATGTAATGAAGTTATAAGACTGCATAACATATTTAAGTTCTTGAAATATTGAAAAAGAAAAGTGGTGGACATTTTTTTAGCCCTCCCTTGATCCTTAAAGGGTTAATTTACCAATATATCTGACGTGTGGCAACCTTCCCATTAACGTTATGTCAAACAGTTAGTTCTGAATGATACTAGTATACCAATTTTCTTACCATAAGTCTTTGAAAAAAAAAAGAAACTAACCGCCGAAGACGCATCACTCCCCACCTGGAAAATGTGATCATTCACTGATCGACTAACACAAGAGACTTTCTGAGAACTGAATAATTTGAATTAATGAGTCATTCACTATTCAGTGCTGTTTGGCACCTTATGAATTATTTAATTCCCGCGCATAGAAATTAAAGTATGAGGTTACCGTTTTTCAACGTATGAAAAAGCAGTTGATGTTTTTAAAATGAACGTTTTGGAGGTTTCTCTATTAAATTAGAAAAGCAGCTTCAAAAATTGGTTCAAGCCCATAAAAAGTTTATTTATCTTAATGGTGAATGTCCTGAACCATCATAAAGCCATTTTTAAAGCCATGGTTAATTTCTCTTTTGTTTCTCTCTTTATTTATTTTATAAGTGGTTTATTTCTTTTAGTAAGAATAGTTGCGCGTTATTGAAACAAACACCAAAAGAAAAGAAATTGAATGAAGATTCCTATTATATTTGTACTATATTGCTTTTGATTTGAATTCATGAGAATATTAGTAAAATAGTATATGAAATTTTGGTGAAAATTTGAGGTTGCAAACAACTCATCCCCCTGATGACCGATCCCATTGTTGAATCCAAAGTCATGCATTTTCCCCTAAGAATATACAAGGATTTTAGGCCAATATATATAGCTGATTATAAAAGAGGACGATAGATTACATGCATAACCAGAAATTTTATGCAAGAAGGTAACTGGCATTGGCAGGTACATAAGTATGACCAGAATCAGTTAACTGCAATGATGAAAGTGCAAACATAAAAAAAACTCTCAACTACCTCTTTTTACCAATGTATAATATAATTTTGGGTTAAAATATGAAAAATATATTATTTTCTTTCTGCTTAGTATATGTGCATCTACATATACGCTGAATAACATCAGCTGGCTTATGGCAGAGAGTACATTTACCACAATTATAATATCCTATTCGTTAACTGCCGTATTTCATTTTCATGTAATAATTGATAACATAACTCCATCTCTAGTATTTAAAATTGTCATTAAATCCATCGCAGTCTTTATTTCTATCGCAAAACCAATTGGAAAGAACAATAAAGCTAATTTATATATTATAAGGTACAAATTCATTAAAAATACGCAATTTTAATGTTTTTATCTCCCCGTTAAGAATAAATGGACACTTCAGCAAATATTAATTATAACGTAAGCATACAATGATAGGTAGAATTATGTGATTATTGTTATGTCCAATCAATTTTGTCATAGACCGTAGTAAGTTAACCCTTTAGTGCTTGCCTGAATAGCTTTTTTTATGTAAAATAGATATAAATAGCAAACTATTAAAGGGATATGAAGATCTTCCACATTCAAATACATGAAATCCCTGCCTCTGGATCTCCTGGCAATGCAGTGTTGCCATAACTCACCGGGTAATTTCTATAGAAAACATAAAAACCCATAATTTTCATCGTAGAGCGTAGATCAAAAGACGCATGTACTTGTCTTAAAATTAATCATACAACGGAGATATCAAATTATTGTATATTGCAATTGTTTTTAACTTTTCAAATCATACTCATCACCTTTGTTTACCTCTTGGTCTGATAAATCCAACTGCCTGCTGATAAGTCCCGGTCCCTTATCAGCTCCATGCTTTCGTTGGAAAAAAACTGTAAAAAAGCTCAAAAAATGGTGCCTTAGGGTGGGCCTTTAAAAAACCTCACATACCATTTACCAGAATTTTTAATCATTTTGCTCAGATTATATTTTACCACTGATTATTTATATTTAATCATTTCAACATTTACTTGAATTTTCCAGAACTTTGCCATTGGCTTGTTGGGGAAGAAAGTGAGTTTTCAGATGCTAATGGTGATGGAGAACCAGGAAACACTGTATTGAAACTTCTGTTGGATAATTGTGTACATGAATTAGATGAGGTTTGTGTGCAAATTATTTTCCCTTCTATCCAATCAAGATCAAAATACCTGAAAAGTTTTTCCTTCATCGTAGAGGAATATTGTGTTATTTTATTTTATTAATTTGTTTTTATTATGTTATTTTCATAACTGTTATAATTATGACATTTTACTGAAAAAGTATAAAAATACCATCTTTATTGACCTATAACACACAATTTTTTTCTAAAAATGTAGGCCTAAAATTCATTCTGCATGTTATACACTTGTATTAAACTCTTATTTAAGCTCAAATGAAAAGGGTCATATTCATTTTAAGCTCTGTTTTATGCATATTTTTTAGATATTTTGTGATATCTTATTTGTAAAATTTCTTGTCTCCAGGAAAGAGCTTTTTATGATACTTATCAAAACAAGCTGATCGACTCTAGAATGTGTGCTAATCTTTATTAGTTATGTGCAGCTAGAACAAAAAAAGTTACCACCTAAAGCACAACAAGCATATCATACAAGATCTTGACAAGAACGAGTCTATGAGATTCTTAGTATTAAGCATGCTTTTCATCTTCCTTCTTGTATGCCTGGTATGTTTTGAAGGCTTTTATGACGTTATTATTGCCATGAATACTTGCTACAAGTCATTGTTTCTGATGCTGCAGAAGCAGTATAGTATGAAAGAATTAAATTTGTATTTCCTTAAATCAGCTTGAATCTCAAATGTTATTCACTCTTTTTAAGATTTTAGTGTAAGTTTCTAGCATTTTTCTTTAAAAAGGATTCAATATTTATTAAAGTAATTAATTTTCTCTTTAAGAAGTGTAGATTTTTGGTTGAAATTAAGCAATTTATGATAATAAATGTTTAGGTTTAATATGCTGTATTTTTTATTAAAAAGGAATAAAAAGTAATGAACATAATTCATTTTTACATGAAGAAGTTGAGATTTTTGGTAAAAAATAAAGCTAATTGAAATCAAAGTAATTAATTCTTAGGCAAATTTCATAGGGTTTTCCTTCAAAACAGAATTAATTTAGTTAAAATTATAATATTATGCATGAATAATTAGAATTTTTGCCTAAAAATGGAACAATTCTTTAGAAATAATCAATTTGTAGGTAGAGTTCTCAGAATATTTTATTTGAAAAGGAAAAATTATCCATGACAGTAATTTATTTTCACTTTAGGAAATTAAGAGTTTGGTTAAAAATGAAGCAAATTTGAATCGATATAATAATTTCTTTGGTATTAATAGTAGGATTTTTGTTTCTTTAAAACAAATTTTTTTAAAGAAATCAACTCCAGTGTTATTTGGTGGAACATCATTTTAAACTTACAAAAGTAAAAAACACACACACTTGTACAAATTCCACAAATTTTATAATAAAGCTGTTGACTGGTTTTGGTGTTAAAGCACCATCCTCAGAACAGAAGTTATTTCAAGGAGCAAGACAGCTTTATTATAAAATTTGTGGAATTCGTACAATTGTGTGTGTTTTTTTACTTTGGTTAGTTTAAAATGAAGTTCCACCAAATTTGTAATCAATGTCATAAATATTTTGGTAATAATCACAATATATTTTAAAAAATGAATAATTATCAACAAAAATGATTAATTTTCACATTAAGAAATATTTTCTATGATTAAGCAAAATTTTATCAATATAATAAATTTATAGGCAGAAAACGTAACATTTTTTCTTTAAAAAGGAATAATTATCGACTAAAATTTATAATTTTTTAGTTATGAAATTAAAAATTTTGGTTAAAAATTAAACAATTTTCCATCAATAAAATATATTCTTAAGGCAGAACTTGTTGAATTTTTTCTTTGAAAAAGAAAAATTATCAGAAAATTATTAATTTTTGCATTTAAATATTGAGATTTTTGGTTAAAAAGGAAGGAAATTTGGATTGATACAATTTCAGATAGAAATCGTAAAACATTTTCTTTAAAAAGGAGTTTATTATCAACCAAAATGATCAACTTTGGTGTTAAGAACTTCAGTATTTTAGTTATAAATGAAGCAAAATTTTATCTATATAATACATTTTTAGGTAGAAATCGTAGAATTTGTTAGGAATAATTCTCAAGGATAACAATTGAATTTCCTCATCAAGATTTTGATTAAAAATAAAGCAATACCATATAATAAATATTTTGGCAAAATTTGTAGGATTTTTTAATTAAAAAGGAATAATTATCTAGAAAATTATTTATTTTCCCCTTTAAGGAATTGGGATTTTTCGTAAAAACTGATGCAAATTTCCATGAATATAATAAAAGTTTAAGCAGAAGTAATAGGATTTTTTTAAAGGAATAATTATTGGCCAAAAATAATTAAATTTTTATGGAGAAAATTATGTTTTTTATGTAATAATGAAGCAAATTTTGATAGATAATATAAATTTTTAGGCAGAATTCGTAAGAATTTTCTTAAAAAAGGAATAATTTTTGACAGAAATTATCAGTTTTTGAGTCAAGAAATCCATTTTTTGTCTTAAAAATCAATTCAAGATTGACATTATAATTTTTTAGGTAATAATGGCAGGATGTTTTCTTTTGAAGGGAATAATTATCAATCAAGATAAATAATTTTATCTTTTAGAAATTTGGATTAAATTGAAGCTTATTTTGTTCGATTTAATAAATTTTTAGTTTAAAAGCTTAGGATTTCTTCTTTTCAAAATGAAGAATTATTGAAAAAACTAATCTATTTTTGTGTGTAGAGAATGAGATTTTTGGGTAAATACAACGAACATTACGTAGTAGTTAGTTAGATAGTATTAATTGATTTTTATATTAATAACAAAGAATCTCCATCCAAAGGAGAAGGCCAAGCTAGCTTCCTCCATCTTTATTTTCTCTTTCTCTCTTCTCAAGAGTGAGGTCCGTCTGCCAAAAACTTGGACTCTCTTAGTCTAGTTGAGTCAGGGGTGGTAACTCTTTTTTGGTCCTAGGTGTACATTAGATAATTTTATTGATTAAATTCATAATAATTCCTGTCAATTTTGGAAAAACAGGTATAGATCATCTGACTACCTACTTATTACATATTAACACCTTTCCAGGTTCATGGCTCATAAGGCACAAACATGCTATCATCTGAAATCGATCTTTGTAGTAAGAAGAAGTTGAGAAAGAGATTTTTTTCCCTGTACTAATCAACTTCTGCTTATCTATCATAGACTAGCTTTTCTAATCATTGATAGCTGCTCTTTATAATGTATTGCATAATGACCTTTCCAAGTCTTTTATTTTATATTATAGCTTTTAATTAAAATTTCCCTCCTAAAATCAAGGTGTGATTTATATGACTATGTGTCTTGTATGCCAATAAATAGGGTAATTGTGTGTTCTAATGAAACCAGTTACACCCTTCATTTTTTGACCAAAAGTCTACTATCAAGGGAAATTGTTGGCATTATTGCCGCAATAGTAGGGCATTAAAAGTAAACTGTTGGTCATCTATGAACTTTTATTTATTATGATATGTCCCAAATTAAGGAAACACACTTGGTAATTTCCACGTAATATTATATTGACTACCATTTCAGGGCAAAGCTATCTTCATCTGAAAATGGCTTAGCACTGAAACTGGTAGTCTATATAATATTGTGTGGAAATTACCAAGTTTGTATTTCTTTATTTTACTATGTTATGCCGCAAAATGTGGTCAGAAATGATTGATTTTATATGATCAACCCCATTATTATGTTAGTTTACTGGACCAAAACTATAGCAATCAGTAATATTTTAATTGGCAAATGGTTATGTTAAAAAAGGTTTAACTGAGTACAAATATACGCCCTACTAATTTAAATTATGATTTTAATATTTTAATTGCATATTAGGCATAATTATGTGTTATTTTCAGGTGAGCTTAGAATCGTTACGTTTATTTGAAGTGTTGATTGATAGTCAACTGGAGCCTGTGATCCATTCCTTGGCTCTAAAGCAATTAATTTCAAGAGGTTACATCAAAAGCAGTAATCACAGACAAAAAGGTAGAGGGAAAAGAAAGAGGGGAGGTAAAGGACTCTCAGAAGATGAAAAATGTGACCTTCTTGAAGAATTATCCAGAGCTGAAGAATGCTCTGCTACAGAAAGTACTTCTCTTCTTGAAAACTGGAATGACAAAGAAGCTGAAGATAGTCTTGGTAATTTTTTTATTAATTCTACCTAATTCTATTTTGAAATTTTTGATGAAAAGTTTTTTGTGGTATTTGTTTATTCAAATAAGAATTGGAAGATTAAATGAATTTTCTGGTTGCATAACTTTTCAATCCTTTGGGAAAAAAATCTTTGGTTTTATAGTTGTTTTAATTTTTCATATTGTAACTTAAGCAGAGATTATAACACACTGTTAATTTACTTTATTTTTAATAACCACTATAATGAATTTTTCTTTCATATAAACATTGGATTATATGTGTGTTTCATTTTAATGCACAAAGGCTGCATTTAATGTCCAATTGATGAGTGAGTTCTTATCACTCCAACTCATATTGGAAGTTTTTCTTTGTGTAATGCATTTAAGTACAGCCACTCAATTATTGTAGTATAATTTAGAGCCAAAACCATCTTTACACAATAATATTAGTCCATAAGATCATAAATTACTAGTGTAGCAGATTTAAACAAAGTATTATGGAATAAATAAAAATTTATATACAGCAGAAGTCCATTATAAAGAGAGCTGACAAAAATTGGAAAATTACTTCCTATAAAGCATACTCATTATAGCCAATTTCTAATACGAATTGAAGGGCAGCAAGTGCGACAGAATGGAACTGTAAGGTTTTTCATTCTCACGCAGATGATTCAGAATGTGTAAAAAAGTATCTTTTGGGCAAAAATATTGTTTCATTGATTCATAAACCATAACCAAAGTGCTGCACGGACTCAAGTGTAATGATTGACCGATGATAGAGAACTGTCCATTATGTGGAAAAGATACCCCTAATTCATATCAAATACCTTTCTCAAGATAGTTTTCATTCACAGACTTTATAAGCAATGACTGTGTCACGAGGGAGGGGAAGAGGTTAGCTTGGGAATCTAAATCAGCACTGCTTTTATCTTTGATATTCCCACCCATCCTGGATCAGGCGATTTGGTGCCGAGTTTCATATAAAAACATCCCATGGGTAGATACCAATATGATAGAACTCAAATAAAATTCCAGGACTGACTAGAGCGGTAGTTGCCGAAAAGAAAAAAAAGAGACAAGGTGATAAGATGTGCGGTGGGATAAAGGGGAGAGTGAAAATCCAAAGTTGAACAAGGAGTAAAAAACAGTAACATGACTGGGACTCGAACCCAGGTCTCCCAGTTTCCGGGCAGGTGTTCTAACCAATTAACTACCATGCCACCCCAATTCCACTCCTGTCAAAATATCATCTTAACCCTCCAAGACCAGAATTATTTTTTTGTAATTATTTGAAATTTATTACGTATTTCACCTTATGATTGTCTGAAAACAATACCCATAAAATATTATACATAAACGGCACATAAACCAGCCAAACAAATACAAAATTTCAAGATTGTCATCGAGCTCTCCTACTCTATGATACAAAATGAAATAATAGTAGGTGTCGGATAATGCCATATGGCATCCGTAGTCCGTTGAGGGTTAAAGTCATATCATAATAAATATCATGTTAAAATTTCATCTTGAAGTTCTTTTTTTCGGGGAGAGTGAAACTCGTGAGCAGTTTCTAATCAAAGCTCCCAGAAGCATTTTTGCTGATGAAGGGTGAGGCTAGTTGTGGAAAACAAATGCATGAATTAGGTAACGGTAATTTTTAAATTAAATTTTTTGTGCTCTTTGAAGAGATAACGTGCCTTAGATTACCATTTGCTTGTCGTACTCTGTCTCTTACATCAATTGATGATTCTGAGATATGCCTCTTGCAAGACCAATATAGAAACGTAGCTCTCATTATTTAGATACTTCAGAAATAAGCACTTGTTATTATGGGCATGACACCCTATCCTTTATGCTGTGAGACAGACAACGGCAAAAAAATCACTTGCTATAATGCAACTCTCCTTATATGGCATACTCATTATAACAGACTTCTACTGTAATTGTATAGTTGATATGAGATGAAAATTTTCTAAAAGAAAGCATTATTTAATTATGATTGATTATTTGCATTCTAAATTTATCCTTGTACTGATGTTTTAAGTATAGTTTCTTAATTATTTAAATTCTTTAATTCTTCTATTTTTCTTGTTTGGTATGAAAACAGTTCTTATTTTATTCTCCTTGAGAATGAAGTTTCTTCTCAAGACATTACGCTTGAAACACATTCATCAATTTAGAATATTTTTATTTGTTGCTAAGTAAAATATCAAAGCTTGCTTGTTTTACATGTGAGTTAGCAGTATTTTTGAAAAAAAATGATTTATTCTATATTTTATTTAAAGCCATACCTTCTCCTGGAACATTAAGATACAGCAAAACTCTAGCACCAAGTAATATTAGTGAAATCATCACTTGGTGAGTAAAGAATATATTTTATACGATGAAAAATATTTTGCCTTTTTATTTATTTATGTAATCCTATTCTTTTTACAGCTTCCTCAATATATTACCAAAAGACCTGCGTACATCTGGAATGTCAGATGAGGATATCGCTAATCCAATCTCCTTTAGCGCCACTCTGAGCAGCTGTGGCTATGAGCAGTACATTCAGGAAGCCAACAGGTTAATTTCATTTTAAATGCTATAACTTTCTTTTCAAGTATAGTCTATGATACTTGTTAATTTACTGATGGATTCCTCCACTGTTTTCACATTCCTTTTTATTTCTTTAAATCCAATCCATTTCCCTATCCAATTCAATAAACTCCCATCTACATTTAATACCAATGTAGCTTGAGACCGACTTAGGTTGGATCTATCCAATTAATAGAATATTAAAGGGTATGAAATAAAAAACCGAAATGAAAAATTGAGACAGTATTAGAATATAAAGACACTTAGCATTTTTAATAGAGGCTACGTTATAAATAGAGCTTGAATTTTGAGAAATTTTCATTTTTTTCTATACCACTTCTAAACCAAGCATATATCCCATAGAAAAGCCTATGTCACATAACAGATGGGTTGGCAATTGGAATTATTTTTAATTTGTAGGAACAATGATATGAGGAATATAATTTAATTGTCTTTGTGGAGGTAAATTTGATCCTATTTTTTATTGTAAGTGTAAGAGTCTTAAAATTCTACTTTTATAATGAACAATTTACTCATTTTTCTTTATAAATTAAAACCATTATTGTTGCATGATTTTGTTCTAATTATAAGAAACATAGAAGAAGGTCTACACCTCAACATAATTTCATTTAATATGCTTTTAAGCGTACTAATGTCTGCTGTATTATCTCATGCTTTACATGATACTGAAGGGAATGAATAGATTCACAAAGTGAGATATAGCTGTATATGTTCTTTTTTTACATGTGTTATAACCTTTACATTAGGTCCTATCTGTTTCCAAAATTTTGTAGATTTGTAAATTATATATGTAGTGTTATTTCCTATTCTTCTTCAGACTATTATTTTATAAATTAAATTTTAAATAAAGAAGTGTTTGAGATAATTTTGCTCAGTGTAAAAATGTCTGTATCCATTGAATTTTGAAATGTCTTATTTCCATAGGCAATACCGTGAAGTGTTTGTGAGATGTGCATCATATTCCTGGCCCAAAGAAGCTAAGTTTCCTGAATCCATGCCTTCTTCAGAATCATCTACTCCTCCAGTATCTCCATCACCTCCATCGCAATTGTCATCTCCACATGCTTCTTCAGGAGCATCTGATGATTCTGCGGATTTGGGTAGTTGGGATTCAAGGCCCGAGGCAGATTTAAATTGTCAGTTTAATGAAGGTGCTTTCCTTAGCATGTTGATTGCTCGACTGGAGAACTTGCCTTACCAGGTTTGTAAATGCCTGTCATTTCAAATTTGGTTATTTTTATAGTTATTTGTTATTTTTATGTAAATAATTTTCCATTATCCCAATATTTAGGCCCATGAAATAAATCTTCAAGCAACTGCTTTAGTATCTCGACTGGCACTTCTTCCTCATCCTCATCTTCATGAGTGGTTACTAAATCCTCTTCTTAAAATAAATTCAGGTTGTCATACAATTTATTTGGCATTGTGTAATGCTGCTCATGAAATGGAGGCTAGGGTTCCTGCCATTCCAGATTTCCAAAGGAAGTTGAGCAACACGAGAAAAATACTTCTAGGAGGAGTCGAGGATGAAACCATTCCTAGATTAAAAATGTAATTAGTATTTCTTCTTTGTGTGATTTAAATGGAATTTCTGCAATTTTTCTAATGAAAACAATTTTATATTTTGACAGTGGTGAAGAGGAAATCAGAATACTGGAAAGTGTGATTGTTTTAGAAGAGTTTTGTAAGGAACTAGCAGCAATTGCATTTGTTAAATACCATTATTCTTCTTCATAAAGTGATTAATTGAAAGAAATATATTTAAAAACAATGAGTTCAGACTTTGAATTTTCTAAAAGTGGGTGGATTTCAGAGGCATTTGATGTTTTCTAAACCTACATGGTTGTTTTCAGTTATTTTTGTTGAAAGGTTCTTCTATTGCTCTTTTTATGTATTGATCTTATGATCCATAGGATTGAAAGAAAATTTTTATTTAAAAAAAGTATGTTTTTACACCTCACCCTTAAAATGTTTATTCTTCCAAGATTGAAGTTGTCATTGACAAAAGAAAGCTTCATTTTATAAAATGTTATGTATTGAGCAATTTGTTTTTTTTAATGATTTATATAATGTTACAATCCTAATTTTATGATTTTGTTATCAATATTAGTAGAATATAGCATAGCTATGGAATGTTATGCAACCAAATATAAGACAGATCTCTTTCTCTAGTCATTTACCCTCAGAAATTGGTTTGTTAAAAATATTTCAACTATTTCTTCATTGATATATTTATTTTCAAGAATAAACATTTCCTAAATTAGTTTTAAAATACAACAAATACATGTTTTTGCTGTAATTTCTCACCATAATAATCAAGTTTGGCTTTAGCAATGAAGAAAAATTGTTGCACCTGTCTTCATTTTCCTTAGCTTGTGGGAAAAGGTGATAATCATTTGAAGACGTCTTTGACTTTAAAATTTTATGTTAATACCAACATTATGTATAATCTTTATATGATCAGATTTTATGTTTTTGATGAGAGGAATACCTCTGAATTGCTGGTTTGTAATTACCTTCTTAAAGGAATTTATTAACCTTTTTGTTTCTGTTCTTTGCCCTGAATGCTTCCCTAAAGCTTTGCTATGTGTTGGGGTTAAAAAGTTAGAAGAAAATTGGTGAGAAACCTATATTGTTGAAAAATAATTGCTTCTGTCAAAAATATTTTTGCCCAATAAATGTGATGGCTCATTAATTTTTACAATGCTATTGTTTAATTAATACCTGGTGTATGACTAATAAAAATCATTTTTATGTGTTGTTAATTAGTGTAATAATTTGCATAAATTAGTATGCTTTGCCTTTTCTCTAGCTTCAAACATGTTCCAGGGTTTTTTCTATTAAGACTGGAACAACATTTGTATACTCTTATAATCCTTATAAGTCATGTTTCCTTCAAGAATTGCCTGTGATATTTTTAGAATTCATCTTAGAATAATTCTTTTTTTATTCCTTTTCCTACCTTTTTAAATGGTTATCTCAAATAAAATGCATGATTATATGTCAGTCTATCCTATTCCATGCTGATGGCTACTAATCTTTTCTATAATTCACTATGCTTGCGTATATCTTCTACTATCAGCAAAAACGAATAAAATTTGTAAATTTAATAATAAAATCAAATGAATGAAATTATAGTTTTATTCAATATTTTTTCTTTAAATCTTTTTTGTGGGTTTTACCTGCACCTTATACTAGCTTTTTATGGATCTTCCTCTCCCTTTGGAATCAGTGAAATTTTCATCACACCCACTCATTCTACTTAATTCCTTTAATGCCTTTTACTTGCTGATCATGCAGCCATTCTTTAATTTCATATTTATCCATTATTCAATCATCAGTGAACCTTTTTTTCCTGTTTCAGCTGCACTTACTCCTCATATAATCCATTCCAAGTTGATTCAAATTACTTATGAGTAGCCCCCCAAAAGCAATCTTATTGCTTTCCCAAATACTTCCCCTCACTCTCCTGCCTACATTATAATGCTGTACTAACTCTCCATGTAATCTCCTATCTCTGGAAAAATTCTATTCAAATATAAACAATCATTCCATCCATATGTGCCAACATCATAACGATTCAACTGTTTCATTTAATTGAACAATGTAGCCTTAATTTGAAACTATTTGATGAAATTTAGTACATTTTCCTTTTCAAACAATAAGCCTTGAATTGATAAAATTCATTCATCAGATTCATTTTCATACGTCTGCAAAAATCTATTTTAAGCTATTCTTATTCTCTTCGATGATTTTGTCTGTTTTTAAAAAAAATATGCATAAAAATCTTTTGAAAAGAAAGAGGAAAAAGGGTCATACTGAAGTATATTTATAGACTGTAACTTATTTGTGTTAGGTTAATCACTCTTTTACTTGTGGAAGAAATTTTAAAGTTAAAAATATGCAAGAATATATCTATAATTTTTCTCTTTGGTAAATTCTCTATCCAAATTAATGTATTATTTACCAGGCTACCACTAAAGTTGCTTTTATCTGATTCTTCATTCTGCAAGTTAAATATCAATTTGTTAACTTTTCTCTAAAGTGATCTTGATTCTCTAAAGAACAGTTAAGATCATTAGGCAAAAGTAAAAGCAAACATTTTTGAGTAGTAAAATAAATAGATCTGTTGCTGCACTCATCACTATTACTCTTAATTCTTCACGTAACTCGATCACTTGTTTCATTCTATTGTTAAAATACTCATTACATGAAGACGATAGAAGTGAACTCAAAACTTTTAATTCACTGCAATCATTTAAGCTTTGCTGGTACATAAAAGTTTTATAAGTGCAAAAAATAGTAAAACTATTTGAAAGGAGTTAATAATATAATATGGAATGTAAAATTTTCTCAGTGCCTTTGTACTTCATTGCGTATGGCATAATTATTATCATTAATACTCCTGAAGTAAGTCCTGAATTAGAATACTTTCATCGTATTTTAAATCTTTCAGCAGTCTTTTTCCTATGACTGAAAACATATTTTCTGCTGGTATTCCTTGAGGCTCTGCTACTTTTGCGATTATATCTTCTTGGTTAAGTATAGTCCCAGCTGGTAAATTTTTTGCTGTTACTAGTGTCTTTCCTAATTTTTTTATCACTGGAAATTCACATAGAAGAGGTACTTTCTCTGGATTTCCCAGAGCAGCTTCTACTTCCCTGACTTCTTTCACAAAACGTGCAAATTCTTCAGGTTCAAGTGAGCACATATGGTCACTTCCTTTAGCTGTCTTGTCAAAAGTAATATGCCGTTCTATCACCTGTGAATAAAATGTCAAAATTTACCTGAAACCATATTTCTGTTAATTTTAGGAACTGAAAGCTATATGGATGAATTATGATAATGTCCAAATTATTGAGAAATATAACCAAGAATATTTTATAAATACAATTCTGCAGAAAACCAATTGTGACATTGTTTGCATTGCCACAATGTAGACAGCACATTTACATGAATAATCAATATGAGGTGAATCATTTCTATTTTCTATTTATGGATTAGTAAGCAAAGTAACTTCATTGTCTGTGGGAGTAGCCAAGAGCTCAAAATTCTCCTTTCTGTTCATTATTTTGCTTTTTTTAAATGTATTTTTTGTGCAGATATACACTTCTGCTATAATTTAATTTTTGGAAAGAGTATCCATTTAAATGCTGTTGATCCATATTACCAGATCTTTATGTAAGTCAACAAGTTGCATCTCATACCTTTGCTCCCAAAGCAACTGCAGCTAAAGATATGGCATAGCCTTTTTCATGACCTGAGTAACCAACATGAACATCTGGAAATTCTTTTCTATACGTTTCCATTACTCTAAGATGTGCTTGGTTTGGAGGAGTTGGATATGATGATGTACATTGCAAAAGACAAAGTTGTGATCTTCTTTGAATTTCAGTTATTGCGCTGACAGCATTACAAACATTGCTCATTGACTGCATCCCTGTAATAGATATTAAGACTGAGTTCATTAATTTTTACAGATGCTATTAACAAGCATGTCATTAAATTCCCATCAATTGAACTGAAGTATTTCTCTAATTTTGTTTTATGAACACAATGCTCGGATATCAGTATTTGTTCCAATGAGCCTACTATGAGTTCAAAATTTATCATTTGCTTAACAAAAGAAGGAAATTATGGTGAATTGCAATAAACAATATTATTATAAAATAACAATAATTTTAACAGATAACTTAATTTAAGTAGTAGTAGTATAGTTAAAAGTGCTTCAACAGCTTTGGTCATTTCGCACATTGGCTCCCACCGGGGATCGAACCTGGGACTGCTTTCATCAAAGGCAAACGCGCTGTCCACATGACTATCCGGAAGCCCAACTTGTTTTAATTTTAAATGGTGAATGTTTGCTTAATTCCTTGAATGCCATTTCAATACTACCCTCCCGCACTATATGTTATTGACACAGTAAAGGTAACATTCTAAATTTAGAAAATTTTCCATGACATTCTTCGAAATACAAGTGCATGCACATACTCTCTGATAATTATTCTCATTACAAAATTTGGTAATGTCAAATGCTCCATTGTAAATTGTGTAAAATGCACTGTATAAAAAATAACTCATATTATTAATATTAAAGATTTACCAGTGGACAAAACAATTGGTCGCCCAGTTTCTGCTGCTTTTTTCAAGAGAGGTATATTATTTGCATCACCTGATCCAATTTTAAGAAAAGGTACATTCATTGAGTTCAGGAGTTCCAGGGAAACCTTTTAAACAAGAACATTACAGATATGGTTATGATGAATAAAATATAAAAATTCATATCCATTGCTAAGCCCATCACCGCAAAATAATATTATTCAAATACCTGCTGAAAGTTGTTAGTAACACTTTCTAACAATATATAAGGAGGTATTATTGGTGAACTTACGATCAAATGACTATATCTCTTCAAATGATTTCAATCCATTAGTTCAATTTGGACTTCATATTCTATAATGATATTTTATTGGCAAACACATGAGAACTGATTGCAATTTATGTGCTGAAGATACACAATACAATAAAGATACATTTTTTCAATCTAAAATTTTCCTTAACCACTATCTTTATGGTAGAATTAATTAATTTCAATTCCACAATAGTTTTTCCGTGTGCTACAATGATAATTTTAAGTTGGACATATTCTATTCAACATATTAAATCATCAGGTTAATTTCAAATTAAATGTATTCTTCTTGTAACATTAATCAACCATCTCATTGGTCTAAGATATTTTGGAATACTTAAGCTCTAAAAAAACATCCTTCTGATAGTTTTAGCTGGGCAAAACATTCACATTTCACTCTACAAATAGATTGATACCATATTATAGAATTGCAAAATAACTTACAATATATTTCTAGATATGAGACAATTTAAAATAATTGTTTATAAAAAGGTATGCTTGATCAAATGAAATGAAATCCTAACATCACATTCATACCTCATCCATAGCTGATGCAGTAAATTGCATATTGATAGAAAAAGCATAACTTTGTAGTTCAATAAATTGATCTACAGAAAACTCAAGGTAAGACTTATGATCTCCATATGTTTCACCCCAAGAATTTGTTCCATGATATTTTCGAGCCAGTGCTGCTGCATTGAATTTAGAATTCAAGTGACTTTTCTGGAATTTTACACAATCAGCTCCTCCATTCTGAAATATAACCAGAAACTAATTATTGCCATTCAAAATAAATTTTAAGCAGAATTGGTCAATATTTACCTTGGCTGCTTCTATCAACATTTTAGCTATTTTTATATTGCCTTGATGATTTTGTCCAACTTCGGCAATAATGAAACAAGGATGCCCATAGCCAACATATTTACCTTTGCATAATTCTAGAGTTTCAGTCATGTTATTTTGAAGAAATTGCTGTAAAGAATAAGTAAATTTTATTATAAATGAATATTTTGTGAAAAAACTATGATTAAAGTGATAATGTGTGGGTAGTGGTAAAGATTGAATAATATTTTCAATTTCAAGTATGACCATCACATTTCATAGATTGAAGTCATATGTTTGTTCCTTAACATTCACCAGGTTCTTTAACTCAAATGAGCTAGGTATACACATTCATTATTTTTATCTTAGTAATCATTAACTTCCAAGTTTCCTGAATAAAAATTAAATCAATATTCTAATAATGTCATTTATTTCAGAAAATATGCAAATGATTGACTGCTATACTCTGTAACAAAAATGTTTCTTCAATGGCACAGAGGTATTAAAGAAGCAATTGATGTTTTCAAGATTTTCTAAGAAAATATAATTCTTAGAGGTTATTAACCTCACTTCAATGGTTTAATTAAGAGATGCATATTTCCATCAATTAGACAAAAGTGTTTTTCTAATATTGTTTTATGAACACAATACTCTGATATCAGGATTTCTCCTAATGAGGAGAACTCTATAAAATCAACGTTTATTATTTACATAACAAAATAAGATACTCATTTAAAATAAAACTGTTCCAAACTCTTAGTGATGAATGCCAAAGATAAAAAAATTGTTTTGTGATGAAACTGTTTATACCAGGAATAGACACTTCCAATTGTCCTGTTCCACAAAACTTGAAATATGCACTTTTATGCATAGCAAAAAAGTACCATGTCCTTTTGTTAATAAAATGACGGTCAATTTAAACATTGCCTAATGAAACATTATTTGCTGCATTACCAAGCATATATTTGATTATATAAGGATATAGCATCTTCCAGAGAAGTTAATCGAATAAAAGTTATTAATCATATACCATTGGCATACCAGGGGTTTCATATCATTAATATTTCGAAATTTGCTAATTTTCTCCAAAATTTAAATATATAAGTTTGAAAAGAATATTTGTTAATTATTCTGAAATCCTTTCCTTTTTCAAACTTTGATTTGTTTGTAAAGGTTAATTTTGTTTAGTAAAATGAAAATTTAAAGTAAATTTGAAAATATTTAAATTTTAATGCAAATGGGAGCATTACTGTATCAGAGAAAACTGCCCAGATATTTCTTTTAGGAGAGAGTACGTTTGAACGTGATTATTATTGGCGGTTTTTGCAGTATCCGCATTTCAGAGTTCTTTTTATTCCTTAATCGAATTTTTGTTTTCTTTACGTTGGTTCCACTGATCATTTATATTCCTTCAAAGCATCCCATTGGCTCAGGCGGTTTTGAAAGCACAGACTTGGGCGCGATACCACAAAGCCGTTAATCTAAGTTTGGACACCTTGTGCCCAACTACGGACGTATTTCTTTCTTAATTATCCGCATATCTTTACGATATTATAGTGCAATGGTAAGTTAAATACCTTATAATTTCATTTTTTAATGCTACGCTAAGAAACTACGCAGTTGTAGTTGATATTTAGTGATAACGTAGATGTAGACTACTAAGTTTTTTTGCAGTCATTTCTGTTTTGAATCTTTTGTTATGTTATGTTAAGAAAATATTTTGGTATGGGCTGTTAATAAGCGTACCGATACCCAGTCATTCTTCTTGCACTGTAGGATCGTGAAGAAAATCAGAGCCTTCGAAAACACTGTGATATTAAACCATTATCAATTGACTCCTTTTATGGAAGGAAACGTGTCAGAAAAATTGTAAGTGAATCAGATAATTTTCGTAAGCAGCAACTGTTTAAGGACCTTCCACCTTTACCCAAAAGATTAAATCATCTAATGGGACCCTCTCGAACCTGGAAAGTATTCAGTAAACAAAAAGATGCGTTAAGCTGTGCCAAACAACGGGGAAATGGATTGATGACATTTGCTTTTCAACAGGAATGTGGCCAAAGACTCTTTTTGGTGGCTCATCCAGTCATTTTTTGGCATTATGACTCGAACAGGGAAATGAAACGCAGGTGCTCTTACGAAGTGATTCCTGAAAATATACCTTGTAAAATTTATTTCGATCTTGAATTTGACAGAAATCATAACAGAAATTCCGTTTGTAATCAAATGGTTATGACTTTCATGAAAGTTGTTGCCAATCACTTGCAGTTTCATTTTAACGTAGAGGTTCCGCTAAGTCAAATTCTTATTTTAGATTCAAGTAAACCAAACAAGTTTAGTCATCATCTCATTTATCAAGGTATATATTTCATAGACAATATTCACCTTGGTAGGTTCGTGAAAGAGGTATGTAACAACATTAAGAAAGCAATCGAAGATGAATCATTCATCAGCAATAGAAATCATCTGTGGTTAAATGTTACACACACTGAACTTACTGAACTCCTAGTGATGAATCACAAAGAAGAAAAAAAGCTGTTTTGCGATGAAGGTGTTTATACCAGGAATAGGCACTTCAGATTGTTTTGTTCTACAAAACTTGGAAAAAATGCTCCTTTGGCTATTGCAAAAATTAACGAGTATGTGCCGTTGGGGGACGTGCCATCAAGTGAGCAGCTGTTCCTCGACTCTCTGGTAACATTTACTAAGGGTATTCCTGCGAAGACCTTTGAATTCGGAGAAGCCATGGAGCAATCTACGTCGAGAAAAGAATCTTTCATGGAAAGATGTGTGGATTCTGTAGACTCTCCCTTACATGGTAGTTTTGATGTGTTGGATGATTTCGTTAAAAGAATTATTTCACCGCAGGGATGGATTTGGCGTAGAAGAGTTAGGAAGTTGCAAAGTGGATATATAGTTTATTTTGATATTCAAGGTTACAGGTACTGTGCAAACATTGGACGGCATCATCGCAGTAACAATATTTACATAGTTGTCGACGGATTGCGGAGGACTTGGTATCAGAAGTGTCACGACCCTGAGTGTCGAAGTTTTCAATCTGTTGAAGCCAATCTTCCTCCTGAAGTATCCTTTCTTGTCGAGAATGATGATCTAGACTTATTCCAGGAGGATGAATCAGAATTGTGGGAACAGCTTTCAGATTCTGAAATATTTACCGATTTCGGTTCTTTTGAAGATGGCTCTCCGAAAACTAGTGCTACTTATGAGACACCTTGTAATTCAGAAAGATTTGATTCAAGTGTAGAGGGTATGGATATTCCTGATTTTGGAGTATCTGATTTTGAACTCTGTGAAGCTGCGGCTCATGTTTGACTATGTTTGTTTTCCAAAATATATGTATTTTACATCACTTTGGATTGTTAATTTTGCATTTTTACAGGAAGCGGGACAGAACGGGGATGAAAATTTCTGTCCCCATCTAAAAAATTATTTAACGAATCCAGAAAATATTCCTAGTATGATGTCAGATGCTATGATTGCGTCAACTCCCGTTAAACTTTCGCTTACGAAGTTTTGCTCGCCAGCTAACAATCAACCAGCGACTCGTGTTGTGCTGAAGGATATTAGCCCAATCGCAACCCATAATGCTAAGAGTGGAGAGTTCAGAAGGGTTTCTCCAGAGGTAAGAGCTTAATATGAAGATTTAATTCGTACTTAAGATGCAACAGTTGTTGCGATTTTTAAGTTTGATGTTTTAACTACTGAATTACATTGAAAAATATACAATTTAAGTACTTACGTAACTGTATACATTCAATTTATCCCCGATGTGTAATTATTACCTTATAGGAGTAAAAGATTTCGCGCAGGCGTAACAGGGAATGTAATTTTTATCGCATCGTAGCAGTTAGTGTAGCGTCGAATTTGTAGGGTCGATCGAAACTCGCCGCATGTGTAATTTGTTTTATATTTGCAATTCTTAATTGGATCCGGATGTTTGAGTTTCCACCATAATGATGGAGAGACACCTTACATGGAAACGCCGCGGATTCGACAAGAATGGCCAAGTAGAGTCATCTGGGATGTTCACGTGACCTGTAATACCGGTTGTATCGTCACTCAGTTCTTTGAGTAGCTGAACGTTTCGCGTAGGATATTTCGTAAAACCAAGTTTTCAGATATTGTGTATTAGGCTGTATTATCTTTGGAACAAACTAGAATTCGTATTTATTACAATTATTTCTTGCAATGGAAAATGTTTAATTTGAAGTTGAGTGAACGTGAAGTTGAAGTTTCATAAATGTAATCGCAGGTGTTCTGTGCCAGTGTATGGTTTACTATCTGCAGAAACTGGGTGAGTCATGAAAATAATTCTCGTAGTTTTTGCTTATCCAAAGAAGGTATTATACTGCTCCATATCCAACATCATATGAAATTGAAGTTAAATCCGTTGTTACCCTGCATTTCCCGAATGTGAATGGCTTCGATTGGTGCTTTAGGTTTCTCTTAAAAGTTTGAGTTTTCGTTAGGAGCAATCGTTTTCGGGAATGTAAATGTACAATGACAAGCTATTACGAGAGAAGTATTTGGTTTTTCGTAATATTTTCATGTTTTCAATTCCCGAGTAATCAAAATATGCGCCACGTATGCATTATTAATATAATAGCTGTATAATTTAATCACCGTGAATATATTTTCTACTCTTTATCGAAATATGTTGTCTTGAACTAGTTAAAAGATTTAAGTTGTCATTCGCGTGAGTTGTCCCACCTCAGGCTGTCTTAGTTGCCCTTCTCTCTGTTTAGCAATTAGTAATTTTTCATTATCTTTGTAAAGTTTGAAAATGTTAATTCCAAGTTAAATTTGAGGCATTAAAACGTTTTACGAAACTTTAGTCTCGTTTTTGTGCTCGGTTACACCCTTTTAGAGGTTTCTGCCCTAATGTTTTGAAAGACGCTGAGCTGCTATGCCATCTGGTGGTATACGTTTGACAGGATTCTTCGTGTTTAGCAGTCTTCATGGTCTGATTGTTGAACGAATAATTTCGTTTTCAGCATTTCTCTTCGGTGTCTGTTTAGGTTTTATTCCTTACTGACTGCATAAGAATTCAAGATTGCGAACATTTCGTCTTGTGAGGTGATTTTTATTAAACTTTAGTCATATATTTACTTTACGTAAGCAGGTTTTCCTGTTCGTATTTATAAAATGAAGAAAGTATGAATTACTGTTATTGTTTTGCAACAATACTTTTCGAAATAGTGTCACTGAAGTATTAAGTGATGTTTACGTCTGTTATAATCTTTCTTCGTTATTTTATTTATGTACTCTGTGGTTATGTTTTTGTGAGTAGATTCTAAGAATGATTAATTCTTAGAAGTTATTTCATTCTTTATGAAACTTTTCTTTTATCTCAACCCAAAATAACAGGTTTAAGGATTGATTGCATAAGAAATTTTTAAGGATAGTTGGAACCATTTTTAGAATCTGCTATCGATTAATATTAATGTGTTTAAATTATTGTTGGCTTCGATTATTTTCAAATGACAGGGATTGTTCATTTCCTGATAGATTTGAATTTAGCAATTGTATCGAACTTGTAGTTTTTGTTGTATGATTGTGTTCCTCTCAAGTCTGTACAGTTTTAATTCAGAATCTCAGGCCTATGGTTCTGTAACCTACATAAATTTGCGTTAACCTCAACGCTACTGAGTTTAGTCAATCTTTCTTCATTTCTATTGCTTGCCTTTCATCTCTCAATTGTGCTGCAGAACACCCAGATATCAGGGCGCAAGCGCGCAAGGTGGTCGCTCAAGGTACAGATTGTCGAATTGTTTTTATACCTGATCGCTCCAATTCGTATATCTTGTTACAAATTCTTATACGTCACAATTTGGGTCAACTTAAGTGAAACAGTATTACATTTGGGTGCTACCGGAAGTTTGTATTTGCATTTCTCGGAAAACCTCTTATCTCGTGTAAATTGGGTGGATGTCAGTGGTAGGTTTTTGCAGAGAAACGTCTATGAGCAATGAGTCTCCCGCCCTTCGTCATACGTTCGCTAGTGACTTTTCTCTCTGCCCCATCGTCGTTCCTCATGCAGCACTCGACCCTTCTCCACAAATGTTTCTCACTCCACCTAGAGAGAGGGTGTGCTGGCTGGAGTGTCGCGAGGAAAGTCAAGAGATGGGAGACAGGAGAGTTTCGGTAGGAATTTTATTCATATGAGGAGACGTCATCTCGTGTCATGGGCAATAAGCTTCATAGGGTGAGTAAGCGAATGAAATCCGCATAATCTTCGCACTCTCGTTGCGACCTTGCTGAGGTTAACTAGGTGCCAAGGCATTATTTGCATTTGTCATGCGACGAAAATTCGCTAATGTTATTCTGGCTATCTATCCGCTTTGAATGCATCGACCTCAATCATGTTTGCTCCATCAGTTCTATAGACTTAAAGTTCCTTGGTTAGATTCTCAGGTATTCGTTACCTTATCGATTTCAAAGCTGAGAGGTGCGAAGGTACCGCGGGCCACCCACTATCTAGTTCAGTAGAGCTCGTTGAACTATATGGGATTGAAATTTGAAGTTATAGCTATGGAAACTTTCTCTCGTCAGTAATATTTAAGAAAGTGTTTAACTCATCGTTGTGTAAGTTGGCAATTAGCGTTTGCCGCGCGGGTTTCTAGAAACCTTTGCATGCATTGCGGCATTAACTAGTGTAGACGATACTTTGAATCTTCGTATTTCAACGACTGAAATCCCAGAGCCCACTCTTCTGAGGCATATTCATTCACCACACCTTTGTGCCATATCCTGTCGTTCAGTGCTGCATTCATTCAAGTCGTTAACCCTTTCTTCCTGACTCAATAAAGAGCTTCAATGGTGGGCCATATTAGTCTTTTCGTTGACCTTATATTGCTACTCCATTGGGTTCCCTTAAAGGAAGAAGTACGTGGTTCCTCACATTCATTGCATCCGGTGGACTTCTGTTATCATTTCTTTTTATGGAAAACATGTTATAGGCGGAAGTTATTGACAGTTGTGTAGGTTTGGCTGCATTCTTAGACTCCCCCATACTGCATCTTTATTTTGATCTGCCCGTGCGGTCATACCTCATCCCTAATCTCGCAAGAATAAAAATACACGAGACAATTTATTTTTATTCGAACCAGTCTGCCCCCGCGTCTAATCATCGGCATTTGTATGATGGTGTTTTGCTCGAAAGTTGAAGCGGTTAATATTTCTTGTTCCTAAAGCACGTTTATTGCGATTCCTTTTATTTTTCAAATGTAAAGAGTGTGGCATTTATCTTTCTTGCTCATATAAATTAATAAGAACATTATCAACCTTATGATCAATGTTTTGACGTTCTTTTAAAGTTAAGTAATCGCTGTTGATTTAAGTTGCAGTTTCTAATTAAGAGCTCTTAACGTGACTCCTGCATTTAGTCAGCTTTCCTTAGGAATTTGCAATACACTATTGCGTTCTGACAATCTGAACACTGACTTAAAACACTGCAGATATTTTAAAGTTTTTAATTGGTTGGTAGCGAGAATTTCACTTTTTCGTGGCGGTTGAAAGAGAAATTATGAAGGCTTAGTGAAGTAAGTAACAGTAATTTGTGGAGTTCTTAAGTTTTTAACCCTGGCAACGTGTCGTGTGTTAAATTTCAAATTTTCTATTGAAAATAATTATAACTCGGGTAATTATTTTATAATCAGTGAAAATTGATAGTGCTCTGGCACACCATATTTATTATACGAAAATACTCTCAATATAAGGGATAGAGTATGCCATCAGTATCACAAGGTAATAATTTATCTCTGCTGTAGCGGAGGATAGCTTTATTCAATGCACACTAAGCCGCGAATATCTAGTTTTACCCAAAAAACACTCTTCTGTGTTGTTTGCCCATGTAAAGGAACACTGTAAAGAAGTAATGTTATTCAACGTAATAACGGAGAATCTTCACTTTCCTCTTTCTGTTTCTGTGACGAATGTGGTTCTGCGAGGCGGAAATTAGCACTTAGGTCAAATATTCGGCTTGTTGATTCTTCTAATTCGGGGAAGTCATTTCTTTTGAGCGTTTCGTAAAACGTCTGTGTATCAATAATTAACAATGTCAATTTGTTTCTTCATAAGCGTTTATTGCGTGCGGCCAGTAGGTCAAAAGAATCGGATACACATGTATTTATTTCTTCTAGTGAGACTTTTGGCTCGGGTTCATAGGGAACCGCGTTTTTCATCCCCTCCCGTAAACCCAAGTTATATTTTTGGGACGCGCGAGACTGTTTTGCACTACCGTAACAGTTGCACAAACTCCATTGGAAAGAACGCAGTATTCGAGGAAGAAAAGTCATGGATTTCCTTGTGAAATTATTACAATCGTCTTCAAAAAAGGTAAATCGATCGCGTTTCAACGTCCATCAAGTTTGCCCAAGTAGACAGGTATTTCTGCACGAATTTACGAATACGGGTAGTCCATTTTGTAGATTCGAATTTTCGCTGGTACCGAGAAATTGGCGAGATAGTATGATCGTAACATTAGTGAGTAGTTATAATTTTTGGATCGCTAAGAAAGGAATGTACACAGTGATAGACTAAACGTACCATTTTCTCTTTTCCGGTCTAGCGGACGGATTTTTAAATTTTATTGTCGTATCAAGTCTTGATTGGATCCTTTTTGAAACGAATGTTCGTTATGCTCTTTGTGCCTTGAATTTTTGATTTATTACTAAAGACAACAGTAATTGTATGTACAATTATTAGTATGTTTTATTTTTGGAAATATTCCCACACCCATAGAAATATGATTTATCAATTTAAATCGAAGAATGCATATAGTGATAAAAATAAGTTGTAGTTAAATTAAATGGTATATTCTGTGAATATGATGGCATACTTATTTCAATTCCGATTTGAATTACTGCTATCTATTCTCAATTCTGAGTGATTCATTAATCTTACCTTTCTAATGAATCACTCAATTGGCTGATTATTTCGTACTACTTTGCTTTGTTAATATTTTATATTCGTGGTAGCTCCTTATTTTTGGTATAATTTGGACTATTCTATCCACTCATTTATGGTGAACATCTGGAATTTCAAAAATTCTTTTCATATTCCCAATTAATGTTTCATATTTACTCTTTTTTGTTGGCAGGTTTTGTAAACATCTTTTCTGCTATAAGTTGTCAATCCATTCACACTTCCATCACATTTCCGTCTATGAAATACTTTACTGATATTCATTATACTCACTATCCCTGGTGTATTTTTACCAATTCTTATTTGCATGTGTCTTGGTGATAGTTTTACTTTGCCTGTTTTACAAATTCTGCTTTGGGCTGCTATTTTGGCTTTTCTTTAATTTAAAAGAGGGGCAAAATATTGGTTTTAAAGGTTATACAGAAGAATGGCAGTATTTATTTATCATAACCTTTTATGTGTATTTGTGTTTTATGTTAAGGGAATATATTTTTCAGGGTGGTTCAGGCCATAGTCCTAGCCATAATGGATCCCTTAATAAAACAACAAGCAAAGGGGTTGAGAGCAAAACAGAGAATGTTGAGATAGTAAAGCCAGAAGGTAAAACTGAAGAAGAGGATTTATGTTGGAAGGAGAGAACAGAAGTGGTAACAAAGTTTGATCACGAGACTTACATTCAATTTTCTCGTGAATTTGTGGAAGAGTTGGTAGCCACAGTACCCAATAAAAGGTTTTTGTTTTTCTCAATTTTCATTTTAACATGCATGTGTATAAATTATTTGAATACATAATTTTTATAATGATCATGTTTCTAATCATGATTATATGCATATTTCTGGACTTATTGTTATTGGATAATGGCTAATTGGGTAGTTTAATGGAGAAAAGTTTTCAGTAAATGTACATCGTTGCATAAAATTTTCAACAGTGAGAAGGAATCCAGAGAAGCATTAGAAACCGAAACTCACTCAATTACATCATTATCATTATCTGAAGGAAGTTACCAGAGTGCTGAACATTCAAGCGGAAACCCAGTTGCTTTCCTTCCTGATCTTTTGCAGCCTGAAGCTGTATACAAAAGACATACTGAAACTGGTGAGGAGGGTAGTCTAACTAAAGTTTAGGTATTTTATTTTGTATGTGCCTTTGTTTAGCTGTTTATCTAGAAAATTTTTAATTTGGAGCTGATCTCAATTGTTGCTGAAATGAGGCAATAATCTGCTTAACACCTTAATCTCTAGAATGTGTCACCCATTGGTAACGCTAGAGGAGTTGCATTTACTTAGTTTGATCTATTCATTAAAGACAGAAGTCTGGAATGCTTATGAAAAGATGAAAATGTACTTAGCCGGTTTTAAGAAACGTATTTGATAAAACTTGTTGCCTGATAGTTTGAGTCGAGAATGATTAATAGCCCAAAAATTGTAGTTTGGATCAACTATGGAGAGTATGTATCCAGTATCTCCTTCTTTAAGTAGCCTTGAGTGTTTTCTTCTTTTGCAAATTCCTCAAGAGTCCATGTCATTGCTTGTTAAATGAATTTTCCCAGCTTTTTCCAACTTAAACTTCAGTTACTGAATGTACATTATCAAATTTTTATCTGCTGAAAAAAGTTTGCTCAAATCTTAACCAAGAGTGTGTTTTATCAGACTTTTCCTGATAATATTGGCTAATTCATCTCCTGAGCTTTGTTGTTCATTTTCTTAGTTGATATAGCTATGAGTACTTGAATATTTGAACACATTTTTTGGTGTTTCGTAAATGTATTCACAAATATATTATCATAATTATAAATTTTAATGCTAAGGACTGTTAATTTCTTTTGTAAGTAATAATTGAAAGGTATTAATTAATTGGCCTGAAAATGTAATTCAAGGGTGAGGAAATTCAGTTTTATCTTATGCTAATAGAATTTTTTAATCATGTGAAAATGCACTATAGTAATTAAATGTTTAAATAGGATTCATTTTTTATTAGCCTTTTAGTTACTTAACCTTCGTATTTTATATATTACATGTTCATCTCCTGCACTTTCTCATCATAGGCTTTTTAGTGTATATGAGTTTTTTGAAAAATAAATAACGATAGTTAATATAAAATCTGCCTTAGTAGAGTCTATAAAAAAGAAATAATTTCCTGCCACCATTAAAAGATGGCCTTTGTAGCAGATTGGGCCCCACTGGTGGGTCTCTTATCCATTAAATGACAAAGCTCAGATCCACTGTGAGGTTCATGTTTGTGAATGCATTTGAAATGCAAATTTTATGAGATATTATAGATAAATTTGAATTATCCTTTGGTTTATTAAGTTATTTTTTATAATGTTATTTATCAAGTTAATTATTTGCAAAAAAAATAATATAAAATTGAAATTCTAAAAATTCAAGAATTGATGTATTATTATCATTAAAAATTATGCATAAACTACAAATTAAAAAGGTAGTTTGGGGGTAGTTGATTGATCTATTCCCTTAATCTGTTTACCAATTATAAAATTAAACTATCCTCAATTTAATGATTTCTCAATAATGACTTCTCAATAACAGATTGAAATAGTCTAAATCAACTCTTTCGAGTCTCTAAAGTCAATGACTCATGTAAATAACTCATTGGTATATATATATTCATAATCTTTATTCACATGCCAAGTTTTGAGTGTCAATTTTATCGGGAAGGGGAAGAAAATTCTAAAAAATAAAAGCAATTTCTAAGTTTTTTAGACGCCTTGTGTCAAACCCAGGACCTATTGGCAGAAATGATGCAGATGCAAATAGACAATAACTTTTTAGGACCTGATCTTAATGCAAAGTTTTGAATTCCATATCATACTGGAAAGATCCTGAAATATGACTCCATTATCGCCATCTGAAATACATACGACAATGTAAATGGCTCTCTGGGATCGAACCAAGGATGATCAGGGAAACCTCAAACAGCGTATATGAAATGGATCTATGATCTTTATTTACATGCCAAGTTTTAAGTTTCTATATTATCGGGAAGGGGTTAAAAAAATTCTTCAAAATTGTAACAGTTACTAATTTTAGAGATGCCTGGTGTCGAACCCAGGACCTATTGGCAGATGTGAGTGCACGTTATGACTTGTTTTGGCTTGATCTTATTTGTTGCAAAGTTTGAAGTCAATATGCAGGGAAGTACCTAAAATTGGTTTCCGTTATCTCCATAAGAAATGCTTTGGGAAATGTAAATGCCTCACTGGGTTCGAACCAAGGACCATTAGCGAAAAAGTTGACAGCCTATATGAAATAAATTAATGATTTCTATCTACATGCTGAGTTTCAAGTTTCCATCTTATCGGGAAGTGGTTAAAAAATATTTTAAAAATTAATTATTTAATTAACTAAGGATAATTTTCGAAGATCTCTTAATAGTTTCCGTTGGATATGCACAGCTTCTAGCAATCCCCCGAATTCCAACTCTCTACTTTGCCAGGAAGTGCTTCAAAAGAAGCTTTGGTTCTAGGAGTAGTTTTCTTGTTATGTTCTATATTTATTTTTTTGAAAATTATATTTTAATTTTATAATGCCTTTTTCATTTACACCATATTCACATATGTGGTACATGAAATTCTGCTCATCCAGTATTTAGTAATTTTTCAAGCAAAATGTTATTTGACTGATATTATCATTTTCCAGACACTGATACTAATGAATATGAGAGTGCTGCTGAAACAGAGCCTCCAGATGTTAGTGAATTTCGAGATCTTGCATCGCCATCTGATGGTCCTGTATTAGATGAAGTGTTGAAGTCTCAAAATGAACCTGGTATTGATAACAATCCATCATTAGTTGACACAACTATAACTGTCTCAAATGAGAGCGATTACTTGCATATCAAAAACGATACTTTTCAATTACCAGTTTTTGGAGCTGGGTTTGATGATTCTTTGGTTTCTAAATTTGACCAACTAAAGATCAATGGAACATTAGTAGAAGATGAAAAGTTGGCTGATTCAAGTGCAGAAGAATCTGAATATTTGCCTTGTGATTCCAGTTTTTCGAATAACTCCAATTCTGAAAGTTTTCCTCTAGACAGTAACGTAGTTGTTTCGGATGAGATCCCAGTTGTACTTGGTGCACAAGAATCTGAATCTTGTGATGATCATTCATCTGCTCTAAATACTCCAAGTGATCCTGCAGATTCTACTTTCGTGCTACAAGAAGAGTGTTCTCCAGCTGAGATTTTGGTTGAAAATGCTGTTGTAACAAAGACTCTAAGCGATACAGCGGAATTTGTTGGAATTGAATCAGAAATAGCTCAAGCTGCCAAACCTGTCTACTTGGGAGTAGTTGACTCTAATTCTTACATTGCGAAGGATATATCACATACTTCCAGTAATTTTGAAGAATCATCAGTTTCTGAAGCAAATAATACTGTTATATTAGCTCCCCAGGAGCCTGAGAATCAGACCGTACATGTAACAGATGAAAACGAGAGTACTTCTGCTGCCGCAGGCAATGAAATTCCCGTCCAAGAAAATATTTTTTCAGTTCAAAAAGATGATAAATCACTTCTGACCGAGCTTAGAGATCTGTGCCATACACAAGAAGAGAACCTCAAGGAAACCGATAAATGCTCAGATTATTTTGAAAGATGCGAGGAAAGTGTGTCCCCTTTTAAACCATTGCATATTGACTGCCCACCTGGTGAGGTGTGTGAAAGTGATTCGATATTGGTTGTTGATAGTCAAGCTCAAGAAGCTAATGAACTTCTATATTTGAATTCTAATGAAAAATTTCAGTCTTTAGAAGAAGCTGGAGTAGATTTCTTAGACCTACTGGCTTTGGAAGCTGCTAAAGTATCTCAGGAATTACTGATTGAAGATTGCCGTAAATCTCTTGAAAACCCTGAGAACCAAGGTTGTTTGAGTTTTCCCCTGGAAGAAGACTACTCACACGGTTCCAGTTCACAAAGCATGACTGACAGTTCAAGCAAAGTGGACAGTCACAGTCCTGTTAATTGCCGATCTGCTAATCCCCCTGAAATGCCACAGAATGAGGTTTCAAATGACAATCTGAATGATCTTGAAATTGATCCAATTAAGCGAAGGTCCAAATTAGATGCATCCCCTCCTCCTTTGAATGAAACTGTTGTTCTTGAAGAGATAGTAGATCCATTCAAAAGAAGATCTCGTATCCAAGCTTCTCCCCCTCCTGAAGTAGTTGAAAAAGAAGTCCCAAACCTCAGTCCAAGAATCAAAAAAGATAACAAGGCTGCTGTTGAGGGTTCCCCAGTGAAGACTATTGAAAAGGTGAGCTATCATTTGCAGGCTGTTTCAGAATCTCAAGTCCTTTACTGAACATGAATAATCCTCAGGCTGTAGTCTAAAAATTTCATTAGATTCTATAACAATTTAATTCAGTCACTGCCATTCAATGTCATACATCTTTCTAATAAATTAATTCAACTTGTGAATGTACCTGTATCTGAAAATAATGTATTGTCCTTGTTTCCCTGCCAATAGGATCATGAATGTATGCCATTGAAGGTGGAGATGATTGAAAGTTTTTGTTTGAAAAATTTTAATTTCGATGTCTTAAAAAATTATTAGAGCTTTTTTCAAGATAGTCTATAATATATAGATAGTAACACGCAGAAGTTACATTTTGAAGTACTTGAATTTTAATGTATATTTTTCATTGTTCTATTAAATATTTTATTCTTAAAATTTACCAGCATTAAATGAAGCTAATGTAGCTGATTTATGCCAATGTTTGCATTTTCAGATTTAATTGTTCAAATGTTTGTTATATACTACTGCAGCAAAATAATAATTTTCTCGTAATACTGAGGTCTTGTTTTATCACTTTATGAATCACTAGACTTGGTTGAAGTTGTATTCTAGACTGTTTATAAAAGGATCCTTTTAAGGCCCTTACTTGGATATCTGAGGCATTATTTTCCTGCTACTAATACTTGGTGCATTTTTCATGTGGTTTTATAAAGAATTTTTTTTAAACATAAATGGCCTTTTACTAAGTAATTGCATGCTTGGTGTAAAAAATATTAACCATTCTTTTTGTGTTGGGGTAAGTGTAATGGTATGCTTCAATTAACTATGAGTACTCCAGTTTTGAAATTGCAATATTGTGGTCCTTTTTTCAGCAATAATTTTCCTTACTTTGCTTTGATGCAACGCATTTCCTGCAAAAGTTATTAAGAACTTGTTTCCTTCTCATCCACAAATTCCTAATACCCATCTAATTATTAAGCTTCATTTAGTGTTTAGTCGATTTGAAGAAATGAGTTACGGATTAAAATTTGTATTATTGTGTTCTTTCATTTTATAGATATACATATATATATATTTTGTTTGAGCTTTCTCAATTGATTCTCTTCCTTTGCTTTTTTCACCAGCTCATTTCTAATAATTAACTAGTTTTAGCAAGTTGGTTTCTTCAATTTGATTATAATTGTCTTTGCAGGACACGCTTGATCAGGTAGCATCTCCTTTGCCAGCTTTGAACCCTGAAGTCAACTTAAGTGAAGCTGGTCCTGATATTGCACAGGACGAGATCTTTCAGTCTGGAGACGGTAATTTTGATACTTGAATCTAGTTTTATCCAAAAACCTTCAAATTAATAAAAAATTTTGAAAACATGAATTTTTTAATAGAATCCATTAGGATGGTTTTTTGAAGGGTTATTTTACCTTTCTATGCAGTGTCTTTTTTGGATAACTTAATGTCAAGTTGTTCTTACAATATTTTGAATGAATTTAGGAGGATCACATTATTGTGACCCATTCTACGTAGGTTTTTAATATTTAAGCTAATGGTATTTCTCGAATTCTTAAAATTTGCTCTTACATAATTTTGAAAAAATCTCGTTTAAAGAACTACCGAGTACTTTAAATAATTGGATATTTTCTTAACTGTAAATATGTAAAGGAAAATTGAACTAATGGGATGAATTCCTAAAAAAACTTCTTCCATGTTTTACTTGTTTGTCTTTAACTCTGTCAGAACCAATCCTTTTGTATTATAATGTCACACACTGTGTATGCAAGCTTCTCACACCTCCTGAGTTTCCCTGAATAAGAGCCACTGCTGTTTATTATATTCTATAGAAATGAGAATCTTTTTGCATGTGAGATTATTTATAGCGTATTGATAAGTTTGCTATTAAGTAAGGTCAGAATTAACAGCTGCCGTATAAATCCTTGTAGATCTAGTTCAGTTGTGTGCAGATGTTGATCATCATTATATTTTGCCCTTACCACAATAGAAGTAAGCTTTCCTTGGGCATATATTTCATTGGCCTTTTAAGTTTGCCTACAGTATGCTATACACTTAAACTGACAAATACCTATCAATTTCTTCACACCATCTATTTCTTTCTTGGTTTTCTTCTACCTCTTTCTCCATCAATTTCACTCTCCATAGCAGTAATCTTCTACCTGCTGCCCCCTGACAGTATGCTCAATGTAATCTCACTCTCCTTGTCCTTTAACAGGCTTTATTTATTATTTATTCTTCTAAATATTTTGTATCTGTTTACTTACTTATTTTTTCTTGCGTATGCATATATTCTGTACTTTTATTTTGACGTGCCATATGCAATGTATGTTTAATACTTGTCCCTTGGCAAATAAATCATATTTTTATTATTAAATCATATTATTATTATTACATACACCTTCAATAGTTATTTTGTAAGATTTTGTCCTTCCCTATGGTATATCAAATGCATTTCTCCTTCCATATTTCTCTTGTCACTGTCTTAGTTTTGCTGCATAAAATAATTTTACCTGTATAAAAAATTGTAAAAGTTTTTCATTTCATTCTAGGATTATGTATTCTTTGAAGCTCCCCATTCCTTCAGAATTTGCCACACCTTTGTACTTTTAACTTTGGGGTAAACCACTCTACTTTGTCTCTTTATCAGCCCAGTTGCAAATTTCTTTTCCCAAATATGGGAATGAATTGATAAAATCATACTCTTTATTTTAACAACATAAATATAATTCTCAAAATTTTTGTGATTAGTTGGTTTATTCTCCAAGTACTATTTTTTTATTTAATGCATCACAACATGTTTAATCTCGTTCTGCAAGCAACATAAACCCTAGTTAAAGCATATGTAATTGATGAATACAAAATTAAATGCCATGATTGCTATTTTTTTTTGATTTTAATTGCTTAAATAGATGAGCATGATTTTCTCAATCAGAATTATTTTTTTATATTTATTAATCCTTACAAAACATTTGCTTGTATGTGATACTACTTGTATTTCTAGTTTAAGTTCCAATAATTTTCCCTTATGCATGTTAGCTATATACTTATATTGATAATTTTCCAAGTTTTCTTCTAGCTTCTCTTTTAATTTATTAAGTATCAATTTTAGCAGTATTTTAGATGCATGATAGGTTACACTTAGTACTCATTTCTTTGTTATGTTTGATTTTCACTTTATTTTGAAGTCCTATAAAGTTTTCATGAAGTTTATTTTTTTTGTTGAGATTGCCCATTATATCTGTTTGAGAGTGACACATCTTGGCATTTAATGGCATATTTTAGTATAAGGCCCTCTCCAGATGTCTTTTTTGAATATTTTTAAACCTTGTATTTCCTGCTGTCACTGCAGCTGGAAATCCAAGGTTAAAAACTGCTAGGTATTCCAAGGTTTAAACTTCATATCTTATTTAATTGGATAAGAATGACTTAATCACAGGGTGTCCGCCAACCTGGAAAACTCATGGAATTTTGTTCCTCTGGATACTTGGGGAATTTTGCAGATAACCCGGAAAAATCAATATTTTACTCTCCTTACAAAAGATCTTTCCATGACTCTAGCTTTTCGCCTCTTGTTAGTTCAGTAAAAATTTCCTGAGAGGAAGAAACGTCTTGATGACTGTGTTGTCGTGACCAATGTAATGCTTACAATATGTAACCATGCTCTTTCTTCCTACATACGTGTATAACATTTCGGCATTATTGCAAATTCCCAGCATGGGATCGTACAGAGTAGCAGTTTTCTGGGGTGTCCTATTTCTGTTTAGGAGTGAAAACAGCAAATACAGCATGATAAGAATTTGTTATCGACTTAAGTGATTTTGATCATTACTTGGCGTCACAGTTTGTAGTTGGAATTTCTCAGTGGATGTCAGTCATTGTCCTCATTGCATATTTAGGTATTGACAGTTTTCCGTTACAGAGACTACCCTTTCTATTCTCACCTTCGTCAGTTGTGTATTCCAGGGATATATTGAGAAAGTAATTGAACCATTATCTCCTGCTCATTAAAAATTTTTAATCTCCAAAGGGATTAACTAAGTATTTCAAACAAAGTTTATGTTCGGGAAATGTAGAACATTGATACAGGGATATAATTGATATCAGTGTAAATAGTTATATACCGCTCTTCCTGTACCATTCTCCTAAAAATATCTGCTGAAGTACCATTTCATTTAGACCAAATATTGACCGTTTCAATTGATAAGGGTAAGTGGAGTAAAAATATCAAAAATCTTAAGAATGAGAATGCCAACAGTCTAGAATTGAGAGAATTTCTATGAATAACTTTCATAGCAAGCAATTCTACTGGTGGAATCAATGGAATTCTAATAGTAAATGTTGACAAAATTTATGATGAGCATTTGTGTGAGAGCTATTGAAAATGGCACATTACAATACTCAGGTCAGTAACAATAGTCACTATCTACATAAAAATTTGTGAGTTTTAACATCATCAGAAAATATTTTCAGCATACGCTAAGGCTCTGATTCGAAAATGTTTTTGCTAATATTCCCTGTGCACATAATCAGCATCTTCTATGATATTAGGGGAGATCGGTGGGGATTTGAGGACAGAGATTCCTACAGTTTAACTATTCTTACAGGTGGTTGTCTCAATAAGTGGTCTTTCATATTCTAATGATCAATGTTCAAGTTAATGTTATGTAATCAAATTGAAATGTATAATTTCTACTTTATTTTCTAACCTTTTTGTGTTCCTTTTCTTATCAAAGTAACTGATTTTGTCACCAATCTTATGTTTTGCAGCCTTAAGGAGAGCTTTAAGATATTTATTTACTAGATTAGTTTTAATCGTTTTGATGAAACATATTTACATTTGCAATGTCTCTCTGCTGCATATTCTGCAAACATTGTGCTATCTTAAGAGCAGCTATATAACTAACTGTATATGGATAGCGTGGGCGGTATTTCAATTTTTCCAAGTATTTTTTAAAGTTATGCCACGTGTCTGGCGAACCGTGTATCTGCGGAATCATGTAGCTTGAATCCGTGTAACTTGGGGATTCACTTCATCTGAATCTTTATTAAATTCCTGTTCTTATAGTACTTGTTTCAACCATGCACAACTCTTCCTTCTAGTTTCATTCATCAAAAGATATAAATAGCCTGCAATTGATAAAAGTGAAGTTGTAATGTGTTGTAAATGTGTTTTGTATATGGAAATCTATCTGAGTGATCTTGGTTTGAACCTATCAAAATTATCAGGTAAAATAGCAAGAGTACTTCTTTCCATTATCTCAAAAAACACAGCTGAAAAAGCGAAGTTTGAAGCAAATCGGGCAAACTGTATGGTCTCCAATCCAAGACAAACCTACCCACATAATTTCTGCTTTATGCATATAAAACACCAAAGTTTCACTTCCATATAAAGTAGAAGTCCATTATAACGAGTTCGGCATGTAACGAGAGTTGCGTTATAGAGAGATTTGTTGGCCTTTGTCCGTCTCACTGCAGAAAGGATAGGATGTTACATCCATTATAATGAGTGGTCATTTCTGAAGTATCGTTATAACGAGTGCCACAAGCTCCATTCTTATCTTGGAGGAGGCATATGTCAGAATCGTCAATTGACGTGAGAGACGAAGTATGACAAGCCAACGGTAATTCGAGGCGTGTTATCTCTTCAAACGGCAGAAAAATATTAAATGTAAAAATTATCATCACCTAATTCATGGATTTGTTTTCCATGAGTCACCTCGCTCTTCCTTGGAAAAGATGCTTCACGGAGCTTTGATTAGAAACTGCTCACGAGTTTCACTCTCCCCTTTATCCTTACGTACATCTTATCATTTCATCTAGTTTCTTTTTGGCTACAACCCCTCTAGTCAGGGCTGGAATTTTTAATTGAGTTCCCATCATACTGGCTTCAACCTGTGGGATTTGTTTTCATGAAAAGCTTGGCACCAAATCGTCTGATAGCATCAGTGGGAATATCTTATGTATAAAAATTCAGCCAGCATATGTTTGTGACTGCAAAACTTGAAAAATACTTCGTCAAATGACTTGAAATTTGACACAACATTCATCTTAATATGAGTGTTTCTATTGTAAATAATGTTGACATTTTGTCCTCAGTTCGATCCCAGACAAGTCAAAGCATTTCCCTAACAAATGCATGTAAAGTTCGTTTTTGACGCTGCAGGCTTTATTTTGTTTGCAAAATTGAATTAAAAAGAATAATTGCACAAAATTAGAAATTAGAATCAAAATAATTAAAATATATATATATACATAAAATATTCTGAACAGGTATCCAGTGGCATCCCTTGAAGCTGTATCGGTACTTCTGCTGCCAAAGAGTTACAAATTACTTTTAATTCTACCTCTACTTCTACCCTACTCTAATCTTAAAGACGGATATTCACTGTTATTTGGAAAGAGTACAGAAGTGTATAATATTTACTACTAATTGTGGATTACTATACTTCCTGTTAATCTATAAACCCCTCTTCTCCCAATCTACTGGTTCAAAAACTTCTTCCAGAAAGGCAGTGAAAAGAATTGGTCCTTGTCTAACACCCTTTTCAATCTTAAATTCTTCAGCTTCTTATGAAGTGTTACTTAAATGCTGCATAAGAGACCAATGTACTCCTCAAATGCCCCTTGATTATCTAAAGCTTAGAGTGTGGATGAGGTACTGACCGGTTTGAAACCTTGAGCCTAGACCACAAACCTGATTGGAAGGGGCATCTCTTATTCAATTGTTCTGCCGAGGATAACTCGAGTGTGTGGCTGTGGTTTATAGTGCAGAAGTCCTTCCTTAATCTTGGTTTTTAACTGAGTAAATAGGTTTCTGTGATTATCTTCATGAATGGTTTGTACACAACTGGGAGGACACTGTTGAGGGGAGGTAGTTCTTCAAATCTTCCTTCTTTTCCTGTGCAAAAGAACATGATTCTTGTCCTCTGGTATATTCTCTGATCACTTTGAAAAATGTTTCATTTTAATAAATACGTATTCAAGGAAACTTAAGAGGTGTTTCAATACTTCTTAATAAATTTTGTTAAACACTGGATAGCATTTGGTTTCGAATTTTGAAGACTTGAACTTGACGTGTATCTGACGATTGCACTTCTATTTGTGAGTTAGCCAAGCCAGAGAATCATTGAAATTCTTAGTGAAATCTTTAGCATTCATTCTGCTCTCCTTGGATGCTAAATAAATAAAAATGATTACCCTAATTACGATATTAATATTTAGCCTTATTTAAACCTGCCTATTCAAAAATTATTACTGAAATTTTGTTTGCTTGTTGCTATTTTATATGCAACAATTACACTAGACAACAATGATTATAATACATGTAAATATAGTTGATCACTCAGTATGAAATTTAAGAGCATACATTTTTATTTTCTCTTTGTAAATTACTATAATGGTACTGAATATCAATAAAAAAACATTGCTGGCTTAGTTACATGGCTTTGGAAAATAATTTTGTTTACTGTTCTCAGGCATAAAGAATGCATTATTTAGGGGAATAAATGGAGACAAGAAATATATCGGTATATAGATTTACAAATCCTTTAATATTCAATCTCAAGTAAATTATGTTTGTGTAGTTAGATTAAATTAAGATGGGATATCATAATGAGGAATTATGTACTTCTCATATTCATTAAAATGCTTCTTTTATTTCAGTGTTCAAGGACCCGTCCAGTTTTGACTTTCTGTCTCAAATTGGAAATTCCAACCCTATTAACCTTAGAACTGAATCCCTGTATGTAAAGTTTGATCCATTGTATAGTGGAGTTACTACTATCAGCAACAAAAACATTCCATTGCCTCCAAACATCATGGCTAATAGGTAAATTTATCCTTAAAATATATTAATTTTAGTTTGTAAGTGATATTTTGATAATAACACAATTAATATAGTTCTATTTTTTGGTCTTTCATTTTAATTTAGATTTTACTTAGAGAAAATATCAAATCGATAACTTAAATTGCCTTATGCTTTGATTGTTACTTTATATTTATGATAGTAATGGGAGTAATTTTATTCTTTTTGAATGCAATGCAAAGCTATAATTAATGAAAAATTAAAATTTGCTATGTAATATGTATTAATTTACCCTTCATGCAAAATCTATTCTCTAGCCTCATCCTTCTACTTAAAGCTTTTGGAATACATGATTATATAATAGTTTTTTAGGGATAAAAATTAAGAGATGTAAACTACAGCAAATCATTTAGTGTAAATCACCTGAAACATGGGTATAGAATGGACAAATCATTATCTCTTTGATCTCTTGAAAGAGACTAAACTCGCATAAAACTTTTTAGCAACTATTATATCTTTTGGCATATATAAGTAGATTTTTTACATTATAAAGCAATCCTTCAATGTGAACAATTCATTTTCAGTAATAAGTACAGCAGTTTAAAAGCAGGAATGCTAATCTTGTAGCTTGTACTTTTTGCCTGTATTTTTAAAAATTTTTTAAATGATAAATAGGAATTGTCTGTCATGCCCTGTTCTGGTTTTAAAATACAGAAAGTAATAATGTGAATTTAAGATACAGTAAACTCTTGTTTATCGGAAATGATTGGGACGGCAGCTGGTTCAGATAACAAAAATTTTGGATAAACTGAAGTTCCCTTTGAAACACCCCAAATTGCGTCAATACCGCAAAATATGATTGTAAAATGTGTGTACGTAGAATGCTATAGATATGGTTGTGAATAGGCCTGCATGTTTTTGACTGAAAAATTTGTGTTGTGTTAAAAAGACACAAAAGTATGATTGGAAACTTAGAGTTTTTGAATGCTGAATAACAAAGCTCGTATTTTGCGTTCTTACAGAAAAAATCTGCCTTATTTGGCAGCGGGAAAAAACAGGAGTTTTAATTTGACTACCTACTCTTTAGATAGAGTATGTACATATATGAAGGGTTGTCACGAGCAAATAAATAATGGGTCGCGATGGTGATGGTATTCGGTGGGTGGGGTTGGGGTAGGTGCATTCGGAAAAGTTTGTTTGGATAAAGCGGAGTTTACTGTAATATTGAAACATACAAATAGTAATGGAAATATTCATGCACTGCATTTTTCATGATTATTTAATTTGAAAATAATTATTTATTGAAAGTAGTAATCATATTAAATTGATAATTGTTTAATGAATGGAGATTTTATAGAAATACATAATTATTGTGTTTACTTAAAAAATAGCTTTGCTGTACAAATTCATTTTGAGGTTAATGATAGCAATGATCCAATTATAAGTTATTTTCATAAAATTGCTATTTTTATATATGTTATTTAATAGGGTGTGCCATGAATCCAGTTTAAGAAACCCTGTCTTTTAGAACTAATGGATTGAGTTTACGTTGACAATCAAGAGACTGGGACGATTTCATTCAATGTGTTGTTTGGCCAATCCTAATTTTCATTAATATATGCAATTTCTACCAATAGTGCTGGAGATGCCAGTAATGCCATGACAGCAAATCCTTCCAAAACAAAGTCCAAAGATCAAGATAATTTAGAGCTTAGATCGACCCCAAAGAAGGATAAAGCTGCTGAAATTGATAACAAAACTTTGAGTGACATGCATTCAAAGTCACCAATATCTAATATGGTAAGCAGATTTTCATTTGATTTCTTTAGAAACTCAATATGTAGATTAGACTTTCATACAACTTGATAATTTTTTCCTCATTTAGTAAGAACTATCCCTTTCATACTGAAATCGGGGAACTTGTTTAGTTAATCATACCCTTTCCAATGTTATTTCATTCTCAGAGATGAGGTGTTTTATTGACTAAATCCGGGGTGCTCAATCTTTTTTGGTGCCTGAATGCAAAGCGAGCACCTCATAAAATTTCCGTCCAGGGAGATATTCTGGCCATCCCTTGGCAATATTATTACTTTACTTGTTAACCTTAGGTCATTTGAAAATACACTCCTTGGTAAATAAGATTGATAAAATTACAATGTATATAATTTCATCACAATGTGGGAAAGTCTTTATCTCCGAAGAAGATTTGATTTCAGGGAATAAACTTGGTATGAAGGTTTTCACTGCATGAGCTCTGCTGCATTCCGAAAAGCAACAGTTAGTCATTGATCATGAGAAATGTGATACCCTGATATGCTTAGCCAAGCTGAATCTTCGCATTTGTATTTTGAACAAAATATGACATAGAAACGTGTCTTATTAATCTGGACGGGCGATAAGAGGGGTAAAGTTTAGACTCGCCAGACACCTTCAATGTTAATGAAACCCAAGACCAGGGCAACAAAGTTTCTTACCCCCACCCCTTTCCCACCAAGCCACCATTCTATTCCTGCTAGTGCAATCCCAAGAAATACTGATGTAGCAAATAAAAAAAATGTTTTTAACAAAGTTTGGCGGGCACTAAGCAATGTCACTTAGGGAGCTTGGTTCCCGCTGGTACCAGGTTGAGTATCCTGGGAATAAATGAAGGAAAAGGTTACATAAGGGTATTTTCATATATTATACATCCTCAGCTCACCTTGGTTTTATGCAACTCTTCAAATGTTCTATGAATGTGTTATCAATGTTTTCACTGAAAGAGCAGCTGAAAGCCTAAACCGTCAGGCCTTTAGTTTTTTAATGAAAGGGCTTGACCATCAAATTTATATAAATGACCAATTTAGAATTAACAAGTCTCCTTGCATTGATCTTTTGATATAGATGATGGGACCAGCATTTCTTATACAGTGTATATGCATATAAATGTACGCATATAGCAGAATATTCGTGTATAATAAACAGGTATACAGTGGTGCAAATGGTGTGACCGCATTTTTAAGGTGCACTTTAGATTTGCAGGCAAATGATTTATCAATTTCCTATGTTGGAATTTTGGGGTGCACATTTTATTTGATGGTCCACTATTTTCAAGTAAATATGGTATGTCTTATTTCACAATTGATTGAAATAAGACATTTTCTTATTTTTCCTACTTATTAATTCTCCTTTGTCAAAACTTGGAAAATATTCACACACACACATGTGGAATTATTTGAGTTAATCTGCAAAATCTTGCAACATGTAAAACTTTATTGGTCATATGATATATTGCTGTAGTGTAAATGGGCTTTTAGATATATTTATGATAACTGCTCTCCCGGGAAGCCTCAACTGATCAGAAGAAAATATTTTGCCAAGAATGCTCTCTATGGACTCATTGCAATTTTCTTTGTTGATACTGTTGGAGCTTAAATGTTAGTGAACATGGGCAATAGCAAAAATTCTTGGGCTTGCGAGTTGCTGGCTATGGGTTATAAGGAATCTCCCAAAATATTTTCTCATGGCCATTAGCCTAATTATTAGTTGTGCCAAAGATCCTCAATTAATGAAGTCTGAGTATATTATAATGAATTATTTGCTATTTTTATGAACCAAAGACCCATAGTCAAGTGTTAATATTGTGACATTCACGCTTTTACCCCCCTCCTTTTGCCGGCAAACCACTTCCATTAAAAGAAAATTAAGATAAAGTAGCTTCTTTGAGGTCTTAGTTTGCCTAAGGGTATATGAGGTTCCTTATTTTACTACCGTAATCGAGCCAATAGTACCTCAATGAAAACTAATTGAAAATTGTAGTGATCTCCTTTTTCTTAACATCTAATGCAAATATAAATAAAATATACCCAGGCCATTGTGGACTTGCTTGTAAACAGGGTTTGGATAAGGATTTCTGATTAATGGAGACCTATTCTTTACTTATCTTTTATTTCTGTCGTTATATAATTTCATATCAGTCAACTGTTGCTTGCATACTGCAAGCTTACTAAGAGAAATCTTTCAAAATGAGAACTAAGACCTTCTAGTGTTGAATCCATAACCATTTTGCAAGATGTGAATACATATATAATGGTACCTGGTAGGGATAACACTAACTTAATCCAAAGTTTGAAGTTTATATCACTACAGGAAGGCCCTAAAATAAGATTCCGATATTCCCATTTGAAATTCATTGAGGAATGTAAATGGCACTTTGGCATCATACAAAGTATCATTAGGGAAAATGCTTATATGGATTGTATTTTTGAACTCTGTTCTCATTCAGGGTTTTATATTGTAGTAGTAGTATTGTTAAAAGTGGTTGAACAGCTGAAGTCATTTTGCACATTATCTCCCACTGGGAATCTTGGGTTTTATGTTTCCATGATGTTGGAAATGGATTCAAAAATTTCTTAAAAATCACCACAATGTATTTCAAATGGAAAAATCCCTCCTGTGGTCAAACTCATGCATATTTGGTGGAATTTCTATGATTATTAATAGAGAAGAGCGCATCTTCTGGGAGCTCCATGATTTTGAATTCCCTATCTCATGGGGAAGTGCCTTAAAAAATCCAAAATCTCTGCAATGCATTCTTAAAGAGAAAATCTGGCTTTGATGCCTTCTGGCATTGAACCCATGATAGCTAGAATCTAAGTCTGAATTTTCCTGGTGGTAACATGCTGTGGCCAAAACCTCAAAAAAATTTCATTTCAATCACACTTGTGGAAGATGGTTAAATTGTGTATCCCATGTAGGTATATTTTAAGAGTTAGCTATATATAATACGAGTAAAATGTAGCTTGCATACTGCAAGCAGATCGACAACACTAATTTCATATCGGCATTACATCGGGACGGTCCACAAAAAAAAAAGGATTGAAAATATTCTTAAAATTCGCTTTAATTTAATCAGCTGGCATTGAACCGGGTCTTCCTGGCTAACTTACTATGCAGCACAGCAGAAGATCACCATCTCCAACTATGTGTGAAAATTCAAGCAGAAATACTGGCTAAAACTGCATCAAAAGACGTTCTACTTTTCACGAATGTAAATGGCTCTCAGGATTCGAACCAAGGACTATCTAGGAAATCTAAAACATCTTTGAAATTTATCTATGATATCTATCTATATGTCGAATTTCAAGTTTTAATATTATTGGAAAAGGGTTCAAAATAATTCCTAAAAATCGGATCAGCTTCTGATTGCAGAGACACCTGGTGTCGAACCCAGCACATATTGTAAGCTGTGAATGCAGAGTTTGATTTGTAAAGACTTGCTCTTCTATCTTTCAAAGTTTGAAGTCGATAGCATGCCGGGAAGTACTTAAATTTTGTTTCCGTTATCTCAGTAAGAAATGCATTGAGAAGTGCAAATGGCCCTCTGGGATCGAACGAAGGACCATCAGCGAACATGTAAAATTAGATTATGAAATATATTTATAATATCTATCCACGTGCCGAGTTTCAAGTATCCATGTTATCGGGAAAGGATCCAAAAAAATCATCAAAATCGCCGCAATGCATTTTAAACGGCCGATTTTTGCCCCGACCTAGCATCGAACCATGGAACATATTCGAAGACGTCTTTTTGATTTTCGTTGGATATGCAAGGCTTCTAGCGATCCCTTGAATTTCAACTCTACTTTTCCGGGAAGTGCCTAAAAAAAATTTTTGAAAATCCCCACCATGTATTCTTATGGAGAAATTCGCGACTTTGGGGCCTACTGGAATCGAACCCATGACACCGAGGTTCAAAGTAGGCTTTTTTCCGGAGGTTACACGTTATGGCCAATATGTCGTAAAAATTTCAAGGCAGTGGCACTTGTGGAAAATGGTTAGAATTTTGATCCCCTATATATAACTTATATATAAGTATATCCGGAGAAGCGTCTATATATAATAGATATATCCCCTTTCATCATTTAAAATTCCTATGTCTCTCTCCAAGATTTAAAGGTTAAGGAAGGAGTCGTAAATAAAAAATTCATGAGTTTCATAATTAAAAAATAAACTTTATAAACAGATGAAGGCAGATTCACCGGCAGTCTCACCCAATGGCTGTAATGAGCAAAGTTCTCGTCCTGTGTCCATGGTTGGTGGACTCTTGCCTGGTGGTATAACTATGGCTGAGGTTTCAATGGCCAGGGAGTTGTTGGCACGGAAGGAAGCCGAGATGGAGGAGAGGGTGGCCCAAGAGAGATTGAGGGCAGAAGCTGCCGAGAAGAGAGCTGCAGAAGCAGAAGAGCGTGAAAAGGATGCATTAAAACTTGTTGCTGAAAAGACACAGGTGATACATTTTATTAATCTAATAAGTAATGGGAATCATTTTGGAAATCCTTTATGGAAAGAAAGTAGAAACATTGCACTCTTTCCATGAATGGATTTTTCATTTTAACAAAAAAAGCCCAACTAGTTTCAATGAATGATTGTCATGCTCTTGATGATTATTCATTGAAACCAGTTGTGTACTTTCATCAGGATAATAATAAAACCTTTTGTGGAACAGTACAATTTTTTAAAGTATCTTTCTGTATTCTGTTGATTAAGTAGGGAAATCAGGATTTCATTTTCTAAAGAAATCAAATATTGCTACTCAGTGTCATATTCTTAAGCTATTGATTATACGGATCTCCCTGTAACAGATAATCGCTCTTTTCTTTCTACATAAGCATTATATCCTGGAGACATTTGTTGTGATTTTAGAAATAAAGATAATTGAAGAAGGAATAGAAAAGGCAGTTTTTAATAACAGCAAGAAATATTTTAAGTCTCTTTTCATATTCACAATAACATAAGATGATTTTACCCAAGAGTGGTGTATATTAATTATCATAATCACCACAATGTGCTCATTGTAAACAAAATACTTTTGAGGATGAAACAGTCTAACAATTCAGTAAAAACAAATCAGATGAATCTTTAATAAAAGAAACCAAAAGTCAATGTTCCTATGTACAGAATACAGATACAGCAAAGGTTTTGATTTGTAGGAACAGCTTTTTCTATCTTTAGTATGACAAAAGCTACATTAACAAAAATATTATGCATGAATATTCTTCAAAACAAAAGTATTAGGAAATTTTGTAATGAAACATGTTTTTGTTATAATCTACTGCTGGAAATTATACTATTACTGTTTTATAAAATGTTTGTTATAAGTTCCTCATTTGTGGTAAATTAAATATTTTCATGATAAGACATTTAAATATAATGTCCTATGTACAAACTGAGACTTCCCTCTGAATGCCTATGATTGGAATTGCTTACAGTCCATCATAGCATTAGCCTGTATTCACTTATTCTTTTAATATTTTAACCATGGAAATTCATATTTAAATTAATGGAATAATTTTGAAGATTTCTACTTTTCATTTTGTCAATACTTTGCCGGGTTACAGTTTCAGATCCTCTCATTCCTAAGTAGTTTATTTCTAAAGATAACTGACTCATGAATTTTATATGCTTATGAAAATCTATCAATAAATAAATAGCATTATCTGTAGATAACTTAGCTCGTCAATTTCAATTTGACAATCGACGCAACGACTACAACGCAAGTTGCAACACAATTATATGTAATGCAAAAAAAAAAACACTGTGATTGCACATCTAAGCCACATATGAAATTTTAGCTTGTGGAGGTCCATTAAGGAAAGAAAACCAAAGCCTTAAGGTCTTCACTGTATCTATTATCCATTGTATCATTTGCCTCATACCAAAGATCTTCCACACTCGTGTGACCCCTAAAGACTCCCTCTTCTGCTACACCTGTGCCCTACTGCTTAAGGCGATCTCTGTCTGATGCACTCCTAAGGCCTTTATCTTCAGGCTCTTAAGCACAACGTGAACCATCCATTCTTTGCCTATCCGTTAGAGAAATCAGATGGCTTGCGATGATTGAGAAAGTATAGCAATCCCTTCTTACATTTTCTTCTATTTTCCTCTAAGTTTTTATTGATACATGTAATATACTTATAATAATGTAACAACTTAACGACAGGTTAGATGGAAGAGAAGACTTTTTAGTCTCAATCTCGCCTGTAATAAAGACCCCTAATAATAATAATAATAATAATAATTTACAGATAAGGATGATGTAACAGAGAGTTGATATACGACTTCAGGTATAAGCTTTGTTGTAGGTAATCCTACCGTTTTTCAGTAATTACGTCTCTAGAAATAAAGAATTCGCTTCTAAAGAAAAAGCAAGCGTCCGTTTTTTTGAAAGAATTTTGGAAAACTAATTTTTTTTGTGTTCAGCACCATCAAATTAGCTTGGAACACCCATCAAATTCCTTGTAACAAAATTGCTGTTAACCAGTGTAATCACGAAAATGTATCTAGCTTTTAGCGTATAATAATTACTTACCAGGCAATCACCAACTCTTCAGGTTGGAAAAGGGGTTAAGGCAACTTGGCCTGTGCTCACAGCTAGCATAAGTGATCTTGGTTAGTGTGTAGTTAATAGGTGTCCCCCAACTGATACATAATATTCGTTTTAATTTTTTCAAGGTATTGTAAATTATGCAACTTATCTAATTATATATTACCTTTGTCCTGACATCTAGGTGGAAAACCAGATGAGTGTCATCATGCAGGAATATGAGAAAACAATATCCAGGGTGGTGGCTGAGAAGGAGCAGGCCAAGCAGAAGTGGGAAATAGATCAAGAAAACTTGAAAAGAGAGAGAGATGAAGCGTTGACCCATTTAAACAATGTAGAACAAGCATTTTCAGATGTTCATCGTAAATATGAACGAAGCAAGACTGCTATTGAGGGATTCAAATGTAATGAGGAAGCTCTCACTGCTAGTGTTGCTGAGTGTCAGGCCAACCTTCGCAAGCAAGAGCAGCGTTATGAAGTTTTGAAGAGTCATGCTGAAGCACAATTAGAAAGCGCGAATCAAGAGTTAGAGGGTGTTAAACGTGCTCAGCAGCTTGAGATAACGAAACTCCGTGCAATGCTTAAGAAAACTGAATTACGCCTTGCCTCTTTAGAAGAATCGGTAGAACAGAAGGAGAAGGAGAATCAAGAACTAGTTGCCATCTGTGATGAACTGATTGGCAAGCTGGGAGCTGTAGGAGTGAATGCTGGAAAGTAAATAGAAGTGAATTTGGAAGTGGCAGTAGGTCTGAAACTTTTTGGCCAAAATGATACCTTGTCCTGCTTTTATTAGGTGTGAATGTTATTATTTCTGAAGATACCTTTCAAGATTTGGGTGTAATAAGAACTGAGACTTAGCTCTCTTGCAATATAATTGCTATGGACCGCTGTAATCAAACTGTCCTTATGTTGAGAAAGAAATCAAAATGGGCTGTGAATATTAAATTTTACTTTCCTGAAACCCATTAATGTTACTTTTTCAGTGTCATAAATGTATTGTTTTTTTGTATAGTAGAATTAAGTTCTTTTTTAACTTTCACTTGTAGGAGCAAGCAGTGATATCTTATGGATTTATGTTTGCAATTTCTTTCAATATCAATACATGTAAAATTTGCTGAAGTTATTAATTTTGGGAAACTTTCTCTATAATGGGTTGTGGTGAATGTCTTCTTTCTATTATTCCTGGTATGTTAGATATCTTATTTAGAATTAACACCACAATGAAATATGTATATTTCATCTTGGAGCGTTTCCTTTTCTTACCCCTAGAGCTGATGAAGTTCGTCAGATTTTTATTTGTGAAATATTTGTTGAATAAGTGATTTTAAAGAGTTTTTAACTGATTCTGCTTATGGGATAAAGAAAACTTGCCAGCTGTATATAAATGTCACTGTTACCATGTAGATTTTATTTTCTGTCTACTGAGCTAATGATCACCTATTGTTTTTGTATCCATGTTTCAATAAAACTTATTACTAATTTCTTACTGAAGAATTAAGCCATTTAATCCTCTGTGTATTCATTGACAACCCCAAGTAATAATGCGCCCTCTTTATTCTACAAGATTTAATCCATAGTGATAAGTGCAGTGCAATAATTACCTTGCTATTAATTAGTGGATTAGAGCATTGAAATGAGCGAGTAAAAGTACTTAATTAGTATTGGCTCATTCTCAAGAGATTTCCTTGGCTTTGGCTCTCTTTCCAGAGGTGTAGAAAATCGCGGAGCCTTAATTATTTTCAATATAATTTTTTATCCTATAATCGATCCTATGTCGCCTGGAGATAACATCCAACGATAGTTACCGGAAGGACTATAATCGATATTCTATGCATATCCATAGAAGATCGATAGATTTTACCTATGAAAGGTAATTCTCTATTTTTAGGTACGTGGAGATGTTTACATTGCTTTCATTAAGGATTGATTGAGGAATAATCATTATTAGCCATTATTTATCATTGGTGGGGAAAAGCTCGTTTTTTGCGACAATATTTTGTCTAAACTACCAATTTACTTCATGCCTGAAACGTAAGTGGTAAAAAGAAATGTTATAATAAATATATTCAGTGATCGTGTTTGGAACCCCCATGTAGCAGACGAGCACAATAACAGAAAACGCAGAAAACATTGCTACTACGCAGGCGCGAAAGCTTCGCCAGTCACGTGGCGGAACCAAAACAACTGGTTATCCAGATGTATTGGAGTGTATACGGTGGCGAGCCGTAGGGGATTCCTCTTTTACTGTTGTAGATAGTGAAAAGATTCTCTCATTCTACAGTCATTCTTCGTGTTATTTTCAAAGAAATATCTTGAAAGTTGCATTTAAGAATCGCGGATTGATCTATCATCATTTAAAATGATGAACACCGACATTATGAACGGACATGATATCGAACTGAGTAGCGTTACCGAGGCTACAGATGAAAATGGCGTCGAACTCTGTGCAAGTGGCGTTGATGGCGAAACAACACTTGAACCAAGCGCCATTCCTGCGGACATTAGACTTAAAAAGAAAGCCAAAAGGTTGATCAAGCAACTCAGTAAAGAAGCAGTTCCAAATGGTTCCAGTGTAGTACAAACAACCAGGTATTGGAAAAACAGCAGGAGGCCTAGAAACGGCTTCGGGAGAGGTTTACCAAAAAAAGGTTAGTTATATAAAGAAATCTTTTTTCGATAAAATGTTGATACATTTTTACACCTATTGTATGTTCATAAAGGCACATTCAAACTGTTGTTAGTGGTCTTTTAATATTTTCATAGCAGACAATTTTAGAGAGAATAAATACATTTCATTTAAGCAGTACATATTTTATAGTATACATCAATCATGTATAAAAGTTGTTTCCCTCTTTAACTGTCCGGTGAAGCATATTTGATATATATTTAATACCGAGATTCAATTAGGTCTTGCTCAATAATTTTGCTAAAAATGATTGTCTTTTCCTCCCCTCGATTGCATTTTTACCTGTAATTACCAAGTTTTTATTGTTCGCTAGTTGAGACACCATTTGATGAAGCTTTTATATCTCCCTTCTACTATTATTATTCATTTGTGGAAATGACAGTTGCGGTTTTGTTGGGTTTTACATACGTATAGACAGAAGTCGCAACGTCTAAGCTGTGATCGGCGATATCAAAACAACGCTTGGACTCGGTCGTCACTGGGTTTCCAAAACAAGCTTCGCCTTGAAACCCGGTCTAAACCGGCTACGATTTCTACCTGCGACGCACTAAGGGTAGAGAAATCAACGCTGTTTCTGGAAGAAGCCTCGAGGGTACTCTAGAAACCACTGAATTAAATCCTTGTCACAAATAAGGGTAATTCTCCCTTTTAGCTAGGATAATTCTTTCAGTGGACTATAAAAGCCTTGAATTAAGCTATCACTCGCCCTACATGATCAGAATTCTGTATTATTTTATGCAATGATACATCGGAGATCGTAGGTGGCATATGTTAGTATTCACAGAAGTTGCGAAGTAATTTAACTTCCTAGCTGCGTCCGCTTTGACCTTGGCCATCGTAGCTTATCCAGTGTCCATTTACATTTTAGAATTAATTGTTTTTCAGTTTGCCGCATTATTTTCAACGCATTTTTGTGCTACTATAGGCGATCGCGCAGGTTCGCTGTAAAATTTCCTTCCTTTACATTAGGTTTAATGTGTTGTATTATTTTTGATGAAAGAAAGTTCAGATTTGTTGGCCTACACTTGTATGTACCTGTACCTTCGTTGCCGTAATATCTCTGCGACCTCTTGAGCTGTATTGGGAGTATCACATGCAAAGCGAATGTGAGTAAGAGCGTTTTGTATTCATTCCATCTCCAAACGTTTGCTTGCTCTTAATTGGCCCTTTATGAAACTTCTGAAAATTTGACCGATATATACTTATATTTATGCATTTAAATACAGGGACACATTCGGTGTCTGCAGGTTTTAGAATTGTATGTGGAAAGGGTTGTAAATTTTGGATTTTTTTCTTACTACTCGGTAATTTGATTACTATTAATCATAATCATTTTCGTGCAGCATATATTCGGTTAGTCGTTGCATATATATTTTCAGTTCATTTTTGTCGTCAGTTCAGTCTAATCTTTTCCGTTTTTCAACCGGTCACGTTTGAAATATAATTCTACTCGAGTTCGGTACTTATTTAAGCCGATCTTGCCTGAATTATAGCGTGTTTTGTGATTTTTCTTCCTGTGGAATATCGATAGCCAAATTTGGAGGTGGCCCTGTCGAAATCTTAATTTAACTTGCGAGGTATTGTGGATGAATCTTGCCACCTCTTCCCGGTCATACCGGCACGTATTTGTAAATTAACGTAGCTCGCATTTATGGTGGCACTGATCAACGGCTACCTCCGCATGCATGTTATTCCTGTACCCTGTGTCCTAACCGTTTAGCTTTGTAAGGGCGGCTGTCTAGTTATATTTTTGGGAAGAGTTGCTTCGAACATATAACAGTTCACCCCCCGCTGCTAAAATAGGCCACGCTCCAGGAAAGCATTCTTTCGAGGAGTGGGGATCTTTCATTGGGATTTGACGATGTTTTATATTTTTCTGTATGTGATGAATTCTACGGAACATTTTCTAGTCAGTGGGGAGAAAGTGGGAGATTGATTCAAGGCCTTACGCATTCCGGCCAAGCTTTCTGTGAGAGTTGCATCACGGGGCGAACGACCGAAGGTGGTCTCGTGATCGAACGATGCAAAGGGCGGAGCTGGTGTCGGGTGCGATCCGGTGCTGGTCGAGAAAATATATCAACGCAGAGATAGGAAGTCGGATTGTAATAATGTCAAGGCTTTGCTTTGCCGACGCAACGAATTAACATTTATTCCGAGTGCGTGCTTGCTAGCTTGGTTGGTATTTATGTAAGTCGCCGATTCGACCGTATTCCAACATATGTCAAGTTCTAGACACCTACAAAGTAGTTAAGTGAAACTTTGTCTTGGATTCATCGTGAAGAGATTGACTTAGAAGTATCTATGTAGTAGTTCTTTAGTTGAGCGTAGTTCTTTGGCATAGCGGATGAATTTGGTTGAAAATACTCGATGCTTTAGTAAATAAATCGAAGCCGGATTTGTCCTGTTTTGAGGAATGATTCAAACGAGTTCTTTACAGGTTGAGGACTATTTCGACGTATCTGTGTATCGACCTCTATGAACGCAATGCCGGTTTTCTAATAATTATCACCGGAAAGCGTGTTTTTTGATTATGGACCATTCTGAGTCAGTTATTTTTGGTATTTGATGGTAAACACGCGCTTTACCGTTATATCTTTATCGATCAGAGTGGCGTGACTGCTCCTATCGCCTTTTTGTTATGAAACGCTGCTATCACAGGCCCATGAGGCCTGAGTCAACTTTGTTTGTTGCCGGAAAAAATACGTTGACACGGAAGGAATTTTCGTTCCCTAGATTTGTAATACCGTCGTGTTAAAAAGTTGACGTAATATTTTGCCTTACATCATCTTCTTCAATGAAGTACCCGCAATATTTATACTCCGCTTATATGTATATTCCCTTCGATGCCTTGAGTTGTTGGTGGGTCGTCCGAATAAAAATTCATCGCGGGAAGTCACGTTAACTGGTTTTGCTAAGTTTCAAAAATAAAATTCATGGACAGCGTGTATTCGCGGAGCGTCTTTTAATAAATCATATATCATTTAATAATAATGGATTTCGCATTTTTCACAGAGGTTTCCCCTTGTTTCACAAATTGTCGGAGAATGTGTTTCCCTTTTTAATTTATAGTTATTCAACAGCACTCCCTGTAATCTGAAAGTTTGATCCCTACAGCGTTTTTCAAAATTTGAGTTCGTGATGTAGTTTTATGGAAGATTCTTTTCTAAGTCGTCTGTCATCGCTTGAATTACGTCGTATCATTTCTAAACACCGCTATCCGTAACATTTCCCATGATAGCGCATACAGATAAGAGCTTGATACTTGTTACTCGTATTTTAAGACGAAGTCTCTGCTTAAATATTCCTACTAGGAGAGTTCGCAGGGGGCGATCAATAGTGTAAATCTGAAAGTTGTGTCCAATGTTTTCTTTTACTTGGATTTATCTTTTAAAGTACTCCAACACTTGTTTTCATGGAGCTGTCGTAAATTTTCTGTTACTGCAATTTGTTGTCTGTTACCATGCCGCTCGAGGTCATGCAATTTTAGGGTTGGTTTTCGGCTATCGAAGTAATCGTCCTTTACCCGTGTAGAGGTAACCATGTTTTACAATACGAATGGGGGGACTTCGGCCAATCTGTCCCAGTTCTTGTTAAATTTATTAATAGAAACAACCGACCCATGAGCTGCCGTGGGCGGACTGATTGGTGTCGGAGAGGTCATCTGCGGTCGTCGGCTCTTCGGCCTCTTTTTAACCGCTCTCTTATTATCCGACGCCCCCACCAAGGCCACGCCCACCTTCGATAGGGACACAGCTACTTGGTTTACCTCTCTTGGCTGAGGTTGCGTGGGAGGGTTGAATCTCTCTGCTGATCCGCACAATTGGCTGTTTTCGTTTTGCGGGATTCTCAGTTCCTGTCGCATCGTTTTGTGTTTGAGGAAAGCGAGGCTGTGCTCGCGAGATGTCCGCTTTAAATCGACTGCGTTGTATTTTGGTGGAAGGATCAAGGTTTTCCAGAAAAACTGAATCCGTTCCAAAAATATTTTCAACCAACCCCAATGTTGAAAATCTCGTTCCACGGATGTTTCGTCTGCTGTGACAGCTCTACCAATTTCGAGTTCACATCCGAGAAAGGGTTATTGAATACTATGAATGGGATTGTTAATGGAATTAGAAGTATGGGGCTCACTTATTCCCTATCAAATTTTCTTTTTTTAACACGCTGAAGCGGAATGAGTGAGATTTGGGAATATAAACGAAGTTCATGACTCGGTATTTGATCGATATGAAGATTGGCGTTCTATCTTATGAGAAACGAACAAAAATTTAAATAAGATTTTCATTTTATTGGATAACTTTGAAACTCGAAAAATCAAGAATGAATTATGTATGGTAGATTTCCTACGAATATTTTTACTCGTCTTCCAATTTATAATCGGTATTTTTTTTTAAAGAGAATACAGACAAAATAAAAAAAATATTCAACATTCGGGGTTACCATCAAACTAAAATACACTAAAAATATTTTGCTGACAAGTATCTATGTATTATCGTCTCCAATGGAGTTCTGCCCAACTGACATGCTTATCCCATTTTGTTTTTGAGTTCAACATAGGACATAAAATATGCTGGCGCAGAGAAGGAAAAGAACGTTCATTTTCATTTTTCTCATTAGAATAGTGTCTACGTAACGATTCTTTTAAACCTCTGCGTAAACATTTCCTTCGCATTTTAATGAATTTTAAATCGAAGAAGTGATGGTTGTGATTGAAATCTCTAGCGGCAGGCCCTTCCGACTTCTCCATGGTCATTTAATTCAGTGTCCAACGTCTGTGTCATTTGGCCTGAGTTGAGAGAGTAATTCGGTCTTTACCGCGTTCTTTGGAAGAACATCTCAGCAATTCCGGTTTGTATTTGGCGAAGAAGAGTGTTATCGATGCACGAAGGAATTAACGCATGTGTTTACGCCTTGCGTTGCTATTGTCGTAGTGTTCCCCCACCCTTCAAGTTATTCTCAGCTGGTTATAAATGCAACGTTAATGATAGCGTTCAAATTTAATGTTTGCGTTCAGCAGAAATCTAATCTACGGTCGGAGAATTTTATTAGGGCGTCTGTAGTCTTCGGTCAGCAGCAAACCTTGCCTTTGCTGGATTCAGGCATTGATTTCTCGTTTAACATTATTGAGTTATTCAAAGGGAGATTAGTCTACGGAGTATAATTCATCTTATCCGGCTTCGCTTTAACCAACTGAAATACTTACCGGTCTGATAACGTAGAAATCTTCGATGCAGTATGCTTTGTTTAGATAGGATCAATCTCTGAAACTAGTCGTGTTTTGTTTCCTTTTATTGTTTTTAAGAAAATACTGTGGAAAAAGTACAAATTGTTCTTCTTCATCATGACGAATTTCCACTAGACATCGCCATAGACTGTGAATTTTATTTGTTTAGATAATTTATTTTCCAAGAATTATTTAGTAAATAAGATTACGCTTTCAGCAACCCACTGAAAGTGAATAATTCAGACGATCTTTAACAGCTGATTTCGAATATTACTTTAACCTTGATTGGAAAAATACTCGACTTAATTTTACACTGATTAATATGTATGCACATTGAATTATTCCAGCCCATTTTTGTTTATTACATCATAGAGGTACTTTTTCCACGAGGAAATACTTATGCATTAGTGTGTCGATTTTCCTTGCCTAATCGACAACCGGTCAGTTGTGAATCCCCAGGGTTTGTTAGGGATTACGCTGTAATGTTTAAAAAGATTATAGATAATATAGGGCTTATGAACCGATCGGTTGATACGAGTGATATGACGCATCTTATCAGTCCCGTTTCTCTCCCACTATTTCTGATAAATTTATTTTATTCACTCGAATAGATGTACCCTTTGGTTCATTGTAATCTTCACGAATTTCTTGGGATAATTGGCTCGAGACCATCACCTATTTTTGCGCCTTTATTGAAAATCACAATACCATGTTTGGGAAACTGATATGACCAAAACCTATGAGCTGGAAAGGTTAAGATATTTTTAGACGATGGACTAATTTTGTCGTCTTTCTCATTATAATTGATTTTAAAGATTTCTTTGCAGTTTTCTTACAAAGTAGCCTTTCGTTCAGGTTTCTGATCAGGTTAATTAATAGTAGTTTGGAGCGTTCTTCATACTCGTGGAAAAATAAAGCCGAAAGCAATAGTCTAACAAGACGTAACGAACGACATAACAATAGTCTTGTATTGTTATGTCGTTCGTTGCGTCTTGTTAGACTAATGCTTTCGGTTTCATTTTCCCCAACGTCCCTCTCTGTCAATCCGGATCGCTGCATCTTATCATCGGAATACCGTATTTACATAATCTTGCGCGTAATTCCTAAGCGAGGCTGAGAAAGAGGAAACGCGCACGACCGGTTTGGGTGAACGTGTATCCGGGGAAATGTTTTGTTTTGCATCTGCCATCTGACGGATCTTTTGGCAACTGCGCACAAGCTACGATGAGATTTTCTCCACTTTATAAGGGGAACCCGATCATCGCTAGTCCACACCTCGACACTTACCGGTGTCGGGAGAAATTTGTTTTCGTTCAATAAAAAGGCCAGCAGTTTCGACGTGGAAAGTTTGTTTTCGAGTAGGAGGATTTCTTGTGCAGGCGGGCGTGAATTTTCTTCAGGAGGATGGTATCTGCTTCACATCCTCTTGCGGTCAAGACCCATTTAGTACTCGTATCGCCTTCTGCGGTCGCTCCTGTTTCCTCTTACCAACTTGAAAATGAAGATGTTTTATTCTTGTCTTTAATATTTCCACTATTAAATAATTCCCGTTCTCTAGCTGCGTTCGAAAAATGGCGAGGATGTTGGGTTGATTAATATCGTCAACAATATCATCATTAATACATCAACATCATTTTAACCCTCACAATTTCAATCCGTTCCTTCGTCTATTTATTTCATTGCTGCGGAGTTGTACTTATATACGTACTTGTATTTTTTGTTTATTTTCTCTTTTTGTCTTTTAACACTCCTATAAACTATGTTTTTGATTATTTTCAGTGTACTAGACCTTTTAATGTTTCGTTTGTATGTTTTTCTCAATGTAATTTCATTTTCTTCATTTCTTTGAGATTTATCTCCCATTATTCAACGTTTATTTTAATTCATCTATAACTAATGTCAGTTTAGTGAAGTTGATTTATTTTATCTGATTGTTTGTAATGCATTTACGTTTGTTCTCCTTTCTTTTGTACAATTTTTATATTTTCACTGCCTGTCTATCGTAACCCTTTTCTTTCTCCTTCATCAAAAATATAATTTTCTATTGTAGATTTCGCAGTTTTTTCACACTCCCCTTCCTGTGAGTGTTTTCCTGCAGTGGAATTTTTTTTTCCTGAGCCCTCAGCTTAGGTTTTTTAAAAATCCACATACTAGTTTTCTTCGTGTACTTTTGCAAACTATCTCTTTCTTTCTGTTTCGCATAAGACAATGGGTTAGGTGTAAGAAGAGACTTTCTAGTCTCAATCTCGCCCGAATAAAGTCCATTTATTATTATTATTACTTACTTCTGCTATTCCATTCATTTCTTATTTTTTGTAATCAGTTCTCTGGTGTGTTGGTTGTTGGTACCCAAGAGTTATCTGCTCTCTCATTTTCAATTTTCGCGCGTTTAATTTCTTAATCTTTCCCCCAATAAGTGGACGATTGATTTGCTTTCTCTCAAATAATTATTTAATGCAATTCACTTACAATATCTCCGGAAGGTGGTTTCGTTTCCTGAGGAATTGTACACGTATTGTGTTTTCCTATGTATTAAGCGTTATTTCGTAACTCCACCAATTATCGCATTAGTCGTTTTACTGTTCAAATTTGGTGTCCAGACCTGCGTTCTCTTGCGTTGTTTCATCATGTCCAATTTTGTTTTCTTTCGATCTGCTGTAGACCTAATTGCTCACTTCATCCATCGCAAGGATCTCCCCTCACTGAGCTTTTCTCTTTCTTTTCAACTTGCTGAAGAACGCTTTTCTTATCAATGCCACTCTCCATACGCAGCTCTCTAATGAATTTTAATTTCAAATCGTATTTATAATCTTACGTGCGTATACTTTGATCTGTAGTGATTTTCGTCACTGCTTTACTTTCGCTGTAGAGGCTATGATCATCCGAATTGCATTTGTGTAGCATTCCCTAAATGACTAATTTCTCCGGTTTTTCCATGTTCATATGAGATACGTAGAATGCAGGAAGAGGGCCATTTGGCCTTCGCAGCCTCAAACGTCAACCAGGTGCGCAGCTCTCTTTTATCAATTCATTTCGGTCACCCCTCTCAACACGGACTCGCAGGAGCCTACCATTTTCACGTGGGCCTGTGCTTTACAAATATTTACTTATTTTCAATATCCTTTCAACGTAAGAGAAATTCGATTCGCATTATCCATATCTTTAAAATCTGTTCACATCTTGAACATCTTCGGAAAACCGCCTTTAAAATATAAATATATTTTACGATTGTTAGATTTGATGGGATTTTATTACCGATAATCGTTTTGTTGTTGTAATCACACGTGCTTTGAGGGAAAGTTAAAAAAGTAAAGTTCCCTAAATTTGTGGGAATTTAATTTCAGTGATTTATGTTTCCATTGGATTCTTAGGTATCGTTACCAGTTTCAATGAAACTCAAACGTGATCCGTGATGACGTTGTCGATGAATTACTAAATTGCACCATCCGTGACGTATGCTTTCAACAAAGAGAGCTTATTATTGCTCCGACGCTCGTTTTCAGTGTAATTCAATCGATTTTGAAAGGAAGACCTATGTTATTTGCCCTCTTGTTGGGTCTTCCTGTCCGTCGGCAGAAAGATAATCCTGTGTCAATTTAAACTAAATTCGCTTTCGAGATCAGTGCCTAATGAAAGTCCGCTAAACCACTTCATTTGGGATAATGCTATCGAGATATTTGACTTAAAAGTCGCTTCTTTTTTAGCTCATCTACAATTTTAAAGGTGTACTTAAGAGGAAAACAGTTGGAACCAGTAATATAAAGAATATTCCTCTTATTTTTAAATTTGATTGAAAGCTAATTCCTGATTATTTGATTCCAAAATGACGCGCGAAGCAATTACTTCACCAGTGCGATATGATCAACGGCTTCTATTAAATCGAGCATCTTTCTGCTGACTCGCTCCAACTCGGTTATTGCTCGTGGAAACCTTTAATCCGGCGTCCTAACGCGGTGAAATGAAGTCATCGGAAACGAGAAAAACATTCTAAAAGTAGGTGAATCGTGATCATCCCTTTGCCGAGGATCAAGCGAAGGGTGAAGAGGACAACACTGTGGATGAGAATGTGCGTTTCGCTGAAAGTTTCAATAACGAACGAAGGGCAGACATAGCTGTTGAGTGATAAAAGTAATCCAATCCAGATTAAAGAAAAATACGTCTAATGTTAAGTTGATGAGAGAGAAGAATCTCTTCCAAACGTTCGCACGACCCTTAGCACTTTCACGAGTGAGCATTATTGTTTTTTTTAATCTTTCAATAAATGTTTGGCTTGGTTGCTATGCAATTGTTGATTGATAACAACTAATAGTTATTTAGCTATTCGACCTTCTGTATTTTCTGAGTGGGCGATGAAATGGAATCTAACACAAAATGTATTCGATAGTGTTCGTCCTGATTGCTAATATTTCTTTGGTAAGTAATTACACGCGGTCATTTGTCTATTTTCTTCTGCGCTATTTACATTCCTTTTATTGAACTGTTTCTGTTGTAAATGAATATGATGTATGCTGCATAGACTACATTCAGGTAATCTCACTTCTTGCGGGTGGTTATCCGGTGACCTTCCAAACCCAGTTAGGATTACCCCTACCTGTTTTTTGGGCTCCATCGGTCCCTTCCGACCGTTTTCTGAGTTTGAATTCGCCGCTTTCTGTTTTGAAAAGTCGACCCGTGTTTTGCTTTGGGAGCTCACGACCCCATGATATTTGGTCAGCTCTCTCTCTGTTGGTCACCATAATCGTCAAACGAATTCATTTTCGTATTTAGGTCATGGTTTCACTTAGCGCCCTCGAGGGTGCTGCTGCTTCGCAACCGGATTTGCCCGCGGAAGATGCTTTTCTTCCGTTCCTTTTGTAATAACCTTGGTAAATTATCAGCGTGGCAACTTCGCAGTTTGATATTTCCAAAAAACCGCCCTTCATTTCTTTCAGTATCATATGCGGAGATTATTTCTATTGGATCGAGTTCGCACAGCCACTGTATTTTCCATTCTTTCTCTCTATTTTTAACATTGAACGGAGAAATTAAGTCCACGATTTTGGCTTAATGTTCTTTTTATATCATTCAAACTACATAAGCTTTATATTAGTTCTTTTAAAAATAATTCGCATTTTAAATAGGACAGTCAATTTTGAAAGTGTAATAGGAAAATTCATCCCAGGATTAATATTCACTCTCGATTTTGAGGTTGACCATTTTGAAAGGAATAGTGAAGGCACCATTTTTATTTTCCTATCTTATTAAATAATATTCAAGGATCGTTTTTCATTCTTGATATTAAGTGACTATGTTGTGAATCGACGAAGATCTGTGGAGCTTTTTCATCCTTCCCTTTGGGATCATAAATAAAAAATATGCGTAATTAACGTCTTGAGAATGGGTTTGTACCCATAAGAATGTATTTTTTATGTTTAGTGAATGAGAGTATAGTCTCATTCACGAAATTATTTAGCTGTCGCGCTTTGGAAATCGTCTTACTACTACAACTACTACTAACTCTTGAATTAGATTCTCGTTATGTCTCGTAATGCTTGGTGTCGTTCCAAGCGTCAAGTGATACTTTCTCCCGTCGCTGAAAAAAGTTCATTAGGTGGTTTTGGAAAGAATTGCGGCTTTGTATCCACTACGTACCTCGGAACTGCCGTGTTTTTACTAAGTTGCCTCGCGTACTGCGTGTTTATTTTTCATCCTAGAAACATGAAAGAAACCTGCCGTCCTCCAAGCAATTGGCCGTTCCGTGGCATTGAGCTGCGAGATCGATGTTTCTCTCTCGACTCCCAGATGCAGTTCTTTCCGTTGTTCTCCCCACTGACGGAAGTTGACGGAATGTTTCTCGGGGACCGTGAATACGAGTTTACGATGCTAAGTCACTGTTGCCAGATGTAGTGTTGTCCCCTCGTTTTAGCTCGATTTCTCAGCGAGAAGTTCGTCCTCTGAGAAAGAACATGTTTTGATCGAGGGCTTCCCTCTGTTCGCATCCATGCCTTTCTCATCGATGCATGGCAATCGTCACGATGTGGAGTGCTCGGTTTTCGATCTGTCTCCAGTGCCTTCTTAAGTGGCCTCAAGCCAACGTCGCAGTTTCTGAGCGAAGAAGAGGGTGGGGCACTATCTGCTCTTCCGCCCTCTTCGCTCCCATTCCTTTCTCTCGACCACTTCGCCCGCCAAAATCCCATATATTTATTCTCTCTATGCGCTGCGTCGTAATGAAAAAGGCGCCCGATTGAGTTCGGCTTCTTAAAGTCGATATCTTTTCTTGGCATCGAGATGTAAACACTCCTCTTATATCTTGTCCCGAATCATTAGAGGTTTCGGGAAATTATTTATGACCTCTATAAGCTACTTACTCGACCGCACGGCCGTTGTAAATTTAATCCTCGCTTCGAAATGTTTTCCTATTTCAACTCGCGCCAGTATTGCCGTGATTCTCTGCATTATTACATCACCGCAACCTCTAGTATACCCCGCTCCTCCGCAATGTCCATCTGCCGGTTGGACGCTAACTGTTGACCGTTGTTGATAAACAATCTCTCTGAAGAAGTAATTAAATTTACATATTATAAGAAGCAATTGCAGCCTTTGGATTTTTTTCATTAAGTTTTTTTTTTCAAAGATTTATGGAAGACGTTATCCTACCGTGAGGTTGAAGAGGAACGTTCTGTTGATTGACTTGTCTGCTCACTGTTGTTTGCAATTTTCTTTTCTAACGCTCTATGCGTACTTTATGGGAAGATGTCTCGCAAGGTTGTTCGGTGAATATCGATGAAATGACTCGAGGATGTCAGATAAAGGTCAAAATGTGGGGTGAAGCGTCTCGAGTATTTTGATTTTAATTCTCCGAGAAGTATTCGATGGCTGCAGTAACGCGCAGTCGGTGTGTACTTTTTCTTTCCTTTTTTCCGTCTGCACGAGGGAGTCTACCCACTTACTTTGTCCGTGATCGGAAAGATTCTCTTGGTATTGAAGCCTTAAGTAGCGTGCTTTGCATTTAAAATGAAAAGTTTGAAAAAACGTCCCCAGTGTCGTGAGCGAAGCAAGAGGCATGCCTTGGCAAGAGACTTTTATTGTTTGACGTAGACTTGTAGATTTTACGAAGAAGTTAACCCATTTAATTTTATAGATTGATGATCTTTGATGATTCATGCGTGTTCGTAGTGTGCTTTTTCGATAGGAATATTAATATCTACATCTTTTAATCAGTTAAGGGCCGTATTTTTAATGAATTTAATTTATGTAATTTTATTTATGGATGTATTGCTTTGTATGAAAAGCGTGTTTATCTCACATTTCATTTGGCGGAGCCTTTTAATAAGTAATTTTTTAAACCATTTTCATAAGAATCAACCGAAGGATATCCGCTTAAAACACTCCAGCTGTGGCATAGTTGTGTATCTAGTTGTGTATCCCTCAAGGTTCTAAGTTCCTTCTATATATAAGAAGGTATCTATTTACCCGGTAAGGCCTTCACCTGAATTGAAAGTGCATTGCACCGATTCAATACTCCTTTGGCATATTGATTATTAATTAGAACTCCAAGGGCGTTGGAGGTGCCGTTAATGATAGCAGTTGCGACTAACGTGGGATAGCTTTGTACATCAAAATTTAACTTTTTGCTTTTTATACGATGTTTTTATTTTTCAGTTGCAGTGTTGCCATCCTATTTTTTTAGTCAGCGTGTCTCAAATCTCTATGCCTTCAGAGCTTTCGATTTCATGATGCTAACCGCATGTTAATGATTTCACAAGCGAAACTTGTTATAATTTTCGAATGACTATCGTGAATTAAACTAAATTCTGGCAGAAATGTTGCTGAAATGGTTTCCCGTAGATGTTAGTTTTTACTCTCCTGAATCCGCTATGAAACTATTCCCAGCTATCTCAGTTAATAAAGGTAATCTAATCTAAAGATAGTCCTATCTTGTCATTAAACAATTGAGTTGAAATGTTACACATCTATATATACCTATAAATTCGTGATCTGTTGCCATGTAATTAGGATCAGGTATAAATAAGGGTCTCCCAACCACTGTTTCATGGTACGGATGCACTTCAGCTCATGGTTTGCCTAACGATAGTCTGGAGATATTCTTCTCAACCTGTGTGTCGTGACCAAGCTTTGGGTGTGCCTTGTATTATCCAAGGGTGATGTATTTCCTAATTCAGGCTTCTTACTCCGTATAATGTGAGATATATTTTTTCTTAATGACTATTATTTATAACACTGATAAAACATCTCATCCCACATGTCTTCTTTGTGAATTGACTATAAACGTGTGGTTCTGTGCGTTTAGAAATATTAAAGATTGGAAAGATCCGGCTGTAGGGTATCATACTCATACGTTATATCTTAAATATCTGGAAAATGTCGATTTTGTTTATGGATTTAGTTCCTAAAACGTTAAATAAATGGGTCTAAGCTCAGAGTTCTGTTTTTCTTAAAATCGAAATGGGGCTGAAAATAAACTAGAATGGATTGAAAGGGCCGCTGATATTCGAGTTAATGGGAGTAAGGGTTGGAGGAAAAGGTCGGGAGATAATTATATAGGTCGAATGGGCAGATGCAAACGTGTACTGTTATTCTTCAATGCGGATTTATTTGCAGGAAGCGGGTATTTCGTCTCCATCTTTGAAGTGCTCGCCAACTTCACGGCTTTCTCCAAGTGAGTATTGTGCGTCGTCATGACAACGGTGTAGATGAGGCCTTTAAAAGGACGTCAGCTGAGCGTGTGGCAACACTGTTCTCCTCAAACCGCCCTTTCGGTTAACTAACCAATAATCGCTCTTTAAGGACTCCAGCTTCCGAGGCATCCCAAGAGATCTTCAATTTGAGGATTACCTCGTTCTCTCGCTAAACTTGAATTCTGATGTATTTCTTGTAATGATGGTAACCTCTCCTATTTAAAATTCCGTTTTATCTATTTTATAGCTGACGTAATTCCGTTAGCGATTGAAATTTCGAATTCAATCGAGAAATGGCTGGAACTACTTTTTTAAGGCGATGTACTTCCATGTATCGTGGAAGTGATTTTACTTTCAATTTTAATTTTTACTTTAAATTTTCAATTCTTCTTCGTTGAAGACTCCAGTAACGCTGCTTTCTCATTTGATTAGTCTCGGACTGCTGAAATAAATCATAATTTATTCCTTTCCTTGAATTTTTGTTAATTATAGATGGTTATGGGGAGGAAATAATCGGTCATTCTTCGATGCTCTGTACCTTCGGAGGAATGTTAAGGTCGAAACAAATGTTGTCTCGATGGAATTAAAACTTTCCGTGAAGTTTTCCAGAATCTCTACACGCCTACTACAATACTGATGACAAAAAGGCGTTTTATAAGTAAATTGGACTTTATTCTGAATGAAAAGGCCACTCTCCTTCCAATGACAAGTTTATAGATCCTACCCTAGTTTTATTTATTCACAAAGAATAGCACATGTATGCTAATACTGAAACATAACATAGAGCATAATTCCATACATATAAAAGTAAACATTATTTCAAAAACCATCTATACTATAGAAACTTCCCTTATGTTAATCATAATTTTCCAGTCACATTATAACTTTCCGTAAATTCTTGAACCCTCCCCAAGCATCTTATTTCCTTTATATATATCATAGATACTCCGGAAAATATACTTTCCTGAACCACTTGAAACTCTTCCTGTTCTATAAAAGCAATAAGCTTGTGTAGTTACTTAGCCTTATATTTGACTATTTTCTACTAAACATTTCTGCGAATAAACTGGCAATAAACCATATTTAACCTTATAAATAAATAATAAACCGTCCACTAAAATCTTCTCTCTAACCACAATCATGTCCTTTTCTTTCTACATTACTTCGTCTATCTTTATTTAAAAACATTCGTACTCTAATATTTTAAACCTTCGGCAATCTTTACCTTATGAGATTCGGATGATGGCAAGAGTGAGTAAGAATTGAGGAGTAAGGCTTAATGAGTCACGACGAGCTTTTTTTATGACCCTTTGTAATGATTTGTCACATCTCTCTTAATCTTTGAAAATGTGGCACACCTTTGAAAACGGAGTTCGAAATTGACATGTCATGCTGTGTATTGTCGCTACGTGTCTTAAGTTAATGTTGAAAATTACTGTACTCAGCCGTTATGGCGCTATCAGCTTCGCTCTCCTTAATTGCCACTTCGTGTTTTTATTTTTTCAACCGCGGATCTCATTTCCTCTATCTTATCGCCCTAACGATTTAACGTTCCGGTCGGTTTAGTCACGTTCGAAAGTGACCTTCATTTGAGACGGTTTTGTACGCAGACATGTATTTTTCCATTTGATAAGCCCTCTTGGAAATTTTGAATCCATTTCAGGAGGCATATTTCATTTCCACTTGATGGCCCAGTAGGCCTTTACACAAATTCTATGATTTTCTATAGCGTCCTTGGTGTTGCATATCTAGTTCTGGTATTTAAATGAAGGCACGATTAGAATATATCTTACTATATATCACTATACTAAGGTTGAATCGGAGTAGGTAGGCGAAGAACTTGAATAAAGGAACAGTTAATGCACGCAAAATACGCTTTAGAGTAAATCTTTGAAATTGATGTGCAATTACTAGTTAATATAATAAATTATTCATCAAGGGATATTTGAATGAAAACAAACTACTGGAAAACAAAACTATTGGATATAAAGGGATTTTAATATCAATGTAGGCAAATAATGACTAGAGTTGGTAGTAAGATTTTTTTTAGATGTTCTCAGGGGTGAAGTGTGATATTATTAGATAGATTTGAAGTTTGATAGTATCAGAAAAATAAAATTCACAGTCTCTGGCTATGTCTTGTGGAAATACGTCATGATGAAAAATAACAATTTGTACTTTTTCCACAGTTTTTCCAAATTGTTATTTTTCCTCGTATCTGAATTTCGACTAAATGAACAGATAATTGATATAGGCTTTGGAAAGGGTATTGGGAGAGTGTCAATATTGGAGAGATTTGCTACATGGGTATAAAAACCCTGAGAAGGATATTAAATGTCCTAGAGTTGTGGGTTTTTATAGTAGTTACCGGAGTTGATAGTGAAACGAGGTGATATTGAAGATGGCGGGGGAGGAAAGTTTTATAACTGAAGAAATGGCTGAGTCGAATATTGAAAGGAGAAGACAATAGCATGATACAAAGGGAGGAGTCGGGAAAGGACATATATTCGGAATTATTACGCACATGAACATACCGTAGGATAGACAACTCTTTTACGTTTGGAAGTATTTCAAATCCTCGTTTTTATAATCTTACAGGTCTGAGAAACGTTCTGGTTTTGCTTCATTTGACTATTGAACCTATTTGTTTCTATACTATGCACACTATTTATTCGTTGTTGTGTGTGAATGAAGTGAAGCATTTTATGAGCCATTGACAAGGATATCTTTACGACATTCGAGATTATTAAATAAACCCCTCCCTTGATTTTGGTTTGATCCAATCAATATCAATTGAGTTTACTGTGATACGTTAGGTATGCTTGAGGTTGATCAAGTCTTCTATTAATCTCTTATATTCTTCGCTGTCTATTGACAGGCAAAACAGTTCTTTACTGTTCATCCAATAAGGTGTTCTTACTTTCACCTCTCGCAGCCTTTATTTCTTCAGCTTTAAAGGTTTTAAGAACTCAAATGTTTGAAATGCATTCAGTAAAAGGATCTAGAAGTTTGAAATGGCCTGTGGAAATAATATACCCTTGTATAATAAGTTATGGATTTTCCTTCATAATAGTCCTATGTTGTGATTGGTAGCTCGCGAGCGTCTTTCCCCGTGAACTTTGTTAACCCGCTTCTTTTCACCTGCTTATAATGAATATCTAGCGACATATTCGGTTGTTCTGTATATTTGCATCAGTTTTGCGGTCATCCTCCACTCATTTCAGTTAGGGCTTATAGTTAATGGGCCAAATTTCTCTTCGCTTCCGTGTTTTTTGTTTTCTCCTCAAGTGGTACAGCCGCGAGGCTCTACAATCTAATCTGGTCGATGATAAGCCCACGGGACTTCGCTTTCGGAAGCAACGATGGAAAACTTCTTCGAAACTAGATTTTCAACACGTGCTTCCCGCGGCTACTCTTTCTAGCGTTCGCACGATGTGCTTTTTTCGTCCTTTGCTTATGTGTTTACCTTTTGAATAAAAAGCTTTCCGTCCGCATCTCGAGAAAGTTCGAGGACTCGTGTGTTGAACCGGTCCTTCTAGAGGGGTCATCATTTTGACGAAGTCGTTGGGCAAGGAAAAGTGCATTGGGATGTCAGGAAGGCACGTCATTTTGATTTCAAAACTCTCACGCCACGATTTTAATTTGCAATCACTGCTAGATCAGATTAGGCTATTACTTATTTATTCGGAAACTGGTTGAGATTCCATTGCAATAAAGTACCCCATTATTTAGGCAATTTATGAATCCCGTACAGTATTCAGTTCATGATTGAATTTTATTTTTTTCCTGCTTCAAATGCGTAGGAAATTGGAATTTTCAAACATCGTTTCTTACGTATTACCATTGTGGTTCAAAGTTTTTTCTTTCTCTCTATCTAGGTAGCCCTCTTCAAGATATATTTATGTATTTTCTTTTCATTCAGTCTCTGGCTTCTTGACGTTGCTATCGATTAAATCAATACGAGTTTTGATTTGTGAACTTTTCTTCGTCGGGAAATGAATCGCAGAAGCGTGGATAAAGGATTTTACTTGCGCGGGAGTTGACCTCTCCAGTTTCATTGGGTCGATATTGTTTTGCCGAGGCGCAGTTGGAAGTTCTGTGGAATAACTTTCTATTTGTCATAGCGTTGTGCTTTTCTCGGGGTTCTGGGCATTATATCTATGCATTCTTGAATCAGCCTCTGTTTGTATCCATAAATCACGTGCTCTGCATGGCTCTTTCCTTAACCAAGTTATAAATCAACCTATCTAATAATTTTCTAATGCCCTCTGTAAGAAGGAAATTTATATTAATATTAAGTGAGAAATTGTATAAAGCTAGTTACGGTATATTATACCCAAAAAATAAGGCAACAACACTTCCCCAGCTCTATTTTATTGGAAGAAAAACTACGGTATCCATTAATGTACGATAGCGTAAGGAATATTTACTGTCTTAACGCTAGCATTGTTTCTTTCGTTGGTATCACTCGGAAAGCTTTACAAATAAAATTGCGTTACAAAACAGAAACACAATGGCATTAAAAATTTATTATAGAAATAATGGTAACATAGTGTGGCAATATCAAATCACGGCCCTTGCTAAAACAACTTCCATTAACTCCGAACGCTTAGCCGAATCATAACGATTATATAAATAAAAACAAACCATGATATGCCTATAGATCTTCATTTGTAAAAAGAAAACATCAAAATATATATTTAAATTTTTGTAAAATAAAAATACATGTGAAGGAATGAATTAAATTCGCGAAGAATAAATATGCGTCAAATTTATTTTTAAGATATGAAAATGTTTTATTAATTTAACTCTTATGTTATGAAAGTATGTCATAACATAGCATACTTTCGGCCACAATTGTATTTCGTGATGAAATTTGTTTTATATGATATCTACCTTAATTAGACTCTCCAAAAATCATTTTCAGCAAGAAATAATTCTGGTGAGTTGCGAGAGTTTGTGTACGTGTAGCAGGCAGTATCGCCTTATTTACCCCTTGGTGATAAAGAGTTAAATTTAGGCTTCAAAAGTTAAGCTTATACGCCGGCATATGCGGTAGATATTTTAGAGATTATAATTATTTTAGCGTTTTTTTTTCTTACAGATTGTTACAGTCTTGCTTCAGTTAAAATAAATGCAATAATATTTCAAATATAACTTTGTTTGAGTAAGTAATTTTGTTTGTAGATTTTTCATAGGTTATTATTTTTGCTTTTGGAGACAAAAATTCTGAAGAAGTGCCCTGCAATTTTGGCATATTTTGATAACAATAATATTAGGTAGCATTATTTGCCTGTGGTTATTTTATTTTAAAGTTTTATTCCTTATCTTTCTCTTAGGTGGAGCTGGAGGCAAAGGTGTTTGGGGAAAATTGGGGTCAGAACTGTACGAGGATTATGTTGACATGAACGACCCTAATTATGACAGTGAATCAGATGGAGATGTGGAACTAAAAACCATCATACCTGAAATGACTGATGAGCAACTTCAGGTCAGTAAATTATTTATGAGAGAAAAGGTAATCTTATTATTATTACTAGAAGAGGTAGACTATCAAAATTACCTGTCATCTTTTAGAAAGCCATAGAGCCTATCGTTTTGGAGTACTATGAGCACGGAGACACTTCCGAAGCTGCTTTATCACTCGATGAACTCAACTGTAAGAGTAAGAGGTACATGGTAAGTAGATAATTTCTTTCAGTCCTTCACATTTGTCGTTTGATCAACTTGAATTTTCATTTACCTGTATATCATATCATCTATCATCATTCCATGCTCTCTCTATTTTGGATGCATCCAAGTTTCAATTTGGAATTCAATTGAAAAATCTATTGCTGCCATTTTATAGTTACTGCATGGGAGCGTAAATATTCCTCTCTAGAAGTATCAACTACTCCTTCATTATTGGGAGGGTTTTATGGTAACTTTTTAAATTCTAATTTTTTTTATCTATCTGGGAAGCGATATAAATTTTTTTAGTTACTGATTAAAAGTCAGTTGAAATTATTGTTTGAATACTAAAAAAATCAAAAGGAAATATTTCATTGTTTTATTTTTTCTAAGATTTGACTGTTTAATTGTTATGACTTGATCTCGAAGCTGATTCAGCTGTTCTAATTTGTTTCTCATACTCTGTTTAATGTGTAGAAGAAGATGTGTGGTTATTAATTTCATTGGCCTAGATATGTTTTATTCTCCCAGTTGATTAGATATGCCATTGAGTTGGCAATGGACCATAAGCCTTCCCACTGTGAGATGACCTCTGTGCTCATCTCTGATCTCTATGGACGTCTTGTTTCACAAAAAGACATTGCCAAAGGTAAGGAATGCAGTAACTATTCTGGTTGGCAGTAGCTTCAAGACAATTGCAATGAAAGTAAAGATTTTCAATTTGAAAGAATCAGTGGCGCAGCGAAGGAGGGGTTTAGGGGTTCAAACCCCCGCCAAGAGTAAAGTCCTATTACTAGCTCTCTACTTTTATTTCTGCTGAAGATAACAGAACCCCAATAATCACGCAAGTCTTACAGATACACTGCTAGTCATGTGTTTGCTTGATAAATTCAGGGAAAACTTCCTGTACCCTTAAATATGGCTCTGATGTCAGTTAAGGTGATGTTTTCGGACGCAGAGCAGACCTAGAGCTGACATTGATATCAATGGGACGCTATGATACGAGAGTTTCGCACACTATGTTCAATGCGTGCACTTCTTAAGCCTATCCTTTAGTTAGATGACTCACACCATAAGATAAGATTCCCATGAGAAAAATTCGAAAGTGCTGATTCGTTTACTCTTCAAAAAAATACAAGGGAACATTCGAGAAGTAATTCGAAACTTGCACCCTGAAAACAGAAATTAAGATAACGTTTGAGAGACTAACAGATTGATAAAACACTCGGTTAGATCTAAAGCTAGGCTCGTGAGTAGTGCTATAGAGAAATTCACATTGAACAGTTCGAAGGAGAGTTAAGTTTGGATTTCATAAGGTACAGATGGACATCTGAAAATTCTTTTCACAGTCCGCTAATAGTTCGAGGCCACTATCGGAAAAAAACATAAATTAATGGCTAAGTTGTTTTTTGTGAAATAACCATTATTAAATGCATTAATTAGGATTTTCTTATTTTAGGGCTGTTATCAGAGGGCACATCACAAGATGAGTTTAGCGACAATTGCCAATCTACTTGTTACTTCATTAAGCATTCTGGACTAATAAAAGTCTGTACAGTAGATTCTTCATTACTTAGGATGATAGAAAATATACTGATCTTTATTTTATGATTGCCTGTTAATTTTATGTATATTTACGAAAATTATTCGATAACTGAATATCCATAGAAATTTGAAAAAGATATTGGAGCGATAAAAGATATCAGTGAAATTTAATTTGCGATGATATTATTAATAATTTATCATTTTGGAAGCAAATCAGTCAGCTGAAAGGTATTGTGCATGTAAGTTATGCACATATTTATTGGAACTGTAACTTGATGACTTGAAATAAATTTGATAAACTGTGACTCAAATTTTTCAGCGTCCTTTTCGATGCAGCCAATTTTTTGCAAGATATTGGATGTATCCAAACCAGAAATCCAAAGAACACTCATGATAAGTTTCCAATTGCTCGCTTATGTAAACTACTATCATGGAAAGTGTAATAAGCTGGCCACATAAGCGTTAAACTCCTCGTTTTCAATGCATTTAGTTTTTGAAAGAATTGACATATATTGTAGTAAGTAGCGGGCATGAATATACTAGCCCCTGTAAGGTAGGCATTTTTTCTCAGCCTTGGGGGGACTCCCCCCCCCCCCAATTGGTAAATCCTGGCTGCGCCACTGGAGGGAATGGTTCACATCTGATAAGTTGTCAGTAAACTGATTTGTTCAGATCCTTTCAGTATTACTCAAATTGAAGACCATAGAAAAGTATTGTGTTATATTTGATATAAATTTTAGTTTTTCTTTGGAAGTGCATGTGATGGTGAAATAATTTTTCAACAAATGCTCATTGAAGTCTATTTATAGATATCTGAGGGCTAAAATTAGGGAAAAGGCTTTTTCTATACTGGAATCTCTTAAAATGTTTGTAAATGATAGTGAATTATTTATTGTTTTATTTGTTTGGAGTGATATGGCATGCTCTAGCATCATATTATGCAACTCAATGAATTTGGATTTTAAGTAACAAGTTTTGGAGTAAGGAAAAGTTACATTTTTATTGTGCTAACCTGAGTGAATCAATAAAAAGATACGGATTGATGGAAGAGCTTTGGACATTTTGGCTGTATTCTTATCCATCATTTTGAATTATGCACCGATAGTTGTAAGGAAACGTGACACTTATTGGAAGAAAGGAAGGTGACTCACATGGGCACGTAGAAGGTTAGAAATTCTTCCCTCTTATGGTTGGATCAGTAGGGTGTCCTTCTACTAGTTAACGTTTGTATGTTTTCTGTATTTATTTTGAGGTATTAAGAATGAGGATTATCGATGTCATTGTAATACATCCTCTTTAGTTTAGTAATAGTTTATTTTCGTAATACGTTCCTGTTTTATTGGCATTTACATAATCTGGAAACAATCTAATCTAGTCAAATGTATTTGAAATATATATATTAATTTAATTGAAGAATATACATGTTTATATAACTGGTTATAACTACATATGGTATATTATATATAAGTAGATTATAACAGAATCCAAAAGACAATATAATATTTGACATAATCCATCATCAATGCATTTCATTATTTTATTTTAGTGGTTGGCTTCTTAGTATATATAGTGGTTTGAATTAAGTATAGCTTTTCTGAGAATACACTTGTATTTATTGGTTATAATCAGTTTAGTATATATTGTCTGTATGCATGAAAGACAGTGGGTTAAGCTCTTAAAAGAGTCTCAGCAAAATTCTCTTAACAAAAGTCATCTTTTAGAGTATTTAACTATTCTATCTCAAGATAATATATAGGCTTACATTTATGTAGCAGTTAACTGTATCTCAGAATATCATCTTTAAAATGTTTTTAAGGCTTGCTATGTACACACTGGTTTTCTTCAAAAATTGTTGTAAATTATTAGAAACTATATTGATTGGTGGTATAAATTTTGAATTATGTTTGATTATCACCATTTTAATTTTAATAATTGTGAATTGTAATTTAATTCATTGTATAATTGTACAAAATATGCATGCCGGTGTTAAACACTAAAGTTGTTCTCATCTTTCTTTTCTCCCCTTTGAAATTATGTACACTCCTGGCCAAAATTAACGCAGCACCTCCCTAGCGATCCTTACGGCCGGTGCTGCGTTAATTTTGGCCAGGACTGTACATTGGGAGATCTTCATTATCTATCTGAAAGATTAAGTAAGATTTAACTGTTCTAAAATTGTTTCTATTCAGTAAATATATTGTGATTTGTTCATATAAAGAGGACTGCTCTTTCTTTAGACCATTTATGTATTTTGATGATTCAAAACGTTGTATGTTTGTATTGGTGCCTTCATGAATTCTTTTGGTGAAACTAGATGTTAAAGTAATTATTTTGGTGTTTAGTTCTTTCTGTCATCTTGTTTTTCATTGTTAAAAAGGTTTATAATTTACGAATTTGTCATTTCTACAGCGTTTGATGCCCTCCTGAAGAACCTTCCAGACCTGATTTTGGATACTCCTGAGGCCTCTACCATTTTGGGTAACTTTATTGCCAGAGCCATCGCAGATGACTGCCTTCCTCCCAAATTCATTGTCTCCTATCGAGAAAAGGTGGAATGCGAACATGCAAGGTATATTTTCTTTTTATTTTGTTTAATACAGAATAACGTATAGATTTTAACCCACCCATCATAAGACATGCATAATAATTATTATTATTCGATTACTGTTTGCATCATTATTAATTATTTTAATTTTAAATTGAAAATTAGGAAAGCCCTCACCAGAGCAGACCATTTGCTGTTCCTCGACCATGGAATGATAAGATTGGATAATGTTTGGGGAGTTGGTGGAGGTTTGAGGCCAGTCAAGTCCCTCATTCGCCAAATGTCTTTGCTGCTTCAAGAGTACCTTTCTTCTGGTGATATTGAAGAGGCCACTCGCTGCATTGTAGAGCTCGAGGTTCCTCATTTCCACCACGAGCTAGTCTATGAGGTGAATACCGTGAAGCAAATAAAGAACTTGAATTGTGAAGAAATGTATGAGTCCTTAAGTTACCAGATGTGATAATTATGCATTTGCATGAAATAATAAGGAATATTTAAGTTTAACCTAAGGAGAAATAGACTGAGTAATCTTAAATTATTGCTTGATTGTTGTTATCCAGTTGAGAAGCATTCCTTGGCCTTTCTTAGGCATACTCCAAATTCTCTAGGAATTTAATTTAAATTCTAAAGTATGTGCAGTATATCTATGCTCACATGTATTCTGGAAACTGGTTTCTGTAGTAAGTAGATGTATTGCTGCTTTTGTTAATCACTTCAATTTGGAATAACGTAAAATACAGTTAAAAGTGGTTGAGATTTGGGAAGGTGATACTGAGAGGATTATTTTATAAATGGTATTTTCATGTTTTTCTAGGCTGCAGTGATGACCATAGAAGCCATCAATCGATCAACTGAGGAGAAAATGTGCATACTTTTGAAAGCTCTTTCTTACGCTATCATCATCACGCCAGATATGATGACCAGAGTAAGTTTTTTCAATTTGTTTGTAGTATGTATGAATCTTTTCAAATTGATTTTAACTCAAGAATGTTAAATTTACATGTTAGATTTTATCTATTTTTTGCTCTTTATATTTAAAGTATAACTTGAACTTTTCCATTTTTAAGAATGACTCTTATTCATGGATTTCTAAAAAAAAACTCAATTCTGAATTTTCTTTTTTTATTTTATTTATTTTACATTTAATTTACTATCTAGTACCAATACTGAATAATTTGTATAATGAACTATCAATGGAGATATAATGAAAGCATTAATCCATACAAAAGTGATTTTGGCTATTTTAGTTGTTACCAATTCTATATTGTATGAGTTACCTCCTAAGCTTTCCTATTTTGAATCACCTGTATATTTTCAATTACTTGGTTGCACAGAAAATAATTCGAATGTTAGGCAATGATTTTCTACATTCAAATAAATCTTCCTAGGGCTTCCTTCGTGTATTTGAGGACATGCCAGATATTTGCTTGGATGTTCCTCTTGCCTACGTTGTACTTGAGAGATTTGTGGAGAGATGTCAGAAGGCTGGTTTCCTCACTGATGAGGTGATAAGGAAGGTACCTACCAGGTGAGTTCATTCCCTCCTTTGTGTTAATTCTTGTTTTATTCTTGTCTGCAATTCAGTAGAATTTATTTCAACCGCACTGGATGACATAATTCTGCTTCAGAGTTATTGATAGCCTATTGTCTCCACAAAATTGCGATTAGATCAAGAAGTCTAAAGCATTGTAATGTTGCCTTGGTGATCAGAAATGCTGTTTCAATTGAAGAATGCATTTAGAATGATCAGTAGAGAAAAATTTTTCCCCCTTATTATACTTCACTCCGATTTCATTTTCTCTTATGATGAAAATTGTTTTGTTGAATTTCAAAAATTGTTAACTGGGTATTTACTTTGAACTTCCTTAAAGCCGTTTTTGTATGTATTATTACCTAATCATATCTTACAACTTAAACATGCTATTATTGAAAAAAATTATATGTATGAATATGTACAGTTTTTTTATTTATTTGTATGATCAGTTTTGTTATTTAAAATTCAATTTATATTTTTGTATTAATTATTGTAAATCGCGTTTATTTCCAGGGGCCGCAAACGCTTTGTTTCAGAGGGTGATGGTGGACGCATCAAATCTGACCCCTATGTGTGAATCTTTTCTGTTTGTACAGCCATTGGTCATTCCAGTGGCTTAAGCAGTTATACATTGCTGTTTAAGTGCAAAGCGGTGGTTGTGTCAATGCAGCCTTCACTCCTCCTACCAGATATGTCCGTGACAAGCAAGTGTTAAGTCCCACCATTCCTTGTCAATTCATCTTCCTCTTTAACTTTGATTATCTGTTTTTGCGTCTTCCTGTTTACAATTCTAATTGTATACACTTAACAATAATTGTGGAGATACATGGGACACATGGTCTTTGGTGCTGGTATGATTCATCAAGGAGCACTTTTTTCTTATTTCAAGTATATGATATAATACCAAAAAAAAAAATCCATTGAGTACATGCTATTCTCTCATTCTTTTATTTGAGATGCATTTTCTTTCATTGTAGATATGGTTCCTTTTTTTGAAATTGCCTTATTTACGAGGCTCTACGATTTTCCTTATTGGCTGTTATTTTTCCCTCTTGAGTTGGTTTGTATGTTTGTAGCATTCGTTTTTCATTCTAGTTATTTTGCAAGATTTTTCTAATCTGTGGAAGTTGTGAAATAAGAGATTTCCAGCCTCTGCCTTACTGAGGTTTATCGAATTTTGGTTTAGTTATATTTTGAGGTCAGACTTAGTTGGGTGAAATTGGGTGTGGAGTTTTCTGATTAATGTGTTGTAAAAGTGTACTGACAGCTCTGTTTAGCACATACTTTATGGAATTACTGTGTGTCTCTTTTCTGGGCTTTTCTCATTGATGTATGCATTGTAAAGGAAAGCCTCTACTTTTTATCTCCAGTTTAGGCAATACAAGTTAAGTTTTTATCTTTCAATGAAATAAGAAAAGTTTTCATAGCCTGAGAAATATGGTTCCTAATGTTTTTTTTAAACAAATTTGATTGAATGGTCCCTGGCTGTTTGGAGAATATGGAGGGTATTTGATTTGAACATGCTCACTTTAGTATTCTGTATCACACGAAAGTTGTATAAAGCCACTTCCCTTGGTATGGGTAGTAAGAAAACATTATATAGAATAAGTTTACTACTTGCATCGGCTGCTTATTGTGATAAAAATTCTGTATCACTTGATAGAAAATATTGATTTGTCTCATTTACATATGAATGTAAATAAGTTCTCATTAGAAGTTATTTTGTGTAAGTGTAAGCAAAGCTAAAAACTTTATGTTGATAAATAAAGCATTGTAATTTACAGTCATGCCTGTGAAGCTCTTATTTTATTACCTTATACCTATAAGGTGCTGGGTTATTATTATTATGAAATGGTCATAAAAAGTTGTCACCTGAGACTGATATTTAGTGATCAAAACTGGTTTTCAAGTAGTATTTGTTTCATGATTAGGTGCTGTTGTAATTCGATACTTTTTATTACAACACCTTTAATTTTAAGTTAAACCCATAACCCCACTATATTGCATCAGGGGTATGTAAAAATGCCACAGCCTCAGAGGGTGGAGCATTACTTTTGAATATAAAGTAGTGTTATTATTGTTGAAACTATCTTCACCAATAAGGTAATTCTTGTGAGATTTAATTGGGAAATGCAAATTATCATCTGAGATATGGGTTTTAATAGTTCTGAAAGCCAATAAATGTCATACACAGCAGCATCTAGGCAAGGAAAAGTGAGTAAATAAATCAACCATTGGGAGTTTTTTTATTTATTCCATGGCCAACTCTGCCTGTTGGCAGTGAATGGACTTATACTGTTTAAGGGATACATTTTTGTTAGAATTAGCATAAACTAAATGATGTGCCCATATATTCACAATGGGATTTAGAAGTAGGAATAAATACAGCTGTTCAACTAGTAAAAACAAAAACTAAACATCTCTTGTAGTATTTACTGTAGTACTAAGGAATATTTTTTAAAATTAATATTTTCCATAGTACTAAATTCTCATAATTGGGGGCAAAATCTATAATTGGCGATAATACTATGAATCCTAATAGAAATATTTTATCATGTATCTTGCCTTAAGATGGTACCATGATTCTCTTTATTTCAATTTTGGCATAGAAATACAGCCTGAAACCGATATATTTCAATTTAATGTGCATCTCTTATGGGAAATCTTTGAATCGCATGGCATCAAATCAGAGATCAATAAAAACCTGAAAGGAAAAAATTATCTTTTGTATCAACTTCTGGTAATGCGCAGGTTTTGCAATTTCTGCTCTTCAAAAATTCTCTCAAATTATTGTAAACTAAACTGTTTTTTGATTCTCATGAGGTTTTTTGTTCAAGTGTCTAAAGTTCCAGACACTTTCTCTTTTTCAGAAAGACATATCACGATTGTTTATCAATTGTTTATCAATTTCATATGATAAGCATGAGATCAGCAGATTTCGAAATTCCGGGAGAATTAACGGGCGACTCGTCCAAATCGGTCTAATTCCAGAAAACTCCCTGAATTCCGAGAGGTGGCAACCCTACTAATTGTAAGGCTTGTAGGAGAGAGAAACAATAATACCCCACTGATAACTGGCTTGTCCAGACTCTTGCTGTGTATCCCACAGATATCTCTGGAAAGTTTTGGAGCGCCCAGATCATACTGATCTTTATCTTATCTCACATTAACCCACAGAATGAAAGTGTTTCTATTCACCGAATCATCCTCTTCGCCCAGTTGAAATTATGCCTTCGACAGTGGAGATGGTCATGAATATATCAATAATATAACCCTGCCTTACCCTGGAATGAATTTCATCACAAATTCAGGAAAAGGGAAAACAGTATGAAAATCTCTGAATTAAAAGATATTATTAAGCAATACTTGATGTAATAAATAATATTATGTTATAAAAATGTTCGTGAATACTCGAATTCACCCTTCAAATAAATTCAACATACTGAAAAATGCGTTAATGTATATTATAAATAGCGTACGTGCATGAACGATAAATGTACTTGCGATAACCTCGGTCAGTTTTTCTCCTTGCGTGACATTTGTTCACAAATAAGATAACGGATTAAATCGATGTAAGATTATTCTATATTTGAAGTCCATCGAAGAAGCCAATGCAACAACGATGAGGATGATCTTAAAGTCGCTGTTTCTATTTCAGATCTTACTCAAAGAAACATTATTTTTTCATGATGCGAAGTTAGTAAATTATAATAAAGATTATCATTAAGCATTTTCCTCCTTTGATTTTCCCGTCTCCGCGCCTTTACATTGCAACTATTTCAGCCTCATAAAGTCTGTGACCAAACAATGATTTATAAATATTGTTCATTTTCCATCAACCGAAATTATATTTTACCTATTAGTTCTTACAAAATCGTTATAATCGAGTTAGTTCGGCTCATCGGTTCTTCCATCGAATGGCATCTTTAATTGAGCTATTATTACTATACGACGGCAACGGGGCAGTCGTCATTACCTCGTTACCTATATAGGATTGGAACGCTCCTGATCTCAAGCATTTTTTTCAATCTTTAGCTCAATCGTCACTGTCAATGAAATTAGAAGCGCGGAGGTTGGTCTACAGCAAGGTATCTCTGGGTATCTCCAAGTGGACGATATTCCCATGTGGCGCTAGACCGGTCTAAAAGTGGGGGGGGGATTGACGCGGAAGAATTTCCAATTATCTGTCACTTTCTTTATTAATTTAATTTTACTAGATTCTAGGCAGCAGTAATGCTCAGAAAATCACTACAAAGTGAATTGTTTGGTGTATTTATTATTGCAGCTTCAATCTTCCTTTTCGTCGCTCTCCAGATTCAGCTGCACAGATAATAAAGTTCATTAATTGTGGTTGAGACGATGGTAAGTGGGAACTTTTTCACCCTGGTGAAAAAGTACTTACTAAAATAAATACTAAACAACTTACTAAGCACTTACTATAATAAATACTAAACAAAGCCAAGCGTGCATACATTTTTTCCTATTTTTTGCGCGAGCTTGCGGTAAAGCAATGAAATTGCGATTATTTATTCATATGGGCCATCAAAATTAAAATGAATGCCCGTGCTATATTTGAATATATTCGAGTTGTCTGAAGTGTGCCTCCATAATGTTGTTCCAGAATACAATTTCCAGTTTTGCTCCATGCGTTAATTCAACTTTCGTGCGAGATAAATTATCGTCCGGCCATAGACATGATAAACTAATTAGTCTCTGCGTAAAACAATTTAAAAGACACATCTTGAAAGACATTTTCTCGAATCCTAATCAGCATCTCTCAGGTATCTTCATGGAAGGTATACGAATTTTTAATCTGAAATTGCCTTTTAATGCAGGTTTCTATAATTTTTCTGGAATTTCTAAGACATCAGTTATTCGGGTAGAGCGTTCAAAGCACCTATTTTCATTCTCAAGATTATGGAAATAATATTACGTGCATATGCAAATATACCTGCATGAAATGTGATTATCTCGTTTAGCAGCTGACAGGATAAAACTGAATTAAAGGATTCTGATTTCTTTCCTGTATGTGGGATTACGAAGCCTTATTTTTCATAGGTTGATCATCTGTCAATTTTATAGGTTATTAATACTTGGCTAAGGATTCCTTTTGTGTAAGCTTTAAATTGATATTCTGCTGTGGGGGTTACATAGCAGTCTCATTTTACCATTACCCTAAAATGTATAATAATAGTCTCTCAATTTTACTGTATCAAGGCCTATGGAAGTTAGCATTTTAAGACCATATCGTAAACTAATGGTAAGAAATTAAGATAGTGGGAATATAACTTTTTTTATTTTAATTGCATTTCTGAACCAATTCAATCCCAAGATTAATGATGAATGACAAAATTTCTATTAAATATTTGCTTCAAATAGACAAACTTAAAGTAAATTTTTACCACTTATTTAATGGTAAAGTGAGATCACAATAATCTACATCATGTATGGATCCAGATTTGCAAAAAATATGCTTCCATTCTCCCCAGCCTCTCATGCTCATTGTTAACTTATCTGTTTAATCATGACATGAAATTCACATAAATTGTGATTATTCTTGGCTAAGAATGTTTACCTCAAAATTATTATCTACTCATGAGGAATGTTATTGGGGTCTTGGCGATAATATGAGTAAATTAGCATATAATTTGGCTGTTTCCTTTATTTATGTTGAAACTTCAGTATACAGAGCGTAAAACTAATTCCTCTATGTAATATCACCATTTCTAATTGGCTGTCTCGTATATATGCACAACAATTGAGGTAAAAAAATAATGATCAGGAACTTCCATTTCTTAACACAGGCAAGAAACGCATCATGAAGGGCTCTGGATTTGAAAATAAAGAATCATTTGAGTGTTTACAATAGACTATACAATTTTTGTTTCACATTAGATGAGAGAGCAATCATCAATAGTCAGTTGGATGAATATTTCTTCAGGATCTTCGGAACCAAAGGTGCAAATTAGTTTTCCAAATTGACATCGAACTCCAAATATTAATAATTTTGTATTAGCACTGCACACAGAGCTAACATGTGGTCGAGTTATTACTTTAAGAGAGAAATATTGCAAGACTTAAATGTTAGAATTTAACAAATTTGCGGTGGGCTGAAATTCGTAGTTTTTACCCCATAGCAGTGAGTCTTTTAACAAGGTGACACCAATAAGAATCATCCAATATGAATATGTTAAGCAACATTTAAGCTTTCAAATATACATTCGTATTACCTCATCCAAGTGATTAATGGGCATAAATTTTGCACATTATCTTTCAGAAGCACACACAAATCTTTCACAAGATATGATAACATCAACTAACTAGAGGAACTATTGGCAGTTGAAATGGAATTTTAAACATTCAAATTCTGGTGTTTCTCAGTATCTTGGTGGTGTCAAAAGTGAAACATTTTTGACAAGTTGTGCTTGATTGTTATTGTTTCACCAATTTTTGTGTTGGAATTTTGACTAAAACACCTATAAATAATGAGAAATCCATTGCTTCTTAGAATTCAAGATTCATTACTCCCTGAAAATGTATGCAGAAAAATTACAGAGGAAGAAGCCATGATCGTTGTCACGAAGTTTGAATGTAATTAAATAATCACTGATTTATCACAATCATTAACAATAATGGTTTAATACCTCCAGTAATAAAAACAAAATTCATTATATACAATTTTCTACCTTTTAAACAAAAGGTAAAAAATGCCAGCAATTTAAATTAATCACCAGGCATGAAATTTTCATCATAGTATCTTGATTTTTATCAAAATTTTGGTATATATTTTATTACATCAATGACTTGATGCTGTGTATACATATACAAATCTTTCCTTTTAGATTCATGATTTCTCGGATACGGATAGCAGGAGAGCTACAGTTGTGAATCAGAGGGTTTACTATTACAAAATATGAAACACACATGTAAATATGTTTTTAAGCCATTCCAAGTCTTCTCATTTCTTTCATTAACGTGGTACCCATCTGTGCTGGACTTTTGGTGACTGCAACACCAGCCTGAAATAAGAAAAATTATATAAGTTGCAATCAAAATATACAAGCTGTACGTGATGATACAGACTCATTTATATAGAATTTGTATTTTTCAATTTGGCTACCGATAAGATCAATCATACCTTTTCCAAAGCAGCTATCTTATCTTGGGCAGTGCCTTTTCCACCAGAAATGATGGCACCTGCATGGCCCATTCGCCTACCTGGAGGTGCAGTCAATCCAGCGATGAATGACACAACGGGTTTAGCTTTTGGGCCCTTCAAAGAAAAAAAAATCATTACAATCAATTAGAAGGAAATGAAGAGAGAACATAACTAATCTGAACTTCAAAACTAATTGTTTTGAATACAACTTCATACTAATCTTCTTCTAAAAAAATTGAAAGTATGAGATATTGCATGAAGCAGCCGGCTGGTGAATGTCAGAGAATTCATGAAATACTAAAATGTGTTCCAGTGTCGTTTGATTGGCTGCACTGTGTGCTTAGTTATTTCTCTTTGTACGAATTCCCTCAGAAATATTGTTTTATAAATGAGAAGTAATAATTTCAACATTTACACTAACCGTATTATGTTGCATAAGGTATTCAGCCGCACTTTCCTCTGCAACACCACCAATCTCTCCGATCAAAATAATACCTTTTGTGTTTGGGTCGTTTAGGAAAACTTCAAGACAGTCAATGAAGTCGGTTCCATTGAAGGGATCTCCTCCAATTCCAACACACAATGTTTGGCCCAAACCAACCTAGGAATAACATGACACACTTATAAAAATCTTTCCAATATTTCCCGAGGAAACTATCATTGGCGGAAAGAACCTGTAATACCTGTGTAGTTTGCTGTACAGCTTCGTAGGTTAAAGTACCTGAACGAGAAACAATGCCTACACAACCTTTTTGATGGATATGCCCAGGCATTATTCCAATTTTGCACTGTAAGTAAATCACATAACTGCAGATAACTTCCGAAAAATATCGATAAACAACAACTTTATAAATTAGCATTCATATAAGACTGATTGGCAGTTTTGCCAGTTGACTAAAATACAGTAAAAATGTCCCCGTACCTGGTCAGGAGCAATAATACCGGGGCAATTAGGTCCAATAAGACGTGATTTTGACTGCCTGATAAGTTTATGTTTCACTCGGACCATGTCATGCTGTGGTATGCCTTCTGTTATGGCCACAATAAGGGGCATTTCAGCTTCAATTGCTTCTATTATCGCTGCTGCAGCTCCAGGAGGCGGCACATAAATGGCAGTAGCTTCTGCTCCCGTAGCCTCTCTAGCCTTCAAGAATTATAATCATTTTGTCACAACATGAATTCACATATTGATAGCTTAAAACTGTATCAGATATATATCGAGTTACCTCTTTAACAGTACTAAATACGGGTAGATTAAGATGCGTTTTTCCAGCTTTTCCGGGCGAAACACCACCGACGATTTTGGTCCCGTATTCGATGGCTTGCTTGCTGTGAAAAGTACCTTGTTTTCCAGTAAAACCTTGACATATGACTTTTGTAGAGCTTGATATCTTCAAGTTTGGTCTCGACGCAGAGTAATTTGTTCTAACATTGCTAATCTTCGGGACTGAAATTAATATAAAAGAGGTTAAACAGTGATAGATACTAAACACACTTTAATTTGTTCATTTTCAGATTGTTGACATAAAGAAACTAATTCTGGACCAAAATTTAAAATCTAGCATAAGTAATGAAACATGAAAATTGAAGAATATACCTCCTATTCTAGAGATAATCCTTATGGAAGCTGCCATTTTGACTACAAAGGACGAAGTGATCTAAAAATAAATAACAAAAGCAAGCAGCGGTCACAACCTCGGAGAGCACAATAATCAAACTGGTGCACAAGTTTCAATATGTTTGGTAATGTTTAATGTTCCAAAGGTTAAAAGACAATTGAGCGTAAAATTTCTCTGCCATGTAGACTCTCGGAATTGCTCGTATTGCTACGCTCTCTGCGCATCAACTAGTGACGGTAATTTGCTATCAGTTCATCAATGACGATATTAAATGCACGATGCCAACAGTTGATTTGCAATCAGTAGAATACAGGAAGCATCTGAGCTATTTTTTTAGCGTTTCCGCACTTTTAATAGTTATCATGTAAATCGCGTTAATGTTTATTATCAATATGAAGTTTGTAAATTCATAATATCCATTTTCGCTCGTTCTGCAAATTATATTTCTAATTCCTTGTTATTTATAAATATATAAACTGTTCAACATTACCAACTTATGTCTTTCAAATAAGTACACAACTATAGATTGACAATTACGAGATATGAATGGCAGAAAGAAATTGTCAGCTTTATTTATTTTCATCAAAGTCACATTAGTCCAAGAGAGGTTATTCTTTGGTGTAGAAGAATGGATAGTTTAAAAAAATGTAAAATATGAAAGTCAAGATATACATAACCTACATAACATACAGAAATAATAAAATATCGCTCTTGCGCTGGATCCACTTCAGGTAAACTCAGTTCATGATAGTACCGCATTGTCGCTAGAGTATTATATAGACGCTCTGTGATTGGTTGATTTGCATTCGGAATTCAAACTAGTTTCAGTTGTGATTTTGGGTGAAGGAAGTACAAGAACGTTGAGTGGTATAAAGTATTATATTAAATCGTCATGATGAAGTCCGACCAACCCTCTTTAAAGCCGCTGAAGAATCAGCATATTCAAGTTTTTGTGCGAGTTAGGTAAGTTAATCACTTGAGCTGAAAACCGGAATTCACGTCACGTTTATCGTCCGCGTTAAACCATCTAATATTTTATTCATATTTTCATGAACCTTTTGCGATGCTTAGCCAAGTATCTAAAGCAGGGTTTCCCAAACTATGTTCCGCGGAACACCGGTGTTCCGCTGAACCTGAATAGGTTCTTCGCGACAATTTTGGAATACACTGCAATTGGCCTTCTTGAAGGCACAAAATAATTCAGTAAAGGTACAAAATTTTGTTGAAGTTTTAACAAATCCTTCATGGTTGTTATCAACCATGAAGGATTTGTTAAAATCAACTTTCATATCTGACATATATTTTTAACAATTGTAATTAAGTTAACTTATCGTTACAACGAAAAAGTATTACTGTTTTTAATGCAAGAAATGAAATTACATCTTTTGAAAAAAATACAATTTTGGATTTCAGTTGAATCTAATAATTTTGATTGCTTTCCTGCCTTACATGAATGTTTGCATGAATTAAATTTTAACGTTGATTACGAAGTTTCCAAAGCATTTTTTGAGCACCTACATAACTTGAAATTAATTCATTTAAATATTTTCCGAAAAATACTAAAGACAATTCCTGGGTTCGGAATCCATTTTCTGTGACAGCTAAACCAGTAGGCTTAAACACAAGTGACTATGAAAATCTATTTGATTTAATTAGTGACTCCGATTTGAAACTAAAATATAAAGGTCGCCTTTAAATGATTTCTATACGAGTTTGTCAGTAGAGTACCCAAATTTATCAAAACAAGCTATTATTGTTTTACTTCCATTTCTACAACCTATCCAAGCAAGATTTTCTTATTATGCTGCAACAAAGTCAAAGTACAGGAACAGGCTCAACGCCACACCAGATGTTAGAATACAACTTACCTTATTGGGGCTGATATCAGGAGTTATATAATTAAAAAATTCAAAATCTTAAAAGTCATTAAAATCTTTATTTATTCATACTTTTGTTCATAATGTAATATTATAATTTTATATTTAATTATAGTTACTAAATAAATAATTTGTTTTAATTAAATGATTTTTAAAATTTTATAAGTAGAATTACCTAACCTAAATATAAGCTAAGTGTTCCGTTAAATTTCCCACGTTTGCGAAGTGTTCCATTGCAGAAAAAGTTTGGGAAACCCTGATCTAAAGCATATATGTATTATCCACATGTTTATCTCTATATCGTTATGAGTAGTATATACGTTATAACTGAGAGTAAAATGTATTTTGTACTACGTTAGATCTGATAAAAAAGGCGAAAGATTGCTTTAAAATAGTCCTGTAAGGTAAAGTAGAATTAAATTGCAAAGTATTTAAATCCGCCTGGTAAAGCAATAAAATTCAAATCATTTGGTATACCTTATTTCTTTGAAGAACCAGGAGATATTGTAATTCACACTTCTAAAGTTTGTGATATTATTCCATTGAAACTCCACTCCTACTTTTTTTCTTACAAGTTTATTACTATTTATCTTCGGAACTAATTCATCATAATATACCTTAAATTTTTGTGGAAACCATCATAAATGAAAAACAGTAACTTCCTCAAAAATATTATGCATGTATATTTATTTTTTTTCTTGTGACTGGTTTCGATATCATATTAACATCTATAAATTGCATTAGTGGATATAAAGAGAATCTCTGCACTGCTGATGGTTACAGTATCAACGATTCTAATTATAAAAAGTTGAAATACATTGCTTTTGTTAGATGTTATGAAAGGGAAGTCTCGTTGAATTTCTGGAATTGGAAATCTCCCAGTAAGAGGGATATGCTGAATAACAAACTCAGTTCAGGACAAGTGGCGTTCTTGTTAGTTAGGTTCCTTGCTCTTGCAACTTTCATGCAGTTTTGAGTTAAAATCGTTGTTTCTGTTTTAGGCCTCCAAGCCAACAGGACAAGCAAAAGCCCTTTTCAACTGTAATAGAATGTCCCTCCTCCAAAGAAGTATCAGTCAAAGAAAAGACAACTTCAAAGACATTCACATTTGATCGTGTTTTCAATACACTATCAAAACAGGTAATGTGAAAATATGATAATAAGTGTTACAGTTTAAGTTTTATTTTTCTTAATATCTTTTATTCCTTTCTCAGATTGATGTTTATCGTACTGTGGTAAATCCACTTATTGAAGAAGTGTTGGCTGGATACAATTGTACTGTGTTTGCTTATGGACAGACAGGAACTGGTAAGACCTACACTATGGAGGGAGAACGCTCACCAAATCAATCAATTACTTGGGAGAATGTGAGTAAAATTTTAATTCTCTTTTCTGTTAATTGTATTCTACTACTATCAGAAGCAAACCACTGGTTTTCTTTGTTGTTAAATATGCATACCTGATTAACTAGAGAGATTGGAACATATCGTTAATTCTATTTTGAAAAAAATATTTTATTCCGACTCTCAATTAAATCTGCAGATTAGATATATATTTAAGAACTGAGCTAATATTATAATGAGATTTTAATGTACCAATACGATCACTCGGAGAATTTTAATTTTGGTTATTGATTATATTTCATTGCATACCATCTATTTCTAATCATCGTTCTTAACTGTCGAAAATCATGTCTTCTACTATCAGGACAGCTATGAGTTTTGGTGTCTTTTAATTCAAATATTCTTGTACATGTCTGATTAAAGATAGTAAAAAAGTTTAAATAGTTAACTAAGAATATGGTGTAATATGTATTCAAATGATATGCTGATTAAAACACAATAAATAGCTTCAATTTTTCACAATTTTAAATTAAAGAGGTTAAAAATACATAGCAGCCTCCATTTTGGGACAGCATGGTGTGCATAGAATAAGTTTCTATCGATACCTGCTGAAAAAAACTGAATGTCCGATTTCTAAATTTTACTCTGCAGAAGTACAATATTATGATGCCACCTCATTTCCCATGTTAACGCCACTCTATGTTGCTGATTTCCATTGCATATATTACCATAGTTTTTCATTAACTTTGTTTACACTAGGAAGTAAATATCAATTGAGTTATATTATTGTGATGGTTGGTTTGTTTATAGTTCCTTAATAATATATTCATAGTAGAGTTAAGTAAGTAATGATACAATGATAATAATACAGTAAGAAATGATATAATGATATCTCTTTGTTGATGTTTTATTTGCATTTTCATAAGATGTAAGAAAGGATTGAAAAGTTTTCAACGGATTTATTTTGGCTGATATATAATAATATCAAAATAATGTAAGCAAATGAGCACCAGAGGTGTTTTCTGTATAGAACAAATGCATTGCATTTTGTCAAAGATTCCTACCATGAAGTAAACTTTATCCCAAAAATTTTACATCTGGCTAGTAAAGGCACTTGTCTTTCTCAAGCAGTTAACGATGGCAATTATGAGCTGGTTATGGCTTAATTAATCTGTGGAACAAGTACTCACCTGTTCCTGTTTTCTATACCTATAAAAAAGAGCATATAGGCTTTCAATTGAGATTCAGTTACAAATAATCAAGGTTTGTTTCATTTCTTATGGAATTTGAAGAATGTTGCACTTGCAGATAACTAGTAAAGCTTGTGTATGTAAATTCTTCTTGTCTCTATACATGGGATACAAAGACATATTTGCAATCAGAGGTGGCTATTGTTGTTACATGACTAAGGAACACGCCATATGGACAGCAGCAGATTCGGAAAGGGATAGAAAACAGTGAGACAATTGCGACAAAACTTTATTGCACAACTAGCAAGTAGCAAGGAGAAAAAATGTAATATGAATATCACAATTCACATGCAATACACAAGATGGCATTGCTGTCAGAATACAAACAAGCTACAAATGCATATAGAACAACAAACCTGATTATATTTCAACAGCAATGACTAGGCCAAATTTATTTCTATACTCATAAAATAAATTCTTGTAGAAAGAGAGCAATTTCTATTTTTATATTTTTATGGTAGATATTCATTAATCAATAATTGAAAGAATCATTCACTATTGCAGAGAATGCCAGAATAATTGAATTATATCATATTTACATGAAATAAAACAATAAACAAGTTATTTTATTGAGTATTTAAGTATGTTCAAGTGATAGAAAGAAATAAATATATCTGTTTTTGTATGTTTCTTTTGCGTTGAATTTAAATGTTTGTTTGGTATTTTTGGTTCTCTTTAAAACTATTGTTTATTTGGTAGTAAAACAAAGAATCTTTATTTTCCGTATATTTCTTCAAGTTATTTTTAATGACGGTAATTAAAATTCTTATTTCATTTTCAGGATCCATTAAGTGGAATCATCCCTCGAACCTTAAGTCATCTTTTTGACACACTCAGAGAGGAAGGAGTAGAATTTACGGTGAGAGTTTCTTTTCTGGAGATATACAATGAAGAGCTAATTGATTTACTCTCCTCAAACGATGACAACACAAAGATAAGGTATCTCTTACTTTTATTTTTTTTATTATTATCTCTGTTTGTAATGATTATGTATTTGAATTGAATTTGGATTGAATTTTTGTAATAATTCACAAATTAAGGATTCAAGTTTGAAGTCTTAAATGATGAAGACCTAGCTAAGTTTTTTATCTTATCTATTTATTCTTTTTGGAACAGGATCTTTGAAGATGTTACGAAGAAAGGGTCAGTCATTCTACAAGGATTAGAAGAAATAACTGTGCACGACAAAGATGATGTGTATCAAATTTTAACAAAGGGTTCAATGAAGCGACAAACTGCTGCTACTTTAATGAATGCTCATTCCAGGTATTTAATTTCAAATTTATGGTATTTTTTTTCAAAACTGAGGACGATTTTATTGTATGAGAATGGAGAATTTTATGTTAACCCTCATATGGATTTACAAATTTAGTTACGTTGTTGGATTTTCGGCGCCGCAGAGGCGCTGCGGTATTTTTTTTCATTATCTTCCAAATTTGGCTCTTCTTAGCAAGTTTTTTTTATTGATAATGCTACTAACTTCTATATTCTTTATTTTTAACTGTGTTTTGTTCGATTGAACCCATTATTACAGAGGTTATAAATAAAAACCTTTAACACTGCATTCTTTTCCGTTTGCTGTCAAATAATGACAGAGGCCATAGAAATAACACCCTTAGGTTAGCCACGAATTTCTAAAATCTATTATTGTATTTAGATGAAGTTTTGTAAAAGAACATTGTAAAAAAGAAACATTTATGATACTTGGATAATAGATGAAAGAAATTTGGCATAGCAAACTTGGCTCTATGTTAAACAATTTTAAATGATTTAGAAAGCTTCATCGTTTAAATATTATGATTATAAATATAATATAGCATTTCATGCGTAAAATAAGAACCATTAAATAAGTATTGACTGACCGACATAGTGACTAGAAAACTCGCGTAGCTGCAGCGGCGCCGTAAATCCAACGACGTAACTTTTTCCATTAGTGGCCTATAAAATGAAAACTATACGCACTATGCGGGCAAAATTAAACTTGTAGACTAAGAATGCAGAAAAAATAGACTACTGAAAGTTTCAGCAAGATCCATGGGATTGGGCAGTATTGAAAGCATTTTAAAAACCACGAGCGCCGCAGAGGCGCAGAGAATCCATATGAGGGTTAAATTGATATTAGAATCTTTTTAGAACGAGCCTTTTCAGACTTGTAAAATGCAAATCATTTTTATTTGTAGCCGATCTCATACAGTATTTTCAATCACCATCCACATAAAAGAAAATCTGGTTGGCGGAGATGAGTTATTGAAAACTGGGAAGCTTAACCTCGTTGACTTGGCTGGCAGCGAGAACATTGGGAGATCTGGAGCAGTGGACCGGAGAGCCAGAGAAGCTGGGAGCATAAATCAATCTCTTTTGACCTTGGGACGCGTTATCACTGCGTTGGTCGAAAGAACTCCTCATATTCCGTATAGGTAATTAAATGCAGAAATTTTACTTATGTATTTTATTTTTAGTCTAGCAAGAGCAATTTCTCTGTAGCAGAAACCATAAGCACCATTAAAACTTCAATCTGCACGTTTTGTGTTGTAATGGAATTGAAGCTATTTAATAGCAAAGTGTGCCTGACAAGAGCTTTAGATAAACTTGCGGGTGTGAGTAAAGAATGAGGTGGATGCTGATCCTGCTTAATGTCTGTAAGTGGAATATCTTCTTAGAGGTATAGGTTTCCGAAGAAATACTTCTCTATTATTATTTTCTTCGTTTTATATATTGTAAATAAAATATTATTCAACTCCCAGTTAATTAACGCTGCTTTGGCTTATTTTATGAAGTCTAACAGTAATCAATCAATCAATACATGTAACAGTGAAACACCTTCTAAATATCATTGAAAATATAATATGCCGTATTACCCATAGTCGAAGATGCATTTTTTCACCTGAAATAAGTCTCTCAAAATTGCTGTGCGTCTTTGGCGCCAAAGGTTATATTTTTCTTACGCCAAAGCTAGAATAACTATCACATTCTATAGATAACCTTCCTGTAGTATTAGCTTAAGTGTATCATTGTAGTAAATGCTACCAAACAAGTATAAATTATCATTTAAAATGCAGGAAGAGCCAAATATTTGTACATATTTCCGCTCTGAATCCCAAGTTTAGAAATGAAATGTTCATTCACCTGCCTTCATTTTATTCTAAGTTTAATTAGGTTTAATGTTTAGAAAATTATATCCCTTCAATTTTCTACTCTTTCATTATGAATATATTTTGTTTGATTGCTCAGGGAATCGAAATTGACGAGGATCCTTCAAGATTCCCTTGGTGGCAGGACAAAAACCTGTTTCATTGCAACCATCTCCTCTGTGTCTGCTAATTTGGAAGAGACCCTCTCTACTTTGGATTACGCTTTCAGGGCCAAGAACATCACTAACAGGCCAGAAATCAACCAGAAACTAACAAAAAAAGAACTCTTGAAGGTACAGACTTTCTTCATTGTTTTTTCTGATGAATTTGTTGGTTCATTTCTGATTACATCTATCAGAAACTCCTTAAATATGAATTTGCAAAATATCTTTTTCATTAATAGAATTGATTGAAATGAGCTTTGATATGTCATGCGTAACTATAAAGATTTTTAAAGTTAATAGAAAATTGTATGCTCAGTTGGTTGAACTTGGTCCACATGCATTAATTTTTGTAGTGCCTGTTTATCTGTCCCTCTTATATCTCAGAAACTTTTTATTGAGGCAACAGTAAATTCCCAGTTCTGATCCTAGATGCCAAGTTCATATTTTCTTAAGCTCAATTTTTCTTTCATTACATCAGAAGGCTTTATGCTTTCACTCAATCGGATTCCTCAGTCGGAGTTGACGTTGTTTCACAATTTTTTTTCTATTAATTTTGGCAACTCAGTATTGATTCAGATTTAGTGGACAATAAAATGTCACTGAAATGGTCACTGGATGGAGGAGGTGAGTGAAACGAGAATCCCCAACAATGAACAGATTTCTGGCAGGTGTTTCCGAGATTCCAAATATAGTTTTAATCAAGGTGGGGCCTGTTTCCTACGACATACGTTCGAGCTAACTATGCTATCTATGGAGTTATTGCTATCGCTCAATTGGCGGCCAGTATTTATTTTTATTTAAATGAAAAAATGTATAAATACAAATCATTAAATAAGTAGTCGAATTCTATGTGTATGTACAGGATTGTATCTATAAAATTTGAGATTTCTTTCTGTTTAAAAATGGGTAATGACTTGTAATTAATAGTAGTTTGTGCTTCAGAACTTTATACTGACGATGATTTAGTATTTTAGCTGTCCAATGCTGAAAAGTGCTCACTTAAATCTGAATTTTCTACAGAATTTTTTAATTCAATACATGCAAATATTGCGCTGGCTTACGTGATATGTTTCAAGTTTCTTCTATGCGATGGTGGGAAAAAGGCTATCGTTAAGCAGTTTATATATATCCGTTCATTTTCGTATCACCCGCGAAATCTCGTATCTTCCGTTCGTTTTTAAGGCGTTCTAAGAAACAGCATTCAGAGATGACTTGCGGCTAAAGGTTGCATCCAAACCTGCATCATACTGCGATCCTTATCGACATGGATTAGAAGGGCGGAGGAAATATCGAAATGCCGTCTGGAAACGGAACGACGTACGCGTTCCATTTTCTATTCCTGTTACAGGAACGTCGTGAATGGAGTCTTCTCCTCGGAGGCATAAATGGACAACGCGCACAGAAATCTCGTAATGTTTTCCTCTCCTTCCACATATTTCCATGGTGTCCCGGTTGTTGTCCCTCCATCCCGCACTCTGGGTCGTGCATGTTTTAACGGAATTCCTCAACGGCGTCCGCACTCTCAACCCGAGCCTTCGAGTCACGCGGGTGTTTTTTTGGCTCCCTCTCGATCTTCTTTTGTTTTATTTTTCCGAGAGCGTTGCGTGGTGTGAAAGGAATGCTGCCCAGTTTGTCTTTAGCTTACGTTTGCCTTACTTCTCTTTCGCTCCAAATGACTCGTAACCTCACAGCTCCTTCATTATCTCCATCCCCGGCCATTCGGGAGGCGGAGGACGCAATTTACTTTTTATTCCGTGTCGGACGTCTTTTCTTTCCTCCTTCGGCGGAATGGTACAGAGTGCTCTAAGGGCAAGGCCAAATCCATCAGAGGAAATTATTACCGCTCCTAGGGTACGCGTGGATCTCGTATTTCTTGAGCGGGTGTCCGGCGGGGCGTTTGGTCGCCGTTCCCGGAGCAATGTCCCCGCGATAAGCACAAAAAGCCTCTCGGGTCTACGCACTTGTACTCTCTATCTTGGCATAGCCCGGGGCATTGAGCCTTCGCTGGTGGAGTTGTTTTCAATCCCTGCTTAAATGCTAAGTTATCCTTAGGATAGTCCGTGGGGTGGGGGGTGGTTGTTGGACGGTCTTCATGTCTCATACGTCTGAAGAATGTGAACTATTTAGAGGGAGTCCGTAGATTGATGAATGAATGCGATGTCCTACCCGATTGAAACTTTGCGCAACTTGGACTTAATTAACAGATGTCGACGGGATGTTGGAATTTGAATTTATAGTGAATTTTCAGGTTGGAGCTTTTCTGAATAAAATATACAAGCATTGTGTATGGCTGTCGTTGTGGAGTTGCCCATCAATTCTCATTTAGTAGTGGATTTATTGTTTGTAATTTAAAAGGGTTCAATTGATCCGGCTCTGTCAATTTTCGGAAATGCATTCCGCTCTCTCACAGCTTTCCTATTAATAGTCGTCGCTCCTCTGTTAGAGAAAAAGTTGTTTCGAAATTTTCTGTAAGCTGATTTTATCAATAAGAGTGTTTAATTTTAAAATAAAAAAAATATTTTTTAAGGCCAACTCCTGAAGGATTTTATATAAGGACTTCCTTCTAACCGACAAGGACCCCTCATATCTCTTAACACACTGAAATTCAGTCCTGTAACACTAGAATTAAAAATGCGTCTCATTGAATGCTTTAAGTATTAATAAGATCAATCAAGATTACTTTGGCCATTTTATGCATCTTTAATACAGTCTTGCTCGAAGGTTCTGCAAAATTGTAACCTGTACTGGTCATAACTTCACCTCTCCTACAAGTCCTCCTTCGGAAAATTATTAATAGTTCTGTTAGACGATCATCGTTCATCACCAAGTATTCATATCTCTGTTTTGCCCTGAAGATTCCGGGCGTAAAAATATTACGGAGCAATTCTCCTGAAATACGAATCGAGTGACTTTTAATCCTGCGTCCGTAAATTGTGACGTACATTAGGCTATAAGTCTCTGAAGTGCATACCTCCGCGAAAGCATTTGAGGGAGGGATGGCCGTTCAAGTGGTACTTCGCTCCCCTTTTGCAAGGGTCGCAAATTTCGCGGAGAATAGGTTCCCTCAAGTTCGGAGCAATTGAGTGGACCGCAAATCTTTGCAGCTGTTATGTTTTGATGTTCTCCCCGCACCACTTTTCCCTTGGCGTCCCATCCTCTCCTCACCCTCTTCGGTCGGGACCTTGTATCGTGTGGGATGACCAACCCACGGCTGCCTCCCGTCGGAGGAATAAGTGAGAAGCGGTCGAGAGGGCCGCGGTGGTCCAGTGGGAATAAAACGTGGAAGGGGTGGTGGTATGGGGGGTGCGGGCGGGGGGTCGGTGGGAGGCAGGGGGTGGCGGCACACGAAGGATACAGTGGTGGCGGCGGGCGTCCGCGTCGGTTCGCTCATGAGCAGGTACCTCTCCCCCCCTCCCTCCTTACTCCCGCGTATCCCGAAGACCTTTCTCCGTCTCTCAGTCCCAGCCAAATCGTCCGCCTGGACGACTCGACTTTTTAGGCCGCGTAGAGACCTCCGAGCGTAGCCTAGAAGTGGTAGAGATCGCGGCCTCCGGTTGGGATGTGCCGCCGGTCGTCGCCTCAGGGGACCTCGCCGGATGTGGGTGTGCCGTCTGCTCGACGGGATTAGATGTGTCTCCGCGTGAACGTCGCAGGCGTCGATGTGTTTCCAGAGGCTCCTCCGCCTCTGGCGTACGTCTCACTGCTTCATTCATCGAGGAGACCTCGCGAGTTGTCCGTTTACCGTCGCCGGTGTTTGTTTTGTGTGTGCGTGCGTGCGTGCCTGAGACCTAGTCGTGACCTGTCCCTCGCCAGGGAAATATGGAGGCGGGTCTAGCATGGGTCGGATCTCCTGGATTGCTGGAACGGCGGCATTCGTTACACTGGCTTCGCTCATACTTGCGATGATTCATTTCGCCCGAAAGGTAAAAATCTGCAGTTTTTTCTCTAATTGCCGTATTTATATAATTTTCGTCAGTAGCTGCTGTTGATTTTTGAGGACTTATAGTAAAGACCCGATGAGGATTTATCTTTTAATTTTATGATTTGAATTGCTATATTCACTATCGCATACTGAATTCAAATTCATTATCATCGGTCTCGACTCGACAGTTAGTTTTCGGTCGTTAAAATAATTTTCCTGTTTCTCCGTCTTCTCAAACCACGTTGAGGTTATCTGTTAACTCTAAGTAGATCAAACCACTTTAGCGATCTAAGCATCCAATGCGCGACGGCAGAGAAACTATGGAACCACATATTTAATGACTTCAGAAATATGTATCACCCCTGAATCGCATCTGTTAGGCATCATACTATTCCAAAGGGAATGTCGAACAAAATACTTGTATCTACAAATCTTATACCAACACTATGGCAAATTATATAAAATATTCTCAATGGTTTTCGTAATAATCCAAATAAACTTGCTGGTCTCAGTAGATAATTGGAATTCAATTTAGTCGCGCCGCGTCGAACTGGATGCAACTACCGAATGTTGGCGCGAAGTTCTCCATTATTGAATCGCGAAACGCGGGAATGAAAAATCAGCAATTCCCAACAGCCTTGCTCTCATATTCGTCGTCCTATTTCAGCTAAAACAGTGTTGGGTTTGGCGGCTTTGAATCTTGGCACCTATTGCAGAAAGGGCACCTTTTCCATAAAAGATATAACAATCAAGCATTCGTTCCGGTTCAGCTTCATTTTGCGATGCTAATTTAGTGTGTTTGCATAACTAATGGAGACCACGTAAGAACCTATTATTCAAAGGCGTTTTCCTTCATCCCCCTCAAATATTTGTAACCACGTTTGATGATTAATGTTGAATCAAGGTCAAGTAAGTACCGGTGGTGAGATTGGGTGGGAGAACTTTGACCTTTTAAAATTTCTCAGCGCTGTCATTTAATTCCGGCCCCGAGGAACGGATTCACGAAATAATTCATCAAAAGAAGTTTTATTAGGTAGGAGGGAATGAGTCACGTGGCAGAATCACTCTTTTGGATTATCATTCTCTCCTAAGGTTTCATTTCGTCACCCTCCTATTTATTGTAAAAAAATATCCTGACAAAGTGGCCATTAGTCTTCGAGATGTGACGCAATCTTTTCCCCTGGATTTTGAAGCCTTATTCGGCTGGGATAAAGCAGATGTCATCTTGGAATTATTCATATTTCGGATTCTTAATGAAGACCCTACCGGTCAGGTGGAAAAGGGACTTTGGTCTCGGGTTGACGTAAATTAATCTTATCACTTATAATACTATCCCACGGATAAAATTTAATGTTCCTATTTTAAATCATTTGAAAGAGATCGAGTAAATCATACATGTCTGTTTTGTCATCCTTTATCCAACTATTATGAAATGACCAGATTCGAGATCATTAAGAAAAAGTGATATGATAAGACATCGTTCGTCCTCCGAACATCAAAATCCCTCAGCCGGCGCTGCTTATGAGAGAGAGCGATTATCCAGCCGTATTTTGGGGCTGGGTGCCACCCACGGCTCCCTCCCGCCTCTAATTTAGAGGAAAATCATTTTAATTTCGCTTTGGTTTGCCGTCTACGAATGACATTCACTTTTTCGTCATTATCCGTCATCCATCCGTGGATCGGTTTTTTGCTACATCCTCTGCCAATCACTTCATTCCTTCATTATATCAAACATTTACTATCGCCTAACTTCTGTTTCTCAACTGAGGTCTATGTACATACCATATTTTTCCGTGTTTAATACGCTCCGACGTACGAGACGCTTCACACTAAATGAGGCAACTTAATTTTGGAACCCGAGATCCGGAAAAAGAATAATTTTATCATGTAAAGTTATTGAACACAGATTTTATTAATCGTAGAATTCATGCATCTCCTCATAATTGTCAAAAATCTCAGCTATTTAATGGTTTTTAGCCTTTTCCTCAATTGTGTTTGATGACGAATCAACCTTCGAGTATTCGGAAAAGCGGGATATTAAAGGAAAATATACTGTCGTCCTAGGAGACGCAACTAGTTTCTAGACCACGAATTTTTCGAATGAAAGTTGATCTCATACATGAAGAAATTCTGAAATTTCTCTCATAAACCAATGTCTTCCGGTGACAATTCTACCTGTGCTTTATTAATGATCCTCATCTATTCCATCGACCCTATCCACTCATGTAACGACCTCATCGTTTGTACCTCCGTCGGTCCATTTTATTTTCATAGTTCATCTTTGGCAGCAAATTTCCATATCCATATTTCATCCTCACTTCTCTGCTTCTGTTATAGCCATCGCTTCACAGCCGCGCTTGAGGATGCTGCTTTCATAGTTTTGATGGACCGATTCTTTGTATTCATTTTTGTGTTGCATTCCGATATCTTAAGATAATTTGGCCGCCAAAATGGGTTTGTTCGCAAAAGCTTCCCTTTGTGCTCAATAAATTGAGCTATCGTTTGATTCGAATTAACTCGTTGATTCATCTTTCTCTCGAGCTGTCATTTGTGAAAGAATTCCCATCCATCTGCCGGAATTACGTGTGGTTTGAAAGAGAATACTCAATCCCGCTTTCAATCTGGAAAAGTTATTGACAGTTAGTATGCCTCCGTTTCAGGCACCATATAGGTAAACTTTACATGCATGTTTTGTTTCAAAATGTAAAAGGAATTAAACGAAACTTTTTCGGCGTTATTTGATGGCAAAACTAGCGCGGTGGTTCACATAAAAGTGTGCGTATCCATTACAGTGGAACCACGGTTCACGAACTTAATCTGTTCCTGGACCCTGGTCGTGAACGAATTGGTCGTGAACCGAGACAATTCCTCCCGTTGAAATTAATGTAAATACATCCGTTCCAGACTTTGAAACTTTTATTTTATAAGTGTATTTTTGTTTACAATCCACGTAAATTACGCGTAAAATAAGTTATAAAAATTAATTAAAAATTTAATTTTAATACTTAACGTGAATATTATTAAAAATTAAATACTTTACGTGAATATTATTAAAAATTAAATAATTTGCGTAAGTTACCTTTGTTGTGGGGGTAGCGGTCGAGGAGGCCAGAGCTGTGAAGATGAATTCCCTTCCATTAATATTTGTTACGAAATAAATATAAAATACAGTAATTTGAATTTAAGATAGCTAAATGTTATCATATTGCTATGGAATTTGTCCTGTTTCACTGATAAAGTAATCCGCAAATTGCTCACGAACTGAGTTCCCTGATCAACCTGTCTGCAACTGTTTCTCAGGAACAATGATGTGTTATGTCGGGGTTTCCTGGGGTACTGAACTGGTCGGCAGCCTTGGTCGTGAACCGAGTTGTACTCCAACCGAGTCAAAATTTGGTTGCCAAAGCTGGTCGTAAACGGAGTTGGTCGTGAACAGAGGCGGTCGTGAACCGAGGTTCCACTGTATTTCACTTTCACTTTATTCATTTCTGCGTTTAAAAAGGAATGTCATTTAAGCTTAATTTAGCCAACCTTGCTCAATGTGTGATTAAATGCCCTTCCAAATGTTTTTCAAGCGTAAATAAATTAAGAATTTTATTTACGAAAACAAATGGGTGGACGAGGAGATATTACAATTTTCTGAGTACCATGTATCATGTAAATGGTAATGTATCATATAAATGTTATATATTATCATGTAAATGGGTTTCCAGACTGGAATTAATTCTTAGGTATAGCGTTTAAGATAAACAGAGATCGGAATTTCAGGCACAGTTCTCAGATTTAAATTTATCCAGCAGTTACATGAAATTAGAATTAACGTAACTTAAGCTATCTTTATTTTTTCTTTATCTCTTGAGATGTTCTGAAAATCTGCCTTATTTCTGAAATAACTTAAAAGTCTTGAAGGCTCGGTATTTATGAGAAAGAAGATAAATAAAGGATGTCTCATGATGAGTCGTTTATTGTTTCATCCATCTATTTTCCGTTGAAGATGAAGCTGATTATTTACTCTGGATGGCTCATAAGGAAACTCTATTTCTTTATATCTACAAAAGCTCTTAGCACTATTTGAATGTTGACCTTACTCCATTTGAGGAAAATTGCTCTATATTTTACATTGTATTTGTTGAAAAGATAGCCGCTGATTTCCGGGATGTTTCTTGCTGCCCGCAGGTTTGCCAATATTATCTCTAATACCACATTTTTTGTGTAGGAAATTTATAGGTACCCGTGTTATGATGATAATGAGTACATACAAATTCTACTGAAAAATCGTCCATGGAAATTCATACATGGAAATCTTTCCTTTATTATAAGATGTGAACCGAGCTGAGCCAATTTAAGGATAAATTTATTCAGTTTCTCTTACGAATACGAAATACTAATAGGGTCTCAACCGATTTTTGCTGAAAATTTGAACGTTAAGGTTGTTCATTGTTTTGAGGCCACTTTAGGAATACAATTATTTTGTTTTTTTTTTTTTTTAGCGTCTTTCGAAATATTCGACTGAAATAAACTCATCCTCGCTGGCGTGAATGAAATTGCTTGTTTGCGAGCCGGCAATTTCTTGCGACTTCTATTATCGCAGATTTGTCCTAATAGTTGCGCGAGGGTCTCTAATCTCACATAATTGCCCAAAAGAAAACGTTTAACCGGGAGGGGTCGATTTGGGAGGAAAGTGTACGCAGACTGGAATTTGGGGGCGCGTTTTAAATGGTATTGAGGTCATTGATGTTTCTACGTAGTTTCAGGTCATCGTCTCGAGCAGTATTCGATGCTCGTGGTCCTGCGAAATTCGAGTTTTCCGAAACACCCCATTGCCTTTACCTCGTATTTTATAATCGTTTTCGTTTATAGGCGCCGTAAATCTCTAAACCTTTCGGCATTTTTTTAACCGCCCTGGATGGTGCTAACTGCGGCCCTTTTTTGTACTTTCGAAAAACCTCGGTGTTTACCATGGAAAAGAAGCGGAGTCCAGAAATTAAAATCTGTTCGTCTGTGTGGCATAATTTCGAAGGAAAATTTATATCTTAGAGAGAGAATAGATGTAAGCAAAATTATGAAGCGAGCTAAACATTGTCGCTTTATTCAATGGGCTGGCAAAAAATTATTCCGTCTGTGAAAGCAGTCATCGGCATCTTTTATGCTTTATTGCATTTATTTTCTTGCTATTAAAATTTTGATTTGATGTAATGAATCATTTATGTCTTATAACGGTCTATGAGTCATGAGTTATCAGGCTGAGATCCGAACTATTTTTGTAGAAACTCAAAATTTATTGTTTGAGAGACATAATTCTTTTGGAGATGAGTAGGCTACGGCCTCTAACGGTTTTTCTCTCACAGTTTTAAATTTGTAAAGTCGATTATATTTCCGACGGGTTGGTTAATGGCGGGCAACTTTTCTTGGACCAAATTAATTGCTTCCCGCGTTCGGATTTGAAATTAACAGTGGAAGCAAAGCTCTTTTTGTTTTCAAAAGTCAATTCTATTTCTAACATCTTGCGTAACATGTATTCACTTCCACCTTTCCCTTCCGCGCTTGTAAGTTTTCTTCTTTAATTCTTGTATTAATATGTATTTGCCGTAAAAATAAATAAAATGGAATTCTTTTAAAAATGAGATCACATTGAATGTCTTAGAAATTTCTTCTGTGGCATGCTGATTGCTTATCCCTGATTTTGTGGAATTATGCAATATAAATACAAATAAACCTCGTATCTGCTATTTATGGTCGCTCTCGTTTTGAAATGATTATTATATTATTTTGAGAACTAAATGGTTCATTATATTCTTATATCTTTGACTCACTAGAATCTTTATAAATGGAGATTTTTTACGATGTTCCATAAAGTAAAAACTTGCTCGCGTAGGCATATTCTCTGAGTCCCCATTCAAACGTAAATGAGCCATTAACAATGAATTTCCTGAACTTTTCTGCAAGCGAGCTAATTATTCTTAGAATATCTGAAATAAGTATTTTATTTATAAAATATGCATCAGTAACAGCACAAAGCCAATTACGGCGGACGATAAACAATAGTGTTATATTACCACTATACGGATGGAACAGTATTATATTATAAGCAATAATATTAGTATATTATAATATTATTATACGATTATACGAACAGTTGGAAACACTGTAAGATTTAAGACGCACTTGAGGTTATATTCAGAGTATTCAAAGAGTCGTGATGTTTACTCGCAAACTTGTCCTTGGTTTTAAGGTGCGCTTGTGTTGTAGACCTTTCCTTAGGAATTCACATTTTCTTATCGTGGGTTTTCCCTTGTACTTGGTCATGTATCGTTGCATTACACATCACGTTGACATTTTCATAATTTTCGCTCAAGATCTTATCAAACTAAATCGAAGTCAATCAGTAGCGGGATGAAGGCGCCCTGAATCTAGGGCGCACATCAGGGGGGTGTGGGATCTTATTAGCGTGCCCCTGAAGTCAATGAACGACACATATTTTTATTCCGTTTACAATGGATGGTCTAATCGCCCACAGTAACCTTGTGTTGTGAAAACCACGGAAGTAAAAGGTTTTGCACCCCGAAATAAATCTTAGCTCAAGGAAAAATGTCAAAGGAGTGCCAAAAGTTAGACTTGTTCGCGAAAAGCGGTTGAGTCATCGCGCCAAAGTAACGAGCGGGCGAATTACGGGAAGAAAAAAATGTAAGAAATGGCGTAAAATGAGTTGGTGAATGGAAGGATTGCGCACCAACTGTGCGCAGAAAATTCCATCACTGTATGTCCTTTCTTATGTGATAACACCATGAATATTCAGATTCTTATTTGTCAAGCTACGAAAGACTCGTGGTAATACATCCACGATAACGGTTCTCGCTCGTATTGAATTATATTTTATCTCAGCCGGTTCATGATGATTACATTCGATCACTTGCGGTTGTTCTTTTAAATGATAGATACATTTTTGTCTTTTTTCTGTCGGGTGAAACAAATGTGAAATAGGCAAGCAGAGGTGACGTTTAAGCGGTTTTTACATTGAGAAAACAGTGTATTGTTTTTGTGCAGTTGTTCTTACGCACAGTAATATCATGATAATTGTTTTATGTATTAATTCAATAAATATTTGAATTATTTTATTTATGCGTAAATGTATTTAGATGCATATTTTGCGTAAACGGATTTATCCCATAGCTTCCCCTGAAAAATTGAAATACGCTAATAGGAAAATGAGATTTAACGAAATATCTCTGTTGAAATACGTAAGAAATGTTTACAGCAATCCCGTTTGTTGTAAATGTTTAGCAGTAGCAGTCGTTTTGATGCAATTTCGTCTGTGAAAACGTATTGAAACAAGTGAATAATAATGAATATCAGTTCTGAAGATGGCCGCTATTATGACCAAAACTGGTCATAAAATAAAAATTTTGAGGAAATTACGGTTTACTGCGATTTAAAACTTTAAATTTGTCATCAGTAGCTCTAACCTATAAACCTATCTATAAACGTCCTTCTTGACAAATGCTGGAAAAGGTTCTGTGATGAGTCTTCCATCAAGAATTTCTCTTTCCTAAACATCTAAGCAGCCAAGTTTATCGGTGGCGACCTAGGTGTTTACTGCATTCGTCAAGTCTAATAAAAAATAACTAAATGAAAATATCAAAATTAACTAAATATGGGAATTTTCCAACAAAACAAGATATTTCGTATTATTTCAGCGGGTGACCGAATATTCTGTTCATAATTTAATCAGAATGCTAACCTCAGAGTCAATCTACTAGACGAAAAATATTTCACAGCATTGTTTCTAAAAAAATATAGGAAATGAAGTAAAATTATTCATACAATTTCCAAATTTGGCCTGAAAATATCAGCCCAAAAATATACATGCGAATGAAACGTACTAGTCATATTAGTGATAACGTTCTTATCTTACCATAAAGTCAATCAGTTTTAAACAATCCCTAAGTAAAGGAATATTTATGATAAGTCATTAATTATTGGTATTTGATATTCTCTCACCCGCTCTTTTCTTTGTTAGTGATAGAAGTTTTCAGTGTCTTAATCTCAGTTCTTCTAATTTTCGGAATTTTTGAATCAAATGAGATCGTAATCTTCCAAGAGATGAGAGTCTTCGTGAATTTCCAGTTTCAAGTTTAGATTGAATTCCTTGACATTGCACCCATATATGTTACCCTTAATGAGTGACATTTCGGCTACCATAGAGCCGGGGTCGAATTGAATGGCACCGCAGCATTTGCTGAGTTTTAGCCCCCAGCCGTTTCGATCATTGGCCCCATCACTGCGGGGTTCATTCCATATTTTTCAGTGCTCACTGATTTGAACTTTCAATCCCTTCTTAGAAAAGTCTTCCATGAAGACAGAGCTGAGAATATATAGTTTCACCGCATTTATAACAGAGATTGGAAGAAAGTGAAATTTTTCTTGGAGACTTAGTTCAGCGCACCCTAGTCAATGTTTTCTATGTCATTGTACTTAGCCTAGTTGCGCTGTGATGTACATTTGCTCTCTTCTCCATAAACCAACTCGGCGTAATTCAAAGGAAACCCTAAGCCATAAGGAGTAACGCCACCATACACGTTTCTTCTTCGCCGCCCTCTCCGCAAACCCCATTAACGTATTCGTGTTTATGTCTGCAAAAAAGATGACCATCGAAAAACGTTGATGAGGTTGCGGTCGGAGCGAGCCGTTTATTTACGAAGCGCCGCCGTCTTTATTGCGTCCACTCGTATTTCAACTGTTTACGTTTGTGTTAGAAGTGCCTAGATCTGCAAATCTTCCGGTTGCTTTCTCAATGCCCCTTTCTTTTATGGGGTTTATATCCATGGTCCCTGTGCGTCACCCATTCCTTCAAGGCGCCAGTCCAAAGTGAAAACCGTTGCTCTCTCGGAATACGTTACTTCCATTCTTTCGACGTGATTCTCCGAAACGGGATCCATATCACTGTTTTCGTCTATTTTCTCAGACTCGCGTCCAAGACAAACCCAATTTTTTTCCCTTTGCGTGCTGGAGTCGGCATAATCTCAGGGGCGCGGTTTTTCCTTTTCCTGGAACGCGTCTGGAGATCCCTCGGGCGCGCGCCAGTGTTTTGCCTTCATTTTCGTTTCCAGAATAGCATATATGGAAGCTCGTTATCCTCTGTAGGTGGGAGTGCCACGGATTCTTAAAATTTATATCGCGTGATTTCATGTTGCGATGCTAAGGAACGAACGTTTTAGTCGATTGCGTGAGCTTAAATTCGAATTGAAATGCTATCTCGAGAATAGAAAATAATGTTGACTCTTTATTGCATATTTGTTTTCGAAATTTTTAAGACTTCACATTTTATAAAAATATCGCCTCAAATCATCGTCAAGGTTATTAGCCCTGATCCGCAAAATCTCCGGAGTTGGCGTTTTAAGGAGACGTGTTTCAATAATTCTGGATGAAATCTGCTTAGCTGTTTATTATCAAGGAATATAGAACAACTTTATTTAGGATGAAATTAAGACTTAGAGGTTTTCTCTTTCATTTAAATTTAACGAACATAAATGTCTTCAAATTTAACGAATTGGTCTAAAGAAATTTGGATTACATATATCTGTTATCTTTAATATATTACGTCGGATGAAATTAATTTAGTTATCATTTTTATAGATTCCATAACTATACACTCCTTTATAATTTTTCATCCACCACCCAGCTGCAACCATAAATGCAAAATCCTTTCTTCCTTAGAATAGAACTAAATATCTACCTAATGCCCACTTTCCTAGCATGGTCAGAGTCATAAATAACCTCTATAGCTATCTCTTTCATGACACTCGTTGTTATATGACGAAAATTGAAACAGCAATATCCTTCCTCACTTAAGATGACTAAAGCAATTGAATCATTCGTAGAAAACAAAAAAAAATTATCTTCGAACATCCTCTTTCCTAAGAAAAACATACTCAAATATAGCAAAATTCATCTCTTTTGTGGCACTTAGTTCTTATTTATTTATTACATTTGCTGCTAGTAGAACTTCTTCCGGTGGCAGCTCCAACCATTGTCTATGTACAACTCAATGCAAACCCCAATCCTGCACACCAGACGGTACTGACAAACAAATATTCTAAAATTGTCATCACTACCCTCAGACAGTATTCGAACACCGCAACACTAAGAGCGTCATTGTCCTTGATGTATGTATTTGAGAAATAGATAAACTAGTGAAATAAACAATTCCTTCAATTGACGATTCCGGCAGAGCATAGAAAATGGAAATTTTTATTGATTTTTGCCTAAAATGTTGTGATTTCCATAAGCGACTGGCAACGTCTTTACCCATCGCAACCAAAGGGATGCATAAATCAATTATGCTCCCATCTACTAGTGGAATTCAGTGTTAATGCACTCAAGGGCTGATGGAAGTTAATCCTGTGGCTTTGAACCCCCTTTTTTATTTGCTGCTTCCTTTCATAAATAACCTTCTCAGGGCTTAAGAGCAGGATACTTTGAAAGGGAAACGGCTTGATCTACTTGGAAGCAAGATTCTTCTTCTAATGAGGAAAAGTGTGTTAAGATGAGTGTGACCATCCCATTTACATGCAGAATCGAAAGATGCGATTAGGAAATGTTCGAATATAAGCCAATAAACATACCTTGAAGTTTATTGTAAGACATTTATAGTGAAATCATGTGACACCTCATATGCCATCACTCCCTTATTGCTCTGAAATGTTTTGATTTCTCAGCTTATCTTCTCCATTAACATCACAATAGTTGTAATAAGAGGAACTAAGTATTTTCTTTAAGCGTTATACTTATTCTTTTCCGTTCAAATACATACTTATATTTGGTACTTCCTCGTTGTCTTATCTTCTCTATTTTGGAAGATATCTCAAGCAAGAAACTTGCCTAGGATATGGCCTACTTCCGATAAATGATAGGAAAGCATCATTATGACCGCCATATAATTATTGCGTTAGCGACGACAAAAATTGTTATACCGGTTGATTATATAGCATTTAGTCAATGAGACTATTGTTCCTTTTATGTTAGTATAATTATTGTACGCCTCCCTTGGAAATTTCTTAATCCTCCCGTCCAGAAAATGACATCATATCTCCTATTTCCTAACTCCAAATAAATTAATTCATTTAATTCTTATGTTTCTTTAGTTTCTCTGTCTATCCCCATTCCTTACTTGTGCCAATGACAGAGATGCAAAATTGTAGGCGGAGTCTCTAGGGTTGATTTTGTTGAGCGATTGCAACAGATTTTAATTTTCTCCACTCGTTTCCGTGACAAATTGTTCTCCGAAGTGATTCCGGAAGAATTATGTAAAGATTCGCGATTTTGAATGTAGGAAGTCCGTCTTGAAGATCGACGCTTGGAGAATTCAAAGAACTCTGCTCTTTGAAGGAGCTGATGCCTCCGCGACTCGCCTCCAATACTAATGTATCTTCCGCGTAAGGCGTCAACGGAGTGTGCCAAGACTTCTGAATGACTTACTTCGCGAGACAATACGCTTACCCTAGCGCTCGGAATTGCGTGCGTATCCCGTCCGTAGTCCGTTATTAACCAATTTTTCTTCTCGATTGCAGCGGCGTAATTGCTCTCGCTTATGTCAAGAGCTAAATATATCCTAGATTTCTTAGAAGGGTAGAGAAACCGTCTGCATAACTTCGGCGTGGTTAAATCCGCTTCAGATGTTCCTTTTTCCATCCCATCGTCGTTTGCGTCGACGGTTTCTGTCGACCGGGAGTTAATCAACGTGGTTTATTGCTTCGGCACATCCGGACTGAAACGTAGCAAGTTGTAACTCAGGCCTTGAGGCGAGGAGAGAGTCGATATTGTCACAGAAAACAGCGGAAATGCGAGAAAATAAGTTTTAAAAATACCGGAAGGTTGAAAGGCGCCGCCGCGGTTTGCTCATTTCGGATTGTTTCCCGCTCTCTCAGACGCCCTTTTTTTTCTTCGTCGCCCGTCAGGTTCGCTAAATAAATGAACCCAAAGGAAAGAATGCCTTCTTTGCTCGAGTTTCCTTGGAATGGAAAATAAAATTTTCCCGTAGATGTGTCTGATAGGAAAAGAAAACTTCCGGTTGGATACGATAAAAAAGGAGATCGAGATGTATTGTAGTCACTGGTAACTGTTCTGTCAGTCAGTTTGATCCTCCAATCCTCCACCGATCGTTCGAAACAGCTGTGTATATTACAAATTAAATATGTATTCTCTCTTCTATCCTTTGCCATAGGAAAAAGGTTCTTTATAAAAGGGTCGCCTAACCTTATCAACCGGAGAACCGCATTAGAAACTTCATCAGACACTAAAGCTGATATTTGCTCCTTAAGGGGGGAACCTGGTTTCGAGCGCCAAAAATTGCATGATATTCGGCACAGTTTTTTAGGCTGCCTAACTTATGAAATGTCTCAAGTACTGCTGAAGTAGGTCATAGATACACAAATCTTGCAGAAAAAATTTATTTTTATTTTATTCGATAATATTTAGCAATATAAATTCGTATTTGTTTGGGGCACTACTCGCTTGAAGATTCTCCACTGCGTACATGATAGCGATCGTCCTTTTTATCTGAAACATCAAAACCAAAATTTGTTTTGCACTTTAGGAGTTCATCTTCTATTTGAACCTAAGAAATTTATTGAAATGTTAAAAATCGCAAATTTTATGAGTGTTTAAAAAATAATTTGCGTTTTACTGACGAAATTTTGAGATAATTAACAAAAAATAGTTATTAAAAAAACTTTTTTATGTGATTTTTTAGGTTCACATAGAAGCTTACACTTTTAGCTCTAAAAAGAGCTAACATTTATAAAAATGCGGCAATTAAAACATTCTTAATCGTGTACGCAGTGCAGGAAAAGGCTGTTTCGAGGAAATCGCCTTCCAAATTTTTTCCAAAAGTTAATTGTTTATATTTCAAACTCACCAACACCAAATGCTAGTCTGCTATTCCTGCTTCATACATTAGGCCTTCAAATTCTTCGTAAAACTCATTTTGAGCCAAAAGTTCTTCTTTTCGAGCCATTCGAGCCTCTTTAGTGCTGTCAAAACTGCGCCGGTCTTGTCGTGATACTCGCTCCTCGTCGTATCCACTTGCGAAATTCAGAGCTTGTGACCCAATATTTATGTTCATCATCTTCAAAGTACTCGAAAATCCTTCATTGAATACGCATGCAGTAATGAATGAAGCAATCTCGATGATTTTTGAACCAGCATTTAAGTGATTCGGTGCGAGATGCCATATGGCGGAGTTTAAACTTTCGTTTGAGTTTTGTGTATGACCACCCAAACATCTTGTAAGAAGGTCTTCATTCGATAAAGCTTCGTAAATCGGACGTATGTTCTTAATGACATCGGGATGAAGTGGATCAGGATGCTTGAATTCCGCGAGGTTACCAGCTTTTCCTTACCTTCTGCTTTTCGCCATTTACACCAGCTATCGACTCCTGGTGGGCAATTGTTGTGCTTTGGTTTTTTGTCAGGAGAAACCAAATGATCCAAAGTCGCGATCATATTCATTTTCATGTCTTCAACAGAGTTTACATTCCTACGAATGGCTAATCCATAATATGTCATCAATTTTTTACCAAAGTTGTAGTTAACTTGCCCCTCCCACCAATTTTTGCAGATTTTTGCACATTCCGTAATCGCGTGCCTATTCTTTTCTCAACGTGACCCACACACTCGCTTCTGATGACTGGATATTTGCTTCCATAAGGGTTGAGATCGGCCACAGCTTTGTACGTTTTTGAATCTCCATCGCCGATAAAATTCAAATACTTTACTCCGTACTTCTTGATGGACGCCGCGAAAATTTCTTTGACAGCATCAACCTCCATTTTTCCCGCTGAACCCGAGTGTTTTGCACAACATTCACTTTCATGTTTTTCATACCACTTTTTATATTCATAACTATCTTCTTTACTTTTCCAATAAACACAAGCTTGACAGTATGAACCTTTCACAGTTCACTGTTCACCCTAAACCAGGTTCCCCCCTTAAGTTAGACTACCATTCACTCCTTGTGGTTGACGTACGAATATTTTCGCTTTGCAAATATTTGTATTTTTTTCCCATGAAAAGAACATGTATGTCAAGTTTTAGTCAAAAAAAAAAATTTGAAATTATTAAATTTTGTCTACTATATGCTACTCTTATTTAATCTAAGGATAAGGATATATGATTCTGAGGTCAAGATTGTATTTACCAATCTTTGAGAGGATTAACTGAAAGGAGTTGGTTCAGGGCTGGTTTAAAACCTTCAGGATTGTTTGAAATTGAATCATATCGAACAATCATGCTGATAGATATAAAAAGATGCGTAAAAACGGCTTGTTTTAGGCAATGTTGTATTATTTGAAGAATTAAAGTTTCAGAACTTGGTAAATGATTTAGTGTCGTCAACTCGCAGTATATGATTTTTTATTTATTCACTTAACAGTCCAGAGTTAAAATACGTTTTGTAGTGTTTAAATCATTCACCTTGACGACCAAAGGTATTGTTATTGTCCAAACTCACTAGATTGATGGCATAGCGAGTTTAGCTGGGTACAACCCCCCTAGGTTACCACTTATTTAGATATAGTCGCAGGAAGATCAGATACCATTCATGACAAATTTATTGCATTCTTCGAATTGATATTCGGGTTCAAATTTCAAATGATTCGTCCAAAAATTTCCTATCGGTGCTCTTTCCTACTCCTTATTTACCCTATCGTCTGCTACTGTGTTTTTTGTTCTCTCATGCTCTTCAAGTCATCCAGAGTCTTGTTTTCTCCTCCGAGTGAATTTACAGGCGCCTTGTTATCCGCCGCTCTACGTCAGCCGTTAAATTCGCGCGCCGTTCGTTCAATGATTTCGGGCGATCCAGATTCTTGTTTTGAGGTCTGCGCTATTCGCTGCTCATTAGACGGATCCCGGAAGAGATTTTTCAGACGACTTCTCAATTCGGATGGCGTCGGATCTGTTTGTGAAAAAAAGCCCATCGCATTTTCCTTTTTTTTTTAACCTCGCGCTATTAGAAACTGCCGACATCCTGTTTCGGTGTTGTAATCACGTTAGCATCTTAATATTCGCGTGGTTAATCTCTCGAATTAAGACTTAGCTAATAATTACTTTACTCTAGTTGCAAATCCCTTGCCCCAAATTATCATTGTCAAACTGTTTTTTCGGCTGTCTTTTGGAACTTGTACTTTTATTAACCTTGAAAAAATTAATTGATATTCTACGGTAATTTATGCAGAAACGTTTTGCAACACATGTATACATTTTGGGCCGAAAGTTCCAGCAACGATTACATTCGCAATTGTATTTTTTAGTTTAGTTTTAATTCAGATTTATCTACTCGTTTTTTGTTATTCAAACTTGACAGTCGAATTATCGCTTTAGTTCCCTACCGTTAATTCTCGATTTCAAAGATTTCAAGTCTTTAATCACAATTTTTCAATTTTGTTCCCTTATCTGTACATTTAAATGCGACGTTGAATTCAGCAATGTTCGCTAAGAGTAAGGATAAAATAAATATTCAAGTAGTTATAAAGTGATGATAATAAGTTAAAGGAACGCGATCGTAAATGCTCGTATAAGGGTTTCCTTTGTTAATCACTCTGAACTTAGAATTTGATTATTCTCAGTGCTGTGATTAATTTAGCGTTATCTGTGATTCCCTGCTTGAGTTTAGTAACTTTTCGGGTGTTTTTTTGTCGATTTAACATTTCTCCGAACTCAAAGAATCATTTCTCTGTATTCACTGTTTATTGGATATATTTCCTGAAATATTCCGCGATCTTTAAAGCCAGTTGGTGCTTTTGTACTAAATATGTTTCATTGTTCCCTTCGATGCTTATTAACTTCATGTTTCGGAATCCGATTTTTTTCTCTTTTTAATTTTCTTTAATTTAAAATTGTGTTCTTCGACCGTAGATTTGGCCGCCGTTTTTGGAAAATTGGGATTTCGGTATATCAAATCTAATTATATTTTTCTAGTACCAACTAATTTTTCACTTTTCACACTTTTTTTAATGTTTCTCCATGTTTAATTTTCTCTTTAAGCAATGACCTCTAATTCTAATATTTACTGTTTTAATTTAAGTCTTCCTCATATTTATAACCCTTTTTATGGTATTCAACGTGCATCTGCATATCTGGAAGAATACGAAACAGTACTACTTTTCTATGTTTGAAGTTGTGACTTTCTAATTCAGATTGATTTCTTCTTTAATGTTATTTTTGGTCTCCGTTTGTTGGCCAGAGTCCCAATTGTTTGGTTGTCCTCAAAAGTTCATCTACTTATAAGATTTTTAAAAACCTCAACTAATGATTTTTGCCGAGGATATTTCTCTATTGCTTCTATTTTGTATTCATCTTCTTCAAATCATGTATTTGTTTCTCGTCTGCTATTTTAAACTATCTGGGATTATCCATCTTTTCCAATATCTTGTCTATCTTTTATAATACAGCCGGTTGTTTTTTCTTATTTTGCTTCATTTACTTGATGACATTATAAGTACGTAGGCAGAAGAGGATCTGGAATCTCGTCAAGAAGGGAGCATTCTGCACGTTTTTATCAACTCGTCCTAAAGTAATGTTATCGTCTTAATTCTGGCCCAGTTTTTCACGCAACCGTTAAGTCCGTCACTCGATTCACGAGGGAAATTTTGTATTCCGAATTAGTCGTAATTGGTCCATTTATCCTAAGGTAATGAGATAAGATAAAAAGTAGCGTAACTACTCGTGGCAGGGAACTCGTTATTCAGGCTTCCTCGTGTCACTCAACGCTCATTTCTGTCATTCTGATCGGTAATGCGTGGTTATGTCATTCATTCCGGGAGAAGTTGAGTCACGGTCTGTTCGTATTTCTGTCGTTTACGGAATACTTGTAAAGTGCTCGAAATGGTTTTTTGACCCTGTCTCGTCTGGCGATTAAATTGATCGTTACCGTAATAAAGATTAAGGAGGTTCTCGTCATCTCTGGTAACGGAAGATGCCTTGTATTCCTCGAGGAGGGAGGTAATGGGATACTTAAGATGATATTTTAGCGTGATTCTTCGAGCTCTTGGAAACCGCTTAAATTATTCTTATACAGGGCTTCTGGCAATTCAATTGCGGTGGGCTTCGCGTGGAAATTTGATGCTCCATTTTTAAGTTCCTTCGGATTTCCCATCGGCTAATGTACGCGGGTTTTCTTGGGCGAATGTGTGAGGAAGGTACGAAGAGGCTGGACCGGATTGTTCCTCTTTTTCTCTCAGAATCGAGGCGGCACTTTTTTCCACCTTTTCTTTCTGTTAGAGGCGCCGCAGGCATTGACCTTCGTCCGCTCTGCAGGCACCATGACTAGGAGCGTCAAGTCTGGAAAACCGAGGGACCGTTTTTTGCCAGAGATTGCTACATCCATTACGTCCAGACTGTTTATACTTTTTTCACCGACACCATCGTAATTTGTCATCCGGATAGAGAAGTCATTCAGAAAAGTGGTTTAATCTATTGCTCGAGTTAGTTCCATGCATGTTCGCCGATGGATCTCCGTCGAAGAGTTCATGGCTGGGAAATCGATCAGAATAGTTCTAACTACGAATAGTTTACTGTTGCTAAAAGATGCTTTTGTATAATTAAACTGGACGGGTGCTCTCCTAGTAATTTGTTTCGGATTGTAGTTGTGATACTTTGTTTCTAATCAATCGAATTCGTTTTTTGAAGGCCATTCTCATTTTTCACTTGCGAAAAGTAAATACGAAGGCTGTAATTAAGAAGGAAAAGCCATTTTTGTCTATTTGTTGTTCAAAAACTATGTCGGAAAAATAGATTAAGTAACTCCTGAATTCATTAGACAAATATACATACTTAATAATATATTAAATATTTGCTGCGGTTGGAATTTAATTACGTTTACCCAACTAAGATAACGCATACTCAATTACGTGTGCATTACTAGTATTTTCATCACGTATCACACATTTCAGAATTTAATGAGAAAGCTTAAAAATATTTAATAGTACGGGTTCAAACTTTGTATTCTAAATTAAACATTTTAAAAGTTGTCAACGTTCCTCATCTAATCGAAAAAACTGTGATGATTTTTTTTACTGATCATTCAAATTCCATAGTTAGTAATAGAAGATATGATCAGATTTTTATCAATTAATTGCCAGAATCAGAGGATAGAAGATTATCGGACATCTGCTGGACAATAAAAATGCGTCATGGTGTTGTGAATGTAATAATAATCCTTTTATCCGTTTAAATATTTTGGGATTCTGCCAAATCTTGCTCGTTTCTACGCAAAATATTCCCTTGAATGACATCCTACGCTCATATATCAAAGATTTTGCTCGAAAATCGAATCGAAAGTATTTTTGCTAGGTTTCTATATTACGTCATTTGACAGGGATCATATCAATAATATATTCAGGATCATATTGAAATAACTATGCAAATTCCACAAAAACTAGTTATTCAACAGTTAAAATAATTGCATAGTTATTTCAATATGATCCCAATTACGGAATTCCGTCAAATTAAGGCTACTTGCATTGAATTTAGCATATTCATTTATTAAACTATGTACTAATTTCATGGCTCTTTATTATATCTAACTGTTTATTATATTTTACCGCTAAGAAAGAAACCATTTGCAAAAAACAAAAGGAATTCGCAGAATGAATGACGGTATTCAGTCCTAACATTATCTCAAAATTGTGAATGGTACGCTACTTTCTGAGTTTTCATTCCGATTCAAATCCCTCCAAATCTTTTTTCTTTAAGGTTTCAAAGTTTCATCGTCCAAAACAACCGGGATTATATTTCGTTTCACATTTAAGATGGTTGAAAAGATTTTACTGTTTCATGATTATTGAATAACTAAAGCGTTCCGAAATGTAATACTAACAGCTTCAAGATGTTACTTTATTGAACTAAGTTTTGTTTTCTTATCGTGTCATTGAAAGACAAAATACACACACGTTGGCATTCAGGCTGATGTGATATTACAGAGCAGCATGTCTTTCGGTGCATTCTCTGAAGTATTTCCTGGTTCTTCGAAGTGTTACGTAAACGGCGCGATATTCGTGTCGTCGTCGGCTCAAATTGAAGGAACGTCCTACGATGTGGGCTGTTACTCGGGACCATTGAGAGTAAACAAATGGCTCCCTGTTTCTTTCCGGTTGTCACGATGCCAAGACTCGAGCATTTCAGCGGGAGAAATGTACACTCACGGAGAAGATGGTCCAGAATTGCGGATTTATTGCCGTATTTATCGTTTTCATAACGGAGATGTATTTACGATTTCACGTCTCTGGCGATTGTGTATGATTTCCCATTGAAAACCAGATGGAATTACCGCCGGCGATCAGATACACTTGGTTATCAATTTGCGATGGCCGAATTCGTTGAAAATGACGAGGATTTAATGGGGCGCAGAATTCACGCGTACATCGCTTCAAAGAAAGCGACGGGAAGGAGCTGTGCCTTCCCGTTTTTAATTATCTTTGCAGGAAATAAAGAGGTCTTTGTTGAACGTAGTTTAATTATCCAATAACAGATTGTCGTCAGCTCGTTTTTTTTCAATTTTGTTTCATATAAATATTTAACTATAAAATATTTTTCTTATTGTTAGTTGTAAAGAATATTTCCTCCAGTCCTAGCGCATGACAAAATTCGGTTAGTTATTTCACCTTCCTGCCATAAATATTAAATTTGACGAACTAGCGATTTAATATTGTCTAACATTTTAACATATCTACTCATTCTAAGATCAGTTTTGATTTAGCCATAGCAATGAGGCATTCTAAACACATGCTGCACATTGTAACATGTTTACTAAGAATCCACTTGTTTTTTTTTTTTCGCCCTGATTATATATTTAGTTACATTTCAGTGAAGATTATGATGTAGATTTTATGTTTCATGTTTTTCTTGATTTTTCTGAGTAAATCATTAAATTCTTTACAGTTAATAAATAGATTAATTAATTTTTCTTAGTTTCTGGTTACTTTAACAATGTTTATGCAAAGACTTTAAAAAAAATGTAGAAAACTGGCAAAGTTAAACATGGAGAACAGTACTAAGTCTTCTGGAAGAAAGGTATTTTGTCATGTTCATCAGCATCCTGATTTATTTTTTCCTCTGATTTCTTTATCTAGGAATACACAGAAGAGATCGAGCGTCTAAGACGAGACTTGCTAGCTACTCGAGAGAGAAATGGAATATTTCTGGATCCTGGAGAATTCGAAAGAATGACTGTAAAAATGAATGAGTTAGAAGAGCAGAATGCTGGAAAGATGGCTCACATAAAAGCACTGAAAGAAGAGATGGAAAAAGTTGAGGTGAGTGTGACCAGAAGGTAATATTATTCAGCAAATTCTTTAAAAATGCTAGAAATAAAAATGTCAGCTCCTTGAATTCCAATCATATGTTTGGCATATTCTACTTGATACATAAATATATTGTAGATGATGTTAATACATTTATCATATTTATGTTGAGTCTTGATCATTAGTGACTCAATATACTGAGACACAAAACATTGATGTAGTGGCTGTATCATTCAACTTCTTCAATTGGACATCAGAATTTTCCAATTGATTTGTTCTTCATGTGCATAGCTCTTCCTTGCAGTCGCATCTATTTTTATGGTTATCCTAATAGTGTTGTGGATGTAACATGTTTAGTAAGGACTTAAGACTTCCTAGAATGACTTGTGGTGTGGTCATCTTACTTTGTGTGTTTTACTTGCTCTCAAGCTTGTTGCCACTTATCTCTCAAAACCATCTTCACTTATCTGAAATAATATAATTATATAATGGCAGTACTTGAAATTATCTTGTTATTGTTTTTAATTGTGTTTGTATATACATTTTCAGTGCTATTGATGTCTTTGATTATTGAAGTTGCCTTTGGTCCAATAATCAAGACTAATGCATTTCAATTTTACAATGATGCTACTTTGACTTGTCCATATTATCGTATACCAATATTTTCTCTTCTTTTCTTATATAGGGGCTGTGTAATGAATTACACATGCAAGTAGAGGAAAAAACTACACAATTAATGCAGAAAACAGAGATGTTAGTTGAAACTGAAGGACGTTTGAAGAACACACAGACAGCATTGGTGAAAACTTTTAGAGAAAAGGAACTTACACAACATTTAGTAGACTATCATTCGGAGAAAGAAAAGCAGCTAGGAGATCAGGCAAAAACCCTGCTTAAGGTAGCTGATCAGACTACAGATGATGTGTCACGGCTTCATGATAAATTATCTCGGAAAAGGTAAGAATGGAAGACTCAACTTTGAAGATAGGATAATTTATTCATTGCATCCAAAAAGGTTTTTTGATATGTTATTATTCCACATCATAGAGAGATTGTCGTTTCATTTTTCTTCTGAGAAACTGTTTTTCCTTTCCAGATCTGTGGAAGAGGGTAACAAGAGTCGTGGTGCACAATTTAAGGAAAACTTCCGTAGGAATTTTGGTAGAATGGATGACTGGCTTGAAAAGTTGCGTACTGATCATACTGCATTTTGCACCAACTTGAGGTCAGCTCTTGGTGAGTATTTTTAACTGTTTATTTATTCTGCAAGAGCTAACTCCTTGCACCATCACAGTGAAGGTTCAATATTTTTATCTGAATATATTCATGACTGTTTGTAAAGGATAGATTAATATTTTTAAACCATATGTTATTTCAAATAAAAGGTACATTTTTACTGTTGATTTATTTGTATGTTTTTCCTAATTAATACCCGAGTATTAGTTTTTGAAAACTAAGATCTACTTTCATGCAATTTCTATACTAGCTGATGAAGTTAGATATAGGTGTATTAGAATGTTTTTGTTTCACGATCAGGTGAACAGCAAGACCACAAGATCTCCGAACTTACTGCCATGAGTGAGCATCTCACATCCCAAGTGAATATGTTCACAAGTATGCTGCACAACATGGAAAGGCAGTCTGCAGAGGCAATGAGGCAAGCCCAGTATTGGGTTCATAGTCATTTGGAAGGACTTAGGTCTACAACAGGAGAATCTGCGGAAGCACTGAGGAACTCTCTTATGGATGCTATGCTCCCTCCTCTGGAAGGAATGATGATGCAGCTTCAGAAATCTCAGGCAAATTTACAGGAGATGTCAAGCCAAGTCAATGATCTGGTATGGAGCATTTTTTAATTTACCGTGTATCCTAGCGTATAAGTCGACCTTTGAAACCTAAAACATTCAAAAATAAAAAAATATATAAAGAAAGAAGCATACAGATTTCCTTTAAGTAAATGTTTTATTTTGAATGTTGTGATATTTTCAGCTTGTCATCGTTGTATGAATATGTAATGAAAACAGTAAATTTAGATTATGAAAGAATGTCTATTTTGATGTTGATTTTAAAAGATTGTATATACCTTCTGATTTTTGGAATATAACTCTGATCATTGAACAAAAAAAATATTTTTTTATGAATCAACTTTCATATCTTTTCCTTCATTATCATCAATTTATTGCCTAATTATTCCTAGTCGTAAGTATTATAAATTCAGTAGAATCTAGTTAGTTAATAAGATGATGAGCGAAATTGGGTTGGGACAGAGCTGTTTGTAAAATATTCTAAGGAGAAACATTTATTGTGTAAATAATATGTAACAAGTTTCTGAATCCCTTGATCATTAATGATAATGTTTGTCATTCTTTGTTTTATTTAGCTATCAAAATTAGAGTCTTAATATTCTTTTTCTATTCTTTGCACTTTGAATGATGAAATTATAATAAAAATGTTAATTTGTGAATGCAATTTGTTTACTAACATTCAGTTATAGACGGGGGAAGAAATTGTTTTTATTTCAATCATTGTGAAATCTTAATCATTCTCCTGTCCATCTTTCACAGGTTCGAGAAAGGGAACACCAGTCAGAGGTTCATGCAGCTGAGACAATGAATGCAATTAATTCGTTAGAAGAAAGCGTGTCCCAGTATGTTCATGTTCAAAAGCAGGAAATTGAATGGATCAAAACTGCTAGTTGCAATTACTTTGAAGATTCTCAGACAGAGACTAAGGTGAGATATCCTGTGACATTTTTGCAAATAGTTTCTTTTGGTCGACAAATTTTCTATTGATTTGTGTTGTTTTTTAACCAGACATTTTGCTAATTTTATGTGTTTTATTATGTATGTATAAGGTTTTCATGCCTTGGGGGTAGATAGATACAGATATAGATATTTAAAATAGAATTAAAGGTAGATTTTTTCCTAAGCTTCTCTTCAGCCTTTCATTTGAAACAATTTTATTTTAATATTTTTCTACTCATTCTGTATGAAATCTTTTTGAATTATTTTTTTTACTTTGATGCTGCTTTTTAAGGAAGATGGTGATTTGACAACCTCTCTGTGTTCAGTTTTTATTTTTATATTTTCGTAGCAATTGAAAAGAAAAATTTAAAATATTTTTGATGGCAATCATTTGGCATTTAGAACTTCTTTCAGGCCCAATACTTTAGAAAAAATTCAATCCCTTAATTTTTATAAAATGTTATGCAACTTTTATAAAGTGAATATGTTAGGTTCAGTCTTAGGTAATATTCTTCAATTATTGAAATTTGATCCTTCATTTTTACCGTTTGCTTTAAATAAAAATGTTTCATAGAAACTGCGATAATTTTAAAGATTACTGTCAGCTTTTAGTACTACCTTATTTTTTCTATTTTCCTTTAATTACTGTTCCTAAAGCAACTGAAGTAGATCTTTGAGTATTTCTTAGAGTTTTAACATTATTTTGAAGCTCCCATGGGTATATCAACACACTCTTAATTGGTAATGAATAATTTTGTAGGAGATGCGGGTTCAATTAGAGGCTATGAAAGAGATGGTGGATAGGCTGTCAAGCATGGTGGAAACAAAACAACAACGGGCAAACATAACATCATCCGAATTTGGAGAAGGAATGGGTCGTAGTGAAACAGCTTGTGATAAGCTTGATTCTGATATGAAACAGATTTCAGAATCCTTTAAGAAGAAACATGCCAAGAATGTGGAAATCAACAAGCAGTCTTCAGAAAAGCTTCTTCAGATCTTCAATGAATATTCTGTTAAGGTGACTACTATGATTATGAAAAATATAAAATCTTTTAGTCTTGATATAATGAAATTTTTTCATGGAATCAGATTTTAATATTTAAATTTAAACTTTTTAATGTAAACAAATTCTATTTAACTAAATGCAAGTGTCGCTGATTAATTTGTTTCAAATTTTTACATTAAATAGTATTTCTTTAATGAGAGGAAATAATGTATTATTTCAGAATCAGCTGTGAAATAAGAGTATCAAAAATAATTAGCTGTGAACTTTGCACTAAAAGCTCATTATGGAGGAGTTATAATAACTAATTGTCTGAGTGTACACAATTTTTTATTATTAATTATTTGAGTAAATATTAGCAAATCCAAGATTTGTAGATAGAAATCCAATGAAAGATCTGATACAATTAATCAGTATCATTTTCTTGTGAATAACATGATGATGATCCCTTCATTATATGGTATTGAAATGACTTGCTGTGTACAATTCATTTGGCATGTTCATTGTTTTTTAAATATGTGGAGACATTATCTTACATTTCTGCTGTGGTGGTGGCATGGTTAATGTTCTAGCACTCTAATGCCAAGGTCCTGGGTTCAAATCCCGGCTAGTCAGATTTTTATGGCTCGGGAATGGTTGTGTGTCTTTGTAAATAGTAATAAATATTGAAATGAATGTAATTGGGATCTTCCTGTTTCCGTGAGAGAAGTTATTATTATTATTTCTTTAATGTAACACAGTATGTGATCAAGATTGCCCATTGGAGAGGAAAAATGTTTTTAAGCCACTCTAGTTTATTTGAAGATATTGAAGAAATACATTTTCTCTTAAACATTTTATGTATTCTTTTGAGAAATCATTGCACGTATTGGGAGAAATTATAATAAAAAAATTACTTTTCTTGAAATATCTTCTCACATTCCTTTACTTCTCAAATTTTAGACCAACCATGCCATTGGCAGTACTCAGAATTTAAGAGAAGAGACAGTTGCTAGTTGCTGGTCAGCAGTGAATACAAATGAAGATGCCTGGAGGGAGCAGTATCAGGGAGCGGAAGAGGAACTGAGAGAACACGCAGAAATGTTGAAGAAGTACTTACAGTCAGAACAGGAGCAGAACCAGGTAAACATCATCTTTATTAATTGATTAAAGATGGCATTATTCATCCTCCCATCAAATTTTAATTTGATTTGGTGAGTTTTTTATGATAGGAAGTCCTTATGATTGTTGCTTTACATAGAAATACTTTGCTTGGCTGAAGTGTTGTAGTGGAGTCTTTCAGGGGAGGAAAGTGGTTGGAGCTTAGGCTACCCTCCTAGAAGCCTACATAATATTCAACCCTCCCTTACCCCCATTCTTTTGTTTTTCGCTTCTATAATCCAATGTGTTGCTAGTCTGTCTCTATTGGCTTGCATTATAATAGTTTACCAATCTTGTGACTCATTTTGTATAAAAGTCAGGTGGCAGTGAAGCTCTTTTATAGGAAAGGGGATATGGAATTTATTGCGATTGTGGGCTTATTTCGGGAGATGAGCGAGTACTGGAGGAATGAATTAGAAAATATCAAGTATTCAAAAAACTCTTTAATATAGGATTCATTTATGGAATGAAAAACCTGCAAATATTGTTAGATGCTGCATAGAACAGGTTTTTCAATGAGTAAATCTTACGTGAAGGTTTCTACTCCTCGTTAACACCTTGAACTTAAATAAATAATAAAGACCAACTTTGTATTTTCCATAGTTTTTTAATAAATGACTGTTTTTGGCCTTGCAGCTATTCTCAGGTACCATGTATGCATATATACCATTCCCATACCTGAAGATGCCTGTAAGGCGGAAACCTGTTATTTGTTAAAAATTTGTGTTGAAAATACAAAGTTTGTCTCTATTATTTACATAATGGCATTCCTCAAAGTAAGGTCAAATCAAATTGATTAAGTTGGATTAACATCTTGCACCTCACAAATGTTTGTGCCATGGGCTCCCTGTGTTTCCCATGTTTTGACTTAAGGTGTAACCTACTGAAAAATTTGAAGTATAAGCCAATACATTTATTCACAATTTGCAAAAATATTTTGGAACCAATTTCCTTTCTGGGCCTTACCAAACAGTAATGTAATGTTTAATGTCTTCCTTAAGGCCCCCACACACGAGTGGTCCATTTGGCCTTCTGCGAACTCTTCCCAGCCAACTAGTCCTCGGGTGAAATCAAGGGGTCCTACACGACGAGGCTGCGCTATCCCAGCCACTTTAGTTTATGTCTCCATAGGGTGAAGATCCTTGCGGTGCGAAGATATGTGTGTCAGTTTCATTTTTACTTTCTCCCTATACGTACTATAGAGAGAGTATTGTATTCGCAAAAGATTCTACCTCCAGATTTTGACGGAAATAGATGTTTTGGGACCCATAGAGCTCATTTTCGCTATTTTCCCGAACATGTCTGTCTGTGGTAAAAAAAGTTTGTGTACACTCTATCTTAGAAAGTAATTATCTGATCATTTCCAAACTTCATATTTAGTATTTTCCTAACAATGCCAAAAGTTGATTAGTTTTGGTGAATATTGCTAAACCTGAAGTTCCGGTTAAACCAGAACAAAAGTTTGTTTCTTTAATATCTCCATCAGAATGCAATGTAGGTATATACAATTACAAACAAAAGTTATAGATAATGTACTTTACTACAACTTTTTTATTAAACATTTTTTTGTAACACTCATTGTTTAGGAGTTATTCCTGAATAACGGTTAACCGGAAGTTGTTGTTCATCCAGAAATTGAAGTTTTTCATACATATCTCTGTCAAAATGCAATGTACGTATATACAATTACGAGTAAAATGTAGCTTGTATACTGCAAGCAGATCAACAACACTAATTTCATATCGGCATCATATCGGGACGGCCCTAAAAAGATAAAAAAGGGATTGAAAATATTCTTAAAATTCGCTGCAATTTAATCGTCTGGCATCAAACCTAGGCCTTCCTGGTGAACGTACTATGCAGCACAAGAGAAAATCACCATCTCTTACTATGTGTGAAAATTCAAGCAGAAATATTGGCTCCAACTGCCTCAAACGACGTCCTACTTATCAATAATGTAAATGGCTATCTGGATTCGAACCAAGGACGATCTAGGAAATCTAAAACATGTTTTTGAAATGTATCTATGTTCTCTATCTATATGCCTAATTTCATGTTTTAATATTATTGGGAAGGGGTTTAAATTAATTCTTTAAAATCGGATCAGTGACTGATTGTAGTGACGCCTGGTGTCGAACCCAGGAAATACTGGCAGCTGAGAATGCACAGAATGACTTGTTAGAACTTGATCTTATTTCATACAAAGTTTGAAGAAGATATCATGCCGGGAAGTACCTTAAACTTTTTTCTGTTATCTCCATAAGAAATGCTTTGAGGAATGTAAATGGCTCTCTGGGATCGAACCAAGGACCATCAGCGAATATGTAAAATTTGATTATTAAATATATTTATGATATCTAAACGCATGCCGAATTTCAAGTTTCCATGCCATCGGGAAGGGGTCAAAAAAAAATCTTAAAAATCGCCACAATGCATTTTAAACGGCCGATTTTTGCCTCGACCTAGCATCGAACCAAGGATATTTTCCCTAAAATACATTTATGTTTTCGATAGATCATGACCATATATATAGGCTCCTTGAGTTTCGATTCTCTATCTATCGGAAAAGTATTTTTTTTTATTCCCGAAAAACAAAGCAATGCATTTAAACGGTAAAAATCGGGACTTTGGGGCCCTCTGGAATCGAACCCATGACACTGAGGTTCAAATTCGCAATTTTTCTGGAGGTTACACGTTATGGCCAATACACTGTAAAAATTTCAACTTAATCACGCTTGTGGTTTAGGCTGTGAATTTGTATCCTATCTATATATATATACGAGTAAAATGTAGTTTGCATACTGCAAGCAGATCGGCAATACTAATTTCATATCGGCATCATTTAGGGACGGTCCTCAAAAGAAAAAAAAAGGATTGAAAATATTCTTAAAATTCGCTGCAATTTCATCGTCTGGCATCGAACCCGGGTCTTACTGGTAAACCTACTATGAAACACAATAGAAGATCACCATCTCTAACTATGTGTGGAAATTCAAGCAGAAATATTGGCTACAACAGCCTCAAAAGACGTTCTAATTTTCATGAATGTAAATGGCTCTCTGGATTCGAACCAAAGACGCTCATGGAAATCTAAAACATGTTTCTGAAAGTTATTTATGATCTCTATCTACCTGCCGAATTTCAATTTTCTATATTATTAGGAAAGGTTTCAAAATAATTCCTAAAAATCGGACCAACCTCAGATTGCAGAGACACTTGGTATCGAACCCAGGACATATTGTAAACTGTGAATGCAATGTTTGATTTGTAAAGACTTGCTCGTGTATCATGCGAAGTTTGAAGTCGATAGCATGCCGGGAAGTACCTAATTCTTTTTTCCGTTATCTCCGTAAGAAATGCATTGAGATGTGCAAATGGCCCTCTGGGATTGAACCAAGGACCATCATCGAATATTTAAAATTTGATTATGAAATATATTCATGATATCTATCCACGCGCCGAGTTTCAAGCATCCATGTTATCGGGAATGGATCCTAAATAAATCTACAAAATCGCCGCAATGCATTTTAAATGGCCGATTTTCGCCCCGACCTAGCATCGAACCATGGACCATATTCAGCGATGTCTTTCTGATTTACATTGGAGTTGCACGGCTTCTAGCGATCCCTTGAATTTCAACTCTCTCCTTTTCCGGGAAGTGCCACAAAAAAATTTTCGAAAAACCCCGCCATGTATCCTTATGGAGAAAATCGGGACTTTGGGGCCTTCTGGAATCGAACCCATGACACCGAGGTTCAATGTCGGCTTTTTCCTGGAGGTTACACGTTATGGCCATAATGTCGTAAAAATTTCAAGTCGGTGGCAGTTGTGGAACATGGTTAGACTTTTGATCCCCAGTGTATATATATATAAGTACGAGTAAAATGTTGCTTGCATACTGCAAGCAGATCGACAACACTATTTTCATGTCGGCATCATATCGGAACGGCCATCAAAAGAAAAAAATGGATTGAAATTTTTCTTAAAATTCGCTGAAATTCCATCGTCTGGCATCGAACCCAGGTCTTTACTGTGAACTTACTATGCAGCACAATAGAACATCACCATCACTAACTATGTGTGAAAATTCAAGCAGAAATATGGTCTACAACTGCCTCAAAAGACGTTCTAATTTTCACGAATTTAAATGGCTCTCTGGATTCGAACCAAGGACGATTTTGGAAATATAAAAAATGTTTCTGAAAGTTATTTATGATCTCTATCTATATGCCGAATTTGAAGTTTCTATATTATTGGTAAAGGTTTCAAAATAATTCCTAAAAATCGGATCATCATCTGATTGAAGAGACACCTGGTGTCGAACCCAGGACACATTGATAGCTGTGAATGCACTGTTTGATTTGTATGGACTTGATCTTTCTATATGCAAAGTTTGAAATCGATATCATGCCGGGAAGTACCTAAAATTTGTTTCCGTTATCTCCGTAAGAAATGCATTGAGGAATTTAAATGTCCCTCTGGGATCGAACCAAGGACCATCAGCGAATATATAAAATTTGATTATGATATATTTTTATGGTATCTAACCTCATACCGAATTTCAAGTTTCTATGCCATCGGAAAAGGGTCCAAAAAAAATCTTCAAAATCGCCGCAATGCATTTTAAACGGCCGATTTTTGCCCCGACCTAGCATCGAACCAAGGATAATATTCGTAGATGTCTTTATGGTTTCCTTTAGATATGCACGGCATCTAGCGATCCCTTGAATTTAAAATCCCTCCTTTTCCGGGAAGTGCCTCAAAAAAATTTTCGAAAATCCCCGCCATGTATCCTTATGGGGAAAATCGCAACTTTGGGGCCTTCTGGAATCGAACCCATGACACCGAGGTTCAAATTCGGCTTTTTCCTGGAGGTTACACGTCATGGCCATAACGTGGTAAAAATTTCAAAGCAGTGGCGCTTGTGGAACATGGTTAGAATTTTGATCCCCTATATATATATAGGTATATCCGGAGAAACGTCTATATATAATAGATATCCGGAGAAGCGTCTATATATAATAGATATCCGGAGAAGCGTCTATATATAATAGATGTACCAAAGTTATAGATAATGTATTTTACTACAACTTATCTATGAAACATTGTCCTATCACACTCATTTTTTTGGAATTATTTATATATTACCGGCATAGGCTTATGTTTTCAATAAATATGGAGAAAGTCATGTGTTGGCCACATCAGATTTTTTCTTTTAAAGCAGTGTTTTATTTTAACTTTCAACTACTATGTGAGAGGAGGAATTTTTAAAAGTTAGCTGTTGCTGCCATTTGCATTATAATAAAGGGGAAAGAAGCAAGCAGCATTGCTGGAGAAACGATTTCTTTATCAGTATTGCAAATTGTCGTAGAATTTTATTCCAAATTTTTCAATTGGAAGCTTATAAATATATTGTGGTATAATATGTCTATAAATACTGCTTTGATTATTTCATCTGTTTAGGGGAACGTTTGACCTAAAAATAATATTTGCCATTACTTTAATAAAGTAACCAAATATGAAACTGTGATGATTTAAATGGAAAAATATAAAGCTTTAAAAAATAGGTTTATAGCATCGTGTCATTTTTACTCAATGATCTCATTCGTATGAATTCAATATTGGCTTCATATTGAAGATTTTTGTGAAAAATTGAAACTCTACTTTTCTCGCAAATTCAAATTTGACTTTGTAGATAATGCAAACAGGGAACGCTTCACAACTTCTCGAAGAATTTTCAATGCATAGAACAATATAAGTAAAGAGTAAAATATCGTCGAAATGAGACAGCTCCTAAGAACTGCTTTCGAAGGAATTGCGGAAAATACAATATGAAGGTTTGCCAACATAGTGGCATAAGCACATCTGTGTCTCATAAAACGAACCCTTGAACAAAAATTTAATTGCTGTTTTTTGCGGCAGTCACCTCTAGCCGTAAACTTTTCCCTAAATTTAGCTTCGGGATTCCCCACTCACGGGCAGTACAAACCTCTGCTCCAAGTTCAGCCTCTGAGGATTTTGGCTTGGTTGGAAATCTACTGTGGCCTACCCATCTCCAAAAATCCGTCTGTGTGTCCCTACACACAATAAGGTTTGGACGATTTGGAGCTGGCTTGGCCTTTTGGTGCAGGGGCCTTTATCATTTGTCCATTGTTTCTTTTCTTTCTTGATTTTGTGTATCTTTTGATGTTTCTAATGCCCTTTTTCGTTATCATCTTCAGTTTTTTCTTTTTTTTGTATTTAATATTATTCATGCTTCTCTTGCTTCCTTTAGTTCCTACTTCTTACTTAATCACTTTTTAATATAGATAATGGCTGAAGTCTATCATAATTCTTTTTCAAACCCAGTGAAGTTCCTTTGACTCTGATTAGCCTTTCCTACATCAAATTCCTCCCTCTACCTTTTGCCTGTCATTGTATCTCATTATACTACAAGGCATGCTGACTGCCTTAGGACCAGTAACCATTAATATTCCATTCTTTACATATTTATCATTTCCCTCCTTCCCATGTCCTTTCTACTCATTTTGACTTCACATTTCAGTTACTTCTTTCTTTCTACTTCCTCATTTATGGTCATGAATGTGGTAGACCTTAGATGTATGAAAATCACAATTAGAATAATCAATTATGGGTAACTTCATCTTTCTCTCAAAGAACCAAATGCTTGGACTGAGACTTTGATGTAGGACTCCATGAAGGAACAAGAAAAAGGCAAACTTTTACCAACCGCATTGTTTATTGTGAAATGATCAGGGTTGGTAAAAGTTCAACTTTTTCCTCCTCCTCCATCTTTCTTTATTGTATTTCAAAAATGTTTATTCGTCTGGAAAAATTGGTTCATACGCTGTCTAGTTATTGATTGGTGAAACATATATTTTCAGAAACTTTCAAACAAGGTCCGTGAAACTGCAGAGGTTCAAGAATCATTGCTGGAGTCGCAGAGAAACAGCTTTAAATCTTTTGTGCAACAAAGGCAGGATGAATTGGAGGCTGAGTGTTCATTAGTGAGGGACAACGTAAAAGTTGTTTCAGATGAGTTAAAGAAGAGGGATATCGAATTGAATCATTTCTTAACAAATGAACTTGTTGAGGACCGCCCCACAGGTACTTCATTCTTTCTTTTCTCAAGTTTACTGTTGTTGAAACAAGTTTTTCTATTATGATTTGAAATCAAATGCTTCTTGTATACTTCTAATACCGTAATTTCTTTGATTTTTAGGTGAAACACCTCCACGTAGGGAAACTATTTACCCTCGCAGATTAGTGGCAAGTTCCCCAAGAGAAAGAGTCATCCAGAGAGTTCTTGCTCAGATGGATGAAGCTCCAAGCCTATCTTTAATCCTTAGCAGCACAGATAAAGAGGTATGATCATTTTTATTTTTGTAATTTTGTTCATAGATTAAGATCTCTATGAAACATCATAATTCTTTATCTAATGCACAGTAATAGTATGGCTAATCTAACAAAATTATATTTTTGAAAGGAGGAAAATGTTGAGAAGTTATCTACTAGTACAAGGTCCCTTCCAGAAACGGTAGATAATCTACGTGTGGAATTTAAACAGGATGCTTCAAATCTTCAGAAGGCAGTCAGTGAAACTAACGTATCAAAAGTACACGACAATTCTGACTCAGAAAATCAGGTGTGAAGATTTTCTTTCTCTTGGATCTTTTCTTTGGATTTTATGTTTTTGGTCTCTGATAATATTGATGTTCTTCCAGGTTGAGAATGGAGAAAATAAGGAGCCTGTTGAGGGAGAACAAAAAACTGCCATACCAACGGCTAAAGGCCAAAGAAGAACACTTAGATATCGGAAACCCCTTCTCTCTAAAAATGTAGAGTAACCAGCCATGGACTGTGTATATTATTTGAGTATCTACATTGCGTCTTTTATCACCGTATATTTATGATGGAAAATTTTAGGATTATATAAGTTTTTAAATTTTAAAAATTTAGGCTTTTGAGTACCAACTGTCTTTTATATATGTAATAGTAAAAATAAATTATTTTTAGAAACTTTACCTTATCATTTGTACATCTGGTTAATCTGCTTTCTTCATTTTCACTCATTTTGCGTGTGACATAATTGTAGAAAAAGTTTTAACTTAATTTATTACACATGTGAAAATGTTTAGTACAAGATTTTTAGTATTTGTTATGTATATGTTGGCTCTGATAAATGTTGTGTATTCTTTTAATGTAATGTAACAGGCAACTGAAGAACTTGCCATTTTGAAGAAATGGGAAGTTCTTAAGTACAGACATTTCATGCAAATTTATCCCCAAATTAAATTGTTAGAATACTTTTGGAAACTTCCTCTCCTGATCACATCTTAAATATATGAGTGGAGACAAAATGGCACCAGTGTTGGTTGCTGCTTAGGATATTCGGTGAATTTTAATCCAATTGTTGATTTTTAAATCTGAACCTTCTTTGCTCTTGTGATGATGTATTTTCTGTATTTGTTTTTGTATACTCTCTTCAACAAAAACATTTTTACCTCATGCACTTCTAAATGTTGTTCAATTTTATAATGTTAGTAAGATGTATATAAAACACCTTTTTATGAGTGAGAAAGTATATTATTTTTCCTAAAGAATCTATGAACTATAATAGTTGCCATAATCATTTTTTCGTCTGTCCAATTTACCTACGATGTTGCTTCTACCAAAGAAGTTTTACAGTTTTATGTTAATTTTATAAAATATGCCTGTCTAAACTTAGATTTTATTTCTAATATCTCATCATTTCTGTTACATATAAGTTTCAATTTGTATAGTGGATGAGTTCCACTAAAGTGATACAAATTTGTATATAAAACTTGAGTTAGTCTTATTATCTCAATGTCATTGTGTTAATAACCTTAGACAACTGAACACAGCGTATACTTGTGGCTGTAGAAAGTCAAATGAAATAATGCAATTATTCTGCCTTATTTCTATAGAAATTCTAAAACTTCGGGTTTACTCTTTTACCGAAGACAGTGGGTGTTTCCAACTTGAAATTTATGCAGTTGATTAATATTATTCTCATTATCCCTATGTGTGTGTTAGTAAGTTTTACAGTAGAATCAATCATTTCTTCATTTTTATATGATATGTAGTTTAGCCTACAAATTATAAATTTACTCCTTGAAAAATACCCAAGATTAAATTAAATCGTAATTAAGTTAATGATTGCTTCCATTTTGCACTCTCGTAAGAGTTTTTGCCCTGGGCAAATTCCAAATAATTCCATGAGACGATGCTTTCCTCCGCCAATATTCTTAATTTGTACGATATTGTGGTTACTGGTTTGATTAATTTTCACATTGAATTTGATTTCTAACTGAATTCTTTCATTCAATGGTTAGGAAGGAAAAATTTGGATGAAAAGTATGTAGGCAATTATAAAACTGCTCTACAAATTTTGATAAGTTGACTGTTTCAGTGAAGAAAATGTTTACTGTATGATTTTAGGGTTGCTAAACACAAATAATGTTTAAATTTATTGATAAGCTCTCATTTTTGTGATAAAGATATTTAATGTATGCATAGGTCAGAAAAATATGGAAACATGAAAAAAATTATGTTAAAAATGCCTTTTTTGACTTATCTCCGGTACTGTGTTGCAGGAGTGTGTCCCTTTTCACCATCCAGCTATAATCAGTTGGGATGACAGTACACAATTTCCCTTTATATCTTTGTACCATCACTGAAATATCCTGATTTGAGCACTCACCATGTTCATCTCTTACATGACCACAATTTGACCAAAAATTTAAGTGTGATTTCAAAAAGGCATTTTTAGCTACATAAATTACACTAAAACTATTCACACTTGTGCATCAGATCATCCCAAAGTTCTGTGAAATTTTCTGCTTTGAAATTTCAAAGAAAACTGTTTGAAACATTTTTATGTGATTGCCATGGTGTTTTCTCCTTATCCTTCAACACTAATTTTGATTGTCTTCAAAAAGTTCTATTATTCATGGTCCGATAAACACACTTGCTTTCACTTTTTCAAAACTGTGTCTGGGCATCTTTTGACGTTAATAAGTGAATTTGCCATTTGCATCTAAAGTTTTTACAATTTTTTCAATAGCCCCAGTTCTATATTTAATGTGGGAAGAAAAAACTTGGCTCTATCAATGGTTCATACAATTTTTCATTCCAGAAGTTATCGACTGTCTCTTGAGCCAACTTGTCTCTAGCACAGCCACCCAACTTGCAAAGCAAACAACAGTATGTGGTGTAGCCATCCCTAATTAAATGCAATGCCTTTAAAATCCTCACACACTTCCCACTGGCATATTGCGTCGTCTATTCCTTTCAGATGTTTCTTATATTTGTAAAAGTTTCTTTTGGATTAGTTTGCCTCAGAAATAGAAGGAAAGTCAATTTAAAAAACTGATCAAATTTTTTATTTCTAGTGCGAAATGTTGTTATTTTCACAGAGTCATTTAAAAAGTTCTACTGTCGAAACCATTATGCCTAAAGTTCTGCCTTTATTTTAGGTATCTCTAGATCCCTGACCAAGTGATTGAGCTCTCCTTGTGATTCGAGGATGATGTACTTGGAAAGAAGTTTGAATCTAGTGAATTTTCTTTTCAAGATCTCATATCTTTTCATCTTCAGCTGTGGTAGCACTGCTACTTCCATCATAGCTCATGGAAACATTTTGGGGGTTCAGAAACAGGAAGTTTGTTATACTAGGTACAGGGGCATATTGCAGAGGTAATATTAGGATATACAGTTGTTGATTTTTTCTTCATGGAGACTCCTTTGTTTATAAGGGATACCAAATAGAGATAACTGTCAGTAGTAGAGCTCCCTCTAAATCAGTGGGATTCTATTTTTGACTATATTCTATTCATTCATTCACACAATATCTGTTCATTCATGAATTAAGATTAGACGAACAAAGAGTGCAACACACATGCAGTGCCCATTTTTTTTTCCTCAGACAGTACTGCCAAATGCTTACATATGGACCTTGGTCTTTTATGAGAAAAGTATAGCTGTACAAATTACGGCTGTAATTCAACAAGTAACGAGAGCTAACATGCAAATTTTAACATCAGTTTGGAACTCCGTGGTACTCAGTAAAGTTTAGCATATTTCATTTCTATAACATTTTGTGTCTTGGAGAGTGTTATTGGCAAGGTCAAAAAGGATACTTTTAAGATAAGGTAATAATTAAGCATGAATGCAAAAGGCTTGTTCATAAAGAAACACAAGTTCCGTCCAATTGGCGTTGCAGTGCGTATAAGGACATCAACGCGTTCATATTGCAAAATTCAAGGATTGATCAGATTTCTAACTGTGGAAGGTGTCAAACAGGCCGATATTCATTGCTGGATGATGGCCTTACACCGGGGAGACTGTGTTTTCGTACAAATCCACTGCTCCACTATAACACGTGTCCAGGGTCACACACAGTGCACTGGCCAAGTTCAAGAAGGAACAGCTCCCTACAGCCCAGAAATGTCACCCTGCAACATCCATTTGTTTGAAAAACATCCCAAAGGTACTAGGATGACGAACTAAAGGACACAGGCTCTTATTGAGTTATATTATCAAGACAGGTTTCAATGAATGATCGTCATTGTAAAAGGAGAATACTAGTTGCAAAAGCATATTTAAGTAATTGGAAGGTAGATGAAAGAAAAGAATTAAAGGAAGTGTGTGGGTGCGGCAATTATAGATACATCATCGACATAGAGCTCGGAATAAGACATGTTTAGCATAACCAGAGGAGAGTAATAAATAGTCTGATGACTTTAATACTGAAAAAATTACATATTTATTTTTCTCAGTATTCAGACAGGAAATAGTTAACTTTGCTTATTATCAATAATTTGAAATTGCACTTTATTCTCGCAATCCAAATCCTAAGATACTTTGAATTAACCGCCATTCAACAATAAAACGAACGAAATATACGTCAGCAACGTCACTTTTGACGTATTTCCCCGTCGTCTGTTACGTCCCTAACCCCACCTGACGACCCCAACAAGTAATTTTGATAAAAGAGAATCAAAAATTATAAACTTAAAAAAATATTATGGATGTTTAATTTGTAGATGAAGTGATCGCGATGCCTCAAACGAGGCGATTCCGTGTAGATATAGATGGAAGTATGTGGGTTGAGGTACTGATTCGGGCCGTATTATGCTTTATTTTCTTGTAAGTATAAATTATGTTTTGCTCTTGACGTTACACGTATGCATAGATTATAATGACAACTTTGCATTCTAACAGGGAACTTGAAGGAGCTTCACCGTTCGTGAGAGTGATTCATCCAGAGGAGCTGCCACTCTATAAAAATCCTATTACCAGTAGTTATGTCCCTAGCAGTATTTTATGGGTAATTTTTTCATTAGCTCGACTATTGTAGCTTATGGTCTGATTATATCAAAAACGTTTTACTGAAGGATTTAATTCTTTTAAACTCGCTGTAACCCTTTCTTCATTTCAGCCTTTGGTGTTTATTACACCAACACTTGTGATACTTACAGTATTCCTCATTCAGAAAGACAAGACTGATGCAAGTCAAGCTATTCTGGGACTTTCCTTAGCCCTCTCCTTAAATGGAGTCTTAACCAATACTATCAAAGTAATCGTAGGTATGTACGTCACTTTAAATGTCATAGCCCAGAAAACTATGTTCTAGATTATATATATTATCAATCAACAATTGGTAATTAATTCCTATTTTTCTGTTAATTATCTTCTGCGATACATTAAGCCCATGGTTGACTTATGCTGGACAATCCCAAATCTTAACGTAAGACACATTGGCCATGAATTATTTATTGTGATTATGTGATGACAGTTAGTGAACATAAAGTATAACTAACTTTTATCTCACTCATGTAACTAAAAATATCCATCTAGCTCATAACAGAATCAAATAATGAAATCTCATATATCTGGTGGCTCTGAAACTGAGTAATAATTCCCAAGAAAGTGCAAAGCTACTATTCTTTTCTAGTTAGATGTAAGGATATATAGAGACGTATTTAATCCCAAAATTTCATCTCGATTTTAGAACAGCCTGTTAATCCTAAAGTAGAGTGTACAATGGTTTCTGTTATTTGTTCACCAAGTGATGACATTATAAAAATGACTAGTTATCTCATTTATCATTTTATTTTATCCTAATTAATCATAAGATTGTTTATTAGTTAATGTAAAATAAAGTAATAAAATATTTTGTATAATCAAAGAAAAATATCTGCTCCTCTCTGTGATAGTTAACTGTCACTTAAATGTTAATAATTCTCACACGAAATACCAGATGAATAGGTTACAGAAGGCTTAGAAAGAGTAGAATATTTGTGTCATCTAAAAGTTTGATTTTATGACATTTTACAAAATATCTTATACGTTATGATCCAAACCTTATTTCTTAATCTTAAAATTCTTGGCCATAGGTTTGGGAATTTTTTAGTATTATATGAAACAAATTGGTGGCATGTATCAGGCTGCTTTTGAATCGCTAGTTTTATATCTTTAAATAGTCCAACATCAAAATCATTAGCAAGAAATCAAATTCATTTGCTAAGTGAATTAAAAGAGAATATTTTTGTGGTTTAATTTTTACTTGACATAAAAAGGAGATTGAGGAACTAAATATTTAAATATCTGCATTAATCTTAATAAGGAAAGCCATAGTGAACATGTATAAAGGTAGGATGTTGATTTAGGTGCCTTTAGTTTCTTCTATAATGTCCGAATATGAAATTGTAACACGTTGGCTGTCACCATAAGATTTCATAAACCATCCTCAGGGGCCAAAAATAAAAATTTCTTATTCTTATCATACTCACACTGAACCATAGCTTAAATGAGAAGCCACAGAAAAATAGTAAGATTAAAATTGAATGAGTCTGAGTGTCACATGCAATCCTCGCGGCCCCATAGTAAAACGAAAGTGAGGATCACCGGTGATACTCATGGCAGCCAATGTGTTAAAAGGAAAGTAATTACTGAATATATAGTAAATATGTGTGGTTTAGATAACTGAAATTTAAAGAAAGTTAAATTCCTCACTTGCTCAAGTAGCAATTCTTTATCAATTTTCTCTTACTAATCTACTTCTGTCTCAATTACTGTAATTTTATTGTTATCTATTTATATTTTGAACTTCACCAGTAGCTGCTGAATTTCCCTCCCTAGGCTTATGCTTGAGTCAGTTGGTTTTCCCAGTTTTTGTGTTAAAATTGGGTACCTTGACTTATATTTGGGTTGGCTTATACTGAAGTATGTGTGGTAATTCTTCCAAGTTTACTGACTTATTTAGACTACATTTTTATCTTTCTGTGTTACTTAGGAACCTATCAACTTTGAAAGTTACTATTAGAATATTTCTGTAAAAAACAAGAAGTTAGAATCAAAAATACTCTTTCCAGGTCGTCCAAGGCCAGATTTCTTCTGGCGCTGCTTCCCTGATGGCGTAGCGAATTCCGAAATGCACTGCACTGGGGATGTGGCAACCATTGCAGAGGGACGCAAGAGTTTTCCCAGTGGACATTCCTCTTTTGCTTTTGCTAGCATGGGTTTTTTGGCATTTTATGTTGCTGCAAAGCTCCATGTATTTAGTCCATTTGCTTTGAATCGGTCTAAATTAGCCACTGGCATGGAAGGTGGCAATTTGGGAAATGGGAACATTAGTGAATTAGCCACAGTTTTGTCTGGAAATAATGTTGTCCGAAGAGAAAGAGGTGCTTGGCGACTGTGCATAACGTTGATCCCATTAGTAGGAGCTCTTATGATAGCTCTCAGCAGGACATGCGACTATCATCATCACTGGCAAGGCAGGTGGATCATCATTGATATTGCTTTCTGCAGTCATTTAAACAATTTGTTGTTATCCATAGTATTATTTAATATCTTTTATGTTGTGAATCTCTGATTTATTTTCCCTATTATTTGATAAGCTTAATAGTTGATAAAATTTTATAGTATTTTCTATTTTATTTTTACTTATTTAAGTAATGAAGTCAATTTAATTTGTGGTCAGAAAACAAGATGGTAATTAGGTTTTAGAATTTTATAGTTCTTTGAAACTATTCACTGGGGAGATTAAATGTTTAACTCTTTAACTGTTTAATTGGTTAATCCATCTATATATTACTGAAATTTTCTTTCCCTTGTTTTTTTTACAAATCATATTCACGTTTAACTAATTTTCCATTGTTAGGCTTTACTACTACATTTTTAACATGATTTTGTGACATTATTTCCTCTCCCTTTGTTATCTAGTGTTGAATAACTCTTTTATATACTTTCCAGATGTTGTCTGCGGGTCATTGCTGGGTCTATCAATATCATATCTTTGCTATCGGCAGTATTATCCCCCTCTTTCTTCGCCTTTATGCAGCCACCCTTACATATCTCTGGAAATTAGGCCTCAGCGACCTTATCCAGTACCGGTCTCTCCGTCATCTTCCTCTACTCAGGATGGTTTTGAGCTGATACCTGAACAACAGGTTAAATGGATTTAAGTCATTCCATTCAGGATAATTGTAGACATGAATTCCAGTTTCCCCTGAAACTTCCAATCCTTATTTTTCCATCTTGCTGTCTGTACTTAACTTCTTTGTTTTGGGAACTCCTGTAGAGAAAGTCACTCAAATGTTTATCCCTTTTATTTTTTTATCATCATCATTGAGAATGGATTTTCTCGATTATTTTTAATTTGAGGTCACTTTTATCGATGTACATTGTGGTAAGATTATTTTTCTGACAAGCTTCTGCGGCTATTTTTAATGCAAGGTAATAGAAACTGAAATTGCTTCAGTACTTGACCATAATTAAATATCCATAGCACACATTATTAGATTAATATTACACCAGGAAACTATTGGCATTTCTGATTGGCTATTTTAATAATTTTTGGGATTTGCAGCTTTTATAGTATTTATAATTTTTAAGCTGCCTGAAGGACACAGCTCCTCACGCTACTTTAAATAAAATTTTATAGGCACTGGAGGGAAAAATATGAAAGGCATTAACTATATACAAATGAATATTATCTTATTGTAAATGTATGCACAAAGTTTATTTTTAACAGAAAGGGGCAGAATATCATGAAGTGAAAGGAAAATATCTGGTTTTGTTTGAATATGTTTCACCTAACCCTATTAATTTTCGAATTTTTATACAGAAGAGAGATTATTTTATACTTATGAGGAGTTTAAATGAAAAGGTTATGCTTGGTTTTTAACTCAATAAGCAAAGGGCAAATTTGTAAATTTGATTTAACTTTAAACTACAATCCATCAATCAGCACTTTCCAATAAGAAGTTTCCATTGAATGAAACCAGGCTTAAATTTATTATTTTTGCTGTGTGTTATTTTCATATTTGCTTTCCTAATAAATCCTAATATTTCTTGCTATAATTCTGCATGAATGACTTGTAAAATCTTTAACCCTCGAGCTCCCAGGGTTGCGTTTACCCCGGTTGCGTATACCCAACCGTGGGCGCTCGAGGGTTAAAACAACCATTTATTCAGGTTCACTTGTCTTGACTTCAGACAAATAATCACTCAAAAAAGACTGGATGGTGCTTTTTAAATATTGTTGATTCCAATACAATGATCTCTTGAGTTGTAATTCATGACCTTTAAATTATGATTTAATGTAGAAATTGTAAATTCTTAATTTGATAAGAATGTTAGGATTGTATATGTGATATTTTCAGTAGCTACTTATTAGATATATTTCCTAGAATTTGTTCTATTTAATTTTCTATCTCTTACTTTTGAATATTTTACTTTACGCAGTTTTAGATTAAGTTAAGTGAATAACGGAAGGCTATCTAATTTGGAAAAGTGAATCCATTCAGTGCAGATGGCCTCTTAAGAGGCCAAGCCGCATTTGTGCCAGTGGCGGATGTTGGCAAAATGCTAGAGGCTGAACACAATTTATGGCCTCTTACGAGTCCATCCACAATGGGTTAGAAAGATCTAAATGTTTCAGGCATGACTTTGGAAATAAGCTACAAGTAAATTGAATACAAATAATAGATGAGTTATAAAAACAGATGTAAGATATTTGTGTGTCATATTAAGTATTAAGTTGAGCTTCCTGTTGAGGTATAATTCGTTTGAATTTATATTGACACCCTGGTTATGTTTTTTCATTCCAATTTCCACAAAAAATTAAATTGAATATTCCACAATGCTTTCTATTTCACTCATGCTTTGATTTTGTATGAAAGCATTCATGTTTGGTTATTTTAAATATTATTATTGTTGTTACTTCTTATCAGTAATATTAATTTAATTGCCTTGTAATTATTTTCCTTTGATGCCGTTACCATCTAGAGGTTACTTATAAATTCTGGAGTCAGTGAATTAATGAAAATTCAATGCTAATGCTAAAATGCACGCATTTTTCTTGTAAAACTTTTACACATAAAATTGCTCAGTCTTTTCCTCTTGGAACTCATTTTATACCCCAAGTTTTGGATTTGGAAACCATTTTCACGCTTGCCTGAAATGCAGGTTGAGGAAATGTCAGGGTTTGAAATTCTGGACGCTCTTTGGCATGGGTATAAACATATTTTTGTAATTCATGTTTTTTAGATGTCTTATATTTCAGTTATAAATTTTGAGAAATGGAATTAAGGAGATAAACAGGGCACATGTTTGACTAGACTGAATTTTGCTTCGTAAGTACTTAGTTAATTCAAAATTTTAGTCATCAAAATCTGAATGGCATATTAAACCTCCATTGAGGTTACTAAATCTATTTTTTGCATCAGTTATGATGGATCTTAAGAAACATTTAGAAAATTTAATTAAATGATGCATATATTTATGTAGCAGAGATGAAGTAAGGGGCCGTACTCAAATTACGTAATGCAATTTGGGGGGAGGGGGGGTCGAAAGTTGGAGAATTTTGCATTACTTAATTTGTGTACGACCCCTTATGATTCTGAAACAACGTAATGTCAGTCAAAAAACTTATGATTCTGGTAGATTGAAAGGCTGAAATAACATTTTTGGAAGTATCCATAAATTCATTGAGTGTCAAATGTAGCATCCTTATGAGAAGTTAGACTTTATACAGCTCTTTATAATTTCTGAAATATTGAAAGGCTACATGAAAGACTTGAAATTTTTCTTACCTTAGTACAGCATAAACAAACATTGACTCTTTATACTGTCCCGGAAATTTATTATAACTATTTATATTCTTAATATATTATGGATATTTACTGCAGTATGGAAAATTATGATCATATTATATTGTGGAAAAAAATGAATTTTTCCTTATGGAATGGTCCATTATAACCTAAAACGAGGTAAGAAGATTCCAAGTTTTGCAGTATTTTATGTAGGTATTGGGCAGGACTTTTATTGCATTGGTAATTAATTTTAATTTAGTCAGGCAAGATTTTTGGATGGACCATACATTCTAGTAATTCATTGGCCCTTGAGTTAGTAAACATGCATCTTCGTAAATATGTATTTTAAGTTTTTGGAAAATGTTATTAAACTCCTGGCAAATTAAAAAGAACAGAAGAGTGTATTTGTAAATTATAACAGGTAAAAATCTCAAATTATCCTTGAAATGGAATATTTTTACATTATCCCAAAAGCTGAGGGATAGCTCAATGACTTGTCAAATTTGTACATAAAATGAAACAGCTATATAGAATAAGCTATTCATGATCCATGTACCTGCCAGCTTGTTAAGCGTTTTCAGGCTTAACTCTCTCGTAGTTTGAAACTTTGACATTCTGTAGTGATTCCATGTACAGTAGAATTAAAGCAAAATTAATTGACATTAACATCAGTTATTTCTACAGTAACGTTACTTTCTGACTGTAAAATTACTTCTCTGAAATATATTCACTGGAGTTGTGATGCATTTAGGTGTTACCTACATTGTACCTATATTACCTTAAGTACTATTTTTCTCTTTTATGTTTGATATTGTTAACCTAAAGTTACCGCAATTTTTAGAAACAATTCAATCTCATTCCTTTTCCAATGTTGAATTCAACTTCTTATAACATCCGCAGAAATTTTCTTCCAGATTAATTTTATTTATTTTTGAAAATTATTTGTATCTTTGCTTGTTATTTCCAGATTTTTTATGTCTATATTGTTGCACCAGTTGTTCAGATTTATGTTGGTGTATTTTATCTGGTGATTGGTAATCAAAAGACATTTTTTTATTGTTGTTGAGATTGGCTGCTCAGAGTTAAAAATATAATTGAACATAATCTCATTATTTTTGTTCAAGTTACATTTTAACTTTTGATTCACCAAATTAAATTTTTAGAGAAAAATTTAATGCCAGATATTTTTCAATCCTTGATATGTATGTACCAAACTATTGTTATTATAGGATTTTTTATTGTTTCTCTATCAAATGATATATATACAGATATACAATACAGACTACTAGACTATATTATTTTGCTGCAAGGTAGCATTCTGCATATCTGTATGATGATATTTTGAAAAGAATCCAAGTTCTCTTACATATTGCTGTGCATATACTGACTGTTGCTGGAGAAAGCCATTATTTAAAATATATTTGTTTATATGTTTGTCAGTACATATGAGTCAACTCTGTTAGAATGACATTTGCTTCATGAAAAGCAAATGAAGAAAAGGAAATCATGTCTCTTTGGAAGATAACATGTTTATGTTATTACTGAAAATATTGCCAATATTTGTCTCTTGCTACGTGGTGTATAATGGTAATAGTATGGCAATCTCTGAGTAAATATTTATTTAAAAACTGTTTTCAAAATATAATTTTTTATTAAACTGTGCCAGAATTTCCTTGTGAGAGAGTACAAACATTGTGTGGAAAAGATTCTACTCAATCTATTCCCTAAAGAACCCATAAATGCATCTCTTTACTGTAAATGGAAAATGGATGGTTACATATTTTTCATTCATTTTATTTTCTTATAGACATTATTAGGGTCTTAATGTATGATAAAGGTTGATGGAATCAGTTTTCAGCCTATCAGTATTATAAATGGTGTTTTTTTATGAGAACTGAGTAAAAAACACGGTGAATTTTATATTTTTTCCTATGATTTCAAAATATTTTTAAATTAGTAGTTGAATCTTGTTGTTGAATGTTAATTTGCACTCACTAATTGACTTGTGATACTCTTGACATAAGAACTACTATGTGTAATCTAAATTACTCATAACTGTTTGACCATAAGTATTACCATGTTAAGACGAGATTCATTTTTGACAAATTATTTGCTTTGAGAACTTTAGAGCTGTAACCATCAATAAGTAGAGAGTTTTATAACTATATTTGGGTTGAAACTGTGAAATTTAATGTAGCTCATTGTGATACTATTATTTTTGCGTGTGAGTATGTTTGTTGTATGTGTGTATGTAAAGACTGAGAGTTGGAAAACATACTTCTCAAAGACTTTAACATTATTAAATGTATAAGTTTAAGCATTTTACCATTTCACTATTCATTTGAGATAACATTATAAAATAAGCCCATCAGAAAACAATTATGACATGTGGATGATTGTTTTATACTTATTTATGATCACCTTATTATTAACTTTTCGTACCATAAAGCTATAATTGCACTCAATCGGTAGATAATTTGTGTATTTAAATGAATGATTTTGTCAGATTGATTTGGAAATTTTGTTTTAGTAAGGAGAATTTCTGAGAAATTACAAGTATGGCTTTGAATTAAATTCTAGTAATGTATTCATTGACTTTCTCGAAATTTTACTCCTGTAATAAATTTCATTTTTCATTTTAAATGCCTGATATTTAAGCTAGCACTACATATTTAAAAATCAAAACTAAAAAACTATTGTAGATATTTTTGTATTGTTATTGTTGTTGTTAGATAGCCACCTCTTGATGTGTAGTTTTTTTAGTGAAAATGAAGTCCACAAGTCATAGTGATATTAAGCTTTTAACTTCCTTTTTTTAATGTCACTCATGATTAGGGACTTATTTATATCCTTAACTTCAAATATAGAAAATCTGAGGTATTTTGCTATAAATTTTGGACAGCATTCAATTAGGGTGACTACTAACAGTCATAATCTGCATTTATTCATCTTTTTATTAAACTGATATGACATTGTTTCCTCTTTGATTTTCATACCACACAACTATAAGGTCATCTTGGATCCTTCATGAACTTTTTAAGAAAAGGTTTTGAAAATTTTCTATGAAATTATTTTTCTAACTTACCGCTTAAATACTGGCAAACAATGTTGATTGAGGAAAGAGACTGATAGCTCAGATATAACTACAGTAGAAGTCCGTTATAACGAGAGTTGCGTCATAGCGAGTGATTTTTTGGCCTTTGTCCGTCTCACTGCAGAAAGGATAGGAAGTTACGTCCATTATAACGAGAGGTCATTTCTGAAGTATCGTTATAGCGAGTGCCATTCTCGTCTTGGAGGAGGCATATCTCGGAATCGTCAATTGACGTGAGGGACGAAGTCCGACAAGCCAACGGTAATCTGAGGCCCGTTATTTCTTCAAACGGCAGAAAAATATTAAATGCAAAAATTATCATCACCTAATTCATGCATTTGTTTTCCACAAGTCGCCTTACCTTTTCTCGGTAAAGATGCTTCTGGGAGTTTTGGTTAGAAATTTCTCATTCTCCCCTTTATCCCTCCGTATATCTTAACACCTCGTCTCTTGTTTCTTTTCGGTGATGACCCCTCTAGTCAGCGCTGGAATTTTTAAATGAGATCCAATCATATTGGCTTCCACCCTTAGGATTTGTTTTCATACTAAGCTTGGCACCAAATCGTTTGATCCAAGATCTGTGAGAATATAGGAGATAAAAGCAGTGCTGATTCGGATTCCCAGGGTAACCTCTTCCCCTCCCTCTTGACTCAGTCATTGCTCATGAAGGGTGTGAATGAAAAATATATCGAGAAAGCAATTTGATATGATTTAAGATTATCTAAAGACACACCATTATTATTCGACGATTATTGAAGAATAATTTTCCACATTTTATATTAGCGGACGCAGTTGCGTTACGATGTATTAATCAATAAAATAATGCGTCAACTCGAAAATAACGCGCCGTCGTAAATAATGAGCACCTTGAAATTTGAGCGTCGGACATTGAAAAATCATTTGCCCGCGAATGTAATGCGCCCCTTAAGATATGCCGTCACGCCATTCGCTGCACCTTAAGTATATGTCTATATAGACATACGCTAATTCATGCGTAACGCGCACGATTCTAACGCGCACCCCGATTTTTGAGACAAAAAAAAGACCCAGAAGGGTGCGCGTTATTTTCGATTAAACACGGTATTTTTTTACGCGAACATACTTTTTTTACGCGTTATGAAGCATCAGCGTAAGGATTAAAAGTCAGTTCCAAATTGCAGTTCCATTCTGTCGCACTCGCTGCTCTTGAATTCAAGAGGACGGACTCGGTTAGACTTAGTGTTAGAAATCGGCTATAACGAGTACGCGTTATAACGAGTACTTTCCGATTTTTGTCAGCTCTCATTATAACGGACTTCTACTGTATATCCTATAATAACTCTGAAACGCCCAAGGTAAAGTTTTACCTTTTGAAAGTGTCTAGGTTCAAGAATAACTTGTAGTAGTAGTAGTATTATTATTAAAAGTGCTTTGTCAGTTTATGTCATTTCGCACATTGTCTCCCACCGAGAATCGACCCTGGGTCCGCTTTCACCAAAGGCAAACGCACTGTCCACATGACTATCTGGGAGCCCAATAACTTAAAGTTAACCCATTCATGCATAAATGGGAACGGGGGAAAACTCTGAAACAAATTCACTTTCCCTCTAATTCCACAAGTGCGATAGTATCATCTGCGTGATCATGCCAACGTGTTCTCAAAATCACTTGTGGAATATTTCCGAGTAAGAATCCTTCGTCTCTATTTATATTCTAATCCAGAAATAATTAGACATTAAGGAATGTGCTGGAAAAACTAGTTTTATTCATAAGGGATACAGAAAAACACAAGGGTTAAACGTAAAGTAGTAATTTATCACCAACACTGCAGAGAGAATCGATAGGAATATGATTTACTTCCCGGAGATTTAAAAGTATTCTATAAAGACGCATCTGAGAACGTTGGGTTTCCTCCAAACCGTGCAAGAATTTTGGTATGCTTTGTGGTTTTGCTAACATCTAATCTAATTCCTCGCCACACTTATGTTCTCAAACAAAATTGTAGGAAGATCAATTTAAAAAGAGGATTTGACCATCAACGTAAAGTTATATTAACAAGGCGACCGCCGTATACATAAAAACGATCGCGGCAGTCCTCTTCCTATTAAATTGAATGCACGGAATTTCTCTAGCATTTCCTATCTAAAACTCTCATCTCTATGTGGAAACCATGTTGAGTGTGGCGATGAAGGCGATGCATTGGCCTTTGCGTTGGACGTCGCTCAGTTTCACGTGCTCTAAGGCCTTGAGGAGCAGCGCTCTCAAACTATGGGCAGCGCTCCGTTCCCCGCTGAGGGAAGAGTGCCCTTTGGGATGGCTGGTGGTGGTGCAGGGGCCTCTCTCCTCTTCCGGATTCCGGTCAGCTCGATCGGATTAGGCCTTCCCCTCGGCTGACGCTCTGACAGCTGCTAAAATAAGGATCGGAAGTTGAAATACCACACTTTTCTTAACCCTCTGCTCTGTAAGTTTGCAATATATTTTGAAGTTCAAGAGATGCTACTAGACATTTGCGTATGTAGGTTTAAGGACGTGGTTTATAGATTATTAATCCTTGATTGAGGTCTTGAAAGAATTATTCGGGTTTAGAAAAACAGGGTTTTCCTAAATTCTAAATCGATCTGTTTCATGCATAACTTACCTATTACAGGAAAGGTTAGATGTAAGTAGAGACTTAGTAGTCTCAATCTCGTCCGAATAAAATACGATTGATTATTGTAATTATTTACATCGTAACTTGAACTGATAGTTGTGTATGTGATAATCGTGCGTATGTATCTGGTCAGAAATGCCTTTTCCATGCATTAATGTCCGTATCTGTGGATCTGCGTCTACGGAATAGGTCTTGGCCAATATATCTTTCTTACACGTTCTCCGTCTGCAATATCGGGCAACATTTGGAACACCAAGACGACGACTGCCAAATAAGCCCTTTCGAAATTTATTTTCAATTTTTAAGGGACAGCATTCGTTCTTTCACGTTAAACTATTTTTTTCATTCATTCAGTTTTGGATTATTTACATAATAACTTGTAACCACATATCATGTTTTCAATAATATATCCGTATGCTTTCAAAAATTTGGTTGGCACGAGGGAAAATTTTGCGTCTGAGATTTGACCGATTTTGGCACGCTCTTTCGAAAATTGGGTTGTCAAGGTTAGGTGAGCAGCCCTTGTTGCTGGATAATTCAGATTTTCGGTATGTTTTAGCCACTCTGTCATTCAATCAAGTAATAAGACAAGGGTTATACAGTATTATGGATACGTCAATGGAATTTATTTTGCGAGTAACTGTGAGTGAAATCAATAAAAATTTTAAATATCTACAGATATTAACTTGTGAGTGAAGAAGGCACTTACGCCAGTCTCGTGATGACTTCAATTGCAGTTTTTGCCCCAACACTTGGAGGTGCAATTTAGTCTATTTGCTACCTCCATTTTGTTGTGACATTTCAAGTAAAGTTTGATGTTAATTCGAATTTCGTGTTAATCGCAAAGGTTAAATGAGGTTAAAGACTCTTAGAGAAGTAAATAGAAGATACACTTACAATTCGCCAAAAACCCGATCTCTTTGGCATTGTAAAAACAATATTTTCTTTTGATCAAGTGAGTTCATTCGTCGTAATGGAATCGAAGGAAAAACATGTTCCTTGACTATACCCGTGCCTTATCTCAATTTGGGATCTTATAAATATTTAGAAGCTCATTTCAGAGCCAATTTTTCTAGCGAAAGTGCTGCTCGACTAAACCAATCGGCGATCAAGAGAATCAATGTTTCTGGGAGGAGAACATTAGGCGTACGTCCGTATTAAAACATCGAAGAGAGGTGCTTCTCAAGCCCTTGGTAAAAGACAGGAAATTAGTTGAAATATCGTTCAATTATATACGTAACAAATTTTATTTGTGTGAATTCCTGATTTTTAAATAGTGAATCATTGGTCATCAAATACATTTTATGCACGGACTGATCTTTCTGGGTCATAAAATTATCATTAAACAAGACTGTACTGGCTTAAGTGTGTGACAATAGCAGAAGAAATAATTGTCCCTCTCCTTGTTTGATTTTTTTCATGAAAACATTTTGATGCCAATCAAGATTCCACAACACTGTGTTCGTGGTAGGATGGATATCTTGATTATTGACTCTTTTCATCGTATAATAAACAATTTGGGGTCATTTACCGATAAGTAGCGCTACAATAACTGCAGAATCAATTTGTTCTTCGTTATTTCATTAATCTAAATATGTTATTATAAGAAAATTATTGAATATTATCTCGAACACTTCATGGATATCTCAAATACTTCATTTATCTTAGCTTAATGTAACGAATTGTAATTTTTTTCAATACTTGTTTTGAGTTTGATTTTTTAGTTTGACATTTTCATATAATTTTCCGAAACAAAAGTCTGAGCACTCAACCATCTGTTGGGCGTCATATTATGGTTGACGACGATTCTGTGCTCAAGATGATACCTGGATATACTATCAGAAGAACATATTGGATATGCTACAAGAAGATATTTATGTACAAGAGAAGTTATTTCTAATCGAAGAACGAGTCGAGCAAGTAATTAGGATGTGGAGCTTTTGACTATAGAAGCACATTGTCCAAATTTCTGCATATTTTGTTAGTCGCAATTTTTTCATCACGTCCATTTAAGGGCCGATGAGTTATTTACGTGCGTGGAAAGACAAAAGCGATCTAAGATACCTCTAGAAACAGCATTTTGGGGTAGTTTCGAAGCTTAGAGATGATTGATCTTTATCTGAAGGCATTGCAAAATTTGTTTCACGTTTATTTCTCGATGAAAATGTAAAAAGTAGGTATATCGAAGATTACGTTCGTTACTGAAAAATCGAAACAGATTTAACTCTCAATCACTCATCTCAGTAATGAGTTTCCCGGTCGGAACATTTTTTTTCCGTATTTCGGCAGTGTTTGCTTTCGGAATTTGCCCTCAGAGATTAGAAATTGAAGAAGATGCTCCGAAAAAATTCCATGCAATGACGGAGTTCAGAGATTTTACGTTTCTTAAAATTTAACGCTTTATTTCCGTTTCTTAAACAATAATTTTGTAAGTACGGGTCAATTGATTGTAGCGGGGATAAGCGGAGGAAGATAGTGATAAATTTCAAAAGAATTAAGTGGGTTTTCCTTAATTGAATGATACAGCTTCATTGTTGTTATACTTCTTAACTGCATTGCGTACGGTAAGGAATCAAGAAGACATTCTACCTAGGTTTTAAAATCTAGCTCCGTTTTTATGTTTTGAGCTGTTAATCGATTGAACATCGGAACTGGTAGCGTTCGGAGTTGTACGCGTGAAGAGAAGTGGACAAGTAATAAAAATCATGAACATGTACAATATCGGAATGTTACTGATGGTATAGAAAAAGAGAAAATTAAAATACTGAGATTTTTGCGTACTTGTTGCTGGCGTCTTCGAGACATTTCTTGTCTCGCTTCCTGGATCGCTTCCCACAGCTTCGCCTCAGACAAGATTTGTCGACTCAGCTCGGCGACAGCAGGTTCGGAGTTGAGCTCAACGAGAGTTGCCAGCGATTCGCTGTCCGACATACTGGATTGATCGCCAAGGTCACCTTCAGCCAACTGCGCCATCTTTTCCAAAGCTCCCAGTCTGCTCGCGCCTTCAGATCGCTTCTTGCCGCATCCTTTTTAGTAAATGTTCAAAGCCGCCATTAGCAAACAGAAATACAAACAGTAAGCTGTTAGTGGTTAATAACGTCTCGAGGATGATTAATGTAGTTTGTATTCATTTTGCTAATTTGTTCATTATTTAATAGCAAGATATGTCACAGCCTTTCTCAGACAATCAAAACATTCACTTTTACTCAAATGTGTTGGAATAATCGTTGTTTCAGTTTAGTAAAGAAATTCTTTGCTATATTGGCAAATTATTTTCTATTACCGATAAATTTGGATTTTCTTTTTATAAACGTCTCCCGCTGATTTGTAGATCTCGTTTCTCTCGAATAATTTAAAATACTATCTTATACGACTCTCACTTGTTGAAATATGTGATAGTGTTACGAAAGTCAATCATAGGGTAATGAATTGCTATTGTGAAGGGTATCGATGAAGCATATTGCATTTTTTATTAGAAAATACTTGTTGATTTTAATGGGCATGCAACTCAGCATATTTATAGCAATTGAAACGGAAAGTATACCAGTAATTTTAAGTGCATCCCCTTAATATTAGTGTCTATCTGCCAATAAGTCAATAATTTGGCTCATTACGGTTTGCTTTAAGAGCAATCTACCTGTAAACGCGTTGCAGAATGGCCTCTTCCTCTTGGGGTCCATCAATGGGATATTGGGGGTTCCGACTAATTGCTGAAAAACAAAAAAGGTCATGGCATTAAGAAAGCTGCAGATATCTCTCCAGACATGATAAATAAATACCAGATGAGCCCAATTATAAAGGAACTTTTTAAATGAAATATATTTCTGAAAGGAACCAATTATTTCATTTAACTCGAATGAAACATATCGATTTTGGTTATTTAAATAGCGATTTTGGTGAAATTTTCCCAATATTCACAAAGAATTGATTAGATTTACATTTACGTATTTCCATATAGTCGCAATTGTTTCACGGACAACACGAGGGTGATAATCGGCAAAGGAAGAAAATCTTTTTTGAGAGCCGAAGGTGAACTTTCTGGAACAAAGTTGTCACTTGATTGCAAAGGTTACATTTTCTGTGATATTTGTTTGACTTTTCGATTCATCTGTCCATCCTGAGACTACTACTGTCAATAGGCTCATAATGACATTTAATTTGTATCCTTGTAGGTGAGAAATTAAAATACACTGTGGATCGTAAAAGAAATACCTTGATAAACGGAATGGCTTGGTTGTAAGATTTATGTTCATTTAAACCAGTGGCTCTTAAGCTATTAAGCTGCTTCAGCCAAAACTATCATTGATTTAAAATAATATAAATTTTTCACAATTTAGAATAAAAATAAGGCTTCTTGTGCTCCAACAATCAATTTAAAGTCTATTTAAGTAATTTATCTATAATAAATAATGGTTTTATCCATTATGGATATGAAGTTATGCATATAACATCTCTTTCCTTAGTTTTACATTTTTGAATTTACATCACCATAAACTATGTCTTTTTAAACATTTGTGGTTAAGAATTATATTTTTTGGAGATAACCATGGTAGATTATTCATTTTTCTTCGATGTTAATGTAGAAAAACCTGAAAAAACTATCGCTTAATTTTAGCTTTCGCAGAGATGTAATTTACATTTTTATCAAAACAATCTTGGACACCCCTAAATAAGCTTATACCCCCTGTCTCGGATATTTCTAATTAACAACCCACAATTGAAGCACTGAGTGTCATCAGCTTACCCTCTTTGCTCTCATCTTCAGCCCCTCGGTACTTGAAGGTGCGTTGTCTACCTCTTCTACGGCCGCTTTTGCTGATGGAGCCTCCATTAGGAAGACAATGATGGAGCATGCCAGGAAGGCGACCTTAGGAGCCATGTTGCAGTGCATCTTCTTTAAAGCTTACCTAGAAAGACAACACGCAGTCGTTTAACACAATGGAATCCTAAAAAATGTGGAAAGTTCACATAGAGCCTATGTTGTTATTCGGAATTTACTGACGATACAATTACAGATTCCTCCATTTAACATTTGTATGACATTTCGTAAAAGGCTTTCATTAAGTCTTCAATGAAAATGGTAATTATTTGTCAGGATGTCTTTCGCTCGTTGGACCGATTTGATCTCCAACTCGACTGAGTTGATTTTCTTCGTGATTTGAACGTTACATTCGTGAACGATTCATTTGTTTTTCTGCTCTTTTTGCTTTTCTAGCATTTCTTGAATTATTTTCCTTAGCCAATGGTAAGGATTGAAGATGAATTGAGATGAACTTGGAGTAAATAAATGTAATAAAGTCGCATATCTGCTCACCAAGAGAAGTTAACAGCATGGGATGAATTCAATTGAATATGAACTAAATTCAATGTATTAATTCTGATAGATATAATGTGTTTTGTTCTTTGAAAGCTTTCCTTGTGGGGATATCTCCAAGTGCTACGTGATGTTTAGGGTCCAAGAGGGAAGCGGCGGAGATGGGAATATCTCCAAGTGCTACGTGATGTTTAGGGTCCAAAAGGGAAGCGGCGGAGATGAAGTCAGTCCAGAAGGGAAGCGGCGGAGATGAAGTCACTGGTAAGGATTTGGAGAAGGCCGACGAAAAGATGATGGGCAATGTTATGGACATCTCGGACCTTCGGATAGATGGGGGATTTCAACAGAGGGGATATGCTTGGCTGGCAATTGACCGACATTGGTCCCTTCAACAATGCGTTCATGAATATAATATTTTTCATTGGATATTAATTGTGTTAGATTAAATTAATTGGACCAAAATATGTTAGTAGTAGATGACTGTCATATCCTAATGATGAATGATATCATAACATGCCGTAAGTTGTGATATTATCATTAAAATTCATGAACTTTCATTGGTCTCTGCTGATTGCAAGATAGCGTAAGCATTTTATATTGAGAACACAGAAATTACGTGTAATGTCTTTGAGAAGAATGTATACTGTTTATCTGATTAATACTAATAATGTTACAATAATAATATTAATTTTAAACTTTAAAATGTCATAAACGGCGGAGAGGCTATTTTTGCTATTATAAATTAAATCATAAGAGTTATATGTTCGGTATTGATTTTGAGGTAATTGCATGGTCTTAGTAAAAAGAGCATTTGTTTCTTGACTTTTCGGAGATGAAAAACTCGAATATATTCTACACTTATTTCAATAGTCATAATAAATATGTATTAATTTTTTTTTTTCTTGTAACTGCGATGAAAATTATTATTATCGGTTATCATAAATAGATAATTACAATTGAACTCAATAGATAGAATAAAAAAAATCATTTTCGAATAAATACTTCATACTAGAAATATGTATGACGTACGCAACCTGAGCATTGGCGATGAAACATTCATCAATTATTCCATATTAAATTAGCAATATTTATCATATCACTTGTTGACTCTAAATTTGCGACAGATGTACTCCCGATAATGTTGTGAATATTGAACTTTTCGAATTGCAATTAAATTCTAAATTACGTTTCTCTGGATCGTCTGATGAACTATTTTTATTTGTCTTTCATTCTATTTCGGTATTGAGTTGTTTAATACGAGTGAAACTAAATAATAGATTGTTATGCTATACGGCTTTGATTACGAACTACCCAGAAACAATTTTAGGATAAGGTAACACAGAAATATTTCGAATTTAACATTTCCACAGAAAATATGCCAAGTGGATCTTTCTTGTAACGGTAAATAAAAAATATTTATATTCATTTAAAATTTCTTTCTATTCACCAGACTAGGACATGCTCTTAGCTCGAAGTATCTCGAAATGTAATGAAATTGGCCGAAATAATTGCTTTAATTGTGTAATTCAATCTTAACCGTTAGAAAATGAAAACAAAATATAAACTTTTCCAGTTCAAATAGCTCAGACAAATCTTCAATCAATGAACATTGTAAATTTTATGGAATAAAAGCTTTAAAGTATTCTACTCGCACATGTTTGAAAGGATATTAAATTATCTCAGTTTAATTCGCTCTCCCCTTAAAATATGTCCAATAAGAGACTGAAAGATAAGCGTAATAAGGCTTCGGATGGTTTCCCTGCGATAAGCCAACATCAATTACGCAAGGCGTTATTTATCGATACATCAAGGTCTCTATCCACTCAATACGCACCTGAATGAAATCCATCTTAGTGTACTGGGGCTAATGGGCAATAGCATAGTATAGTAACAAGGGAAGGTGTTGCAACTTACAATTTCTATGTTACCATCCCATATAATTCGTATCTACATGTATGCGTAATATGCATCTCGTTTATACTTTTAGTTATGAAATTTACAATTAGTAGCTATTGTCAGATCATTAACGAATCCTCTAATTTGATTATCCAATTGATGATCTTCCGTCTTATGGCTTTAGAGACAATTGTATTATTTTTGTTTAATTACCATGGCTAACAGTTTATGTTCGAAAAGATAAGTAAAGGAAATCCACAATCTGAAATTATTAAAGTCGTATTTTAAGTATGAGGAAAAGAACAAATCATCAGTTGGCTACATCTAATGGTAGATTTGTCCCGTAAAATATTTTTGGAACTACTTTTTCGAAGAAAATTGAACGCAAGAAATTATAATAAGTCAATATTCGTTATACTCGTATAAGCAAGAAGCATTTCAGTAAGTTATTCCAGATTTTAATTCTGAAAGTTGCATCATAGCAGAATACTTCCGCAATAAATGATTTCGGTACGATTTATCAATTAGAAATAGTTACATCTAGATGAAATACATTTAAAGATTGAGAAATCCGAAGTTAGGAAGATAGAAATAAGAATCTGAAGTGTGGAAATCTACCCTAAGTAAAGCTGTAAATCAGCATTCTATCTTCGAATCATTCGCTTTCAAATTAGGAGCTCGTTGCTGTTTGCTGCTGCATAATGCGCTGTTTCCTCAATTTCTTCGACGCTTTTAAGTTTTTCCTTGCCTAGATGGAAGAAAAAGCTCTCATAGCGTCCGTTGTCCGTGCAAATTGTTTTGCTTCTGTCCAATTCGCCTCTCTCTACGCCCTGTTTAAACCTGACCGAGATTACGAGAAGCGCATCTGAAATTCAGCATAATTTCGAATCTGCACGCCGTAGCCGCAGGGCTGAACGATTCCAATCTTCATTTCAGCATAAATATCCCATTCTCGCTCTTTGACCCAACACTCAGCTGAAAAAGCCATTTAGTGAAGATTTATTATTGACACCGGGCCAAAGTGCGCCCAAACTAAAATTACCATGAGGTGCGACCAAAATCCTTCGGTTGTGTTGCACCTCTTGTGTTTTACTTTCTGGCTTTCCTCGAGATCCTATTGATGATATGGTGTCCCTCACATCGGGTTAAACCCACAGTTCCCGCAAAGTTCTTTACATCGCGTATCCCTGTCCTAGACGTGTAAATGGATTGAGAATCTCTCAACTAATAGAAAACTAAATCATATTACAAGAGAAAAACCCGATTCTCTTTATTTCCCGCGACTAAGTAAAAAAGAAATTGATGTGTTTTTTTTCTGCAGAGGAAAATAATTTTTTGCTGCTGTGTAAATTATGGCTTGATGTAGTAGTTCTTCGTAGCTTGTAAATACAGTGGTGTAGTTTAAAATAGTTAATTAGTAAGAAGATTTCTATTGCAAGATATTGTGGAGTGTATTTTCCTTGTAAATGTGGTTAGAAAATTAATTTAGTTGTAACTGCCTGTAAGCAGTGAAACTTCAGTATATATAAATCTCTACAGATAAATCAAAGTTGATGAGAACTCTAACCACCCGTCGCCATGTTTATGTGGAATCTGTCGAAATTATCAAATAAGATAAAGAAAAATTGAGCGCATTTAAGTCCATTAATTTCGATATATCTTTCCATTCAAAATATGCGATGGATGGACGGTCATAGCCGTCGCGTGACTGGAGTGTATTTATCCGTTCACTTCAACTTAAATTAACTTTTATCTCTCTGAGCAATTTGTTTATAGTACAGCTCCTTACAGATATGTCCTATAATTCATGCAACAGAATTTTCTCATAAAAATTCTCATTGATTTATCAGTTTTCAATCAGAGGTATTTACAGCATATCAACCGAAATCCCTCGAAATTCATACTTTAAAAATTTTTTTCTTAGGTCAGTCAACGATTCTCTTGCGGTTTTGAAGTGGATTGCCTTCACGTAACGTATAGCGTTAAATTGGGCAGTTAAAAAGTGGATAGCAATATTTATTTGTTTAACTAACTATTGAAATATCATTTCAAATTAATTTATTCACGACATTATATTTGTCCGATAAAATAATGCTCAAACCGTAGGTGAGCTGATTGAAATTTAAATTTTGATATTTGTTTTTCAATCAAAGCAATTCATTAACTGTTTATAGTGAATATTTAAATGGGCGCTGGTCATCAAAATGCTCACTCAGAAATTCAGTGTAAATAAATGTCTATTGACATATCTGGCTCGTTTATAACAGAAATTATAATTTTTCATTTTTTGCAACAATGCATGATTATCTGAGATGGAAGTGAAATGTATAGGTTCATGAATAAACGAAGGGCAAAAAACGAAAACTTCAGAAAAAATTATGGAATGTTGAATGCAAGAGAGGAAATCATTATTAACCAATTTCAATTAAGCCAAATACTTAACATAATTGGCATTTCTATTATTTATAGCCCGAAGTGTTCATTCAAAAATTAGTCAATAGCGAGTTACTGAATTTTTATTATATTTTCAGTACGGCCGTACCGAAATTTTCAGTATCCGTTTGAGAGCACAGTTTTTACTTATGGAAGTATATTTCTTAACGTTCTCCCTGTTAAAGTGTGTCAAAATTTAAAAAAAGTTCTGATTAAGAAAGGCTCGCTATCTGGATCGTGCAGACTATAAAAATAAAATTCAAGTTGAATCTTTTTTCTCACTTAATCCGTTCGTGCTTACTATTGACATCTCCTTGTGTTGCGTTGTTTGTATACCTTGCGCGTCATTGTTCGGTATCAGTCACCCGGTCAGCCTCTCGGTGTTCCACATAATCAGCATTTTATTATTGTCGATCCGGATGCCTATTCGTGCCTCTTCGAGGGTGAACCCTCCCTGCGCTTTTCCGTTCGTCAACTTTTCTAACCGCTCCCTCCATCCGTCTCTACGCCGCAAATGCGCGCCCGTGAAAAACGAGTTTATTTTTCCGATTTCAATTTCCTCATCCCTTCGCTCCCCTTTCGGAACGGAAGCGCGACAGAAACGTGTTCCATTCGGGGCGAGGCAATTCGAGGCGTGTAATTAGCGGAGGAAAAGATAATGGCGAGCAGATGGAAGATTCAAAATATTTCCGCGGATCTCTGCGATAAAGGAATTCTTCGAACGGACCGAAATAATTCCAGTTTCATCATCGCCACAGGTATTCGAGGACTGCTCATGAAATGGAGCATCAGGAATTAGTTTTGAAACATGTTGAAATATTAATAACTTAAAACGTAATTGTCTAAATGCTATTTTTATGGAAGCCTCTATATTGTATATCATTTCAAACATTCATTCTCTCGCAGTCGACATGGGCGTTGTCGTTTCTAATCATTGAAAAAATAATATATATTTTTAAATGTTACTAAGGTTGGAAAACTCCGCCATATATTTTATTGTCAGAGGACGGATGTATTAATTTTTTTTTTTCGTCAGCTAAATATGTATACTCTGTAATACTGTTTGATTATTAGGATCATTATTAGCTGTAGGATTATTGGTGCCATTTAGAAGTTTAAAAAATATGATAATTATAAGGAAATAAGGTATGAATTTAGGAAAATTTCTGTTGTCAGACTTTCTCTATGAAACTATATATCCTTTCTAATAAAACGTACTATAGACCGGAAATAACGTATGAGAAAGCTACAGCTAATTTTTCCTTTATTTCTGTTCCATCTTTAGGCCTTTATTTTAATTCTAAATTATCTTTTTTCCAATAAAAATATCGCAATCGTATTAAGTTTAACCTAAGTTGAAGAAGTTCGTTGACTTCTCTGTCAATGACTTTTTAAGACTAAATAGAGGACACTTTCTCCGATGAATTCGAAATGAATTAATTGATAGTTTTGCTGGATATTGCTTGCATTATGTTGGCTCGTAAAAGTGTTCCTGGAGAGAGACTGTGCAAACGATCTCATAAATAGAAGGCATATCTGAATCGCTTTGTGGAGAACTGACTGTGGAGATTGACCCTAAAGTAATGAGTAAGGGAATCTACAAATACGAAAATCACATTTTTTCACAACTTCTTGTCCAGAAAGTTCATTTGTTTAGTTGTACAGAAGTGAGAAATAGTAACTTGGCTGGGACTCGAACCCAGTTCTCCTACTTTCCGGGCTGGTAATCTAACCACTGAATTACCGAGCCAGGTCCTTCTCACTACTGTAAACGGGATGCTTTACTAGAATACGTGGCAGGAAAGTGACCTGAGTTCGAGCCAAGTCTCTATTTTTCACTTCGGTACAACTTTGGGTTAAGACCCGCACTTTCATGAGCAAAGTTAAAAATTACTTTCAATTATTCATTTAGGTGCAATCCGGGCTAAAGAAGCGATTTTATCGACCTTCCGCTTTCGGATTACGCGTTATTTTGACCGCTTTCCCTCCAATTACGAGTGGCCTCGGAATATGCCAAATGGCTCATAACGTGTGTTTGGATACGCGAAAACCCTTCCTTAGGCCGTTCGCTTTCGTGTGGATAACATTATTAAAGCAGCGTTCCCGAGGGTAACATGAGTTGAGAGAGGTACAGAAACTTACAATTGGTCTCTAAAGTGAACACTAAGTCCTAAGGAAACTCTAATTTCACACGTGCTTACATTTCTAAACGAAATCTCCGCTATCATTACGTTGGTATTATGGTTATTTACTTATCAATGAGACTCAAAAATATAGCGATTTTACCATTTTAGAGTGATTATAAAAACAAGAAATTAACAATCAATATCAACAGTTGCATAATTTAAAAATAAAATAAAAATTAGCAAAATATTCACAAAATAGGCTTTAGTAGAAAACTATTTACACGATAAGTTATTTACGGGAAAATTTATTCATACATTATTTCAAGAAATACGTAAGTTTCAATATGGAAGGGTCAATGGAAGAAGGTGGGGTTTCAGGGGTTCAGAAGGTTATATATATTATAAGTCGATATAATTGGGAGCGTTGTGCAAGGGATGATCTAAATGCTGGGACATGGAGAAGAGGAGTAATCCTAGCTAATCTGGGAGGGACTTGATGTTTAATTAGGTAAACTATTTCGGTAGAATAAATATGTGAGTTTCAAATATTATATATAAAAGAAAGATCTGAAAGCATTAATATTTCATTTAGGAATCCAATGGAAAGGTATATTAGTATTTGATCTGTGGAAGATTTCTGTAGGTGGGGTACACGAGATTTTACTATAGTACCAAAAAATCGATGAGGTTTTGAAAAGAATCCTATCTTTCGATCAGTAGAGGCTAAGAAGAAATGACACTTGTAAATTTCCCACACTTCCATTTAGCTTACGACCGGTTTCGCTACCGGAGTAGCATCTTCTGGTACAGAAAATATTGCAAAGCTGTTTAAATGTCCTGAAGGGTTGGAGGGGAAAGGGAAGGGCATTTTCTGTACCAGAAGAAGCTACTCCGGTAGCGAAACAGTTCGTAAGCTAAATAAATTGTGGAAAACTTACAAGTGTCATTTCTTCTTTATCTCAATGGCTTTCCACAAGGTAACGCCTGAACATCTAGATTTCTTTCAATCAGCATATGAATTCATAGCTATTTTTAGTGATGCAAGTCTCTATTGCAAGATATGCAAACTCTATTACAGTTGCACTTTGAAATTTTTTTCTGGAATATGTTTCAACCTATTTTAATTCAAATTATAGGAATATTTTTATATGTTGGTGGTGTATTTGTGTTTGCTATGTAGTACCTAATTGCATCCATGACTATTATGCTAAAAAAATAAATATCCATTATGTTTTGTATAGTTTCTTTTATTGAAACATATCAATCGCACTATGTAAATGCCCAATATAATTAAAATAGACAATAAGAGAATACAAGTTCTTAGTACGCCAAATTTACATCGAGCAACGCTCGGTCACTTGGTACTTTTAATATTTAAGCGACTTAAAATAGGTACAAAATACATAGTTATTACTTAATTAGTTTTCAAAACAGCAATTTTAATTATTTGATAGTATATACTGGAAATATTTATAAAATGTTTAAACTTATTTTTTCTCAGCCGTATTTCCTCAATCTCTTTTTAAAATTAGTTCAATATGAGTCCATCTGAATAAAAATCTGTCGTATGATTACATTTCTTATCCAATTTAAGTCAGTGAAAACACAGATTGAGGAATTGGTTTAGTTAGTTTGCGAGGGAAGAGTTACGCGTACGAGTTCATGTGATGAATTTGAAGTCATAAAATGGCGATCGAAGTAAAATATAAAGTCAGGACATTCAACATCCTCAAGAAAATCTGGGATATCATCTGTCGTAATATTGTGTTATACGTTGAGAATATAAACAATTACGAAATTATTAACGGGCACTATATAATATAATTGTATAGCTTTAAGACAAGAAATAAGTTGCCTATGATTATTTGAAATATCTTTTATTATATTTCAGGATTATTTGGATACAAATTGACACGAAAATATTACTAATTCAGTAGTTGGAAAAATACTGTTGCTATTGTTAATTATCACTTTCTTTTCAAAGTCTGGATAGTGCGTTAGGCGTATTCCAGCTTTAACAACCAACGAACCGATGTTACGAGAATGTTGCGTGATCTATTTGATTAGATGGCTATTTGCGCTATGAGAAACACGAATGTTTTAAGATTAATCCTACTTGTAACTACTATTCTATTGACAGGGATTCGTTTTCCAAGAGATTGAAAACCCCTTGAGTGATTTGCCTTAATCCAACTCTCCCAAATTCCTTTCCGGGCCCATTTTTTTATCCACAAAGAAAACGAGAAACGAATTTGGTTAACGATGTTTGTGATTGATCATTTTTAAAAGAAAGACTGAATTCACGGAGAAAATGATGAATTTCGGCCAAGTATTCGGAAGGGAGGATGAGCGGCGAAAGTTTTTCCAATAAAAGCCTTCCAGCTGGATTAAGAAAAATTAAATCGGGTTGAATAAGCGATATCTATCATTCGATAACCGATTTCATTCTATTAGTGCCCAAAAATATTTTGTTTCGTCGGATCCGCTCCCGCTATGGGCCGGAGGCTAACAAATCGAGTTCCGTTATTAAACGTTTAGGAGGGACATCTGCGGCCTCACCGCCGTGTGTGAGCACGGGTAATCAACTAAGTCCATCCATTTCTCTCTCTCGTTCGGTAAACGGGCGTCGTCCCTCATCCCAATCACATCCCATCACTATTTAATTTTCGTCAGATTTTTCAGCCCCGCCGCAATTTCCTCTGTTATCTATGCCCACGTCCATGCCCATGTGCTACAGACTAAATAGGATTAAGTAGCGATTTTCGATTCACCTCTCAACACGGTCAATCAAGCGCCCCGGGGAAATTAAGTCGTTACCGTGGAAGGTGATAAATTCTTCACGGACTTTGAGTAGTAAACATAAGGGGTGTGGATGGAATTCAATTTAATTTTCCGATGTAATGATCAAGAACATTGCCCTAGCATTCTTCATGGTTCATTTCTATTATCTTTTATTCTTAATCTCCTTAAATTTCATGAGGAAAATCCGACTAATAATGGAGCTCAAAAGATATCCCAAATCATAAAACATCTTCAGTGGAACAAATGCTATTAATGAGTATTCAACTGCATTTCATTATAAGCTGTGTGTAAGGTGATCCTTTTCATTATATTCCTTGACTTTATTCTGAGTTGTTTTGAGAGCAAAAGGATATGGTATTTAAAGCGTTAAACAATTCCCTTTTCAATTTGTCCTTCGGCAGTTAAACTTATTAAGTATAACTCAAAAGCGATATTAAAACGATGGGATTGATTTTATCCATTACTCCGACTAAATTCTTGAAAATTAAGATGCCAATTTTCATTGGAACCTTTAGCTTTTTTGTTGCAAGAATACCTTACTTACTCATTTCTATCCTAAAACGGATTCGGAAGTTAAGGGTGAATATGAAAGAGATCTACGGCATTTAAAGGACTGTGAGGTAAAGATAAAATGCATTCAAAATAATAGATGACTAAAGATATATGCCCAAAGAAATTTACTTTAACTTTAAGAAAATTTTCTGCTTGTTATCTTTAAATATATATTCGTTTTCATGCATCTACAAAGTGAAGGGAAGCGCGAGAGAAATTTGGAATGCTGATTTTTTTATGCAAACGGAAGAACTAAAAGATTTTCTTCTCTTTCGTAGGTATGGTGCAATATTATCTTAACTTGCCATTAAGGTCGAAAATGAAGGATTAATCAAGCAATCAACGGAATTAATATTGTTGCCCCGAGTTGGTAAATATACAAGGGGAATGGAAACTGAGATGGAGGGTCCATAAAACATAAGCCGCGTACCTCCGTTGGCGCCTTTGGATCCTCTTTTGTTTAGTTTCGTGCGTGGAGACGGGAAGACAATCAACGTGCGTGCCACAAAGGTCAAATTCGCACGAATGACACTTATTCACGAATATATATATATATATATATATATATATATATATATATATATATATATATATATATATATATATATATATACAGTAAAACCTCGATAACACGTACTCGTTTAACACGAACCTCTTGATAACGCGAACAGTATCACGGTCCCGGCAGGAATGTATAGTGTCTTATGTGGTTTTGTTCGTTTAACACGAATTTCGGTTATGACGAATTTCGGTTATGACGAATTTCGAACAGTTTCCTTCATCCCTTGAATAATATAGTTCGCTTAAGGCGAACTGCCTGGCAGATATAGAACCATGGCTGGGAGGAAAATACGTTGCCTTGGTCCCTCGTTTTGAAACGATAACCTAAGAAAATGTAAGGCATCCAATACAATGTAAGACACTCAAGAAAATGCAATGGACCCAATGAGATAGTAAGAGTGGTAGGCAAGGAGTGACTCAGGGAGATAGGGTCAGGGTTTGGATGAATTTTCTTAGCCTTCTCGTGTCGACGACTGTGAGTGAGTCTTTACTGAACAATTGTAGCTACAGGAACAAAATATCCTTTTGCAATGAGCAAATGAAAGTAAATGAGCATTGATTTTCAAACGAAGCTTAAAATATTAAGTGAGGTGGAAGGCGTAGCACGGACGAAAACTCAGATTGCCCACGATTTTGGTATTCCAAAATTCTACATTGTCAACGATAATCAAAACTCGCAAAAATATTGACGAAGCGGCTGCATCAGGAGGTGTTGAGCTAAAAGGAAAGTGCATGCGTGGATCACATTTTAAGGACCTAGAAAAGGTTTTAATGGGATGGTTTAATCACGTACGAGCAGCAGACGTGCCTATAAGTGGGCCCATTACACAGTAAAAGGCATTGTCAATTGCATCTAGCTTGGGAATGAACGACTTTAAGTGCTCCAGTGGCTGGCTGTAGCGATTCCAAAAACGCCATGGAATCTCTTCGCAAGTGATATGTTGGGAAACAAATAAAGTGAACGAAGGAAGTGTCAATGAGTGACTGGCTGATTTTAAACTTATTCGAGAGAAGTACTCTCCTCGAGACGTTTTTAACATGGACGAAACTGGTTTATTTTATAACCTCTTGCCAAGCCGCACTCTGAGCATCAAGGGAAAGAAATTCCATGGAGGCAGCCACAGTAAGCAGCGATTGACCGTTGTTCTCACTTGCAACTCGGACGAAAGCGAGAAGTTACGAGGGTGGTTGATTGGAAAATCAAAGAGCCCCCGATGCTTCAACCACATCAACCTTTGAAGCTGCCCTGCGATTACACCCACCACAAGTAGGCATGGACTGACGGCACTGCATTTCGTGAATTGCTCGTGCGATTTAATATACGTATGGCTGCTCAGAATCGTCATGTGTTACTCACGATGGACAACTGCGCTGCCCACAACCTAAGAAAAATGGAGTTGACTAAAGTCAAGGTTCGGTTTTTTCTGCCAAACTTAACCACTCGTTTGCAGCCAGATCCAGATCAGGGAATAATTGCTCTATTGAAGAGATATTATCGGACTTATCTGGTACGAGCAGCGATCCTCGCAGCGGAAGGAAGTGGTAAATTAAGTTGGACTGTTTTGGATGCAGTAAGAGCGATTGGAGCAGTTTGGGAATCTGTTTCTGTAAAGCACATAAAAATTTGCTTCGATAAGGCTTGCACTCATAGTGATGTCGATTCTGCTGTTGGACAAGGAGCGGCTGCTGAAAAGGACACACCTGAGGAATAGTAGCTGTTGCAAACACTTTCGTCGACAAAGGTAAATATCATGAGAATATCTCCGCAGTTTGAGCGTTGATTGTATCATCTTCAAAACAATTTAAATTGAGTTTTTGCTTAAAATTTCCAGGTTGAGTGAACGTTTGAAGAATGTTTGGAGTTTGACAATGATCTGGCCGTATGTCCCTTTCCTGACGAGGAAGTAAACGCGAATAGCGAAGAATCATCCTCGGATGAAAGTGAGGAGGAGTTGCTTGAGCCTCCCACCCGTGGAGAAGTCACAACGGTTCTAAATACGCTCCAACGATATGCAGCAATGGCAAAGGACCTTTTCCGATAACTTGAATCGGATTAAACTTGACTGCATGAACCATTTGCGCCCTACTCTTCGGCAAAAGAATATACATTATTTCTTTAAACCTAGTAAAAGTTACAATTTTGACTTTGAAGACTGGTTACTTTTTAATTTACGTAATGACTGTGATGTAAAATATTTTTTTTTACGAATTTATTGTAAGTTTATCGCAAAAATTAAACGACGGAATGTATTTACGTACCAATTAGTAAGGAATGACTTAATAGAGATTTTTGTAATCGTTACTTATACGTCAACATCATAATAAACGTCAGTATATCAGCAAGTATATTCGCACTTTATTGCCGCGATAAGGTTAACACGAATTTTTTCTTAACACGAACACTTTGCCCGGTCCCTTGAGATTCGTGTTAGCGAGGGTTTACTGTATATATATATATATATATATATATATATATATATCGCGTTAGTTGTTCTGACGTTCACGGGTGGAGATATTTAGTTTCCTTAATTCGCACGGGGATAATGCTCGAGCATATTTCGCTAGTGTCGTTCCTTTAATCCTGTTATCCTTTCCCTCTAGGATTCCCCGTTGGAAGCTACCTTCGCCTGCATTCGAATAAATGCCCCGATTTGAAAAAGAACTGGGGCACTGGTTGTACCCTCTGTACGGTCGGATTCCGCTGGAACGGTTTTGTATCCGATTGTCAGTCATTTGGCCTTCGCTTCTTTAGTTGCGTCATTAATTAACTGTGTCATCCTCAGTGCAGATCAGCCCAGTTGTCCTCGAAACGGGGCGGATTACCGATACGATGGACGATTCAAATAGAATCGCCACACATTCGCATATTACAACAAGATGTATCGATGGACTTCCGATCGACTTTGAGTCGAATTTTCCAGAGGGAATTACACACTAAAGTAAAGTTATGCGTAGGAAAGTTGAAATTCACGCTATTCTTATGTTTAATAAATTATAAAGAAGGATAAAATCAAACTTGCGAAACTTTTGGTGCTAAGCGTTTCAGTTTGGTTTCCTTCTCTGGCTTCTTTTGAATGAAACTTGAGAAATATTTTCGATACTCTTTGAATGGAAATTCTAATCTTGCTTCTTTTTATGGGCGATGCCATCGATTTATTGTGATATCTTCATTCTGTTATTCTTTGAAAAGTTTCCTGAATGTCAAGCGTATCAATTTTGGTTCCCTTCCTCCTTTTAAATTCCATTCTCCTACGCACATAAAGTAGTCGATGGGCGAGATACTGAATTATTCCTTTTGCAAAGTAATGCGATTTATGCGAAAGGATATGGAAATATATTTTAACGATAGAATAACTATCTTGAATTATCAAAGAAAACTAAATTACTGACAAACAAAGAATATTTAAACCAAATTTCCGAATAGAGATCTTGGTTTCTTACAGTGATTGAATTCATAAATGAAATGAATTCGTTTCCGTGACAACTCATCGGACACGACAACTCATCGGACCCGACAACTAACCACGTGACTGCTCATCGCGCAATTGATTTATTATTAACTTTATTATTAATAACTTATTGACTAGTTTAATCAGTAATCGGTAAAAAGACTTCCTTGTTTTATTCAAATAGTTTAATTAAGTTAACTAATTAAATAGCTCAATTATTTTAACTTTCGAAATTTGATATTACGTCAATTTTCGTAGCGACATGTTTGTTGTTCGTACAATGAGCTATCGTCCGGTCAGTTGTCGCACTTTGAGTTGTCGGGTCACGAATGAATCCATACTTAATACATAAAGTTGTTAGATTACCGCATTTAATTGAAATTTATTTTATCTACGTTTTATCGTGGCATCATTAAGTTCCATCGGTTATATCATCATCATAAAAACGTATCTTTTCTGCGAATATAAACGGAAAAAAATGATTCTTCGTTTATTGAATTACACTGTAGTGTTTTCAAGCACCTTGAGAGATACTGATATTTCTGTTTCTTTATAAAGTTTTTTCAATCAGTAGCTTAAACGATAAAGATTTATATCGGAGAACGCTTAAATTCCGAATATTATTTTGATAACCATTTTATTGCAGGAAAGTTTGCATGAGTTTTGGAAGGCGATATTTTTAGAAATCTCGTCGTAAAAATTTGAAATAATATTATTGATTTTTGATCGCAGTCTTGAATTTTTCCGGACAATTTCGTATTTGAATACGGAGGGAATTCTTGCCGAGTGAGGAAGTCTTTCCAGATCTCTTTTTGTTTTATACTGAGACTTCTTTATCGAAATAGGGCACAAGAATGGTCTAATCTAAGAATATTTCGGAGGAATAGTTTTACTGGATATAGATACTTTAAATTTGCTTTGAAGTTTAAAATAAATTATTGAGGAGTGGATTTATTTGAATTAAAATATTATAAATTAAAGGACATAATATCTATCGAGATTTTAAAATAATAATTTTTAGGTTATAATACAGCTGTTTAATTTATAATGTGAATCGTCGGTGGCTTCTTTCCTCAGCTGACATGAGAAAGCATTGCATGAGAAAAGTACGAGCAGCTGGAATTAGTATTATATGTACATGAAAAACTTATTTGAAAAAATTAAAATCATCTATGAGGTTTCTTAGTTCATGGAAATAATAAGTTTCCTAACCACAAAATGCCGGGGCACTAGCTCATTTTTTATTTTAATTTAATTCTTAATTTAGATTTTTTAGGGAAGATCTATAAAAGCGTAAAAGATTGACTAATCAAAAAAATCCAATCCCTTTTATACTGATTAAAAGGTACATCGTGGTCTAACGATTGGCTTCCTTATCAGGAAGTTTGTATTTCAATTTCTTCCGTCGTCACGCGGCTAAAAGAAAACACTGGAATGACGTACGTCGTCGAGCTCTTCCTATTTATCGGTATTCAATGCTTCGGAACATACGTCTTTTGTGCGAAAAACCAACATCAGAAACAGAGAAAGTCGCTTTTACTGCGCTGGAAATAAAGGAAATCTCGAAAGTTTTCACGTTAAGCCCGGATTTTAAAAATTAACATTCTATACATTGGCGAATAAGAATGAAAGTCCCATTTGTTTAATGAGTATGTTTTGATTCTTCCAAGTCTCGTGTATTTTTGGAACTCCAACCTTGATGCGAGTTCATTTATAAGTAGAGGTGTGATTTTCACATGGGTATATATTTAAAGATGGTATCTCGCTACTTTTATGTAATACGTCATGAAAATGAAAAAAGGTGTAGGCGAGGCAGTGGTTTTTATTGAATTTATTACCATAGCCTTCGAGCGTACATAAAATGGGCGTGTTGATTAACGAGAAACAAATTCAGATCCTGAGCAAATTATGAATAACGGTGCCTGGCTCGTAGGACTCATTGAAGGTAAAATGACTGATTCTTCTCCTTTTCAACAGTCCTTGTTGATTCGTTGTAAAAATGCCTTCGTAACATCCGGTAAACAAACAGTTTGTTAGTTCGATACAAATGGTTCAACGATAAATAATCATAATCTCAATACTTTCAGGCTTGACTGAGTGGAGGTTCATTTCCATGATGAAATTAATTTGAGTTTTGGATTTGTATCAGTTTCTTATATTTTATTTTTACTTTTAACATTAAATTAATTTTATCATGAATGAAGGATCATTCGGGAAAGGAATTTTGCTTAAATTTCACACTTAAATATACTGTTCTGATCTGATACCTGTTGTCATATAACGTCTCAATGATGAGAAATTAAATAAGGATTAGTTATAAAATAAAAGTTCACACATGTTCTATGTTCAATATACAGATATATATTTATTTAAACTTCTCGAATTTTAACTTATCATCTTAAATCCGACGAACAAAACCAACTTGAATCACTTCAAAACATGGTCAGAATCGATGGTGGATTGATATCGAATCTTATGATCTGATTCATCGCAGAGAGAGTATTATTCAGGGAATTAAATTTCTCTCGAAAACTTGAGCAAAACTAAGTTTTCACAGATGAAAATAGCTTTTTATAATCTATGTCCTTTTCATTATGTCCAGTGACGCCTGTTGATATGCAAAGGTGCATTATGATTAGCGTTCAAATGAAGGTATTCCATAAACCGGAAATCTCGCTTATAAAAATAAATCATTCTTTCTGCATTCTAGGATGTCATCGACGAAGGGTACTGAGAAATTTACAGCGTAAGCTGTGACAGCATTTGTTATTTTCCCTGCTTTCCTCTTTCCATGACGTATTCACCGAGGGTGTGGTGCGATCCAAAATACTTAAATCCACGTATCTGTCGTATTAAATGAACTATGTTCCCATTACGTGACTGAAAAGGTATACTCTTACAAAAATATCAAAATTTGTTCCTTTTCCCTATTATCGCTTAGGAAAATATTGATTTAAATCACAAAATATCTACTTCATCTTAAGTTTTCTGTATAATCGTATAATGTAACAAAAATTCTGGCGTTTCTATAAAGACGGAATGAATGGATTTCTTTTCGAATAAATAATAGAAATCTGATAATTCTGACGGGACAACATGTAAAGAGTTTTAGGAATTGGAATATTATTTTCAACACATTTTCTTCATTTCATCTCGCACGTCTTAATTCCTGTTGCATTTACATTGTGTGGTTCCAGATGTTTTCCAGTATACCTTATACATTGCGTTGCTAACTACTAATTATATTCTGAATCGGCATATGGGATAGAAATACCGCTCCCGTTTCTTCTCCTTTCTTTCCCATTCTGAGATCGAATCACCAAATATTCGCTGCGAAATTAAAAGAAGTAATTGAAGATATTTCATACGTTAGGGGAGTTCTTCTCGCAATGAAATAGATCTAATTTAACTGGAAATGTAAGTTATGAGGAGCTATTTGAATTGCATTTTCTTCGCTTCTAAATTTCACTCATCATGATGGACGGGAGGAAGATGTATGAGGAAGTAAGATGCGTGAAAATTACGTTGCCAAGCTACTTCGAAAAATCCACATTAAATCTCGAGCTAAGGGATGCTTGTAATGATATTGAGAGAAAAATTGGAAACATTCTCATACATTTTAAATATCGATATTTTTCTATGAATAATCACTCAAACGGTTCTTTGGCAAGTTTAATGATTGTGCGATCTTATTAGTGAAGGTTACAAGGAGTTTATTTAAGAATTGTTTATTTTGATATTAGAAATTGAATTATCTGCTTTTCAAATATAAATCGATTCAGTTCAATGGCTTTCAAATCCTCCTACGTCAAGGATAATTTTTTGAGAAAGAGAGAATCAGTCCATTTGCAATCGAACATCAGAGTCATTATTAATCATCCAGAAGTGTGATTCGAGAGCCGGAAATTAATAGAGACCAGAAATTAATGCGGACAATTAATATTGATGATTGACATCAACTTTGAAAATAACTGTATATAGGAAATTTGATGCCATTTATCGAAATTAAATCGAAGTTTTGTAAATTTCATCGAATGAACGTCATACATAATTAATTTGTGTTGTACTTAAACTGATGTAACAGACTCACAATTGTTTACTGTTATAGACATTAAATAGTTACTTGTGATTAAACAGTTCATTTTCATACGAAACGCATAACTGACAACGTGAATTTCGCTCCAAATTTTTGCGTCAACATTATGGCACACTAAAATGATTATTTATCGTATGAGATGTCTGTAAATACTGAAGCGTATGGATTGGAATTATTTTGTTAACTTGAAAAAATTCTTAACCACCGTAGAATCTAGGTTGATCATCTTGCCCTCCTTTCTACTTCAAACTATTTTACTGAAAATGTACACATCCCTCATTATAATGCAAGTCTTAAGTGAATCACATTTCACAGTATGTTCTTCGCGAAGTGACACATACATTAGCTATTTGTAATTAACATTCGGCCATGCACTGAAGCCCTTTATCGGAGCAATGTTCACTATTATTAAGCTATTATACTTGTTAAATTTGTTCATGATATTTGAAATTTTTAATGGCTTTTTACTGATTAACACTTACTTCCACTCAATTATTTTTTTTCAAAGAAAGGTGAGTTAAAAATTTCTTTCTCGCATGCTAAATTAAACTGTAGTTAGAACTATACCTAAATTTCTCAAATGCCTTTAAACTGTATTTCTATTTTATAGCTACCTATTTATTCGTAATTTACAGCCGTAATTATTAATGGGACATATCCGAAAATGCAATCTTCTTAAGAGCTTTCGTGGAATTTTACTGAGTCTATTACTAAGCAAAGACTCCTGTGTCACAAGTTGATTTACAAGGTTTTTGGAATACCTACTCCATTTCATTTAATATACATTACTTTCATGGCTTTTTTATAACACCCAATAAAATGAGGCTGGCGAAATTTATGAAGGCGATTCGTCGAATTCGAGTTTAAATTTAAAATGCATAAGTCGACTTGAAAGCTAATAACATTTAATTCATAGTAAGCACTGTACCTTGAATCTCTCTTAGTTGTGATTTTTCTTATTGTCTGCGACTGAACTCTTCAAGTCTGTCTTGTCAATGTGCTTTGAACAGGAATTTTTGGCAATCTAACATATAAATTCAGAGTTTTAATTTTCAATGTAACCTATTATTTGAAAAAAATTCAAATTCTTTCCAAATATTAAATATCACCTAAAATTTATAGAGAATTTGTAAAATAAATAAAGATATTGCTGTAGTGAAATTTGAAGTTGCAAGAGATTCAGTGGAAAAGATAAAAATGATGATGTTTTGTCAAATTTTCTTTGAGTAACATATTTCGCGAGAGATGCATCAATATTACCGGAAATATGGAAAATCACTTTTTTATGGCTTTTCCCTCACCAGAACTATGTACCGGAAATGAAGGAAAAGTTATGTATCCGGATGTATTTACGACTTTGAATTTACTCATTCACCGTCAACATTCCTATTCCGAAAGTGGAATTTGATTTCAATTATCACCAAATTCGGATTTCTTCATTCTTCTAACCGAACATTGTCAATGACATTTTCTTACGTTTTTGTGCAATTTGAATTAAGTTATCACATTCATTTCTCTTATAAACATGCTTAAAATAAAGAAGCATATCAATGGTAGTAATCAACGAATGTCCAAAATAAGAAACTACTAACTGATCTCGGCCTTCTCGATTTAGTTGCACCATTTCAAAGCTCTGAAGACCCTTTTCCAAGAAAAATCGGATAAATTTAAATAAATAATATATTCACATGTCATTTTACCTATTTTAACTGTCGTTTAAGTTTTCATTACCATTAACATTTTTCTTTGGATACATTAATTGTATGGGTAAATATGACAAGACACATCATATTCAAAATTCATCGCGTAATCCAGTCCTATGATCAAAGGACCGAGTAAATTTCCTATTTTATAACTATTTGTTTTTAATTAATTAATTATAAAATCTATCAATTGTTTAACGATGAAATATTATATATATATAAATATTGTATGATAAAATTCTAAAAATCATTACGAATAAATCAAACGAATAAGTATCTGTTTCTTTCGCAAGATTCCCTACACTTTCATTCAACAAGGATTTTTGAGTCCTCGAGCGTGTTAAAAAAATTTTGATAATTAAAAGAGTTTCATAGTACTTTATAGGAAATCTTGGAATACGTAATGTACTATCCCACAACACTGGTCATACTGAGGGAATGTAGCCGAGAAAAGTATGTAGAAGACAACGTACTTACCCAGAGGGTATCCTGTAGGTTAGGCCGCGCCGCACAGTAGATCCGCCTCGCTGGTTGTGTAATCTCAGGGCGTCAAAGCGTAAAAGCCTGTATTGGAAACAGTATATTCGGGAAATGAGATGTGTCCGTGTGATGGGTGGATGGTATGACGCGGACCTCTCTCTGACGAGCGATCGTACCGTCGCCTCCTTTTTATAAGAGCACGTCCGGATAAGAGCGTCGGTGGTGGCGTCGGCGTAGCGAGTCGGACGTCGCGCGCCTCCACGGCTTAGGCCGTCGCGGATCCTCATTGGTGGCGGAGGGAACGTGGAAAGGGGAGAGGGGAGTGCGTAAGGGAGTGTGGGGAAAAAGGGGCGCAAAGTCTAATCCTGGCAGACGAAATTTTTCAATGAGATAGTTTCGCGGATCTCTAAATGAGGCTGTTTCTACACCTCAGAATTCAGCTCGGTTCGGTTTTATAATTGAATTAGGAATGAGATAGGTCAAGGAAACAATTACTCAATATATTTCCTGGAGATAACATACCTTTTTGAATATTTCGCGGATGTCTTCTGTGGCCACATACTCATTTATACTATAGGCTTTGCGTTAGTTAAAAGCGAATCATTTTCTCATATAACCCAGATTCATGATAGGTGAAAACAACAGTATCAAACATCAATTTTGCATTCTGAATTAAATATCTATCTCTTGAAAGTTGAGATAATATGTGAAATAGTTTAATTTAATAATAATTTAGGTATCTCTTATACATTCAGACTAATCAAAACTTTTGAAATATAATCTAATAGTAAAATTAGAATTAAAATCAATTTATATAAGCATAATAACAGGAATCCGCTGAAAATAAATTCTTCATGAGAATATCCATCAGTACTCATATTATAGAGTGTGTTAAAAGCAGGGTTTTTTTCTGATTATCTATCTACTGATAAGTATTTTCTGAATTGCAGCGTGGAATAAAAGAAAAATGTCCCTAAAATTACGAATTTTTTTAAGTTTGGAATTCGCAAGGGACTAATAATTTACGACATAATTCAATAATCAACGAGAGCAAAAATTAATATTACGAATAACTTTTTGAGCCTTATGTGTACCAAGTTTATTTAACTAACTTTACTTTTATCTTCTACCTTGTTCAATTATGCAATATATTCAATTTTTAGGACTTTTATTTCTTTAGTTTATATTGATTTTTTAAAAAAATTCATTTCGCCACTTGTTTTTATCCTCCTTTGTCAATCGTCATTCCTATATTTCATTCAGTTCCTAAGAAACGGGTGTATTCTGACTCCAATTCGAAAATGTTCGAAATAAAGGAATATATATATATATATATATATATATATATATACATATATTTTTTCCATACATGGAGCAAAAATGTTTTTCATTTGCGATGTTCATTTCTCTGAATACAGTATTAAATATTTTGAAATCTATATTTTACCTTTTTCCTACAAAATAATTTCACATTACTTTAGATTGATCAAATTTTAAATTAGGGAGGCCAAAGGAATGATAACTACAGTTTAATACAATACCCTCTCAATCTGAAATATTTACCCTGAAATAATGAATCCACGGCTAAAATCAAATCAATGTACATGTATTATTGATTACGTACAAATTAATTACAAAGCGATTTCCTAAAGTAATTAATTTGGGATTTCAGGCTATAGTAGAAATTACATCAACTTCCTATAAGACTTTAACATTTGGAAATTGGTACTATAATCCAATATTGAATTGTACAAGATTGTAATTAATTTCTTTATAAATTACCTTTATCCTTATTTAGGAAGTATAGTAACGGAGGTTAAAAAGTGTATTCCTTAGGTAAACAAATAGCTCACAATGGATCAGTAGGCATTCCAAAGCTAGAACAGCAGAAATTTAAGTTCTGGGATTATAAGGAAATAGAAATTCAAGTAAATTTTGCGAATATTTATAGTATGGACCTAGCTGCTTTTTAAAATAAAATGTTGTTCACTGAGCAAGAGGGCGATAACCCGTTTCGAGGCAATAGAAGTCTGTATCTGGAGAAGATTACTGAAGATAATTTGGATAGAGAAAGGAAATCAGGATGTTTTGAAGGAAATCAAAACTTATACAATTATGGATAAGAGAAAAATAAATTTTTGGACTCTTTTTAACGCAAAATATTTTTGGTGCTAATATTTTGGAGAGAGAAAAGAAGGGGTTATCTAAAGACTAGAGTTTTGTAAATATGTGGAAGAAGAAGTTAGGAGCTACATACAACTGAAGAATTAGGAAAATCTTAGGACAAACTTGTTTGAGCGACAACCACAGGCTATGATGATGATAAACAACCTGCTCAATTCCACTAAAATGATGGTGGATTATTAATTTAATTTTGATAGTTTCCCTTGACATTATATCAAACCAATTATCTACAGTATCCGGCTTATAAGTTTTTACTTAATCAATATTAAAAATTCGATAACAGTTTTTTAATTTAATAAATTTGAAAGAATGAATCGGTGATGAAATGCCACGATGTGCAATGCATACGATGCAGCGAATGAAGTTTATTCTGACCCTTATAAAATTGGCGTAAACTAACTTAAATTGATGGATACATTTTACAATAACCATTTTCAATGTGGTTGAAAACGTGGAAAGTGAAGATAATTAATTGTCTTAAATATTGAACCAAATAAAATTTAAAGCAAGTGCAAATATGGTAAATACGGACTTCCTAATAGCATAATATTCGTTCAAAAAGAAAGAAATTCAGAAAATCTAAAGTTTCTTTTTGAGATTGCCGGTCAAACTGTGAGACCTTATAAAATAGCTCAATATTTGTGGCATAAAATCATTTGAGGTTCAGTGGAGAAAACTGAATTTATCCTAGTCGACCTGTATGCTCGGATTGTACTAAAGGGAAAGACAAATTTTAAACGCCGAGAGTCCAGAGGTAAATAGTCATACACATAGAAACTGTTTGAAGAATAGTATTTAATAGCAAATTAGTATTTACAAAAACTTTAACGGAAATAAAGAATTCGATCTTGTTGATATTAAATGACAACGAAGACTAAGAACAGTAAAATATGCGCGTGCTGTTAGGCAAAATTGTAAATTAGCTAACTACACTGTAGGCCTGTTTGTATCAAAGAGGATTAGCATATTTACCAGACAGCTTATTCGGAAACGTTTTTAAACAATGTGCGCCGAAAATATCATTAGTCCTTTGATCGAAGCTGTAAAACGCGTTCTTTTCGATGCCAAGCAAACTGAAAACAGAAGTGTCACCCCGAGCGTGACCTTCGATAAAATTCATTTTTTTAGTTCCACAAACGCTTTCATATTTCGCTTTTTAAATCCACGTCCGTCGGAAAACTGCATTTCGACGGATGACATCGACTGCAATCGTTGTCCTTAATGGCCAATATTTCCGACGAATCTTTTCCACCTCGCCAAACCATCAAAACCATGATGAGTGTCAAAATCAATCACTCGTCCTATTCGATATCCCATTCGCGCTCGCACCGTTTGGACGCCCTCCGGTGCTCGCATGGATTCTTTAGTCGAGGAGATATATATTGTTTTTTCTCCTCTCGATACATGGGAAACGGATTAACCCTTTATCTACGCCGGATTGTTGTTTGTCAGAATTTTCTCTGCGGGGAGTCTGCAGCCGGATTGACCTACGAAAAAGTTTCGATATTGCTCGGTTTTTCTCTTTTCTTTCCATTTGGAATATAAAAGTATGTCCTTAAGTATCCATTACCTTAAAGCGAAATCTTCTCGGCCTTAGCTTGGTGGCATTCTATCACTAAAACCAATGAAGTTTAAGCAGCAAAATATTTTAATTTATAATAAACAAAATATTCTGTGGCCTATGTAAATTCAAATATTTTGTTGCTTTTACTTCCTTGGTTTTATCTATTATCTTGCCATCGCATGAGAATTCTCAACATCCAAATTCGTATCAGCACGTATGATCAACGTTTATTTAATGCATTTTAAAAACTTATCTCAAAATTTAGGATTGGACTGGTTAATCTCTATGGTAATCACTGATTAACTGTGATCCAGAAATTGGCTCAAAATATGCCTTGTTTTGGCAATTGATTGGAAATTAGCAGTCGCTAAAGAATCTTCAAGTCTTCAAGGACATTTGTCGGGGTTGGAAAGGGTTGTGTTGTTAGGTAGGGTTTCATGTCATTTGAATTATAAATTTTGAACCACACTCCAGTTAAATATCAAACCCAAACGCAACCCAACTTCGCCAATGAGCCTTCTTGCAGCGTTGTCATGTGTCAGCGGCTAATTTCTAATAAGAGCATGGAAAATCTTGAATTTCATCGTAGAAAGTCGATCAGAAGACGCTGGTACCTCTTTTTGGATGAGTGATACGACGAAGTTAACACATTGTTGCCAATTTGAATTGTTTATAACTTTTCAAATCGTACTACAAGCGGTCAGTTTTGCGAAGGTCCCCTCCCAGGGCGAGGGCCCATAGGGCGAAGTCGAGAAATGGTCCATAAGGGTAGAGAATATGGCCCTTCCGATGAGAAACCCTTCACCAGCATAGATGTAGGGGTCCTAAAAAATCGACATTAACGGAAGATGGAAATATACATTTTAATTCTTCTTTCAACCTTGACGGATGTGTCGTTCTCTAAGTAGTAGTATTGCTAAAAGTGCTTCGACAGCTTAGGTCATTTCGCACATTGGCTCCCACCGGGATTCGAACCCGGGACCGCTTTCACCAAAGGCAAACGCGCTGTCCACATGACTATCCGGGAGCCCTCGTTCTCTAAAAGATGTATCGTCGTCGCATTATTTGTTCTGATGTCATACGCTGATTTTTTCAGATATTAATGCATGCTTAAAATTTGCAGTGTTGTTCCTTGTAACCATGGAAATACAGTGTACTCGATGGCCCCGTTTTCGCAAGTTTCAATCAGCCGATGTTTGTGAGTGGCTCAAAAAAAAAGGCCTGGTGATGTTTCCTGAGCTTGTTAACGACCACAGCCTCACGGCCAATTATCACAGAAATAACCGCAATTTGCTTCCGTATGACAGCGATAGGAATGAAAGCGTACACATGCCAAGCAGTTTATCAATCACACGTGTTGGGTATAATTCACTCGTACCTTTGGAAGATTCATTCACCTTTAATTTAATAAATGCTAAATTAAATTTAAATGAAATTCACAAAGGGTTGAAAATCAATCGGGGTTGGAGCGAAGAGAATTTCAGCGGAGGATTCTCCGAAAACCCCAATTCGAACTCTGTTAACCTTCTCCTCACACCTCACCACCAATTTACTCCCTACCGCCCATACCGTCGCTTCAAAAAAATATTTGAATACGAAATTGGCTTCATCCTTCTCTTACCCAAGCTTACGCACACACGCACACACTGCCGTGGGAGAGAACTCACTCACAGAACCTCTCCGAAATTTCTGTTTTCTGCCTGTCATTTTCTAGGGGTATTCGGTTACGAAGGTATTAATGCCCACCCGCTGGGAATCGAGATTGTTCATAAGTGAAAGCCAATCATGTCTGAGGAAAATTGACTGTTTCAAGCGCCCACAGTAGGAAGGAAAGAGTTCGCTGCTCCTTTTCTTACCACTCACCTTTAATGTTACGTTTTAAAAACCGTGAGATTAATAAAACCGCATTAAAGGGTTTTGGCAATGCGGAAGTTTAAGGCGATAGACAAAGTTCACGGCAGTTTTTTGCTTTCGATGAAAATTAATTCCTGTTTTACTTTATCTTTGATGTATCGAAAGCATTAAAAGTTTAATTAATGAAGATTTTTGTAAATGCTGGTTAATCACCTTTGTCTCAGAATTGTCTACACTGCTAAGGGAATTTCATAAGCTTAAGTAATCATATATTCCGAAATAAATGCCTTCCATGAGGTAAATTATGCCTGCCATATTAGAATAAAATTTGATTAGAATATACGGTAGTAAAAGGTACTCAAATGGCACTCCGTAAGATATGGAGTACCAATTTGAGTACCTTTTTAAGAATATTTACGAATGAAGTGGTCGATTTAAATTCATGTGACGAGAATATATTATTTTCGTCGGTATTGTTTGTTGTGAATCAATAATTCGACGAGGTATTTCTTTTCGCTTTATGAGCCTTCAGGATTCAAAAATGTATTGTCTCGAATTTATGTAATTGATATTGAATAGCAACAATATATAAATTGGTAGTTAATTTTATATTAATAATTTCTGTGAAGTAATGTTTAAGTATTAATGTTATACGGTTCACTTGTTCAGAATGCTTAACATTTTAGATGAATCAAAGATTAAATTCAACAAAAATGAAGTTCTTAAATTTTAGCCCTGATACATCGTCTGTATGAATGGTTCTCCCCGAATTTAAATGATGCCAAAACATTAGGCTAATAAAATATTTGCTCAATAGTATATTCGGGTTCCTTTTGTCTTTAAAGTACTTTCTTTTTTAAGGATATTATATCGAGTCAAGTTTTTACTTAGCTCAGTGTATTAATTTTAGATTGATAATTATTTATATGGAAAATATATAGAAAAAGTTATTAATCATCTTTTCTTAACATCAGAAAACATTTGCAGATGTAAGGATTAACACAAGTGAAAAATTGCCATATGACTGGGACTCGATGCGGATTTGTTTCCGTGTGAAATTATTCGTTGGGAATACTTTGTTTCTTGTGTTTCTGAACGATGCATATGCATCTTATTATGCCATGCATATATGTCAATTTTAACCAATGAAAACATTTACCTCAGTTCAGTTACGAGCTAGTGGTTCTGCTATTCTGCCGTAAAAAAGAGCAGCGGTCTATGCCATTGTCTACATTATTAACGTTAGAAAGAGACAAACCTGAAATGTTCATGAAATTTAGCTAGAGAAATTGAAAAAGGTGCTTTTAATTAAACATTACATGGAATTTTTTATAACATGCCATTCGTAGCTTATTAAAACAATTACCGAAATCGGATGTAAATAAACATTACTGGAATGGACCGAAGAAATTGTCCATATGACGTAGAATAATGTCTATGCGATTGCGTTTTCATTCCACTGCCTTTAATCAATACTAATAAAGATAATCGTGAAACGTATTTGAATTAATATAGAATGTCAACTTTCGTGCATCGTTATGCGGTGGCATTCGCAAACATCTGTGAAAGATTAGATGCTTATGAGTATCATCGAACACAGACGTTGATGTTTCAGGATTATTTAAATGAGAATTGAATATTTAATTTAAATTTAAAATATTAGAAGTTTTCTTAAGTAATCTTTAATAATGTGTGATATTGTGTACTTATGATAAAATGACATTTATATGCGAAAACCATTTTACAGAATAGTTACAGGTGATTTCAAGAGATTCAATATTTCCGGACTAAATCCTGGTCTGCCACATTTGGTGAAGCCTACAGGTGACCTTTATATCTCAGAAGATTGTAATTGATGATTTGACAAAAGAAAGAAATGATTATATGCGGAAAGGTATCCTTCCGCATGTAATCCTTTCAGATTATTTAAAAACATTTTTTAAATAATCTGAAAATTATCGATACATTAAATGATTTATCTGTTTCCCCAACTAAGCGAAAATTTTATGTAGTTGCTTTACAGAATATTTCCATATCTAAAATTTCAGTGGAACAGCTGCTTGCGGTTTATTTTCATAGGAATGATTAATAAATAATGCACTGTGATTCTTGTATCTATTTCTCAATACAGCGAAATGAAGTTCACACGGGGTATTAACATCTTTAAAAAAGAATATTTCATTAATCTCCGAAGTAAAAACGGTATGAACTCTCGTTCAGTTCCATAGAGTAGCTCATAATTCAATTATAGGTAGTGCCAATTCTTTAAGAGGACCTTTATCAAAATTTAATGTTTGATTATACTTTTTCTTTATTTTTCTGGTATCTTTTAGGATAGATGTTACTATTAAACTTTAAACCTTACTCGAGGTGATGGTAGGAGTTTATCTCATAAAAATATTTAGGTTACATTTTTGGCTTCATCATTACCAAATCCGTCCGGTGCTTTACGGTCCATTAAATATTGAGAAACTCTGAGCTAAAGACCATTTCCTCTCGGCTGACCTTGTAAAGGCAGTGTAACTTCCGTAAAACAACCGAGAGCTGCCTCAGCAGATTTCTGTGTGCGTAGTGGTAGACCTCTAATTAACAATGCTGCATACATGAAGTTTTTTCTAACAATTTTTACGAAGTTTTTCCTGCCTCCTACTTTAAAATGTTCAAAGCCAAATTATTTGTTTTATTTAAAAATTATATTTATAATCTCGAGGAAGCGGCCGCGTAGAAATCGTCTTCAACTGCTGGAAGTTAAGGGGTCTAAGCAAAAAGTGCAGATTTATGGACCAAAACATTCAATTGCGGTTTTGAGATTTATTCTGAGAGAACTTTTCTCCCTCAGGATGAAGGTCTCGCCTTTGCGTTCAAGTTCGGTACAAAACAACATCCTTTCTCGGAACTTGCATAACTTTCTGTCAACACGCATCACACACATAACTTGATAACGATATTCTGCCAACTTTGGATTTTCACGAGTGTGTTTTGGCGGGATGAGAGTTGGTTTGCTCGGCGGAAGGGTCAGGACCGACTCTGAGAGGGATTCTGGAGGTGGGGAAATAATTAACAGGTAAAATGTCAGGTGCAGTAGCGCGGTTACCTCGTCTTAATCTCATACCAGAAGACCACGCCCACAAAAGTCCATTCCATCCCACGCTCCTTTTCTCTCCTCTCCCATCTTCCCTCTTCAAACACATCTCTCGTTCCCTTTCTTTTCCTTCAATCACCGTCAATTTTCTTCAACTATACATATCTATAACAGCTTCTAATCAAATGAAATGGGGCTGAAGACACCGAATAATGGCACATGTGTGTCATCGTGGTTTTATAGAAATGTTAACAGAATTTGGTTCATCATACTTTCTTATTATCTTTTTGTATTAATTGTTCGCTATTAACGAAAACTTTTAATCTTCCAGTAAGTTCGGGAGTCCCATATCTTTCCCTCAATCTTTTAGAACTATTTAAGGAATTAGCATCAAATTCAATTAATTATTAATAATCAATTATTTTCAATTTATGAAATAGATTTAAATATTAATAATAAGTATCACATTTTTCCTAATATTAACTCAAAGAAAACATCTATGATCCCCCCCTAATTCTACATTGCAAACAGAAAAGATTTAGGCTCAATACATAGAAATATTTCAGAATTTGATTTGCAACCACACCCTCATCAATATTCATCAAACATTCTCTCCTACTGACATTCCACTCCAACCTCCTCCACCAGTTTCTAGATAATCTCCCGCATTTCTTTTATTATACGTATTTTGGGGCAGATGATGACTCGAAGAGACGAAATATTTTAATAATATTCTGCCAAACAATTCACTGTTCCTGCCTTGTTTACGATGGCTTAATGAGGCTATTAAATTCGACTTCGACTTGTAAATTCCTCACTTGCAGTATTAAAAATTCTTTTAACATGCAATCTGCTGATGCCTCAATTACTGTAATTCCATTGGAAACTATTTTTATTCTAAAATTTGCCAGTAGCTGCTACATTCCATACGCTGCTCCATTTACTAGATGCATAGGCATCTATGCACATACGCGAGTCAATTAGTTTTCCCAGTTTTTATCATAAAATTAGGTGCCTCGGCATATATTTTGGTCGGCTTATACTCGAGTATATATGGTAGTTAAATTAATTCTTGAATAGAAAAACATTGTCGTTTCTTTCACAATTTCTCGCCCTTTCGTTATCGATGACTTGATTATGATTACGTGATGATAACGACCTCTCCTTCGCAACGTCTTTTGATGTGAAACTCAAAGAAAAGTAACAGGTTGCTCATCTTCCAGCACTATGGATTCCTATTGTGTATTCTCACTGGATGCCTCTCTGTTTCTCTTCATTATTTCATTTACCTTTCTAAAAGAACTCGTCAACTTTAAGTTTCAATAGAAAATAAAACCGTCATCGATTTTTTTTGATTCTCTTGGCATTTATTGCACCAATTCGTCTACTAAAATCATATCTTCTCACCCTCGAGAGGAATTCGTTTTTTAAAGTTATATCCTCTTCTTTCTCTTATAGCCATTGTTTCTCTCTTCATCCTCTTGTTGAATATTCATTTTCAATTTTTTTCAATTTAAATTTCATGTCGACGCGTCTCAACCATGAAGGGGTTGGACATTTTCACATTCAGTACTTTTTGTTTTATATCAGCTAAATTATAATAACCAATTTTACATATATATTCAAGGTAAGCCTGACATATATTTACCTATTCATCTTTCAAATGAAAAAATAAATATTTTCCACTCATAAATTCTACTCCAAAGGTTACTTAGTTTTTAATGAATATCATTAGGGAACATACTAATTGAGCAAATTTGATGTGCATTATTTGTCATTATTCATCATATCGTTATTGCCTCGTTTCTTAATTTGTAGTTATCCGCGTATCCTTTAAATACTCAATCTTCCACCATTTTTGACATCGCTGACCTCTCATCTCGGCTCATCTTCTCCAAACCGCACACATCGATTGAGCTCGTGGTTTTGGGCGCGAGACCCTCGTACTGCCTCTGAACAATGGTAGAGTAGTATTTGGAAGTCAACGTTGTTTTGCCGATAAAATACTTCAGAATCGCTTTTGAGTTTGATTGGCGGGACACTATGCTTAATCTTTAATGGATAGAAGGGAATGTTCAAATTCTTCGCTTTTTAGTTTAATTGAATCCTTAAGGAAGAGTTTATGATTGAGGAAGTACTTCCCATTCCATCATTGAATATGTTCGTAAAAATTAAGATCTCGATCACGTTAGGTGTCCCGTATATTTTGACGTAAATTATAATTTGACACAATAACCTGGATCATTTTAACGCATTAAATATGGTTACATCGAGATTGATCTCCACAATATATGACTAAGGAGTCAAAGGCTGCTGAATTAGCCTCGGCTGATTCTTCTACACCACTTCTCGCAATTGCTGATTCTTGTATCTATCTAACAGGGGAGCACACGGGAAAAACACCTCAGATCCGGTTGAAATTGTGCAGAGAGATAGTTCTCATTCACGCATCACCTTTTGAGGTAAGCAAATCTACCGTTTATCCGGAAAATCGTCTTTCATTTCGCGTTTTTTACCTTATCCGCATTAAACTCTACAGTGGAAGGATATTAATCAGCCATTAATCATTAAAATTGCTTCGCGTAAAAATTTGTAGAAAACAAAATGGAAATTAAAGACAGAAAAACGTTGACGAGCGGGGAGCGAACATGGAAGCCTTTCCGCCGGATCCATGCGACACAAGCACGATACGCGATATACAGATACGCGAAATAAGAGGCGGTTTTCCTGATAAACCGTAGATTTTCTAACCCCAAAAGGGAGGAGTTTCGTGAATGTCGCATTAAGAAATTCCCTCAAAATTTCAATCAGATCTGAGGTGCCCCTCCCCAGTCCTCCCCTTGTAAGCACATTTTCGCCTATGAAATAACTGACAAATATCTGAAGTCAGTTTTTTGGGAATCAGAAGGAGAGACTTTGGCGAATGATAATATAAAATCGCAATTAAAAAAAGATTGGATTGGAGGTATTTAAATTTTTACTTTTTAACCGAAAATAGACGCTTTTTAAAATTGGCACTTTCCTTACTTTTCCAATTCACACGGGCTGGGAAATATAAATTGTTACTTTTCCACTATTTTGAATCGCCTGTAAGAGCGCCATCAATAAAAAGATATTTGAAAGCACTGCATCTGTACCTCTGATGGGATTTTCCATCTTTTCTAATCTGCGAACAATCTGAATCTCCCATAAAGCCTATTAAATAGACCAAACTATAAAAAATACTTAATTCTGATGTTACGATGTTAGTCTATCACATAACTCAAGGAACATTGAACTGGATTACCGCTACACTAATATGCGATGGGTATGCATCAGATAGAAGGGTAATGGTGCATCAACTCTAACTTACACCCTATCTTGACATAATGGACAGCGGAATAAAGAAGAATGGTACTTGTTATCGATTCTTATCACCTAACTACACCGACCCCAAGAGAGTAGTTAACCTTCATCGTGACATCACTGCCCTCGCGAGCAGTAACGAGAGCAAGGTTACTAATTTGAACTGGAAAGAAATTATAAACGTCAATGGTCACCTCAGAAGCGCGTATTTCCACAGATAAGATAATAATTGAATCATAAAAGAGACCCCCTGAAATTTAGAGTCATCTTATAAAACAGATACAGAAAAATTAGATTGAAATTTATATAAACTAAAACCATAATGAAAATAAACAAATCACTCTCCAATGTATTTAAAATCATATATTTAGTTATGTAACAAAGGTAAAACAATACTAAAATTAAATAAATAGTAAAATTTATATTTATTGAGCCATTGATAGTCAAGGTCAACCAAAAAGGCTGAATTATTGTGAATGTTTGAAGCAATCTCAAGGCAATTATGCCAGGTGCAAGAAAATATCATTTGTTTATTCAAAAAATTAATAATTAGACCTAATTCAAAATATATATAATAAATATAATTTTGATCATCGTCTGGACAGTAATGCTATATATATATATATACATATATTCGCCTAATAAAGACCTCTAATAATAATAATAATAATAATAACATATAGAGCATTATTGTCAAGATGATAATCGCTGTTCTAAACTAAATTCACAGGCCGTTGATAGTTAGGAGGTCGGCTTATAGGACAGATATATGCTAAAACTGTAAAAAATTGCCAAGCATTTGTACCTTTTCTTAACTGAAGGTCGTCTTATCTGCAAAAATATACGGTAAATATACCCGGTACCTCCAATTCTTATATTCTTCCAAATTACAACAAGAACTCTTTGATAAAGTCACTAATTAATTTCCTTCTGATAATTTTGAGAGACGTGAGAGAATAATAAGGGTTTAACTGTATAATATCGGTTTGAATATTGTTTATTTTAATTTTGATATTTATAGAGCTTGTCAGTTCAAAGGAGATGAAATTTTTGTGGCATAAATGTCAATTAGATTTGCAAAAAAGGCAGTCGATCGATTATGCAAATCTATTTCTATTCCCTTTGATCTGAAGTTCCAACAATTATGAATCCAATTTTCATTTGTATACCTTAGCGAAAATTTTCACTTTCCCTGTATTTTGAAGAAACAGCTCGAATTGTATTAAGAAGAAAAAACGCTGTAAAAATATTTGTGCCAAATAAACATGGCGAAATGTGATGAAGGGAACCTTTTGAGTGAGAAAATTGAAAATTAGAAGAACAAGCGAAATGAGTGCCGAGGAGAATATCTTAAGAAAGACCCTCGTTAAGACCGTCGTTTTTTAATTAGAAAAAATATGAATATATCTTTAACTTGTGAACAAAAGGGCCTGTTGAAATATTTTATGAAGAGTGAAAATATTGACTAAAAGGTATACAAATGTATACTATTTATTTACCAAGCAAGATTAAAATGACCAACTAGCTCTAAACCAGCAAGATAATTAATTTATCAATTCCGCGATAACATTGTGTTTCAATGCAGTCTGAAAACAGTTTTATTTTAAATCGAAAGGTAAGTTTAATTTGTTCTTTTAGCCCATACGACTATTTTTTTAAATGTATCTCATGCATTTATCGCATGAAGAAAGTAAAATTCTCTCGTAAAATACTGCTGGATGATATTTGCAATGATTATATAATGTATATCCTGGAGGTATGGATGTTCAATAGATGTTACAGAAGAGGCAGTAGTAATTACACCAGCGGTCAAATAATCGATACCCTGCGTGATTAAAAGCAATTCAGCCTTCTCAAATACTGTATATGAACAGGACATAGCGTTTAATATACCTCAAACGTTCTCTCTTCTCTTTTCGTTGATACTTGAAGTTAATTTCAATTGAATTAATTGAATTTAATTAAGCCAAATAAAACAATTTCGTTGAAAGCATAAATAAGAGGAATAAAAAATATTAATCTGTGTGATGTAATGTTTAAATATAATATATATATAATATAATTTTTAATATAGTATAGTATAAATACTAATGTAAATGGGCAAACATAAAACCATAAAGGACCTAAAAGAAGCTCATGGGATTAACTGATAGCGTTAAGTTGTGACAAGGTTAACAAGCCTATAAAAGGATGAAAATCAGAGATATACGTTAATTCTCAGTGACAAGTTACATTTTGATGAACGTACCGTTTATTTAAACGTATTTGAACATGAATTCTACAGGACATACATGAGAATAGATAATTGGATAAGCAACACCTATATTGTTAAGCTTGACACTATTCCGTTTCACTTATTTTTTATCAAATTGATTTTATAACATATGTCAATAAATATTGGAAAGCTAATGAGATGGGAATTATCCCAAGAGATAATACAGCTGAACAGATCTCAGTCAGAATTTAGAGTTATGGTCATGGTGAGAAATATATTGATAAAATATGTTTGATATGTAAAATATTCTAATGAGCATGAAGATGAAAAGGTGTTTTTGGGAGACTTTGGTTCGAGTCCTCTTCATTATTTTCACTTAATTTGTGTCCGTATATCAAAATAGTTTGCTTATTATTACTAGGTAATGTTAAATAATAAATTATCATAAATATATTATATCTATAATTATTATATTTATATATAAATAGATAAATTAAATATTAACTCTCTTTAAATAATTTTATTACTAATTTCAATACTTTTTCTGGTCTTAGTTATAGGTCATCTTACGTTGTTAAGATTCAGTGCAGTTTTTCTAAGAAGGCCTCACGTACGGCTGTCATATCTCTCAACCACTCGGTTGATGCCTTTTTGTATCGACTCCTAAATATCAAACTCTTAAACTTCCTTTATCATACAATCGAAATCTAAACATCAAAAGCAAAAAATAAGCACAATTGGGCGAATTAAATTAAGTATTTCTGCGTCGGTGTGAATTAATGACGCTTGGCAAGCAAGATCATTAACTTATTCTGGCCTTGATGGTTTCATAAAGCTAATTTATTCCAATAAAATTTTTCTTGTTGCCAAAAAGCAACGTATTTTACCTTTTAATTATATCAGTAAACGTAGAATATAAATTAAATTATTTTTTATAAAGGAATTAAAAAATAGAACATAGTAAACAATGGAAAAGGATTTAAGGCAATAAGCATGAATACCTTGGAGGAAAGCGTAATTTTGTGCTTCACAACTCATCACAATAAAATGAAAGGAAAACAGGAGCGTACTTTTTGTTTATTTGCACACGACCGGATTCTGAAATAATTTTTACATAAGCTTGTGGTAAACGTACTCACATTTCTTCCAATCATTTTATGAATTATGAATATTTTCGGTCCACCTTTCTATTTGAAATACTTATTTCAGTCTGTTACTAATATTATTAATGATAATGACGTAATTCATTATATTTTTACCTGTATTCAGTGGGATATATTTCAAGACTGGAATGGGTTAAGTTTTTGACAGAGGGATTGCATATATAGCGACTCGTATAAGATGTGTACAATAGTATTCCTAATTATGTATCGGCTTTGAATACATAGGAATTTGAGAAGTTTAAAGCCGATAACATGAAAGATTCTCGAATCATCACAACAACGATTAGACTTGGCAGCTAAGGTAACAAATATATTTTCTGCGATACTTCAGCATACGAGCTTCGCTCACATCTGCATAGACATCAGTCTTTGTCGCATTTGATGCGAACACATGTAAAAACTCAACTATCCGCAGTGAATGATTCATTTTTCGATTGCGTTTCTTCTTATCCATTCTTGTTTCCACACGGCCCATTCATCTTTCCATGGAAAATTTTCCCTCCCGTTTTGGCTCAGTTTATATCACTCCCATATTTTTTCCTTTATCTTCAGCTCGAACCCCTTTGCTTTCTCCCTTCTTTCTCCACTCAGAGGGTATATTATTTTGACGCGTTGTTACGTCATCACTTTCCCCGCACTTCAGCCTCCGCTTCTACAAACTCTTTCTCTCTTTCCCTCTTCAGCTTCCGTTTCATTCATGCCATTTTAAATCAACGATGATTTAACTTCTATTTGCCTTTCATAGTTTTACATCCATTTATTACATTTTCCGTGATATTTACCCATCGCTATGCTGAATCCTTCATCTATTCACTCGTTGGCCTTACCTTTGTTTATATTCGTATTTTTAGTGAAACTTATGCCATTTCCATCTTTGAATTCCTAAATTTTTATTTATCAGGTTCTACTATCACTCCAAGCAATGAGTCAAAGTTTTCTTTTGAGCAAAATATTGGCGATACCAAATTTGGATTTTTACTCAACTTTCGCTTTTACATCGTCTTAATAATTTTTCCTAAATTTTGATTTTTTTGTCCCAGGTCAATTTTCCCAATAGTTTATGTATACATATCAACCCGACCAATTTCTATGTATATGCCAACGCTTGAGGCGTATGGTAATTTATGTCGAAACACCTATATCCATAAATAAACTTGTCTGTTTCCTTCCCAAAACCTCTGCGAAAAAATATCAGAAGTAACTATTAAACGATGATTTATTAAATGAAATCGTAGAAAGATATTTCACTTAATCTTTCAGGTAGCTCTTCCCTCTCTTAGCTAAGCTCTGAAAAAATTACGTCATTTTTCTGTGCACAACTTAGAAGCAATTCTCGCTTTATCATCGCACACGAATTAACTTAAGTATACAAAAAGTAACTGCATACTTATGTAAAGTAAAGAGTGAAAAATTAAATGTACTAAAACTAAATAATTGTTGAAGCAATGAAGGCGTGAATAATGAAAGAGAATTAAAATACAACTTATTACACCTATTATTACATGTATACATCGACAAAAATCTAATATTGTTTCATGAGAACCCGTTCATACAAACAATATCATTACCTCAGGGACTGGTACTTCTTCACCTCATACCTTTACGCTTTCTCCAGCTTCTTTATCTTTCGAACCCTTTATCTTTCACTCTTTTCTTCCCACTCCTCTCCTTCCCCACCCCCTCCACTTTCTTCCTTAGGAATAATACGCCCCCGCGTCTTTCCGCCCACTCTTTCCCACTTCCCTTCAAAAACCCTTCGAATGTTTTCAACAGACTATTTCTTCTCATCCATTGCGTTTATGGGCCACATTTTTACTTCCGTATCTCCATTAGATCAAACTTTCCACATCTCGAACTAAAAAAGAGAGAAAAACAATCGCTCTCTTTGCTGTGACGTGTCTCTTCGTGAATGCATACCTCATTACTGTTCGCGCATCGTCATGTCGGCTTAATCTCCCCATCTCATTGTGTCTCTAGTTGCTCTCCTACATCACGCTAGAAGCGACTTCGCCTAATTAATGGTGTTCTTCCCCACGCACGCTTTGTACCCTCTCCACACTTGTCTGGTCTTTCCTGTTTTTTCGGGTCCATGTGTACGTCATGCCAGCTCCTCTATTGCTGTGGATAAATGGGCGAATGGTGGTTAATCGTAATTCTCATTGCCTAGATGAGTTTCAACAATTTCTGATGCTTGGCTTCGTCACAAAGTGAACGAGACCTTTTCGAATTTTACGCAATGAGTTCGCATGTTGTAAATATGGAGTGGTATTGCAACAGCAGCGGAGGCTCGGGTGGCTCTTCAAATTCGTGCCGATAGAAAATTGCCGTTTTTCTTGCGATTTACTAAATAATCAGGGTTATCAGATCTCAGTTAAGTATGCGTCAGTCCTTTGTTTTACCTGAATTAATTATTTTTATCGTGTGACAGCTACCTTGCCCTTCGTGAAGATCCGTCCTTTTCCGTTGTGTAGCTGGGGGCTTTTATGAAAAGGACGTACCTGCCGTGGTGGCGGAGTGGTTAACGTGCTAGCGCGTTAACGCTCCAACCTCGTGGTCCCGGGTTCGAATCCCGGCTAATCGGATTTTTCCGGTTAGGGAATGGTTGTCTGTGTATATTGTGTGTGCTTGTGATATAAATAAAAATGCAAAAAAAAGGAATAAAAATTAAGAAAAGGGGTTAATTGGAGGAATAGCCATCCTAGGCTAAAATTCGCCCAAAAAATAAGACGGCATTATTATTATTATTATTATTACCTCGGTAGTTTAGTGGTTAGAACACCTGTCCGTAAAGTGGGAGACCTGGGTTCGAGTCCCAGATAAGTCACTTTTTATCTCTTCTCGTACAACCAACCGCAGGAAAGGTTAGAGGAGAAGTTTGACACACCTGACGCAAAGGTTCGAAAATTCTCTTCATTACAACAGTATCTGTCCCTTTCTTTAGCGGCCATAAATGTTTTATTTCCCACGAAGATTTACGTTGATTATATATGCATAAATACCCAAAATGTATCTCAAGGTTTTCGTATCGGCTCTGAAATCCTCTAGTCCCACTGCGGAGATGAAATTGCGTTTTTAAATGTTTTCAAATACTCCGTCATAACCGCTGAAAGCTCGCTTCTCTTCAGAGAATGAAACGAGCAGGAGCTTTGCCTTAAAAAATAGGGAAGAAGAATTATTTCTAGTTTTGTACCACTAATGTGAAGAGCTAAAGACTTTCTTTTCTCTTCAAAGGCAAAAGCGGAATTTTGAACTGGGCTTATCAGTATGTCATAAGCACCAGAGAATTTAACGTTTTAACTTCCTATGAAGTGAGGAAGAACCATGGGTTTCGATGTGTCTGACTCAAGGGCTCAGATGAAGCTATCCATTTGGCTCAATTTAATGATTACAAGAAGAAAAAAGAAGAATATGGAAGTTGGTGAAAGGAGGGACAGCTTTTATTTATGCGCCTGGTATAAATATCCTCCGTTTATGGCGGGCATGTTGCTCAGTCACAACAATTAAGTCAGAATGGATCTCCATCATGAAATATACTCCTAATCAAAATCATTGAAATTGATTTCGCCTTTTTATGTTTTATTACAAATCGTCGTCGTGTTTTATCTTCTCTTCTGCTCATAGTGACAGTTATTTAATTACTTTTACAGTCTCAGCTAATGTCGTTAGTTATCTTTTCATTTTATTCCTCCAGTATGGCTCCTACGTCGTAAAAGAATTGCGAAATCTTTTATTCAGTAATTCGTATGTCTCCAACGTTGCCATATTTTTCTCTTGTATCATTCTCCGACGCCTCGTTTCATTATATTTTGGTGACATAATTTTATTCTCATTTATATTTAGCCAAGGGTTATTTAACTGGCAAACTGTGAAATCAGCCAATGGTGCATCCTGGTGGAAGGATAGTGAACTATGGGAGCAAATATTCCGCTTTCGGGATATGAAACGGGAAAACGAGATCTCAGTTCCCCCGTGGGTTCATGCTCCATTTGAAATCGCGCACACGGACGAGTGCTTCGTTGTTATCAACACCTGTCTCTTCTATCGGTACTTCTGCGTCCGAGAGAATTTCGAAAGAGAAATAATCTCGAGGCAAATGAATCGCTGCGACCACCTGTTGTTATTCCTAGTCCTTTCCACTGAAATTATTTCCTTTCAATGTCACCATTCTTCCCACGAGGTAGTTTTTGCTTTATTTTAATATAATATCTCGTGAGTGTATTAACGTGAACTGAATAAAATAACGTGATTTTTGCTTAAAACTCTTTCTCTATAGTGATATGTATTATATGATATCATTATCAAAGTGCAGCCTTCAGCATCGGAGGTCATACCTTTGTTTTTCGCTTTGAGTCTACATCTATTGCATTGAGAAAATATCCACAACGCCATCATTAGGTGGCTTTAATAACAGGAGTTCCCAACCTTTTTGCCTTACGTACCCCTTAAACTTTGTCTGGCTTGAAACGCCTCATCTAGCAACTTCTTATTCTTCATGATAATAAATGATAGAAATAAAGTCTTCCATAAAAAAATACAGACAGATGTGACTGAGAAAATACAAGCATGGAATTGGCTAGATATTGGTTGCCTACTAATGTCGCAACTAATTTTAAATAATTCAATATTTTCCTAGTACCTCAGATGGACTTGTACCGCTAAGGGGTATAGATATCTCACGCCGGTAGCCTTTACTCTATAGGATTGTGTTTTATGAATAATTTTATGAACTTTATTATAATAAATTTTTTTTCCAACCTTTTTACAAATTTGGTACAACATACAATGTACAATGTTTTTACCATATAATAGACCAGAAAAAAACACAAAAGAAGAGCCATTTCCTTAAATCTCTTAAAAATACAAACACAGAAGTTGGATTGACCAGATTACCAGGGAGGAGAGAGAATAATTTAGGTGCTATATACATACAAGTATGTTTGAAGAATTCATACTTGGTTCTAGGTATTATTATAGACGATCCAGTTCTCAATTTTTTGTAATTCTTTGTATTTAATTTTGTGTCCTCCCCTATTATAAAGTATTTTTAAAACCTTATAGACAAATAAATTTCTTCAGGGTAAAATGCCTAGGATTATGAATAAAGGAAACGAGTTTTCTATACTTTTTTTTCGAAGAATGACTCGCATACACTTTTTTTTGGACAATTTGGAGTGGCTTTATGTTAGAAACATAAGCACCTTCCCAGCAAATTAGGTCATATTGAAGGCTAGAGTCAACAAGAGAACAATAAACATAACGTAGCACAGGTACAGGACACAGATATCTCAGAAAGTAAAGTTTCTTTAAGGGTTTCGTTTCCTTTAATGAAATTATAATCATATTTTCATTCTAAATAAACTTAAATCAATTTTCATTCATGGATTATTGATAAAATTTATTTAGTAGTATCATGAATTTTAGGTCCATGAAAAGGAAGGAAGGAGAAGGAGCTTTAGTTTTGTATTCTCTTAGATTTATTTTTATAATTCTAGATCTCATGATAGTATGCATATGATTAAATTTGAGAAATTATGCTACCTAAGGAATAAGTGAGCTAAATTAACTGACCTTATTTATGACTTATTGGAATTGTCTTTCTATTGTAAAAATAATCAAAGATGTTTTAATAAATAATTTGATGTTGAGATAATATATTTATAATATGTTTATAAACAGTTCTTACGATAATGCCGAGTAACATATATCAGTTCCCTTTTTGGGAAGGAACATGTAACTTATAAAAAAAGTTTTTTAAGGCTTCTTTAAGGTGGAGAATGACTTATTTCATCATCCGGGCTCTCTCAACAATACGAATCAATTGTGTATTTTGGAATTTAATTCGATCGAAATTTACCGCTTCGCTGTATAGAGAGTATCGTAAAATGCAGTAATTTAGAACGGCGCATCTCTTTCTAATTTCGAGTCGTAGGACTACAATGTCGATAAATTATACTTACCTTGTCTTAAATATAGGTATGTAAATCCCCCGTAAACTGATGGAAAAGCATTTGGGATGATTTCCAAAGCCTTCCATGGATATAGCCTACTCATAATCTGAATATATGTTGTTTAACTATAGCTGCCTAAGAAGAAATTGACTAACCTTTTTAATCTGTTTTTTTCTTTTAATAGAAACTCATGATAATTCATGGAGCTCAGTTACAGGAATCATTTAAATATCTTAAGTTAAATTAATTTCTTAGATATTTTTGTGACCGTAAGAATGTGTAGGTAGTTTAGCGGCTATCGATCAATAAAATTAGCTTCTCTCGGATCAATGAGTCTGAGGGATCATATTTCAATGATCACGGAAAGATCCCCGAGTCAGAGTGCTAATGTTATAATTTCATGACAACGTTCTGGTTCATGTATCGCTGAAAAATTCATGTGCCTTCGCATGCTAAGCTAAGATGAAAGTAAGTTACTAAGCAACATAAACAAAGCAGCCAAAGGACGGTGTATTTCACGGTCACACGCAAATACCCTTGGGTTCATTGTGCCCGATTCACGTTTCATGGATCTGCAGTTTTTTTCTTACCCTATGTTGCCCTCATTTCATACTCAAGAACTTTAGACCTCGAAATTTTTGTTTCTAAACTTCTTTTTATTGATACATTTTATCGATATAATTTCTTCGAGACATTTTATACTACTGCGATTTTTAGCCAAAATGCAGATTTAACCATTATTAAAGCTATGCTTTTATATTGGACCATTTACAATAAAAGATACAATAAACTGTTCCATCATCCTCAAAGATATATTAAACACAAAGATCGGCGAAAGGAAATATTTTGTACGGGTAGGTGCGCTGCTTCAAACCCAATAAGATAGAAGGCAATAAGATTTTAGTAATAATTGATGAAATCAGTTTGCGATTTTGTGATAAAAACGTTTTGCGATGTTGTGCCTGATGATGAACATGTAGTTCGAAACCGGTCACCTTATTAATAAATATATCCTGTGGAATTTTGCTAAGTTGTTTTCCTCCTCACCTAGTAATTGATAAAACCAATAAATGATAGTCTTTAAAAGTCAAGTCATTTGTAGTGTAAAAATAGAGACGAAGAAAGACTAAGATCCCTATTGAATAAAGATGGCAGGATGAAAAATTCTTAAATGAAGGAAATACGCAACCTAGCTAAAATAAATAACGATCTTGTCAGACGGGATACGAAGGAAATAATTGGGAATATTTCTAATTAGTATAATAATTTCCATTAGAAGAATTCTGGATAGGATTGCGTAAGTCTCTTCATTGAATATATAGCAACGCGGAAGTTGTTTATTTGCTTCAATTCCAGTTATAATTTGAAACCCTTTTCAACGCATAGAATAAAGAACTCGGGAGACTTAGATATTTAAATACAAAGTGATTTCAACCCTCTAATATCTTACTCGAGTCGCTTAGGGAAATACTCGGACATATCTTCGATCACGCAAACTCGGTTCAACTCATCTAACCCCATCTCACGTCAGCACCTGAATAATTCCCATTCCTTTCACAACTTGTCCCTCTCTATCTCCATTATTCTCTCCCGACAAACTGCCCTCCCTCACGCGTGCTAATCTAAATGCACATATTTACGTGTCGCCAAAGCGTGGGCGTGCGTCTTCTCCGAATTATACTCCGATGGAAGTGAGATTAGGAGGAGATTTTCCGACGCTATTCTCGCATTTTTTGCCAATTCGGTGTTTTTATGTGGCCATTGAGTGCCAAATACGGCTCAGCAAGCTGCCAAGGAAGAGATTTGGTGCTTCACGCCGGACATTTCCTCGTCTGCACGTCTAGAAGCAGTAATTCGTCATTGGAGTTTTTTCATGTTTTCAAATCTCGAAAACGAGGTCGTAATTCATCCATCTGATGTCCGAGATGTCCCTCTTTACTTTGTTGGATCTCATAAATTGTACATACGGAGACGCACCGAATGAAATAATACTATCGATGTCCTCAGAAGTATTATTGTGGTTTCTAGTTCGCTTGTCCTTGTTTGTTTTGCCTCCTGCTACTTTCGTCACGGCTCTGGATCTCTCCTGTCGAAATTAAAACTGAATGGAAGGTGATGTGCCAAGCGATTAAATTTAGTATATCACTCCGCATATATTTTATATCAGTTCTTTTGATATAACGGCAAAAATATCCGATTATTATTTCTATCTAAACAAGCATGTGACAATCACGTCAACATCAACTAACTTATTTACACATTTAAGTTACGAGTGTTAAAGAAATATAAGACTAAATTAATACTATTTTATCAAAGGAGTACCGATCCGAGCCGTAAGCATTGTGGACAATCGCTCGGAGCTTATAATAATAATAATAATAAAACGGCTTTATTCGGGCGAGATTGAGACTAAAAGTCTCCTCTTCCATCTAACCCATCGTCATAAAATACATAAATAATTAATTTAAAGAGATAATATGAAAAAGATATGAGAAGAGTTGTGGATGTTGAAAACCTAAGAAGTTCTTAGGAAAAAAAATTATCCCTTGCAGGAAAACAACCACTAAGAAGGGGGGTGTGAAAAACCTGCGCAAACCTACCGATAGTCATAACTAATAATGAATGGTGTATGATCGTAAGAAATATGATTACATTTTATAAATACACTATCAATAGGTACATATATAACTTATAATCGTAATGAGTGTCTATTTAATCCTCAAAATTTAAAATTCCTGATAATTTTCGAGTTCCTGTCATGGATTCCGTGAGTGACGCCCTAAAGGGCCCGCGGGAAAATTTCATTCGTGCTCTTTGTTTACGGACTACCACTGCTCGAGGGGAATAGAATAGGTCGTGTAATTTGTTTGGGATTCTCAGTTCGCCAAAAGAGGGTTAGAATATCCCATGAATTCTATACGGGACTATATCATAATTAAGGATAATATATTATGTAAGGGGTGAAAAAGCGACGGCAGGTTCCAGACCCATTCTACTAAATTTAAAACTTCAATTTGAGGAGTAGAAATTTGTCACAATCCTTCATACCTCCTTTTGCATTTCTTACTTTCTATGTGCAAAACGTCAAGATTTCTGATCATCGCTCCAGTGTTCCGGCCTTAGAAAGAATTAATAACTAATTCCTTCGGAACCTGAAAAAAAATTCTTCCTACGATAAGTATTGAATGATTTTGTGAATACTCAAATTGACGCAAGCTCGAATTTAAAAGATATGTTGCTGCAAACAATTGTTTTAGTTCTAAAATGTGAGAGACCGCGTAATTTTATCCCCATTCGAACTACTTAAGTGAATAATCATAGAATTATAGAAGTTCAGAATGTATATGTGCACGCCGATGATAACAAACCGCCCTTATTAGAGATTATCGATGCGATAAAATAACTCATTATAAAAGCAGTCAATTTCAAGCATCAGTAGTAAAAGTGAATATGTTTTTAATTAATTAATTAAAATTTAAAATTATGTAGATATTAAACCTTAATATTCATTTCGGTTATGGATGATTCAGAAGTAAAGTGGCTAGAGTTGTAAACTAAATATACCTCGATTCGTATAAACGGATAGGTATCTTTTCTTTTTTATATTTGCTATAAAAGAAAAATACTCTCGTCTCCTTATGAACCGAAGTACAGCAACTTTCGACTGTAGCACTTCCTTATACGTAATTAATACTTGTATTTAGTTTCGCCTGGATTAACTACACTCTACAAATATTGTTCAATAAGTTATTTTCCTGATGAAAATCTTTTCGAAATATCATTATCTATTCATTACCCTTCTTTTCTTCAAGACACACCTGTCTTCTGTTTCTTTGCAGTGTTTAATTTCTCTCAAATTTTTGACCGAATCCTAATCTCCTCAAAATAAAAGAAAGAAAATGAATGTTTCCTAATTCTTCGCCTATTCCTTTTTCACCCTTGAAATCTCTCAGAAATAGCTCATCAAGAAACTAGTAAAAGAATGAGATGAAAGAAATTGTAAAAAAGGCTCGAGGAATGTCCCTCGCAGGTACTACTGCCATTTGCAAATTGCCCTTCTATGGGTTTGTGGATGTGAAGCTACGTCATCCGTATAATGATCCTCATTTAGAGGACATTGCTAGCGTAAGTATAATTTCGTTTGAAGAGGAGACGTTATTTTGGAGAATGAGAATTCCGGAAAAACTGTAACTCTGTTCCTCTCATCATGTAAAAGCTTCGTACTCGAAGAGAAAAATTGAAATAAAAATTCCGTGGTTGAGGAAATTCGTACTGTTTATTCCGAAAAGTTCAGTAATTCAGGTTTCTGTTCGTGTTAGCTTTATGGCTCGAAAATCAATGGCTACATTTGCGATTAAAGTCGACCTTGCGAAAGACGACATTTTTCTTGTTTACGAATGAGTCGAGTTTGAAACTTATTAACGTTAGCGGAAGAGGGAAAAACTGTCGTTTTTTTCTAAAAGTAGAGACAATTCAAATTTTCATAATATTTTCATTTTAAATTCAGGAAATGATTTTAATGGAAGTTACCTTTGGTTTTAGAAGAAAATCTTGTCTACGAGATTTGGAATGCATTATCAAAATTTAAGAGCCTTGCGAGGGTAGTATGATCTAATTAGTTCCCTTCCCGTTGTTTTCAGTTCATTAACTCTTCTCGCTTGGCGGAAAATGTTCCATAAACTATATTCACATCTTTTTTCGTCTATGTCTGAAGACAATTCTACAGTTTAATTGTAATAATATCCTTTAACTTATTGGATATTATTCTGCGGGTACATGGGGTAGTTACTGAGTAACATAATGGAAAAAATCGAATAGAAAAGGTCGATATAAATTCATTACGTTTTGGGGGAGTCAAAGAGTGCTAACGGAGGCGTGATGATTGCTTTAATCACTAATTTCCAAATGGAAAAATCGTCTATAGCTAATCGTTTTAATTAAATTATCATAACAAATTGCCCTATTGAAAGGTTTTCAATAATAGAATCTTCTTTTATTAAAGATATTCTAAAGAGATTAATTAATCACTCAAGATACGAAAGGCTAGTAATGTAATAAAAGGTAATGTAAAACATTATCATGGGAGCTATTAAAATATTCGGAGCTATGAACTTGCCAACGGCGTGAAAGACAAAGTACGCAATAAGTGAATACGAAAGTTCTTCCGAAATATACCGAGAGTATTTATAATCTTCCTGACTTCTGGCATACTTCTGAATTCAGATCGTTCTTTTTTATCTCTTACTCTTCAACGAGAGCGTAGCAAAGGAATTCAATACTTCTCTATTCGAATCTCATGACATGGTAGTTCTACTGAAATTTATCCTTCTTTGGAAGGATTATGGATGTTCAAACGTCTTCTGACTGTATATAAACAAGTAGATAATGTTCTTTTCTCTTGGCAAATCGTACATCCTTGTACGGACTAAGAAAAGTATTATAAGGACTTCCTATTTTCGCTGTAAATACGCACACTAAATGATTACGTTATATCCCCTCCTTTGGGAAATATTTATCGCTCTTTCTGAATCTCTTTAGGATGTATTCTCAAGGTGATGAAGATAAGGGTCGATTTTCTTTAAATTTTCCTCAGGATATCATTTTTTTCAATTCTAAATGCATACTTCATATCAAATTCGTTTTTAATCGGTGCTGAAAACCTTCACGAATGAGAAATGCATGACCATGGATAAATGAGATACCTATGTTTAAGAGTGTATTTAAAAATAGGTTACATTGGAAAATATTAAAGGAAACGAATCTATGTGTAATTATTGATTTACCTGAAAGAGTTTTTATTGATTCATCAATAAGCGGAATTTATTACTTATAATGGAAATTTAAGAAATTGTCTATTTTACATATTTAAATACAAAATAAATTTATATTAGCGGATTAGAAAGGATAGATATATATTAAGATATATTTTAAGATATTCATTCAAATAGGCAAATTACATTTTTTTATCAGACATGATTTCTTTTAAGATGACAAAATACATAACTCAACTCATATATCTTAATTCATATATCTTAATTAATATCAAATAAAAAATATGTAAACGTCTCCTTGGTGAATTCGGAATAGTTCAGTTATCCTTCATTTTTGATCAAGTAGAATAGCAATTAATTTAACAGAAGTATAGGTATCGAAGGAAAAGAGACTCACAGGGAAAGAAACATATGCATGTGTGTATTAATACATACATACTGTGGCGTTTGGACCCTTTTTGACGCGAAGAATGGCCGAAGACGACGAAAGGTCGCGGATCAAGATTTGTTTATTTACTCGTCGCACCGGACACATTATAGCAACGAATAAACAGCATTGTTGAGAGAGAGATTGCGGCTTTACACAGAAAAGATTCTCTCATTTGTGTATCGCCATTTATTTTACGGATTTAAGTTTTTTATTGCTTCTAAGTGAGTGTTTAATTTCTCGGTGATCCTTGCGAACTGTAGCAACATATACACTATATCTGCGTGTAATACATATACTTACTCCTAATATACACAATATATATGAGAATGGAGAAGAAACCAACCAAAGTTCCACGTAGAGAGAGTTCCTCGTTTTTAATAAAAAGAACTTCCTGAAAGTATGTAGTAATTCAATCAGGAGATCATTTGAATACGAACTTGATAGCTGCTAATTGAAACGCGAAGCTGCTGTAAGTACGATATGGGAATTAAAACCCAACGAATCAGGTTCTTCGAATAAGGGTTCATTGGGTGAGTCTAAGACATAAGTGGGTTACGTCTCGTGAAAAAGGTGTTATAACAGTTTCCCATATCCCTCCGACATTTCCATGATCGCCTTCTAACTTCCATCGCTTTCCCGCCCATTACGTTCCTCAAATACACCCACTTAACACATCCCCAATTTCTCCCTCTGTCGCCGCATTCTTCCGGAATAGGGTAACGAGGGCTAAAAAAAACCTATAACACGTGCGCCTTTCGTCGGCCAGGTACGCCTCGGTGCTTTGACCTTCTTCTCTTAGAGTGCGGCTTTTATCTCGTGCCGGTAATTGGATCTGTATGTTGGACAACTTGGTCCAAAGTTATACCGCGTTGGTCGTGCGTAAATTGGCTGGAGGATAAAAGGGCTCCATAGTCTCGCCTCATTTTCTCAGGATTAGATCCGCCCTCGAGCTATATTTCCCTTAATCCCTCCCGCACCACCTTTGTTAGCCTTTTTCATCGCCTCGTTGATTCGCACCGCTTACGGTTGTTTCGTCCATTAACTTTCGACTCGGAGGGCTTCTTTTGCCAGATGGAATTGCTGGAGTTGTTTTCCAGCGATTACCGCTCCTGATTTTAAATCCAGATTTCTGGGAATTCCTCTTTTTCTGTATTTGGAGATGATGAATTTTTCATAGGAGCAAAAATCCGGAAAATGTTGCCTGGGCACTTAAAAGACACATTGATCATTATATCAACATTCCATTTGGTAACTCATTATCGTTAGCATAAAATATTGCGTAATGAGCATCGAAAAACATGCGAATATAAATTATGCTGAGTTTTTTGTCGTTATCATCAGTAGTCTGTGGTCGGACGTGACGTGACGTCGGATTGAAAACGGCTGATGATGATGATGATGATGATATATACGATATATTCAATCCAATATGGCATATTCAATATTATACATATTACATTTCATATAATAATTTGAATAAGTGACGCGATATGCAAATGGCAATAGAGAGAGAAATAACATAGCAAATACATAAATTTTCCCTGCAAACGTCATGGAATCTTTCTTCTCGTGTACGAATATGTTTATCCTGCTTTTCCATTTTCCTGGAAAAAGGCAAGAATATTAAACGTCTGCAGCAGATACTTCTTCAGCGTATTGCTTCCGCTTCATTGGATAACGCGACAGAATTGAGTGTGAAGTCCGATCGACACCTTCTTCCGAAGAGTCTGTTGGTCTACTTTTGAAAGCTTTTGTTTCCTTATTCTTTGAAGGAGAAAACAGAGTCATGACACCCGAGTTATGAAAGCTTAGAGGGTTGTTTCGCAAGATAATTCTCTACTATGAACTACTATGCTTGAAGGAACGTTTTAGAAGAGATCTTTTAACTATTTCTGATTGAGTAGCTGGTTAGGAAAACCTGGCCGTTTTCATCTTGTTAGTTTTCAATATTTATCATGGATATGGTTAGTTTGAATCAGGCTCATGCAGTGAACCCCATGGGGATAATGTAAAAGTTAAAATAAATTTAACTTAGACTCGTAAATTTTGTTGCGAGAATTTAGATCGCCTTAGAAAGAACTATTCAGCATTCAAAGTATACTGAAAGCGTTTCAAGGTGGATGAATATATTGTTCTTAAGCGAGATTGCGGCATGTCTGTTCCATTGACGGATTGCAGTGTATCTCCCTTTCGTTCGTCTCAGATGAAAGTAGGGTAAAAGGTACGATAATATTTACTAATTTCTCACATTCCTATTTATAAAGAAATCCTATAGGACTTATTTTGTTTCATAATTCCACTAGAAAATTAATCTGATCCAATAATTTGTGAGAATAATAACTTGGTAGAATTTGATCTTACAAAAATGTATTACACCAAAGAAGAAAGCACTATAAAATAATAAGATAAAATAAAAACACTTGTATCTACGCTAAAAAACTCGAATTTTAGAAATGAAAAAATTTTAATTTTAATATTATAAGTATATTGTCTCATTTCACGTTTTTTATTGAAGTGGCCTTCACAGCAACTCAAATTTAACAGTTTCTTCAAAGAAAGTCGATTAAAAGTCCTCTTTCCTGAAAAAACGTGTTCTTACTTTCGAATTTATCAAGTATATTTTTGATTGGCCAAAGGGTTACCCGTAGCACGCGTCAATAAAGATAACTTTAAAGGAAAACAAGAGCTTACATAAAGTAAGATATGCTGCTGTGTCTTTTCATGATCTACGGTGCTAGCATCTTATTTTTAGTATAAAATACTCCTACCGAATTACCTTAATTTTCCTCATTATGTTTAATATCCCTTAAAAATGCTTCACATATACTGTGAAATATTAGCTGGGAAAAATATCTGCCGTAACTATTTCTGTCCATCAGCATTACCAGCGGAAACGTACATTTTTAATTTATAACGCGAACAAAAGAGTTTCGCTTGAATTCAAGAGCTATTGAAAAATGCATCGCGCCTTGAGTTTTCTTAGACATCGAGAACTTTTTCCCTTCCACATTATGCAGAAGGAAGAGAGCCTTTTATTATGAAAACGTGTAAAGGTTAGAGGTTCAGGGCGAAAGGTTTGTTCGTGGAAAAGTGGATGAATATTTCGAATGAAGTCGGAAGTGAAAGGAAGAGAGAGGAAGCCAGTGAAGAGGGTCATCGGTATAAATGAGGGGACACCTTTGTAAAGAGTCCTTGCAGATCGTCCTTGCATCTATTCATAAATTTATCCATGACGTACTTGCAGACGTTAAACGTACGGAAGAAACGCGATTCGATTCGACGCCTGTGGAGAAACGAACTGCTTCAAAAAAGAGTCGGCTGATATCCCGGAGAAAGGCTCGATCCTAGTGACGCAGGAGCCCAAGAGGGTTTTTCTTTGAAATCATACCCTTCGTATTTTTCCACAATGATTTTATTGCGACCGATTCCGCAAGCGTACTTGGAACTTTAGGATTTTCATCCGAAGAAACATACGAAGTGTACCATTTCAGTCGTGGCTTTCCATGAAGTTCTTTTATTTGAAGGACGCCTTCAAAGATCTATTTCACTATCAGGGTGTTTCTTTAATTACGAATCGATAGTGAGACATGTCGTTTTTAGTTTTGCAGCTATTTTATCACAGGGTGAAAGAGAAAATGTCCATTCATGATTGACTAATGCTGTAAATAAATATAATGTGAATAAAAGATTAATTTGCTGTCAAATACATATCGAACAGATTGAGTTAATTGATTTATCTATCTGTTGACTGAGCTATTTCGAGGATTAACGCTATTAAAATATATATTTCTGCGAAGTAATAAAAGTCAAGAATCGGTTTTCGTTTTGTTTTATTTCTTATGGGAAAAATTTACTGAGTCAACCTCAATGCGAACGAAAAAGCACTTTCATTAATGGCTTTCTTATAGTTAATTAATTTAAACATTTGCGACTCAAGAAATAAGACGAGAACGAAATTTTTGTTGCCAAAAATGATAGGCGTGAAAGGAATTAAGATTTTTTTCTATAGCTTTTAAATTTTTGCAAAGCATACTTTTTAATGGAAAAAGAATTTTTTATATTGTTGAATCAAAATTGAAGTAAAGCTTAAGAAGTACAATTTTGCCTCATTAACGCATATCAGACAGATAGAAAGCAATTATCTTATTTTTCGCCTTTAGCAACGAAGGGCTGAAGGTTAGAATATACATAAGTCTTAAAATAGTTCTTAGGAGAAAACTTCATCAAATTTTATCGCCGCTTTTCAATAGAAAAGCACATATTGAGGCAATATTCCAGATTTTCGGTAGGGAAATACTCAATAAGTAATAATCACTATAGTTCCTAGTTGTTTACTTTTAAATGGCATTCTTATCGTCTATATGGAATTCTGTTTAATTGTATAATTATGATGAGAATAAGACATGTTTTCCGTTTCGTGAGATGAAAAATGGTAAGGAACGACTTTTCATTTTTTACTGGAATATATGATGAAAAGACTTCTTCGAGGTATACGTGGCAATTTCAGAGAAGAACGTCCTACACCATCTAGTACACACGCCTTCGTGATCCACCCGAAATGATTGATGCTGTTTATTTGAACTTGGATTTAATGAACAAAATCCTGGGAAAATATGAAATAACGGAAAAATTTGGCAAAAAGTAGACAATTGTCATCTTGAAATCCCTTTATCCCTTGACTCTAGGAAATGTAAACACGAGAGATCGTTCACCTCATTGTTTTTGAAATAAGGAATTTCATGAATTAAAATTAGAACATTTCTGTTGATAAATTGCTATAAAACGTAAAGTTTCAAAATAAAACTTAATGTAAAGGTTTTTTATAACAATATATGTTAAACAGGCAATTTTCGGTTAACGAAAAAACTTTTTTGTATAATCCAACATCTCAAGGGAAATAAATGATGATCTGAATTGTCAATGTCTATGTCTATGTAAGAATCCTGCAAGCCGCCTTTCGGCGTGTGGCAGGGGATGAAGAAGGGATTAAAGAGAATGAAGGGATATTTTTAAGATTAATTTCATATTTTTACATAGGATGGTTATTGCATTTGAAATATGTTCTAACTGCATTGAACGTTTAAATATTTGAATTGTTTGTTTTATGATAATAATCCGATCTAATCATGCCTACTAATTTAGTTATTAAGTTAAATATACCCTATGTAATTCAGTTAAATTAACAATGACGTCAATAATTGAGTTTTGAATGCCTTGTTATACATTTCTTCCGATGAATTCGTTTTTCTGTCATGTCTTCTGATTATAAACAGTTTACTCTTTTATTAACCTAGTATCACAAACGCTGTAATTTAAACTCACAAAATAGCGAAAAGTAACTGTTTTGCCTGGTTGGCTATTTCATTTTTACTACCACTAAAGTGTAACGTACTACATCTGGCCAAGGTAGTCTCTCGCGAATTGCGGCTCTCCGATCCAGTGACCCGGTTTCGATTTTTATCTCTTTCCCTGTGAGGAGCACAACGTTTAAGAGACTGGCTCTCAGGTGATAATCATTACGTTAGAAGAAATACATTTGTCAAGGTTTCTATGTAAAGCAGGGACTTTGAATTGAATTGGAGATCCTTTGGAATGAGTGGGAGAGGATTTCGTTCTTGGCTAGATGTTTGGTTAAATCAGTACGTTGTATTTAATTTCTGTTAATTAAAGCACAATTCTGATATGAAAGGAACTGGCTTTTTGAAACTGGAACGAATGTTAAGCGTATATGTATATTAGGGAAGGTTAAGAAAATTAATTAGAATCTCAAAGATACCAAAAGCACACAATTTATGGAAAGAAATGAAGGAGGAAAAGTCTGCCGCAGCCAGGATTCGAACCCGGATCTTTCACTTGCCGGGCGGATGCTTTAACTAATTATGCTACCGCGGCACTTCAAGATGCGGGTTCGATTCCTGGTTGCGGCAGACATTTTCTCCTTCATTTCTTCTCAAAATTCAAGCATATGTATCATGCGTATTTTCATCGCTTACACATAATTTATGGCATAATTTAGCTCCTGATATAATAAATTTGTATCAAAATATCCAAATAACTATCTCATCACTCACACCCAGGATTGTATATCTATAATTAACTTGATAAAAATTACAAACGAGTTATTTTTAATAATTAAGAACATGACTGAAATTTGCTGGTAATGATCTTACACGAAAGATATTCAAGGTAAACTTCCCATAGTTTCGCCCAAAATAAAAACCTTCTTTGTTATTTTATTTATATCATCCGAATTCCGAATTCAGGATTATTTTACTTTGGACTTCTTTGCACACTTAACATGAATGTTAATTCCGATACATGATCTTTTATCTAATAATGAATAATTTGGATGCGTTGAAATTTACATATTAACTTACTTATAATTATTTATTTATCAAGTAAATAAATCATAGAAATAATAAAGCATAGAAATGTTTCCCCTTGGGGGACTGAGCACTGTGTTACATAGCAAAAATGATACAGATGATGGGATCATACATCTCTTACTGCTTATCGATAGTCATGAAAACAGTGAAAGTGTCTTATCAATACAATAGCTTTACTCCTTAAAGTGCCGGCGAAAGTGCTCTCATACTTTCACCAAGCATCGAATGACTCTCCAATGCTTCGCCGGGAGGACGGCCTGCTTCCATCTTCGCCTCACGTCTCCGTCGGGGTCCGAAAGAGGCACGACACGCCATCCACTTAAGGACACCATCAACCCTCCCTCTTACGCCTTTGGTCCAGCGCCGTCCAAAACTGGCAGTTTTTTCAGCTATATCGCACTCGCCGCAGTAGTTACCGGAATAGGTTGTCATTTTGAAATAAAGTGCAGGAGCTGTGTCTCGATCTTTAGCCTTTCGGAAATTACAAGTATATTGTGTTCGTTGGATCGCTAAGCACCTCCAATTCTCTCCTTGGCCTGCTTTTAGTCCGTGCCCAGACCTTTGATCCAGAGATTTGCCTCTTGGGGCAATGTGGAAAAATATGACGATTCTAACACTGATTTCATATAACCTTTGCCGCAAAAAATGTGTACTCTGTCCAATACTCTCTTAACTGTGGTTAACCTAAAATGTGGTATTTGTTTCCGTGACTCTTGATCTCATTAGCAATAGTATCGATCTTTATACGTTATCTTTGTAGTATAGGAAATTCGTGTTACAAATCAACATTAAAGGAAACTTCTATTAGCCATAAAATCCTAGAATTAAGGGTAAGATGCATGTTTACTTCACATCTTTTGTTAATAGAGTAATTGTTATAGTTATTTTCTCTAGAGAGAATATTGAACATTTTGTTCGAGTTCTACGATAAGTATTGTTGAAAATAAAAAAATAGTGATTTATTATTAGAAATATCGGATACAGAATAATCCTGTTTCTTTCCGTGGGCAAGATATTCATATTCCTCGAACATTAACACGATACACTTAAGTACTTTCTTAAATCTTCTTTTCTAATTTTTCGCCTACATCCAGATTGTTCATCACGAGAGTAATTCAATCTTAAATGATATCATTTTTAACCTGTGATTTCCGTGTACAACAGACAGGCAACAGACCAGGTAACATACAAATAAGAAGTATTGGTAATATCATAAAATTATGATGACTTTATTTTTTATATTTCACATCAAATATTTAAATAATATAAAATACCTGTGTGATTTTAAAGAATTATAAAATAGCTAATACCTATAGCGATATATGTTTGTATTTGAATTGTTTCTTTTACATGACCTCTTTGGTAATTAATATTAGTTATCTTTAAAGGTAAGGGCCTAACCTCGCCAAATAAATAGTTTTATTATTATTATTATTATAGCTCCAACTATGGCTTTGCAATTCATGCGCTCTTTGTCTAAAACAACTTATGTAAATGAACCCCTATATTGGAGATATCATAGACTACAAATTTAATCTTAAAAGGATTAGTTCATTATTCTCTGAAAATTTGTGAACTCTCTCTCATTGTTACCTAAATATACAAGATATTTTTATGTATGCAAGTGAAATTTGGAGGCAGTTTGGTATCAATATGTAGAATATAAGAAATAAAACTAATTTTTTATACAAAATACAGTGAAACCTCGGTTCACGAACTTAATCTGTTCCTGGACCCAGGTCGTGAACCGAATTGATCGTGAACCGATAAAATTTCTCCCGTTGAAATTAATGTAAATACAATTAATCCGATCCAGACTCTGAAACTTTGTATTTTTTAAGTGTATTTTTGTTCATAATGCACGTAAATTACATGTAAAATTAGTTATAAAAAATTACATTTTAATACTTTACGTGAATATTATTTAAAATTAAACACTTTACGTAAGTTGCTTACGTTGTGCGGATGGCGGTCGAGGAGGAGGAGGCTAGGATTGCCTGTAGGATTAATTTTATCTCTTTTATTCATTTACTTACAGAATACTTTCAATATTATTATAATGCTATGGAATTTGTCCTGTTTCACTGATAAAGTAATCAGCAAATTGCTCACAAACTGTGTTCACTGATCAACCTGTCTGCAACTGTTTATCAGGAACGATGCTGTGTTATGTCGGGGTTGCCTACTGAACTGGCCTTGGTCGTGAACCGAGTTGTTGTACGCCAACCAAGTCAAAATTTGGTTGCCAAAGCTGGTCGTAAACCGAGTTGGTTGTGAACAGAGGCGGTCGTTATCCTAGGTTCCACTGTACTTAAAATATTTCTTACTAAAATAAAAACGGCCGAATATCCTGATTATCCTGATTTAATTAAGCCTCCTAACCTCATTTCAACTTTTATAAGAGAAAACGATTTTACTTTTTACTTAATAGCGTAACTTCCTATTTTATATACCCACTTCTATCGAGTTCGTTTCGGAATATCGCAATTTATCTGCTACTGCGAATTTGTATGCCATTTAGGAAGTTAAGAAAAAGAAATTAGTAAGAATATGAAAAGCATGACTTGATTATTTTCTTACCAATAAGCAGACGACTTTGACAATTCGGTGATCGAGTCGCCTAAAATCTAGATCAATGCGTCACTGCGCTTTATTTCATGCCATTGTTTTTGAAACACGTATTTTTAGATTTTCGAGCAAGATTTTCAGTCTTGACCTCACAACAGAGAGAATACTTATTTAGACACATCTGCAGATGCAACGCTGTCGACGAACTCCCGCTCGGATTTCCGCGACTTTAATTCTCTCGCAGCATCCTCTCTCTGTAACCTCTTTTCAAAGGAAAAAATCTTCTTTCGCCGTTCCTCTAGGAAAAGATTTCGAGAGGAAAATTGAAGGAACGAGGCTATCGTGACAAAGACAGAAAAAATCGGAAAAAAACACCTCTTTCTTCCGGTGATTCAGTCACTTCCCTCAGCGCCTAGAGATTCCTTAAGGACCACTTCCGAGGCCGTCGAAGGGAGAGAAGTGAAACAGTCATTTTGACTTTCGGGGCGAATATTCGAAAGCTATATCCCCGCCGTAGACCTCCCGCTGCATCCGACCCGTTTCTTCAATCAGCGCCCGCTGAGAAAAGTCGATCTGCGATCCAACAAGCAGTTTCCATGAATTTATGCCGGCCCTGGCAGTGTCCTCAGGAAAACTACTCTCTTTTGTTTACTCCTGCTTCTCTTCTGTCCATTTACTCCCCCTCTTCCTTTTCTCTTCCATACCTTCTTGCGTTTTACCTTTTTGTCGATCCGTAGAAATGATTGATTTCTGCTCGAGGAAGAGTAAAGAAGATCTTAAACCTTTCCGCTACACGGAGTGGAATGATGGAAGTGGAATGAATCGGGCAAGTGCTGTCTTAGGTGGTGTTTAACTCTAGATGAGTTTTGATTCTATGCTCAGATCTTCTTTAACATTTACGTCGTAGTAATGAAAGAAAATTTGGAACACGGCTGTTAATAAATTAAGGGTTTAAAATCCCCAATAGCCGTTTTTGTCGGCGTTCCTTGCCTCTTTCACCGGTATTCGAAGAAAAGAGGAAGTTAGTTAGTTGGACCCTTTATTGGCGAGGTTAGGCCCAGGTGGGCCTCTCTTCCACCTTACCTCTTATGTCGATTATATTTAAAGTTAACTTATTAAAAAAATACAAAAAGAAAGAGTAGGGCGTGGGAAAAAAAAGGAAGGGGTCGCCGCACATTTTAGAAGCGCCCGATGTAAATTTCGGAAGCGATACTCTCGTCCTCAGGGGCTATAAAGTACCCCTTACTGATTTAGGACCCCTTTCTAAAAGGTGTGAATACCCCTTCCTGTTTTCTCCGAATACCGGTGAAAGAGGCGAGGAACGCCGACAAAGACGGCTATTGGAGATTATTAACCTCTAATTTAAATTGTGGTCAGTGTTTCTGTCATCTCAGAATTTAACAATGCATTTTGGACAATAACATTCTACAATCCAAGGATTTATAATTTATCTGCTATTTAATGTTTTAAACAGCAGAAGGCCTTTACAATGGACTGAATAAAATAAAATATGTAAAAAAATTCTATTAATAAAATGTTAAAAATATAAAAAATAATGAAGAAAGTATACAGGTATTTAAAATATACAGATTCATTATTAACTGTGAAAAAAATAAGTCAAATATGAGTCCTATATAAATGGATCTTAAGAAGGAGATGCAGGGCAATGAAATAAAGACTTAATCTAGGAGGAAGGCACACAGAGGATTAAGGCAAATTCAAATAATTTTTCCTGTATTTACCCTGAACAATTTTCAGATTATCTCTCAGTTTGAGATAGATGCGATATTTTCTAGTTTAAGATTGAGAAAGGATTGTTATAATATAGAGAAGAAGTTGAAAGGTTCTTGGAGAAGTTGAATATTGAAGAGGCGGACAAAACAGGAGTACCTACATTAATCAATTATTGGAAATACATAACTGAAGGAGAAGGTTCTTAATGACGAGAGATCCATTAAGTCTGAAAAATGGTATATTAAGCTAATCATTCTCATTTTTCTGGAAGAAATTTATTTGATATATTCAACAAACAAGCTTTGAATTGAAAATAACACCCAATTCCTTCTGTGAGACGACCGTATTAATTAACTTTTTACTTTCTCCATATACGAAGTATAGAGAAAGTATTGTTTTCATGAAAAAATTCGACTTCGAGATTTCAACGGAAATACACGTTTTGGGGTCCCTAGAACACGTTTTGACCATTTTCTGAATGATGTCTGTGTGTATGTGTGTGTGTGTGTGTGTGTGTGTGTGTGTGTGTGTGTGAGTGTGTGTGTGTGTATGTGTGTGTGTGATAATGGGCGTTCTAACTCGAAAACTAAAAGTCGTATCAATACCAAACTTCATATATAGTACTGTTGTGTGTGCTGTCAGAGTTGATTAGTTTTTGGAGTAAATCCGTTAACCGGAAGTCGAGCTTTATTCATTAAAGCTCATTTCCGGTTTTCAAAATATCTCCATAAATATGATATATACGTCTATTGTATTACTTATAAAAGTTTTAGATAGTATAATTTACTATAACTTTTGTATTTAAGATATTTTTGTATCACCGGTTCATTAGGAGTTATTCGTGAAATACTGATAAACCGGAAGAAGATGATTATGTACTTTGTGGGCGCTCTAACATGAAAACTATTTGTCGGATCAACACCAAATTTCATACATAGTACTTTTATTACAGTCCTTAGAGTTGATTAGTTTTTGGAGTAAATCGGCTGACCGGAAGTCGAGCTTCATTCTTCAAAGCTCATTTCCGGTTTTCAAAATATCTCCATTAATATGATATTTAGGTATATACTATTATTTATAAATGTTGTAGAAAATTTATTTTACTATAACTTTTGTATGAAACATATTTTTGCATCACAGATTGTTTAGGAGTTATCCATGAAATACTGATAAACCGGAAGTTGCTGATAATGTACGTTGTGTAAAGCTCATTTCTGGTTTTCAAAATATATCCATAAATATGATATATTGGTGTATTGTATTCCTTATAAAAGTTTTAGATAATATAATTTACTATAACTTTTGTATTTAACATATTTTTGTATAACCGGTTGATTAGGAGTTATTCGTGAAATACTGATAAACCGGAAGAAGATGATTATGTACTTTGTGGGCGCTCTAACATGAAAACTATTTGTCGGATCAACACCAAATTTCATATATAGTATTTTGGTTTTTGTCGTTAGAGTTGATTAGTTTTTGCAGTGAATCGGTTAACCGGAAGTTGAGCTTAATTCTTCAAAGCTCATTTCCGGTTTTCAAAATATCTCCATAAATATGGTATTTAGGTATATACTATTATTTGTAAAAGTTTTAGAAAATGTAATGTACTATAACTTTTGGTTGAAACATATTTTTGTATCACTGATTGTGTAGGAGTTATTCATGAAATACTGATAAACCGGAAGTTGCTGATTATGTACTTTGTGGGCGCTCTGGGCTCTATGGGCGAAAGGCCAATTTCATCGTTTTTCATCGATCATGTCCCGTAAAAATTATTTGTCATGTTTTTGGCATCAAAGATAATATATAATATTAATAACTCAAATTCCAAGTTTAGATGGAATATAGAGTTCGAAATTATTGCGGTAGATAAATATTTACATCTTATATATATGGAGAAAGTCATGTGCTGGCCACATCAGATTTTTTAAAGATATTTTTACAATACCAAGAGTAAATTACATTGTTTATGTTACATATTGCATAAAAATGTTTATCAAAATAAAAATGAATGTAACGTAGTTCATGAAAGTAGCATATAAATTAATAACAATTCAATCATCAACCAAGCAGGTATTTACATAAAATATTATTAATATATATTTATTTAATTATCTTCAAAGTACTCTCTTACAGAATAATGACATTTTTTATCAGATAAATCTACTGTTTTTAAGGATTACATAGTTTGTAGTGAATTTTTTTCTGCTGTGCTCTTTGTCAGTGAAGTTCACCTAAGCTCTGCTGAACTTATCAGGAGGTACTTGAGTGAGACAACTGCAACAACAAACACACGCAACCAATCCCACATCGGAATGGTCCAATCAGCTGTGATTCGGACCCAGGACCTCGGGGTCAGAGCGATAGAGTAGCTAGAACGCTAACCACTCGGCCAACAAGGCTGGTAAGAAGCTTAAATAAGATTTCTTTTTTACTTTCTCCATATACGAAGTATAGAGAAAGTATTGTTTTCATGAAAAAATTCGACTTCGAGATTTCAACGGAAATACATGTTTTGGGGTCCCTAGAACACGTTTTGACCATTTTCGGAATGATGTCTGTGTGTATGTGTGTGTGTGTGTGTGTGTGTGTGTGTGTGTGTGTCTGTATGTGTGTGTGTGTTAGTGGGCGCTCTATCGTGAAAACTATTGGTCGTATTAATACCAAACTTCGTATATAGTACTGTGGTGTGTGCTGTCAGAGTTTATTAGTTTTTGGAGTAAATCGGTTGACCGGAAGTCGAGCTTCATTCATTATAGCTCATTTCCGGTTTTCAAAATATCTCCATAAATATGATATATACGTGCATTGTATTACTTATAAAAGTTTTAGATAATGTCATTTACTATAACTTTTGTATATAACATACACATGTATCACCGGTTGAATAGGAGTTATTCGTGAAATACCGATAAACCGGAAGTAGCCGTTATGTACTTTGTGGGCGCTCTAACTTAAAAACGATGCCTTATATCAACACCAAATTTCATATATAGTACTTTATTTAGTTTTTTAAGAGTTGATTAGTTTTTGGAGTAAATCGGTTTACCGGAAGTCGAGCTGTATTCTTCAAAGCTCATTTCCGGTTTTCAAAATATCTCCGTAAATATGATATTTAGGTATATACTATTATTTATAAAAGTTTTAGAAAATAAAATTTACTATAACTTTTGGTTGAAACATATTTTTGTATCACTGATTGTGTAGGAGTTATTCATAAAATACTGATAAACCGGAAGTTGCTGATTATGTACTTTGTGGGCGCTCTGGGCTCTATGGGCGAAATGCCAATTTCATCGTTTTTCATCGATCATGTCCCGTAAAACATTATTATTCATGTTTTTGGCGTCAAAGATAATAATATATATATATTAATCACTCATATTCCAAGTTTAGATGGAATATAGAGTTCGAAATTACTGCGGTAGATAAATATTTACATCTTATATATATGGAGAAAGTCATGTGCTGGCCACATCAGATTTTTACTTTCTCCATATACGAAGTATAGAGAAAGTATTGTTTTCATGAAAAAATTCGACTTCGAGATTTCAACGGAAATACACGTTTTGGGGTCCCTAGAACACGTTTTGACCATTTTCGGAATGATGTCTGTGTGTGTGTGTGTGTGTGTGTGTCTGTATGTGTGTGTGTGCTAGTGGGCGCTCTAACGTAAAAACTAGTGGTCGTATCAATACCAAATCTCATGTATAGTACTGTGGTGTGTGCTGTCAGAGTTGATTAGTTTTTGGAGTAAATCGGTTGACCGGAAGTCGAGCTTTCTTCATCAAAGCTCATTTCCGGTTTTCAAAATATCTCAATAAATATGATGTATAGGTATATTGTGTACCTTATAAAAGTTTTAGATAACGTGTTTTACTATAACTTTTATATTCAACATATTTTTGTATCACCGGTTGATTAGGAGTTATTCGTGAAATACTGATAAACCTGAAGTAGCTGTTATGTACTTTGTGGGCGCTCTAACATGAAAACCAATTGTCGGATCAACACCAAATTTCATATATAGTATTTTGGTTGGTGTTTTTAGAGTTGATTAGTTTTTGGAGCAAATCGGTTAACCGGAAGTCGAGCTTCATGCTTCAAAGCTCATTTCCGGTTTTCAAAATATCTCAATAAATATTATATTTAGGTATATACTATTATTTATAATAGTTTTAGAAAATAAAATTTGCTATAACTTTTGTTTGAAATATATTTTTGTAAAACTGATTTTTTAGGAGATATTCATGAAATACTGATAAACCGGAAGTTGCCGATTATGTACTTCATGAGCGCTCTGGGCGCTGTGGGCGAATAGCCATTTCATCGTTTTTCATCGAGCATGTCCCGAAAAACATTATTTATAATGTTTGTGACGTAATATATAATATGATATAAATTAATCACTCATCTTCAAAGTTTAGATGGAATACAGAGTTCGAAAATACGGTCGTAGATAAATATTTACATCTTATATATGGAGAAAGTCATGTGCTGGCCACATCAGATTTTTTTTCTTATGTACTCTTCTACCAAGATGCTGAAGGCTGTCATCAAATGATTTTAGTCCATGTCTAGAATACTGCAGCATAATATTTTCCTCTTGTCTCATAGATGCGGTCTCCTTAAATAGTTTTAAATGTTCCTAGATTAGAATCGACTTAACACATAAGCTCATACAAATATTTTTATATATACAATGAGTGAGATAATTCTTTTAAAAGCTCATATAACATAAACCTATACTCCATATTATACATTATATATGAAACCATATTTGTTGACTTAAATAGACTGATTCTGACTTCTGATTCAGTTTTAAGATCTTAAAGGTTACATTCATGCATTGCTGTAAGATGTTAAACTCTCTCTCATGATATTGAAATATTTTCTTGTCATTATCTGATTCTTAATTCAGCACATTCGGTGAGTAGTATTCATTACCACATAATTGAAATGGCATTCTATTGAAATGAAAATAACATTTCCTTTCCTTAGCGTAGATGATACATTTCTGCTACTTTAAATTTTATGGTTATAAAAACTGCCAAATGATAATAACATATTACTGATATTCTTAATAAAACTTATGGATGAGGCAGATGTCATTTCATATTATTTCCTATATGGCCTCCTGCCTCGAAGTTCGCAGATTTCTCACGTTTTTAATGTTAACCAATCACTGGGTGCTTATATAGCTGTTGGTTATATAATAAAAATCACCTACGTATACACCTACTACAACTAAATATACGCAGATAACTCCTTGTTAATGGGGATTTTTCCAGAGCTTTCTCGTCGTCACCTCTGCTCTTGAATGTAACTCAAATCTAAAATTTATTTTAAAAATGTAGGAATATCGGAATGAAAACGTCCTTCAGTCGGAGAACGAGTAGACATTTGAGGAGAAACTTATGTCCCTTTAAGCGGGACCGCAGAGACCGACCGGCGCTTGACCGCGCGGATAAAATAAAATGCGCTCATCTGTGTATGTATATCGCTAAAGTCTTACGAGACTTTCCTTGATTATCTTCCAACGCATGGCACTTGCGCTTCAAACTTCAATATAGTTGTTTCAACCATTTGCCGCTATCGAGATAATTAACAGTTCTATGTATCTTTAAATTTGATTAATTTCAATCAATAATGATACTTTGAAATCAATCTTAAAGAGTTAAGCCTTTCTTAATGGACGTGTGAAGATAAATACAAAGTGTACTTTACACATTATTAATCCAATTAATCCAATAATGATCCAATAAATAGTTCATTATTCGTAGCAGTCTTTCCATTTTCCTTCGTTTGCCGCGGCCTCGCGTCAGTAGTTGACTCCACACGTCGGAATTCTCACTTCGGCGTATATGCACTAGATAGTGATAAATCCTTCTGTGCAACTGTGAGGGGACTGATTGGCTACATATTAAAGAAAACCTGATTGTTCTGCGATCGACATCTGAAAAGTTATATCGTTTTTAGTGTTTCGGGGGGCCTCGCTGTCTTGGGGCCGTTGTTGCCCTTCGTCGCATGAAATCGAGCATTTGTGATGTCAGTTTGGAGTCGTTCGTTTTCTTTCTTTAGTCAACAGTTCTGTTTTGGTTGTTTGTCGTCTCCATTTTGAGTTTCAGCGGGAGTTATTTGCTATTCATCGCGAACTTCTTCCTGAGTTGGTTCAAAAGCGGCTTCACCGCAATTTTGAATGACTTTTACTAGTCATTTCAAAAAATGAGAAAACTTAGTATCTTCCACAGAAAATGATATCACTTAAAGCGGGACCGCAGAGACTGACCTGCCCTTGACCGTTTGACTTTTAGTAGTCGTTTCTAGCATTTTTGGTTACGTTTTCTCGAGGAACGGAAGGGTGTCCCAATTAGGTTACCATTTTTAGAATAGTGTTTTCAGTAGCCGTGTCTTTGAATTACTGGAATAGTGTCTCAAATAGGTAAAGTTTCGTAGAATAGTATTAACTGTAGACATTCCTTTAGATGATTAGGTAAGAGAGTCACATGAATTTAAATTTTGATCTGATAATTTTAATGTAGGCGATCAGAAGTACATGGATGTCATTTCATTAAAATGAGTGGAACATTTTAAATATGCGTTGACCGTATAGATAATGAGGTAAGAGTAGAAATTTGAATGTTAACAAATACGTTCCAAACTATTCGTTTAGATAGCACAATATACCTTATACTCGAGTGAATAACAGATTAGGAATTAATTCTTCCAAAAAAAAGGTAGATTTCGGAAGCTTACAAACGCTGAAAGCATTTATTACTTAATACCGAGGAGCCTGAAAGGCTGAAACTTCAGCAGTTTGCAGCATATCACGGAAATACTTAATTGAAATTATTAATGTTTCAGTTGTAATAGTTTACGCGGTCATCATAGAATTGGATGTTTGATTTTGCCATTTTCGGATCTCTTTAATAATGAATCTCAAACTCCTGTCATTTACAGCGCCAGATGTTGCGTAAGGCAAATTATTTGAGCTGAACTTTAATTAAATCTGAATTTATTTCCTTTTTTTAATAGAAAAACGAAATTTCGGTTTCCATAATTTGCGATTTAAGTCGAGGCAAAGTTAATTCAAATAAATTCACTATTCTGTTACAGTTTCTGTGCAAATATAAAAACGAGAGCTTGCATCATTTCTGTTCTTATTGCGGCTAGTATTGATATGCAGTTTAACATTTAAATTTAATTTTTAGCTTTACCGAAAAATAATCATCAAAAAGTAGGAGGAAAGTATAAAAAGGAACCAAATAAAAGTAAAACTCTAAGAGAAATAATAATTACTGTGCGTTGGGACGGAACCCGGGAATGAAATCCAACACTTTATCAACTGGCTAAGTAAACTATGAGAAACGAAAAGGTTTTTTGTACACTAGTCTTACTATTCCTTCGATACATGCAGCGCCCTCATCATCTTGCGGAATTCCCCTGCGTTTTTTGAAGGCCGAATCCAGAATTTAAAGTAAAATTCACAGAATCGGGCGAGATATGGTGGAAATCCATCATGCAGAATGAAGGAGATATTTGGTACTTTTTCCACAAATTTTTGTGGAAAAAGTACCAAATATCTCCTTCATTCTGCAGAATTTAAAGGTCGTTGAAGGCCAAAATCGCCAATTTTAACCCTTTTTCCAAAAAAGCACGATTTTGCTGAAAAATCCTACGAACTTAACCCTTTGAGCCCAACCTCAAGGCCATGAAAGCGAAAGCCCTCGACGTCATCGTGACGTAGCATGACGTACGGGTTTGGCGCTCATTCGAATTCTCCTTGTTTTTATATTTTATTTTCTAACTCAATTTTCTAAAACCTAGCCATTTTTTTATTTTGTCTCCTCCCCATTTTTCAACGCCATTTTCCGCAACACAATTGACTATCGTAATTTTTACCCAACATGCATTTCGTTATGACAACGCGGTTATTCAAAATAGTTATAAAATAGAAAATAGAAATAAATTTTCGATTTTTGTTTTAAATAAGCTGTAAATATTTCATTTAAACTCCATCTACTGCCATTTAAAATGACTATAGTCAAGCGTTTCTCCCACAGATTACCCATTTTCAGCATTGCGGAAGAGTTTTAAAGCATTTTGCAAAGTCTGCTACGGTCAACATAAACATCTAAAGAGAGACATAGGTTGATAAACTGAGAAGACAAAATTATAATTTTCATATTTATTTAGAACTAACAGAAGTGCCCGTTGATTCTCAACGGGGAAAAATTAAAATTAATAAATCCTTTTGTTACAGGCTTGATCGTAACACATGCCTCATAGTTTTAGTTATATAGAAAATGCCAGGCTATCATCATTTCCAAACCTATTAACAAACAAAATAAAGTTATAATAAGATCTGCAAAGTAACCTAAATATTAGAATAAACAATTCTTCGATGAACACTACATTTGTTTAAGGATTATAAAAGTATATTCGAAGATAGCATTCGGGACTGCATCGCATTCAAAAAGACATTTTCAGAAAGGGAAAAAATGGATATCGGAAACAATGATCAAACACAACCAAAATGTATTTTATATCACTCTGAAATAACCGAGATTGAACACCAATAACAGAATGATAGTAAATGTATAAGAATTGGAAGCACTTAAAAAACCACAATGAATAACTTTTTTCATTCTGCGTATAACAAAATGTAAACTTGCTTTACCCTTTCAATGGAGGGATACGATATTGGAGATTTGCTAAAGCTTTACAAATCACCGTTTAACTCCTGTCCTTTACTGAAGCTGGGAAACCTTTACGACATTCACCAAGTCCATTTCCGGCTAAATATTTATCGAAGTAAGTCGATAATACTTAATGCAGAAGATTATATTAAAAACATACAAAACTTACCAGGTGTTTTATACGCAGTCAGTAGTATTGATCGAGAGAAAGCAACGTCATTTAACAAACTACTATAAACCCATTTATGCCACGAAATAGTCAGTAAATAATCAAGTTGATATAAATAAAACTTGGTTGCTACCTCCATAAAATTAAAAAACTTTCTTAAATACTGGTATTCGTGAGTTTGTACGCTCGATTCTTCACAGTATATCGTTCATAGCTGCAGTTACTAATATCTCCTTAAATATCTCCCTCTTCATATAATCTATCACTCATTTTTAACATGAATTTGAAGTAGGCATATTTTCTCAATGCGTTCTTACGGATGAATACATGAGCTGGGGACTAAACAATCGCCTTGATCAACAGGGAGGTAGCTTTATGACCTAAATATTTCGACAAGATATTCACGAACTTTATCAAAATGTGCGCAAATTCGATTCAAAAACGATATTCTACAAAACATTTAGAATTTTTATTCTATTCCCTATCTTTTGCTGCTTGATTCGTCTTTCTAGGACCATTATTTCTAATTTAATTTTGAAAAAGAAATGAACCCTTCTACGAAAAAATTACCTCTACGTGTATTTCTTATGGAAACGTTTTGACCCGTCTGGGTTCGAACCGTGGACCTTAGGGGAATAAAAAGTAGCCTATACTCTGCGCGGGGTTGATTTTTAATAATGTAGAAAATTTCAAAGTTTTGCGACTCTCGGTTCTCGAGTTTTTAGCGAACATACATACATACACACACACACACACACACCCGCCCTCTATTTTATATTATAGACTCTCTCCGCTCGTGAAAAGGGGCTCCGCCCCAGGAACTGCTTCGCCGTTCTTTATCCTTATGCATCGAATTTCTACAGGACGTAATAACATTTCCCAAATGTGGCAATGTAATGCCACACAACTTCCCTGCTAACATCTGGATTCTAATTAGCGTAACACAGCACGGCTGCACTGTGCACGTCTAAGTTCATGATGGCACGCCTTTTCTTAGCCTCGGTGCACCATCACCACAGTTGCTCATCCCAACTACTATAAAGAAGCTTCAGGCGTCCGCGTTTCACTTTTCTTGGCGTACCTGCACTTTTCCCACCTACTGTAGTCACGTACTCTAAAGGAGTAAGGACTACTATAGGTTTCATAGAATTCAAATTGGGATCAACAGACTCATGATCTCGGTTCGGCGACGCAGAGGGAACATGTTGGTGTTGTTCCACCGGTTGCTGGAAGTGCAACTGGGTGATGGTGCACCGTCTCCCGAACCCACCTGAGACATCTAACCCATCTTAACAATAATCTTTCAATGATGAGTATCCGTCACACCTAAAAATACGGGCTGGATTATCGTTGCCGTGAAATTTATATTTGCGCTCTTCGTCGATGGCTTGATGATTGAAAATAAAGAAATGGTCTTTCCAACGCCAAAAAGCAGTGGTCATATTCAGGCCAGTGAATAGAAATCCAACGTTATCTCTGTTCACGGACATGATCTCCTCCAAAATGCTGGAAAGTGATAACATGCTCTCCTCGATATCCTCACAAGATGCGAGATAGAGAGCATCGTGCACATGAAAAAAGTCTTCGATGTCCACTGCTTGCCTGAATAGAAGTAAATTCGCCTGGTTAAATGAGTCCGAGGCTACGAAGGTGAAACGCCTAGATGGAGAAGGCATGGCATTGAAGACAAAAATGGGATGATTATATTTACAGTATACGTACAGTATAAGTATCCGTCCTGAGGTCTTCACCGACGTACTCAATCGTCTGGCCTTAGCTCTACCCTCTCGATTCTCTTGGAAATGCTAGACGGTTCCAGCCCACTTCCCAAGGTGGCGAAAGAGACGACCTGCACAAAATAAAGCGACGACCAGCACCTTCCGCGAGTGAGAAGGAGAGGCGAGGTTAGTTAAAAATATTAACCAAGGATAGTAAGAGGAATAAAGTGACAAAAGAATTCCACATTAAGTGCCTCGGGCATTAAGTAAAACCCTTTGCAAATCGCCGTATCTAATAAAATTGGACTCTGTTTTTATTATTGAGGAGTCACCTTAATTGACACTTTTACAAAAAAGGGCACACCGCCAGGCATAAAGACTGTAATGTTGACCTGCAAAGATCATTCATCTTTCATATTGATACAAATTTGTGTAAACATAACAGAAATTGTTGAATTAACTCCCCTGCTTAGCGCGGCAAATTCAAAAGACAGCAGAAAAGCACTTCCGAAGTAGAACACATGTAAGTAAAAAAACTACGAAAAGTCAGAACATAAAGTCTATATCATGGTTTAGATGGTGTTTTGAACTACCAGAGAAACCACATTTGAGAACAATAGATTTATTGGTTTATGAGCAACAGTCGGAAAACTGGAAATTTCGAGTAATTTTTCACCAATTTTTGTGTTGAAGAACCTCTGGCGAGAAAGCTACAAATCATAGAATGACGCAGTTTAATGTATTTTGTAGATGAATCAATTGGCCATAATAAAAAATCAATCAGGAGATTGTATTATTGTTTAAAAGTTTAACAAATCAGATGCAATTCACACACAAGGCTGCATCCGAGGTAATTATCAACCAATTTTATATTTTTTTCGTCATCGTCTATACAAAAATTTCTTGTTTTCGCAAATTTTTCATAAGGATCTTATTATAATGGCTTTATGTATATGCATACTCGCTCCGCTCGGTAGGGGGCTCCGCCCCCTTACGACCCACGCGAACTTCTATGCCGTTCGTTCAACCTCGCTCCGCTCGGTAAAAGGGGCTCCGCCCTGGGAACGGCTTTGCCGTTCCTTATCCTTATTCATCGAATTTATACTGGACGTATTAACATTCCCAAATGACATTAATTTAACAATTTTTGTTGTGTTTACACAAATTTATAACTGTTTGAAAGATAAATAGTTTTTGTTGGTCAGCAGTAAAGTCATAATGTCTAGCAGTGTGTCTTTTTTGTAAAAGTGTCAATTAAGGTTACTCCTCAGTAATAACTTTGGAGTCAAATTTTAATATATAATTTAAGTGTTAATATAGAGTCTTTCTGCAGTATACTCATTTTTATAAATTCCCAGACGTTATCGCTCGTGCTAGAGACTTAAAATTTTGCACGAACGTTCCTTGGCCAAATCGATCGGAGGAAAAATTCCGAAAACTGGAAAATTTTTACCGGAACCCGCGAAAAAAAAGAAAAATGCCCGTTTTTCTACCTTTTTGAAATGCAGACCTTCGGTTTTTGCTCCGTATCTTTTTAACTTTCGTTCGGATCTTGAATTTGAATAACATATGCTGGTTAGGGAAAGATTTATCTACAAAACGAGCTCAATCGAATCTCTCTACACCTCTTGGTTTTCCCACCAGATGGCCTTGAATACCGAATTTAGTGAAAAATCTCTCGATTTTCAAGGTTTTTGGACCTTGGCTCCTAAACTAATTGTGAAATGTGAATTAAATACATCTGATTTTATAGAAAATGCATAGTTTTATCGCTGTCTATCTTTTGTTTTCGTATATGTGACATGATTCTCTGGTTTCGTGGCGCCAATTTCGCATTTACGTAAAATTTTCGAAATTTCTCAAACACCGCGTACTGTTACGCCTCCAATAATACAGTGGAGTTTTTGATATTGTCCTTACACATGCTACATAATATGATTCAAAAAAGAAGATTCAGAAAACCGGATGTTTTTCACCGGAAGCTGCCCAAAAAAATTCTAAATGGCGGTTTTCGACGTTCTTGAAATGCAAACCTTTGGTTCCCGCTCTGAATCTTTTTGGATTTCGTTTCGATCTTAAATTTGAAGAAATGTTCACAAAAGGGATAGAATCATCTACTAAACGAGCTCAATTGAGTTTTTGCACGCTTCTTAGTTTTACCACCTGATGGCGTTGAATAAAAAAATTTGGTGAAAACTTTCCCGATTTGCGAGGTTTTTGGACCTTGGCTCCTAAACTAAACGTGGAAAGTAAGTGAATTACGTCTGTTTTTATAGAAAAAGTATAGTTTTACTGTCGGTTGTATTTTTTTATAGATGTATCATGATTCTCTAAAATTGTGGCACCAATTTCGTAGTAACGCAAGATTTTCGAAATTTCTCGAATACTATATACTGCTACCCATCCTATAATACAGTAATGACCCTGATATTGGCCGAACGAATGCTATATAATAAGATCCTTATGAACATTCCTTGGCCAAATCGATCGGAGACAAAATTTCCAAAAACGGGAAATTTTTGACAGGAAACCGCCACAAAAACAAATGGCGGTTATTCGACCTTTTGGAAATGCGCACCTTCAATGTGTTCATTCCGTATCGTTTTAAGTTTCGTTCGGATCTTGAATTTGATTATCATATGAAGCTTAGAGATAGTTTTTTATACAAAACAAGCTATTACGTATCTGTCCACGCATCGGCTTAATTTTCATCACATTATCAAGATATGATCGAAAAAAGAAACGAAAACGGATAATTTCAAGGAACTTTAAATTTTTTTCTTCTATTTTGCCTTAATTTTCGACATTTTATCGAGATAGGATAAAAAAGGCAACGAAAACGGACAATTTCACCGAAAAGTCAATTGTTTTTTCTATATCAACTTAATTTTCGTCATTTTATAGAGATATGACCGAAAGCTGCATCGAAAACGGATAATTTTAGTGAAATTTAGGTTCTGTCGTCTATTTTGCCTTAATTGTCGTCATTTTATCAAGATATGATCGAAAGAAGCATCGAAAGTGGATAATTTAAACGAAATTTCAATTTTTTCCCCTATTTTTCCTTAATTTTCGTCATTTTATCAAGATATGATCGAAAAAAGCAACGAAAACGGAAAAATTCACCAAAATGACAAAATTGTTTTCGATAATGACTTAATTTCCGTCATTATATCGAAATATGATCGAAAAAAGCAACGAAAACGGACAATTTCACCGAAAAGTCAATTGTTTTTTCTATTTAACCTTAATTTTCGTCATTTTATAGAGATATGGCTAAAAAAGCATCGAAAAAGGATAATTTAAGCGAAATTTAGATTTTTTTCCTCTATTTTGCCTTAATTGTCGTCATTTTATCAAGATATGATCGAAGGAAGCATCGAAAAGGGATAATTAAAGCGAAATTTAAATATTTTTCCTCTATTTTTCCATGTTTTCGTTATTTTATCGAGATAAGATCGAAAAAAGAACCAAAAACAGATAATTTTAGCGAAAGTTCAATTTTTTCCTCTATTATGCCATAATTTTCGTAATTTTATCGAGATATGATCGAGAAAAGCAACGAAAACCGATAATTTCACAAAAAATTTCAATTTTTGTTCCTATATTTCGCCCTTGTTTTCGTCATTTAACCAGGATACAATCGAAAAGGCAACAAAAAACGGATAATATTAGCAAAATTTCAATTTTTTCCTCTAATTTTCCTTTATTTTCTTCATTTTATCGAGATATGATCAAAAACGGATAATTTAGGCGAAATTTCAATTCTTTTCCACAATTTTGCCTTAATTTTCGTCATTTTATCTAGATATGTTCGAAAAAAACAACGAAAACGGATAATTTAACCAAAATTCCAATTTTTTCCTCTATTCAGACATAATTCTCGTCATTATACGGAGATATGATCAAAAAAAGCAACGAAAACGAATAATTTTAGCGAAACTTCAATTTTTTTCCTCTATTTTGCCTTAATTTTCGTCATTTTACCGGGATATGATCGAAAAGGCTATGAAAACGGATAATTATACCATAATTTCAATTTTCTTCCTCAATTGTTCCTTAATTTTCGTCATTTTATCGATATATGATCGAAGAAAGCTTCGAAAATGAATAATTTTAGCGAAAATTCAATTTTAAATCCTCTATTTTGCCTTAATGTTCGTCATTTTATCGAGATATGATCGGAAAAAACAACGAAAACGGATAATTTCACCAAAAATTCAATTATTTTCCTCTTTTGTTCCCTCGTTTTTGTCATTGTACCGAGATATGATTGAAAAAAGCTACGAAAGCGGATAATTTTAGCAAAATTTCAAATTTCTTCCTCTTTTTTTACTTAATTTTCGTTGTTTTATCAAGTACAAATCGAAAAAAGAAACGAAAGCGGATAATTTTAGCGAAAGTACAACTTATTTCCTCTATATTGCATTAATTTTGGTCATTTTATCGAGATTTGTTCTGATAAACGTATAATATTAGTGAAAGTCCAATGTTTTTCCTCTAGTTTGCCTTAATTTTCGACATTTTATCGAGATAAGATCGAAAAAAACAACGGAAACGGATAATTTAAGCGAAATTTTAATTTTTTTCCTCTATCTTGCACTTATTTTTTCCATTTTACCGAGATATGATCGAAAACGGATAATTTTAGCGAAATTTAAATTATTTCCTCTAATTGGCCCTTATTTCCGTCATTTCACCGAGATATGATTGAAAAAGGAAACATAAACGGATAATTTCACCAATTTTTTAATTTTTTATCCTCTATTTGACGTTAATTTTCCTCATTTTATCGAGATAAGATCGAAAAAAGAAAAGAAAATGGAAAATAAGATTAAAATTTCAATTTGTTTCTCTATTTTGCTTTAATTGTCGTCATTTATAGATATATGATCGGAAAACGCAAAGAAAACCGATAATTTCATCAAAATTTCGATTTGTGTCCTCTAATTTGCCTTTTTTTTGTTATTTTATCGAGATACGATCGAAAAAAAACGAAAATGGAGAATTTCACCAAATTTAATATTTTTTGCTCTATTTTGCCATAATTTCCGTCATTTTATCGTGATATGATCGAAAAAAACAACGAAAAAGGATAATATTTGCGAAATCTGAATAATTCACCCTATATTTTGCCTTCTTTTTTGTCATTTTATAGAGATATGATCGAAGTAAGCAACGAAAACTGATAATTTTAGCGAAGTTTAATTTTTTTTCGATCTATCTTGCCCTTATTTTTTCTATTTAACCGATATATGATCGAAAAAGGTAATTTAAATGGGTAATTATAACATAATTTTTAATTTTATTCCTCAATGGTTCCTAAATTTTCGACATTTTATCGATATATGATCGAAGAAAGCTTCAAAAACAAATAATTTTAGCGAAATTTCAATTTTTAATCCTCTATTTTGCCTTAATATTCGTCATTTAATCGTGATATGATCGAAAAAAACATCGAAAACGAATAATTCCACTAAATTTTCAATTTTTTCCTATACTATGGCTTACTTTTTGTCATTTTATCGAGATATGATCGAAAAAAGCAACGAAAACGGATAATGTTAGCGAAATTTCAAGTTTTTTCATATATTTTGCCTTAATTCTCATCATTTTATCGAGATATGACCAAAAACAGCAACGAAAACGGATAATTATTGCGAAATTTCAATTTTTTTCCTCTATTGTTCCCTTGTTTTTGTCATTGTACCGAGATATGATTGAAAAAAGGAACGAAAACATATAATTTTAGCAAAATTTCGAATTTCTTCCTCTTTTTTGTCTTAATTTTCGTTGTTTTATCAAGATGAGATCGAAAAAAGAAACGAAAGCGGATAACTTTATCAAAATTTCAAATTTCTTCCTCTTTTTTGTCTTAATTTTCGTTGTTTTTTCAAGATGAGATCGAAAAAAGAAACGAAAGCGGATAATTTTATCAAAATTTCAAATTTCTTCCTCTTTTTTGTTTTATTTTTCGTTGTTTTAACAAGTACAAATCGAAAAAAGAAACGAAAGCGGATAATTTTATCAAAATTTCAAATTTCTTCCTCTTTTTTGTTTTATTTTTCGTTGTTTTATCGAGATTTGTTCTGATAAACGTATAATTTTAGTGAAAGTTCAATGTTTTTTTTCTGGTTTGCCTTAATTTTCGACATTTTTAGAGATAAGATCGAAAAAAACAACGAAAACGGATAATTTTAGCGAAAGTACAACTTATTTCCTCTATATTGCATTAATTTTGGTCATTTTATCGAGATTTGATCTGATAAACGTATAATTTTAGTGAAAGTTCAATGTTTTTCCTCTTGTTTGCCTTATCTTTCGACATTTTATCGAGATAAGATCGAAAAAAACAACGAAAACGGATAATGTCACCAAAATTTCAATTTTTTTCCTTTATATTGCCTTAATTTTCGTCATTTTATCAAGATGAGATCGAAAAATAGTATCGAAAACGAATAATTTTAACGAAATTTCAATTGTTTTCATCTATTTTGGCTTAATTTACATCATTTTATCGAGATATAATCGAAAAAAGAAAAGAAAACTGATAATTTTTATGAAATTTTAATTTTTCATCCTCTATTTAGCCTTTATATTCGTCATTTTATCGATTCACGACCGAAGATAGCAACGATTTCAAAATTTCAATTTGTTTCTCTATTTTTTTAATTGTCGTCATTTTATAGAGATATAATCGAAAAAAGCGACGAAGACCGATAATTTTAGTGAAATTTCAATTTTTTTCCTCTATATTGTATTCATTTTCGTCAGTAATCGAGATATGATCGGATAAACGTATAATTTTAGCGAAAGGACAATTTTTTCCTCTAGTTGTCCTTAATTTTCGTCATTGTAACGAGATAGGATCGAAAAAAGCAACGAAAACGGATGATTTTAGCGATATTTAAATTTTTTCCTCTATTTTGCCCTTATTTTCGTCATTTTACCGGGATATGATTGAAAAAGGCAACGTAAACGGATAATTTCACCGAATTTTCAATTTTTTTCCTCTATTTTACGTTAATTTTACTTATTTTATCGAGATATGATCGGAAAAAGCGACGAAAACGGATACTTTTTGCTAAATTTCAATTTTTCACCCTATATTTTGCATTAATTTTTTCAATTTATAGCGATAAGATCGAAAAAAAGTAACGAAAACGCATAATTTTAGTGAAATTTCAATTTTTTTCCTCTATATTGTATTCATTTTCGTCAGTAATCGAGATATGATCGGATAAACGTATAATTTTAGCGAAAGTACAATTTTTTTCCTCTAGTTGTCCTTAATTTTCGTCATTTTATCGAGATTTGATAGATAAATCATAGAAAACGGATAATTTATGCAAAATTTCAATTTTTTTCCTCTATTTGAACAATATTTTCGTCATTTTTCAAGATATGATCGAAAAAAGTAACGAAATCGGAAAATTCTACCGAAATTTTCATGTTTTCCTCTATTTTGCCCTTATTTTTGTCATTTTACCGAAATATGACCGAAAAAGGCAACGTAAACAGATAGGTTCATCGAAATTTTAATTTTTCCTCTCTTTTACGTTAATTTTGGTCATTTTATCGAGATAGGATCGAAACAAGCAAAGAAAATGGATAATTTTAGCAAAATTTCCATATGTTTTTCTAATTTGCATTAAGTTCCGTTCCGTTCCAATTATTCGAGATAAGATCGAAAAAAACAACGAAAACGGATACTCTTTGCGAAATTTCAATTTTTCAGCCTATATTTTTCCTTTATTTTCGTCATTTTATCGAGATAAGACCGGAAAAAACAACGAAAACGGATAATTTCACCAAAATTTCATTTTTTTCCTCTATTTTGCCTTAATTTTCGTCATTGTACCGAGATAGGATCGAAAAAAGCAACGAAAACTGATAATTTTAGCGAAATTTTAATTCTTTTCCTCTATTTTTCCTTAATTTTCGTCATTTTTTCGAGATATTATCGAAAACGCATAGTATTAGCGAAATTTTAATTTTTTACCTCTTTTTACTTTCTCCATATACGAAGTATAGAGAAAGTATTGTTTTCATGAAAAAATTCGACTTCGAGATTTCAACGGAAATTCATGTTTTGGGGTCCCTAGAACACGATTTGACCATTTTCGGAATGATGTCTGTGTGTGTGTGTGTGTGTGTGTGTGTGTGTGTGTATGTGTGTGTGTGTGTGTGTGTGTGTGTGTGTGTGTGTATGTGTGTGTGTGAGAGTGGGCGCTCTAACGTGAAAACTATTAGTCGTATCAACACCAAAACTCATATATAGCACTGTGGTGTGTGCTGTCAGAGTTGATTAGTTTTTCAAGTAAATCGGTAAACTGGAAGTCGAGCTTCATTCATCTACATCTACATCTACATTAATACCCTACAAGCCGCCTTTCGGCGTGTGGCAGGGGGCGTAAACACCAGTTGAATCTAAATTACTTCCTTATTCGATTATTGTCACGTATTGTTCGCGGAAAGAATGAATCTCTGAAACGATTCGTCCTAGCATCTATTTCTCTTAACTTACGGTCATTATCGGATCGACCGACGTAGCAGGGGGGTTGCATGATACCGATTGTATCTTTGGAAAATGTAGTTTCCCTGAATTTATTAAGCAATCGCAGCCTAGCTTCCAATCTCCTTTCTTTCAAGGATTCCCAACCTACGTCTGAGAGCATTTTTGTAACGCTTGCTTTTTTATCGTAGCATTTCTTAACAAAACGAACCGCTTTACGCTGCACTTTCTCGAGTTCGCGAGTACACGTTTCATCCGCCGGATCCCATATACTTGCCGCATATTCCAGAAGGGGTCTGACCAAGGTAAAATAACATCGCTCTCTCACCTTTTCGTCGCATTTACCGACAATACGCTTTACAAAGCCAAGCCTTTTACTTGCTTTGCCGCAGATTTTTCGAATATGCGTGCTCCAATTTAAGTTATTAGTAATGTTGATCCCGAGATATTTAACTGAATCTACTACTTTGATACTAATTCCATTAATTTTGTATGGGTGATTTGGACGCATTTTTTTCTTTTCGAAGAAATTAACTACGGAGCATTTACTTACGTTAATATCTAATTCCCATTTTTCGCACCACCTTTGGATGAGGACTAAATCGTTTGAGAGAGATGTCCGGTCTTCCTCGTTTGTTATTTCCCTATATATAACCGAGTCATCCGCAAATATCCTCACATTACTAACTATCTCGTCACTCAAGTCATTGATATAAATAAGGAAAAGAAGAGGTCCAATTACACTGCCTTGAGGTACGCCAGAGGTAACTTTGACTCTATTTGAGCTAACGCCATCCAGTACAACTTGTTGTTCCCTCTCGTAGAGAAAATCCTTAACCCAGTCGACTACTTCCTTGTTAATGCCCGCTAGTTTTAGTTTGTAAATTAGTTTGTAGTGGGGGACTCTATCGAATGCTTTTTTGAAATCTAGGAAAATAGCGTCCACTTGCTTTTTACTTTCGGCGGACTTTAAGATATCGTGTACAAATAGAGCAAGTTGGGTTTCACATGATCGGGACTTACGAAAACCATGCTGGTTTGCGTCGAGGAATTCATTTCTATCTAAAAATCCCATGAGTGAGCTTACGACGATATGTTCCATTACCTTTCCGGACAGCGAAGTTAATGATATAGGTCTATAATTTCCTGGGTCCTCCTTTAATCCGCTTTTGTAAACAGGAGTAATATTAGCTAATTTCCAATCGGATGGGACCCTACCTTCATTTATCGATTTACAAAATATAATTTTGAGATAAGGGGCGACGCTTTCTGCCAGTTCTTTAAGCACTCTTGCTGGGATGCCTTCTGGCCCTGGCGACTTATTTGGCTTAATTTTGCGTAATATTTTAACTATACCGTCTGTCGTAAAAGTTATATTTGGCATGGAATCCAGTATATTAACCTTAGGGAGGATCTCTATGTTACAATCTGATGTGAATACGCTTTGGTAAAATTCGTTTAGAATATTCGCTTTCCTCTTCGAATCGCAAGTAATGTTACCTTCGATATCCCTTATCGAGCTCACTGTTTGTATCTTTCCCTGTACCTCTCTAACGTAGGACCAGAAAGCTTTAGGGTCTTCCTCTAAACATTCCTCAAGTATTTTCTTTTTAAAGTTGCTGTGGGCGTTACGCATAGCTCGCTTGGTGTCGCATTTTGCTTTCTTGTGTTTTTCTAGTAATAGTGATCGTGGTGGATTTGGAACAAGCTGATCTATTCCCTTAAAAGCCTTTACTTTTCCGTGCAAATCTCTTTGTTTGCGGAGAGCCCTTCTAACCTCTTTATCGTACCATCTGGGCTCGCAATCATTTTTAGAGTATTTCGAAGGTATGTACAAATCTATATATTTATGCATTATCTCCACGAATGATTTCCATGTATCCTCAGTGTTGTTGTTGCTTACGCGCGACTTAAATGAATTAAAATCGGTAGTTAGTTTTACGTTAAATTCCTCGAATTTGGCTTTGGAATAGAGATAAATTTTGCGTTTGGGTTTCTTATACTTGCTAAGGTTTATCTCGATATCTGCAAAAACGCCTTTGTGGTCTCCAAGACCTTCGTCAATCGAAATGTTCTCTATGCGCTCAGGAAAGTTAATTAAAAGGAGATCGAGTATATTGTCACCCCTGGTTGGCGATTTTACTGCTTGACTTAGTGAGTTTTTCTGAAGTAAATTTAATAACTTTTTACATGAGTCGACATCCCGGGCCCTTTTCTTTATGCTATGATTATTCCAGTCGATGTCTGGAAGATTAAAATCCCCCCCGATTATAGTTATACTATGGTTGTTCTTACTCGTGTAGAAATTTATTTCGTCGTTAAGATGTCGCAAAACCTGTCGAGAAGAGTTCGGTGGTCGGTAAAACGCACATACATTTATGTTCGGCTTGTTCTGTTGGCTTATTGTGCACCAGACACTTTCTATATCGCTATCACTCAAAGTCCTCGGCTTGCTCTGGAGAGATGATTTAACCGCAATAAAAACACCGCCACCTGTCTTTTCCCTACGATCCCGGCGATAAATAGTGTAATCCTTTGGAAATATTTCATTATCGCTTATATCCTCATTTAACCAGCTTTCTGTACCTATAAAAATATCGGCGTCGTGGCTACGAATAAGATGCTCCAAATCGGATACTTTATTTTTAACACTCCTACAGTTAACTATCGCAATTGATATTTTTCTTTCGCAAACAAATTTAGGTGGGATTGTCGGTAAATTTCGCTTATTTATCGTTTCGCTGTTCGGCGCTTTTTCCATAATTCGATCGGCCGAGTATTTCTTTCCCTTCAACCCACTAACTGGCCTACTCTTTATCCTAAAAAAAAGTACCTACAGTGCTCATAAATCCTCCGAGCCACCCGACTCGAAGCCAAAGCGGTATAGTGAACCCCAGAACGGTTTAGGGGAACACGGCACGATCTGAGCGTCGGCCGCAGGTCGACAAAGTCGGCTCCCATGTCCCTGCAGAACTCCCACAACCTCGCGTTTAGGCCCTCTATCCCCTGCCAAACGCGAAGGCCGCAGTCGAACCGAGGAACAATGCTGCAGATGGACAGCTTCATCTCGACTCCAAGCGACTCCCCGACCCGCGCGACCTCAGAGTTCAAGTCCTTTAAAGAACTTAAAATCTCCTCGGACGTACGGGAACAGGCATCGTTGGCGCCGACATGGGCTACCACCCGCAGACTAGAGCAACTAGTGCCCGCGACCGCCGCACGAACCGCACCCGTGACTTGGGCCACTTGCCCCGAGGGAACACACCAAGATGTGACCCTCATGTCACCACCCTCCCGTTCTGCCCTATTCCGCAAAGGGGCCGCTACCCGCCTGACGTTCGAGCTCCCTATTAATATAATTCCCTTCCCTCCCAGCCTTCCCTTGGACGTGACTAATTCAGAGGGCTGTGGCGCAGGCATGGTATCCCGAACAGGCTCATCAGCACTTTGGAGTGCAGAGAACCCATTGCGGATAGGGATAGGGTTCGGCGTCACCTCCCCAGTGCCCTTACCAGCCCGCGCTGCTCCGCCGCTCCTCGTAGCCACCCTCCACTCGGGTTCCAGAGAAGGAGCCGACCCCGAATGAGCGGAGGTAGGCCGCGCCTCCTCCTTGACAGTCCAACCAGCGTTGACGCTCGGAGTACGAGTCACCAACGAGGCACGAACTGCCGCGGAGTAGGACGCCCCACCCCCACGCACCGGAGCGAACCCATTCCCGTAGAGCCACGAGCGAAGTTCCCTGAGCGACCTCTCAAGTTCACAGATCCGTGCCCTAAGAAGGGCAGTCTCTGAGTCACTCTCAAAACCACCCAAGGTAGACCTGTAGGAAGGCATCCTATTGCTAATGACTTCAGTCCTTTTTCTTCAACTCGCAAACAAACTACCACCCGCTGTTTTATACCTGGGTCGCAAAAATTTACCTAGTGCAGATGCACTGAAAAGGGGAAAAAGTCTAACGATGAGAGCTAAGTTTTAAGCTTAAAAAGTAGAAAATATAACTGTCCTAAATCAAGTGAAAAATATATGCTACTCCAGATACGAGTAGATACGATAAATACTAAAGTAGCACTTCCTAAAAGGTCAATTCAAGAAATGAGGAGAAACAAATTGGCACAAATACAGATAAAAACTAAAGAAACCTGTCACAAGGAAAGAAGAGCAATTCACGCTTTAAAATGAATTAAACCTGAATATGCGGAATATAAAACTGGAAGAAAAAATAATATAAAAGAAAAATAAAGAAAGCCTTGGTTCTACTCAGCACTTCTCCACAAGTAAACTACTGCTCAGCTTTACGGGGCAGTGGGACGAAATTCGCCGGCTACTGGTGGGTCGTTAGCCGAGGGTCAGGCACTCAAGGGTCGCTAATGTTGTTCAGAAGAACACGTCCTTTCACCACAAAGGTTAGGCGAAGACTGATCATCAAAGCTCATTTCCGGTTTTCAATATATCTCCATAAATATGATATATAGGTATATTGTATACTGGATAAAAGTTTTAGATAATGTATTTTACTATAACTTTTGTATTTAAAATATTTTTTTTACACCAGTTGATTAGGAGTTATTCGTGAAATACTGATCAACCGGAAGTAGCTGATAATGTACTTTGTGGGCGCTCTAACATAAAAACGGTTTGTTGGATCAACACCAAATTTCATATATAGTATTTTGGTTTGTGTCGTTAGAGTTGATTAGATTTTGGAGTAAATCGGTTGACCGGAAGTCGAGCTTCATTCTTCAAAGCCCATTTCCGGTTTTCAAAATATCTCCATAAATATGATATTTAGGTATAAACTATTATTTATAAAAGTTTTATAAAATGTAATTTACTATGACTTTTGTATGAAACATATTTTTGTATCACTGATTGTGTAGGAGTTATTTGTGAAATACTGATAAACCGGAAGTTGCTGATTATGTACGCTGTGGGCGCTCTGGGCGCTGGGGCAAAATGCCACTTCATCGTTTTTCATCAAACATGTCCCGAAAAACATTATTTATAATGTTTGTGACGTAAAAGGTAATAATAAATAAATTAATTACTCATCTTCAAAGTTTAGATGGAATTAGAGTTCGAAATTACTGTCGTAAATAAATATTTACATCTTATATATGGAGAAAGTCATGTGCTGGCCACATCAGATTTTTTACTTTCTCCATATACGAAGTATAGAGAAAGTATTGTTTTCATGAAAAAATTCGACTTCGAGATTTCAACGGAAATACATGTTTTGGGGTCCCTAGAACACGTTTTGTCTATTTTCGGAATGATGTCTGTGTGTGTGTGTGTGTCTGTATGTGTGTGTGGGCGCTCTAACGTGAAAACTGTTTGTCGTATCAATACCAAACTTCGTATATAGTACTGTGGTGTGTTCTGTCAGAGTTGATTAGTTTTTGGAGTAAATCGGTTGACCGGAAGTCAAGCTTCATTCATTAAAGCTCATTTCCGGTTTTCAAAATATCTCCATAAATATGATGTATAGGTATATTGTATTGCTTATAAAAGTTTTAGAAAATGTAATTAACTATAATTTTTGGTTGAAACATATTGTGTATCACTGATTGTGTAGGAGTTATTCATGAAATACTGATAAACCGGAAGTTGCTGATTATGTACTTTGTGGGCGCTCTGGGCTCTATGGGCGAAAGACTAATTTCATCGTTTTTCATCGATCATGTCCCGTAAAACATTATTTATCATGTTTTTGGCGTCAAAGATAATATATTATTATATATTAATCACTCATCTTCCAAGTTTAGATGGAATATAGAGTTCGAAATTACTGCGGTAGATAAATATTTACATCTTATATAAATGGAGAAAGTCATGTGCTAGCCACATCAGATTTTTTCCTTAATTTTCGTCATTTTATCGAGATAAGATCGAAAAAAACAACGGAAACGGATACTTTTTGCGAAATTTCAATTATTCATCCTATATTTTGCCTTAATTTTCGGCATTTTATCGAGATTTGATCAGATAAACGTATAATTTTATCGAAAGTTCTATTTTTTCCTCTACTTTGCCATAATTTTTTTCATATTATCGAGATAGTATCGAAAAAAGCAACGAAAACTGATAATTTTAGCGAAATTTTAATTTTTTTCCTCTATTTTTCTTTAATTTTCGTCATTTTATCGAGATATGTTTGAAAACGGATAATTTTAGCGAAATTTCAATTCTTTTCCACAATTTTGCCTTAATTTTTGTCATTTTATTTGGATATGATCGAAAAAAGCAACGAAAACGGATAATTTCAACAAATATTCAATTATTTTCCTCTATTGTTCCCTTATTTTTGTCATTGTACCGAGGTAGGATCTAAAATATCAACGAAAACGAATACTTTTTTCAAAATATCAATTTTTCACCCTATATTTTGCCTTCATTTTTTTCAATTTATAGAGATAAGATCGAAAAAAGCAACGAAAACCCATAATTTTAGCGAAATTTATATTTTTCCTCTATTTTGCCTTAATTTTCGTCTTTAATCGAGATATGATCGAAAAAATCAACGAAAACGGATAATTTCAACAAATATTCAATTATTTTCCTCTATTGTTCCCTTATTTTTGTCATTGTACCGAGGTAGGATCTAAAATATCAACGAAAACGAATAATTTTTGTTAAATTTCAATATTTCACCCTATATTTTGCCTTCATTTTAGTCATTTGATAGAGATATGATCGAAAAAAGAAAGGAAAACGGATAATTTTAGCGAAATTTCTATTTTTTTCTACTATTTTGCCTTAATTTTCGTAATTTTGTCGAGATATGATTGAAAAAAGAAACGAAAACGGATAATTTTATCGAAATTTCAACTTTTTTCCTCTATATTGCCTCAATTTTCGTCATTTTATCAAGATGAGATCGAAAAAAGAAACGAAAACGGATAATTTTAGTGATAGTTCAACTTTTTTCCTGTATATTGTATTAATTTTCGTCATTTAATCGATATATGATCGGATAAACGTATAATTTTAGCGAAAGATCAATTGTTTTCCTCTAGTTTGCCTTTATTTTCGTCATTTTATTTGGATATGATCGAAAAAAGCAACGAAAACGGATAATTTCAACAAATATTCAATTATTTTCCTCTATTGTTCCCTTATTTTTGTCATTGTACCGAGGTAGGATCTAAAATATCAACGAAATCGGACAATTTTTGCTAAATTTCAATATTTCACCCTATATTTTGCCTTCATTTTAGTCATTAGATAGAGATATGATCGAAAAAAGAAAGGAAAACGGATAATTTTAGCGAAATTTCTATTTTTTTCTACTATTTTGCCTTAATTTTCGTAATTTTGTCGAGATGTGATTGAAAAAAGAAACGAAAACGGATAATTTTATCGAAATTTCAACTTTTTTCCTCTATATTGCCTCAATTTTCGTCATTTTATCAAGAAGAGATCGAAAAAAGAAACGAAAACGGATAATTTTAGTGATAGTTCAACTTTTTTCCTCTATATTGTATTAATTTTCGTCATTTAATCGATATATGATCGGATAAACGTATAATTTTAGCGAAAGATCAATTGTTTTCCTCTAGTATGCCTTTATTTTCGTCATTTTATCGTGATAGGATCGCAAAGGGATAAATTAAGGGAAATTTCAATTTTTTTCCTCTATTTTACCTATATTTTCGCCATTTTACTGAGATATGATCGAAAAAGGCAACGTAAACGGATAATTTCACCGAATTTTCAATTTTTTTCCTCTATTTTACGTTCATTTTACTCATTTTATCGAGATGTGATCGAAAAAAGCAAAGAAAATATATAATTTTAGCAAAATTTCAATTTGTTTCTCTATTTTGCTTTAATTGTTGTCATTTTATAGAGATATTATCGAAAAAAGCGACGAAAACAGATAATTTTAGAGAAATTACAATTTTTTTCCCCTATTTTGCCTTAAGTTTCTTCATTTTTACTTTCTCCATATACGAAGTATAGAGAAAGTATTGTTTCCATGAAAAAAATCGACTTCGAGAATTCAACGGAAATACATATTTTGGGGTCCCTAGAACACGTTTTGACCATTTTCGGAATGATGTCTGTGTGTATGTGTGTGTGTGTGTGTGTGATAGTGGGCGCTCTAACGTGAAAACTCTTAGGGCGGTATTCATAGTCGCAAATAATCATCGATTATTTCAATCATCGATTATATCTCTCATTAATTGTAGTTTTCAATTCATAGTTGTTCGGAAATCTCGAATTGATGAATCTCTGATTCCTGAATCAGAGATTCATGAATCATAGATTTTTAAGTATTCATAGTCGTCAAATAATCATCGATTATTCTGTAAGTATTCATAGTAGTGGAAACTGTAATTATTTGGCTGAATAATCATCGATTCGTCAATTACGGTCTGTAGCTTACTTATTCGTCTTCTTATCATTTCAACCGGAGCTGGAAACTTGTCAATAGTCGTGGAAACTGTAAGTATTTGGCTGAATAATTATCGATTGGTCAATTACGGTCTGGAGTGTCATTATTCGTCTTCTTGTTCATCTTTTGAAATTTATTTTATCTTTGAAGGTTTCTTAACACGGTAAAGTTGCGACTTTATAAACGTTGCTACTTGGAGAAAGTATTTTAATTATATGTCTGATATCTCGTAGGTACGTTAGTATAGTAACTATACTTGTGCATTGTGATATTCTAATATCAGCAATGGAATTTCCTCCACTATTTGTGGATGTTATGCATGAAGAAGAGGACGACAATGCGGTGGAGAGAGAGAGAGTACCAAAACGGTACTTAAGAGACTCTCAAAATCCGATTACACACTATTCGGAGGAGGAATTCCGAAGGCGATACCGTTTTTCAAAAGTTGCGGTTATGGAATATATCCTCCCGAAAATCTCCGTGAATTTGGAGAAGCAGTCAAAGCGAGGACTACCAATTTCGCCATTCCTGCAGCTACTGATTGCTTTGAGATTTTACGCAACAGCTTCTGTACAGGTGAGTAAATATCTCGTATTTTCTAACTGAACCTCCACACTTATGTTTTCATCAGTTATGTTCATTGTGCACGAATACCATTAAGGTTACAAGAGAAAGATTATAACGAGAATGCTCAGCGTTGTAGTAACTTGCTTTAGTTATAGCATGTTCCTTTCCGTGATCCTGAACATGGAGTATATGAATCACATTAACATCTAGGTACAAATCAAATATGAGATAGTAAAGAACGCTTATGAAATGTCAATAAAAGTTTCAGTTTGAAGGAGTACCTTTTGCATGTAAACAAATGTTCATATCCCACGATGAAACCCTAATGTGTGGATTTCTAATTGAAGGATATGAATCAATTTTATGGTGTTTCGTTTGGCGAATGAATCATCTGCACGTATAGTTGCTATAGCCCTATAAATGCTTAGTTCAATGGTGCTACACTGGTAATTTAAAATTGGGAAAGAACATGTACAATTTTGAAACCACAGATAGAAAATAACTAGTTAATAAATTATACTGCTATGAGATTAGTTTTATATAAATTATTAGTCCTTGGTACATAGAGATTAATAGACTAATTAATAGAGATTAAGTGACTAATTTGTTACAAATTGGTGCTGAGCATGAGCAATATAGGATAGTATAACCAAAAATAACATTTAATCATGAATCATCATCACATATGGCTGCTATAGCCCAATAAATGCTTAGTTCAGTGGTGCTACCCTTCTTAGGTAAGGGTTTAAATGTAGTTAACTCAGATGTATTAGGAATCAATCCCTCAGTTAGTGGCAAATTACATTAATATACTAATGGATGATGGACTGTACTGTACAAATCAATTTGAGCTTCAAACTCAATATCAGATATGTCCTGAAAAGAAAGTTGTGCAAGGTTGGATTTGTAAGTACATTACACTAGATTCTCTCCATAACATCCTAAATCTTAATTTATAATATTATTGTGAGGCCACCTGAAATCCTGCATCACAGTGTAACACATCATCAGCCAGTTTAAATTTGAAACATTCAAGGCAATAAGTTAGCTGATAGAATTACAAACACTGTATGTATGCTTCTGAATGTTTTTATATCCTACATAATTTCATTAATTATTGAAAATAAGTGTAAGTGCTACCTCAATTTATACATCAATAATTAATCATAAATCTTATTCCTTTTACTTCAGACACTTTTGGGAGATGTTGGTGGCATATCGCAGCCAACAGTTTCAAGGATAGTAGTAAGAGTAAGTAATTTGTTAGCTATACAGATGGTTGAGCTCATCACGATGCCGAAAACAGTGCAATCACAGATGGAAAACAGGCGTTTGTTCATGGCACTGCAGAGAAGAAGGGATCGTGAAGATGATAGGGCAATCCCAAATGTTGATGGTGCCATTGATTGCACCCACATTAGACTTGTCTCATGCAAATTTCAGGAGATTGCTGAGATATACCGGAATCGCAAGTCCTACTTTTCCTTAAATGTTCAGGTAAGTGTTTGCTTTTAATTTATGTGATTGCATTGGAAGGAAAGAAAACGAAAATATTCATCATTGTCATACACATTTCAGGCTGTTGTTGGGCCACGGACTGAAATCCTGGATCTAGTGACAAACTGGCCAGGAAGTTCACATGACAGCAGGATTTTCCAAAACAGCCGCATTAACCTCCGGTACAGGACAGGAGAACTGACTGGTGCTCTAGTGGGGGATGCAGGGTATCGGAGCATGCCATATCTTTTTACTCCTTTTGCCAACCCACAGACTCAAGGAGAGAGATGGTATTTAACATATGTTAGCTTTATGACTTACAATACATAGTAATTCATCAATATATATATTTTATAATAATATATTGAAAATATATAATAATTATATACTTTCAATATATTTTGAATTAATGAAGAGAACTTAAGCAAGCATGAATAAAAATCCATTTGTTACAGCGTGGAAATAATCCCTCAGTCTGTATTAATATTATTAAGGGTCTATATTATAGGGGAGATTTGAGAATAAAAAGTCTCCTCTTCCATCTAACCTGTATTCCTTGATTCAATACTTCAGAAATATTGTCCAGTCCTTCATAATTAATCGAGTAATGTGTCTACTCTTGCAGGTACAATGCAGCTCAAGTTAGAGGCCGAAATGTTGTAGAAAGAACATTTGGCATTTTGAAGAGGAGGTTTCCCTGCTTAAGCAGGGGACTTAGTACAAAATTGAATACATCTACTACAATAGTTGTAGCTTGTGCTGTTCTGCACAACATTTCACTGATCGTTAATGATTTATGGTCGGAAGAGCAGGAAGACATTGAGGAAGTTCCTGTAGACCACCCCAATGATAACCTTCCAGATGGCCTTGCTGCACGGAGGGAAGTTGTGCGTCTATATTTCCAACAAGGCTAATAACATAATAAACACTTATTTATCATATATTTTAGATCGCTTTTCATTTCATGGTTCCCCTGTTTAAACATTTTCATCTGAATGTCTTTCTTGGTGTTTATCTTCATAATTTTGAATGATAGTGGCTGACTTGGTAGTTACATTTCCATCATCAAGAAACAGATGAAAATGTTCCTATTTCTCTCAGTTTCAGGATTCAGCATGAATTGTCATATATTGAATATATCATAATTGAATATATCTTTGGTGCCTGCCTTGCCCTATCATGTCTGTGGATTATTTACAAAGCTCTTTTGATAGTCTTCTGGTAATTATTGTTAAGAAAACAAAGAAAATCTTAAGGTACATGTATCTCGGAATACAAAGGCAATAGTTTCTTGGTAACGAAAACTTCTGTCTAGATAATCATGTGATGCTTTAGTTCTCGACACTGACCAAAATTGACCTCTTATAATTTTATGATATTAGTTTCCCCTGGATGTATCATTAGATCATAACTCTCTTCTACTTCCATAAGTATGCTTATTTTTCTTAGTAGCATGTTATCAACTGGACCTTTTAGCTAAGTACTCTTTCAGAAACATAAATTCATTTCCATTATTTAACTTTTGAACCAGGCTAACAAAATTAATTGGATAAAGTTGATGAATTAATTTTAGTAAGAAAACAGTAGTTCTACCACTACTTTGAAGCATATATATCACAAATATAACTCAAGCAGACCCTATGCACATGAGTAACAGCAGATTGCATTATAAGCCATATTTAACGTTTTTTTTTTAATTATGGGTAATGGAGTCAGGAGGGAATGATTCAATGTAAGACATTCTGCTTTGTAAACTTTAAATTTAATTATGACATTCAGAAATTAAAACATAAAAGAAATGGGCAAAATTACAAAATGGCTTCAAATTCAATTCTTTTCCTTTTAGCTAGTCTCAACTTTTCTTCAACTAGTTGCTTCTTCAAATTGTGGATTTCTTCTTCATAGAGGCCTTTCTGCTCCTCATTCTTCTTTCTCATCTGAAACAGAACCTCATCTTGCTCCTTCAACCTCCTCGCTCTATCTACATCCAGCTTTAAGAGTTCATTATACCTCTTCTCGTGCAATGTGGCACTGACAGAGGACACTCTATTCCTGCACATTTTTTTTGGCTCCCTCTCGCAGGATGTGGAAGGCAATGGAGTCTGGCCACTTGGTTGCTCTTCCAAAATTATTTCTGCAACATCAGTATCTACCATTGCATCACCTTCCTCCTCCATCAGCACTTCGACTCGAACAGCTAGAAAAATTGAACAGCGTATATTAAGGAAAAGCACTCAAAAGAATCAAGCAAATTATTTCATTTGAAAATCTCCAGCAAAACTTAGGTTCGGTTCAATTCATTCATAGAATACTATATTTGAATATCATTACATAACTCACCATCCATTTCCTCTGCAGTCATGTTCGAATTTATTAGGCATGGCGCAGTTGCCATCAAATATGGCACCAGCTCCGCAACCTCAGGGTCAACTTCAGCTGGACTAGGTGGTGGACCACCACCTGTCCCCATTGCCATAACCTTCTCCTTTGTAAGGGCGTTCCTCTGAGCTGCCTTCATGTTATTCCAAAGCGTTCTCAGCTGCTTTGCTGTTCTCTGTAGAATTAAATGCTGACAGTAATGAAACTGAAGTAAACTTTTATTTTTCTTTAAGGATATTCTACAAGAAACAACTTCTGTTTACAACATTTTGCAATTTAATGGCGTGTCTCACTGTAACCTTGTATGAATGTATGGTTTTACAGTCTTCAATATCATGTTATAAAGCAAGAATATTTTTTGGTTTATCAGCATAAGTGATGATGCATATAGATTTGCAGATTCATTTCGATCGTGCGCGATGAATACAATTTACTTTGCAGGCAATAGTAAACGTTTAAGTATTAATTGCAATCCTTAAGAAGCTTACCCTTTCATAGGAAAACTAGATAAGCATAATTTACAGAAGGTAATGCACTAAATCACTTCCTTGTAAATAACTGTTATATGCAAATTGACTTTTAATTATAAATGAAAATACATTCAGAACGGAAGACTATAAAAATAACTTACCGCCTCCGAAATTCCGCTGCTTTCGTTAAACTGATGTGTAATCGCCTCCCATGTGCTGCTCTTCATTTTTGAGCTGGAGGCATCCGTCCTTTTGTTCTCCAGTATATGGATAAACTGGATTAAGATGAATTTCAGGACCTCCCTGTCCTTGTTCGTGAAATGCTTTCCATTTCTCTTAATTGAATCCATTTCCTTTATAACTAACTAATCGCAAAACACCAACACTCCTCTGACCACGCCGCTGAACAAGTTCGAGGTGATGCGAGTTTCGATTGTCATTTGTTAAAAGTACTACGTGTTCAAATGTTTCATAAAGAAAAATCGCATTTATGAAATAACCACGCACTTATTTATTCCAAAATCGCATCATAAATGGTTATGGAAATTATTGCGAAACAGTAAACAGAAGAAATAACATTTATAACTTAAAATATTATCAGCCTGTTGACTTTAAATGCTACGTCTCGTAAATTTCTCATACTTCCGGGAAATAATCATACATTCAAGCTGTCATCCATCAATCACAGATTCAAGCAAATAATGACAGATTCATGAATCAGAGATTCATGAATCAGACATTGTTTGTGGACTATGAATACTTGTTCGAAATAATCAGAGATTGAAGAATAATCACAGATTCACGAATCACTGATTATTCGACAAATAATTTGCGATTATGAATACCGCCCTAAGAGACTCTCAAAATCCGATTACACACTATTCGGAGGAGGAATTCCGAAGGCGATACCGTTTTTCAAAAGTTGCGGTTATGGAATATATCCTCCCGAAAATCTCCGTGAATTTGGAGAAGCAGTCAAAGCGAGGACTACCAATTTCGCCATTCCTGCAGCTACTGATTGCTTTGAGATTTTACGCAACAGCTTCTGTACAGGTGAGTAAATATCTCGTATTTTCTAACTGAACCTCCACACTTATGTTTTCATCAGTTATGTTCATTGTGCACGAATACCATTAAGGTTACAAGAGAAAGATTATAACGAGAATGCTCAGCGTTGTAGTAACTTGCTTTAGTTATAGCATGTTCCTTTCCGTGATCCTGAACATGGAGTATATGAATCACATTAACATCTAGGTACAAATCAAATATGAGATAGTAAAGAACGCTTATGAAATGTCAATAAAAGTTTCAGTTTGAAGGAGTACCTTTTGCATGTAAACAAATGTTCATATCCCACGATGAAACCCTAATGTGTGGATTTCTAATTGAAGGATATGAATCAATTTTATGGTGTTTCGTTTGGCGAATGAATCATCTGCACGTATAGTTGCTATAGCCCTATAAATGCTTAGTTCAATGGTGCTACACTGGTAATTTAAAATTGGGAAAGAACATGTACAATTTTGAAACCACAGATAGAAAATAACTAGTTAATAAATTATACTGCTATGAGATTAGTTTTATATAAATTATTAGTCCTTGGTACATAGAGATTAATAGACTAATTAATAGAGATTAAGTGACTAATTTGTTACAAATTGGTGCTGAGCATGAGCAATATAGGATAGTATAACCAAAAATAACATTTAATCATGAATCATCATCACATATGGCTGCTATAGCCCAATAAATGCTTAGTTCAGTGGTGCTACCCTTCTTAGGTAAGGGTTTAAATGTAGTTAACTCAGATGTATTAGGAATCAATCCCTCAGTTAGTGGCAAATTACATTAATATACTAATGGATGATGGACTGTACTGTACAAATCAATTTGAGCTTCAAACTCAATATCAGATATGTCCTGAAAAGAAAGTTGTGCAAGGTTGGATTTGTAAGTACATTACACTAGATTCTCTCCATAACATCCTAAATCTTAATTTATAATATTATTGTGAGGCCACCTGAAATCCTGCATCACAGTGTAACACATCATCAGCCAGTTTAAATTTGAAACATTCAAGGCAATAAGTTAGCTGATAGAATTACAAACACTGTATGTATGCTTCTGAATGTTTTTATATCCTACATAATTTCATTAATTATTGAAAATAAGTGTAAGTGCTACCTCAATTTATACATCAATAATTAATCATAAATCTTATTCCTTTTACTTCAGACACTTTTGGGAGATGTTGGTGGCATATCGCAGCCAACAGTTTCAAGGATAGTAGTAAGAGTAAGTAATTTGTTAGCTATACAGATGGTTGAGCTCATCACGATGCCGAAAACAGTGCAATCACAGATGGAAAACAGGCGTTTGTTCATGGCACTGCAGAGAAGAAGGGATCGTGAAGATGATAGGGCAATCCCAAATGTTGATGGTGCCATTGATTGCACCCACATTAGACTTGTCTCATGCAAATTTCAGGAGATTGCTGAGATATACCGGAATCGCAAGTCCTACTTTTCCTTAAATGTTCAGGTAAGTGTTTGCTTTTAATTTATGTGATTGCATTGGAAGGAAAGAAAACGAAAATATTCATCATTGTCATACACATTTCAGGCTGTTGTTGGGCCACGGACTGAAATCCTGGATCTAGTGACAAACTGGCCAGGAAGTTCACATGACAGCAGGATTTTCCAAAACAGCCGCATTAACCTCCGGTACAGGACAGGAGAACTGACTGGTGCTCTAGTGGGGGATGCAGGGTATCGGAGCATGCCATATCTTTTTACTCCTTTTGCCAACCCACAGACTCAAGGAGAGAGATGGTATTTAACATATGTTAGCTTTATGACTTACAATACATAGTAATTCATCAATATATATATTTTATAATAATATATTGAAAATATATAATAATTATATACTTTCAATATATTTTGAATTAATGAAGAGAACTTAAGCAAGCATGAATAAAAATCCATTTGTTACAGCGTGGAAATAATCCCTCAGTCTGTATTAATATTATTAAGGGTCTATATTATAGGGGAGATTTGAGAATAAAAAGTCTCCTCTTCCATCTAACCTGTATTCCTTGATTCAATACTTCAGAAATATTGTCCAGTCCTTCATAATTAATCGAGTAATGTGTCTACTCTTGCAGGTACAATGCAGCTCAAGTTAGAGGCCGAAATGTTGTAGAAAGAACATTTGGCATTTTGAAGAGGAGGTTTCCCTGCTTAAGCAGGGGACTTAGTACAAAATTGAATACATCTACTACAATAGTTGTAGCTTGTGCTGTTCTGCACAACATTTCACTGATCGTTAATGATTTATGGTCGGAAGAGCAGGAAGACATTGAGGAAGTTCCTGTAGACCACCCCAATGATAACCTTCCAGATGGCCTTGCTGCACGGAGGGAAGTTGTGCGTCTATATTTCCAACAAGGCTAATAACATAATAAACACTTATTTATCATATATTTTAGATCGCTTTTCATTTCATGGTTCCCCTGTTTAAACATTTTCATCTGAATGTCTTTCTTGGTGTTTATCTTCATAATTTTGAATGATAGTGGCTGACTTGGTAGTTACATTTCCATCATCAAGAAACAGATGAAAATGTTCCTATTTCTCTCAGTTTCAGGATTCAGCATGAATTGTCATATATTGAATATATCATAATTGAATATATCTTTGGTGCCTGCCTTGCCCTATCATGTCTGTGGATTATTTACAAAGCTCTTTTGATAGTCTTCTGGTAATTATTGTTAAGAAAACAAAGAAAATCTTAAGGTACATGTATCTCGGAATACAAAGGCAATAGTTTCTTGGTAACGAAAACTTCTGTCTAGATAATCATGTGATGCTTTAGTTCTCGACACTGACCAAAATTGACCTCTTATAATTTTATGATATTAGTTTCCCCTGGATGTATCATTAGATCATAACTCTCTTCTACTTCCATAAGTATGCTTATTTTTCTTAGTAGCATGTTATCAACTGGACCTTTTAGCTAAGTACTCTTTCAGAAACATAAATTCATTTCCATTATTTAACTTTTGAACCAGGCTAACAAAATTAATTGGATAAAGTTGATGAATTAATTTTAGTAAGAAAACAGTAGTTCTACCACTACTTTGAAGCATATATATCACAAATATAACTCAAGCAGACCCTATGCACATGAGTAACAGCAGATTGCATTATAAGCCATATTTAACGTTTTTTTTTTAATTATGGGTAATGGAGTCAGGAGGGAATGATTCAATGTAAGACATTCTGCTTTGTAAACTTTAAATTTAATTATGACATTCAGAAATTAAAACATAAAAGAAATGGGCAAAATTACAAAATGGCTTCAAATTCAATTCTTTTCCTTTTAGCTAGTCTCAACTTTTCTTCAACTAGTTGCTTCTTCAAATTGTGGATTTCTTCTTCATAGAGGCCTTTCTGCTCCTCATTCTTCTTTCTCATCTGAAACAGAACCTCATCTTGCTCCTTCAACCTCCTCGCTCTATCTACATCCAGCTTTAAGAGTTCATTATACCTCTTCTCGTGCAATGTGGCACTGACAGAGGACACTCTATTCCTGCACATTTTTTTTGGCTCCCTCTCGCAGGATGTGGAAGGCAATGGAGTCTGGCCACTTGGTTGCTCTTCCAAAATTATTTCTGCAACATCAGTATCTACCATTGCATCACCTTCCTCCTCCATCAGCACTTCGACTCGAACAGCTAGAAAAATTGAACAGCGTATATTAAGGAAAAGCACTCAAAAGAATCAAGCAAATTATTTCATTTGAAAATCTCCAGCAAAACTTAGGTTCGGTTCAATTCATTCATAGAATACTATATTTGAATATCATTACATAACTCACCATCCATTTCCTCTGCAGTCATGTTCGAATTTATTAGGCATGGCGCAGTTGCCATCAAATATGGCACCAGCTCCGCAACCTCAGGGTCAACTTCAGCTGGACTAGGTGGTGGACCACCACCTGTCCCCATTGCCATAACCTTCTCCTTTGTAAGGGCGTTCCTCTGAGCTGCCTTCATGTTATTCCAAAGCGTTCTCAGCTGCTTTGCTGTTCTCTGTAGAATTAAATGCTGACAGTAATGAAACTGAAGTAAACTTTTATTTTTCTTTAAGGATATTCTACAAGAAACAACTTCTGTTTACAACATTTTGCAATTTAATGGCGTGTCTCACTGTAACCTTGTATGAATGTATGGTTTTACAGTCTTCAATATCATGTTATAAAGCAAGAATATTTTTTGGTTTATCAGCATAAGTGATGATGCATATAGATTTGCAGATTCATTTCGATCGTGCGCGATGAATACAATTTACTTTGCAGGCAATAGTAAACGTTTAAGTATTAATTGCAATCCTTAAGAAGCTTACCCTTTCATAGGAAAACTAGATAAGCATAATTTACAGAAGGTAATGCACTAAATCACTTCCTTGTAAATAACTGTTATATGCAAATTGACTTTTAATTATAAATGAAAATACATTCAGAACGGAAGACTATAAAAATAACTTACCGCCTCCGAAATTCCGCTGCTTTCGTTAAACTGATGTGTAATCGCCTCCCATGTGCTGCTCTTCATTTTTGAGCTGGAGGCATCCGTCCTTTTGTTCTCCAGTATATGGATAAACTGGATTAAGATGAATTTCAGGACCTCCCTGTCCTTGTTCGTGAAATGCTTTCCATTTCTCTTAATTGAATCCATTTCCTTTATAACTAACTAATCGCAAAACACCAACACTCCTCTGACCACGCCGCTGAACAAGTTCGAGGTGATGCGAGTTTCGATTGTCATTTGTTAAAAGTACTACGTGTTCAAATGTTTCATAAAGAAAAATCGCATTTATGAAATAACCACGCACTTATTTATTCCAAAATCGCATCATAAATGGTTATGGAAATTATTGCGAAACAGTAAACAGAAGAAATAACATTTATAACTTAAAATATTATCAGCCTGTTGACTTTAAATGCTACGTCTCGTAAATTTCTCATACTTCCGGGAAATAATCATACATTCAAGCTGTCATCCATCAATCACAGATTCAAGCAAATAATGACAGATTCATGAATCAGAGATTCATGAATCAGACATTGTTTGTGGACTATGAATACTTGTTCGAAATAATCAGAGATTGAAGAATAATCACAGATTCACGAATCACTGATTATTCGACAAATAATTTGCGATTATGAATACCGCCCTTAGGGCGGTATTCATAGTCGCAAATAATCATCGATTATTTCAATCATCGATTATATCTCTCATTAATTGTAGTTTTCAATTCATAGTTGTTCGGAAATCTCGAATTGATGAATCTCTGATTCCTGAATCAGAGATTCATGAATCATAGATTTTTAAGTATTCATAGTCGTCAAATAATCATCGATTATTCTGTAAGTATTCATAGTAGTGGAAACTGTAATTATTTGGCTGAATAATCATCGATTCGTCAATTACGGTCTGTAGCTTACTTATTCGTCTTCTTATCATTTCAACCGGAGCTGGAAACTTGTCAATAGTCGTGGAAACTGTAAGTATTTGGCTGAATAATTATCGATTGGTCAATTACGGTCTGGAGTGTCATTATTCGTCTTCTTGTTCATCTTTTGAAATTTATTTTATCTTTGAAGGTTTCTTAACACGGTAAAGTTGCGACTTTATAAACGTTGCTACTTGGAGAAAGTATTTTAATTATATGTCTGATATCTCGTAGGTACGTTAGTATAGTAACTATACTTGTGCATTGTGATATTCTAATATCAGCAATGGAATTTCCTCCACTATTTGTGGATGTTATGCATGAAGAAGAGGACGACAATGCGGTGGAGAGAGAGAGAGTACCAAAACGGTACTTAAGAGACTCTCAAAATCCGATTACACACTATTCGGAGGAGGAATTCCGAAGGCGATACCGTTTTTCAAAAGTTGCGGTTATGGAATATATCCTCCCGAAAATCTCCGTGAATTTGGAGAAGCAGTCAAAGCGAGGACTACCAATTTCGCCATTCCTGCAGCTACTGATTGCTTTGAGATTTTACGCAACAGCTTCTGTACAGGTGAGTAAATATCTCGTATTTTCTAACTGAACCTCCACACTTATGTTTTCATCAGTTATGTTCATTGTGCACGAATACCATTAAGGTTACAAGAGAAAGATTATAACGAGAATGCTCAGCGTTGTAGTAACTTGCTTTAGTTATAGCATGTTCCTTTCCGTGATCCTGAACATGGAGTATATGAATCACATTAACATCTAGGTACAAATCAAATATGAGATAGTAAAGAACGCTTATGAAATGTCAATAAAAGTTTCAGTTTGAAGGAGTACCTTTTGCATGTAAACAAATGTTCATATCCCACGATGAAACCCTAATGTGTGGATTTCTAATTGAAGGATATGAATCAATTTTATGGTGTTTCGTTTGGCGAATGAATCATCTGCACGTATAGTTGCTATAGCCCTATAAATGCTTAGTTCAATGGTGCTACACTGGTAATTTAAAATTGGGAAAGAACATGTACAATTTTGAAACCACAGATAGAAAATAACTAGTTAATAAATTATACTGCTATGAGATTAGTTTTATATAAATTATTAGTCCTTGGTACATAGAGATTAATAGACTAATTAATAGAGATTAAGTGACTAATTTGTTACAAATTGGTGCTGAGCATGAGCAATATAGGATAGTATAACCAAAAATAACATTTAATCATGAATCATCATCACATATGGCTGCTATAGCCCAATAAATGCTTAGTTCAGTGGTGCTACCCTTCTTAGGTAAGGGTTTAAATGTAGTTAACTCAGATGTATTAGGAATCAATCCCTCAGTTAGTGGCAAATTACATTAATATACTAATGGATGATGGACTGTACTGTACAAATCAATTTGAGCTTCAAACTCAATATCAGATATGTCCTGAAAAGAAAGTTGTGCAAGGTTGGATTTGTAAGTACATTACACTAGATTCTCTCCATAACATCCTAAATCTTAATTTATAATATTATTGTGAGGCCACCTGAAATCCTGCATCACAGTGTAACACATCATCAGCCAGTTTAAATTTGAAACATTCAAGGCAATAAGTTAGCTGATAGAATTACAAACACTGTATGTATGCTTCTGAATGTTTTTATATCCTACATAATTTCATTAATTATTGAAAATAAGTGTAAGTGCTACCTCAATTTATACATCAATAATTAATCATAAATCTTATTCCTTTTACTTCAGACACTTTTGGGAGATGTTGGTGGCATATCGCAGCCAACAGTTTCAAGGATAGTAGTAAGAGTAAGTAATTTGTTAGCTATACAGATGGTTGAGCTCATCACGATGCCGAAAACAGTGCAATCACAGATGGAAAACAGGCGTTTGTTCATGGCACTGCAGAGAAGAAGGGATCGTGAAGATGATAGGGCAATCCCAAATGTTGATGGTGCCATTGATTGCACCCACATTAGACTTGTCTCATGCAAATTTCAGGAGATTGCTGAGATATACCGGAATCGCAAGTCCTACTTTTCCTTAAATGTTCAGGTAAGTGTTTGCTTTTAATTTATGTGATTGCATTGGAAGGAAAGAAAACGAAAATATTCATCATTGTCATACACATTTCAGGCTGTTGTTGGGCCACGGACTGAAATCCTGGATCTAGTGACAAACTGGCCAGGAAGTTCACATGACAGCAGGATTTTCCAAAACAGCCGCATTAACCTCCGGTACAGGACAGGAGAACTGACTGGTGCTCTAGTGGGGGATGCAGGGTATCGGAGCATGCCATATCTTTTTACTCCTTTTGCCAACCCACAGACTCAAGGAGAGAGATGGTATTTAACATATGTTAGCTTTATGACTTACAATACATAGTAATTCATCAATATATATATTTTATAATAATATATTGAAAATATATAATAATTATATACTTTCAATATATTTTGAATTAATGAAGAGAACTTAAGCAAGCATGAATAAAAATCCATTTGTTACAGCGTGGAAATAATCCCTCAGTCTGTATTAATATTATTAAGGGTCTATATTATAGGGGAGATTTGAGAATAAAAAGTCTCCTCTTCCATCTAACCTGTATTCCTTGATTCAATACTTCAGAAATATTGTCCAGTCCTTCATAATTAATCGAGTAATGTGTCTACTCTTGCAGGTACAATGCAGCTCAAGTTAGAGGCCGAAATGTTGTAGAAAGAACATTTGGCATTTTGAAGAGGAGGTTTCCCTGCTTAAGCAGGGGACTTAGTACAAAATTGAATACATCTACTACAATAGTTGTAGCTTGTGCTGTTCTGCACAACATTTCACTGATCGTTAATGATTTATGGTCGGAAGAGCAGGAAGACATTGAGGAAGTTCCTGTAGACCACCCCAATGATAACCTTCCAGATGGCCTTGCTGCACGGAGGGAAGTTGTGCGTCTATATTTCCAACAAGGCTAATAACATAATAAACACTTATTTATCATATATTTTAGATCGCTTTTCATTTCATGGTTCCCCTGTTTAAACATTTTCATCTGAATGTCTTTCTTGGTGTTTATCTTCATAATTTTGAATGATAGTGGCTGACTTGGTAGTTACATTTCCATCATCAAGAAACAGATGAAAATGTTCCTATTTCTCTCAGTTTCAGGATTCAGCATGAATTGTCATATATTGAATATATCATAATTGAATATATCTTTGGTGCCTGCCTTGCCCTATCATGTCTGTGGATTATTTACAAAGCTCTTTTGATAGTCTTCTGGTAATTATTGTTAAGAAAACAAAGAAAATCTTAAGGTACATGTATCTCGGAATACAAAGGCAATAGTTTCTTGGTAACGAAAACTTCTGTCTAGATAATCATGTGATGCTTTAGTTCTCGACACTGACCAAAATTGACCTCTTATAATTTTATGATATTAGTTTCCCCTGGATGTATCATTAGATCATAACTCTCTTCTACTTCCATAAGTATGCTTATTTTTCTTAGTAGCATGTTATCAACTGGACCTTTTAGCTAAGTACTCTTTCAGAAACATAAATTCATTTCCATTATTTAACTTTTGAACCAGGCTAACAAAATTAATTGGATAAAGTTGATGAATTAATTTTAGTAAGAAAACAGTAGTTCTACCACTACTTTGAAGCATATATATCACAAATATAACTCAAGCAGACCCTATGCACATGAGTAACAGCAGATTGCATTATAAGCCATATTTAACGTTTTTTTTTTAATTATGGGTAATGGAGTCAGGAGGGAATGATTCAATGTAAGACATTCTGCTTTGTAAACTTTAAATTTAATTATGACATTCAGAAATTAAAACATAAAAGAAATGGGCAAAATTACAAAATGGCTTCAAATTCAATTCTTTTCCTTTTAGCTAGTCTCAACTTTTCTTCAACTAGTTGCTTCTTCAAATTGTGGATTTCTTCTTCATAGAGGCCTTTCTGCTCCTCATTCTTCTTTCTCATCTGAAACAGAACCTCATCTTGCTCCTTCAACCTCCTCGCTCTATCTACATCCAGCTTTAAGAGTTCATTATACCTCTTCTCGTGCAATGTGGCACTGACAGAGGACACTCTATTCCTGCACATTTTTTTTGGCTCCCTCTCGCAGGATGTGGAAGGCAATGGAGTCTGGCCACTTGGTTGCTCTTCCAAAATTATTTCTGCAACATCAGTATCTACCATTGCATCACCTTCCTCCTCCATCAGCACTTCGACTCGAACAGCTAGAAAAATTGAACAGCGTATATTAAGGAAAAGCACTCAAAAGAATCAAGCAAATTATTTCATTTGAAAATCTCCAGCAAAACTTAGGTTCGGTTCAATTCATTCATAGAATACTATATTTGAATATCATTACATAACTCACCATCCATTTCCTCTGCAGTCATGTTCGAATTTATTAGGCATGGCGCAGTTGCCATCAAATATGGCACCAGCTCCGCAACCTCAGGGTCAACTTCAGCTGGACTAGGTGGTGGACCACCACCTGTCCCCATTGCCATAACCTTCTCCTTTGTAAGGGCGTTCCTCTGAGCTGCCTTCATGTTATTCCAAAGCGTTCTCAGCTGCTTTGCTGTTCTCTGTAGAATTAAATGCTGACAGTAATGAAACTGAAGTAAACTTTTATTTTTCTTTAAGGATATTCTACAAGAAACAACTTCTGTTTACAACATTTTGCAATTTAATGGCGTGTCTCACTGTAACCTTGTATGAATGTATGGTTTTACAGTCTTCAATATCATGTTATAAAGCAAGAATATTTTTTGGTTTATCAGCATAAGTGATGATGCATATAGATTTGCAGATTCATTTCGATCGTGCGCGATGAATACAATTTACTTTGCAGGCAATAGTAAACGTTTAAGTATTAATTGCAATCCTTAAGAAGCTTACCCTTTCATAGGAAAACTAGATAAGCATAATTTACAGAAGGTAATGCACTAAATCACTTCCTTGTAAATAACTGTTATATGCAAATTGACTTTTAATTATAAATGAAAATACATTCAGAACGGAAGACTATAAAAATAACTTACCGCCTCCGAAATTCCGCTGCTTTCGTTAAACTGATGTGTAATCGCCTCCCATGTGCTGCTCTTCATTTTTGAGCTGGAGGCATCCGTCCTTTTGTTCTCCAGTATATGGATAAACTGGATTAAGATGAATTTCAGGACCTCCCTGTCCTTGTTCGTGAAATGCTTTCCATTTCTCTTAATTGAATCCATTTCCTTTATAACTAACTAATCGCAAAACACCAACACTCCTCTGACCACGCCGCTGAACAAGTTCGAGGTGATGCGAGTTTCGATTGTCATTTGTTAAAAGTACTACGTGTTCAAATGTTTCATAAAGAAAAATCGCATTTATGAAATAACCACGCACTTATTTATTCCAAAATCGCATCATAAATGGTTATGGAAATTATTGCGAAACAGTAAACAGAAGAAATAACATTTATAACTTAAAATATTATCAGCCTGTTGACTTTAAATGCTACGTCTCGTAAATTTCTCATACTTCCGGGAAATAATCATACATTCAAGCTGTCATCCATCAATCACAGATTCAAGCAAATAATGACAGATTCATGAATCAGAGATTCATGAATCAGACATTGTTTGTGGACTATGAATACTTGTTCGAAATAATCAGAGATTGAAGAATAATCACAGATTCACGAATCACTGATTATTCGACAAATAATTTGCGATTATGAATACCGCCCTTAGTCGTGTCAATACCAAAATTCATATATAGTACTGCCGTGTGTGCTGTCAGAGTTGATTAGTTTTTGGAGTAAATCGGTTAACCGGAAGTCGAGCTTCATTCATCAAAGCTCATTTCCGGTTTTCAAAATATCTCCATAAATATGATATATACGTATATTGTATTGCTTATAAAAGTTTTAGATAATATAATTTACTATAACTTTTGTATTTAACATATTTTTTTATCACCGGTTGATTAGGAGTTATTCGTGAAATACTGATAAACCGGAAGTAGCTGAATATGTACTTTGTGGGCGCTCTATCATAAAAACTATTTTTCGGATCAACACCAAATTTCATATATAGTATTTCGGTTGATGTCGTTAGAGTTGATTAGTTTTTGGAGTAAATCGGTTAACCGGAAGTCGAGCATCATTCTTCAAAACTCATTTCCGGTTTTCAAAATATCTCCATAAATATGATATTTAGGTATATACTATTATTTATAAACGTTTTATAAAATGTAATTTACTATAACTTTTGTATGAAACATATCTTTGCATCACTGATTGTGTAGGAGTTATTTGTGAAATACTGATAAACCGGAAGTTGCCGATTATGTACGTTGTGGGCGCTCTGGGCGCTTGGGCGAAAGGCCACTTCACCTTTTTTCATTGAACATGTCCCGAAAAACATTATTTATAATCTTTGTGACGTAAAATATAATATGAAAGAAATTAATCACTTGTCTTCCAAGTTTTGATTGAATATAGAGTTCGAAAATACATAAATATTTACATCTTATGTATATGGAGAAAGTCATGTGCTGGCCACATCAGATTTTTTCGAGATAAGATCGAAAAAAACAACGAAAACGGATACTTTTTCGAAATTTCAATTTTTCACCCTAAATTTTTCATTCATTTTTTTATTTTTATAGAGATAAGATCGAAAAAAGCAACGAAAACGGATAATTTTAGTGAAATTTCAATTTGCTTCCTCTATTTTACCTACATTTTCGTCAATTTATCGAGATATGATCGAAAAAAACAACGACAACGGATAATTTCACCAAATAATTGGTATATATATATATAAATAACGAGTAAAATGTAGCTTGCATACTGTAAGCAGATCGATAACACTAATTTCTTGTCGACATCATATCAGGACGGTCCTCAAAAGAAAAAAATCTGATGTGGCCAGCACATGACTTTCTCCATATTTAAGATGTAAATATTTATCTACGACAGTAATTTCGAACTCATATTCCATCTAAACTTGGAAGATAAGTGATTAATTTATATATTATTATCTTTGACGTCACAAACATTATAAATAATGTTTTTCGGGACATGATCGATGAAAAACGATGAAATTGGTCTTTCGCCCCAGTGCCCAGAGCGCTCGCTAAGTACACAATCAGCAACTTCCGGTTTATCAGTATTTTATGAATAACTCCTAAACAATCATTGATACAAAAATATGTTTCAAACAAAAGGCTCTCTGGAATTGAACCAATGACACTGAGGTTCAAAATTGCAATTTTTCTGGCGGTCACATGTTATGGTCAATATGTGGTAAAAATTTCAAAACAATGACACTTGTGGTTTAGCCTGTGAATTAGTATCCTATCTATCTATATCCTTGAATGAATCCGGAGAAGCATCTATATACAATAGATTAAATATTTAACTCAAGCTAACTTCAAGTGTCTTCGAACACAAGGAAGGCAATTATCTTTTGAAGGCATCCAGGCACTCCGATTTTTATCCATTAGTCTTACTCTTCTACATTTGCTCCCAATATGCATGCAACAGCCATCGGGTTGTTCCATTTCGCCGTCAGAATATTGCTAGGATACTTTGTTTATTATTATTATATTATTTTTATTCTTCAGATTCCATAGGTCCCTTAGTACACTGGTCACCAACCGGTGGTCTGCAGACCAATATCTAATAGTTCTTGTGGAGTTTTTGGTGGTCCATGGAGAAATGTTGACAATATTTGCAATATTTACCATGTTATGATTATTACACTGCTAAAATTAAATAATTATTTTCAGTTTAATTAACAAAGTTCTCATCATATCATTTCATCATATATAGCAAAATTCTTTAGATAATGAAAATTTTGTTGAAAAATCTCAAATACTTTGTTTTATCGAAGTAAATAAATCGCCTGGGGCCGAATCGACCAGATGTAATTAAGGGTTAATAGCTGCAATTAATACTAAATTATATTTACACCTCAATATTTTTTGTTTAACTTTACAAGCTTTATGAAATGCTTTGTTTCAGAATGAAAAATTATATTAATGATAGTTTTGCTTACTATCGTTTAGTAAACTTGTCATAGCTGTCAATGAATGTCAAAAATATAGAATATTTCTAAAATAAATTGCCATTAAGTAAAAAACAAAAGAAGGCCCATATTTACACCTTTTTCTCTATCATAGAGCTATAAAAATTATACTATATCTAAACATTATCATCGATTTCATCCATATTAACATAATTATAGCAGCCTAAATTTACATTTCATGGAAAAAATTGGGTTCTTGATTTAATTCCCTGTGTATGACTTATGCCTCGATCAATATGTTTTAAGAATTTTTTTATAAGCAATAAATTATAAATTAAATACACTTAAGACACATTGTAACACACAATATACTGAATAAGTAAGCAATGGATGAAATTTGCACCAGAGAAACTATTTTAGACAGAAAGCATATCTTAATATTATCATAGTGAAATTTTCATTCCAAAACTTGCGCATTTTAGAATTTTTAGCAGTAAGATAAATTTATCAATAAAATAGAAATATTATATTCTTCTCTACTTTGAATCTTTTCGGAGGGAATTGCACGAAAAAACTTATAGAATATTACAATTAAATTGATTATTAACATTAAATTAACAGTAAATTTTCCCCATCAATCAAAATGGTACCTTTATGAATTAGAATTGTTTATTTGCCCATGTGGTCATGTCCCCACATATGTATTCAATATTTATTGACTAATAATTGCAAACCCCGTTTGTTATATTATATTTACACAAAAGAAACAACCAGATACAGACTTCTTTCCTTGCCATTCATGCTAGTTACACATTGATATAAAAGAGAATTTTTATTTCACACCATATCTCAACTTCTATCACATAGAATTAAATACCGTATTTGATGGCATATAAGACGCACCTTTTTTCCTAAATTATGTCTCGAAAAATTTCCCTGCATCTTATATGTAAAGGTTCAACCTCCACAGGTTAACTTTCAATACTGAATGCTATTTTTAGCCCAGATAGTCTATACTAACTATTTCATAATTGCATTCAATGATTGTGTTAATATTTGGCTTTTACGAAACGTGACAACTAAAAGAAACTACATTTTAAGTTATTGTGGTACGCTTTCGCACGGACTATTAAAACTCTTTTTCCTTGTGAGTGGCCAACTTAATGAGGGTGCGTCTTATATGCCGTCAAATACAGTAATATTTTTCTGTCTTGAATTTTATAGCCCTTCTCAATAGCTGTGTTAAATTAATATGTTATAAGCTTTTCAATCGGTTGTAATATTTTTTTAATAAAACCATACCGAAAATATTAGGAAATTACACAAAAAAATACTGATCTGCAACTAACTTTTTAAATAGTTTTTTAGGACTTGTCATAATAAAACATACTGAAATTAAGGAAAACAGGACAAAGAAATAAGATACCTCAAAATAAATGCTGACAAATAGACCTCATTTATGGTTTTCAAATCAGGAATTTAAAGGTTGATGTATGGTATATACATAGTTCTTTCTTAGGTTTCTTCAGAATGAATGGAGGTATAATAAATTAATCTTGTCAAAATTTATAATAAATTTTCTTATTAAAGCAAAATTATGTAAATTTTTAAAGTTTTCCTTGAACTGATGTTCTTTTGCTGCAAATATTTAGCTAGTGTAAGTCAGTTTGTCAAAAATTTAAATCAAATGATTTCATAAATAAAGATTAAAATCCTGCTTACCTTGAGTCAATTAAAAAAGAGCTCAGTTTTTATTAATAATTTTGAATGGATCACTATCAAGGTTTATCAGTCTGAAAATAAGTTAGTTGCTCTTTGAAACGCATCTTCCGTTGTAACTTGGTCACTCCATCTTATTTTAATCATGGATATTATAATTGGGGAATTTCTTCTAACAGAAACTACAAAAAAATCAATTCTGAATTAACATCATTAGCCATATTTTTCACAGCTACTTATTCCTTTGATAAAAGTAACTGATTGATACATGAAAAATTACCAATTAAATATCTAAATTAAGATGAGAGGAAAATCATAGAGGTACTACACCTGGATGAATAAAAATGGACACAAATGTATGAGAGAAAACAAATCTAATTTTTGTTTAACATTACATAGCTTGACTTTTCATTTAAATTACATTTATTTCAAGCAAATACCTTTGAGATAGAAAGGAACAATGATGGGATATTAATTTTTACAAGGGAATATAAGAAAAGCGTCAGCTTTCTGAGGGTTTGGTATCTTTTCCTAAATTGATTTTACTTGAATCAACTTGAGATGTAGATGATTCAGTCCTTAGAACACCAACTGCACTCGTTAGCTGACTCATTTGAGAACTGCTTAAACTAAGACTTTCCGCTAACTTCTTAGCAAGATCTCCAGCCTCAGGGAAGCCAGCTTCTGAACAATATCTAACACATGCCTGAAATATATCACACTAATATTAAAATAGGATCTAGGTCTCAACATCTTTCAATAGTAAGCATCCCAGTGGAAGATTACTCAAAACTACTTATTCACTATTAAGTTTATTTTTAAACTTAACTTTCAACTTAAAATTACTTTGTGTGTGCTAGAGTATTTGGAATGAATATATAATATACTTTGGATTTATAAATTTAGAAAAACTAGAGTAAACAAAATCTTTAGAATTCAGAGAAAGATAATATGTAAAATTACAAATGTGCCAATCAGAGAAGCCTGCAATGCAAACTCATCTTCAAAAAGTTTAAAAATTTATTAGTACTTTCAACATATATTTTTTATCTTTTATTATTTGATTTATGTTTAACACTTTATTAAAAGAATGTGTTACAATTCATCAAGTAGTATTCTCATAAATATATATACAATAGACTGATCTCATGAAATGTATTTGACAACATATGAAAGATAAAATATGGCATAAATGAATTAAAAGCAAAAATTACTCACGATTCCTCTGGTAACACTGCCTTCCTTAAGGCAGACATCCATGAAGAGAGATAATGACTTGATACTGGGGATTCCACTGATGAGTGGAGGTGGTTCATGTTCTTCTGCAATAGCACTCACTCCCTCGTCTGCACCAAGCCTTTTGAGAGCCTTCCATGCTTTGTCAAATTCTCCACATTGCAAACACACTGTCATTAGATCACCAAGCATAGAGCCTGTCCATCTGAAAATTTCATACAGATCTGTTTATAGAACTATAATCCTAGAATATATGCAGGTTAACTACCATAAAATCTACATTTCAATATTTGTAAAAGTAATTAAGATAGTTGCTTTATGCAAATGCTTCTGAAATAGGATCCATGGGATGGATTTATATAAACTACAAGGGATTCTAGCAATTTGAACCACTGTAATTTTCCAATTATAATACGCACCCACGTTATAACGAATGCAATGTGAGAATTTTCTTATCACCATGTATAATACGCATTTGCCTTTTAGAGAATGGAATTCTACGATTTTATTCACGTATGGTCATCTGCCAGACCGTTCAGCACCCGACAGATCACCGCACAAGCATGGAATGCTGCTAATGGATGGCTTTGCTCTTACGTACCCCTTTCATTTCTCAGTGACAATCTATCAGTAACAGGTTCTTCCACTCTGAATTTTTGTTTTAATTTAATAATTTTATTAGTATGCAGCAGTGTTCTTTTCAGAATAAGCGTGAAATCAGAATACATATATATATGTTGAGTTATTTACTTCAAATGTTATCTACAGCCTGAATAAAAAGGTGATGTTTGTAACTATGTATAATACGCATCCTACTTTTTTGACGTATTTCATTGAAAAAAATGTGTACTATATATGGAAAATTACGATATAAAATTAATCTGCTGTCAAGTACCAGGAAAATAAGACAAAAATGTCTCTTTGGTTCAGAAGTAATTGGATTATGAATTGAATTATCACAGACTACCTCAATTATGCAAAAACCTCAACATTATTCCTTACCTACCTAGAGACCCTACCTTTCCTTACTTATATCATTATATACCTCAGACCCTACTCCTAGAAAATTAAGGGTCCAATCAAACACTGTTTAGAATTTTTGATAAAATTATTGGAGAATTCTTCATCATCCACAAAACAAAGAATTTTCATAAGAAAAATCTCATATCACTCACATTAGAGATCTGGAAACCTCATGTTCTGGACTTAATTTTACGAATGCGTGACAAAAAGGGCCAAACTAACATGAAAACCGAGCAATATTCAACATTTTTAGGAATAAACTGCAGCATCTCATCAGATTTATTTTTGTTTGACTCTGTAATAAAACAAGTCAACAATGTTTTGAACTGAAAAGTAAGACAAAATAGTGAATAAGAGCTTTTAAGTATCAATTTGGTCTTCCTTTGTGAACTATGGTAAGTATGGCAGTTGGCAGATTATTATATTTTATCTGTAGTTACATACTTCAATTTTCAATGGTATTGGATTTCATTTGAACCTCCAACTTCATATTCATTTATCAATTTATCACTCAAGCAGGTATACAACTATTTTTGAAATAATAAAAGTATATTACATACTTTTAAATTTAATTATAGTTAAATATTTTTGTCACATCTTCCAAATGAGTTTGGACACGAAATTTGCTCTACATGACATAAGAAAGTAGGATTTTGGAATACATTCATAACCTGAAATTCTGGTTTACTTAGAGCATTTCATAATTAAAATTCAGTGTTAAGGTCTTGTCTTTCTTTTGATTATGCTATATACCATAATTAGAAGCTTAGAGAATCAAATTTCAGGCAATATTTTGATCACTTGAAAGAAATGCCCATAGAAAAGGTACCACTTTAAAAAAACGTTACAATGGATTTTCCACCATAGAGCTGCTTTGATACTTAGGAAGTTAAGCATGGTTTTAAAATGATATTAAGAGACTATAGAAGAAATTTTATGCCAGAATTTGTTGATGATCATCAAATAAATTCAATGGCTAGTGGTAAATTGATTGTAATGCTTTTCTAAGAAAAAAATTTCCATTAAAAAATCATAAATGATAGAAGATAAAATTAATAGTAGTTAAAGACAAACATTTTTTATAATAGAAACACTGTTTATAATTAAAAAGCACTGATATGCTGTTAAGAAAAGAATCAAACACATGTAGAAACTTTTTGAACCAAAGCCTGCATTTCTGTGGTCAGGTGCTGGCCAAAAGAAATGCAACACCACACTAAGTTGTCAATTGCAGAGAGTTGCGGAAAGTATGATTTTTGTAAATACGAGACTCACAACCAACATGTGAACATAAGGGAAGATAAATCGAAATATTCCACAGAACTTACTGTCAAAAGTATTGGCGGAAATTATGTGCCCTCAAAATGTGTTAATGTAAAACTTTATCCTGGGTAAAACTTCTCAGCTGCTAATATTGCAATTGATGGTTGAGCCAATTGTTTTACAGATACCTCTATGACCGGAAATGAAGACTGGATAATATTTGACCTTAATAAGGATGACCTATAAGTTCAAGTAAGATTCAAGCAAGAAAAGAAAATATAAAAACAAACTCCAAAAACCATCAAAGAACTTACAGTTCTTTGATGGTTTTCGGAGTTTGTTTTTATATTATATAAGATAACCATTAGCAGCCGCCCTGCTTTATTTTAAGAAAAGAAAAGATTGGTTGGTCAAATGTAAAGAAAGTTGAATATTGGGCTCAACCATCAATGGCAACATTAGCAGCTGAGAAATTTTACCCAGGACAAAGTTTTAATAGAAAACATTTCGATTGAGCATAGTTTCTGCCAATAATTTGGACCACATATTCAGTGGAATATTCCTATTTACAGGGCCCTTCTTCCCATATGTACTTATGGTGGTTGTGAGTCTCCTATTTATGAAAATCATAGGAAAGGGCAAAGCTCAGCCTTCTCCCCAAAACCCTGCTGTTAACACAGTTGCCGCATCCTCAGTCCAAGAGTTTCCACAACTCTAAACAAATAGCAACACAGGGTGTTGCTTTTCTTTAAGCCAGCACTATACATTAGATAGATTTGACGCAGGCATAAGCAAAATTTTTAAAACAGAGGAAATAATAGCTGAATTTTATTGATAGTCTGAGCATGTGATGTTATGGAAATGAGAGAGAGAATTAATACAATGACAAATCAGTCTCCATTAAAGGGACTCAAAGAAAAACTCACAATTATATACATGCCTACCCATGCCTGCTCCCAATCACTGAGAACAATATTTCTTTTCCTAATTATGATAACTGATTTTACTGCATTAAATACACTTACATTATATTCCTAGAGCGAAGTCCTTGCTTCTCCTCCACGTCTTCTACCTTGTCCCAAATACCCCAAGCAATCGTCATGTACGATTCTTTCATTTGCAAATTTTTCTGCTCATCCTCGATAACAACAGGATTGCGAGCCATAATATCTAGAAGACTAGTCAACAAATTCTCTCGTCCTGTCTGATCAAATATTATCATGTCAGACCATATTTGGGGAAGATATTCCATAGCTCCATTGAGATCAACAGCCTTTAAAATTTCCTGTAAATGATAATGATTAACTATCAACACGCCAGAATAAAATATTTCAGTGCTGCCACAAGGATGGCAAATTCGCTGTACCTTGCAATATATAGAATAATAGGAGTAGTTGATTTAAACCATTATTGTAAAATCTTTAAGTGAATATCATTCAACACATTCAAACAAAAACTGATTTGGAATTACCAAAGTAAAATAAAATTAATATTATTGCAGATGACTAAAACTTGATAAGTGTTACAACCATGATGATAAAACAATACCATTCAAGTTATTTTAAATCCAAGGGTTTTATTCAATACTAAAGACTGAGCTTTCACATAATTCACATTACTAAATAAAGTTTTAACAATTTTTCTCTTAGCCTTACCTCCATTACAACTGGTTCTGGTACATAGACTGCGGGAACTAATTTATTATAAACTTCCATGAATATTTCCAGTGGTTCCATAGAGCACATGAGAATAAAATAGTTCCGGCTAAAATGAACAGTAGCATATATTAGTTAACATAAAAGGCAGACAAGGAAACAGTATAAGAATTAATACTGTAGACTGTACCATGATCAAAAGTCTCCTTATTAGTTTACAAGTACAATAAAATTTGCAACTTTTTACCTAAATAATTAATTAGAAAAGATTTTTGAAACAAGGAGTATTTTCATTTCAACACCTCAATGTTATTCAAATCCAGACATTGATATAGAATATACATCTTAATGTTGTTGTGATGGCTTCTTAGTTGAGAAACACCGATTTTACAAGAAAAATACAATTTTGTACATAGAATGGACAAAAAGGATTGCAAAAATTATCTAAAGAGTATTCTGGGCTATCATTCCCATAGAAAAATATTTTGTTGATATGAAAATCACATGACAGACAGATATTTTCCAAAAGATGGCATGCTATACTCTAGGAGGGTTTTAAATATGATTTCTAAGGAAACAATTAATAAACTAAAAACCCTAAAGACCCAAAATCAACTTACAGAGATTTCAAGGAGTCATTGAAGATAAGTACTTAGGGTTTATAAAACCAAAGTGAAATAATAAAAAGTCTGAATAGATATGTAGTTGTTAGTACTACAAGACCTTGCACAATTTTCTTGAGAAATGTAATAAATATGAAACTAATTGGCTTATTTTCTAAAGAGATCCTATAATCAAAATGTATACTACTTTGAATTATGGTAAATAGCAAAAGAAACATGGAAAAAATTATCTTGTGAGCAATTCAAAACACATAACAGCCTTCTCATTTGAATATATGCATTAATCTTACATTTTACAATTTAAAAATTTAATCCATGTAATTTAAATAATCAAAAATTTCATGGTAAAAGATGTTTAGTCTCTAAATACCAAAGGAAGAAATTTGAAGCCAAATGTCAAATCCAGTCAGTAACTAATGTAACAAACCTTTGTAATTAAAATTAAAGATCTTTATAGTTGTTTCTTTTAAATGGCTCAATGACTGCATTAATGTCACAAAAGAAAGAAGACCCCCAAGCTCTCATATGAGAGAACCTGAATTTGGCACAGGATCACTTTCACTAAAAGTGGTGTAAATGATAATATAACAATATAAACGTTAATAAAGGCAAAAATGGTATAAAACTTGCTAATATACAGATACGGTATAATACTTACTAATATACAGATTCCTTATGTGAATCACCAATGAAGCTATAGTTGTTGTGAGAAGTTAGAAGAGTGTGCACTCTATGAGCCAAATCAACATCTTGTAAATGATATCGACACACTTCCATAGCAGTCACAAAGAAAAAGACATCTTTTGGATCCTTCGGCTCAAATGCTTGGTCATTCAGTTTGTCTAGAATGTTTACTAGCACATTGCTTTTTGTCCCCCCTATCAAGAAAGGAGATTTGAAGGTTTTAGAAGCAGTAACACATCCTTCATACAAAAACATATATTAAGATAACCATCAGGTACAAATATTTATGAAGAATCTCCTTTAGATAAATGTTACTAACAGGCTTCTAAGGAATAGAGACCCAAGCCTCCCTCTCATCTTTGAAGAAAAGTCAATTAGGAATTGCTCATCTTAGTTAGATGAGCAATTCCAAATTAAGTCAGTAAAATACACCTTTTATTTTCAATACTTTTAATATATACAATATAATACAATACCCTAATAAAAATATGGTAATCCATTGAAAAATGTAGGATATATGCATCAATGCAAAATTGACTATGATATTTTAATTAATGACAGCTTAAAATTATTAAATTAAATAGTTATAAGGCTATGAAAATGTAATTAAGAAGTAAAATGGAATATTATGCTAAAATATACTATCTAACTAAAAAGATCTGGATCGGAGTTGATGGTGCAGGTTTTGCCATACAATTGCAACAAATGGAACAGTAGCACATTTCTTTTTTATACAACCATCGTATGCTGTAGAGTTCTAAATAGGATACAATGTTTCACATGTACTCTTACAAGAAACTCAGTATGATTAATGTTAAGCATTTCAGGGTAAGAAAGTTGAACTGATAATATATTCAGCAGTTAAAATGATAAAAACAGACAAAGAGATTTTATAGCTGCCTCTTAAGTATCTATTTCAGATGCAAAGCCATCATTGGCAATGAACAGCAGAGCTTTGAATATTATATAAAAATAAAGACAACAGGTACAGTGGATGGCCAAAATATATTAAAGGCAAAGGCATTTTACTTTCAAGATGAAAATGTTGATAACATAAATTTGCAGCAGGGATATAAGTAGTGCATCCTTATAAGTTATAAAGGGGTGCTGCTAATATCTAAAATGGTCTTAATGTATTCTAAAATGGTGGTCAGGAGCTGTAAAACTTGGTCCTAACAACACCACAGCCACAGTTGATGACACATTCATACAATTTACCAACTGGTACATAGTTCCATACAGGTAAAATTATTGGAGATGAAAAAAGTATTTGTCATACTTTATATTTTAATTAATAGCTCATTTCCATAATATGTATGAGTAGATTCCTGAAACAGAGGTAAGGAGTTAATACCCAATACTTACTTTCTTTGCAGAATGTCATGAGAATATAATAGTATGAAGCAAGGCATGGTTCAATTCCTATCCTCCGGAATTCTGCCAATGTTTGAACGGCAAGTTCCTCAGCCTTCCTATACAATCCCATATTACTCAATACTTCTAAAACTGAATTAAGTGTTCCAAGATCAGGTTTAAGATTTCTGCCAGCCATTTCTCTCAGAAGAGACTAGACAGGAAAAATAATACAAGTGAAATTCAGTCTGTTATAGCTTCACTCCTACTGAATTTTATGGTGTTATCCAGCACAGGATGAGATTATTTCATGACTATAACATACCTCCACAAACTGCCATCGAGCCTCAGATCCTTCCTTAAGGAAAGGAGCCAGAAATATAATGGAATTATAGCAACCAGTATCTGGAGCCATTTTAGGATCACTGGAAGATGTCATGTTTCTAAACAACTGATGGGCCCTTTCTGCTTGTCCATAGCGAGCCATTCCTTTCACCAATGCTCTATGAGCTTCTCCAACAAAAGGTCCAGAAGATAAGGACTCAAAGATCTTCTCAGCTAAACTGCCATCCCTAAAATTAAAATAATTTATGAGAAAAATAAATAAGTTTTAAAAATACATGTCTTACACAGATCTAAAGATTTTCCATGCCATCACTTTAAGTTTTAATTTAATTTTATGATAATTTAATTTTTCTGAATAAAAGGCGTGTTTTATAAATAAGTATCATTTTGAGATTAAAATCACACGCATCAATTTTATTTTTACATGAAATATGTACTTTAATCTACTTTTTAACATAATTTCCACCAATATTAACGTCTTTTTGCGAGCGTTTAGAATCCCTAACTCTATTGAAAATCCTGCAGTATGATATATGCTCTACCATTTGTTTTCTTAATCCAAAAGATGCAAAAACAGCTGAAATTCATCGGCAGATAAGTAAAAGGTATGGAGAAAACATTATTACATTACATTAGCAGAGGAATGGTAAAAAAATAGGCTAAGCATTTAATGATGGCCGTACAAATGTGCATGAAGAAGAATGAAGTGGGCAATCTTTTGCCATCACTGGAGAATTGGTGCAGAAAGTTGATGGAAATGTTCGAGGAGAGAGACACTTTATGATTTCATCAGCTTAAGAGTTTCAAGAAGTGTTGTTTATTGAATTGTAACAGAAGACTTAAGGCAGCAGGTGGGATATTTATTTTAGGATGGAATTCAAAAGTTGGTGGAATAATTTGCAAAGTTCCTTAATTATGGTGCAAATTATGTTGAAGGCCTTATATTCCTATCAAATAGTAGAGATCATTTCAACAGTAAAAAAACAATAGAAATTTATGCATAGTAAATTATTGATTAGCTAATCTTTCAATTGAGACCTAAGATACCATTACAATCCTTGTAAAGCTATTTTCATGTTTCCTTTCTAGATAAAAAGTCATAAAGTTAGGTAATTTTAAATTTATTGTAATTTTAGTATGAAAAAATCAATAATTGTAAAGAGGGTATAAAATTAACATTTAGTTTATAGCAAGATTAATGGAACAGCTTTTATGATTTTGATGGCCCTAGGTTTTTTAAAAATCCAATGAAGGAGAATAGAGTTCAATCAAGTATCTTGAGATAATAATCAACCCATACTTTCAAATATAGAACTATTATACTATAAATATTTATTCCCACCATGCAGGAGGAAGATGACGAAATAGAGAAGATTTATGAAGAACTTGACAGTATTATAACCAGAATAAAGACAATCTTATAATTCTTGGGGACTGGAATGCAACTGATGGCGAGGGGAAAGAGGGAAATATGGTTGGCTGCTTTGGACTAGGTAAAAGGAACGAAAGAGGTGACAGAATGATAGAGTTCTGCTCTAAACATAAAATGGTAGAAACCAACACCATGTTTCAGCAGCATCTCAGAAGAAGGTACTCGTGGAGAGCTCCTGGTGACATTAGGAGAGTACAAATAGATTATATCCTAGTTAGAGAGAGATTTAGAAACCAAGTGGAAGATAGTAAAAGCTTCCCAGGAGCAGACATTGGCAGTGACCATAGCCTAGTTTTGATGAACTGTGAACTTAAGTTCATAAGTTCAAGAATCTAAAAACAATAAAAGGAAGTATTGGAAAATACTTAAATTGAAGGAACCAACCAAGAAAAAGCAATATGCAGAAGAAACAAACCAGCCAAACTAGCATATAGCGGACGAGATTAATCTAGCCAAAAAATGGAGCGCAATTAAACAGAATATCCATGACAGTGTGAACCTTGTATTGGGAGAAGACAAATTGGAACCAAGAAAGGAATGGATAAGCGAGGAAGTGGTGGAACTGATAAAAGAAAGAAGAATGTTCAAGTACTCAAAGGAAGAAGAGGGCAAATTAAAATACAGAAAACTATGAAATAAAATTCATAAACTAGCTCTAAGAGATACGGAAGTATTCCTAAAAAGATAAGTGCAAGACCGAATCATTAATGAAAACAGGGCAAATAGATATGGCATTGGTAAAATTAAAAAGTTCTCTGGGAATAAAAAACTTAAGGCAATGAGTATTATGGATGGGAATGGCACACTTATCTATGAAGAAGAAGAAGTAGCAAACAGATGGAAAGACTACCTTGAAATTCTATACGGTGAAGACAAAGAGAGTCCAATTGAATCAGAAGATGAAGTAGAAGAAGAAGAAAAAGGGGACAATATAATGATAGAAGAGTTCCAAAAAGCACTAGGAAGTTTGAAAGACAAGAAGGCACCTGGAGTAGATGAAAACTCATAAAATATTGTGGAGAGAAGATGCAAATGGAACTACATGACCTTGTTTGTAAAAGATGCGAGTCCAGAAATTTGCCGGAAGATTTTACGAAGTGCATAATAGTACCGATACTAAAAAAGAACAATTCACAAACATGTGAGGATTACAGAGCTCTTAGCCTTGTGTGTTACGCATCAAAAATAACTACAAGTTAAGTTCATGATAGGATTGAAAAGATTAATAACTAATCTGTGATAAAAGCGAAAATGTAAGAGCTAATGTAAAATTGGAAAATGTTACCCTTCAACAAGTGAAAAAATTTTACTATCTGGGAAGTAAAATTACGTGGGATGGAAGAATCACAAGAGTTATACAATGCAGAATTAACCAAGCAAAACTAGCATTCAATAAAAAGAAAACTCTACTAACATCAAAAAGCATTAATTTGGAGACAAGGAAAAACTTTATGAAGAACAACGTTTTGAGTGTTGTGCTATATGGAAGTGAATCGTGGACTATAAGGGAGAGTGAAATGAAAAGATTGCTAATCCTTTGAAGCATGGTGTTACAGAAGAATGCTGAAAATAAGGAAGGAAAACAAATAAAGAAATCTTTGAAAGAGTTCAAGAAGAAGAAAGAAGTATAATAAGAATCATTAAAGAAAGAAGAGTTAAACTTATTGGACATTTCCTATGACACGATAGTCAAGTTAAAAGAATAATGGAAGGAAAATTTGAGGTTACAAATTGTAGAGGAAGACGCTGACTAGACTATGTCAGCCCAATCATGAAAAATATGCAATGCCGAACATACTACTAACTGAAATGGAAAGCTGAGAAAAGAGATGAATGGAAGTCTTCTGCCAACAAACTCAAGGGTTGAAACAGAAGAAGAACTGATAAAAAGATGTTGATCAAATTTGGGAGATGCTGTAGGTGAGGCAAAGTGCCCAAGTATAGCATTGTCCCCAGCCAATCCACTCAATTATTCACCTCCTAAAAAAAACAACCTTCATTTTGTAACTTTTTTAACCTATATCTTTAATTGAACTATATAAATTGAAGCACAACCAAGTACATAAAACGCTGCAGCAACTTGTTGATAGTACTGATCAAAAGCCATAGCAAACAAAGTTTAGATGTAATTACACTACTTTTCTGAAGTATATCTATACAATGCAGAAATTTTAAAGGATCCTGTTCACTGAACCTGGATCCAAGGACTCGACGAGGTGTAGCATTAGGCCATTGGTTCTCTTACGAATTGATATGGTAAAAAATGAAATAAAATTGAAATGCTCTTTCACACTCATTAGGGATACTTGGAAAAAAGATTTTAAATACTAGAATGAACTATTTACCAAATATGCAGAGAGCATGTTTAAGGAAGTTGTGTGCCCTCCATGCAGATTTGAGTAATTGGACAACAAGACATACAAGAGATGACAAAGATGAAAATCACTATGAAAAAACTAAATAATTAATAAGCAACTCAAATGATTTAGAAACTGTATCTGTTACAAGAAATAAAAAAATGATTTCAGATGATACAATTCTGTTTACAATGGAACATCTCATAAATTTCAATTAAACACCAATTCAAACCAGCTTATTATTATACTTTAACCATATATCTGATATTGGTTTTAAAATCAACAGAATTAATTTTTTAATAATTCCTGTTCAGAATCTTTAAAACCTTTGACATTTGTTTGTGCAACACCACAAAAAGCAAAAAATTTAAAGCAATATTTGTAATATTCACTTACTTCCACGTCTTCCTCAGTTTTTGTCTTCCATGAGTTGCTTGGCGATACCATCGCTCTTCTGGGAAGTCTCCTGATACAACATCATTGCAGTTTTGAAAGCTCAAGAGCTCCAGAAAGGAAAGTTTAACTTCATCAGAAATTTCTGGAAGCAACATCAATAGAAAATATTTAGTGAAGAATTGATACAATTCAAACTATTTGAATTGTAAAAAATTACCAGATGCTTAAAAAAAGAATAATAAGACTTAACCAAGAATAAAACCCTAAGACTCTGTCAAAAGTAAACCTTTCTCTATTTTATAATTCTAAAGTCTAAATTAACATCACTATAATTTTTCAGAAGGATATTGTTCTTCCTCAAATACAAGTATTTTCATTTTCTAACAGTGCCTCGAATTGGGTGTTAACTTTATTTGATAAAAAACGGTAGCTAGTGCCTCTATACAACCCCCAATGTAGAAAACTTGAAGGCAATTTCTTAATATAATTCAAACTTCATAATCTTACTAATATAATCTCTTTGAGAATTCTTTTACACACTGAGATACGTGTCCACCACATTTAATTGAGATGGCAATAGATAGGCATTAAACCTCAATAAGATACGTGAATGAAGAATTAAAATTTATATTTTTATTTTACCTTCTCCATTTTTCTCTAAAATTTGATATATAGTAATAGCATCAGTTACAGACACTTCATCAATTAAATTCCTTAGAATATCTTCACTGGCCTCACTCACTTCCGTGATAGGTGGACTTGCAGTAAATGCCTGAAATAAAGTATCAATAAGACATGAATCATAAACTTTCGAGATAAACTTCATAGACTAAGAAATATTTCTAAAAATTAGAAAGTTTTACACAAACTATCTTTCAGCGATGACAACAAATTAATACAATAGGCTCACTTTAATGGGTGGCTCAGCAAGCTTTTGATCGAACCATTCAGCATGCTCTTTCCTGATCCATAATGCAGCTTTTCGACCAGACTCCTTTGATAATGCAAAGGCACGTTTAGCAGCATTGGATGTAGGTATCAAGAAGGGATCATCAACATACTTGTAGTCAGGAGCTGTATAGTCCCTTTGAATTGTAGACTCAAGAGCCTATAGTGTTTAAATAGTTAATACATGTACCAAAACATGCTAAATCATCTCATTTTAATTAAACATTACCCTTAGAATATCAGTGGGCCCTCTTCGGATTCTTTTCGGGATAACTATAGTGTCCGAAGACGTAGATTGACAGCGTGATAAGAAACTAGCAACATACCATCTCGTTGGTAACCTATAAAGCAATTTAAAATACACATTTTGAGTATGAAAACATCTCTTCCTTACTTTCATATATTACGATATATTATGAACGCTTTAAGAGATAAACATTTTGTTCAATCAACAAACCTGCTTAGTGTAATAAAATTATTCATTGCATTTATTTATCACCGTAAAGTACGCTTAAATGCTGCTATTAAACCTTCGTGTTTACATGCGGCATGCGGTTCAGAAGGGAATTCCGAACAGCAGCTGTTTCAAACAGAATTTTACGCTCCACTTACGAATGCTGTTTCGTCTACTTCGTCACTTATATGATTTTTTTCTCGACATTTCTTCATTCAGATTTTATTTCTTGTAAAAATATCGTATTTATGAGATGAACTTCATTGAAATTTATTTATTGTAAGCGATGCTTTCCAGAAATAAATCTTTTAGGTATAAATATTGAAATGTGCTGCTATTGAAAGCATTCAGAAAATTTGAAACAATTCCACATTTTTAGAGAATTTTTATTTGAAGCTAAAATAATTAATAAATTGCGTATATGGTTGACTTATTTTTTACTATTTGTACTGTGAGACAGTATTTAAGTTTTTGTCTGGGGAATGATTGAATTATATTTAATTTTATTAGTTCACACTATTTAGCTCTCTGGCTAACTACAGTATAAAGGTATATAAAAAAATGTAAAGCCACTTATTTTTCAAACCTGTAGCTTTATTATTGCCATTACGGTACCCCATTAAATGACATTTACCAGATTAACTTTCAAAATAAGTAACAATTGTAATAAGTAATTAATTTAATTATCCATCAAATAAGAGTACAAACATTGAAACCACTGAGTAATACATACGTTGCATATTTTGAAGAAAAGATTAATTTTTAAAAACATTAACGTTTAATTAACTTGATAAAGTGATGCGGTATGATGTAGGTGTGAAATTTCATATTTGCTACTAATGAAATCTGCATAACACTTTTCAAAGCCGTCGTTAATGTTTGTCTTCTTGAAAGACGTTAGGCGAACAATTCACATACTCCACAATGATCACTACATATTTTGGTAAAGAATACTTGGCAGCGCTGAATAAACAAACACAAAATAGAGTGCTGTAACTAATAGAAAATAGAGGGTCATCAGTCGACTGGCAAATAAAATCCCATCCTTATTCAATTTATATGCTTCACGCGTCACTCTTTTGTCTTCAGAGATTAATGATTGATTTTGAGCTCCATTTTCGATCATATGGCGAGGCGTCAGCACAAAATGGTCGTATTCTTTAAATTCCTTATAATAACGGTTAACCGCATGTATAGATCCCATGTCGAGTAAGTTTTCAGCCAATTGGGTTCCCAGACAATTTCCAATTTCTTATTTGAAGAAACGTATCGGGATCTGAAACGAATTATATAAAGTTCTATATTAAAAATACGTTCTATTCGCTAGAAATGTAAATGTACATGTAAGAGAGAGAAAATTGTTGAAAAAATTGATGTAGAAGAAAGTAGACTTCTCGGTCCACCTTCTTTTGCCGTAGCATTATGTAACAAATACCTATAAGCGAAAATGAAATCACATAACTCTAGAAATGAGAAAGATACCGCTCATTCGTTCATGACTCTATTCAGTGACTATAAACAGGTGTAGATATGGTGGTTTTTGAAGAGCTGCTATTCTTTGAAACAGTGCTTCGACTTGGTCAGCGTTTCCCCTCCTTTTGGCCGTCCGTCGTCGTACCGAGAACTGGTATTCGTTTCCACAGATAAAATTGACACACGAGCGCCTCCAATATAATGCCGGACTTTAAACTCATCCTTATCCATTAAGAAAAGTAACAAGAATCACTAGCCCAATCAATGACTAATTATCATAGATATTCTGCAAACAATTAATCGGAAAATTTCTAAGAATCTCTTGTTTCTCTTCATTTTTCAGTTTTTAGCCTTGCTTGTTACAAGGTTACAACTGTGTAATTTTATTATTTTTCACATTGTAGTAGAGATATTCAACCTTTGTAACCAACTTTTAACTTTTTTATGCATGGAAGCGACCTTTCTTTCTAAAATTTCTATCAATCATTCCCATATTGATTTATTTTAATATCGTTTTCTTTGAACGTTCACTTCCTTATTTCCCCTGAGAATTAATTCATAATTCGTAGTTATAAAATCTCTTTCAACGATTTAAAATACACATAAATTTTCCGATAAATATCTTGGGCTTACAAGTTGCAATAAAAATGTGGCATTTAAGTTCTAAAATAATTCAGGAGGATTGTATGATTTTACAATTTTTCTTCCACACTCCATATCAGCAAAATATAGTTGAAATTATGAATAGGTAAAAGTGGAAACTGATTACGAGAAGGCTGAACAAGAATGGAAGTGTTTTTATCCGAATATTTCATTAACTAAAATGCATTAATAAATCCTTGTGGTAGAAAGATCGAAGGGATGAAAATTTCAAAATGGACTGCAACCTCTAGGTAAACATGTTTAAAGATATACTATATAGTTTCTAATCTTCGTCGATTAAATTCATAAGATATGTTACAGATTTAAATATTTCATATAATGAGGTGTATTCGAAGCAAAAAACTGAGAAATTATTACATGCTTGATAGCAAAATAAAAATTTTCAAAAGTAATCGAAACTTTGTTAGGAAATAGTCAAATCATAAAAAATAAATACAACCGGATGGCCGTATTCGTTGAAAAGATTACCGTTCCAGGCCAGTTTGGTGTGTAAGAAATGTCATTTTAAACCAGTTTCTAGCAGAACTAGCACACTGTTCTTTTCTTTAGTTATTGACATGTTAATGGCGTGATGTAGGATTGTTGAACAGATTAATATTAATTTAAGGGGAAATGTTTACTGGCATATATACCTTAATTAAGGTAAATTATGGAGAGATGCCCCACTACTTACAGTTAATCCTTCTAATTTAACAAGTATTTCACTAAGAAGAGTGAACTTTGGTTAAAAATTAAAAATTCAGTTTTCGTGAAAGAAACAACTAATTTGCTTAAACATGTTTTCAATTTCTTACCCATTTGAGAAAGATAAAATAAATCAAATATACTTTTTGATTATCTTTCACGACAGTTTTGGGAGAGATGCTCCAAATAAGGAAAATTTAGGTAAACCAAAGGTTTGAATCGTACAAGTAATCTTTATTTAGATATATATGTTTATGTAGCCTCCTTGCATAATTGTCCATGATATCTTTCCCATTGAATGAAAGAGAATAGAGGCTACCGTCGATGTAAAAGGCTGGGCGAAATGGTTATTGAGGGAAGTGCAACGAGTTCCTTATCCAATTAGCTGAACTCTACCATGAAGCATGGACTAATCTCCCCTATGATTAATTTATCTCAGGCTTTTACATCAACGTTAGCCTTCGTTCACTTTTATGCAATGGGGAAGACGCCATAAATCTCCTCAATAGATAAGGGCTGTATTGTCAGGATTATGAATCTATGTTGGGTAGACGGGAAGGAATTTTGTAAGGGTATGAAATTGAGATCCTATGAGTTCTTCATTAAAAATTGTGACTGAAAGGTCTCCCCTCCATCTAACCTTTTGTCAATGATATTAGTTGTGTTTATTGTAAAACGTGTTTCTCAACCAAGTTCTCTGGTTTAATAATGGTGATGTAAGATTGAAACTGGTTGCTTCTTTTATTTATTTTGTGGTATTGTGCTAATCATCCATTGCTTGTTTTAGTGTAGTTTCTATTTCAAAAAGTTATGCCATCTCATTTGGTTTAATTTTGGGGGAGCATCTCTTTCAATTCAGCACACACCTTCTTAAGCAAACTACAAGGATGAAAATGGCAATAAGTCTTCCGATCTCTAAATATTCGATTTTAACATGGATGTCTTTCATTCATATACTTCAAGATATGCCAAGATATTTTCTAACACTTTATATTACATCTTTGTACAAAAAGAAGCCATGAATTGTTATTTGATTAAAGAAGCAACAATTCAGAATATATTCGCTTAGGACTATCTCGAAGTGCATTTGTCAACTTGACTAATGTGACAAAGGCATCTGTAAAAAACATTTAATGATTTACGCAGTAATCACGACGTCTGGAGCAACTCTAATCAGAGTAACCCTATACTCTTAAATGGAATAAGTTAAAATGTTCACGAACGATTGCATTGGTTGTATTACGAGGTATCATTAAAAATTCAATATTCAGAGGTATACGAATTTCAATCCCCACAACAGTGAAGTTTTTTAATTAGAATAGAACGTAAATTTTATTTAAAAAATAAGATTTTCTCCATTGCACTCATGTTTTAGTCCCTGCTTATTTTCGGCTATTATCATTTCGGACTCATTCTGTTGATTTTTTATGCCAGGGAAAATCACTGAGGTACATCGAGGAAAGTATTTCTTTGGTGATCGTTTTCATAGGTGAGCGTAAAGGCCTGTTTACACGGCGCATTAAATTGCACCAGTTAATATACGGATGAATGCATCATTTCATGCATGGATACGAATGAACGTAAAAATTAATACACCGCGTAAACAGGCCTTAAGAAAAGTCAGAGGAACACAGGTGAAAAGTGGTAAATGGTCTACGGTGAAAAGTGGAAACTCATTCACAGGATAATGTAATCTGACTCTCGAGAAGTATCTTCTTTATGATTCCCGAATTATATTTCTCCAGAAATGATAAGAGCTATCGTTTTAAATGACAAAACAGGTGAGACAGAGAATTGACTCTCGGGAAATCGAAATCGAAAAAATCCCGTATCACCACCACGCGAGCTGTAAAAGCAAATTAGCAGCACTTGCTTCAAAATTTAATTTTCTATGAAGGACAATTTCCGAAAAGGATACATTAAAGAATTTCTCATTAATGTTATCAAAACATATATTTTCTAGAAATGTTTAGAGTAGCCAAATAGCGGTGGAGGCGAAATTTTGATTAGATAAAACCTTTTCCTGTCACCTGGTCACCATTCCTCACATAATAAGCACGGTTCTGCAAAGTTTTGGACACATTTGGAGGTGTGTGCCAAATTGCAACGTTCTCATTTTTGAAATTCAGGACAGTGGGTATCGATTCGGGCCAGTCACTCAGAATTGCATTACTTTGAAATTTAAATTTCTGAGTAAGATATTATCGAAATCGCTTGCTTTTGAACCATCCTTCAAGGTTAGTAGAAGTTCTTAGAATATGAAAACTATCTGTTGTCTCCAATAAGTAACTTATTATCACTATTGATTATTCAAATCACTTATATGAATGCATCTGTCCTAATTTGTTTGGCACTCAAGCTGGTTAAAAAGTGTTATGATATTTTACAAAAAAATCAATAAGATAATGTAAGAGATAATAGAGCTCCGCTAAGTGTAGCTTTCAAGTAAATTTTGTGGTAAACTACTTCTCAAGTGATTCATAATGTTTTTACGCGAACATTAAAGCTATTTCTGAAGATTTAATCCCGAAAAACTCTTAACAGATTATTAAATACGGATCGTCAAGAGTAGTAAAATTAATGTATTGTTATAATTTTTGTCCTATAATATTATTTTTCGCAAGGAAGATAGGAAGACTCTTTGGAAGGAGTAGAATCCTCTCTGCCCTCTTTTCTGTCTTTATTCAATCTATATTCTGCAATCGAAGGGACAATTCTTCTAACCGTGATTAGAAAGGCAGAAACTCATTCGTACTGAAAAGCGACTTAATCTAGTTTGAAAGCATTGTACTGATTATTAATTTTCATCCTGTGTCTTTGCGGAAAATAATGTGATGCTAATACAGCTGTATTTGTTTTAAATTTATACATTTTTACGTTTCAACCGTAATATTTAGTTACATCACTAATTATTTTCTCGTTATTAGAGAATAATTATCAATGGCATGATCTGGAATTATAATTTTGTAAGTAACATTTATGTTAAGAGAATGTTAAAATATAATCCTTATGATAGAACTGCAATAATGAAAAATTACATGATTGTAAATTACGCTAACAAGCTGTTCTTGAAATCACCGCAATTAATAATCATTCAGAGACACGTATGAATTAATTCTACAGTCATCTTTTCTTTCGCTTTCTACCTAATATAATAGAGAATAAAAGGTTACCTTAATTTTTATGGCAGCTGAGGATAAGGTTGGAATTTTTATGCCTTGTATAATTTTCACTTTTTTATAATTTGTAATTAATTTTGTAAACATTTTCTCCTATATCTCGGAGTTACAAAAGATTAAGTTCCCAAGATCGGAATTTTCATGATGAAATATATAGATCTATAATGTGATAAATAATTGTTATTGTTTTATTTTTATTCCAGAAGTAACCTGTACCGAGAGTTTTTATTTAAAAATGAAGTTTGTAGCCCTTTTCTTCTCATTCACCGTTTTCTGTTATTTCGGTGAGTATAAATTCCAATCATCAAGAGAATATTGCTAAATATCTCGATCTGTTTTGGTAATAAGAGCTATCTGTATGAGGAAATTTTCTAAATATTTCATTTATTCGCTGAATTTATTCAAAAATAAAACTATATATCTTCCATTCCAGCATCTACAACAACGAAAGCGGAAGGAACGAGTAAAGTTTTGGTAAATGCCTTTACTTCAGTTTCATTTATTCTATGTGCATTTTCAAATATGACATTGAAAAATCTTAATCAGATTTATAAACTTCAGTAAATATACATGAGTTAAACTGTTTTTTTTTAATGTTTGCCAACCATTCAATATTTCATAATTTCATTGGAATTTGCAGCTATCCATTTAATGAGGTGCTTTTCTGTGTCCATCTTCTATTCGTTATGAGTCGCAAGGATTTTTGCGCAGGAATATATTTCTGTTCACTTTTTTCCTCTTCGGTGAAACAAAGCGTGTTTACATGCTTATTGATATTTTTTGATTTTCCGTATGTAAATTAATTATTGACCTATAAAAAATTGATTGAATATTTTACCATTTAAGACTTTGGAAATGTAATAGAATTATAATGTGCGTAGTTTAATCGTGTTTAAAATTTATTGATTAAATGTACTAATGTTATTTCTATTCTTGCAAAGGATCCAAACGTAGAGATTGACCCATACTCCAACCAAAATGAATTTAAGGAGCAACTCCAATCTGCGCTCAACATATTTCAGAAATGGAGAGTCGCTGCTAAAGAAAATGTCGAGAAGAACACGCCAACGCGAGAGGACATTGCCAATGCTTGGGGTAGATTCAGATCTATGGCAGAGAAATTGCTCAGAAAACCTGAAAGTTATTCGAACTGAAGGCAGAAGAAATCATTTTATTGAAGCAGTTTCGTTTAAGGACTCCTATTCTTTGAAAGAATCGTTACATCACACAGTGATTCGCTAGTTGTGCCTTTAAGTGTTCTATTTTTTTCTGAGCTTGGAATACGGCGATAAACATGTAATATTTTTCTTACTGTAATTACTACTGTAATTTTTATATTTTTTGTATACTGAGGTACATCTGAGTACTGTGTTTTATGAGTTACAGCAACATATTTAAAAAAATGCTGACAAAATTCTCAAAAACATAATTATAGGAAAAAGATACTCATGAATATTTGTAATTTTCTCACAAAACGACTGGTCTCTAATTTAAAATGTTCCATTTTTTAAGTATAGGACAAGGACGATATGTAATTTGTTGTAAAATTGCTTGTTAATAAAAATGTTAAAATAAAATTTCCTTAACTGTATATCAGTACCGGAAACAATTTTCGGGAGGTTAATGGCTGTCAGAAACAGAGGAACGTGAAGTATTTCTTAAGCTGTAGTAATTACTAGAAAGACTTAACATTAGTAAATTGTACCTATAATTATTCCTCTGTGAGTAATGCATTTTTATATAAATACGGTCTCTGAAGCAAGAGGTTGTTACCCTGTTACGGCATATGAACTTTCGAATATGTTGAGAAACTTTATTAGACTCGTATTAAAATTTGTGAATTACGAGAAGGTACGCCGAAGCACTTTAATTTTTCAGACTAAGATTACTCTGAACAAGAATAAGGTTGATTTTAATTCTTATTTTCTTACTTTGAAGTTTACTCACTCCAATGTTTCGGTGGAATGCAATTTTAGAATGTTAACACAAGTGAAAACAGAGTAAACTGGGAACACCGGGCTGAGAAATTCCTTCCTCTACGCATTTTTGCTAACATTGACTTAAATTCCAATATTTGTATGCGACCCTGACCAGATACTCTTGTAAAAAAGTTAGGACTAAACACTTTCTGACTAGTCACCAGCCGAGTAATTGTTAAAGGATTTTAAATACAACAAAAATTTTAAGAAATGAAAAAGTAATAATTTATCTGAATCTGTTTAAAATTCTCCACTTAGGGTACATATGCATTTTGATTTATTCACCTTGAGTTGACACTCAAAAATTATGGGAAGTCACACTTTAGCCATTTATTTATTACACAACGCTACGGTACAGAACTACACTTAACCAAATTCAAACAATATTACGAAGATCTATGTAAACAAATTCACAATGTATTACAAACTACAATTTAGCCTAAGTTTACATAGGAATCTACAAGCACTGCCAACAGCGTTTAACAGTCATTTTAAGAATTCATAATATCTTTAGATATGCATGTATAGAATATCATAATATAAACGACGTTGCTAACCAAATACATAACATATACACTGTGAAATATTTTAAAGTTATATGTATATGAATTAGAAATAACCTTGGAAAAGCATCTACATGACTTTTCAAGTACTTATCATACAAGATTTTTCATAGTTCCTGATAGGACTTCACGGCTACTGTAGCTTCAAGAAACTGAATTGTTAATAGAAGAAAATATTTTAAAATTAATGATGGAGTAGTAAAGCATTATATTTTGATAGTCCGAAACTTGTGGCTTACATAAATACGGCTCGGCTTCCAAGCAACGGGAACCTTTCTTGGCAGTTATCAGCATGGCGAACCCTCCCATTGGTTGAGGGAGGGTTCGTGATAGGAAGGAAACCAGACGGCACGAAAACACGAAATGGATATCGTTATCTCAAGGAAAAGCAATTATGAATTTGGATGATACGAACGGGGTTAGGGAGGTATTAGGTTGAACAATGACCCAGGTAGAGGAATTCACTAATGTTTTAATGTAAGGGTAACCTTCTCTAGGTTCAGGGGGGTGAACTTATGAAATCCCTACCGAAATATTTTTCGGCATCAAAAAGCTCTTGTGTTACAACCATAGAAGCACCTTTCGAAGATCGGAAGGACGGACGTTCAAAAGTGGGGCCACGGCAAATTCTCTTACCGTACTTTTCCTTCAGCCAAAATTCGCAAGCATACATTTATTTTCAGTCAAAAGTTGAGCTTTTCACTTTAACAGTTGATGTGCCACCTTAAGTTTTTTTTATTACTTACGTTTTCTTTCTATTTCCTGCTTTCCTTTCCTCCCTTCTCCTCTCTTACACCCACTCCATTCCCATACCTTCTACTTTGTTCCGGATATGACAAACTTCACTGATCTCATTGTACCTGAGGACGGTCGGACGGCCAAAACCGGTTGTGTATTCTCAATAAATAAGTTACTATGTTTTTAAAAATTTCCATGTATTTTCAAGTTGAGGGATCTTTGATTAGACTATTTACTTTAGGGAAAATTCCTCTTCGCCCATATATACTCGAATCGTACAATATTTATTTGAAAAGGTATTACTTTGATAATAAACCTATAGGCACCAGCGTCCCTCGATCTCAATGGCGTAGGGTTTAACTCATTGAACTGAAGGGCTACTCCGAATCTTGGTTAGGGCATAATTGCTTATATGCTGTGTTTATGAAGAGCTCAATGTGAAAAGCGATCTTCTTCAACTAAATATAGGGACCTGATTAATGCTATCAATACTTTCTTCCATCAGCATTCGTATCGATATAGAAAGGACAAGTCTCTGCTCGCTAATTGGTATACAGAGTTGAGAGAGAGTTTTACGTGTTGCAGCAGAGTTTAGTAGATAGAGTTCGTTATTCTACGGAATTTGAAAATCTTCATGAAATAAAAGATAGGTAAGGTTTCTTTGAGACGATAATATCACTCATCATTTTTGATAGTTCAATTTAACGATAACAAATGTCACTTTACATTGTGATTGATATATACCAAGGATTGGCTTACACAACGTAAATCCTTATAAAATGCACAATGTTATCTCAATAGGTGTTCATTGGATTTCATTGAACTACTTTTTACTTCGTGGGATACTCATTTCCTAACAAATAGTATTTCTTACATACAAAATTACTAAAATACTTATGTAACTCTTAATACCCTCAGTCCGATTCTCCCCATGCTCTGACTAAGATTACCAGATGAAGGCTTGTTAAATAGATAGAAAAATTGGAAAAAAACCGGGTTCAATAAACGAATGCTATTGAATTGAACTGTTTGTACTTTTGGTGGATTTACGAAGAGAGTGATTTATTTATCTTTATGGAATCTCAAAGTATATATAGGTGTAAGTAGTCAATCATATGTTGCATACCATTTAACTTTTTTCTCTATATAACTGTATATATATTTTATTCTTTAAAGTAGTCCGTTGATATCTTATTGCTATTATAAATAGTTGTTCATTTTTGATCGTGCTCTTCTTTTCTGCATCGATAATTCAAATTCAAGTCTCTTAGAGTGCAGGTTTAATGTAACATTATATTTGCAATAATAGAGCAATAAAATTAGGCCTCTGTCTTAAAGAAAAAAGATTAACATTTTATTGAAATTAATACAGCATTATAATTCTCAAATTAGTTTTACTTTATAGCTCATGATAATAACAGTGAGCTAAAAAAAGTTTTTTTTCATCGATACTACTTAAAATCCTTTATCCTTGGTTCACAAATGTAATGCTCCAATCCCTACGATGAAATAATTTTTTCTCGTATTATAACACAAATGAATCCCAACCTACTCTTTATAGGCATATCTATGAATGAATAACAGTAGTGGGAAGCACCTCAAATGAGATATTCAATAAATTTCACTCATTTTTAGTATATAAATGAAGGTTTTCAAATTCTTCAATATAAACATCAAATATCGTCCTAAAAATGTTAATTAATAATGACCAAATTGATGCCATTAACTCCAAGTCAGCGTGGGTCTTCGTCTTCTTAATTTGCAATGCCCCAACGGTTTGAGCATTACAGAATGCAGCAACGTCTACCCTCCATTCCATCTTGACTTCCTCCATCTTCCGCGGAGGAGTTAGAGAAAATATCCATCTTAATTTCCTCCTATAAACCACAATCATACATAAACAAACATTAATAAAATTAAAATTACAATTTATGGCGCAGTGCACATTATACCACACATAATTCTCAATGCAACTATCATAGATATAGCAGATAAGACATTTTATAATCCTTATTATAGTAGGTGTACGGCCGGTAAGTGTTAAAGTGGCTTGTAATGTAACAAAAAATGGAGAAGGTGGTAATATTTTTGGGTTGTGAGAGCTCAGGTGTTACATACCATTAGAAATCCGAAGTAATTTGGACCCTGGATGGCAAAATTCATATATTTATTTTCAAATGATATTCTCCCCTGAGACTCAATAAAAATTGTACTCGTTTAAAGTCAATACCTTCCCTTCCTCACCTCTAAGTGCGAACCCTAAAAATTTTCCTAAATTTAGTTTCATGCAACCGTAAAAAAATACATGGATTTCGATTCAAATAACTTACTGTAGCGTTTTCTCCTCTGCTAGGGACCAAAATGGCGAAGAGGACAACTGTGAACAGTAAAATAAAACAGTGAACTAAGAAACATCTAAGGAAGAAACAACCATCTATTCTCCATACTTTTACTTATTAGACTACTAAAAAGGTGATTCTATTGTTCGTACAACTATGAAATCGTCTTTAAAGCATGTGAAAGTATTTTCGGTGATGTATAAGACTTTGTAATTTAGCACAGGGAGTTATAAAGTCATTCTTTAAAATCAATGAGATATTAAGGATATTGAAATTATTAGTGACGGAAAGAAGATCTAATCTAATTTCTACAGCAGGTATTTACCGATTTCAGGGTTCAAACTTGTACTCATTATTATGATGACTTTCCAAGAAATCTCGTCTATAACTATCGTATTCATTATATTTGAACAGCTATACAATAAATAGAATTAATAATTTTGACTGACTCACCTACTACGAAGATCAGGAACCCAAAAACGGCATTGATGCTCAGTTTTGACATTGTTCTGTAATTCAATCATTAAAAGGCTTTCAATCGATATAACTATATTGGTAGATTGTTGATTTTTAGAAGACCCGAAAAAGAGCACATTTAAAAAATTAAGTATCATTTGAATAGCACAAAAGTTAAACTCGGTTAATTGGGTATTGAAAAGTCGTAACTGCCCAAATATTTTTGTCTGCCAATTGTTTGTAATCACTGGAGCAATGAATCCAACTATTTATAAATTTTCGACTTACCTGGCCGTAGATTCGTTTCAATGCTTTGGTACCGCTTAAAATTAGATGCGTGAATGAAGGTTTCTTATTTCTCCAATTTTTCGTACAAACACTCGCCGGTAAAAGCTAATGATTAGATGACTATTGGATGGGCTACTTCACAATTGTGATCGTTTCGCAGAAATTATTTTACTTTTATCATCGCGGTTTATCTTTTGCCAGACACCTGTTGCTTTTTTTCGGAAATGTTCCCATTCGTTGATTTATTGAGTTTTAAGGGAAAACCAGTTCTTCTGTCTAATGCACGTACACAGGCGTCGACGAATAATTTATTTTCACCTTCACCTGGGATTTTTTTTTAATATTCCCAATTATTTTACATATCTAGATTGTATGCTGTGATTTTTTGAATGAACTGATAATGATAAGACTCTCTTTTACGAATGCGATGGTATTTTCACCCATGTTTGAAAATTTTATAAACTGAATAAAACTTGGGAATCTGATAATTTTACGAGTGAATTCCAGTTCTAAAGTAAAATAATTTATGGAAAATTAACCTTTACCATTAAAAAGTTATGGATCATTCAAAATGCTGAATAAAAAAAGAAGGTTATAAATTATGGTTAAAAGGTATGGTTAAACTATCAGTTGCGGCTTTTGGTTTCAAATTCATTTTTCGGAAGTCTATCGTCTACGCTTAAATTTGATGACAATTCTAGTAACATTAGTTAATTGTGAGCAAAATTCATGAGAAGGAATCATTTGCATTGCAAATTACGTTTTATTTGTAGAGGTACTTTTTAGTACCTTTTGAGAAGAATCATTTCCTTTCTTTTACTCCTGTAGTGGAAACAACTTTGAGAGAAGAGGACGTTTCACAAAAGGTTCAGAGTTTGACGAGAAAGATATTGTGATGATTCAAACATCCAACTAACAAAAATAGCTGTCACACGAATTTCGTCGGTCCGATTTTCCTCATACTCTGAGTATGACTGTTTCCAACGGATGAAGATGGCTAAAATGGATGTTGGGACGAAAAGGGAGGAATATATTTCTGAGTAGGCCATAACCAAATTTACAAATGCCTCAGGAACGGAAATATGAGTATTTTGAACGGATTGGGAATGCTTATTGAGCATATTGTATTTTTCTTTTGCAAAGTACAGTATGTATTGCTAATTATAGAAAGACTATTCTTCAAATTCGATTTATTTTACTGTAGCATTACAGAAAAACTCTCATTTCAAAAATAATCACTTGGTAAACTGCTGTTTTTAAATTCTTATATAATTCTTTCATAAAATTTTGTTTATTTTGATCATGTTCTTCTGTTCTGCATCGAAGTTGAAAATTCAAGTCTCTTAGAATGCTGCTTTATTTTAATAATATTTTTATAATAAAGGAACAATAAAATATTACCTCTATTGTTAAGAAATATAGATGAATATTTATTTCAATTAAGATTAACAGGATTATAACAAAATTATTTTTCTCCTTTAGGTCATGATAATTACAGTGATATGAAATTAATATAAAGGTTCATTTACAACGAACTCTCAACAACTCCAAACACTCAACGTCCCATCTACTCTCATGATTTTTTTGTACGGTTTACTGCTATTTTGTGCGAATGCTTCAAATTTTTTGATACTTTATATGATTGCGTCGCAATTACGTTTGCGAACTTTACAGACTATTGTCATTTATACATGATCGGATGATCATATCAAAATTCCGTTTACATATTATAATAGCAAGAGTACGGAAAGGCTTTCCTATTGTCTTACGTCAATTTTAGACTCTGATCATTGTCTTTGCTATTCTACGTAACGTGTAGCTTAGATATTTAAAACAGTATAACTCATACTTATGGCAAGCTATTTTCTCTCAGTAATTGAAGCAAAAAATTTAACCAATTGAAATAATCACAGAATAATCTCAATTCTGATATTCAATAAATTACAGAATTTTTAGCATAAAATTTAAGAAGTTTAAATTCATCAAATTCAAACATAAGGATTATCTTTCAAATGCGGATGCATAGTTAAGTAAATAACGCAATGAACTATAATTCAGCGAGAAACTTCTGTTTTCTTTATTTTAAAATTTCCAAGGGATCCATTATTACAAATTGCTGCATGATTCTTTCAACCGCTCATCGTCTTCCGATACGACGTCGGAGTACGTCGGAGATAGTAAAATCTGGATTCCCTCCAAAATTACAATCATAGAAAAATTTGAATAAAATTAAAATTAATTCCATGTTTTATGTTAATGATACCATATCCTTTACCACCAATATGTATGTACATAACTGCAAACACACATTAATTATCTATTATATATAGATGCTTCTCCGGATTCATTCATGTATTTAGATAGATAGATAGAGAGAATACAAACTCACAGGAGAAACCACAAGCGTTATTGACTTGAAGTTTTTACAACGTATTGACCATAACGTGTAACCGCCAGAAAAGTTGCGATTTAGAAATTCAGTGTCATGGATTCGATTCCAGAGGGCCCCAAAATCCCGACTTTTCCCGTTTAAATACATTGCTATGATTTTCGGGAATTAAAAAAAAATACTTCCCGGATAGGTAGAGAATCAAAACTCAAGGAGCCTATATATATAGTCATGATCTATCGAAAAAATTAATGAATTTTACGAAAAATATCCTTGGTTCGATGCTAGGACGATGCAAAAATCTGCCCTTTAAAATACATTGAGGTAGTTTTTCATTTCTTTTTTGATGCACTTATCTAAATGATAGGAAGTTCTTGCTTATGTGAAAGATGTAAATTAAGCCTAGGGTTTTGAAAAAAATTTAGATTTGACCGTACTGTTCCTGGGTTCGATGCCGGGGCACATTAAAACTTCTCTCATAAGGAATATATGGGAAAAGTAGGAGGTCGTTTGAGGCGGTTGCACCCAATATTTCTGCTTGAATTTTCACACATAGTTAGAGATGGTGATATCTGTTGTGCTGCATAGGAAGTATTACCAGAAAGAGCCGGGTTCGATGCCGAGTGGTAAATATATCTACCATATAAAACACATTGGGATAGTTTTTCATTATTTTTTTGATGCATTTATCGAAGTGATACGAAGTTTTCGCTCAACTAGGAGATGTATATTAAGTCTCGGTTTAAGAAAAAAAATAGATAAGACCATGCTGTTCCTGGGTTCGTTGCCAGAGCACATTAACCTTTCTCACGTAAGGAATATAAGGGAAAAGTAGGACGTCCTTTGAGGCGGTTGCACCCAATATTTCTGCTTGAATTTTCACACATAGCTAGAGATCGTGATCTTCTGTTTGTGCTGCATAGTAATTATAACCAGGAAGTCCCGGGTTCGTTGCCGGTCGACTTAATTGTAGCGAATTTAAGAGCATTTTTAATCCTATTTTTTTATTGAGGACCCTCTCTGTATTATGCCGACTTGAAATTAGTGTTCTCGATCTGCTTGCAGTATGCAAGCTACATTTTACTCGGAGTTATATCATTTTCTGTGCAGCCGATAAATGCATGACAATGTAGCTGTATCCGAACTAAAAATGGATTAGGTAATACATTTTGTGTACTGCGACAGCTGAGTTTTAAAGCACCAGTGGTCATAATAAGAGATTCTGACTGTGGATGGCATTCATTGACAGTGAACGAGTTAAATAGCTCACCCGGGGGTCCCACTATAATAAAAACAGAAGAACACGCGCAAAGAAAATAATAAACGTAATAAAACAATTATTTATAACTAGCTTATTATATAAATTTGGATATCCTTGCCCTGTATTTAGGAAACATTTTTTAGTTGAAGCATTTTAAGTCATTGAGGGATAATAACGACAGAAGACAAACATTTTATATATTTATTTTAAAAATAGAAAGAAACAGAAGAGCTCGTAGAAAAAAAGTAGCACTCACAATACAATTATTTCATACCCTGATACCTAATTATAAAAATGTGGATATCCTTGTGCTGCACTTTTCTCCATTTAAAGCATTTCAACTCTTAATGGCTAAAGAGAACACTCCTTACGTAGCTCATCATGCCCTCATTTTTTCTCCAAATATTTCTGTAACTATTGCATGGAGTAGTTAATGACATCAAAGGTGGACATTCATCCTGTTGTTTTATTATATGCAATTTATCTTGTATGGTCTACTGCTTTTTTGTGCAAATACTTTGTATAATTATGTCGCAATTGCGTTTTCTAGCTTTTGCAAGCTCTTAAATGAGACTAAGCTATTTCTTCTCCTTCCTCTTAAATGAGTGCTAGTGCCCATTATACATCATTGGATGATCATATCGAAATTACGTCTACATATCATAAGAGCACGGAAAGCCTATTGTCTTACGTTAATTTTAGACTCTGATCATTGTCTTTGTTGATTAAAGTAATGTGTCTCGAGCTTAGATATTTAAAACAGGAATATGGAGTATCTGCATTCTCATCCCTTCCATTTCTTGCTATGGTGTCTTCTGAGATCCATTTAAATAACTTAAGCCCTCGTACATAACTGGACCTACTTTTCCTCTTAAACATAAAGTACTAAAATGTCACATCGATTTCATCTGTCCAATTTCCACCATTTTCTGAGTAGAGTCACCTCCAACAGATGAAGACAGGTTAAATTGATGGGAGGACGAACTGAAATAAAAACAAAATCTGAGTAATCCTAAATTAATTTAGGAATGTCACAAAAATAGTAGGTAAGTATATTTGATCGATTGGAATTGCATTGATATAATAATATATATAACTTTATACATTGTTAAAGTATATATAGGCTATTATATCCCTCAAATTATGGATGGATGATGAAAATGAAGGATGCACATTCTTGAAAGACTATTTTCTTTCTCTATGTTGCCATAGGAAAATTCTGTTCTCTAAAATAGTCAGTTGGTCAGCTGACGTCTTCATTGCTTTCATGTATATTATATTAAATAAAATTGAAGAAGTTGAAAGTCGCCACAATAAAACTTAGGGATTATCTTCCAAACGTGAATGTATAATTAAATAAATACGCCATTAACTCTAACTCACCGGAGGTCCTCGGTTTTATTTATTTGAAAATGTCCAAGGGTTCCATTATTACAAAATGTTGCACATTGATCTCCCATCATCTTCCGATATCAAGTTGGAGTCCTTTTCTACCTGAATTTCCTCCTAAATCACAATCATAAAAAAATATGATTAAAATTAAATTTTTTGTTGATCGAAGTAACGTGCCTTGAACTTAGATACTTAAGTATATGAAGAATTCAATTAAATTAATTGAATTAAACTCAGAATACACTCAATTCTGTTATTCAATAAATTACAAATATTTTAGTATAAAATTGAAGAAATTTAAATTCGTGAAAATAAAACTTAGGGATTATCTTTAAAATTTTAACTCTAATTCACCAAGGGCCTTAGGTTTTACTTATTTGAAAATTTCCTAGGGTTCCATTATTACAAAATATTGCATGATCCTCTCGCATAATCTTCCGATATCACGTCGGAGTCCTTTTCTATCTGAATTTCCTCCTAAACCACAATCATAAACAAAGTTTAATTAATCAAATTGGAAGTATTTCCACTGTGTATGATAATGATGCCTGCATGATGATGATGCATACCATGCATGTATCCTCAAAGATTAAACATCGTTATATGATCATCTGTACGGCCGATAAATGCTTGACAAAGTGGCGGTATCCGAACGAAAAAAACGGAGTACGTATCAAAATTTGTGCGTTGCGACAGCTGAGCTTTAAAGCACCTGTGGCCATATTCAGAGATTCTGAGTCTGGATGGCATTCGTCGATTCAAATTATGGCATGGCATTTATTGATTCACAACTAAAATTTAAAAAAATGTATGCATAACTAACTAAATATTTACCGTACTAAATTTGGATGTCCTTGTGCTGTACTTAGGAACCATTTTTCAGCTGAATCATTTTAAGTCATTGAAAGAAATAATAACAAAAGACTACACACCTTATCTTACTAAACATGCCCTCATTTGCTCTCCAATGATTTTAGAAGCTAAAGCTGGGTGGAGTTGTTGAGTATAAAAGCAGCTTTCGAGCACTTACCTTTGTAAACAGAAATTTTTTCGACCGCTTAAGAACTGTGCACACATGCAATCAATTTTTTTTCTACCGTCTGCTGCATTTAACGCTTCATATCTGGTTTGATTCTTCGTATGATTGCGTCGCAAATAAATTTGCAAGCTCTTAGTTGAGAACTTGAATCGTTAACATACTAACTCTCATACAAAACTCTATTTAGATATTATCAGAGCATAAGTGACGTGAGACCTCCATCTTTATTAATATCTTTATTACGATCAGTGTTTTTTGTACGAAGTTACGTACCTCGAGCTTACTTATTTAAATCAGGAAAATTAAATACTTGTACTCTTATGCATTCAATTTCTAGCTATGGTATCCTCTGAAACCCATTTAAAAATGTATAGGAGCGTATACATCATTCCCCATCTCTCTGATACTTTAAAATAAAAACATGGATTTCGATTAAAATAACTTACTGTAGTGTTTTCTCCGCTGCTAGGGACGATGAGGGCGAAGAGGACAACTGTGAACAGTAAAAGGAAACGGTTTCAATGAAAAAGAAAAATGTTACTACGAATGTATGTACAAAGTAGTAGGTATATATATTAAACTTCTGCTTCTTTGTACTTCTGGACTAAATGTAACCATGAGTAACGAACGGCATGAGAAGAAACGAGTTAAGTAGAAACAAGAGGAAATGTTCGATACTAAAGTCGGGTTTACACCGGAGTTGACGACACGTGTTGACGACAGATGTCGACAACATTTCACAAATCAGCACCTATTTTGTCGTCAACAAATCGTGTCGACGACAGATTTTCCGTGTCTGCAAACGAAATTTTGTTTTCCACCAAGAGTCGGTAAAGATCAAAGGAGTGCAATATTTTTCTACGACATTTGTCGTCGACAAATTAGTATTTTGCCTGCAACAAAATGTTGTAGACAAATGACGTCGACAAAAAAAGTTGCATACAAATGTCTGCAACATACAGTGTAAACCCACCTTAACAGGAATCAGTTATTATTGGTACCATTCTGATATCATTTTTTAATCAAATTCAAATATTTTTGATTATTAATAAGAGACTTTGTATTAATGTGCAGGAAATTACAAAGTGCTTTATAAATGACGGTTTTGCACGAAGTCTTGCCTTCGGCTATCTATTTAATTATCTTTGAAAAGGCACATCGTAAATGGAATTTAACATTCCAATTAAACTCACCCACTACGAAGATTAGGAACCCGAAAATGGAGTTGATGCTCATTTTCGACATTTTTCTGCAATGGAATGGAATCATTAAATGTCTTTCATTTGATAGGAATCAATAAAAAAATGTCAGTTTTGGAGAAGGCTTGAAAAATAGGAAATTCTCAAAATTACATATTGTAATTATAAGAATATCCTAGTTTTCATAGAATACTCATTGGGAGCACGAAAGGAAAGAAATTATTATCATCAGCAATTACAATATGGCTCAAATGCCGTTTAAATAATCAATTATTTTATCTGCTCTACTATTGTTGCGTGTAAACCTTAGAGCAATGAATCTAACTATTTATAAAATTCCACCTTACCTGGCCGAAGACCCGTTTCAATGGTTACACTGCTTTAAGCTAGATTCGTGAATAACGTTGTTTATTTCTCCAATGTCTTGTGTTGAAATTAACATTCGACGGTAAAAACCAATGGTTGAATGATTATTGGAGTGTCTTCTTCACAATTCTTAGAAAACAATACGAGGTTTCTTCGAAATTGTTTTCCTTATATCATAGCTGTTTTCAATTTTATCAAACCACCTTTGACAGTAGGAATTTTGGAATGAGTTTTATTTTTTGAAAATGTTCCAAATTGGTGATTAAAGGAGTTTTCGGGGAAAACCAGTTTCTGTATTCAAGTTAGCTATCGGTGAACAGTTTACTTCCACAATAGGTTGGATTATATTAATTCCAAAATGCTATACTAATCGCGGTTACTTACTTCGATTTCCTTTGTATGAATTGAGGAGGCTTGGATTCTCTTTTACGAATACGACAGTATTAAATATAAACCTAATATTCAAATTTTATAAACGGAATAACAGTTATTAATCAGATAATTTTACAAGTTTTCTAAAATATGTTAATACTAGCATAAGTGCACGTTGATTCTCAACGGGGAAATCCAAATTGATAATTACTCTTGGTACAGCCTTGATCGTAACAATTGCCTCAAAATTTTTGGTACATAGCTGATTCCAGGCTATATTTTTTTCCAAACCAATGAATAAAGTAAATAAAATTATAATTAAGTCTACAAAGTCACCTAAAGATTTAATCTTACATAGACATGGACATAGACATAGACAATCTCATATCCTTTGAATTAACACTTTTTTCGATGATGACAAAAATGATTTAAAGACTATAAAATATATTCGATGATCACATTAGGATAAGCAGCACCACCTTTTAGGAGACATTTTCTGAAAGGGAAAAATCGTTCTCGGAAACGATGATTTAACACAAATAACAGAAATATATTCTATACATATATAACTCAAAACCAACGAAGAACTTTCTTTGCAGAAATTAAGTGTATTATGAAGCTGACTTGTACCCCAATACCCCAATACTAATCAACAGAAGATCACTATCTCTAACTATGTGTGAAAATTCGAGCAGAAATATTCGCTACAACTGCCTAAAACGACGTCCTACTTTTCACAAATATTCCTTATGTGAGAAATATTAATGTGCTCTGGCATCGAACCCATGCACAGCATGGTCTTATCTAATTTTTTCTTAAACCGAGTCTTAATATACAACTTCTATCTAAGGAAGAATTACCTTTCATTTCGATAAATGCATAAAAAAATAATGAAAAACTACCCCAATGTGTTTTATATGGGAGATGTATTTACCGCCCGAGATCGAACCCGGGTCTTCCTGGTCATACTTACTATGCAACACAACAGAAGATCGCCATCTCTAACTATGTGTGAAAATTCGAGCAGAAATATTGGCTGCAACTGCCTAAAATGACGTCCTGATTTTCACATATATTCCTTATGTGAGAAATTTTAATGTGCTCTGGCATCGAATCCAGGAAGAATATGATCTTATTAAAATTTTTTTCTTAAACCGATTTTTAATATACATCTTCCAGCTAAGAGAGAACTTCCTTTCATTTCGATAAATGCACCAAAAAAAATAATGAAAAACTACCCCATGTATATTAAATGGGAGATGTTTGCATCTTTCTAGCATCGAACCCAGGACATTTTCTGTAAAAGCCATTTATGGTTTCGATAGATAATGTTCATATCTTTAAGCTCCTTCAATTTTGATTCTCTACCTATCCGGAAAGTATTTTTTAGAAATTTCCAAAAATCAAAGTAAATAAAACATTAAAATGGGAAAAATCGGGATTTTGGGGCCATCTGGCATCGAACCCATGTCACTGAGGTTCGAAGTCGCCTCTTTTCTGGGGGTTTTGCGTTAAGGCCTATACGCTGTAAAAATTTCAAATGAATGACGCTTGTGGTTTAGCCTGTGAATTAGTATCCTATCTGGGTATCTATGTATATGAATGAATCCGGAGAAGGAATTACATATAAAAGATATCTTACAGCATTAATTGTATCTGGGCATTCATTTTCCATGTCTTTTTATGGAATTACGCATGAGCTCGAAATCAACCATCGCTTTGATCGTCAGGGGGATGGGTTGTTTACGACCTCAAAATTTCGATAAAATGTTCACGTACTTTATCTAATTGTGCGCAATTTCGAATCGAAAACGATATTTCACGACCAAAATAAGCATCTTTATCTTATTCTCCTTCTTTTGGTGCTAGATTCGACTTTCTAGGACAATTATTTCTAATTTAATTTTGAAAGAGAAATGAATCCTGCTACAGAAAACTGACCTCTACGTGTATTTCTTATGGAAACGTTTTGACCCGTCTGGGTTCGAACCGTGGACCTTAGGGAAATAAAAAGTAGCCTATACTCTGCGCGGGATCAACTTTTAATAATGTAGAAAATTTCAAAGTAGTGCGACTCTCGGTTCTCGAGTTTTTTAGCGAACATACACACACACCCACACTCTGTTTTATGTTATAGATTAGTATATTTCAACATTAATAATTCAATGTATTATTTTTACGTTTACAAATATTATAAATACAAGAAAGTTTAGACTAATCGATGTATTGTTAATCCTAGCTGCTGCAGATTTGTATTCAATCTAATCTTTTAGAAGACTATCCCGTTAAGTTAAAATTAAATTACAAGTTGCGTTAGTTTACTCTGAGAAAAAATCATAGATAGGAATCAATACTGAATACTAAGTACTTCGCAGGGCAATTTTGAGGGAGTTAATACAGTAGGGAGTCAAATATACAAAAATAAATAACACAGGGCTTTCGTTTGTAATGGCAGTAGAAAGATGTTACAATCTAAGTGAAAGAAATTACGGAAAAAGGTTACGTATATTAAAAGGAGCGGAGAGAAAGTTGAGAAGGAAAGAGAATGATGAAATGTTAATAATACTCTTGTAGTATATTACGGAACATCTCTGAAAGGAATGGAGAAAACACGGTTGATTTCATTTTTCTATTTCTGTGATAATTATAAAATGTCGATCGAAAATAAATTGAATGTTCGTGTTTGTCTTTAAAACTCTACTGTTAAATTGACAAAGATAGGGTTCCCTAGCTAATTATCAGCATTGTTGGTCAGCATTTATATCAGTGACGACTGCCGAGTCTTACTCGAGATACGTAAGGGGTAAGCGACGACAAGGAAAACATAAAACGGAATAAATTATCGCGAAGCAGAAATGAGGACGGCACGTATGAAACTAGTGAAAATGCGATGGGATGTTTGCTGAAATGAACTAGATACGCCATTTACCCTGGAAGAATTAGGATGAGATTGAGTGAACCTCCTCCTAAATTTGCGTGATATATTTGTCGCCTGCGGTGCTCAGTCACAAGGATAATCTAACTCTGCAATATGAGGACACTCCGCAAAACAATTCTCTGCGGTCTTCGCTCGCATTCTGTTCTACCGGAAGGTTGAGGCATTCACTTTCTGAAGCGTAAAGGTGAATACAACTTTGAAAAGTATTAGTTTATATTCATACGTATTATTATTATAGTGTCATATGTCTAATTATGGATTATGATATCAACATGAGTGACGTCGATATCCGATTATAAATTATAAAACGTTGCGCTTCCGAATCAGAATGTAACCATAGCAAGTAGTTTAAGACAAGTTACTAGAAGAAATATCATCTACTTTCGGAAAGAATAACTCTATTACTACGCTAATTTTTATGAATTTCATTTTCATGAATCATGGGATAAAATGGCTGAACTGGTTTAGCCTTTTAGTTTCGGTCATCGCTGGAAAAATGAATTCACCTGTTGTTTTCACGATCCTCGTAATAGTGGCATTATTTGCTGGTAAGTAATCTTTTAATCAAGAATAATTGCTGTTTATAATTGATCATAGTTGAAACTTGTTGAAATTTTTTTCCTCCATGTATGTAGGTACATACCCTGCAATGCCAATACACGAATACCCCTGATTTTCCTTTTAAAGTACATACTACATAAATATTAAAACATTTGCGTTCTCATTAAATATGTGGTAATAATATCAAATACTCGTCTTGCAATTTTATTGCTGCAATTAATTTTATTGGAGTACATTTAGATTGTTTGTAACTAAAATTAAATTATTAAACTTTAAAATTAAACTTTAATAATAAACTATTAAAACTTTTTGATTCATAATATCATATTTTTCCATAAAAAAATAAAGGATTGTGACATAATTTCGCTTCACATACATTTTCATGGAGCTTGTGGTAACAATAATAGTGCTAGTTCTAGTACGACGAAGAATTAGAAAGTAGGCAATTGGGTAACGTACATTAAATATGCTTCTGTAACGATGCTCAAAATCCATCTTACACGTTCCTGAATATAATAAGTTTAATTTCAGCGCGGAATAAGAATGAAAATTTAATAAAATGCTTAAAATTGATAAGTAAAAATGACAGAGTTGATTATTGTAATTTGTTTCTTTTTAGGGAGATCAACTGAGGAGTCGGCTGGCGTTCAAAGTGACGTAAGCGGATGTTATATACCGTCTTCTTTTCTTCCTAAGACTAAGACCTTGGTGAATAGTTTCACCCTGGACCTTTCAACTTCTAGAGGCAACATCTTCTGCATTGGAATTTGTCGTAGAGCAGCTAAAAATGTTTCATGGGTTATTTATTATCCAGATCTCTTATGAGTGTCATCGAGAAATATGACTAGTTTTTCTAATTTCTTTCTATAAAGAGAATGTGAATTTTTGCTTTGTTGATTCAGACATCAGACTCACTGAAAGTTGCGACTTAAGAGGACATATATCTAGGATTCCATTTTATACTATAATTAAAATGTTACGTTGACTTAAGGGATTTAGAAAAACATTTACTGTATTCACTTATGAAATTTTCCATCACAGAATGTCCTTAAAAATTTGTAAATATAGCTGATATAGAAGTAGAGTTCCACGAAAAATTAAAATAGAGGAAACAATTCTTTCAAAAGGAAACTAGATCTCAAATTTAATACTTTGTGCAAACTATACAGGAATGTGAAGACAAGTAATATTAGTTTGTAGGGTGAAAATGAACTTGAGGATGACTAGTACTTCTTATGTACTATCTATCTAAGTATTTATATGCTTAGTTATTCAATCTAGGGAACCAGTTCCTCTTTGGTAAGGTCGTTTCCTATATTTAAATATTATTTCTGATGATAAATTTTCATTTTAAATAATCGCAGCGCGTGTTAATATCTTTCATTCCTATAGGTGTACATTATTTCATCTTTCGAGTCTCACAATGAGCAGGATGCAAGATACGACGAACTGTATTGGTTGACTGGTCAAACATCACCCTCAGAGTTGAGGGCCGAGTCAGATGGCACTCTGAGTTCCGATTCGTTGTTATGGTTTAATAAATTCATGGATTCTCTTAAGGTATGTTAACAACTGCAGTGGAATTGTGACATTAAACATAAATGTTATACGACGAAGGGATGTAATAAAAGACTTACTTGGCTCAATTTCTTCTTAATAAAGCTGCTTTATTAATATTATTAAATTTTAATTAAGAATGGATGCAGCTTTAGTTGATAAAGGTATGTACTTTCACCTTTTAAATTTAACCTTAATTTTATTTCGTTTGCAGGAGCCAGAAAACTCAGAATCTGCAAAGAAGGGACGAAATAATATTCAACCTGAATACCGCGTGATTCCAACAAAGTGATCGAAGATAAAGCCAATCATGCAGATTATCTGTGGAAGACACTTGATTTTATAAGCGGAAGAGAGGCAGTTATTAGAAGAGTGTGAATTAATCATTTTATCCATGAAACTCTTAGAAGGATATAGCATTATTCATAATAATATTTGGGACACCAGCATGGATATCATAGTATATAAAGGAAGGATATGCTGAATATAATCAAATTCTTCAAAAAGGCCTCATAATAAAACAATCAAAATGTTCTGGAAGAATCAATATATTATTATTTAATTTAGTATTTCTGTATTTCTGTGGTCATTGTGCCGATTTCATCTGAGTAAAGAGTTACTAAGAGTTATTAATTTAACTGAACTTATTTTGTATTTGTAACTGAATTTGTAACTGAAAGACAAAGGTTTCTTACGTTATTCTGAAATGAGTAAACTCGTCTTCTGCAACTCCTTCCAATATTCCTAAATTTATGGTAAATAGTCATATTACAGCTAAAGAGAATTATTCATTGCTATAAAAGGTAGCCCTCCCCTGGTCTACAACCTTGTCGTAGTGGAAGGGCTTGCGTGTTCCTATGACCTAAAGCTAGACTGGCTGGAACATAGTTCCTGGTAGGGTCACCCATGCCAGAAAGATCAATAGGTAGGGGCCAGACGAAAGGTAGCCCACGCAGCATCTGTACCTCAGTGAGGCTACTGCAAAGGCGTTCACCAGTGGGGCGGCCAAAATGAGTGTTGGTGTCACGGTAAAAAACTCCGTTGAGGTAGGCAACGGGAGACCACCTCGATTACTTAACACATGTCATGATGCACAACCAGAATAATATTGGTACTGGCAAAGGGACTCAGCCTTCTAGGATGAGTGTCATGCCCGGCAGTGATTGGGGTAAGGCCATCTCTGTCGTCATTCCACGAAACCCTTACACAAGGAACGACGAGAAAAGAAGAGAGAAAATGGAAACGAGGGTGGGGACATTGAATGTTTGGACAATGCTCAGAAATGGGAAGTTGGAAAATGTAAAGTTAGAAATGAAATGGTCCATCATTAATGTATTAGTGTTATGCGAAGTTCGGTGGAAAGACGAGGGAGACTTCTGGAGTGATGATTTTAGAGTTCACCGAGAGTAAAAGAAATAGCGTACTTTTCCCTAATTCGACCTCTACTTGAGTATTGCTGTGCGGTTTGGGATCCTCACGAAGTAGGATTAATATCCGATCTCGAGATGGTTCAACGTAGAGCAGCAAGGTTCGTCAAGGGAGATTTCAGATTCGACAGCAGTGTTTCGGCTATGTTAGAATCCCTCGGTTGGAACTCTCTTAGTGATAGAAGACATGAATATCGACGGAAGTTTTTTGATACATTTATCTCTACCGATTTTGGGGAGGAGATAACAGATATTGTCATCCCAGTTATATACTTACGCGACCTTCGAGAGAAAACAAAAAAGCGATACAGGGAAGTAGTTGCCAGGACAGATAGCTGCTTTTGGTCATTTTTTCCGCGAAGTATTAGAGAAGCAAATAGCTCTCCAGATTAGATTGGTATTTTGGTGTCTTACACCCCCTGCCACGCGCCACTGGCGGATTGCAGGGTTTAAATGTAAATGTAAATGAGTCATTTTCAGTGGGGGAAGCGCTAGCCAGAGGGGAGTAGCTGTAGTGTTGGATAAGAAAGCGGGAGAATACCACCGTGATAACCACCGAGCTAATAGGCGATCTGGCTATGTCGGTAGAAGTAAAGTCTGAATCAGTAAACATGGTTATAGTTCAGGTGTACTTGCCCACTAGTGATTACAGTGAGGATGATGTAGACATGGTTTATGAACAAATAGAGGTTGTTATGGGAATGGTTAAGGGCAATAAAAATCTCGTTGTTATAAGAGACTGGAACGCGGTAGCTAGGCAAGGCAAAGATGGCTAAGAGGTGGGAGAGTTCCGTTTAGGGAAAAAGAACGACAGAAGACAGAAACTGATAGACTTTTGCAAAAGATCTCTGCATCACAGATACACTCTTTCAGCACCACAACAGACGGAGGTGCACATGGAAAAAGCCTTGGGATACAGATAGGTACCAAATTGATTACATTTTGGTAAGAAAGAGGTTTAAAAATAGTGTTAAAAACTCGTGAAGTTAATATTATTATTACATATACGTCGCAATTGGACAACAGTCCGGTGGCGACGGCCTTACACGTTACAAATACATAAATAATACACAATATATGCAATACACAATTACGTCAATTACTAGATACAAATACATAGCTTCCGTTCAATCTCATCAGTCGCCACTCCTTGATCTTAACAACAATTAGTAATCAAAACTATATACCTTACATCCAACAAGTTCTCCATTTCGTTCAATACCTCGGACACAAATCAATCAAATTGGAGAACATCAAGCACATCTCAATCAGTTCAACAACATCAAGAGCGTCGTCTCGTCAATAGGTAGTACTTACTGAATACATAGAATCCACTATTCCTTACATTTCATAAAAATTATGGACAACGTAATTACATCCTACATTATATTTGTCGGCCACTGCATTTCATTGGAACCAATTTTATGTCCGTCGTCAGCGTTTTTCGCTAAATGTCTTCCTCAACTTTGCCTTACAGGAGTGTACACTAGGAGGGAATGGCTCAACAATATCCAGAGATAAGGCATTCCATTGCTCCATAGTGCGATTACAGAACGAATATTTACCTATGTTAGTCCTCTGAGGCATAGGTTCGATCTTAAACCTATGGTCTCTTCTGCCGTAGTAGGATGGCTTTCTTAGCCTATCCCTGATACCTGCCCATGCTGACTTACCACTATACGCTTTATACAAGCTTCCTGATCTACTGGCATTTCTTCTCACTTCAAGCGAGTCCCACCCCAATTCTTCTATCATTTTTGAAACGCTCAAAACCCTTCAAAAGTTCCTATGGACATAACGCGCAGCCGTTCTCTGCACCATTTGGATTTTCTTAATGTGTCCCGACTGATGCGGATCCCATACTGTAGCACCGTACTCTAAAATGGGCCTAACTAACGATTTATATGCTATTTCTTTGGAATTCGAGCTACCTTCTCCTAATACTCTCATAAAAGTTATCCTGGTAGTGATGTAGATTCAGATCATAACCTAGTCATGATGAAAACCAAGGTTAAGTTTAAAAAGAACATTCGACCGAAACATACACCAAAATGGAATTTAGAAGCTCTAAGGGGTGGGACGTCTAAAGAATTTCAAGAGTCAGTCAGCAAGGCTCTTGATAGTAAAGGAAGGGAAATAACCACTATCAAGGAATGGGAAAAGTTTAAAGTTTGTGTCAAGAAATGTGCTCAAAAAACTGTTGGGAGGGTTAAACAAACCAAAATTAGAAAACCCTGGGTAACTGTAGAAATGTTGAATAAAATGGAGGAAAGAAGTAAATGGAAAAGAGTCAACACCGTTCATGGGCGCAGAATGTACAGAGAACTAAACAACGAACTAAGAAGGGAAACTAATAAGGCTAGGGAACAGTAGTGGAAGGGGCAGTGTAAAGAAACAGTAAAGCTGGTGGAAAGCGGGAGGGCCGACCTAATGTATAGTAAAGTAAAGCAACTGACGGGGAATAAAATTAGTGATAGAATGGTGACGGTTAAAAACAGCAAGGGAAATCTATTAAGGGATCCATTAACCGTAAGGGGGAGATGGAAAGAATACGTTGAGAAATTGTATGGGAAAAACGTGAAACCCACCAGCATAGAAATAGAAAGTGAGCAAAAAGTTGAAGAAGACGTTGTTAGACCTGGGATACTTGATGGTAAAATAGAACGGGCATTGCGGGATATGAAAGGGAATAAAGCAACGGGGGTTGACGAGATCCCAGTGGAGTTCCTTAAGAACCTGGGGGTAAAGCGTAAGAAATGTTTCTATGATTTAGTTAGGAAAATTTATGATGAAGGGCAATGGCCAGAGGATTTTACCCAAACTATCTTGATTTCTTTACAGAAAAAGAACAAGTCTACAGAATGTCGGTATTAACTTTGAATTAGCTTAATCTCTCACGCGGCAAAAGTACTTCTATCGGACCTCTAACCTTCAAGAAACCGTATTTGAAATATTCTTGGAGCTTTGCGAACAACTCTGTGAACAACTGTCTCAACAGCCGTGTTCCTTTTCTTCCAAAATTTTAATTAACTTATTGACTGACGCATACATATCCATATATTGACTTCGGTATTAGTGTACATCAAATTCGATCGGATTTTTTATAAATAGGGTATACTTAAAACTGTCCATTATCTGAGGCTGCAATTGTTCGATTTGCCTTGATTTTTACTTGGTTTATACCAGAATGTTTAAACCTGCGAGAAGGTTGGTGTACGCAAGGGCGAGACAGAGTTAAGGATGTAATTAATTCCTCATACTTCATACACAGAGGGTATAATTTAGTGCTCAGAATTTAAGTCTACCAAATTGATTTTAATCTCTTTTTATTCTAAGGGGAAAAGAAAAAATAATGCTTGAATAAATTGGGTAAAGGTAAAGAATAAAGGAATACTCAAAGGAAGTGAAAGTGTCATTCAGGCTTGGGAGTGGGAATGCATTCCTAGAAGAGATTAAGAGACTGGGTTTTGCTCACAATTCTGTGTGTTCAGACTATTGATAAATTCTTTCGAAATAAGGTTGGCACAAGGGTCTACGAACTCATTCAAAGACAGGAACGATAGCTAAAGATAAGACATCCTACGAATACTATAGGGACCTCCTGCGCAGGAGGTGGTCTACCTTTTCACATTTTACTTGTTGGGAAGGATATACATCCTGCTGAGGATTCTCTTACAAGATAATCAAAGCTACTGCCGACACTTTCTGGTTGAGATGACGATCGTTACTAAAAGCATATTTTTCACGAACAGCCATTCTATTGTAAACAAATTCTTTGCACCAATCTCTTAACCCGTTTTGAAAAAACAACTGAGTCACTGATGACATTATGAAATCAGGTCTTCATTTAAGAATGGAAGGAGAGCATGGGCGCATTTCGAAAGCATTTGGAATAGAAGAAATAATGAGAAATCTTTAAGTTAAAGTTCATTTATTTATGAGGTTCACTTTGTCATAAGTTTAATTTTGTGCAAATGTACGAGGTTATTTTCCGAAATTTTTACTTAGAAATATCATTTCTAAATAAATAAAATAATTTTTAAATTCAGTAGTGAGATAGATATACCGATGAGAATAGTCCCTCCTACTGCTATAGCATTCAAACTTCATTTTTATTTTTTATCTGCACCACTATCCGAGTGGTTTAACAGAACGCATATTCGTCAACTCTCTGCGCGGCATGCGGAAAAGTTTCAGCCGGTTAGAACTTTGCGTCAATGTTGCAGGAGCCTAAAAAGCCCTATTCACACGGAGCGTCTTTGCCGCACAAGAAAGCCGCAGACACCCGCTCTCAAGGTCACAAAAGTTGAGCCGCACAGTCGTTCACACGTCGCAATATTTGAGGCGCGCGGCATTTCGGGACGCGCTGCAAGAAAAGTCCCCTCGTGTGAACGTACCTTAAGGGTTCTGAATAGATGGGTCGAGGGAAAAATTAAAGGGCAAATCGGAGAAGACCAGTTTGGTTTTCATAGAGGGAAAGGAACGAGGGATGCAATTGGGGTGATGAGAGTACTTGGGGAACGAAGCCTGGAATTTAAGAGGGACTTAAGTGTATGATTTGTAGATTTTGGAAAGGCTTTCGATAGAGTTCAGTGGCCAAAACTGGTCGGGATATAAAATAAATATGGGTTAGACTGGAACGTTTGGTTCAAAATCCTTATCTGAATCAAACAGCCCGCGGAAGGATAGTTGATGGAGAATCAGATTCGGCTGAATTAGGTAAGGGGGTAAGACAAGGGTGTCCTATGCCACGAACCCTTTTTAACATATACATAATGTTAAATTGAATAACGTCGGAAACATTGAGAAACCATTATGAAAAACGGAAAATTTTGACATTTTTCACAAAAATTAATTGGAGTTGAAATTTTTTATATGTTATAAAGACCACCAACCACAAACTTTAAGCACTAGCCGTTGACGGATTTCGAAAAAAAAGTTTTTCCGATCCAACCTACTGTGCAGTTCACTGAAAGGAGTTCCCTACACACGTACGGGAAATCCTGGAGGTTCGGACTGCGCAGTGCAATCCTTCTGGATTTCCCGCACGCGTGTAATGTTTAAAGGAAAAGAACATGAAAGTTGTGAAACATTCTTTAAGTTGTGAAATCTTAGAAAATCAAAGACATAAATAAATAAATTCATCAGATATACAACTTTATCTTGAAAATACTTTATTATTGCTTTGCAAACGGAGAGTGAACAACCGTACATAATTGTAATCTGGGAGTGTACACATTGCAGTGGAGATCATTTCCGTAGCTGCATTAATAAGGTAAATTTTGGAATATCTTCTGATACTTTGACGAATCATTCTTCATTCTCTCATGTATCCTTGCAACAAGCTTTTTTAGCCTTTGCATTATTTCCGGCTCAGATTTTCGAAAAACCTCAGCTAAGAGATGACACAACGTCTAGCAGCTCTCTCGGTGTCTTCATCAATTGGTTCACTTTTTTCCTGTAAAATTTAATTTCAACTTTAGAAAAGCGATAATCAGTAGTCATATATAATAATAAATTAATCATAAATAATTAAAATAATAAAGATAATCATAAATTGATAAGACGTGCAAGAAATAATGATTTTTTCAAATTAGCTTAAACTAACTCTGAGTCTGTAATCAGCGAGCTAGACTCGTAGATCATTAACCTCCTCCAATCGCATTCATAGGGAAATGTTATACCCTCAGCATTATCAAGGACTATTACTATTGGTAAGTACAAGCTTGAATTTATGACAACGTTTTAACTATACATTAAAAAAATATCTCGTATCATTATTACTGCATTACCCTTTAAAATTTAGAAACTATTTATCACATATTAACTTAGTTCTGTGGGAAAAGTTTTCGGAAACAGCATTATAATTTTTCAAACTTACAATAATTAGCGTTGATGGTTTCGGCCTTGACTTGGTGGAAGATCATTATAAAAATATAAAAAAAATGATTCTAATATTTTAATATATCCACAACCGCAAAATTTTATTTTGAAATACTATTTAAATACATATAATGCAAAATACAATTTTGTGGTAGTGTATACATTAAAATATTAGATCCATCATGAAGAAGAACTATTTGTACTTTTGTAAATCATGACGTATTTCCACAAGATATCGCCAGAGACTGTGAATTTAATAAGATTCATCATTATTTTTATAATTATCTTCCACGGAGTGAAGTCCGAAACCATCAAGGCTATTTTGGAAGCTAGTACAGTTTACAGGCCAAAAAATATTTTGTTGTGGTGCATACATTAAAATATTAGATCCATTATTCTAAAGAAGCAAATTAAGTATTATAATTAAGTATTATTAATAAATAAATCTATTCCTTGTCAATTTGCTTCTTTTGTCATGGAATACCACCAAGTAAAGCCTCATTTAGTCGAATTTATCTATTGTTCTTTTTATTTTTACTATAATTAGTTGGACACAAGGTTATTCAGGAAAACTCTAATGTGCATACATGAGTAACCATAATCTAAAATCGTCATACCAAGTGATAATCATATTTTATATCGGAAATGCTTTAAAAACTTCTCAAATTCTCCGAAACGCGTTATATATGGGATAATTTCGCATTATCCTGGCCTAGAACCCAATACCATATTGATAGTAATATTTATCGTTTACGCTACAAAAGAATATCTACTAACAATATATAGATTTTAAGTTCTCTTTCATCCCGGAAAGTGCTCCAAAAATACTTTCTAAATTTCGCAACATGATTTCTTATGGAAAAAATCGAAAATAAAATCTAGAATCGAGCATGTGATAGGCATGATCTCACTTATACTGGGGAGATACTCTTGGGACCCAGATGAATAGGCTGACGGTCAATGACGATTTCAGTTTAAGCTGAAAAGTTAACAGGATCATCGGGGTGAAAAACATATATTGAGGGTCTCTTAACTCCGATTCTAAGTTGCAAATTTTTCATAAACAATGACGTACAAGACACCAAAAGTAAGGTTCGAATCTCTTGTTTTTGTGCAGGAAACTTACCCAAAAAATCTCAAGCGAATCTTCATTACGCACACCTGGTGTTCCCCTTGTTAATTCTTACTATTATTTCTATATGAGACTGAATTTTGAATTTTTTCTTATGGGAAAACGTATGAGCTCGGATTCAAGGATAGTGTTGGTTGTCAAGGGTTAAGGTAAACAACCACAAAATTTTACGAATTATTCATTAATTTCATAAAACTCACAATTTCGACTCGAAAACAGTATATTTCATGAATATTTCAGAATAAGAATCTATCTTCAAATTCTCTTTATTGGTGCTTCTCTCAATTTCATATAACAATTCTTTCTAATATGATATTGCAAAGAAAATAAAGCCTGCAACTGATAAAATGATCTCACATGTCTTTCTTATTGGAAAGCCTTGCTTCGTCTGGATACGAACCGGGAAAGGCAGATATAAAATAACCTATTATCTGCACAGGGAAGGGATTTTACAATCCTTAAAGTTTGAAAACTGAGCAGCTCTTGATACTCAACGTTTTACTTGATTTACGAAATTCATGCTCTACTTACTGTGGAATTTAGCCCGTAGCTAGGAGTTACCATGGCAAAGAAGATGACTGGAAATAAAGAAACCCAACGAAGATTATTTCACATAAAGAAGCAAACCTTAAAATAGCCACCAGAACGTGTTTTTAATCACCCTATAAATTCAACTTGAATTATACAAAAAACTAATTCACCTACCAAAAATAAAGATGAGAAAACCGAGTAGAGATTTGATGTTGGGTCCCGCCATCTCTATGGAATTAAACAAAAATAATAATTGTGATTAACTGGGTTTAAATTGTATCCGCGTTTTTAAATGTGAGGGGAAAGAAATTCACAAATTTTATTGACGGATCTAAGAGTTATTTCATAAAGAATACCTTCTGAATTTGAACTCAATGATAAAGGATAAAGATAAAGGAACGCCCATCTAATTCAATTAATATTTTCAACTTTCATTTATCCGAATATTAAATACACTTTTTGAGAAAAGGTAATCAATATGTTATGATTTCTACTCACCCGATATACTTTTCTGCAAATTATTTACTGCTGAATTCCCCTAAACACTGAGCAGTTAAATGTTTGTTCCACATATTTATACCTATTCGTAGAAAACAAAAGTGGTATATAGGTTCCACAAATTGTGTAAGACGCCTCTATCCAATTTTGATAGGTGTCGTTAATCGTGACCGGCTAATGACTTTTTTATCAAAGAAGTAAAATTTGAGAATAATCAATCATAATGTATATGTAATATATAGAAATTCAGCCTGCGTATGTTTGTGACCGCAATACTCGAAAAATATTCGGTCGATTGACTTGAACTTTTAACACAACGTACTATTTAAATACGAGTGTTTCTATTGAAAAAATGTTGACATTTCGTCCTCGGTTCGATCCCAGACGAGACAAAGCAGTTCCATAAGAAATGCAGGTAAAGTTCTTTTTTGTCGCTGCAGGCTTCATTTCTTTTGCAAAATTAAAGTAAAAAGAATGGCCATTCAAAATTGAGACAGGCACCAAAAGATAGGAAAATAAATAAAGAATTTTATTTTGGTCGTGTATTATTGTTTTAGAATTGAATTTTCGAGATTTTACACGAAACGTTTTGTAAATTTTGTGGGTGTAAACAACCGGTTCCCCTGATGACAAATGCCATTGTTGAATCCGAGCTCCTGCGTTTTGGCCTATTTGAAGTTAAGAAGAAGAGAAAAGTGATTATTCACAATGAAATGATTTCGTTTACATTGATGTGCCTAATAAATCGTTGTAAGTGATTTAAATGATCAATTTTCGAAATACGCAATGTGAGTTAATTTGATACCGAATGTAGTATTCAGTTCAATTCATTTGTATTGTTTTGGAAATGATTTAATAAACTGTTATCGAAAATAAAAGAGGGAGTTACTTTGATAGCTGCATTCAATTCGATTAATTTCTTTAGTAATTTTCCGGTTGATCGTCGTCTGTGTTTTCGCAGGCCGCAGTATGCGTTTTACGAGTTGAAGAAAAAGATTATTGATTTAGTTCACATTGCTTTGCAATAAAAATTATTTTCTATGAGAAACATTTTCTTCTTCCTTTCCTTTCATTCCACAACATAGCCAAAGCAATGCAAGGCAAGGTATTGAATTGAATATGTGTTTTCTCGGTGAATCTATGTTCGCTAGAATACTTTTATTCACTTCTCATTCATTTTATATCTGACTGAGCCACAGCGAGGCGTGCCCAGGTTCAGCTAGTCATTCCTAATAATTTTAAATATTAAAAAAATATGAAATGGGTTATTCATGAATTTATACTGACAAAAACAGTCATTCGATTGCGTTTTGAAGCGATTAGTTTGAAGCTAATTGGAACAGATGACATTACAATTAAAGTCATGTATTAAGAATAAAACATTAGATAAAAATTTTACAGTATTGTTCTAAATTTTTTATTCAATTAACACACAATGAAATTGACGAAATCGGCATTCTATTAGAATATTCTATTAAACAGAGACGCAAGTGGTCGAAGCTTTTCGAAGAAAAAAATTTCAAAAAGTTTTTCAATTTTCTGAGATTTTCATGAAAGAAAAAGAGTCGATATTTTAATATGCGGTTTGCTGACAAAGTTTATTTTAACGTTTATCTTCTAAATTCTACTAATTTTCTACTAAATGCTCCCTTATGGGATAACACATACATCATCCGCTGTAGGAATTTCTTAGACGCTTTGCGGTAGTAATAAATTTACTCCTAAAAATAATTCCTTTCTCTTAATTATTGCAAGACATAATCGTATCAAAATGAATTATTACTTTTTTCCCCGCATTCCAATTCTTTCATTTTTCCTCTTCTATGATTACTTTATATGTATATATATTTATATTTTTTAACATATTCTTTCTATCGTACGTACTTGATATCTTCAAAGCTTAGGTGTGAGAGTGGCCCACATAGGCCTAACCTCGCCAAATAAAGAATATTTATTATTATTATAAAGTGCATGACCATGTTTATCAAATAATACGTAATAAAGGGAATACGCTACCTGAATGTTTTCTTTGGTGTATTTGAAATTCTCAATTACTATAACAATAATTAAATATTTGTTTAGAAAAGTACATATCCTACGACCATAACCAATTCGTCTTCATGTATACGATACCATCACTTATGAATATAGCTAAAGAAATATTTCAAGTTATTCAGAAGCTTTTTCGTATCAAAACAAGGTGCAATGATCTCACAATATGACTTAACTGTATTTTCGAGTACCTCTACTTTCAGAGGCCCGAGTTAGAGTCTCCGTCCCATTTCTCATGTATTGATCATTCATTTGGTATTTTAAAAAGAATGGATAACTTACAACTTTCTTATTACTTACTAAATTGTTTATTTTCTCAACGAAGAATTCCGTCATGATCATCATGGGTCCTGTTCCTTCTTAGATCCTGGAAAGAGTTGATTGTCAAATAAAATGGCCTCTTGTCCCTCGATGAAGAGTACCTTTTCAACATTCTCACGTTTCCATCACGATTCTCTGCTTCACCCCCTTCCGATTCCTTGAAAAGTGTTTGAGCAGTGTAGTTTCTTGACTTAAAACAGTACCATTCAATTCCACAGCCTAAAACATACGAACTGTTTGGTTATAAAGAGTGATGCCATTTTTATACCTCGTTCCTAATGGTGAGGGAATTACGTTGGTCTCCCGAACAAGTTCCTATGAATAGAAATATGGATGAGAGAATGTGTGTGGGAAATAATTTGGAATATTTTATTACGTATAATATAATTCAATTATGTGTAGAATAATCCTATTGGAGCAAGATCTGTATAAGAGTCTGTTTAAATTACCATCAGAAATCGTAGACCTTGCGAATGATCACTAAGTTTTATGATATCGACGTATTTACATAACCTTTAGAAACTGTATCACGAACACCCATTAATATTAATATATTAATTAAAGTCTAGCTATTTCTTCTTAGCGCAAATGACTCAGATGATGATGGAAGATCATATTACGTTAGGTCTTGGAGGTCGTTCCTCTGAGTTGCTTCAGTTTGAGTGAAAGAAGTACAATAAAAATATGTGGTCAAATTACACTCACCCCATTTGAATCCTTTTATAACCTTCTATGCTTATCGGGATGTTGACAAAAATTGGTATATGCTTTATATAAACCACAAACAGGAGGTTTTTGCAGGAAAAAATAATAAAACTTTTTACTACAAGTGGAAATTCCCCTCAAGAAGAACAAAAACGAACCAGTTAACTTTATTTTAGCACAGATAGTGCTCAAACATTATTGAACTCTATAATATGATTTGAATTCATAATAAATATTAATTGAGAAAAGATAAACCCATTCTGCGTACTAAATAAATGTCCTAATAAACGTAAATACAGCCTCCGTTTAAGTTTAAAATTTGAGCTCAGCACCACTATAACCCAAAAATATAATTTTTCACATTTTATCAGGTTCATCTCTCTTGTTTTCTTAGCTACAGAAATGCAACATAAAAAATATTATATACCCTGTTTAACTGAAGGAAGATGGCCAAACAAATACTTTTCTAGCTGATTAAAGTGATGCGGTTTCGTCTTTCCTACTGAAGAATGCTTACGTTTGATTGAGTTTTACGATTAAATTGTTCGACACAAACGATGTGTGCTTGAAAATGATTTTTCTCTTTTTGCGACTTCTCAAGTGAAAATGATTACGAAGTGGAAGCGGTATACAATTTATCAGATTTAGGGCAATTACTAGGAATCAAATAACCAGGCAATAGTCTGGTTAATTTAGCAAAACTTCTCATGAAAATAGTCCTATAATAAAGACGATACGCTTACGCAATAAACACGTTGTCAGAAGCAGACAGGAAAACAGCAATGCCTTTCTGGAAGCACCTCTTGTCGATACTAATGAAGTAAATAACATTGCGCACATCAATAAATTTTGAAAATAATAATGTTACGTAACCGTTGGTAATCTTGGATCGCGAATAAATAATTTAATTTGATTTCGAAATTAATTTATGCACTGCTTGTGATGGTGTTATGCTTTTAAATCCATTTATAGTAGGCGTCATCAACCTACTAAGCAGTGGGACAAAATATGGATACGTTGGGAAAAACGTCAGAAGCTTGCTGTTGGTAATTCTAACTTGTAATAATGGCAAGGACAAAAACAGCTTTTCTCTGAATAAGCTCGATGTTTCGGAAGAAACTGAATTTCTCTATGCATTCAGGTTGCTAAAAGAGACTCGCTGAGTCATACAAGCAATTACTCGAAGAAGCGAGCCAACTTCCTCTGTGTGATAATATAATAGTACGATAATAGGGTCGTAAACAAAGTTGTGCGCAATATTCGAGTCAAAATACGTTTTTGAGAGTAACTTCCGCTTCCGCTTCACTCGATAGGCGAATTATCCTCTTTTGAAATGATTACTTCATAAGAGGAGCGACGTGAGTAGTAAAACAGAAGGCAAAGCAGAGGAGCAACGATTTAATGTTATAAATGGAGCCTAGATAGCCATGAAGAAGCGCGGTGAAAAGCATAGCGAATGCTGCCTAAAACGCACAATCCGATTAAGATACATACTATTAAAACTTTATATTGTGACTTATGATTGCTAATATTTTTGGTCAATTCCTGTGAATGATTGAGAATTATTATATTATTGTTTGTTTCATCCTGTCACCCTTTATTGTTAAATTAGAGCAAGGATGAGGAATTTTTAATACTGACAGAGAATAATAATTTACGAATTAAAAAATTTCGTATACTAATGATTGATTTCGTTTCGAGAACCAAAGGTTTCCGATGAGATTATTCTTCAATCATTTTATTAACTAGCATGTTTTCAGGTATTTTTCAAAACTACTCGCAGTATACTTAATCCGAATTAAAAAAATTATCAGGTTTAAAGTCACAAGGAATACACAAAATTCCTTCCCATATTACAATCTTCGGTAAAAAAGTATTTTGATTTCCAAATGTATTTTGAAATCTTCTCTCTGGTTCGATTGTTTTCAAAGAATTTAAATTAATTGATTGGGTTTTATTGAAACTGAGCCTGTCAGCAAAGAAGTGGAAAGCTTAATAAAAGTAATCATTAATTTGAGGCAATCAATTTATTGCTACACGTAGTAATCTATAAATATTACTGCAAAGTATGTCTCGTTACTGTTTTTATTTTATATATTGTATCTGACAAAAGGCTTAAATCGAATCAATCGTTATGGGAAATTCCAGGCCGATTAACACAACTGAATAAGAGACAATCCCCAATATTGAAATTGTTAATACTGGAATTTCCTATTCAGTTCAAGACTAAGGAATATTAATTAACAAGAACCTAGCTATTTTCAAAAAAAGATTAATAGAATTATATACTATCTTAAAACTAAGGGAAATGTTTACCGTTGCATACCAGAAAACAGCAAGTTGCTGCATTATTTTTCCCTCATTTCAGTTATTGCTTTCTTGTCCTTAGAAAATTGTTTAACGAATTGATCGATAATATCCAGCTAACCTTTGTGCTATGTTCTTATCAATGTTTGTAATGTATTTATCTACTGTATGTATTTATGTACTACATACGTAACTATTTTTCAATGTGCTTGTTAGTCTGTACTTTTATTGATTGTGCCTTGTTTCCTGAGGCGCTTTAACAACTTTTTTATTCTGTTTAAATACTCTCAGACATGTTACATGACATAAATATTTTGTAACAGTGCATTCGAATCATGTGTTAATTTTTGTTTTTTTTTTCTTTTAGGAGTTATTGTACCCAGAGAATTATAGTAATGTTTATTATTACAATTGCTTATGCAATATCTCTTGCATGCTTGAGATACAGCTCCTCAAGAAAGATTATATTTGATAACCATAAATCACATATCTTTGTGGAATATTTCGTAGATAATCTCATGGAAATAATTGTTTAGTTATGATCATATTATACATCACATAAGCAAATCCACCGTTTTTTCTATCATTTACTTATCATTGCATATTTAATATGACAGTGTTTCGGGACTTAATGCCGAAGACCCTCCACGGATATTCTTTAAGGATTACAAAAACAATCATTTTTATTCACCTTAATTTATTGAAATATAACTAAACACGAAACTTTTAGCAGAATAAAGTTATTGTAATTGGTCTAAGAAAGGTTCAGAAGTATCGTATTTAATTAATCGAATATCGTAAACATGCTCTTATGAAAATGATTATCTTAAAGTTAACAATTTCGTTTCTCAGTTTCACTTTCCCACCACTGATAAAATATCCTCCTTGTAAAGTTCAATGTTCTTTATTGCTTTCTTCACTTCAGCCAACTCGGCAACTTTACTTCCTTTTAGGATTGCAAGAATCTGGTCGAGAACTTTTATGAGTTCCTTGTCCGTCTGTGTTAGGCCTCCCCATTCCGTGGAGTCGTTCTCTGGCCTCTTGGTTACTTCGTTCTCCTCCTGAAAATAGGTGAAACAATTATTATGTATGCTATAAAAACATAAGGGAAGAAAAAGTTACACGGGTATTCTAACTGAAAATAAAACAAAAGGCGATATTGTCTATCGGATATGTATTTATTTTGTAAATCTAGGTGGAGAGTGAGCGAAGGTAAATGGGTAAAAACCAAAAAGGACGGCTGTAAATGAATATGTTAGAGAATGATCTATTATTTGCTCATTGTTCATTCCAGGATTGGCTAGAAGAAAGCCTCACCTTACTTTATGTTGCTTTATTGTAAGTGAAGGTCCCTAAATGGCAAAGAAACTAAGTCGAGTTTAATTTAATAGTGAAATGTGTACTTCCTAGTCACACGTATTGAGAAAGATACTGAAATGTGTTGAAAAAGTTCAGTACATGAACGAACGCGTCATTTCTCATTTAATTCACATTCCTAAGAATTATCTTAAATTTTCATAGTGGTAAGTAGTAGAGCCTATACATATATTTGGAAGGCCTTTGAAGCAGTGCTAAATATAGGGTAATAACAAGTTCTTTCGAATGTGAAATATTTTTTACCTTCAACCCCTCAAGCCCCGATGAGGTTTGTTCGAAGCCGCCGTCTCGTTACCTCGAATTCCGCTCTCGAAAATTTAGAAGTAATTACTAGAGTTCCATTCAATATGCCCGAAACCAACCATAAATTGAAATTGTCAAAATTTATCTCAATTTCTATTTCACAAAGTTCATTTTCAGGCTAGGAAAAAAATAGGTGGCACATTAATTTGGCTGCACGAAAAACTTTTTCTGGGGCTACGCTCTTCTTGAACCATTTTGTTGCAAAGTTTTGGTTGATTTGAACTAAAAAGCATACGGTTTCATGCTATTGACAAAATGAGCAACTGAGGGATAAAAGGGAATATTTTATTGGAGTGGTAAAGAGAACCGACAATTTTTAAAATGATCACGGGTTAGAAATTCGGGTTAAATGTTTTCCTTGATGAGAATATATTTACATTTTATAACATTGTATGAAAATAAAGCTTCCATATTATGAAAAAGTGAGGGATAGTGCAGGACGTCTGATGGCGTTGCGTGCTTTAAAGTTACAAGTTCATTTTTCTTATATATTTAAACTTCGTAAAAGGAAAATAAAAGAATAGTTTTTTATAAAAAGAATTCTCTTTAAACAATTCTTTTATTTCGAATTGAATCGTTTGAGATAGGTCTAAATGCTCAAGGGAGTTGATTTCTACTGTATTATTCCACTATACTAAAAACATACTACTATGTAGCCGATTCTATTTGATTAACACTAATATATGAATCTTACCTCTTCTTCCTCTTCCTGCTCTCCTACATCTTCCTCATCGTGCTGAATGACTGAATTATTCGCTGGAGTCCCATCCACCGTCTGCTCAACAACTGGAGCGACGCCTATTGGTGCATCATTCCCCTGAGGCACTGCTTTTCCAGTAACCCGTATCGTCACTGTCGATAGATATACATAATTACTTTATTTTTCTCGCATTAAAAATACAAATTAGCATAATTATCTGCATTGGTATTTTCGCCATGAAATTGGTATCGACGAGTTAATACTATCAAATCCTTTAAAATGCGTACATTGAAGAAGTCCCATAAAAAGGATCGTCCAGAATAAGTTGTTGCAATGCATGTTCAAAGGAAAGAATATTATTAAAAGTGCGCGACAATGGTTCGTTAATGCAAATGAAGTTCAAAACCTGTTGACTTAATTGAGAGGTGAGCGAAGCGAGCAACCAAATGATGAGAATGTTTTAGAAAGAGGTAATTTATAGCTAGATCAAGCAAATGGAGGCTCAGGGCCTAAAGGAGAAGGCAAATGTTTCAAAACACTTGGCTTCTTTCGGGTGAGAACGAAAACACTCAAAAGGTGATAAGACTCGATGTCGTATCATAGACTGGTTATTACGCAATCTCCAGGATCCGGATCCTCTAAAATGCATATACACAATTCAACATACATAACCTAAACAGTCACTAAGTGTAAGCCAATGGAAATATATTTAATTGTCAAGAAGAATGGAGGCTTCCGTCTTCTTCCAATGTCCATCAGCAGCTGAATTATTCCTCACATACCTGATAATGTTGGAAGCTTGCCTGCGAGGAGAGATTTATTCATTAGATCTCTTCCTTATTTGTTATCATCACTCACAATAATCACAAAATATACTGCTTTGATACTTCGTACTTTTGGAGCGAACTATAAATTACCGATATAAAACCTGCTGACCGAGTGTAATGGACAGGGTTAGGTTAACCTCAAATGTAGAGAAACCAAGTCAGTAAGAAATCAAGAAGTTTCTCTTGTAGTCACTAACTTTACTCGAGCAGTGAAATAAAATGTACCGGGTTTTCAATTTAAAAACACTGAAACTTTTCATAAGTTCGCAACATTGTGACAACTACGACTTCAATTTTCACCTTTTTTCCTCTGACTTCATAATTAAATACCTTGAGGAAATTCAACCAAATACCCTCTACAGATTTTTTTTTAAATTTCCCGTTTCCCGGATATCGAAACTTTATAATTTTTATTTCTATCTATTTTTATGAGAAATGTTTAGCCATACAACTTTTCTGTCTTCACAGTTGTCTTGTCATCCTTATCCTATCCAGCATAAATAAAGACATTTTACTTTGCTATAATTAGGGTTTCGAAAATTACTACAAGAATATCTTATAATTTGAATGTCCAAATGACACCTATTGTCTATGTTTGCATAATAATTAGCCACAGAGTGATATTTTTTCCAAAAAAATTATTTCATTATCTGGCCTATGGATAAATTTGGAATTGTTTACGTGTTTGTAATCATAGAGTTTCCTGCTACATTATATGTCACGAGAAAAATAACATCCGTTTAAGGTGAGCGTTATCTTCTCGGGCTGACATCTAGCTAGGAATACTCTAAGCCATAACTAAATAAATTTACAAATATGTATGAAGAGAAAGAAGGTAAGCAATGGTTTCACCTTATCTCTACTGTCCTTCTTTTCAGATTTTTCATTGATCTTTTCTTTTAGCTGCTTCATTTAGTCTCTTCGAAGGAGTTACTGCTGTGGTATGAAAATATGCGGGGGATGGAGTGAAATATAGAAACTTAGTCACCAAAAATTCTTTCAAAGTATTGAGTAAACAAGATGGAGCAATATTATAAAGTAAACCAGCTTAGTTTTGCTTGAAAGTTCTATTAATTACATTCAAAACGATTGTTAGATTATTGGGATATTAAAATTATAAGAAGATTAAATCCTTTCGATCACAATTATTCAGAACTGCATGAATTGAAAATTGATATCATGCCTTTGAGCCAAGTATATAGAGTAAATTCATTAGCAATGTTTCAGTTAAAGAAAGTATAGGAACCTGACTTGAGGAAAATTAAAATAGAATGGAAAAATTAACATCAGATATGTTTTTCTCCTAAAAATTTACTTCAGAGGATATTAAAAGGTAAAACAAAACCTCTCCTACACAAAGAATATATCTGTGGTCTTGTTTAAGCACATGCTTATTCAGTTTATATACGCTCAAAGAGAATGGATGTTTTGGATAATTGATTTGGCTATAAAATTAAAAAAAGTCTTTGATGTTCGTTCTACTTATAATAATGTATGAATTCAATATCTTTTGTCTAAAATAATAAAAAAAACTTATTATTTCTAGAAAAATATAACTACGTACCAGTATTTTCCAGTATCATTCGCAATTTTGATTTCAAAAATAGAAGTTGATCGTAAATTATTTAAGTTCACAATTTTTTCCTCTCATGTTACTGATGCAATAGAAAAAGATTATTCCTAAGTTTAATTATGTTGTACCTGCTTTATTTGCCACATTTTGCTAAATGGTCTTCTGTTTCTGAGAATTTAATTGTTCATAGTCGACCAAATGTGAATTTAAAAGAAAATGAAAACAACTATAAAATATAAATATATTATAAACGGACGGAAAGGAGGAAAACTTTGAGATATTAAAGGAAGCCCACAAAGAAAGGATTGTATTGAATTGAATAGAGATAAGGAAAATTAAAAATACTAGAGGTAAATGACAGCCTATAAGGCAGAAAGCCTTCCTAACGAATATCTTTGTAGGCAATTGAATACAAGGGAAAGAAAGACAAGGGTAGATTGAAGAAGAACAATTTTCAGGATATTGGAATGAGGATAGACACAACATGATCAGAAGTATAGCTAAAATAAGAGAAGAGTGGTTGCATCGATAAGGCATCGCCTACAGTTAGTGAATGAATGGATCAACCAACTGAATTCTGTTCAAATAATTGATTCAATGATCGCCGAATACTGTAATATGATAGTAATAACAGAACACAGTAGTACTGCACATAGTTACATACAAGTACGAAGAGATTTTTCTACCAAAATCAAACATATATTATCACATCTAAATTTAAAAGGAATACTTTCATTTGTTGAATTTCTTTATAAAATGAGATTCGGTCATATGTTGTTTTACTATCTTACGATGGAAGCAAGTTTTATAGAAACTAAAGCTTGATTCGTATGTGTTTATGATCCTAAAACTCTAATTAAAGATAACTTTGTTATGTGCCTTCTTCGACTATTGCACATCTGAAGAAATATTAGTTACATACGATAGTCTTAATATTTTTACCAGTCTTGAAGCGTAGAAAAATGGAATTATTCAAATAATAGACATATGAGTAATTTGAGAAAAAAGCGAATTAGCTACATAAGCAATTCAGGATATTTATTTTTACCCATTTTGAGTTTTCGATAGAGAATCTGATTTTTCTAATGCCTTATTTTCTATGGAAATATTCTATAAAATCTCAGTTGGAAATAGTGGTATGCTTGTTATATTTAACCTTTCGAATTACAAGTTATTTTTACAATGAGGAGAATGATTCAATTACTATTCTTTCTTTATATATTTTCATTACTATATAATTGACATATTGATAGACAAAGTAGCCATCCCGTTGAGCTAGAAATCAATTATACTGGGATGTTTTCTCTGTTTGTTTTTCATTGATAAGTACTTCATCCGTTCATATTATTCGTTAATAAATTCTTTGCTTCTTATCGTGTAAAATTATATAATCATTAAGATAATCATTAGGGCTAAATTCATGCTGCCCTATTTCGGTCCTCATAAAGAAAACAGCTTATTATCTCGCGAATAATTTATCCAGATCGTGCAAATTTGAATAAACTGGGATATTACGTCATTGATTAAATTTTTAGCTCATATGCGAACGAAATGGAGTGTAGGTCATATGAACGCGTTTTCTCGGCAAAAGAAATAACACGCCACAGAAACGAAAGAACAAGCAATAAAAAATTAAGTGATAAAAATATGTAAAAATAAGAAGTCTACTTGAATTTATTTTCATAATGAATAAGGAAAATGGAAAATGAAAATTTTACCGCAAACAGATCGTGAGAAAGGTAAATAAACAAAAAGAAAGAACGATTTATAGAGAAATTACGCCGCAGATTGAGGCTAGCAAATATGATTTCGTATTTATAATAGTTTTTCAATTGGAATTATTGCATTACGATGCAGCGAAAAAGTTTGTTAACTGAAACAAAAATTATATCATTTCCAATATAATAAACATAAATCCTTTATCTTCTAAATAAAATACTCTCAGATTCATAGGTTAATTCTTAATTCATAGGCTTAATTGTTAAATACAATATTGTTAAATACAATATTGTTAGTTGTAATTTCTACCAAGCCATCTCAATCATCATAGTCAAGCTATATCAATATTTATGACTTATGAAACAAGGACGCTAAAATTCGTGAAAAAATTGTAAAAGCAGAATTTTCTTAAATATATGTAAACAATTTCAATGAGTTGTTATATAAGTTATTGTAGGAGCATAATCCCGTAATATAAACACGCTGAAAATAATTTGCTACAGATTTCGATGCGTATAAGATATAAGAATTGTATCGTAGAGAGAATTCTTGGAGGAGGAGGAGGAGAAAGTGGAGGAAAGTTTAAACTTTCCTCCGCTGTGTAGATTTACCAATGATGAGGGAAAATATACACATGCATTACTCGGCTTGCCGTCCATTGCAAATTTTATTGAAATATTGCTTATTTTTAGCAAACATCGCTTTAACATTAAGTCAAATTGAAGAGATGGAATTATTAAAATACCTATCGTTTTATTATAATTTAAAAAATGAATGTGTCACCACTTCCTATAGCTTTAAAGTATCTTGGAATTGCTGTTCTCTAAGAGACCCTAATTTTTTTATATTTAGTTTACTCATAAGCTGGATCAGAATAAAATCAATTTTTACTCAATTAATTGTTTACTCAAAATAAAAATTGCAATTGAAATATCGAAAAATTTCAAGAATATTTTGTTAAATAAATTTTAAATGGTATTTAGTTAAATTATATTTTATAAAATCGTATTTTTCTAAATTTTATAGATTTTATTGTACAATATTTTATGAAACATACAGTAATATGTACGAGAAGTAGTTAGTTCAAAAATTATATCCTCAGAGAATGTATTAGGAAATCTTGGTTTATCCCTCGAAGATTCATCTAGGCTTTAAGGACATGAAAAAATACTGATGTTTACGCTCATTCGACTTACTATTGTCAATTCCGCAAACCTTGGCCTAAACATGTCTACTATATTTTCTCAAAATGTATACTTTACAAGATATAGAATTTAAAAAATGGTCATCATGTGAGAATATTACAATTACTGAACATATTTTATCATTTTTCGATTCAGTTAAAGGTATCAATAAAGCTAAGAAAGAAGATTGATTAAACGTGAAATAAACACATCCGAGGTCAGACCTTATCGAGACCTTAGTTAGGTCGGAAATATGTCATATCACCTCTCATTAACGATAAACCTCGCGAAAATTATAATGAAAACCCGGAAACTTAAATGTTGGCGAGTTACCACGTTGAACTGATAAAACCTCTATATAGGAAAGCGCCTTTTTGGATAGGAACCAGTCTTCATCGAATACCCAAGGTGAGCTTCAATTTTTTTCCTTTGTATCGAATAAAAATTTCTCATGCTAAGTTCTTATGTTTAAAATATTTGAAGACTTATGAATTAGATGTAATTTAACAAGGGGTAAAATAATTAATAATTTCTTTGAATATTCATTGATTCAAGATGGTCTCGAAACTGCTTTTGTCGCTGTCCCTTTTCCTGCTAGTATGGGGTAAGTTAATTACCAATCAATTTTTTTATCTAAAAGTGTTTCTTCTATCAATTTTTATAGTTACATTAGTATTACTCCTTAACATATAAATAAAGCTGTTAGTGCATAACTATGCAAGGGATTGTTAGGAATTAACTGACAATGTAGTTTACGTTCTTTTACTTCAGAGCCTTATTGTCTGTATTTTCAGAGTGAATGGAGGAAAAGTGTGATCTATGTACCCTCATGAAATTAAAATGTTTTGAATAAGAGATTTGTTAGTATAGTTTTGCAGAATAACTCTGAAAAAGAGAGAACATCAGTTTCATGTTTTAATCATTATTTTGCTGCTAATATTAAATAATCGCCTTTGTAATAAATATTAAATATTAAATTAAAAACTGAGAAAAGAACTCTAGAAGTAAAGAATTTCCAATAAAAGTGCAAGATAATCTTCGAATAGCTTTATCTATTGTTATGTTTGCTTGTCTGAGTGTAAAAAGCCATCGGTCCGAAGGCTGGTCGGATCCACGCCTTTTCCAACCCATGGTAGAGGAAGGTGGTGCATGTTAAGGTGGAAACTCGTGGAGTATTTTTACGAAATGTTTATTGGCAAAGTTACAAATCCCATCCTCTATTAGCCACTGAAAGTTATGGGTAGAAATAGCGAGTTTACTTCTGGTATTGGGATAAGTTTGAAGGATCACAGTTTCAGGTACAATCTTTTTATATACAAATAGTATTTGGGAATGTTTAATCTATTGAAGAATTTTGCTGAGATGAGCTCATATTGTTCCTTTATTTAAAGGAAAAAATGTTTGAATAGATAATAAATTTCAATGTAGTCATTTGGAAAAATTTCAATTCCAATTGTGGCCTTTGTAATGATCCTCTGCAGCTATAATTATTATATTAAAGACCATTATAATGGCCACAGTTTTCCCTAATCCAACTTTCTTAGAGAGCCTATGACGCTTGGTTTTCTAGTGCAAGTGTATTCCAAGGCACCTGTTCATTAAATGTGGCATCTTGAAGAGAGAAATACATTGTAAGGAAGCGTTATTCATACTCGGCACTTTGCGCAAAATAAATAGGTGTGGCTGTAGAAGAGTAAGGAATGAAGTCCAATGCGATATATTTTCGTGGAGAAAAGTACCACACAGTGTTATTATATATTAACGATAGAATAAGTCGATATTATTTGGATAGCTTAACTTAAATTTACACCCTGAAACACGCCAAAAGACGACAAGAAGGGTACATTATTATAAGTAAATGTAAGTGGAGAATATTTTACCGGAAAATATTACCAATAGCAATGCTAAAATTGAATTACTCTAAATTATATGAATGTCACAGAGATTGTACGAAGTAAAAAACATTAATTATTAAAATATTGCAGACCTTTAAAAAAGAAAGTATGAAATCTTTTGCACCCCTAGATGCATGCCTGAATTTAAAATTAGTATCATTACGAAAATCTTAATTAATATCCTACTAAAGCCGTCTAGAAGCCGATTCATAAGCAGGAATTCTTTCCAGGTAAATGATGATTAATATTCAATGTAAAGTACCTGACACGTAGCATGAATTCTAATAATGACTTTAATGATTCGATACACCCGTGACAAGTTACGTGACTAGATCACTCAAAAGACTCACGTCATCCAAAAGTCGTCCGATTACCTTATCATCCGTTTTGCTGTTAATTTCATGTTTTATATTTAGCAATTCCAAAATTCCAATATCAGTCAAGTGAGCGTATCTCTGTGGTGTGGGAGGATTAAAAAAACTAAGGTTAAATTATGCAATGAGGAAATAGTTATCGTTACTTATCATTTCCTGAACCAGACGAATAGTTCGAGTTTATAATTTCAGTGTAGACTTCCTGTTTACAAATATCCATAAATTCATATATGCAGAGTTAATGGAAGGAAGAATTGATGGTTTAGATTATCCAAGAATGGAAGTTATCAATTTAGAAAATCACATAAATGTACAACACTGAAAATAAAGAAATAATTCGTAGCAAAGAAATGCCTCGTCATTTACAGTTATTCAACATATTTTGCTATAATATTCTCTAAGAGTAAAAATGGACTAACCTCATTCCCAAATAATCACGTAATTACTCCCTGTACCCTTTCCCGAAACATCGAATATAATGTGAATAATTTGAAATATACCTAGCGAATGATAGCTGGGGTATTTAAATTGCAAGTATGAAACTAAAAACCATTAGTTTAGAAATGCCAAGGACTGCTTACCAATGTATTCGACGAAATGAGAGAATGCATTAGAATGAATTTTCCCAGTTTACTCTTTCTCTCATTTTGGTATGCGACAATCGAATAAAACCAATAAGAGCTTGATTGATTTTATTGGGGAGGCTCTACTCAATTCTGAGTTCGTCAGGCTCACTATTGAATCTTTTGAAATATATAATGTAACGTGTAATTTTGACCATCTTTCGTGGTTTATTTACTGTAGCATGGCTGTATAAATACATTTGCTCAGGAATATGTTTACATTACGAAAGTTACTTGGCGTTCAGCTTATAGAAATCGGTTATTTTTGAATTAATAAGAATTTCTAGATTATACACATGTTTTTCTATAAAAATTCTTGTTGACTGAATGGTATGGTAATTTAAAAATTTTACGAATTGAATGGAAATGTATTTATCTTCCAAATTTTTTACGACAGTTTATCTTTATATTAAATGTAAATTGAAAGTAAATGTCCATCTCCTGTTTTAAAGCACATAAAACTTACACAAATAATTCGTAGTAGGATATAGCCAATGCACGATATGGGTTGAACTAATAGTAGAAAATATGAGGAATTCTAAAATGAAAATTAACATTATAAGGAAATCTTCGTGACAAATCATTCGTTTTTTTAAGTTTCGACCAGCAAAAAGTTGTTTCGATTAAAAAGATGGTACGAAATCGTTTTCAATTGGGGCTCATAAGAAGAGGAATAATATTCCTTCTAATGAGCATATCGCTTTAATTTATCTTCTATTTATCTATTATTACCTAATTTGGTATAATTGTGTTTGGTTTTGTGATCCAATTTATTAATAAAAAGATAATGAATTTGATTTATTATTAATATTTAACTTTTTCACTATCTGAGGTTTTATGGTTTGGATAAACACTGTTAATTAACTATGGTTATATATTTTTCTGTATTCATAATTCGTTTCCTCTAATTAGTTGCTAATATCTCATTTTATTGCCAAAAATACCAGTATATCGGCAGTTCTGCTGTTGTAATCAGTTTATTGATATTCTATCCATACACATATGTAGTAATGGAATTCATTTTTCATTTACCTGTTCTCAATCTTAATTTCATTATAAAATAAATGATACCACCATCACGTTGAAGGGTTTGACACCACACTGAAAGTCATTTATCAATCAAATATCGCAACCCTGTCCTAAGGATTTTGAGGGTTTATGGATTATTTTGAATATTCCTTACGTAGGATATCAGTAGCTTATCTTCTATTATGAATTAAGAAGACAAAAATTGCTGCTAAAGAGATCGATTTTTCTTAACTGTAATCTTCGGTTTTAAATATTTTTCAAAATTTCCTAATTAATTATCAATTCTCAATTTAAAGGTACTATGCAGTACAGTACCATTTTTACTCTCTCCATTTAACAAATAATTTTGGAAAATACTTTGAGGACTACGTCAGTATATGTAATACCTGAATGTCTGTAACTGTTTACTACGCGAAGTTTTTTTAAAACTGAAGTACAATTTTTTTCTAACGGTAGTTGATTTAATCATTGTGTCACCGCAATAAGGCTTTATTTGTTGATTAACTATTGATTGAAATACACTGTTACGAGTAGCCGGTGCGTTGAAGTAATAATGATTCAAGTTAAAGCTGAGGGAAATCAGATATTCGAGCCTAAATGGACGAGAATAGCAACACAACGGAAACAGAAAACGGGAAAAACACACTTCTTAGAAAAATTAAAATGGATATATTATCTTTATGCAAAACGAATTCATAGAGTCAAAGAGCATAAACAATTACCTCACAAATATATAGTAATTGTAATAAAATGAAAAAGGAAATGATGGTGAAAATAACTAAAATAATGAAAAAGACTAGTTACTTATAGTTGTATAAATAACGTTATTCGTATGTAATATATAATAAAACTGCTTGCTGTAAATTAACGATTGTCTTATTTATTACAGGCGTGAGTTCCCGTTCCGTAAGGTCGACAGATTTAAACGTGAGTTATGGAATTTTCTTCTTCTGCAGTCAAAACTTTGAAATTGTGTATAAAGCCTAAAAAAATTAAATGCTTTTACTATGCATGAAATAAAGTTGTGAAATATCAATTTCATAAAAACATCAATATATTATCATGGTTCGCATTTTACAAAAATCCATTTATATCTTGATGTTATATTGCTAAAATTATTCCCAAACAATACTGTACAAAAATTTGCTGAATTTGATTGTCTTGAATACAGTTAATCTAAAGAGTACAGATACAAAGCGTTATTCCAATAAAATTTATTACAACTAAAATCGTAACCTCTCACTCTCTCACAACTTCATCCACATCGGCAGCATTATTTCGTTTTTCACTTCTCGGAATCTAACGAATAAAAATCAGTTGCAGTGGCTTTAAAGGTTATAAAAATATATAATCAATCGAGTCGGCCTAGATGCTGTGGAAAGACATAACTGAAAACAGATTTATACTTTTCCACAAAGGTTTCTATTCAGGAACTACCGGTTTCGGTTTATTACCATCGTCAGGTTGAAACAAAACTGAATATTGTAATTTGGGTGATGACAGATAAAAATACAATGTAGAAGAGTTGGACATAGACATACATACAAAAACAACCAATCAGGAGGTAGGAGGGGGAGTGGGAGAGGAAAATTTACAGGTGACTAAAGGATGGGGGAGAGGGCGGATCCAAGATGGGGGAGGGAGAATGAAAAAGATATCGACTTTTTTAGTAACGAGTATTTTTTATTTATTTTTAAACTTCTTGTATATAGGTAAGTGAGAAGATTTCGGCAATGGGTGTATTTTTTATCTTTTCCTTCAAATCGATTATAAAAAATGTAATTTACTGCTTAAGTGTTTCATTTAAAGATAAGAATGCTAAGCTGTAACGTGAATGTAGAAGAAAATTTTTATTTGCGTGCACTTTAATTGATTCTTTTGAAGAAATTTTGACAAAATTAGAACATTTTGCTAAAGACTTTTCCTATTGGCGTTTGCAGAAAATCTATTATTTAATTTTGGTAAAAAAATTGTAGATAAATTAATATTTTTAATTCGAATAAACTAATAGTATCTCATTAAAATTTTCACTGAGGCGTATTTACTGTATAAATTATCTTTGAGTTACTCTATTTTTATTCTGTCTCAAGGAAAATTTAGAAAAATGTTATCATTTTAGATCCCATGATTGAGTGATAAAGAATTACTCTCCGTTTTATTGAGTTTTATTGGTATTTATTATTTCTTCTTAGTGGCAGTGTTAACATTTCCTTCGATTAACGCAAAATTTAAAGTTCAAAAAACACTAAGTTTTTGTCAAAAGTGGAGGATCTATGCACAGTTATAATAATTAGAAATTGCAGTGAGTTTAAAGCATGTTTTCATTTTCTATTCTCATAAATTTTTTGATTGATTGAGGTCAATGATTTTTTCATTTATAATTTTTCTCTTCCTTTTTAACATGCACCCAAATTCTTTATAATCATCTTTTTGTCTTCCTCTGCTCTTTCAGTCTTCAAATTTCCCTCGATTACATTAATGACAGCATTTCTGCCAATAAGTTCTTTACAGCTACATTCTATCTGTTACTTCATTGTAAATTATTTTTTTTCTTACTTCATAAGTGATCGATATATCATCAAAAAAGAACAAAAATGTATTTCTCAAAGACCCATTTGCGATAATGATTCATTAACATTCAAAATACGTCGTCGAGATCTCAGAATTCAATGCCCTCACCTACACTCCCCTTTGGTTTCAAATACTCATCGCAACTCGGTGGTAAAATCATTCTTTCTGCGAATTCCATCTGCAACCAAAGAAAGGAGAAAACACGGAATCGCGAGTGTCTCCTGTCTCGGTAAAAGACTGTGAGTAATTTTCAAATCGGATGGAAGTCATACACTCTTCCCTTTTCAGGACGAATACTCCAAGGGTATAAATTGGGCGCAGCTCACAGACGAGGAAAAAGAGTGGTTTAGCGGTCTCATTTCCACAAACGGTAACCTAGACAAAGGAAAGAGTCCCCCAAACAATCAGAGGAAATTGGAAAAACGGAGCGTAACTAATGCAGCGGAAAGCAAGGCGAAATTGTCTGGTGCAGACAAAGGGAAGGCTGAGGGCAGAGCAGCCGCGAGGAACGACTTCGATGACTTTGAGGATGACCTCTTGGGGGAAATGGGCTTGGGCGGTGGAAGCTCTTCCGGAGGACAGTTCGGTGATGATTATAGTCACAGCGACGTGTCTGAAGATTCAGACGTCTCTGAATCCTCTGATCAGGACTTAGGTGATGATTTTGAGAGTGACGACGTTTCTGAAGATTCGGGCCCTTCTGAAGATTCGGGCCCTTCTGAAGATTCGGGCCCTTCTGAAGATTCGGGCCCTTCTGAAGATTCAGGCCCTTCTGAAAGCAATGATGAAGAGTTCGGAGATGATTTCCAGGAGTCTTCCGAACAGGAGCATGGTGACGATTTTGAGGAGTCCTCAGACCAATCCTTCGGCGACGACTTTGAGGAATCTTCAGACCAATCGTTCGGCGACGACTTTGAGGAATCTTCAGACGAATCCTTCGGAGACGACTTTGAGGAATCTTCTGACCAATCGTTCGGCGACGATTTTGAGGAGTCTTCAGACCAATCCTTCGGAGACGACTTTGAGGAATCTTCCGAGCAAGAATTCGGTGATGATTTTGACGACGATGACTATTAACGAGATGTGTATTCCAAATAGTTTGCAGCTATGTAACGAGACGTAGTATAAAAGTAAAATCAACACCTTAATGACTTAGGAGGGGAGAGGCGTCTTATTCCTCAACAGAGCTCAATACGAAGAATAGGGAATTTTAAGTCTTACAATTAGATACTACAATTAAGTTCATGTACGAATGAATAATAAAACAAATACTGTGTTTTGATTAACGTCTACATACATTTATTACTACTTGCTACAAATTGTACGAATTCGACGTCTATTAGCTTTTCTGGGAAGTCATATTTAAGGAACGATATTTGATCTTACACTGATTGCTTTTGGATAGATTAGATTTTGGCTTTCCACGTTTAGTTAATGGTGACCTATTAATCCAAAAGGAATATGAAGTTACTAGCGCTATAATGGATTTTCTTCTCATTTAGCAAAGAGCGATATTTAGTCAACTGTTAGTACGTAATATTTAGGACAATCATTAGCATTCGAAGCTATCTTCAGATGTTGACAATCCCTCATCTTCTTCTTCTGAGAATCTCCAAGGAAAATTCATAACAAAAATTCAAAATACTCCAATAAGATGACGTTAAATAATAGTTTATTTAGTAAATCATGTGCTTAAATTTAATACAAACATATACAGAGCTATAAAGAAAGATAGAGAAATACCTGAAATGGAATGTTTACCTGAAGAAGTAGAAAGAAAGATTGATAGAATCTGAAATAAAAAAATAGAAAATTTACCTGAAGTTTTCAGATAACACTTTAGTTTGGATCCTAGCAGTTCCTTCCTCATGGATTTGTCAAAACTAAAATTCCGCTTAAGATCGCGGATCATATATGAAACAACTTTAGTTTCTATGTTTACTACTGCTTCATATTGGCTTATTTTTGTTTAATAAAAGTTCGAAAATAATGAGACCAGTTCAAGTTGAAAATGTTTTTAATATTTCTTCAAAATCTGACCACAACATATACCCAGCGAGAAACATTAGCACTTGGAATCAGAAGACCTTCACTTCGCGTGGAAAATTTTGATTTTAGCGTCTGATAATATTTTAAAATGTTCAAATTCTCTGAAAACTGGATTCTCTGAAAAAAATCTCTGATTCGGGTGTCCTTAGACCAGCGTTGTTATTCTTTTTTCAATATAATTGCTGATCCATTTAGATCTTTGTACTTCCTTACCCCGAAGATGTGGAAAGACTTTTGTGGATAATTTAAGCGATAACTTTCTTCTTCATTCACGAGAGCAATCGTCATTTATACATTTTCTGACATTTATGAGATAGTAATTTAGGTATTTTATCATGACTGTATTCCTTGAATCAGTCAAATGTCCAAGATAAGTATGATGAAGTTTTTTCTTTAACATCATGGATACATAAATTAGATCACTTCTTTAGCAAGTCGAAGTTTCCGTCCCTTCAACGAACATATTTATGGATATGTGTACACACCGCAGCAATATTATAAGATATTTGAACGATTTAATGATGTTTGATTCACTTTCTTTTGTTCTTTCTAGGGGCAGACGGAGAAACCATCAATGTGGTCTCAGATGACGGATGAAGAAAAAGAATGGTTCAGCGAAGTCTTCTCTGCGAATTCTTCCATGAAAGAAGAGAAAATCAAGGAGATAATGCATGAGCTGAGCGCCATTCATCCAGGGATAGCGGAAAATATGCCAAGAATTTACAAGTTGCTCACCGAACCACGTTGGGATTTTCCGGATTACCCCGATTTGCCTCCTGTGGACCACGGCTACCCTCCATATCCTTATAACCCTGATTTAGGGCCTGGATATCCTGGGGGCTATCCCCCTCCCCCTCCTGATGGACCCTTTTATCCGGATGATTCCGATTATTCGGGAGAACCGGGATACTTTCCTTCCGTTTACCCACCTGAATACCCACCGGACTTCATGGATAATTTCCCTCCTGCGTACCGCGACTTGGATGAAGACAAAGAAGTAATTTCCGTCAAAGAAACGTCTTAGTTTGATCTCTTCATTCAGCCTGAAAAGGAGCATTCATGCAGAAACACCAGCGGTAGAGTCCTGGGATCCTCGAATCATCTCTGACGGATCAGCGGGTGTCATAAGAAAACTTCGCAGAACCATCAACGTTGCCAACTATTTTTTTCAACAAATCTTTGTACAAAATGTCATGACGAAATAAATAATATTTGAACAAATTCGTGTCTTCGGAATACATTTCCTTCGAAAAAAAACCCTGTACCTGACCACTGCGGATGTTTTTATTTACCGTCTACTCAAATAGATGTATAATTTACATAAAAATAAATGCATAAATTCTGGATTGTTTTCACTTGCTGCGGAATTAGTGGGAACCACGTGGTATGCTTAGTGTTTTTCTTTAACGACATGGTCCTATATAAATTCAAGACTCGCATATTAGAATCAAAATTCGCAAATAACGCTAAAGAATTGATAAGTTCGATATTCCGCAGAATAAATACGTGGAATGAAACTAAACACGGTTAATTAAACTTCGTATTTTCCTCAGGATATTTAGCGTGAAACCGATTTCGTGGATATTCAGCTGAAGATGTAAATTATAAAAAACGCTCACGAGCAAAGCAAGTTAGCGATCGTGATCGACAATCACCAAATCGAGTAGGCAGATGGTATTTATACGATAAAATTTGCAGCGTAATTGAAAGATCTGCGGTATAATAGAATATAAAGACGCAAATCATTGGGGTATATCGGGGGTGTACAAGATTTTTCTCTCGGTGGACCCTGAGCTTCTGTAAATACCACTTGGCGAGCAGACAATTTTTCTTACTGCGGTTTGAAATTGATATTAATGAATAGAAAATCGTTGGATAGAATTTTAAGCCCTGAGAGTATGTACGACATTTCATAATTTAGGGTAGATTCTAAAAAGAAATTGCTTTCCCCCCCTTCATTATCGAATTTAATTTTTATTTTGACGTAATCTACCAACGAATATTCAAGTGTAGTAAAAATTGAATAAGAAAATTCGGCGGCCTTACTACCTGAGAGATGAGCATCTTGCTTGAAGCTGAAGGATTCTGAAACGTAGAAAATTTGTAACATAGGCACAGAAAACTGGAATTGGTCAAGTTATTTACAATGGCAAACGGAAAAGAAGCTCAGCGTCTAAGAGTGGACAAAAGATATGATTATTTCAAAATGAATGATTACATTAAACCCCCATTCTAGACTTGAATTTGGATTGAACATTAATACCAATAAAACAAAAGTAATGATGGTGGCCAGTTAAAAGAGCAACAGTGACTGCAATATAAAAATTAATTACAAACCAATAAAACAAGTCCAACAGTTTGAATGTCTAGAAAGTTTAATATCAGACGATGGGTACTAAAGTAATGAAATAAAATCAAGAATTGGAATGGCAAAGGAAAGTTTTTGGAAATACAAGGATCTAATGAGAGGAAAGATCAATATGAAACTAAAACTGAAAATGTTGAGGTGTTATGTTTGGCCGGTTTTCTTGTATGGGTGCGAAACATAGACCATCTTAAAAAGTATGGAAAAGAGAATAAAGGCATTGGACACATGGTTTGCCAGAAGAATTTTGAAAATCAAATTGTCAAACAGAATAACTAATGAAGAGGTTTGGAGAAAGATTGGAAGCAGGTACAGCCTATGGAATGAAGTGAAAAGAAGAAAGTGGAAATACGCGGGACATGTGCTGAGGGGATCGTCAGGGGAGAGAATCGTGACAGCGTTGGAAGGATGGACAGTAAGGAAGAGAAAAAGAGGGAGACCAAGGATGGAATGGTCGGACAATTTAAAGAACTCGACTGAAATTAACAAATATGAAGAAATGAAAAGGAAAGCAAGTAGAAGAGAAGAGTGGAGATCCATGAGAGCTAACCTCCTGATAGGAGAAGCTACCAATTGATGATGATCTAGACTTGTATTTTCTCGAAACAGTAGCTCTAATAACAAAGTTTCGAACTAAGAAAATACAGCTCTCTGCTCTCACATTTTTGAATTCTTATTCCAGGAAAAGATAAAAATTATATGTATAGAGTGTACATGAGCTTAGCAATAAAATACTTAAATAAATAATATTCATTAATCAGTTATACAATTAAATCCAATTAGCGTAGTAATTTTAGTTTTCCGATAAAATTGTAAATAAAAATAGCCACATACCCGAATAACCGCATGGCTCGTGGAGATCAAGTAGAATTACCGACCGTGTTGAGACAAGTCGAGGAACTAATTCCATCTCTACGAAGTTCCATGATGTAGGACCAAAACATCATGATTACAGAACTACTTGCGTTTATCATCACCATAAATTATTTGTAATTTTGTTAAATACCTTCCTATAAAATTTAACTCTCCACTTTCGCACGTTCTTTTAAAAACAATTTATTTTATTTCCTTTATTTTAATTCCTATCAATTTTTCTGTTTATATTTTGTGTATTCTGTACTTTCGGATATAGTATTTTTTTGTTAGCGGGCTGTATCAATTTTATGTTATTATGTTTGATTTAATTATTTTGTATGCAGATACACCATTGTGTTAATTTTTTGCTCTTACGGGAGATTCTCCCAAGGCATAATAAATACAGCATTGTTTTCAATCATGTTAAGCATACTTTTATATATGTAAGACTTCCATCCCAAAAGAACCATCCGCTCGTAGGCTCTCGGAAAACCAAGAGCGCTCGCCTTTGGTGAAAGAGGTCTCGGTTTATATTCTCATTGTCAGTGGGTTCCCATGTGAAATAACCTTAGCTATCGAAGTATTTGTAAGCGAAGAGTAATAAGTAATGCTTATTACTCTCTGCTTATTTCATTGGCTTCAAGCCAACATGATGCTGTTCTACAACAGATAATGCTAACTGAGGATATTTTTATACATTAATTAGTTCTTATTCCAAATTATTAGCATTGGTAGATCATTATAATTAACTTTAGTCAATCGTTATAATCAATTTAGGAATTCCTTGTTTCTAATCACATGTAATTTTATTTTCACTTCAATACTGGTGTGGCATACGTTGACGCGTAACTTCAAAGAATCTCTTGTGCACATACGTGAGTCCTATTTCATATTTTGGAGGACTTCTAGAATTTTATTTGTACTGAGAAAAACATTGTTGTTCTCTAAAAAAGAAGGAAACTGGAGCAAAAAATCGCAAGCTTCATTTGTGTATACGTTTGTGAAGGAGTATGATTTCATGACAGAAGTGAGCACTTTATTTATATCGATATATATTATGAGAGATATTATTATTACGAGAGATAATTGTTATTAGATCATACTTACATAGTTTGTGAAGGTTTTAGAATGAAATTATTTTATTTATGTAATGATTAATTAAAGAGACATTTTTATTGACATTAATAAAGTTAAAATTTTATAAGTATTTATCGCACTGCTCATTGACTCAAAGATAATGTAGACCACATTTGATATTTGATTTAACGTGATTTCTTCTTTTTTCATTAGAACTTTGATCAAAACTTGTCAAAATGAATCAATGACTTGAAGGTTAAAATAAGCTCGTGTCGTAGAAGAGGAATATTTTGAAGTACGAGTAGTTTTAAGTTAAACTCATATCGAAAAGGAGTTCAGTAGGAAGGGTTGGACGTATTTTACTGTTTCTGCATTTTTATGATAATTTATTTTATTTTTAGATTGCCACAACTGAAAATATTCAAGAAGACTAATCGAACCCTCTCCTCAAAACTATTATGGACATGGCAGGTGTTTTAAGTACTGATAAGTAGTATAATTTAAAACCTGTTCACAAAAGGAGTCCGATGATAAGTCCTTCTTCAAAGCGCGCACAAGCAAAATTTCGAATAACTTAAGCTATCCCGCAAAGAAAAGCTCAGGAAGTGACCTGACAATGGCCATTGGCAATCCAATTCAGATGATAAAATTGATGAACCATTTCAGAATTTGTCAACCGACTCCAAATTTTCCCCTCCAGTGTTCACGCATTATTACTCGTACCTCATCCATGTCAGATCTTCCGGAAGCGCAATGACTTTGCCGATGAATTAAATCATTCTATTCACGTGAAATTTATGTTCACATTTTTTACGATTGTTTCTTTTCAAGCATTAAACTTCTTTAGTATGGCACCTTTCCATAAAGTCGAGCTTGTATCCCATCAATGTTAAAACATGTAAAGAAAGAAAATTTGGAACACGGCTGTTAATGAATTAAAGGTTTAAATCTCCAATAGCCGTCTTTGTCGGCGCTTCTCACCTCCTTCCCCTATATTCAGAGAAAACAGCTCTTAAAAGATCGGTATTCTGAGCCTTCCTGTTTTCTCCAAATACCGGTGAAGGAGGGGAGGAACGCCGACAAAGCTATCGGAGATTTTAAACCTCTTATAAGAATTAAAACATGTTGAAGACCTCTACATCATTTGCTCTTCACCACATGTACATGCACGTCTGTGGTTGCGAGACGTTACAGATAAAGGGAATTGGTTCTTAGTTGCATTGACAAACAAGTAAAGCATAATTTGCTGTGAAGTTTTATAAGAAATTCACTCGCTCAATTTCCCTTAATAATTTATTGTGTTGAGTGTCGATTTTTCCCAGTAGTTTCTGAAATTATGATATTTTAGCAAAGGAGAACAAAATTTGAGTAACTTGGGGACACCTGCAGCTGAAATAGTTTAACGATCACAGTTATAGATATCGGTTTTCATTATTATAGTAATGGTATTAAATAAATGGTTCAACCTACGCTGAAAATGAATGAAGTGTATCATTGAATCACTAAGGATACAATAAAAACAGCTGGTTTTATCGGAACATGCCCGAGTCCTCTATTTTATATGCACTCTTTACATGCATTAAACACGTTTGGTAATAACACTTTACTCCTACAATATGAACTTAATCAAAATTATTTTATTTCATTACATCTCTTGCATTTTCCGTGTTTTTCAATGAATTTCGCTTTGGGTCGTTAGAAGACTTCAGGAATTTAAATTCCCTTTCTTATTTATCATCACTACTCACGTAATTACTAAAACGGCTTTCTACACTTCCTATGCACACGATGTTGACGATTAAATTTATGATAGTACTTTCTCTTCGTGACTTTAAGCCTTTATTCGAAATAGGGGCGCTCTGTTAATCGGATTATGCAGCCCGAACCAACTTCCACGTAAATATAATAAAAGTTGTCATACTAAAATAGATAAATGACATCTATAGTAGATAATATTCTAATCATACTTTTAGGTTAAACATGGTAAAGATCGTAACAGAAAATCGTTGAATTTAACTAAGGATGACACTGTAAATGTAGACTTCATGAATTCGTTTCCGATTATTATTTACGGGATGATGAATTACCAAAGAGAAAGAGTAATTTAGCATAGTTACTTCTCCGCTAAGAGGTAACTTAATTGTTTCTTACCAAACTCCAGGAATATTGACGGTGACATTTGTATTACTCGTCACAGAACAATTTATCGTGTGTAGTTGCAGGATAACATTCCAATAACTCATGAAAGGCGAACATAGCTCAGAAAACAGCGGCGCACTCAGGGACACAAGTTAAACAATATGTTGGATTTAACAAAATTTCCATGGCCATTTCGATCTTCAGAATACATCTGATCTGAAAAAGCAAGAAGATGCCCGTTTAGCTACCTTGTGGACTTCATCAAGCTCCGAGTACCTACTCTCCGACTTTGTAAGAATTCATTCTCTCGAAGAAACCGGGGATGATAAAATATTCTCTCTCTCTCTTGTCCTTAACGAACACTTATTTTGCTTGAGACACCGCAACCACGACTTGATGTAGAAGTGAAAACTTTGCTCTTAAGAAATCATTAACCATCCGGTTTCATCGACGAGTAAAGCGCAACTAATCGTATTTTTTTCGAAAATAAGCATTTACCTGATCGGAGTGACGTAAAAAGATGATTACGTGACATTGTTTACTATCTATAAGCAATTCACTCTTATGCGTTGTTAATTAAGAAGACAGGTAAAATTCGCACATAGATAGAATGAATCACGTGATTAGTGATAATCGAGACCAATCGTTTTGGAGCGAGTATTTGATTACCGAACGTGACACAATTTGCGGACTACCTAAAATTAAGCCAGTTGTACGGGATCTTTAACTGCCTCGTGCCGTTTAGATAGTAATATTTGAATAATTTAGACACATTTAAGCGTAACTAATATAATCACCAAACTTCTGTGTTTACCAATTTTTGAGTTGGCGAATGTACACTCCTGGCCAAAATTAACGCAGCACCTCCCTAGCGATCCTTACGGCCGGTGGTGCGTTAATTTTGGCCAGGAGTGTACTTTCTTGATTTACGTTATGGCCTAGCTTCATTAATTTCCGAGTGAGACAGAACCAGCATCGCCTAACCAAAAACATTTTTATGGAACAGCCACTTCCAATATGGATGGATTCCAATGGAACACACACATCAATGGCGCTAAAAACGTTAATGAATAAATAAAGTTCGCAAGAATGCATATAAGCAAGTCTTTCGCTAGTCCCAGTTTTCCCGGAGGCTGCTATCTTGGCAAAACATTCAAACACGCTATGGAACACTTCTTAGGCACGGACTAGCATTTCATCTGATTGAGCAGAATCGTTCATAGCAAACGTCCTATCTGAGGAACCTGCAGAATAGAGTGGATAGAAAAGAGAGCTACCCTTATGAATAAAAGAACAAAATTAGAAGTTCACTATTAATTTTATTAGGTGCATAAATTAAATTTACATGCAAAGTCCTTTTTCCTTGTGTTATCTTCATTGAGGGTTCTACTCTCCAATATTAGGTTACAAAGCAGGTGACTGGTATTGTCATTGCGCAGGATTCAAATTTCTAAAGTGAGCCTAAGTTTGGATAATGCTCAAGTAATTATAGAAAAAGAGCATTAATTTGCATTAAGAATCGAAGTAAATTAATTAATCAATATTTTACACTCGTAAATGTCCCCCTCCCCTGAACTACAACCTTGTCGTGGTGGAAGGGCTTGCATGTTCCTATGACCTAAAGCTAGACTGGCTGGAACATAGTTCCTGGTTCAGTTCCTATTCACCCATGCCAGAAAGATCAATAGGTAGGGAACAGACGAAAGGTAGCCCACGCAGTGTCTGTACCTCAGTGAGGCGACTGCAAAGGCGTCTGTTCCCCAGTGGGGCGGCCATAATGAGTGTTGGTGTCACGGTAAAAAACACCGTTGAGGAAGGGAACGGGAGACCACCTCGACTACTTAACCCATGTCATGATGCACAACCATAATAATATTGGTACTGGCAAAGGGACTCAGCCTTCTAGGATGAGTGTCATGCCCGGCAGTGATGGGAGTAAGGCCATCTCGGTCGTCATTCCACGAAACCCTTACACAAGGAACGACGAGAAAAGAAGAGAGAAAATGGAAACGAGGGTGGGGACATGGAATATTTGGACAATGCTCAGAAATTGGAAGTTTGAAAATGTAAAGTTAGAAATGAAGAGGTCCAACATTAATGTATTAGTGTTATGCGAAGTTCGGTGGAAAGACGAGGGAGACTTCTGGAGTGATGATTTTAGAGTCATTTTCAGTGGGGGAAGCGCTAGCCAGAGGGGAGTAGCTGTAGTGTTGGATAAGAAAGCGGGAGAATCCGTGATAGCCACAGAGTTAATAAGCGATCTGGCTATGTCGGTAGAAGTAAAGTCTGAATCAGTAAACAAGGTTATAGTTCAGGTGTACTTGCCCACTAGTGATTACAGTGAGGATGATGTAGACATGGTTTATGAACAAATAGAGGAGGTTATGGGAATGGTTAAGGGCAATAAAAATCTCGTTGTTATGAGGGACTGGAACGCGGTAGTTGGGCGAGGCAAAGATGGCTAAGAGGTGGGAGAGTTCGGTTTAGGGAAAAAGAACGACAGAAGACAGAAACTGATAGACCTTTGCAAAAGATCTCTGCATCACAGACACACTCTTTCAGCACCACAACAGACGGAGGTACACATGGAAAAAGCCTTGGGATACAGATAGGTACCAAATTGATTACATTTTGGTAAGAAAGAGGTAAAGAGAAGACGAAAGGTAGCCCACGCAGTGTCTGTACCTCAGTGAGGCGACTGCAAAGGCGTCTGTTCCCCAGTGGGGCGGCCATAATGAGTGTTGGTGTCACGGTAAAAAACACCGTTGAGGAAGGGAACGGGAGACCACCTCGACTACTTAACCCATGTCATGATGCACAACCATAATAATATTGGTACTGGCAAAGGGAGTCAGTCTTCTAGGATGAGTGTCATGCCCGGTAGTGATTGGAGTATGGCAATCTGGGTCGTCATTCCACGAAACCCTTACACAAGTAACGACAACAAAAGAAGAGAGAAGAGGGAAACGAGGGTGGGGACATGGAATGTTTGGACAATGCTCAGAAATGGGAAGTTGGAAAACGTAAAGTTAGAAATGAAGAGGTCAAACATGTATGTATTAGATGTATAAATGTATTAGTGTTATGCGAAGTGCGGTGGAAAGACGAGGGTGACTTCTGGAGCGATGATGTTAGAGTCATTTTCAGTGGGGATACTCAGATCGATCGGAGATCTGTTCAGAAGTTGTATCTGAATCAAACAGCCTGCGTAAGGATAGCTGATGGGGAATCGGATTGGGCTGAAGTGGGTAGGGGGGTAAGATAAGGGTGTTCTATGTCACCAACGCTTTTTAACATATATGTAGAGGAAATTGTGAAAGAAGCCTGGGAGGAAATAGACAAGGGAGTAAAGGTTGGTGGGGAAGTAGTGAAGTCTGTAAGGTATGCAGATGATTAAGCTATTGTGTGTGATTTCGTAAAGAGTTTGCAATGATTTTTAAATTCTCATAACGATAAAGCAAGGGAGTTTGGAATGAAAATTAACGTAAGTAAAACTAAAGTTTTGAGGTTCACTACGGGAAAAAAAGCTAAGTTAACGATAAGGGTTGGTGGGGAAAAAAATAGAGCAGATGGATAAATTTTCTTTCTTGGGAAGTACTCTCTCTTGGGACGGAAGGTGTAAAGATGACGTTCGTAAAAGAATAGCCTTGGTGAAGGAAGCCTTTATGATGCGAAGGGAATTGATGACCAAAGGTCTTGACAAAGGAATCAGGAAAAGATTGGTGAAATCCTTGGTCTAGAGTGTGTTGCTCTATGGGTGCGAAACGTAGACTTTAAGAAAGGAGGAAATAAATGGTTGGAGGCCTTCGAAATGTGGGTATGGCGTAGAATGGAAAAAATTAGTTGGGTTGGTAGGAAAAAAACACGGAGGTGTTAGAGTTGGTTGGGGAGGAGAGGGCTTTAATTGACGTGATTAAGCATTGAAAGAAGAAAGGATGGGTCAAATATTAAAGGGAGAGGGATTGGTAAAGGTTGTAATTGAGGGTAGGATTCAGGGGAAAAACAAGAATGAATGAGTACATTGTCGTAATCGTTAAGATTACGACGGGCACAATCACGACGGGCTATACGAGTACGGTCGGAGGAGGCGAGGCGATGGAAGCATGGGTATGGCACGCGTCTGTGAGGGAAAGAACGCCATATCCACTACGGGACAATTTATTGCGGCGCCTAGGGACGGACGCTAGGAGTTGCTCCCTAGGCCCGCTGCACAGACGCGTGCACTGTTTCCAAGCATTGCTCTAGACGCTTCCACGTCACAATCCTTTGACCGGGCTCAGTATATAAGCCCGTGGATTTTTAGGGAAAATCAGAGCGTCCCTCGCTCTCGCTAGCTGACAGCGTCTGCTTACAGACTTCGGCAAGTGAGAGCGACCCCCGGCTGACCGAGTCTGCCCAAAGACTTCGGCCGGGATTCCCCGCATCAAACCCACCCTGGCTGACCGAGTCTGCCCAAAGACTTCGGCCGGGATTCCCCGCATCTAAACTCACCCTGGCTGACCGAGTCTGCCCAAAGACTTCGGCCGGGATCCCCCGCATCTAAACTCACCCTGGCTGACCGAGTCTGCCCAAAGACTTCGGCCGGGATTCCCCGCATCCGGTCCAACCCCGTAAGGGCTTCCTCCGTTCCCCACCAGAAGAGACGACGGGATCGAGTCACCAAAATCGTAAGATAAAAAATAAACTAATTATTATCATCCAAAAGTATATATTTTCATTCAATTCCTAAAGTCGACCAACCGCTACGACAATTGGTGTCAGGTGTTTTTAAGCGGTACGAACTCGACTCTTAATTTGCTCCTATTCATGTTTTTATGCTTTCATTTGCTTCATGTTTTTAAGCGGTACGAACTCGAATCTTTATTCGCTCCTGTTCATGTTTTTCTGCATTCATATGCTTCCTGTTTTTAAGCGGTACGAACTCGAATCTTCCTTTGCTCTTGTTCATGTTTTTTTTTTTTTTTTTTTTTTTTTAAATCATTTGCTCTCGTTCCTGTTTTTATGCGATTCGAACGCCGTTCCTTTTCAATATTTTTGCTTTAATTTAAATAATATGATTTTTGTGGTTCGAACGCTCTGTTTGTTACGGCTTCCGCTCGCACATTAACCATATTGTGTCTAAGTCTTAATATGTGCTACGAGCGTCTTTCCCTTTGGTTTAGGTTAATTTTGTTTAAATGTTTGACCTGATTTGAATCTCTATCCATTTTTTTTTTCTTCTTAATTTTAATTAAATTTAATAATTTTAATTGGATTCAATCGCTCTTTTCATTGCAAGTGTAACCATTGGGTGCTAAACAAATTGTTTCCTCTTTGCATGTCAATCGTATCGATCTATACTTTGTCGAGGTTTATATCTAACTTGGATTTTTTTTTCTTTCATATCGTATTTTTTTTTTTTTGTTTTTTTTTGTTGTTCTCATTTTGCTTTTACTTGTGTGGTGCAGTGATAGTGTTTGGGTTAATATTCTGTGTTGGTTTTGTTCGTATTTTTCGCTATGGCCAGGTATTGTTCATCATACCCCTTCTTTAATCAGTGTTCTCTCGGACCATTCCATTCGCAATCTCCGTTACTTGATTTCGTATCCACTATCAATATGATTGGTGATTCACCCTCCCCGTCAGACGAGGTTAGTCAGCAGGTAACACCCCCGCAGGCGAAAACACCCGCATCTCCGCTAGGGAATCATGTTTATTTTATTCCGTCTTTTAGCGGCGAGGACGAAACATCGGTCGAACGATTTCTTGAAACTTTGCAAATAACAAGTCATCTAAGTGGTTGGAGCGAAGCTCAGACGCTATGCGTTGCCCGATTGCGAATAACCGGTACCGCGGCCGACTACGTCTCCGCGAATCCGCATGTCATAGAGAGCTATGAGAATTTCTCAAATCATTTACGACGTCGTTTCGCGTCTAGACTTTCACCCCTATCCTTAGAGAAATTGTTCTCGTCATGTTCTCAGAAGCCCCTCGAGAGCGTATCCGAATTTTCCACGCGACTTCGGAAAATCACGCGTCAGTTACGCGAAACCTATCCTGAATCAACCTCGGAAGCAACGCGAGGTATCATGGATTCTAGGCTCCTTACGCAATTCCTTTCGGGTTTAAGGGAAGAGATTGGAAGATTTGTTTTGGTGCGGAGCCCGAACAATATCATCGAGGCGGAAGAATTTGCCCTGTCTGAAGAGGCTAACGCAAGGAATTACGCGACGAAATCAGCGGAAGCGTCGCTACACCCGTCCCTTATCGCAAATTTGAACCAATATCACCCACAGTTAAATCAAATTGCTTCCCCTCAGGCCACTAACGCTTCCTTGTCGACTACCTTCCGTCCAAGGGACAATTACTCTCAACAGCATCGTCAATTCAATCCCTCCCATCCGCCGATTCCACCGCGTTCAAATCAGCGAGGGTATGAAAATGGTGCTCAGGAACGACGATGTTTCCACTGCGGCCAAACCGGACATTTCGCGCGCTTCTGCAAATCTCGCCAGCGTAATTGTTACCTTTGTGGGGAGACAAGTCATTCTCAAAAAGACTGTCCACTGCTGTTTTGCGGAAAGTGTAAAAGACACGGACATCGCCCGATTGAGTGCCCCCAAAGAGCTTCACCACCGGATACGGGAAACGCGAATGCCCCGATCGCAAGGTCGGGGAGGAACTAATTCTTGCCATCACACCAAAAGCTGGCATGGTGATCGCTGCGAGCGTCCTGGATAAAACGCACCGATTTTTAATCGACACGGGGGCAGCGATCACGGTTATAAACAGGGGAAGATTTCCATTCGATAAACTACCTATTCATCCATACGACAGACCGGTTAGCAGTGCCTCCGGACATTTATTGAGGGTGATAGGTCAGAGCAGCATCCCCTTATTAATTGACAACGTTATTTACGCGCAGGATGCGCTTGTAATCGATTTAGGCGACACCAACTACGATGGCATCATAGGATTAGACTTCCTAAAGAAATACGACTGCACACTCTCCTTCGATTTTGGGACGATGGAGATCGGCAACCGCCATGTAGTCCGACTGGAATCAACACAGAAATCAGACAATGAAGTAAGTTGCATCTCGGAAGATATTGAGGGTTTCGAATCATCGTCCGGCATATTCATCGCAAAATCAAACCCATTCTTTGACGAGTGTTGGGAGTACGAATCCGTGTGGGAAAAAGAGATCCTCGTTCACGCCGGAGAAGGAGTGAAGGGAAATGTCAAGTCGCCAGTGGTTCCTATGAGTAACGAGATATTGAGCCACGTGGGCGCGGGCGAGGATTTTCTGAATATTTCAACGGCCATATACCCTGGAAATGAATGGGAAGAAGTTATCATTAGAGAGAGGCGTGAGGTTGATGTTGCGCCAACGATTTCGTTGGACAGAGGTGACTCAGGCATCCCTCCACTCTCTCCGAAGGATGCTTGGGAAGAAGTTATCGTTAAAGAGAGGCGTGAGGTTGGTGTTGCGCCAACGGTTTCGTTGGACAGGGGTGACTCAGGCATCCCTCCGCTCTCTCCGAAGGATAATGTGTCGTCCCAAATCGACGAAATTTGGAATTTGGAGGAAAACGAGTGCACCGCCGAAGTTTTGCAGCCCACCCCCTTTAGGATGCAACCGGGAGGATCACGGAGCGAAAGGGATGTGCGTGCCGATAGGGCAGAAGGTGAAAGTAGTGTCATGCCAACACTTCCGTTGGATAGGGGTAACTCAGGCATTACCACATTCTCCCTGGAGGACGCATCATCTCAGGTCGACAGGATCCCGATGCATAAAACAGATAGGCTGATTGAGGAATCAAAATTAGACGATGAAAGTGGAACCGGGACCGTGCTAAGACTCGTAGATAAAGTTAAGTTACCTCCATACTCCATTATCCTCCGCGAAGCGATAAACGAAGACCTCAAAGGAAGGGAAATCTGCGTCATTGAGAAGGATCAAAACGTGGCAGCAATGGGTGTACTTGCAAAGGTGTCAGATAAAGGAATCGCACCCGTTTTGTTGGCAAACTTTACGGACGACATACAAATTTTGAGGCGAGGAACTCCGATAATAGTCGACAGCTTCAACGAAGGCAGTAGAATCAATTCCCTACAAGTAATAGAAGGGAGGGAATCTGAAATGTGGCCCGAGTCGACGGGAAAAGGTGATCTGTCCTCCTTGTTTGAGTATACGAACGTACCGGGAGAGGCGAGATCGTCCATTGAGGAGTTAATTGCGGAATCAACAGATGTATTTGCCGATGCAGATTCGCCCTTAGGACACACGGATTGGGTGAAGCATGAAATTGACGTTGGAGGAGCAGATCCAATTAAGAAACGGCCCTACCGTGTGCCTCATTCACTGCGCCCAATCTTAGACAAAGCCATTTCGGGTATGCTAGATGAAGGAATCATTTCACCATCCACTAGCCCTTGGTCGGCGCCGATAATCCTTGTAAAGAAGAAGTCGCAGGAAGGAGAGCCTCCGAGTTACAGGCCCTGCATTGATTATCGTGCGCTAAATAGTGTCACCAAAAAGGAAGTATATCCTATTCCCAACATGGACGAAACCTTCGACCAATTGGGAGGTGCTCGCTATTTCTCTTCTATCGATCTATGTAGCGGCTATTGGCAGGTGGAAATGGAAGACCACAGTCGAGAATATACAGCATTCAGTACACCAGCAGGACATTACGAATGCAACCGAATGAGTTTTGGGTTATCCAATGCTCCGTCAACCTTCATGCGGCTGATGAATAAGGTGCTGAATGGGTTAATCAATAACGGATGCGTCTGCTATTTGGACGACATTCTAATTTACAGCCAAACGTGGGAAGAGCACATTTCTACCCTTCAGGATGTCTTCGATAGGTTGAGAGCTTCGAATTTAAAACTGAAACCGCAAAAATGCAAATTCTTCCAATCAAAGGTAAAATTTTTAGGACATCAAATCTCTGCGGATGGTATTCAACCCGATGAAGAAAAGATCCGAGCGGTAACTAATTTTCCGGTGCCCCAAAATATTCGAAGTCTGCAGTCATTTTTAGGACTTATTGGATATTACCGGAAGTTCATCAAGAACTTCAGCGGAATTGCGGCTCCGCTCACGAAATTGACCAGCAAAAAGGAGGAATTCCAATGGACGCCCGCGGCTCAGGAAGCCTTTGACACCTTGCGACATTGTCTCACATCGCACCCTGTCTTAAGGTTTCCGGACTTCTCAAAGCCCTTCATCCTCACGACGGATGCCTCATCGTGCGCGCTTGGAGGAATTCTTTCACAAGAGAACGAAGATGGAGAGCACCCAGTCGCCTTTGCTAGTAGACAACTCCAACAACCAGAGAAGTCTTATTCGGCAACGGAGCTAGAATGCCTGGCAGTAGTGGCAATGGTGAAAAAGTTCCGCATCTATCTCCTTGGAAATCACTTCCTGCTAAATACCGACCATAAGCCCCTCCGTTGGCTATTAACTATAAAAGAGCCAAAGCCTCGGTTAGCCCGTTGGATTATGGAGTTAACTGAATACTCCTTTGACATTAAATACTGTCCTGGCACAAAGATTCCGCATTCGGATGCTCTATCGCGTGCTCCTCAATCAATTAATCTTGTGGAAGGCAAGGGGATAGATGAGCAGATACGGTATGAACCGTGTTGGGATGAGTTTCGCATAATTCGGGAGCAGTTAGTCTGCCCCGATATCATACCGCTGCATGAGTTAGCAAGAAAAAACAACCCCGACTACTTCTACGACGAACGAGGTATCCTATACAAAGTGCATCCAGGCGAACCGGAGCCCAGGAGTACCATCTGCGCCCCGAAGACAATGAGGAGCAACATATTAGCCAGGTGCCACGATAACCCCTTGGCAGGTCATTTAGGGTTCGATAAGACCGTGGATCTGGTGCGAAGACATTTCAATTGGGAGGGATGCTACTCCGACACCCGTGCGTACGTCCAGAGTTGCTTGTCATGCAAGAAGCGTAAGGCAAGAACCGCCTCAGTACCCTTTCAACCAGTAACAGAGGCGACCTACCCTTTAGAAAAATTAGCTCTGGATATCGTGGGTCCACTGCCAAGGACGGATAGAGGCAATCGATACATCCTGACCTGCCAAGATTACTTTACGCGATACCCAGAGGCCTTCGCGATTCCCGACCAATCCGCCGATACGATCGCACGGGTATTCGTGGAACAAATTATTTGTCGTCACGGCGTTCCGAAGTACTTGCTCACCGATAGGGGAGCGAATTTTACATCAAAATTGATGCAAGAAGTGTGTCGCATACTAAAAATACAGTCGATATGCACCTCACCGTATAATCCAGCTGCAAATGGACGCTTGGAGCGGGCACATCAGTCGTTTTCTGCGGTTATCTCCCATTATGTTTCTCAAGATCACACAGATTGGGATGAGCAGCTCAACTTCGCTCTATTCGCCTACCGTAACGCAAAGCATAGGATAACCGGTTTTACGCCTGCATTCCTGATGCATGGTCGCGAGTTGGCAATTCCTTGGGATGCAATGTTGCCCCCCGAACGAGCATCATACGCGGAAGACCCTTCCTACGGTGAGGAACTGCAGAATCGCTTACGACTGGCCCACGAGCAGGCGGCAGAGTGGAATCGACAAACCCGGGAGTTAGAATATCGCAAACACAACGAAGGTTTGGCCCTACCTTCCATTTTCTTGGGACAATTAGTCCTTCTGCGAAACATGGCGCTTGCCCAAGGACAATCCAGAAAACTTATATCTCGGTGGATAGGTCCATATAGGGTTGTGCGTATTAGAAGCGCAGTCACCTTCGACATCCAAAGTGTCCAGAATGGGAGAAGAGTGACGGCTCATTTGCGGAACCTCCTCCCATTACCGCCGGACCCAGAACCCCAATTTCCTCCCGTTATTTCGTCATCAGGCACGGAATTAAGCGAAATGGTTCCCTCCCAAAGTAATCCGCCGCAGCGACCTGTCCCTCGTTTCTCAACCACATCTACAGGTGATAACATTCAACTCTCATCAAACTCAGGCTTTCCTCATTCCACCACCCCTCTGACGCCGGAGAACACTCCAGTGCTGTCGGACCCACCCACGCAAACAGTGACGACTCCGCGACACTCCTACGACCTGCGACCGCTGCCAGGGCGACGGATAAACAACAGGATAGAATGCCACCCGTTCCCAGACGCGAGCTCGACGGAGCCCCCACCAGGGACAGCAAATTGACCAAAAAACTTATCTACCTGTTTGGAAGCCCCCTCAACGACATAGAATCAGGCATCTTTTTGGCCCCATCCTTTCCAGCTCCAACCAACCCTTCCAGACCAGACAGCAAACTTCCGTGTTTACTGGACATGTCCAACCTTGGTCCAGCTAATCCGGCTCTGGCCTTCTCATCACCATCCCCCTCCCCTTCCATGGACACAGAGCCAGTTCTGCAGATAGACATCAACTGGTCAGATACCTCCCTGTTTGGAAGCCCCCCCGACATGGAATCGGGTAACTTTTCAGACAGTAAACTTCCGTGTCTACTGGACATTCCAGTCCTTGCGCCAGCTAATCCAGCTCCGGCTTTCCCATCGCCATTCCCCTCCCCTCCCATGGACACAAAGCCAGTTCTACAAATAGCCATCAACGGGTCAGATACCAGACGGACCCAAACCAACAACCGCCCTCCTAGAAAACGCCTCAGCCCAGCTAGAAAGAGGCATAATCAGATACGCCGTCGCCGGAATCAGTTAAAAAAGCAAGCTGCTATGTGGGATTAGCTGAGTGATGTGCGACGGTAACCTGGGAGCCGCCGTCGGAGTACTACGGCCCCGTGAAGGAGACAACACCCACCACCGACGGGGACAGGAATCCAACAACAGCTCTTTTGGGTGCCGGATTCCTCGCGGCCATGCTGACATCTGCCAGGAGGAGATACCCAGAGAATTCCATGAGGGACCTCGCTGCAGCAACCACGGTACCGGCAGTGAAAGGGTTTAGTGTCGTGCAGCCTGGGACCATAACAACCAACATGTTTTGTGTCGTGTGGACAGGGACTGCATCAACGAACATTCTTATGCATCCTATTAAGTTAGTGTTTAGTGTTAATGAGCAATGACGCTCATTCTAGGACATTCTTAGTGTTTAGTGTTAATGAGCAGTGATGCTCTTTTTAGGACACTCTTGTGGTAAGTTAATTGATTTTTATAGTTGATTTTGCGTTTTTGTATTATTCCCTATTCTTTGTGTTGTATTAGTTCTTTCTAGGATAGAGTAATCAGTGAAAAGTGACACTCTTGTGGTGGGTTAATTAATTTTTTTCTTCTTTTGCGTTTTCGTATTTTATTCCCTATTCTTTATGTTGTATTGGTTCTTTCTAGGATAGTGTAATCAGTGACAAGTGACATTCCTGTGGTAGGTTAGTTGAATTTTTGTTGCTTTTGCGTAATTGCATTTTTTTTTTTTTTTTTTTTCTCTCTCTCTTTTCTTATTTGTGTTGTATTGATGTAAACATGTAACGGTGACTCGATTTCGTCGCACCCCGGATCTTAACTGCCGATGGGGTGATGTCGTAATCGTTAAGATTACGACGGGCACAATCACGACGGGCTATACGAGTACGGTCGGAGGAGGCGAGGCGATGGAAGCATGGGTATGGCACGCGTCTGTGAGGGAAAGAACGCCATATCCACTACGGGACAATTTATTGCGGCGCCTAGGGACGGACGCTAGGAGTTGCTCCCTAGGCCCGCTGCACAGACGCGTGCACTGTTTCCAAGCATTGCTCTAGACGCTTCCACGTCACAATCCTTTGACCGGGCTCAGTATATAAGCCCGTGGATTTTTAGGGAAAATCAGAGCGTCCCTCGCTCTCGCTAGCTGACAGCGTCTGCTTACAGACTTCGGCAAGTGAGAGCGACCCCCGGCTGACCGAGTCTGCCCAAAGACTTCGGCCGGGATTCCCCGCATCAAACCCACCCTGGCTGACCGAGTCTGCCCAAAGACTTCGGCCGGGATTCCCCGCATCTAAACTCACCCTGGCTGACCGAGTCTGCCCAAAGACTTCGGCCGGGATCCCCCGCATCTAAACTCACCCTGGCTGACCGAGTCTGCCCAAAGACTTCGGCCGGGATTCCCCGCATCCGGTCCAACCCCGTAAGGGCTTCCTCCGTTCCCCACCAGAAGAGACGACGGGATCGAGTCACCAAAATCGTAAGATAAAAAATAAACTAATTATTATCATCCAAAAGTATATATTTTCATTCAATTCCTAAAGTCGACCAACCGCTACGACAACATGTCCAAATCAATATTTGCTCATATTTGTATTTATGAAATAAAAATAGTTTAGGCAGAAATTGGAGGTTAATATAATATTTTTCATTTTGAATATAAGTTATCTCATGAAATACTGGTAATAATTAAAATAATAATATATTTTATTAATGCCAACACCTGTCTATTGTTCATTACAATATTTCCCTTAAACATTCATTATCATTTCATCTGTTTACTTGTATAATTAAAACAGAAAATATAATTTTCATTATTTTCGATGCTGCGATAGAGTTAACGTTATAGAATTATGTAGGATATCTAATATGTTAAATCTCATAATTATATTTTTGTTTCACAAATTATATTACAGGTACAAACAGCAGCTATTTATAAGATCAATGCTTCATTAATTTAAGGGGTGCAACCACTTTCTCTCATTTCAACTGTTCTTTTAATTCTGTTACAAGTGAAACGATCCATTCCAAATTCCATCCAATACAAACAGGCTCTGAAATTTCAACAGATTCCAATAATTTAATTTACTGTAGCCCATTAAATAATTTCCTTTGTATTTAATTTGATAAAGTATATTCAGACTTACAAGAATACTTTTTCTGCCCTACTTTCTCTTCATTTCGTCCTAGCTATTTTCATCCAAATCCACATTTATTTTATAACTTAATTAGAATACAGTCCAGCTGGAAACTCCTGTTGTCATGAGACACCCATATGTATGGTCTTTTTATGGGATTTTGATAAGTATTTCTTATTACTATCTCATTTTGTGAACAAATATGTATCTATCAATCAATCTCTTGCGCTAATTTCTTATGATCCAAAGTAACTCAAGAACCTTGCTTCTCTTTTAGATCAAAGAATGACATAAAAAGGCTAAACAGCCAAGGGATAACATGGTGGCCCTCATATCTAGTATTTGCAAAGACAAGAAATTCTTTGGAGAAATTATTAAGGGAAGGTGCTGTGAAGCATGAAAATGTAAAAAAGATTTTAATTTTTTACAATGATAAATATTATAAATTTTGGGAATGAAGTTAAGTTTTACTATACTGTTCTTGTCCTACCATAATTTTCCCTAGAATCTGGCTCATATCATGAGTCTAATTGTTTTATTTTACAACCTAAACATTCATCTTGGGTGTGTCTGTAGCTTCAAGCCACAGCCTCCAAACTAATACTATAAGCTAGGAGAAATGCATGGTCCATATGATTTGAATTTAGAGGAGGAATTCGAGAGGTCTGCCATAGCTGGAACTTGAACCCTATCGAGGTAGAGAAAGTGCTGTTGTGGTGGCTTTACTGGCTACTGCAACTGATTGATTGATTTTTTATCTTTCATTGCTTCTCTAATACCATAATATACCAATCCCAATTGATAAAATATTATTTGAGAAATTTGAATGGTAAAATGAAAGAATTAACAATTTCATTGTTTCTTTACTAGGATAATAAAGAATATTTGTTTTGCATCACATAGTGAAGATACTGCAGTACAGTAACTTCCCATAATAAGAACAGGTTTAGAGGTTGATGGAAATACTGGAAACATACTATTGCAGGGGTGTATATAAACGATACCAGAAAATCACACTAATTTGCCAATAACATAAGTATAATGGAACCCATCATGATGAATGGTTTAAGCTTTCCATTTGAAAGTCAGCATGGAAGCATATTGTATGCTACATAAGGTGTTATGCTCTGCCACAACCAGCAGCCTGTCACTGGTTCAAGGTTTTAAGCAGGGCCTAAGAAGGATAGGTTGATATACATTCTAACATTTCTCTGAGTTTTTTTCATGTCTACTTCTTATAATTGCATTTAACTTGTTACTGTTCTACTAAGCATACTCTCATCTGTTTTACAGATTATAAGGTGAACTTCCTTTAACAGTTTGAAAACTTAATGCACTCACAAAAATAGATGTAATAAATGGGCTGAAAAGTTGCAGAGCCTAAGTTTTCACTCCAGGGCTGAAATACATATATACTCATACCTATTACAATTTACTGAAAAATTGTGAATTTTTTAATCTAAAAACAAACAGGTTTACCATTTTGCATTGCTAAGTCAAAATCATCTTCAGAAAACCTATTTTAAGTGGCACTAGAAATATTTTAATTGGATTAACAGAGAGAGGTCATTATAAATTAGACAAGAAGTATGTACATTAAAATTAATACAAATATTTATTAACATTTCTATAGGATATTGTGTTTTCACAAAAAAATGAATACATGATCCATACACAATCCCTAAATATGTTTTATTTACAAATGCTTACCAATTATATACAAAATATATGCAAAAGGCATTTACACTTTTCAAAACATGATTATTAAAAATTACATGAATACCGTAAGAGCTATACAGAAATTTTCCTGACAATCATCTAATAATAAAAGAAATAAATTTCTTTCGGTTATGATTATATAATATTATGTTTACATCAAAGGATTACATAACATGTTAAAATACATATTTAAATGAGGAGTGCATATTGTCATTTCACATGGCACAAACAAATGGTTAATGAGGTTCACCATTATGTGAAGCCAAATATAAAGCATTTCTAGTAATATCATTTAAAAATTATGACAAATTACTATTTAAGGCATAGCAGATTAATTTTCATGGAGTATACATTACAAAAACATAGTTTTAACATGAATAAAAATACGCTGATTAGGACAAATGCACAAATATCTATCTACGGAAAATTGAAGTATACAAAAATTGTCAAAGCAGTGGCAAAATTGGACTGAATTTCCTTTAAGCACAAACCTTGGAATAAGAAAAACATGACAACTCTTCACAAAAATTGTTCCTCATATGTATCTGATGCAAAATTCATGAAACACCAGAAAAATGTTCGCATTATAGAATTTATAATTACAATATGTGGTTTATCCTTAATTGGTCTATGTAAAAATATACATATATAGCCATGTTTCAATCTGTACATTACTCTATTACTATAAATCATTGTATTGTTAATTGATAATTTTTCATTACAATTGATATAATTATAAATGTGAGTAAACTAAAGATCTTGATGATTGGCACAAGGATGAGAAGAGGAACCTTTGCAACAAATAAATACATGAAAAAAGTCATGAAGTGGAAAATTTAACTGAATTATTTGCAAAAAATTCCACACTGATTACAGCCATTATGAAATATAAAAATAATCCACCAGAAACTGAATTCCAAGTGCAAACTAATATTGGGCACATAGAATTGACTCTTTAAAGGAATGTTTTATTAGCAAAAATAAAGGTATACTTAAAAATAAGGCCATTCTGTATATTTAGGGACTGGTGAGAAACAGGACAATGCCATGGGAAGTTAACACAAGATGCAGTGTCTTATATTTTGTATCCGTCAACGCTTGCTGGGTTTCAGGAAATTATTTTAAGTTCATGTTCACATATGATAGCAAGCTACCAGAAGGAAAAAGCATGGCTTGATTATTGATATTAATAATGATGCTCAAGAGTAAGAAGGATCCAAGAGAAAGAGCAAAGGAAGAAATTGGAAACAGGCAAGAATTAAACATCTTGGACCTGGGATCCTCATATTAATTAAGGGGGAGTAAAGATAATTAAAGAAAAAATCTAGTTGACTACTGTTCGCCACATATTACTTTTCTTCACTTTTCTATTGAGTAGATTAAATAGAGATGTAAAAGAAATAGAGAACAATATAACTCTTTGTATTTAAATTAACACTAAATAAAGAATAAATTCTAAGCATAAGCAATACAAATGGTTTATAATTGTATAAATTTATCAGGAATGGTTTCTAAAATAATTTTTAACTAAGGGCAGTACACAAATTTACGTGACCCAATTTGGGGGGTGGGTGTCCGGCCAAGCATTACAGTCCTGGTACATTGGAGGTCAAAAATTAGAGAATTTTGCGTTATTAATTTGTGTACAACCCCTAAAGGAAATCTCCATGTATAAGATTGAGACACTCATCAAAATTTTGGAGGGATGAGATGATGATATTTAGATAAAAATTAAACCATAGCTCATGCATCACTGATAGGAGGGTCTACAGATGGAGAAAGAGTTTTCCCGCTTTACATAAAAATACATTTCTTATAAAATCCTCTTTGTGATATCCATGATCCACTTTTTGTTATCAGGGTATTAAGTGATCTTTCTAGCCTAACAATACATTAGGCCCTTAAAAGTGTAACCATTGTTACTCACTTAACAGGAATCAGAAAAGAGACAAATTTTCAGTTTCCTGATTTGCAAATTATATTGTTGTTATTATGTTCCTCTCTGTTTGTCTTATTTTGAACAAATGGAAAAGTAGAGTGCTTAATTATAAGTTACTGCTAGACCTAAAATGAAACAAAGGGAGGTGTGAAGAAGAATAACTCTTGCTTTATGGCGTTGATTGTCGAATGTGCTCAAAAATATTACTGATCCATCGTTGTCACTAAATTCATGTATTTGCTCTAACATCAATACAGCGATTCCCTAGGTAGCATCTAAACTGCCAAATATGAAATCAAGATGAAAAAGCCACATTGAAGCAATGTTGGAGAAAATTATTCCTGCATATGAAGACATTACTTGCGAGTTAGATGGACAAAAAGCTACATATAAAAATGTTTATATTCTTCCCCCATATTCTTCTTAAATATATTCTGCTTATCAAGCTGAAAAATTTAAAAAGGAATAAAAGAATTTTTTAAGAAAGAGCAGCAGTGAACTAGCAACCAAAGATAAATTTAAAGGAAACATATTGCAAGAAATGTATCTTAAAGAAATAAAATTCCATGCTTTTGGGATGATATTTCATTGTTTGTAAATTTGAAGTTATCGTAAGCTAACAGACAATATTTAGAGGAAGCATATACATTTTAATGGTATGGTATGTAGTATATAGTAAGGGTCTTCTAACAATTTACCAATTAATATTTCGATAATACCCAAAGTACATTACTCACTGACGTCCTTAATATCATAAGTCTCACATTAGTACTTCTAATAAAAATACTTAATAGTGCCACAAAACATAACAGTAAATTCCCTTCCAAACTCAATAAAATGCCTCAATTCTCTATATTTTCCACCAGTAATTTCATCAACCTATCTCTGTGATCTGTGAACACTGCTGGGATTCAATGGTAAGTCTCCTAAACTAAGGAAATTATTCTTCAACTAGTACATGCAAACAATTTAATTAGTAGAAAATGCGTCATTCACCTTAGTTTTTCACATTATCAATCATATTTAGATCATTCACAAAACTTTTAATTTATCAAGCTACGCCGAGGTAAGCATTGAAACGCAATATCACAGACTATTTGTTTAATCCAGGATGTGAAAGACATTTTTAGAGATAGCTTCTCATATCACTTTTTATTATGTGACCTTTCATTTGATTGAAAAATATTTAAGGGTTTAAAGACATTTCATTGTAATCTTGCCAAATTAATGAGCTGCAAAAACAATCAAATGTAACATGATAATTCCTGTTAATATGAATAAGTGACATGATTAGAGGGTCATGAACTACAAAAAATATAAACTAACAAAACATTACAAAAATTATGAAACATGATTTCAACAATACTCAACAAGCTCAAGTATTTATCTATAAAACCAATCCAGAGAACTTGTTTATCATAAACTGGAAAGTAGAAAAGGATCTATTTTCAAGTACGACCAATAGTAACCATGATCTAAAGTCAAAGGTTAAGTTATAATTTCATTTCAATATAGCCAAAACTAAAACAACAAATGTACATTCAACAATTCCTAAACGTAAAAATCAACAAAGGAAAGCTTAAATTTCATCCAGAATATAAGCATTGAATTTGTTGTAAAACACCCCAAACAGCAAAAAATACATCGGCTACAATAGGGTATATTAATTTTGCACTTTTAAAGGAAAGAGGAAAAACCCCTAATCCCTCGATATTTTTGTATACTTCTTGATTAACCTGAAAAATCTCAAAAAGAATCACTGGCTTCAGGTTGGAATTTATTGAAATTTCTCTCTCAATGATTGTCTCACTCTTATGATTAGTGACCAATAACATAACCCATTAGCATACCTGAAAGAATGGATCTCCTATGAAAATTGAAAATCAGGAGCATGTAAATAAATAACAGAGAATACCAACCACGAGTCAACCTAATTCTTTTATGGATCCTCTATAGATTGAAAGCATGGAATATATGTAAAGAATCATCGTTGGACTAGAGTATACATATGACTACCAACTGATGATAAATCACAATGCCTCAATGCCAGTGAAAATCTCATCACAGAACTTTTTCTTTGAACATTTGAGCTGACTAAATATCATCAGCAGTAATCTTACAATAATTCATCTTAATCCCATTGGATTGACTGAGAACTGATCGAGTTGTATACTACGTCAAATAAACAGATTATGACAATGACCGTTTCAACACTCGTACCCATATGTTTCCTCTAAGCAACTTCAAGATGTGATGCCTTCATAAGATGAGGGAATGCTTTCAAAACTGAGGTTAGCATCTTTTGAAGAAAGAATGTCAATATTTAACTCTGGTTCAACAGAATGAACTCCAGCAGTTTTCTTAGGAGATCTGATTTTTGTCATAGTTTCTGACAGTGAATTAAGAATTGTCAAATTCTCATCAGCAATCAATACCTTGGTACTTGCATCCAATTTGTTTGCTGAAGCAGAGCAATTGGAATGTCGAATTCTGAAATAAAATAAATAAGTGATTCCAATTACTGTGTAAATAATATGAAAAATATGCAAGCAATAAAAATAAAAATATTGTTCAGAAAACAACTTCACAATTTCTTTAGAGTTGCCTAAGTTTTCTGGGAATCTTTTTTAAGCTGCAGTTTTATGAAGTTTTGATGGGAAATAATAATTACACTTTAGAAACTGATGGCCCCAAGATAGCCATGTGGATTAGCTTATTTGCCTTTGGTTAAAGCAATACTGGGATATACTTTACGATGATGGATAAAATGTCGGAAAAAATTGAGAAGCTATCTGAATTGATAGGAAGGAGGGCTAGATATGGGCAAATATGGCGGCATGAGGGTGACACAGACAACATGCCATCCACAGTGAATGCCACCAAGATAGTCCATATCCCTCTAAGGTACAATGGACTTCAATGTAGACATTAAATCATTGACACTTGTTACAAATAAGCCTTCCTTCTAAGCCACTTACTTGTGTGTCTTGAGAGAACTTGATTGATTGAATTCTCTGCCACAATCATCACACTTGTATGGGCGCTCTCCGGTGTGTATCCTCTCATGACGAATTATGTGTGACAAATGATAGAAAGCCTTACCACAAGCACCACAAATGTAAGGCTTCTCCTTCGTGTGGGTCCTAAAGAAAAGATAATCAGTATTTTTAGCATTTAATTTTATCAGTGGCTACACTACCATTTTATCTTGAATGAGTAATGTTGTTTTTTAACAGACACCTCCTGATGATGAAATTCAATTTAAATAGGTTAATTACGCTATTGTATCCATCTTAAAAGAAATACACCTGGTAGCTTACCCAATAAATATGTAACTTGCGACCGATTTCGTTAAAGTATTAACATCATCTTATGAAATACGTTAACGAAACCAGTTGCAAGATTGTATATTTATTGTGGAAGCTACCAAGTGGATTTCTTTTAAGATGGTTATATCATCTTTCCACAAGGTGAAGATTTAACATATTAATTTTGCATTATTATACTTTTATTGTTTTCTTAAACTTTAATACATTTCTTCATATGCATTTGAAAGAAAAACTATTGATGAACACTGCTAACATCACAACTAACTACTACAAAGAAAACTAATGGAGTATAATTCAAGAGGAAAACAAAATAGAGGGGGACAGAGATATGGACAGACACTTTGAAAACTAAGTGTACTATATTTAATATATTTCATGAGAGTTCTTGCAATCTCATGTCCAGGAAACAAAATCTGTAACACCGGAGCAAGAATCTTTGTTGAATTCTTTTTCTGGTTCTACTTACCTTAAGTTTTTACAATAATTATTTCCAAGATTTTTGCAAACCTTTGAACAGTAAACTGAACTTTAAATGCACTTTAATTTGAATTATAAATTAAAGGAAATCCAAACTGAGCTGGACAATATCTTTTAATTTACAGCTAATATTGGATGATATAAGAAAGAGAGTATTGTTTAAAACCTTCTTGAGAAACATTAAGATATAAGTCATAAACATACACAAAATGGAGAATACAATTAAAAGAGTAAGCTTGAAAGGTGAGGAATTTTTCAAAGCATGCATCATGTAAGTTTAACATTTGATTCTTCAAGTATGATAGCAGATTCAATCATTCTGGCATTTAAAAAACACAATATAATTTCTCTAAATAGAAAACTATAACAGAATTAAAATGGAATAGAAAACTATAAGACATTTTGAAAGAATTAAAGATAAATAATATATGTATATTAGGTGGAATTAAGAATATTTATTCTTGATTTCACTACAAGTGAAACCCAGAACTCATCCAATGATACTCAGCATATTGCACTATCAATAGACTCTGGCAAGACTTTCTGGTAGGAAGTCCTATCAAACTGACAAAATGAATACAAAATACACGTACCACAGAAAGATTTATTAGGTGACCCAGGTTTCAATGCACCGTGTCATAATCAGGCAATGTACTACAAACATTTGTAAGTATATGTACAGCAAACAAACAAAAATAGCTGCGCATTCCTGATGGTGAAGCAGCACATCAAAACCTTGGTCACCTAACAAATCTTTCTGTGGCACTGGTAATTGTTTTGTTTTCATTTTGTTAGTTTCTCAAATTTCACATTTGACTCACCTTAGGTGTATTTTCAGATCATACTTCTTGTAGAATGTTTTGTTGCAAACATCACATGTATGCGGCCTTTCTTTGTAGTGATCTCTCTTAATGTGCTCCTGTAAACAGAGCATGTATTTAATGGAATATGGATTTCCAGAATAGTATTCAGCAAAATTTATTATGTTATGCTTTGAAGAAAACTGCAATCAACAGCACTGCCCGATATGTGAAGGGTACATTGGGTGACCTTGCAAGATATCACAGGATGCATTAGATCTGGCATGTCGAACTGGCCACATGCAGCCCTCAACTTAATTTTTCGTGGGCAAAAATAATTATTTAACAGCAATAATATAAAATTGTACATTATTGAGCTGAAATCACTAAACTATACAGTGTATTTTAAACTTCCCCACCTATATTCTTGCATTCTCATTTAGAATAAAATTTGCAAAGATGAAGTAGCCTGTGATAATATTACCGATTGTGGTAAATGATTCATTGTTTGAATGAGTTTGACATGCCTAGGTACTTGAGAGTACAGTAGAAGGTGGTTATAACAAGTACAACATATAATGAGGGTTGGGTTATAGACAGTTTTTTTTTTGGGCTTTTGCCCATCTCACAGCAAAAAGTATAAGGAGTTACATCCATAATAATGAGTGGTTATTTCTGAAGTATCGGTATAATGACTGTCATGCTCCCACGCTAGGAAATAGGTGCAAAATATGATGATAAGCTTGAAAATTAGCATCCCTTTAAATGAAACATACCTGCACTTGGGAACTTGTGGCGTACTCCTTTGCACAGAAGCCACAAGAAAACTTAGGAGTAGGACCCGTTTGATGTGAATTAGTCATGTGCTTGTTCAAAGTAGACTTCCATGCAAACGATCGCCCACAAAGTTTACACTGATATCTCTGAAGGTCAACAAAATGGATTCCTGTGAATTTAATAAAAGGGAAGAAATTTTACAAGTGGTAGGGAACAAAATTTAGAATCTGTTTCTTTACAATTATGTAGTTCTCAATGACTTCACCAATTCCTACCCAATGACATTTATAATACAATTTATAGGAAAATTCTTTTAACATATTCCGTGCGGTGTAGATTTCATTGGCTGCTATCCTATGGCTGAATACTTTTAATATAATATATTTATATATATATAATAAAATAATATTATAATAAAAATGTATAAATAATATTTCAATTATACGTAGAATGTTAGCTCTATATGCTGCAATAAGCTTTAAAAAAATTTACGCTAACATTTATTGGGTCTTTTAAAAATATTTATGGCGTTATATGCCGCTCTCAGCCACAGGGTAGGACCAACGTGGGCGGCATATGCCACTCTTTGCAAGGAACGTGTTAAAGCACTGCTTCACTTCATTTTACAATTTTCAACTAATTCATAAATTTTCTTTTCAACATGATTTTATAATGTATCTGATAATGTTTTAGTCTTAAACTTATTCCTTCTCCATACCATCTCAAGCTTTTCCCACTATATCCAGATCATACTGCACATTCAGATTTAAACTTTACAGCCTTACATTAAGTCAAATATATTAAAAGTGAAATTTCATCTTTGTAAACTGGTAGCCTGCAGGCCACCAATGGTCGCCTTAAGAGGGGGTTTAAGGACCAAGTTATCAATTTATTTCATTAGTTAAATAACAAAATGGAATGATGAATTGGTTATTATTGTGGAATAATGGCTACTGATCTATTACAGTTATAGATACATATGATCCTTAAAATATGCCATTTTCTTAAGTATGTAATTCAATTTTTGCAAACAAATTTTTTCCTAATAAAATACCACAATATCTTTTGTTCCCATCAATATCTATCATCATAATATTCTTAAGATTGTTTCTGATAAGTACACACACTACAACAGCATACTTAAGACACTGAGGTTGAAGTTATAGAAATATTAAAGAATATATTGAAGGTAAGAAGCTGAAATGTGATAATATGTAAATTCTACAAGAAAATGAGAAAAAATATTTCCTTCAAAGGAGTTAAAAGTGTAGTTATATGTTAACTAAATAAGTCAGGCTAGTTAAATTTTCAAATAAAATTACTGCATTAACAAAACCTTTCAGTAGAGAAAGAAATGTTATTTTACAGTAGGGAATGCAGTATGAAAGTCTTCAGTAAGTCCTCAAAGTGTTTTCAGTTAAAAATCCAACATCAAAAAGCTTTTATCTAGAGAAAAATGCCATTATCTCTCACTAAAATGTAATAACTGTTGAATAGTCGACAGAATGCAAACAAAACAATAGTCACAGAGAGAGGAGTATGAATAAAATGAGAAGAAACCCTATTTAAAGAATTCTAATTGCTACAAAACCTCATCTTGGATTTAAAATGAGAGAGGAAACTTTTTCTAAGGAATATGCAACCCCATTAAATGCTATGAGTTGTCAAGTGCTCTGAAAATAATGCTAAAAGCTGAGAACATAAGTACTAAATACTTGAACTTGGATTCCCTACTTTGCTATAATTAGGTAAAACATCAAGAGCAATAAAGAAACATTTTTTGGATGGATTTCCAGAAGAGACGCCACAGGAGTAAACTTACCTAAGTGTTGTTTATAGTTACTGTTCTTGTAAAATACTTTTCCACATTCTTTACATTTGAATGTTTTAGGAAGTGGTTTACCCTTCTCTTTCGCAATTTGATCAAGTGCCAATTCAGCATTTTTTTTCTGTAACATAAAAGCATTAATTAATGCTATTATAAAATTAAAATATCGCTAGGGTTTATATTTTAATATTTTTATCAAATTCTACTCTGCTACTGTTGCCACTATCTGGTGAAGTCTTCCTAAGCTCTCCATTAAACTTGTCAGGAGGTGCTTCACCTAGGCAACAGCAACAATAGGGGAACACACACAACTATTCCCTGATCAGAAAAATCTGATAAGCTGGGATTCAAACCTGGGACCTTGGGAAAGTGATCGTCCGTTGAGAGGAGGCAAACACAAAGTACTTGGAAACCAAGGCTGGTAATTATATGTATTCATAAATTTGAATAAATACAATAGATTTCTATTTAAAGAATTTTCAAGTGATTACTCAGGAATCTCAAAGGCTTGATGAAAAATTTCATCTCTTTCACATAACAGAAATACTTCTTAAGGTGAACTAATGATTGGGCATGAAGTAAAGGTTTTAAGTATATTTTTCATATAATTACTTAAATAATGGAAAATTCAAATAGTGTTAAAGAAAGCAAAACTTATACTGGATTGACTTATTGAAATTGAAAAATCATTTACTTCACAAAACTACTAACTCAACACAGTAGTTAAATTATATGATAAAAAATTTCTTTAAGATAGTGTTATTTTGGAAAAGGAAACAGTGTAAAATTCAGATAACAATTTACAGGTGGAAAATGAATGGGTTCTCCAAAATTTAAATGCTAAAGATTTGAGTTTAACTTAAATTTCAATAAACGAACTAAACTTTGAGCCAAGGTAAAATTGAATCACTAAACATTTGAAGCTAACTTCAATTTTAATAATTAAACAATTAACATCAAGTATTGCTACAGAAAATGTTTTTAATAAAATAAGTCAAATAAAGAATGGCTACATCTGAGAACTTATTTTTGAAAAGAAAAAAGACTAATGAAGATTCTAAAAACATATTTGCTCCAGCAATAAACTGTTCGTAATACGACAATAAACATGCAGCCAGAGAACTCAACTGACATACAGTCAAGAAGATTAATATAATTCACAAGTTCTTAAATAATTCACTGAAAGTAAGAACCTGTAAGAGCTATAGTTGGTGTAATGAGAGAAAATTTGGAACACGGCTCTTAAAGAATTACAAGTTTAAAATCCCCAAATGCCGTCTTTGTCAGCGTTCCTCGTCACATTCACGCTTGTGTGGTATCCTTTCTTGTTCTCCCTGAATACTGGTCAATGAGATGAGGAACCCTGACAAAGATAGCTATTAGAGATTTTAAACCTCTAAGCCATAATTGGTACCAAAAAATATTAAAGATAGCAAAATATTCACCAGAAAAACATCGTAAATATAAGAATGAAACTTGTACATAAATTATTAGTATGACAAATGGAAAACATTAAGCCACAGCAGTTTTTTTTTACTTTAGAACTGTAAACTTCATTTAAAAATGGAGTTGATTATACTGTCCTGCAATTTTATTATTACCAATAATAATAAGGCAAAGAGACTTGAATATAACCTCTAGTGATGAATTTGCACCTTCAATGTTTGAAAAAATAAATTTCAAATGTATGTACTAGAAAGAATAGTTATGAATAACAAAAAACATAAATTTATCTATCCAAGATTGGTGAATTGGTAAAATTCTCCCTCCCAATGAAATGAATTACTAAAAGTTACATAACAAAAGTATGCCTTAGATAATTAAAACCACCACTGGCCCGGTGGCGGAGTGGTTAGCATGTCACCATGCTAGAGCTCCAACACCAAGGCCCCAGGTTCAAATTCTGGCTAACCGGATTTTTCTGGCTAGGGTGTGTGTTTGCATATATATTGTGTGCGTTTGTACAATATATCAAAACAGATATTACTGGGGCCACCTGTTTCCGTTAAAGAGATTAAATAAATAAAAGAATCACAAAAAGATAAAAGAGAATCCCTAACTTAGAAATGCTATGATAAAAGTAAAAATTACTAAAATAAATCTAGATAAAAATAGAGATAAATAATTTTTTCTGACCAACCTCTTCTTCATTTGCTATATCAGTAAATGGATCTTCCATCAACTCAGTATCCCCCAGAGAACTTGGATTTGATGGTAAATTCTCAGGAGCATTTGCACTGTTTTGTACTTTTATATTTATACATCCCTCTTCATCAAGAACTGGGGATGTAACACTAATATTTGCTGAATTCCTTTGTAAACCACTGTTCATATGTATTTCTTCTTTCTTAAAGTTGGGAGCAGCAGAAGGGAGGGCCACTTTCTTCATTTCAACATCAACACCACGATGCAGGTCAGGAGTGACATAAATCACAATTTCCGATTCTCCTTGGTGAGGCAGCGTCATCCACTTTCCTTCTGAATGAGGTTCACACGCCATGACATTTGAATCGACAATCCAAGCGGAATCAATGTCTCCAGGACGTAAAATTTTAAACTCACCACAAATCTCAGACACTTTGTTAGCTGTGTTCATACTTGCAACCACATTTTCTCCCTTGACATCTGACTTGTTCACTTCTACAACTTCATTCTTACTTGATGAACTTTCACCCAGTCCTAGCATAAAAGACTGACTTTGAATTAAAACCGGCACAGGTTCCTGAACATTATGTTCATCGCCTAGAACAACTGGCCCACAACATTCTAGCCCATTCCCACCTTCTTGGAAATCTGAGGAATCATCATCGACCTTATTGGGCACCACTTTTGCAATCCTCTTCAGAAGCTCACTGTAATTATTGGCCACGTCTTTTTTCGAAGGAGACTCCTCTTCCTTACTTTTATTGTCTTCTGCTTCATTGCAAGAATGAACTTTGAACTCATCCGCAGACTTGTAATTCTGAAATTTATTGTTTTTCTGTTAGTAACTTGTACAGTGAAGGAATGACTTAGGCAATACTTATCAAAACAAAAAATAGGGCACAGTAATAAAAAATAATTGAATAATCCAATACATTTTTGCCAAATATTAACTAATTAAAATTAGATCGATTTAATGATATGCTTGCATCACTTACATTACCACAGCAGTTACAGTGAAAGTTGGTCTCTTTCAGATGTTTTGATTCATGGTCTTTCAGCATCACAGAAAAGGCAAAATTTTCTCCACACACGTTACAGTAGTACCTTCTGTTTTGACCAACATATTTCTCCTAAATAAATGAATTTGGTGAATCCATCGAAAGAATAGAAAGAAAAATAAAGAGGTAAGAAAACAGTATTTGAAATTGAGAAAATCATGCTTAACAAGTAACAATGCACCTATATAGAAATATGTATACACACAAGCCATGTAAAGTAGCCATATTACCCGTTCACTTACTTCTTTCTGACCCGATGAAAAAGAGTCTGCATGTGAGGACCTCATATGTTTCTTCAGCATAAAACTTGATTTGAACTTCTTTTGGCACACTGTACAACTAAATTCTCTAGTCGTACTATGAGAATCCTTGTGATGTTGCAAAGCATTAACCTGACTGAACCTTCGGCCACATACATTGCAAGGATACGGTTTTATTCCTGAGAAAGCAACATGGAGTTTTGAAATGTATAAGTTCACAATTTATAAAACAGCGCTAACAAAAATGATACCAGTTAAATAAATGTATTCTTCAATGAAGTTGAAATTCGGAAAAGTCTCCATCTTTGAATCTGATTTATCGTTAAATACAATGAAAGATTTGTCACTTCAAAACTATGACTAAAATAAGAGAGATTCCAGGCAAAAATTTAAATATTAAATTTTAATTTTAAAGAGTAAGGAAATCCATAATAGTATCAAAAAGGAGAAAATAATCTGAAAGTTTTACGATAAAACATGAATCTAAGGTAGTAATTTTTTAGCATTTTTGTTTGGATTAAACTTTCCTCAGAGCAAATTTAAAGCTAGACTGTAGTACAATCATATAACAAATGAAGAAACAGCAATTCCTTACATGGAACTGTGAGTGAAAGTAATTTTAAGAATGATCTAAAGGACAGCAATATCAAAATATGTACATTCATAAGTTTTTCCTCTGAGATTTATAACAAAATTTCAGTGTATCTTGCCAGCTGGTGTAACTTATTAGCTGGAAATTATGTCAATACAGAGGAGGATCGTTTATCCGAACATCTAAACAACACACATAATTTTGAACGCCATCGCTATGCGTGTTTTGCACCGATCTTTTGCAGGTGTGAACGAGTATTTATACTATATTAATTAACCTTCTAAATGGATAACAATAAGAAGAAAATTTGTCGAGCAGCTAGTTCAAGCGGTGGGAACGTCAAGAGAAAAAGACATGTGCTGACATTACAGCAAAAAGTGGACATAATAAATAAACTAGATCGTGGTGTCATTTCATCCAATCTTCAGCAGGAATACAGGAAAACTAAACATGATATACAATCACAGAAGGATCAAATTCTTCAATTTGTTGCAGAATCTGACTCAACGGTAGTCGTTTCGAAAAGAAAAACCTTGTTGGGACAGTCATGTATAGTTTTCTTTAAATAAAAGTTTTCAATAATATTTATGTGCATTATCATCACTTATTTCGTACTGTAACCCGTCAAAGCCTTTTTTTTCATTTCTTTTTCCTCATGCTGGTTAAAATACCTATTATCTGAACATATCCTTTATGCGAACCGACCTCCGTCCCAAAAAGTTTGGATAAACGAACCTCTACTGTAATAGGCATTTCTTTAGGAATTACACTATCCATAGTACTTACCAGTATGGACCCTTGTATGTCGAATTAGATTAGAAACATGATTGAATTGCTTTCCACAAGTTTCACAAATGGATTTATTGATACCCAAATGAATGTTCACGTGAGTTCTCAGGTCAGATCTCTTAAAGAAACCCTGAAAAAAGATATACATTTCATAAATAAAAAATTCAATTTCATATGCAGATCTGACTTATCAAAATAATGTCTTATCACATCTGGTGTGCCTCTTCCTATCATACCTATGATCAGACTGTTAAGTTCTCATAAAAGTAGGAGGGTAAATTTTAATTTTCTCTCCCTTTGACTGTACGAGTAATAAAGCAATTATCATTGACTAATGAGAGGTGACATGTAGGAAGTATGTAGAATAAAGTTATTAAGTCCTTCAGCAGGTAAATCCATAAAAATTATTATCCAGAGAAGGAAAACAATACGGTACTATCTATTATCTCTATCGTTAATTTATATTTACTCAAGGAAATCTCTTGATAATCATCTTACTTATTGAGTTTTCTATCAGAAAAAAACCTTAGCTAGTTTTACTGAAATTGATCTCAGCCTCCTGTAGCCTTAGCAGTTTTTGTGTAGGCATCAGGCTGGCAGTAACAGGAATAATGACCTATGACATATATATATATATATATATATATTAGTAAAATGTTGCTTGCTAACTGTTAGCTTACAGGAAATAAGTTCATTTAATTCGGCAATTATTCCTCCACAAAGTACCTTTAAATACTTTCTGAGTTTACCATTCATTCCTGAAGGGGGAATTTTCTAAGAAATTATATCTGGACTATTATTGCAATCCTGAGCTCAAAAGTATCCATTTTATCTGGAGGTGGTGAAAAAGAAATTTAAAAATTTCCCACTATATTTCTTTCAGAGAAAAATTTGCCCTGACATAGAATCTAACCAAGTATAATATTCAAAGATATCTAGGTAGTTTTCATTGGGCATGCACAAATTTTTCAGAAATCCCTCAAATATCAACATGATAGGTTGCCAGGAAGTTAATCTGGGCAATGTATTCTTATGGAAAAATTTGGTATTTTAGGGGGCCCTGGGATTAAACATACATACACAGCAGAAATCCCAAGTTAATTGTGGTTTAGGGTATATCCAAAGAAGTATCTATATAATGTTCAGTCACTATATCCTAAGAATGTACAGACCAAGCGAAGATTAAAATAATAAAAGAAGATAGCTCTTAAATTTTACTCATCTTTATCATGATGTTTTGTAAAAATAAAATAGATGTATGGTGACACCAACTTGACATAAAGAAATAGTAGGCTTTAAATTTAAGGAGCATTAATTAATTGAAATATAATTAATGAATATGAAATCTATAGCAGAGACATGTAAATTAAAAATAGAGTAATCAAGAATGAAATAAAATTATTATTGTCTCATAAATAACCAATTCTATCAAAATACCAATGAATAACATAGATTTCATATTCATTAATTATATTTCAATTAATTAATATGAAATCTATGTTATTCATTGGGATTTTGATAGAATTGGTTATTTATGAGACAATAATAATTTTATTTCATTGTTGATTACTCAATTTTTAATTTACATGTCTCTGCTTCTTTAGCATCCTACATGCTACAATAAAGAACAAACTTGTGATATTTTACCTAAACACAAACAAATGAACCAATGATAAATACAAAGTGAGATTATTGCACATAAAAGTTGTAAGTTAGTTATGGCAATTGAGAATCTGTGTAAGATACATATGTAATAGCTATCTCAATATAGAATGTACCTTAGAACATATGAGACAGCGATGAGGTTTCTCGCCAGCATGTATCCTTCTTTCATGATACTTCAACTGCGATGCTCGGTCAAAGCGATTACCGCAGATGGAGCAAGGGTAAGGCCTCATGTTGAGGTGTGACCGAGACTCATGGCGTCGGAGTTGTGAGTGTGATTTGAAAACTTCTCCACAGAGATGACAATTCCAGTCCCTCTCTCCGCTGTGAGTGTGAAGGTGACCATAATACTGAGCAGCACGAGCGTATGCATTGCCACAGAGGTCACATATGTACAGGCCTTCTTCTTTTTCACCTGCTGCCTTCTCGTCCTTCTGGGTATCCTCTGATTTCTATTGCATCAAAAAACAAATTGAGAATTAATTAAAATGAATAGCGTCAAACAACATTTGGTACAAAACCATCGAATTACATTTAAATTCTTTACTTCCATAATTACTTAATCTTTGGAATTTAGAACTTAGGAAACTTCAGGAACGAATGTTTGATATTAGAAAATAATACCCAAGCATAAGAAAATTGAAAAAAGTTTGCAGACCATGAGAACAAAGTTAGCAAAGCATGGACTAGGTGTTTCACTAGCATCATAATATATAAAAATTATGAACTGTAACATTTGTCACGCATTCCTCTTTTATAATTAATTTCATTAGTAAAACTTCAATAGAAACAATGGAGATCTGAACTAAAGAGCTCATGCAGTTATTACAATTTTGCATACTTCCTCAGCCTCTTCATTTACAGCTGACTTCTCCTCACATTCTTTCTTTTCGCCTTGCTCAACTTTCTCCTCTAAAGATTTCAGCTTTACCGATTTTGGCTCAGGCTTCTTCTTCTTAGGACGCTCTACTCGAGGTACCATAGCTTCAAGCACCTGATAAGAAGTAAAATGATGAATATTTGTTTCAATATAAGATTGTGATTTTTAACAATTTACCATAAATGTAGTTCTAAGCATCAAATAAATTTGAATTATGTGAATTCTAATCCATTACATTATCATGCTAATCATACATGAATGTAATGCTAATTTGGGGAAAAATTTTCCTTTAATGTAAGAATTTTTCAACCTTCAGGGCTTTTTAGGTTCTAAATATTATGAAATTATTAATTCCTTGTACTTTTACATCTTAACTATATCTGGTAGAATTTTGAACCATTGGTAAAAGATGGCAAAATAGAAGAAGATATAAAATTAAATTCAATGGCAGATGCAGCAATGAATAAACATCACGGTATAATAATGGGAAAAAAATAGTAAATGTGCAATTATTAATATTAGGAAGAGTTCAATAGCTATACCACATTTTTATTCATGCATCAAAAAATGCAAAAACCTCTTACCTGAAGCTTATCTTCTATGTGCACCTCTGGTCCAATCACTCTGGTTGTCTTCCTATGGTCAACAGCATTACGCTTATTTGTTTTTGGATTGTCTCTCTTTCCCACGATTTTTTTATTTTCTGGAATGCTTATCAGAGACACAGTATTATCAGGGAGAAGCGTATTGGTGTTATTAGCATCACTGGGCATCAAGTAATTCCCATCCCCAGCCCTAACATCAAGCACAATCTGCTGCTGAGATGCTGGGACATTTAATCCCGCAAGCATGTCCACTTCACCATTAGCTTGCAATGTGACTCCATCATTTAACTGATTTTCTCCTGAACCATGATCAACTGTGTAAGTCAAATATAGTACCTTCATGATGGGAGAGAAAAATTCAAAATCAGTTCTGAATTATTGAATGGAAAATAATGCACTGTTAATAATCAATAAAAACCTATACAAAACATCGGAATCTTGAATCTCATAATCACAATGTGTACTTAATTATTGACAATTAAAATAATTCTCTAAAACAAATTCTCTACATTGAATCCCCAGTATTCACTATATAAAAGAAGATACGCCTTTAAAATATCAATTAAGAAAAGCCTTGCATTTGAAACTATGAGAAAATAACTAAATAATAGTAAATAAACAAACCTGTCCATCCTCAGTTTGAAATGCAGCTCCTGTGCCATCCACAAAATCTATGTTACCAATATCGGAGAGAGTAATTGGCACAGCTTGCCCTTCTCCTAGTGCTTGGCCTAAATCATCCACCAGAGTAACCATCTGCTCTCCAGGATTTCCTAATCCTTCCAAAGGTCCCTATAGAAGAAGCAAAATAACACAAATGCTATAAATTAAAAGGTTCTAACTAAATACAGTTATTGAACGTGGAAGCACAGAGATGCACATAAATCTATTGAATATGATGACTTTAAATTTCCTTATGACCGTTGTAAAGTATTCCTGTACATGAAATGGAAATTGAGAGGTGAATAAAGCTTTAAGGAATTCTTTCCTATGGATTGTTAATGGCTGAGATATTGAAATTATAGCAAACATTATTCATCATGTAGTTTGATGACAGTAAAGACAGGAAATTTGAAAAAAAAAACAATTGGGCTTCAAGCAATACAAGAGAGTATACAGTAAGTAGCAGCACGTATTAATCTATTTAAAGTAAATAAAAGTTGATTGACAACTCCGATTCGTATATCCAGCATGAATATCTGAATATAATTTGAAGACACAACATGTCAAGCTGTAAATGTCAAGCAGTCCTGAATAAAACTGTATCCAATAATATCTACCTACAGAGAAGAAATCTTTCTTTTTTGCATTAATAACTTTCTAGGACAATGAAATAATACTAAAAAGTTGTAGAATGTATTTTATGAAATGCATTTGAAAAGTAAATATACTGCACACTGGTTGGTCTAATTTCAGTGCTACACATTTTTATTATTTAACTTGAGTACAGTATAAATTCTGTTAAAATTTATTAAATTTACAGCAGTAGTATATGAATGGTAAGTCAATAAACTAGCATTCTTACAAGTAAAAGTACTGACCACTTCTGGGAAACCCAGGGGATCCTCATTCATAGAGAGCATCTGACCATCGACTTGAGAATTTGACTGTACATAGATAACCATAGGTTCAGAATGATGCTCATCCGAAGGGGCCATCGACTCTAACACTGTCATCGTATTCGAGTCCAATACCCCTGAGTTTAAGGATTCAGGAACTTCTAAATTCATTTTATTTCGCTTTGGTGCTTCTGTAACAAAATACACTATGAGAGAAAATGAAAGAAAAGACTTTCTGCAAAACAATAAATTCATGGGCTGATAAAATTTATGTGAACAAAAAGCAACTGTCAAACGTATATTGCAAGATTGTTTACCATTTGTAATTCAATATAAAAAGGACAATAATTATTGTTTACCTTAATACTTTGAATCACTTTCATCTTACTTCAAATAGTGAGTATGATTGTAAAACGATAGAAGAATTTGTCCCTGATATTTCTGCGGCATGTCAATGATTTATACCGAAATACAATAATTCGAAGTTAAAAATCAACGATATGGGTGGAACGTAATGAGCAGACAATAAGAGAGGGAGAGAGTCTACTCGTCTATAAAAGAACCTCTAGCCAACTACTCCGTTAAATACGAATTTTTCGGCAATACAGGAATGTTCCAAAAACGCATTGAACAATCGATTCCTATAAAATCTAACTTCATGATTTAAATGTGAATTAAAACAACAATATTCATGGCGTGAAAGAAAAAATATTACCTCGATGTTAAAAAACGTCAGCCATTTTGAAAGCGTACCTATTGCAGTAGCAATTGGTACCCTTACCGCTAAACTCACGCTCGACGAGCTTCATATGAATTGGCGGCAAATGGTTGAAATCAGTAGTGCTGGATTCTATTCCTGCTTGCTTCAAAAATGACGTTGCAGACGTCTTACAGCGGTTTGATAGCGCATTCGGGAAGGAAATTACGTCGTCACAATTTGGAAGTTAAGCGGTGTATTCGTTATGAGTCGATCAAAATTATCAGGGCTTGAAATCGAGGTAACTTAGGAAGAAAGATTACCGGATCGATCATGCAACACTTCAATTTTAGTGCTAGAGTTATTTCTAGCGTCAACTTTGAGTGATTAGATTAAAATTGATCATAAATTCAATCTCACGTTTACTTTCAGATGTAATGGGTAAATTGATCTCTACAACAGTAGGCAAAATAATGCACAGGCATGTTAAATAGCAAACTTTATTTTATGTAAATGCTCCAAAAAGATGCTTATTTTGAACATGGAATGTTTCCATTTTGCCAGTTCCAGAATCTATAATTCATCACTTAAAAATGAACAAGGTTAGGAAAATAACACTAAATATCTCTTGTTACTTTTAATAGATTGTATTCAATTAGTACAAAGCATTCACTTGGCATGTTTTAAATAACCACTGGATATAATGCACCAACACATTCCTTCATGAAAGGGGGTTTCTTGCATCCTGGATGAGATGACAGGTAATTATTAAATTAGCAGTTTTTATTAGGATAAATGAAGCACAAATTATCAATTCTTCCACGAAACTTGGTGCAGTTCTTTCTGTGCTGAGGCAGTAAAAAAAGTAAACAATGCAGATTCATCCCTTCAATGAAGACATTCCTGCACGCATTATCTCATCAACCAGCAATAAGTTGCTGGCAATTACAGTGCTGTAAAATATAAAAAAATGCATTAATCATCACATTAATTGCAAACTTCTACAACTATAGTCACAAACATCAAAAGAACAATAGGTTGGATTTATTGTAAAAATTAATTATTTAGAGAATATCTCAGAGAGAGTAAAAGGCAACAATGCCCATCACTTTATGATTGTTTTATATAATCAATCACAGAGATTAATAATGTAATGTAATAGTGGAAAAATGTACTATTATATAAGGCCAGCAAAGAGGATTGTTTTGTAGATGCCAAGCTTCCCTCATCAAAAAATTTGAATTTGTCATCTTGTTTAAGCAAGTAAGGCAAATGCAAGAAATGTTGTCATATGTCACAATATGTTAACGAAAGACTAAAACTGGGACCTCCTTAGCTAAATGACTGACCCAGCTCAATTCTAGAAAGACTAATTCTTACACTCACAGGAGAGTCAAAGCCTCATACCATCTTCACTTTCCAAGATTAAGACTGAAATAATTACAACATTACAGAGATAATTACAACACCTGACTATGAATTAATAACTTTCTGAGATTCTGATACTTAAAAAGGAAAAAATGAATAATGATTCAATGCCAATGATATTTATTTCAAGGTTTTCATGTACTACTGTACTATTAAGCTTATATTCAGCTACTCTAGCCACTAGCTCTAAGTAATCGTGGACAATCATGAGCAAGATTAAAAATGTATTGATTCTTGATACGATGGATTTTATAGAAAATAAAGGGATAGAGTACATACCATGAATTGATTATCTGCTTCTGTACTATGTAATTGTCAAATATTCCAGCTGCAGCAGGAATCAACGCTTCACCTGTTGAAACATCAATACCAACAATCTCGCCACTGCTTCGAGCTTCATCTGTCAACTTCACGATTGTGTCTTGGCTATCAAACCCAGAGTTCGTTGCTACAAATATAAAGAAATACATGGTATGAATATATGCAGACATGAAAAATATGCACATACACTGTAAACATTAATTTGTTGAAATATAGTAAAGCTAAATACTCACCTAATATCTTGGGAATTATAAGCAAAGCTTCTGCGTATGCCTGAATTCCTAAACGTGCTTTTCCTTTCACTTCATCCCTGTATTTATGCAGTTCTAAGTTAGCAGCTATTTCAAATGCTCCAGCACCAGGTACTACACAACCTACATTCAGAACAAGAATTAAGGTTCTCAATAATGGAAAACAATATGTAGGTGAAAATAGGGGAAAATATAATCCAAAAGTTTTAAAAATGTGAAAGTAATTTACAAACCATCTTCCATTGCATTCTTGATAGCTCTTAAACCATCTCTAACAGCATCTTTCATTTGAACCAGAGTGTACTTATTGGCTCCTTTAATAAGTATAGTGACACTCTGTGGGAACTTGCATTCCTCTACGAATGTGAACTTGCTTTCTCCCTAAAAAAAAAAAATCATTTAAGGATGAAGCTATAAATTCAGATCATGCTTCCTGGAATCAGTTTAAAATATTTACAATATTAAACTAATATAATGGACACGACTCCATATTTTTACAGCTTGATAGGAAAAGTAATAAAATGTCAGACTTGCAATAATATTTGAATGATAATAATGCATTAAAGTGTCCTATTTTTTGTTTCAGTTTCAAATCAACTCAAAGTGAATCAATTCAAAGCGAAACTCATCTGCAATGAAGAGTAACTAGTGCCAAAAAAGGAAATATACTCATGCATATATTTCACTATTTGCAAGAGGGTAAGTAAGAGTATTGAAATAAATAATAATATATATTGTCCTTAACAGGCTGATAATGTTACAATCTAACACTTCATACAGGAATCAGATATCAACCTCTGCCATTATAAAAAAGTTATCAGACGTCAAACATATTTCCTATGCATAGCAATATCAATCATAATAATAATTTACTGATTTAACACATGGTCCATCATCAGCAAGCTTGAGACACACATTAGAGGATATATTCCCTTAATAAGAGAAAAAATATATATTTAAAGGTCAAGCAATCCATTTAATAAATGCCGACTCACAGGAAAATATTTCTATCAGTCTACGAAGCCTAGAATAATTAACTTTCGAGAGTGCTTTCAGATTTAGATTATAGCTAAGTATATTGGTGGCCATAAACCAACAATGCCCTGTCATTTTTTTAGATGTAGATGTTTAGAAGTAGATGTCAAGCCATGATACTGGAAATACAACATCTGTTACAGTTTTATCCTTGGTTAAGGTCACACAACTTTATTTCTCTTACTTTGAGTGGACCACACTTAAGAGATAAAGCACTTTCAAAGAGAAATTAGCTCACCAGCACGTGCTCGTACACTAATCCAGCAAAACCTAGATGACTCTCCTCCAAATCATCAACACTGTTAAGGGCAGTACCACCGCAGGCTAAGCTTAGACGTTCCATGTTGCGTCGCTTTGCTCTCCTTAGTGCCATGATGCCTTCTTTAGCAAACATGTCTAGAGACATGGGGTCAATGCCCTGGGGATAGAATATTAGTATATCAAAATTTATAATTCATACATTGCTGTTATTCAAAATATCTGGTGGTAAATTTAAAAGACCAAAACATCCATACCTTTTGATTGATTACAACAAATGTTTTGTCAGTGCCATCGCAAAGCTTCTTCTTCAACTCAATCACCTTCTTAACCCTATTTTCAATGAATTCTCTCTCAGCAGCAACCAATTTGTCACGATCTTCAGCAGATTTGTAGAAGAAACCAGAGCTGACCTCACTGTGAAGAATGATATGTTTTGTCATGAAAATAATCATTAATCTCTACAATGTTGTAGCTATCTGTGTATACTAACCTCTTCTCATACTCCATGCTAACATTACAGGTGAGAATGTATGCATTTGCGACTCTCTTGGGCATATCTGGGTGCCGCGTACCATGGTCCAACACTAAACCACGGACCAAAGTAGTCTCTGTTTCAGTTTTACGCTGCATTTCCATGATTTCTACCATGTGCAAATCAAGTGGCTTTTTTTCTTGTTTCACCGATAAAACCGCATCGACGCAAACCTAAATGGAAGAAAAAATCGGCATTATACTTTACATTGGAAGATCTTATTCTTCGTAACATCCAATATTTCACGATAGTTAAATTGAATATAAATGAAAACCATTCTGTAGGAGAACCTTAACAGAATAAGACGCCACTTAATCTTGCAAACAACTCACCTCTGCCAAGGCATCTGCAATCTTAGTATGGACTTTAGTTCGTAGTGAAGTCTGAGCGACATTGACTAAGTTTTCCTTGTCAGCCGAGATATTAATTTTGATTTTATCGAGCACCTCCAGGGTCTTAACGCGGGCTAGATCGAAACCCTCCGTTATTATCCTTGGGTGAACACCCTGAAATCAAAACTTCGTAAGCCTCGCCTCTATAAATACATACACAATGTCAATTTGAAATGAATGTTACCTCAGAAATGTACAGATCAGCTTGTTTCAGTAATTCTCCTATCACAAGAACAGTAGAAGTTGTGCCGTCTCCTGTAATATCATCCTGAGCAGTTGACGCCCGAGCTATCATCGATGCTGTCGGATGTTTTATTTGCTAAAAGATATGAAATTCAAATGATGGGTTATAAAACTGAGACTACCTTTATTGTCATACGATATGATACTACTAACCATTTCATGCAGAAGAACATTGCCGTCTTTGGTAATTTTTATATCGCCGGCACCTGATACGAGCCTGAAATCATATTATGTTTTAAGATCTTAACCGGAAAAACTGTCATCGCAATATTTTATCAGGAATAATTTCTCTGGCACGATAATTTAAGCATTTATGCGTAATTATAAGTAAATATATAGAAATATAAAAACAGGTTCTAGAGCTTTCTGTCACGTGGGAGGTGTAATTTATTTTCTTTCACATTACTTACATTTTCATGGTCCCTTTTGGTCCCAAATTCGTCTTCATCACATCTTCTATGCCTCTTGCAGCACTGATATTAATCGCTAAAGCTTGTGCAGCTCTAGCAAATTCAGCTTTAGGATTCAGGAGGCTGATCGCTGCCATTTTCAACTAGTGAGGAAGCAAGAACGAACCGAGACCCGAATTACGAATCAAGGCGATAACGTCGCAGACGTGAAACTATCTGTGGATGATAACAACAAATGTAGTCGCTAGAGGCGCTTCTTAGAAGGTGTTCTTGAAACGCGTATAGAAACCAGTTGAAAATATGAAATTTAAAAGCAATTCTTACGGCAGTACTTAGATGGTAATCCTATAATCCAATCATAATTTGATGATTTGGTGAACTAAGGATCTTGAAACGTAGATCTCATCATCTCGACGATTTTATTACCTCTTGCTTTGTACGATAAACTTTCGCAATGTAACTTACGGAAGTTTTTGGTTTATCTGTAATAGAAAATTAGATGAAATTGGAAAAGAGAAGGAAATGCACGTAACTGAATGATATAATGAAACTGCCAGTAAGCTTAATACTGGTGAAATATAAAAAAATCAAAACATTTCAGTCTTGGTGATCTCTGATTACGAAAGTCGTGAGAACCCATTCTCATGATATTAAGTAAATTTGTTTATCTATAATATACGATATTTCTTTTCTTAATCAAATGCATGGTCTTAATATCATATCCTGATAATGAGAAAAGTGCTACTCCCAGTCGTTGTGTTTCACTTACGTGGACATGTTCTGCTTGTAGTATGCTGGCTTTGTGAGGAAAGCAAGATACCAAGCAAGATACCTACCATACTCCTCATCTTGTTTAATTGCCTTGCCTTATTCTCCACTCTGAAGCGTTTTTTGGTTAATGATGGAGGAGATAATGTCCAAACCAACCTTCAGGCTGAAGACTGCGTAGACTTTCCAACGCAACGAGCAGAATCATTTCCTTTTACGAACGATTCAGAACATAAAATTTAAGAGCGGCCCGCCAAAAGGTTGACAGCTCTGTGTGATGAGAATTGAGTGAAATCTTCTATTCATTGGTCGTACGTATCGTATTGGTACGTATGATTCATCGTGGGAGGAAAGCTGTCACGGCTGTTACTCATTGGAAAGGCGCATGTAACACATGCAAAATTCTGCCGTATTTATGAAAACTAGGCCACTTACGAGTGGGGCATTGCCCAAATTAAAATAGTTTAATATCGACACAGGATGAGAGGATACTATTTTAATTGCTTCGTAAACATAGTCTATTTTCCACCTTGAATCGCTTGACATCCTACGAGAAACTGATAGGTAAATGTATTAACATGTATTTATTTGTTCCAAGAAATGATGGTGAGGCCGCGTTGAAAACTTCGTAAGATGTTCCTCACATGGCGCCTCTGCGTGACGGAGTAATGGAGGCAAATATTTAGCGAAGCGTTTCCTTTACTCCTCGATAGATGGTGCAAGACTTCAGTTCAGCTCAAGGCCCTCTATATGGAGGGCCTTGGTTCAGCTCTGTAAGTGGCTACAAACCGCAATGCTACTATACCGCTGCATCTCTCGTCTCAACTAGAATACTAATTCTTACGGGATTTGAAGATGTATGAAGTATTATAATAGCACATAATACTTTCAATATGTTGTACGAATAAATCCTTTATTTTATTGTCTCGTCATATTGCTGAGGACTGGAATTAGTGAATACACTTTGATGAATTTCTGCGGCGTACCAAGTATTCGAGACTGATTAATATAAACACCTGTTAAACGGAGTCGAAACGTTGACCATCTTCGTAACAGTCACCCGGATGAAAACCCAAGAGAACTTCTTTCATACGATTCGCGGGGAAAGCACCAGATCCTTCACTACTACTACGAATTTTTACATCTCATTCCCAACCTGCGGCACGCTGATTTCCGTTAGCTAATTCCAATCGTTGCTTGTTTTAGAGAAATTTAACTCTTCTTTCCCACGCACAATTTTCGGTATAGAAATTTACCCAATTTTCTGCTCCAATTCAAAAATTTGTTTTACTTTTATTTATGTGTATCTATAAAAGGTAAATTTTGTGCTGATTGTATGTATTATTGTTAAAAAGAAGATAAGGTTCGAAAAGAATCACTAACAAACTATTAGCTCGAGGGTATTTACTCGACGACCACGGTTTCGGTGTTTCGCCGCACCATCATCAGGTCATCACACTTTTCAGGGTATTATTTTTAAATATGACCATGGAAGAGGAGAACTTCTCCTTCTTATATGGTATGACCTTACACCATGGTTACACCCAGGGATGGATCTAGAAAAAAGTTTTGGGGGGGGGTCCGATCGAAAAATTTAAAAATAAAAGATATTTCGAATTTCACAAAATTGAATGAACATAAATGTTAGAATTGCGTAAGACAAACTCAATTTTTTTCGCTGGTGATAGCTTATTAAATTGTGTGTTTATTTACGTTATTTGAGTTTCATTTTCGAAAAATAGGCACAAGTGATATTTCGGAGGGGGGGGGGTTCGGACCCCCAGGACCACCCCCCTGGATCCGTCCCTGGTTACACCGCATTTCACTAGTCTGTCTGTAAAGTATTCAGCCCGAAGGCCGGTTGTTGCTCACCCTTTCTGACAAAAGCGACCAAGAGCCTGTAGAGAGGAATGGGGCTTACTTGTCAGGAGGAGTGAGGTAGTTAGGCATAAGCCTCTGATGATGATAATAGAAATTATATCTAGCGAAATGTGTATTTGGAGGAATTAACAGTTTACTTGATCCTCCCTGAAGCTTTCCATGAAGCTCAATGGAAGTGGAGTGGATTCGGAGCATTCGGAGTTCCTCGTTTTTATAAGATTATTTGATTGATGTGCATCTCTAGCAACTACCAAATCGAGCAAATCTCTAGCAACTATCAAATCGAGCAAATCTCTAGCAGGGAGGGAGGGGAATTCTCCGGCTCATAAAACTGTTTTCCTGGCTGATGATAGGAATATTTTTCCCTGCCTGGGCAAATTATTTCCCCCCTCTCTTGCTTTTACCAACTACTAGTTACTTGTAAAGTGTACTGGTTACTTGTACTAGTGTGTGCAAATAACAGAGGACATATTATTTATTTTGATGTACCTACATTTGATTTTCGAAGCAGATTGGCTAAATATTTCTCCCTCTCAACAAGAAGCTTGATTTGCACTCTGGTGCCATGTATTTCCTTTGAAAATCATCCTTGGCTCAGGTTAATTCAGTTCATCTTGTTTTTCTTCTTAAATAATTATAGGTAGCTTTTTAATCCCTTATTCAAGGGTTACATAATGATATGTTCAAACGGCATTTCCTTCTTCGCTCTCTTCAGAGATAGAATTCCCATCTGCCATGATTCCCATTTTTTCTTTCATATTTATTGCATTCATTCCATAATTATTGCTCCAGTTTATGTTACCCAATGACTATCAGAATAAGGAATTAGGAGAAGATTGGTGAAGTCCTTTGTTTGGAGTGTCTTGCAGAAATGTACATCTCTGTTGAGAGAACATATTTTCTAGTCCCTCGATGATAAAATTTTATAAAAATATAAGGAATCTGTTCACTAAATGGACCAGAATAAAAGGTTACCTGTGAAATCGATGGAGGCTCAAAAATAGAATATTACTTGTGTTTTTATTTATTTTTGATATTACAGTTAATAAATATTTGTGGATATATTTGGAAAACAGTAAGGGAAGAGAAGAATGCAACATAGTCACATTCTTACAGTTTAGAAATAATGCTAGAACACTGCTGGAGTACATCACCGCTAACATAAAGGTCTTCTAAGAAACTGTTTGTAGTGCTCACGCGTCAATTCCTTCCAGGATGATGCGACTTTGAAGAAGGATAAGATATATTAGGATAAGATACACAGATATTTAGGATATAAGCCTAAAACAGTTGGAAAAAAAAAACAAATAATGTCTAAAATGTATGCTCTGTGTATTTAGGTTTTACGCCAAGGTTTTGAGTAATGCAGTTCTTTTTGTATTTCATTCCTGAGAAAAATAAATTTTCTACATCCTATTCAGTATATTCTTATTTGAATGTTTCATTTATGTAATAGGCATTCATTATTCAAGTATTTCTATTCGATTAATATATTTAATCTTATCTTCTTATTCTTATATATATATAAAAATGCCTGTATGTATGTATGTTCCAGAAAATCTCGAAAACTAGACGTCGCACGATGTTCAAACTTTTAACATCATTAAATGTCTTCCCGGGGATGATCAAGTGATACTTTAAATTTAATTTAAGTCCACGGTTCGAACCCAGACAAGTAAAATAGTTTGCATAAGAAATACACGCAAAGTTCATTTTTTTCGTTGCAGGCTTCAATTCTTTTGAAAAACTAAATTAGAAAGAACGGTCGTAAGGAGTCTAAACGAGCATCAAAAGAAGGGAAATAGAATAAAGATTCTTATTTTGGTCGAGAAATATCGTCTTCGATTCTAAATTGCGAGGATTTTGATAAAAAAATACGAAAATTTTGTCTAAATTTCCATGTAGTAAACAACTCATTCCCTTGACGATATAAATTTTTAAAAATTCGAATTTTGTTGACGAGTCTGTAGCAACCAAGTTTTATTTACATCAACTTAATTGTTTACCGTCTTCTTCGTAAAATGAAATGAGTTTTATAACAGTGGTTTACTGAAAATGGATTTCTATCGATCAATTCAACTATTGCGTATATCCTGGTAAGTTGAGGATGTTAAGAATATATTCTTCTGAATTAAGTATTAAATCTAATCTATTTGCTTTGATGTATATTTAGCAAATTACGGAAATGGAGTTTGCGAAGAAAGAAAAAGAATTCCCAGATTCGTAGTTTGTAATCCTTGAAGAGTTGAACGGCGAGTTGTTAAGTTGTAGCAGACCTCCAGCATCCTATGATAGATCAAAAAGGTAAAGAAATTATATTTTGTTAAATTCAGGATGCAAAAATTGATTTATTCCTTGTTTTTAAGTGCTTCCACTCCATATTCATTTACTATCCTTCTGTTATTGGTGTTTAATTTTTGTTTCTATTTTGACATTGCGATTACTTTTGTGGTTCGTGTTTATGTTACACATTTTAAGATTGAGATACCAGTCTGTTCCAAAATACATTTACTTTCCGTGTAGAATATTCATCGTTGGTTATTTGAGTGAAATGTTATTTATTTCTGTCGTTTAATGCTTGATTCATTTAGCCCCTTTGTACTTGTATGAAAATGTAACTTTAAACGTGGTACTGCTTATCCTAATGTGATCTTAGAATATATATATATTTAAAAACAAGGGAAATAGAATAAAGATTCTTACTTTGGCTGAGGAATATCGTATGCGATTTGAAATTGCGAGAATTTTGATAAAATATACGAAAATTTCGTCTAAATTTTCATGTTGTAAACAAACCCATTCCCTTGACGATCAAGGCGATTGTTGATTCCGAACTCATGTGTAATTCTATAAGAAGACATGGCGGATCAATGGCCAGTTAAAATAAATTTTGAAAATAAGAGTTGGAAGATTTATGGTGAAGAAAAAATTGAATGGCATTTTAAAATTTGTTGGGACAAACAATATCCTGTGAAGAAACGCACTTTGAAAGGTACGAAAATTTTTTCATTGATTTTTTCAATTTTCTTTAAGCGTCTGTGAAAACCGAGTTTTGTTTATGGTTACGCAATTGTTAACTGAATATTCAGTGAAATAAAATGATTTCGAAATTCGTACGTTGATAGAATTTGCATTCTCACTGTCAATTCCACTGATTTAAAATAATAACGTGGTAAGTTGTGGACATCTCTCATATTATTTTTGAGTTTTGACGGAAATTACGGACGTCCTTATTTCTTATGTTTAATCGGTCTTTGTTTTCTTTTAAATTTTGAGCGACGAGTGGTCAGGAGCGAATAAGTAACATTTCAAAGCCTAAAAAGGTAAAGGGATTACAGTTATCTGTAGACCGCAAAAAATCTACGATATTGTAGTAGAATGGGTAATCTCTTACTTCAATCCAAAACCAAACTACTGCCCGCGGGCCGCATCTGCTGTTTGATAGTTAATACAGCTGAAAAGTTTGGAGACCCCTACTTGAAACGCAGTATATTGTGGATATCATAGACACAAGTATAATAGTTTTTGAAATCATTTCTCAGTTTTTCAATCACAAATGAATAAAGTCTATTCTACTGCACTATAATACTATGCTATTTTGTGTTGAAAATTCTTACTGCAACAGATGTAAAAACGTTTAAAAAACTTATGTAACATCAATGGCCGGTATTGTAATGCATGTTTTGCGTTGTTTATAACTTTAATCTTCTTATAAATGGCTTTGTCTTTTCGTCATATTGTTTATCAGTTTCAATATTATGAAATTGCATGATTTTATGTATATTTAATTGTTGAAAGTGAAAAATTCTGTTTTTTTTCGAAACCGTATAGAAATAACTAATGCTGCGGAAATTATAGCTGCAGTAGCAATATCAACTTTCAATTATAATTACGAGCATCGTGATCAACTTACTGATTTATGCATTTCGTTATGAATATATAGTATGATTTACCTAGGTGTTTACTGGACGGAGTGCCAAGTCGAAATAAAACTCTGATATTGAAAACAGCTAACCCTAATGTCAATACATATTTAACATACTGTACGCTGAAATTTATTAATTTGACCTCAACCGAAGAATAGGTTATAATTCTTAAACATCTTGAACATAAGTTTGTTTTCGGGATAAGAAACTATACAGATAACCACAAAATGTAAATTTACTTAAGCCACTATACACCTCAATGGAGGTAGGTGGTGTCTGTATTTATTGATTACTGTGAAGATCCTACGCTGAATATATTTTGTGGGTCCAGGAAATAATTTATTTTAGAAGTTTTTCATTAGTTACTGGAGAAGGAATTAATATATCAGATCATTTACACTGCTAATATTTTCCCCAGCCATACGTCACTCGCAGAGTACATAAATCTAAAAATCTTAACCAAGTCCCGTACACAGACATATCGGCAAAGTGTTTACCGAGATCAAACTAGCATTTTTCGATGCCTTATCACTTGGATCCAAAAGGAACTTTCCTGACATATTTCTGAGTGAGACTGCCAATGTTATTATTCGATCGAAAATATTTTCAGCAATAAAATAATTGCAAATATATATTAGGTTTGTAATCAAATACTTTTCTGCTCACTTAACCCAATGCACTTATCATATAATGAATTTCGACTTACGAGCATAGCTCCACAGACTGATTTCGGTAAAGTTGTCCCTCTATTGTCATGGCTTTTATCGTTTCATCCTAAAATGGCGCTGTGTCTTGCACTTAATCATTCCCAAGATCTACGACTAAGTTTTTGGGCATTAATTAACATACCACTACATTTTATACGAGTCACGAATTCTCACTAACAACCTCATGTTATAAGTATAGCCAAGATAAAACAATGAAACATACCTTCTGGTTCCATGATACACCATTTCTTATGTAATGTCTATAGTTTTTTCTTCACGTAAGAAATACAACAATGACGTCTTTGTCCATTCTCGGAATCACACTTATTCAGTTACTGACGATATCCTCTCAATGATGACCAGTCGAAAGTTTGCGGCTTCAATCGGCGTAGAAAGAAGAAAAATGCTCCTTTAGGAGATAAAAGTCAGAGGGGAAGAAGCTATTATGTATGCCTCTTTTCATACGTAGATACATTTTGATACTTTGTTACCGAAAAGCTCATTCAGATACTAGAACCTGCCTTTAGAAGATATAAGCCAAGAGAGAAGAAGCTATATGTAAGCCTCACTTTCATATGTAGATACATTTTGACACATTGTCACGGAAAAGATCATCAACCTGCGTTAAATGGAATATTGAATTAGAGTGGATTTGTAGACTTAATTCTAACTTACATTTCTTGATATATTGGTTTGGAAAGTCTGGTATTCGCTATTTACCAACAATTATGGAGAATTTGTTACGATCAAGGTTATTACACTGATATTTATGAAATTAAATATCCCCGTTGAGAATCAACGGGTACTTCTGCTAGTAGATAAATATATTAATAAAATTGTGAGAATTTAAGTTTTTCCTTGATAGGAAACCACTATGTATTTATTCAGTTCATGAAAACAAGTAATTATCTATAAAATATTCAATCTATTATTATCTATTATTGATCTATTTATGTAAAAATTATTTAATTACGTAAGTTAGAGTAATTTTATGTTAGTGTATTAAGCATTTTTCACTAGGACATGTTTGTTCCATACCATATCTTCACAATTCGGCTATATATTTAGATAAGAATTGAGTTGGTATCATGTGTAGATCCAAATAATAGAATTTTGAAGAAAAAACGGTATTTCAATCGTAGTTCTCTTACGGCCCTTAAAGGGTTAATTGAAGTGATTAAGCATCGACAGAGGCAATGGGTGGGTCAAATCCACGAAAGTAATCATCCACCACTACTACACTCATCAGGTTCTTGCAACCATATTCTGATGAATTAAATATTTTTCACTTCTCATTTGGTACAAGATGGAGGAAAATGTATCTTTATTTACGTTCGTCACAGTCTTGATCATGGCTGTGATGAAATGACAGCTGTTGACGTATGAGTACACTGACAAAGGGAGACTCTCACCTTTTTAAAAACTTATCACAAATCAATATTAACATAAAATCTATATGTATAAAATCGAAATTCTGTGGGTATGTTTGTGGGTTTGTCTTAGATTGGAGGCCACACTGTTCGCCCGATTTACTTAAAAAAACTGGAAGGAATCAATGTTGCCTTTTTTTCGACAATTTTACGGGGTTCGAACCCATATCGCTAAGATAGTTCTTCATAAATAATACACGTAAAACTCATTTTTATCGCATGCAGGGTTTATTTCTTTTGCAAAATTACATTAGAAGGAATAGTCGCACGTTAACGAGACAAACGCCGAAGATTGCACGACATACAACTTGAATTTAATCTACTTCTATATTCTCCGCGATTCAGCTAGTATTATATAAAATGAATCTGGTTATTGTTATGTTTGAATATTAAATATTCTATATAATATTATTACAGTTTCCACAGATTTTATGGACTTTCCAACATATTATTTCATTCCTTTTTTTCAACAAAACCTTTGTCAAAACCCATATAGTATGAGTAACCGATCCTGGGATACTTGAGTATTAAATTCCAAGATTCGTCCTTTAATACACAAAATGGGCATTTTTATAACGTATGTACATTTCATTGGAAAATTATTTACGAATAATCCATAATCATGATCTCACCTTTAACACAAGCGAAATTGAGACTACATAGTCCCGTATTTCACGTAACCCATAATGAAGTTGAGGCTCCAGTAGACAACAGCTGTAGCAATTTCCTGATATCATCAGGTTGTAAAACTATATATGTAAACCGTAAAACAATATATATAAAACCATTCTTGATTCGGGCAAAGTAAAATACTCGTCATCGCTTCCGAAATATATATATATCACGATTGACCCAGGATCTCCGTAAAAAAAGGCACTTCTTAGATTTCGAACCATTTCCAATACTTACTTATCTTCAAAACCGTAAATTAGATGCTCTGAAAGATACAGAGTGCTTCTAAAACTTATAATATATAGTTATATATAGTTTATTGGCGTTCGTGTAAATGGGCCTTAGTTTTGTTGCAATAAATAATTGAAAATTGCCAGTCGGAGTATAGGTAACCCAGCATTACACACCCGAGCTAGACCAAATCTGCTGGGAATAACCCGCTGTTTTCGAGTAATTCTCTAATCTTATTTTCATTTCTTTTGTTTTATCTTTTCCTTGTTACTCATAGAAATAAGGGCAATGTTTCCATTATTTCACCCTATATCCGATCGGATTATCTTATTTCAATCGAATGAGCTGCGATGACGGAGAGCCTTGCTGAAAATATAATGAATGATGGTTCGTAATAAAGCTTTCTCGAATTCGATGTTTATAATTTAAGTAATTACTAGGTGTTTTAAAGTTGTATTTTAGATTAATAAACAATCAGCTGTGACTACATGTACGTCGGTAACTCCTTGGTTAATAGGAAACTTTCCAGATCTACCATCTTTCTTATGTATAAAGCGGGACCTGTGACAGTCGTAGGAGCGCGTGGATGATGTCAAATATGCACATTTGTGTTTGAGTATCATTAGAGTCTTAGGTGACCTTTTTTTGTTTCTTCCGATGCAAGACACTTGCGCTTCAAACATGATTGTAGTTGTTTTAACCATTTTCCATTATCGTGAGAATTTAAGGTTCAATGAATCTTTAAATTTATTTAATCTTAATCAATAAGGGAATATTTGAATTCAAAGTTAAAGAGGTCAGCATTACCTCATGAGCTTGTGAAGATCCGAAGTGAATTTAATATCGCTTTCCTGAACAAAACAAAAAAAAAATCGATTGCAATGTTTATTGAAGTCTATTTAATGATTCTGATTTTGGCGACTTTTAGTATCAATTAGCTCATGAAATTTTATTAGTTACACAGTCAAGTAAAATGATGTGAGAGAATTGTTTTTTCATTTATAGTCTTTACTTTTGCAGTAAATCATCATCTTTAAGCTCTTTTACAATAATCAGGCTGAAAATTGTCATAAAAACGACAAGAACGCATACATGAGTATACCATGAGCATTTAACAAAGCATTGCCTTCCACAATCACAATTTGCCTTTAGCACATCGTCTGAAAAAGATACCTTATCATAGGTTGCAGAACTTGTTTGGCCAGTCCATGAATCCACAATGAATAAAAGACGCTCAGTGGATGTGTATGGTTTCACCGCGCTTTTTAAGAAATCTTGATAAGTTTTTGAGGACAATTTTCCAGATTTTGAAGATGTGACTGAAATATTTTAAAATTTTTCTCTAATTCTGCCACTTTCTTGCTTATCTTAGGTCCAAATATGCCTCATACTTCCTTCATGAAGAGGAAAATTTTTACGTAATATTTTACCAGAGGCTGTGATTGCATACTGTGCAGTGTATTAATGGGTTATTTGTTATTTTCCCATACTTCCAATACATAGCTATACTGTCTTATCTCCTCGGTGTGTTCTCTTTGATTCCTATCGATTATATAATCTGGTTGGTAGTCTCTCAACAATTGATATGTTTGTTAGGTGAAAAGGTCCGCGGTCTTTTGGGTTATTTCTGGAAACACGGCATCAAGTCAAAATATATAACTTGTACAGATTCCACAAATAGTAGATTTTTTAAAATTTGTACAAGAAAGTTATATTAACAATTTGTGCAATATCTTTTGAATTTGTCATTAAAAGTATTTTTGTAACCACTCAACTTAAATCTGAATTGATAAGGAGAATTTATATTGAAAATTAGACTAAATTGAATTTAATTTAAAACTTACCCATTCGAAGTACCAATACAAAATAATTTTAATCGATTTCTTCCGCAAAGGAAACAATTGACATTTTGATTTCATTTATTAGTAATGATACTTACATAGATTAATACTTTAACTTCAATAGAGTTTCTGTACAAAAATTCTCTGAGTGTAAACGAAAATTCGCAATTTCATTACTGATTTGTATTGGACAAGGTCGATTTCTATAACCTATGTAACCATTTGTTTAAATTTTTTGATAGGTTGAGAATATATATAGCTGTTGTTGATGTATTTGTAATCGTAAATAAAATGCACGAGAGAAATCATTCATCACAAACCTATAATTCGTTTTCGATGGTTAAGAAAATAAGTTATTTACTTTATTGGGAGGAATTCAATAAGCAAACCACCACCTTGAAAAACTCAGAACGGCACCGCTTATCATCAGTATATCTTGCATATGTTTCAAACGATTTAGAAATATCTACATTAGAACAACGCGTATTGTCCTCAATCATTGAGGAAATGGGTGGATATGTTACAATTTAAATACTTCCATAGTTAAAAACTGTGTATATCATGGCGTTCTTTTCCTGCTTACGTATCTTGCGATCAGAACACTTTCATAAATTATTTACATTCACATTTTTTCGAAATATCATGGTAACTCCTTTATCACTGGTATAGTTAAGAAGACGTTATCTCTTTCTTCAGCGTCTTCAGTCTCTGAGTACCTGAGGTAGCACATTTGTTATTACCCTTCAGTTCAGATTGACATATTAATGTAATCTTATGGTAAAATGATTTAAAATTTTGTCACCGCAGTGTAAGCATACGAAGTATGTGCACTATTTTATTCACTCTATTGTTGAAGTATTTTGGATCTCAATATGAGATAGCTTTTGCCTCAATGGAATGGAATACGGAGGTGATGCGTTGGTACTCAGGTAATACTTTCCTCTGACTCTGTAAGAGAAAAAAAATGTGATTAACTGTCTTTGAATCGTAAATAGATTCGAAAAATTAAGTATTTAATTCTACCAAAAGAATAAAAGTAATTGAATCTATAGCCCATTGGGTCTCTTACAAGGTTTTCCTCGCCAGAAATGATTTCTAAACGGAAATCACGGATTTATTTCACTCTACTCCTTTCAGGCGTCTCGAAGGCATAAATAGCTGAATAATCCAGGAAAATCTTCCTCGTTCTAGACGATTTAGCAAAATTTACTCTTTCGATGTCAAGCATTCTGGCCAGAAGTAGTCTGATTTAACACGTTTGAAATCCAGTTTGCGTCATCGTTACTTGTGTAATATTCATTTGGAAAAAAGTCATCAAATGCCAAAAAGGCCGTTCAGATAATATTGGACATGTTTTTAACCTAAGTGTAAAATTGACTGTTTCATAGCACGTTTCAAAGTACATTTCATAGTGTAAAATTTATAAAATTTGCGAACGTAGTACCGCAAAATATAGTTTTTATTTCAATAGGAAAAAAATCGGCTCGAACTTAATATTTTTACACTAATCATTGCCCAAAAACTAAAATGAAAAAAAAATGAGACCTTACTACGAAGAAAAGATCTTGTTTCTAGTTTATCCATTATCTTTTAAACTGGAGTTACGAGGATCTTTATTGAAAGTGTGCAATTACGCTCTGTATTATGCAATTGGCAAGTTTCAACATATTTTATCATGATACTGATAGTCAACCTTTGCTTGAATAACTCTTTACATTAAAGAAGAAAAGGTATTGAACTCCTGCCGAAGAGTTTGCAGTTAGAAGTGATATTAATAGGAGTACTCTCCAGACTTAAGAACCCTTACACTTCAGAATACCAGCGGAATATATATATATACGTCTAAAGCCACAATTTTCTAACTAGTGAATCAGAAAATAAGGTTTCATTATCCTTCATTAGTGCTCACAGTACGGGAAAGGAAAGTCGCTTATTTCGCTCTTTTGGTATGCCAGTAAAACAGAGGCTTGAAGTTTTTGTTTTCGTCAATTTCGATCTTTTTTTCAATCTATACACTTAATTACATGGCTATAAAACATAACCTATATATTTTATGATGTAACCATATATTTATATTTCTTCTACGGTGATAAATTTATAAATGACTCTTATGAATGGATTTATTAATAAATGTATAAAAAGTATAATATTCGATTCATCTGACACAGACATCGATGATTACCATCGATTTTTTCATTCTCTTTTGAATGCCCTATTTGAACAAACAAATTAAAACACCAATTTGCTAATTACCACTATAATTTTAATTGCTACAATTTACGAAATCCTGTTTTTATTAGTTTATTTGTTGCCACTTTGACGACAAGCGGAACTGGTTCCAACATGCCGTGAGAAAATTTAGTCGGTATCACTTCTAATTTGATGCTTTCTGTTTTTACGATGCCTGTTTTCATCCCTGCTTCTAGAAAGAGTAGTCTTTTCTTTAACTCTTTCAAACCATTTTATAGCCTTTATTTTGAGAGAAGCCAATCTGTAGCAGTTATGAATTTGATGAATTATTTGACTACCTTTATCACCTTTTACCCCCTCCGACGTCGAAGACCCATTGAGCTGAGTGTTACAACCACGCCCATTTTTTTCACCGTTGTTTACTCATACCTGATTCAAAAAGGAACGACTTTTAACCAAGGGTTATCTATAGCTTGGTATCGAACTTTCACACTATTGAAGTCTCTAGGTCAATGCTTTTAAGATAAAATAGCATTGACGCCGCATGAGGGAGGAATCTAGCAGCTATGTGTGAAATGAAAGCAACGATTAACCAGTCATAAAACATCTTTTCACAAGATCGGAACCTGCTTTCCGTGGCCAGATTCTTGCGGTGTTTCTGCTGCTAAATAGGCCTCTTATCGTTGGCACCGTAACTTCGGTTTCACAAGATTAGAGAACGAGTTTTGCCGAATCGATATAAGTAGACACCCAAATGAGGCGTTGCAGAACGAATCAAAAAAACGCAATTCCATCTGTCTGCCGCGAGTTTGGAAACTGATCGCAGGAATACAAGATACGTGGTGTTTAATATGCCATGTATAATCACTATATAGGTTAACGATTATGCTTTTTTTTCCAGAAATCCCAAGCCTTAGAAACGATTGCCAAGAATTCGTTACACGCTGGATTTGGTGTCCTGAGTCAATAGACTGGTTTGTTTTGAAAGGTAAATGACAGAAGGCTGATTGTTGACAAAAAGTCTACTATGATTAATCTACTCGGCATTTTCACATCTTGCTATAATTGCTAGAAATTTTATTACATTGAATTGCGATAGTTTTTACCGATAACTTTTCGTTACACAAACTTTTACTCCTAAAGTGTCGTGACTGATACTCTAACTTCATTCTTGGCCCATTAAAATTATAAGAACAGTTAAAATTTTTTAGTACTACAGTGGTACCTCAAGATACGAGTTTAATTCGTTCCAGAACCGAGCTCGTAAGTCAATCGGCTCGTATCTCAAACGAATTTCTCCCATTTAAAATAACTGAATTCGATTTAATCCGTTCCGGACCTATGAAAAATCCCCAAACCATTGTAAATTATGAATAAAGATATGTTTTCAAATATCTAATAAACGTGTATAATTAACAAATACATAACAAAATATGAAATAAAGAAATAAAAGAGTTATTTAGCATAATAGCCTTACTTTAGAGACAGACGAGTGCGGCTAACGAAGGTGAACGACGATGAGGAGGGATGGGGGAAGGGATACAGGCACTCTAGACACGTACGTAAACGGCACTTTTTTAGAACTTAAAACTATTTTCGTAACTTTAAAACTAAAACTACACTTTCCTTATTTCAAATGAAAGAAAAAACTTAAAACAATGCACTTAACTTTAAACTTAAACTAAGCTTAACATTTACGTAAATTTAATTGTCACTTGTTTTTGCATTCTTGGCTTGGAAACACGGCTCGTATCTCGGATTTGGGCTCGTATCTTGAACGAAAATATGGCCCGAGCTCCGGCTCGTATCTCAAAAAACTCGTACGTCAGGCTGCTCGTATCTCGAGGTACCACTGTACATTATTCTGATTAAATTTTAGTTACCGATTCAATTGGCTTGCTATATTTATCATTGCCATGCTTGCCATGAAAATTTAATACGAGAAAGAGATTTAGAATACAAGTTTGCACGCCTTGGACCAGAGGGCACGCAAGGAGTAAACGAGTGAAAAAGTTATACGTGACCGAGACACGTGAACGACTCAATAAAAACAGAATGTGCATCCTCTGCGAGGTAGCGGCATTAGTTTCCTGCAGATTCATGATCATCACGGAAAATACATTTTTACTCATATTCATCTCTTAGGTATCTATTTCCAGTGTCACAATCAATGTTTTTCAAAAATCTAATAATTAAATTACCATAAAATTATTTAGATGATTAAGTTTACATATTTCATGTTACTTGCATTATGAAAATTTTCTGGATAAAGATTTTAAATGAATTCATTTTAATTAATTAAACGAAGCGGAATTTTGTAACGAAGCAATTGTAGTAAGTATGATTTGTGAAACAACATTTACAACGAAAATGTATAATTTTTGGAATACACTCTTGGTCATCTAGTAGTAATAGTGTTGTTAAAAGTGATTCGACAGCTTGGGTCATTTCGCACATTGGCTCCCACCGGGAATCGAACCCGTGACCAAAGGCAAACGCGCTGTCCACATGACTATCCGAGAGCATCTCTTAGTCATCTATAATTCAACTAAATTCAAGATTGGAATACATATAGATAAATGGAAACGCAATTTTTTTGGAGGGAAAGGGATAAATATTCATTTTACTTCCTTATTTGAGAAAAATGCAACGAATACAATATTGCAAAAGTAAGTAAGATATCCTTACGTTCGTTTTGTACTGAATCCCATATGTACTGGCTCGTAGTTGAACTCTTTAATCCGCTTTCGGCACCTTCCACTTACGAATTCCTTCCAGTTTTTGCAGGGTAACGCTTCGAAGGTATTCTCATTCAGGGCAGATTCAGCGAAGTAATCCCAGGCTTTCCAATGACTGCACGAGTCTGAAAAAATAAGTAATTTAACCAACTTTGGCGATGAATTTCGATCAGGTCTTTATGAATAGATTCATATCTCAAAACTGAAAATATTTCTAGATTAGTCACTGACTTTGCGTGTATTGATAACATAAATTACAACAACCATTTCTGCTAAATAGCAACAGTTAGGATAAACGGCTGATATAAAATATTATTTCTTCATCTGAATAAATGCCAATTATGGCTAAATATGGAATAATTCATTAATAAACCTCTGGGAAGTGTGGTGCAAAATGTGAATTTTTTGATTTGGTTTACTTTTTTAAGAAACTAGAAACCAAGATCATGGTTCGGAAATAAAATAAATATTGTATGTGATTTCGAAAAAGTTTTACTAATTCTAGTAAATGAAATTAACGTAAAGCAATGGAGTTTGGGGTGAAATATAACGTAGGTAATTCTAAAGTAGTAAGAATTATTAAGGGAAAGAAAGGTAATTAACGATTAGGGTGGAGGGGAAAAACTATAGCAAGTGAATAAATTCTCTTGCTTGGAAAGTACTCTCTATTGGAATAGAAAACCTAAAGATTAGGTTCTTAAAAGAATAGCTTTGACCAAGGAAGCCTTCATTAAGCAAAGGGAATTGATGGCTAGAATTCTCGATAAAGATTTAAGACATCTGCTCACATCTAGCAAGAGTATTCTCACACCCAGGCTGAATGGGCTCTCCTCCATTTGGGTAGAAATCAACGTGGCCCACTGGCTCAGGTACTCCATAACTTCCACTGCAAGTGTGTATCACGTCAACGAACTCAGCGTCAGACGAATCTAAACGTTCCACATTCGTAGGAAGTAGATTTATCATTGGGTACGCTGGTTCTACTCCTGGAGAATAAATTAACATTTCCCATTTGAAGTTAATTGAGAATATATATTACCTATGTTAATATTTTTATGAAATGAGCTTCCGTTTTTGTTGAGAAAGATCAGTCATGATTGTATTTAATATTTCTGTCTGTTATTATACGAAGTACGGCCGAATCACATTGCTCGCAATCCCATATCTCATAAATAAAAATTATTTTACTTAGTGCATAGATATTCCACAAAAATTTACTACGATTGATATCTTTATCATTTCGCTATGAGGGGTTGCCTCTTAAGGTTATTGTTTTAATTCTGCAGAATATACTACAAGCGTTATAGATGTAATGAAGTAAAATGTTTTCTTCTAGATAAAATAAAAATAGTCTAATTTTTAATGAAAATTTTACTGATTAAAACTTATGTAGTCCAACAAATACATAACACATATGGCTATAAACTGCAATTCATGCACAACTTGTAAATATGTTTTTCCTAAAATCACCTGATATTCGTCCTATCCTTCCTTCAGTCACGTGGTGTCCTGCGACTCCGGCCACGTGCGCTCCCAAGCTGAAGCCCACCACGTGCAGATTTCTGAAAAATTCAGATGAGGATGAAGACAACCTCTTCCGTCGGATTATCTGGTTGTCATACTCTTCATCGCCATAGTCCTTGTGGTCTATTCGACGTGCCAAGGAATCGATGAAGTAAGCCAGATAGCGACCGACCGTTGGCACATTGAGGACTGCCCAAGGGTACCACGGTCCAGCGGAGAGGACGTGCCAGTCAACCAAAATGATGTTCATACGGTTGGTTTGCTTCATCGCTGAAAAGAGGCCAGATTTTTCGTTAAGTACGAAAATCATCTTAAGAATTTTATATTGTAGCTGCCTAAATCAATGCTACCGTTGTCAGAATATCGGATTAAACTTCCCAATTAATAAGAAATGGCCCCGAAAGAAATCAAAGGGAATGGAATTAATTGAAGGGCAACGGAAGAGAATGATTACAGTTCTACTATGTAAGATTCAGCCGTAAACATCAGCAACTGGTTTAGAAGAAAAAGTATCCAATTTCCAATTCAAGTATAATATAATAAGCTGGAATAAAATTGAAACAATTAAAACATCTATATCTAAGTATATACCCAACAAACGGGGAGCTCATGCACCATACCCCCGTAATCGATTACTTTTGCGTATCGTTCGGGGAATAGAATGAAATCATTTAGCGACTCATCTATTTCTAAGTTTTATTGTAGTAATAGAACGGAAGATGTAACTAGGAAGACGAATAATATTATCGGTAACAATCTTTCAAAAAGGTAATTTATTTGAACTTAAGGCAAATGCAGCCTTAATATAAGTCTCATATCTTCCGAATTTAAAATTTTTACCTTATCAGTTAGTTTTTTGCATCGCTTTGTATATCAGATTAACTTAAATTATGAGCAATTCCAATGTTTGACGTATCTTCTAGCTCAAAAAAATAACTTCAATACTCATAAACACTGCGATCCATTCCACTATCTCCTTCAGCGATACAAAGAACGCCTAAACAGTTAATCTGGGTCGTTCGTTCGTAACTTCCAAACCTCAATAACTCAATGGATTAAACTTTCCGCAATGCATTTTATATGGAGGAATTTCGTATCATCCGATCGTTGAACCCAAGGCTATATTAAAAGTATTCTTTCTTGTTTATTCTTGAATCTCAATTCTCTGCCATCCCGGAACGTACTCCAAAAAGATTTTCCAAAATTCGCAAAATGTATTCTTATGGATAAATCCGAAAATTGTGCCCTTCTATGATTTAGCCTATGATAGGCATGATTAATATCTCACTTCTGCAGGGGAAATCCCATTGGAATCCACATGAGATGAAAAGGCCGAGTCAATGACGTTTATATTTTAAACTGAGAAGTTGTCACGATCTACAAAGGGTGAGTTGGTTGGTTAACAAACGTACATTGAGGAGTTGCCTAACTCTGATTTTGAGTTGAAAATTTTGCATAAGGCTCGAATCTTTAATTTCTAAAAGCAGGGAACATACTTTAAAATAAATAGCGAATCCGTGTTGCGAACACGTGGTGTTTCCCTTGTAGACCTGAGAAAATTTTGATTTTTTGTTTATTTTCTAAGCAGGGTATTTCAAATTACTCAAACAGAATCTGAAACAATCTGAAAGTTAGTGTGCATCCAAATATCTTAAAAGAGTCGGCATTAGTATTATACACTATATATCATAAAGTAAGCCATCCTAAATATATGTATACCAAAATGTGAAGACATTTTACTTTTATTTAAGGGAAAATAAGAAAAAGTTAAAGTTTTATGTGGAACGAAACTAGGATTTAAATGTAGGATTTTGTTTTCAGTTTATGTTTGCATAATCCGACTATTGAAGCAGAATGTTTTTTAGGTGTCATTGGTAAGCTTTCTTTTAGAGGAGTTCGATTTCTAAAGTCATTTCTTAAACTCGATGAAATTCGTGTTTCCAGAACCCACCTTCCCTCAATATCATAAGATGTAAAGCATATAACGTTCCGCCAACCCGATTTGCCACTTTTCTCTCTGTGACCGCACAATTCTTTGATTTCCCTCACTTTACTCAAATCACATACTTTCACTCACATTTCCTCTGTTTCGGGCGCCATAATTATAATCTGCATATCCTGAACATTTCTTTTTATTCCTTATATAATTTTACGATTCACCTCTTCTCATGTTTAACAGCATTTTAAATTTATTTTGCTCTTTCGCCGGTACTTTCACTTCCATTTCCCTTTCCATAACGTTATTTCGAAGAAAATTGATGTAATTTTGAAATGTGATGAGTCTTGCTCAATGTAGGTCTTTAAAAATCAAATTCTACTTATACCGCGGTTAATTTTAGTTTAACTTCTCTTTTCAAACCGGTCAGAAATTGGTTACAAAATCTGATTCATTTCCTTATGGAGTAATCTTCTTTTAATTCGGTTTTGACCATATAATGGAAGTGTGAGAGATTTCAGAAAACCGTTCCTCTATGAATAGCGATTTTTAGTTTCTCTCTATACATAGTATAAAGAAAGTATTGTATTCGCAAAAAACTTCGACCTCCAGATTTCAACGGAAATAAATGTTTTGGATCCCATAGAGTTCGTTATTCGCTTATTCTTCACTTCGCTATTTTCCCGAACATGTTTGTCTGTGGTAAAAAAGTTTGTGGGCGCTCTATCTTAAAAAGTAATTATCCGATCATTTTCAAAATTCATATTTAGTATTTTCCTAACAATGCTAAGAGTTGATTAGTTTTTGATGAATATCGCTTAACCGAAAGTTACGGTTTATCCGGAACAAAATATTGTTTCTTCGACATCTCTGTCAGAATGCAATTTAGGTAAATATAATTACTTAATTTACTTTACTACAGCTTTTGTATGAAGCATTTTTTCGTAACACTGATTGTTTAGGAGTTATTCTTGAATAATGGTTAACCGGAAGTTGTTGTTGTTATCCAGAAATGGAAGTTTTTCATACATATCTCTGTCAGAATGCAATGTAGGTATATAACATTATGTACCAAAGTTATAGATAATGTATTTTTCTCAACTTTTGTACGAAACATTTTCCTGTAACACTTATTGTTTTGGAGCTATTTATATATTACCGGCATAGGCTTCTGTATTCAATAAATATGGAGAAAGTCATGTGTTGGCCTCGGCAGATTTTTTATGTTTTAAATGACTACATGCATAAAGCTATTAAAGAAAATGTAACGAAAATTAGAAACTTTGATATTATATTTTCAGGTAACATAATTAAAAGTTGGGCAATCTGAACCACGTTTTCTAGTCTCTGAGAATTGTTACAGACGAGCGGAAAAGTTATCCATCGTTTTCTTAAAGCATAATGTCGGGCAACATTCAAATGAGTATGAAAACATTACGATAAATGTTTCAAAAAACAAAACACGGTGTTTAATCGTCTACGTTTCCATGTTTGCTGTAAGCTAATAATTGCCAAAAGTCATAAGTCACAAAAATGACAACTTTCATTATTTCCATCATCAGCTATTTTTTATTTTCGGACTGATTCAATTGAAGGTGGAGAGAATACTTAGGACATGGAATGAACATAAATTAGGGTTTATTCAACCAAAAAATTGGGTGATCCTGATACTTTCTTTTTACTTTCTCCATATACGAAGTATAGAGAAAGTATTGTTTTCATGAAAAAAATCGACTTCGAGATTTCAACGGAAATACATGTTTTGGGGTCCCTAGAACACGTTTTGACCATTTTCGGAATGATGTCTGTGTGTGTGTGTGTGTGTGTGTGTGTGTGTGTGTGTGTGTGTGTGTGTGTGTGTGTGTGTGTGTATGTGTGAGTGTGACAGTGGGCGCTCTAACGTGAAAACTATTAGTCGTATCAATACCAAAATTCCTATATAGTACTGTGGTGTGTGCTGTCAGAGTTGATTAGTTTTTCAAGTAAATCGGAAAACCGGAAGTCGAGCTTCATTCATCAAAGCTCATTTCCGGTTTTCAAAATATCTCCATAAATATGATATTTAGGTATATAGTATTATTTATAAAAGTTTTTGATAATGTGTTTTACTATAACTTTTGTATTTAAAATATTTTTGTATCACCAGTTGATTAGGATTTATTCGTGAAATACTGATCAACCGGAAGTAGCTGATTATGTACTTTGTGGGCGCTCTAACATGAAAAGGGTTTGTTGGATCAACACTAAATTTCATTTATAGTATTTTAGTTTTTGTCGTTAGAGTTGATTAGATTTTGGAGTAAATCGGTTAACCGGAAGTCGAGCATCATTCTTCAAAGCTCATTTCCGGTTTTCAAAATATCTCCATAAATATGATATTTAGGTATATAGTATTATTATAAAAGTTTTATAAAATGTAATTTACTATGACTTTCGTATGAAACATATTTAAGTATCACTGATTGTGTAGGAGTTATTTGTTAAATACTGATAAACCGGAAGTTGCTGATTCTGTACGATGTGGGCGCTCTGGGCGCTGGGGCGAAAGGCCACTTTATCGTTTTTCATCGTACATGTCCCGAAAAACATTATTTATAGTGTTTGTGACGTAAAAGGTAATAATATATAAATTAATCACTCATCTTCAAAGTTTAGATGGAATATAGAGTTCGAAATTACTGTCGTAAATAAATATTTACATCATATATATGGAGAAAGTCATGTGCTGGCCACATCAGATTTTTCTAATCGAAATGTAATACCCGGAAAAAGTGTCCCACCCACATTGAAATTGCAAATATATTCATTTTTTTCGAAATCAAAAAATATCTTCTATGAGAATTTTTGCTTCGAAGTTTCGAAATTTCGACAAAAGAATCAAAATTGTCATAATTGTTTTCTGTTGACAATATTTTTGTGTGAGAAGATGTCACTGTCAAAAAAAAAACTGATGACCAAGCCTCAATATGCTATTTATATGCCTCTAGAGGAGGCTGAGATGCCTCCGAAACGTTTTGCAAATGAAACTTTTAAATAGGTTTTAATGTTAACTGAAACATTTTGTTAGATCCTGATTTCAAGTTGTATTTAAGAATTTTATCATATAACAAGCGCTTTCCAGATTAAATTCAGTTTAATCTCTCCTACCAAAATGCGTGGATGTAGAAAAAATTTTATATTTTGTGTGAAAATGTTTTTAACAAAATTTGTTTATATCCTGTTAATAATCAATAAATGTTCTATTCTATCACGCAGTTTTACATTCTTGTTATCTTTTAAGTCATTGTTATGAAGTCATTTCCTTAGGTGGGGCATCTCTACCGGAATTACCTTAAAATAAAAAATCTTATTATTTAATTTCTTGGATGTTTTCCAAAAAATAATAGTGGAAAATTAAATTTTGGTTTTAAATCCATATTAACCCATTGCTGTTACTCAAGATCATATTGTCTATAGTTTACTAACATGCTGCGTCTTATTTCAGTAAATTTTAGTTTCCACTATTATAAAAAATCAAGTAGCATACTCATCAGAAGGCTTCAAGAAATAATCACTACACGATAATACACCTTCTATGATACAAAATGTTAGCAAATATATTTTTTTCAATGAACTGCTTAGTTTTTCAGCATATCACATTTCGATGTAATTTTTTTTGTTTCCGACGAGCCAATTTCTTTGTGATATCCTAACATCCTGTTATCAAAATGACCAATAGAGGAAATTAATGAGTAACGGAATTGAATATATACGGATCAGGTGACGAGAATGACATGGTTTATTTTAAATAATAAAATGAATTAAAACATTACTTTTATAAAAATCTGCTAACAAAATACGAGCATTTTTGTTACCTCTCTCTATACCACTAATTGGAGAAAAGATTGCAATTTTTGAGGAGTACCGAAAAAATGAGTTCAAGCAATTTCAGTTTAATTCAGAGGGGGCTATAATGATACAGCGGAAGTAGGATAAAAGTCGTATCGCGAATATCAGAGGTCGGAAGTTTCGGGCCGTAGGTTAGTGAAAGTGCGAGCGGCGTAAACTCGAGAGGAAAATTATAAGATTTTTACCGATATTTTCACAATTTCAACACTTGAGATTTTTGTATCAGAATGATATTTCGCAGCGCAAGTTTTTCATGTGGTTATTCTTGAATTTCAACACAGTGAACGGTAATCTAATTCTCATGAGCCTAAATACACCGGGAGGATGATCTTTATTGCAGCGGAGAATGTTCTGTAAATTAAGACTTGCTGTAATTATGAGGTGTTCTAATAGAAACTATTTGTGAATAGAGTGATGTTATTTTGAAATATTTGTATCTATAAGACTTCTGGTGTAAGGGATTGCGGATGTGTTTGCGTTTTGAGTGTTCTTAGAGAATGGTTGGGGTTACCACCTCAAGAAATTCAATCTTTCAATATAATAAATTCATAAATAAATAAGAACACGACTCCCCAATAATCAAGAAAGATGAGAAATGAAACCGAGTCGAGGTAAAAATAAAACACGGGAAAGGGGAGCTATTGGAACAAAAATGTCTCGATTCTAAGAATGAATATGGCAATTTCTTATTCTTAGAAGAAAAACCTGATTTTAATCATAGTTTTTTAAGTTTTCGCAAATACAGATAAAATTTTCTGTCGGTGTTCAAACAGAGAAAAGTATGCATGTATGTATATAAACTGTATGTACATATATGCATACTTTTTATCTTTGTGGACTTTTATCTTCTTTACATTGTACAGAAATTGGAATCCGTAACATACTCCACCAATGATTCAGAACCTACTTCGTGTAAGCACATAGTCAAAATTATTTTACCTTTATTATTTATAAAATCAATAGTAGAAGCCGTAACTTTGTGGAATTCCATTACTGGAAAAAATAAACACAATGTATTCAATTACACAACTTTACTTTATTATTTAATTGCTCTTCTACAAAAACGCTGAAACCTGACATCAATTTATTCATCTACTAATAAGGGAATTAATGATTGTGTCTTACCTGAAATAAGCTGCGTGATCACGTTCGGCTCCTGGGGCTCCATAAAACCATGCACGAATATCAAAGTGGAGAGTGAAGTGTTCAATTTGTAGATCATGTCATCCATATTCCTACTCGTTATGAGTCTGTAATCGCCTCTGTCTGGAAACGTTGATCTTTTTTTCGTGCTTGGTGCCCTTAAAAGATGAGATTTCAGAGAGAAAATATTATGTTGAAATTGAGTAACGCCAAGGGAAGTTGTGAAAAATATCTCTTTGTAATAAAATCACAGAAAATCTGAACCCTGGTCGTCCAGATACCTCAGGAGTTGGCTGAAACTAACAAAAACTGATAAGAATTTGTAGCAAACGCATAGATGAATGATTCATAAAATAGGCATATTAGATTTTACTCTTTTACTTAATTCATATTCCCGTATTCCAGGAACACTCGAATAGAAACTTTATCTATTTTCGAAACAAAAAAGTAGGATTTGAATCAAAGATGCAACGCCTTAACACTTAAACATAAATGATTGTTGTAAAATACTTCAACTGATAGATGATAAAAATGGAAAATGTTACTTTGGCGAAAGTCTTTTACTATTAATTGTAAATTGCAGTTTTTTGGTGCAAAATTTTCCGTTTGAGATATTTATCTAAATTAAAATGCATTTTTTTATAGAGTATCCATTTACGCTAGCATCGAATAAATTATTTTTTATGGTTTTAGAAATTTTAGAATTATGTAAGTTTGGTCCAATGATACGTCAATACTCTAATCACACAACAGTGTTTTAATGACACAGTTGTAATTTAGTATCAAGAATTTATAGCCCTGGATCTTACCTGTCGTACATGAACAATTTCACTTTCCTGTGCTTCTCTGCACGAACATCGGGATTTTCAAAAGCTGGGACGAACTTGAAATATCTTCCTCCCATCACTAACCCATTGGTAGTTCGTACTGTGAGCAGGATTCCTGTAGAAAATGAAGTTCCTTTTAATGTTGACGTAAGGAAGGATCGACACCGTAAAATAAATAGATCGGCAGAATTGATGATGATATAACGATAAAATTTGGAAGGATAATTTATCATCTGAATCGCAGTTTATATCAAAATTCTCAAGATTTCTCTTGAAGCATTGAAAGCAATGGAATACGGAAAGCCTCAGAAGTATGGTTATGTCGTTGATATAAACCTTCTTTCCGTATATACAATCACTTGCATGGAAAGTGTGGATGAATATAGAATATGGATTGAAAATATAGCATAAGATAAAACAGGGTCAAGGCTTCAATCAATTTCAACGGGTCATCGAGAACGGTTTTACTGCATAATCATGGATTATAATTCTTTATAATAGTTCAATAATGTTCTGTAAATGAACTTAAATGACTTATTTTCCACTAGAATAGATAATTTAGTGGAAAACACTAAGTATTGTTGTGTTTTAATTGAAATGGCGTTCCACAAAGTTAGTCCAGAACTCCCGGAGTTTAAATTTCTATATTTTCTAATATATTCCGGTGGATCTGGAACGTAGAAGAAACAGGTCTCGAATTAGTGCCGGTTCGACCGATGATAATTTCGCTCGAAAAATAACTCGAAACGTAAACATATGCTATTATCTTTTTATTATAGGCTGGATTAAAGAGGGAATTAAAGGATTAGAAAGAAAGTTTCTAAATCTATAATAACAAAATAATAATGAAATGGTAGTCGGAAATTTGGAATTATCTCCAAGAATCGCGAAGCGCCTTTCCGATGTTTGATTTCCATTTTTCAGTTTTCTCCCGAAACTTTGGTCCTGTTGTCCGATTATTAACGATGCCCTCCCGTTGAACTTTCTCCAGTTTAAGGAGAAAGCGGTTATTATACGAAAAGTGTAGTTTTGATTGATCGTAATAAGGAAGCGGGTGTTACTGGACTATGATTAGGAAAATAGCTTCTAGGACTAGGTCTACGATCTGACATAATTGAATACCTAGTTAGAGAGAAAAATGATTTCTTTTTTTCAGTTCGATGCCTTAAATGCTATTGTATACTTAATTTCGAATTAAATGAGATTCCGTGACCCTTCAAAAATATGGGAATATTCAACTTGGAAAGTCTGTTAAACATAATTATGCAAAATTGTGACTTATTTTAAAGAGAGAAATGCATCCATTAAAAACGGTGGGCCTCATTTCTAAGATACCATGTAAAACAAGCTGGGATTTCATTCTCATCAACAATTTTAAACGAATCCATTCAACATTTCTAATTAAACGCAATATTAAAGGTAGCATAATAATTATTTTCCACTGAATGCTTTACCATTTCCCGTCAAGTTGTGGTCTTGGAAGGTAGTGAAGTAAAACGGATCTAAGATACTCAGCCACTTTGCATCATAACTGATATCAAACTTAGCTTTATTTTGATATTTAATGAGTCAGAAATATATGAAATATATAATGTGTATAAAAAATGTGTAACCGACCCTCATTCGTTTCCTATAATTTTTCATTCGAAAACATAGCCAAGTTCGATTTTCATGCTTCTGAAAATTATCTTCCCTTTAGTAATCGTTGGTGCACCTGCATATCGGGAGCTTTCTCCATTTTTACAATTACATATTTTATCTTAAGCATAATTTTATTTAATCAGAGCAAGCAATTTTGACGTTGCAAACATCAAAGATGCCGTGCTATTTTGAAAGATTCAATCTTGTTTTTAAGAGGCCTTTTTACTTCTTGTCGTAAAATCTAAATTTTCAAGTCCCAAATCTTTAGAATTCTACGATTCTTTTTTACGGGCCACATTGTTGTGATTGATCGATTCAAGAAATACGCATTTATAGAACTAAAACTAATATCGATTACATACTGAAAGGATTAGGAGTGTAATTCATTAAATGTTTGAAAAATCTACATAGGAATGAATCATCATCTTATACATCATGTAATTTTATTTTCAGAATGACTGAAAGACATTCAATAAAGGATGTCTTGATATATACTTCCACTTGGCGTTGAATGGAGCAATGAAACGAGTGTGAAAGAATTAATCTTACTAACGGATTTGATGCAGCAAAGGGTGGTTTAACGAGCCATTGAATCAACTATAAATGTATGCAGATGCCACCTTTTCCTGCTGGAATAGGCTTTTGTAGAGGAGAGAGAAGAATTTTTAAGCTTAATAAATTTGCCAATAGCTGATACAGCTATTTTGTAATATTTTAATTTGTTAAATTATTCAATAGATATGAAATTTTTATCTGAAAATCTGAGCTTTTACAACTCATCTGTTTGAACATGATTTTTTATATTAAATTTTGACCTTCCATCAAGCCCTATTGCTCAAAAAAGGCTATGTTTTATCTTGTAATTGCCATGCTTTACTTTCAGTTCTGCTAAGCGGAATTTGGGAGAGGGAATTACAATTATCACTTGTGAAGAACGATGGGATTTTTTTATGGAAACATCTTAATGGCTTGGTAATTACAGATGCCAGTTGCATTTTATGCATGTTTAGGTTTTTAAATCACAGAATAATTTCGAGGGGTGTTAAGATGGGAAATTTAATATAACTTTATATTTATTTAAGTTCACGGTGCATAAATAAATAAACAAAAGTTTTATTTTTATTGTTTCTAATCTTATCAATATCATTTCTAATCTTTTTAATAGAGAACCAATGGCATATAATTAGAAAAATGGAAGCTGTATTTTTATGAAATGTTCATAGTTATTTTAAAATTGCCATCTATACATCCCTCTTAAATATACTGCGATTTAAAAAAGTAAACGGGCATCTCTAATTACAAAGCAATTAAGATGTTTCGATAAAAAACCACAGCGTTCTGCACAGGTGATAGGTGCCATTCCCTCTCCCAATTTCGGCTAAGCGGAACAGAAAGCTAAAGAATAACAAATTCTAACCATGCGGTTGTGTAATTATGCCCAGGAAGGAAAAATGAATGTAAAATGCATGTTGTGTGTACATAAATAGGTATATTCCTGACTAATGTTAATTTATTTAATTTATTACGATTTTACAACCCAGTACTTCAGAAACCACCTTGTGATATGTTAAAAACGCTGAATATGAGTCATTTGACCTCCTTCTATAAAATACTTTACGTTACTCTAAGGGTTTGGCGATAAATTTTTACAATATGTATACATGGGTGGTCTGAAAAGTTCCCGACATTTCGTCATTTCTCGACATGTTTTCTGAAGATATCTGAAAATCTTCTGAAGATTTCTGAAAAATCTGGGGTCGGAAACTTTTCAGACCACCCTCGCATATAGAATTAAAAAAAATGTATTTCTTCCTTTACATCATGAGAATTTCTAAATTTACAATTGCAATTCTTACATCTTGAGTATATTTTTAGATAATCCACTAAACTTATCAAGAGAAGAGACATGTGTTTCATTGTAATATTTTATGGATCAGTTATAAAGCGACTAAAATAGGATGGATTTTTTATTGTGAATTTTTTTGCGTAGTTTATATTTATAAGGGAATAGGTGAAGGGGTGAGTCTCTCTAAACGGTCTCCAATGACCCCTGAACTAAAATTCTTGATACCACATAAAATGTCTAGCTGCTTGATGGTGATGACATGTTTCCATTAATATAAAAATATTAACTGAACTATTTCCAGAAACGAAAATATAGAAATGAGTAATAGTGTAGGCTCCAGCGGTATATTTAGGAAAATATACCAATATGCACATGTGCGAAAAACTTTTCGCGGAGGGAATGTTTTGTAAATAAACGGTTTCTATGACACTTCTACTCGGACACTTCTTCCGTCAACTAAACACCGAAGTAAACACTGAAGTCGATAGTTATGGACTTTATAATCAGAGATCTATCTGTGATAATTGATCCTGTATCGGCGATTTCAATTGCACTCGTTTCACAGCGAGAGAATGCTAGCAGGATATCGTTTTTTTCCACCCCTTTCCTTCTCCAACTAAAACCGTTTCGTAACTTACATGGTAGCACTGTGCGTTCTCTCTCCACCAAAAAAATGGCGCGGAGGAACTCGTCCCGCCGGGAGCGAAGGTCAGCTAACCGCCGCTCACGCTCCGATGGGGTTTTCTAAATGAGCTCTCCCGTGCTTTCTGGCAGCGGCGATTTTTCCACCCGTTTATTAACTTTGCCACGTGATTCATCGGTCTATTGCTTAGGCAGACACGCTCGGATCCGCCGCCAGATAAGTGCTGCGTGAATGGGAAGAAATTTGTGTGCTCCCGAGCACGTACGCGCGTGAGGCTTCACTGGTACTTCTGTGCGCTACCCAATCGCGTCTCATCATTCTTCCATCATAGAACTCCCTTCTTATTTTGGGAACTTCTTGAATCAGACTTCAAAACCAGAAGGGATAACATTCCTGGAGCCACTTTAAGATTTCTTTTAAGATACGGGATGACGGGAACGTTTTCCGAATCTCGGATTTCTATTTTATGGTTTCGGCGAATAGTTTTGATCTTCTTTCTTCTGTGTTTGGCTTCGGTGGATCAGTGAATTTAAGACGGCGTTTTTCAACCATTTGGCCTCTTTGAATTCACACGCTGATGTGGATTCCCTATCCCGTTATTAAGTTACAATTAGTAGTTATCTAATTACTAACTTATTTATCAAGGAAGAGGACGGGTGAAAATTGCACATTAGGATGTGCGCCCAGAAAAACCTAAGGAGAAACGGACATGGAAAAATGTCCACTTTTTTCCATGTCCGTTTCTCCTTGGGTTTTTAACTTATTTATCGTTACTGAAACCTTTATAAAGGAGTTAATTTGCATTTTCCACTAAAATTAATCCCTAATTATAGTTAGGGAAATTAAATTGATATCTGAAAATCTTCAAAAAACCACCGATAGTCAAAATATCCGGACCCCCTTGGTGTATCCCTAAAACTTCAGAGGTACGCTGAGCAAGGCTTGCTGCCTTGGCAATTAACTGCACTACAGAGGCTATATCCACTTTTAGAATGTCACCATATTTTACAAAACAATCTACTGTTACAAATGTCTTGTAGAATAATATTAAGAAACTTGTACAATTCCTCACGATTCGCGTGAATTCAATTTTATCACCATATTTTGAGGACTCAACAAAATTGAGTGATAAGAGATTGCATTTTGAGAAATTGTAGATGAATTAGCATTGATTTTTCCCTTACTTCTTATTCTTCAGAGACGATTTTTTACCTATTTTAGTTATCTACGTTATTTGATTTCATATAAAAACTTTTTCCATGCTGAACGAAAAGAACTGTTCAAAGGGAAAAATACCTAATTATATGTTATTCGCTTCTCCCGCAGAAGAGTTCAAAGCATCTAAGGTCGAACTTTCGCAATGAAATTTGGGATCCGTGGACTGAGAAAGAGAAAAATGTAAAAGGGTTGTCTTGCTATCTTTTACGAAATCATAATATCAGGTGGGCCCTGGTTTCGCCGTTGGACAGGTTCTGCAAGTTGAGTTTGAACATTTTTAGGCAACCTGTCAAAATTTCTCTTATATCGTATTTCAATATGAAAATGTTTCAAAGGTGAAGAAAAGCCGAGAATGTTTTCAAAACGTCCTTCTTGTCTTACTTTCGGCTTCTTTTGAATATGAAGTTGTTATGCCAATATTAAAATGCCATTTTGATTCGAATTTCGTCTCCTAATTATCCATGATCCATCCATTAATGATCCTCATGATCCTAAATTTGAATCATATGACCAATTTTTGCAAATAATTTCACTTTTATTGAACTAAAATTCTCAGTTTCTCTGGATTCTATGAAATTTTAGCTGCAAAAATTTGAGAAAAATAAATGAGTGGGAATAACTGTGCAAAAATTCCACTTGTTTAAAAGTTTTTAATATTGCGACCGGTTTCGGACGTTAGTCCATTATCAAGCATAAGAGTTATTCAGGAGTACACACATATATATATGTACACAAGGTACAGAACCAGCACCTTGCATATATATGTGTACTCCTGTATTACTCATCGCTTGATAATGGACTAACGTCCGAAACCGGTCACGATATTAAAAACTTTTAAACAAGTGGAATTTTGCACATTTATTCCCACCCATTTACTAGGATGGAGTTCCACAAATTTAAAGCTCCATTGATTGATTTAATTTAAGAAAAATTAAACTTAGCAAAAATATAATGGTTGAAAATAAAATATAAGGAAGGCGTATCGAGAATGGAGTAAATACTGAATCGATTGCACTTTCTCGTAATTTACTTCCTGTCATTTATAGAGGATGACTGATCATTTGTCGTTTTTTACTTACCCAAGAGTCGCTCGGAGTTTGCGTTTAACGAAGTTTTTTTTCGTTGCGTATTTGTTTTCTTGTATCTAATACATATTCTGGACTGGAAACGAATATGCATTTATCTTAGTTCAGGAGGTATACCCAACATCAGAATTCGTAGTTATGAGAGAATATTATTTGTCAATAATAAAACCTATTCTTTTATGATGTAACGATATTTTTATAATCCTAGGAAAAGGTAGCAATTTCAATTTTTTGATAGAAAGAGAATGTAGAAAATATTATAATTGTAAACTTCATTTACTAAAAGTTCATAATAAGTTTAATTTTTACTTCTTAATCCTTGCTATTTTCTGAAATCAGATACATTCTAAATTTAAGGGTGCTATTTACGAATCGGAAATAAACATACGGATGCATGACATTTTCTAGATGCGAACTTAACAAACACGTAGTCCTCAACTTCCGGTATTAAATGTAAAAATATAATGACGAAATATATTCATCAGGAAATTAAACGTCAGTGTTATAAATATATTTGTTTCGTCTAGTTCCGTCCTAGGGTTGATGCGAAAACTGCACGAAATGTGGCCATTTACTTTATTTTTTTTTGAATGAATTAATTTACGAAAATTGGTAATAAGCTGTGTTCAATCAAAAAGCTCGAATGAATAAATAATTAGGGTAACTCAAGCCAATCGGTTTGTCAGGTAAGTCGCAGATTGTATTCCTTGAAATTAACACTTTATAAATTCTTTGTAGTTGTTGGTGTTTGCTCAAATAAACACATCTCAGGATCATAATTAAAAAGGGTAAAAGATGAAAAAAATAGCTGTAGATAATAGTACAACAGCTAGTACAAAATTAACAAGTATAGCTTGAACGAATTTTTTCATTCGGTCCATGGTGGAGTAAGAAACCTTATTTGTATCGTATCCCAAAATGATGTATATTTAATTTACCATAAAATATTGCTATTCTGATGGTTTATTCGATGGTTTCTGATAGTTTTAGGATCGAGTCGCGATCCACCTGTAACTCTTCCGCGACCCAGCGGTTGGTAACCGCTGCTCTACATCCATTGCGTTTCTTGAGTTATATTTAGATTTTGTTGGAATTTACGACCCTAGCAAATAATTAAGCATTTTTTGGTTGGAAAAGAATGATTCTATAAGTAATGAAACAATGAAATGAGAATAAAAGGATCGTAGGTTTTCTTGCCAATCATTAAATCGAAGATTACACCTTATTGGAGAATATTAAAACTGTGGGAAATCTCCTGCTAAAAGGGAAATTAGACCCAGGAGGAAACGCAAAGAAGCTTCGACGGATGCGTGACATCATCGGATCTAGGAGAGGGAACTCGAATGAGAGTTCCCGTTTACCGTTTCCTCGAAGGAATGAATTCAACAACCTTTCAACGCCCTCGGAAGTAACTATTACGTCTGGTATAATCTTCATCTTCTTCATCTTATAGAAGCTTCATTTTCGTTTAATGTTATCAAATATAATCATATTATCATTGAGGATGTCTTATTTTTTGCAAATATGCGTATTTGGTATTTTTGTTCCGTATATTATGTCAACTTAAAGGTTTAAAACATTTATCCCAAATTTTTCACCTGTGATCATTTTTAAAATTGCTAATGCCCTCTACCAATCCAATATAACATTATGAACTTTTCCCTCAGGTGCTCTATGAATCATCAGAGCGAATATAAGATACTTTCTATTTAGTTTAAAGTAAACAAAACTTTGCAAAAAAATTGTTTAAGTAGAGCGTAACCTCAGAGAAATTTGATTGTACAGCCCAATTTATATTTTTCCTAAATCTTTACTTTTCTTACGAGACGAAGAACTTGTGGCACGTACAGTAGAGATATATGTTGAAATTTACATTTACAGTTGGTTTCGGGCCGATATCTTGAATGGAACTTTAGTTATTGCTTTTTTCCGAGAACGGAATCCGTGATGACGACCGCTGCGAATAAACCTCGACGAGGCTTGAGGGGTTAAAATGGCAAAGGACCGGCCGAATCGCCAATTACCTGTCCGTGAGGTACAGTGGGTGAAATGAACGCAAAAGGACTTAAAGCGACTGGAAAAGAGGGCAAAAGATGGATGGGGTCCTCCCTTGGAGCGACAGTGCAAAGGGAAGTTAGAGGTGAGCGATGATAAAAGGAGAGGAGGAATTAATTTGTCAACGGGGTTGAAGAGGATGATTAAGATTTAAAAACAAGGTGAAATAATCGTGAAAAATTAAAAGGATGTACGATGTCGACTCGGGTGAAAGGTTTATTTGAAGAAAGTTTCTCCTTGGAATCTTGTTTGGCATACCCGATACCAGTCTCTCGTCCAATTATAATTTGGGGCGCATAAAAAGGCTTTGCAATTAAAATACCTAATCTCTGTAGTTTTCGCTCAAAATTTTTATTCATCCTATTACGTAAATCATTTAAAAGCTTTTGCAGTTATTTTAATATAAAAAGGCGCTAACGTAAGCTAGCACGGTAGTTTGAAATGAGCATAAAAATCTCGGGGAAAACGAATTCCTAAATCAATAACAATGAGAAAACGTTGCTATCTGCTTGGACATAGAATTACTTTTATTTTTTTATTTATTTAAGTTTGCGTTGCAAGTTGGCCTTCAGGCCAGGCGGCAACGTTTGAGGGGAACGTAAAAATGATTCTAAGGCATTCGCTCAAAGACGGGAGGGAAACCCGTCCAAAAACCTTCCGTAGGCTGTACAATTAAACTACAATACATATATTACAAGAACAAAAAAAATCAAAAATCATGAATAAGAACTATCATGCATGAATATATATGAAATCTGTCAATTAACTAAAATAATACAGTACATGGTAGAATATCCATATAGTCACATTCATAAATATAGATTGATAGAATATATCAATACAACTCGATATAATAGTATTAATACAGCGGAGGTAGCCGTGAACCACATTTAAAAAAATACATCTTGACGGAAGTTTATTTTTGAAAACTTTTACATTTTTAGGCGTTGGCATGAGAAATTCACCAGGTAAAGAGTTCCATTCCCTAATACCCCTATCAATGAAAGAAAATTTATGTCTGTTTGTCTGTTTTCTGCTCGCGTTCCTTGATTTTAAAGCTATGGTTGCCGCGTCCTACATAATTAGGAAGTTCAAATCTGCCACGCAGTTCATCCCAACCCTCTTCTGAGTTCCATGTTTTGTACATCCCGGCTAATCTAAATGTCTTTCTTCTTGACTCTAGAGATTCCCACTTCAAATGGTTTAGCATTTCACTTACACTTTCGGCTTTCCCATGTTCTCCGACTAAGTACCTAGCTGCCTTTCTTTGCACGCCTTCGAATTTCTTAATAAGGTCCGTTTCGTGGGGATCCCAAACGCTCGTTGCATATTATCTCTAACATTAATGCATTTTAGAATAATCCCGTTAAAGCAGCACTGATATTTAAACATAAATACTTCAAAGTTTAATCGATGTTACTGTTACTGCTGTTACTGTTTAAAACAATAGAAAGGTGATAAAAATGACGGAGTTTTAATACGAAAAAAAATATCAGTTTGCGTAATCGAATGCTGCGCCAATATTTTGCGTATAATGTTACGTCATTTCCTCCTTCAAAGATTACTCTTTTCTTCGGAGATGATTTCTTAAAGTTGAGACAATGCGCTATCCATCAGAGTCATCTTACACGTGGGCAAACCATATTTCTTTGAATTTCTCCGCCTCCGCCCGAAGTTCTTATGGAAGTTTTCCTACGCACCTTTCGAGCGCCCACTTCTTTTTAAAAATTAGAGAGTTTGTAAGAGAAGGTAGTGCTTTTTTGTTGTATACTATTGATCATTGTTATCGCTTAACCTCGTTTTATTTAAGAATTAATATACTCTTTTACGTAATATTGTAAATATAGTCTTATATATATATTTAATACACTTGTAACTTAAATGTATAAATAAATTAGTTCGTTGATAGTCGTGTTGATATTGACGTGATTTCTTGTGCTTGTTGATACTGCGATTTTTTTCCAATATACCCGAATAAAACTGAAATAAAACTTATGCGGAGTGATATTTAATCTTCTTCAATTTTTAATTTAATCGCTTGGTGCATCATCTTCCACAATAGGTTTACTTCAAGTTCCGGGAAAAGAGAAATCGTAGTACAGAGCGATGCTTTGGTTTCCTGAAAATATCACATTCCTGACAGTATTGTCAGTTGGTGCGTACTTGTGAAGCATTAGTTGATGGATGATCAAACTGCGTCCGTGATTTTTGCGACGGTGTACAGACAATTAAAAATATCAGCAAATGAAGGGCTAAGACAGCCTTGGTAGAAAAATTATTCACATACATTCATAGTGTGCTAGGGCCCTTATTATTTTTAATTTATATCAATGATTTGGCAAAAATCCTTAAATCGAACATTCATGTTCGCGTACGACTGTATTATTTATAGAGCATGAGAAACCACGGAGACTGCACCACATCACATGAGGATCTTACAGAATTGAACGTAAAGCATGCTAAAAATAAATTAAAATGTTATGTTAACAAAAGCAAGCTAATTAATTTCAACCGAAATAAATTTAATTTAAATTATGTCATAGGAGTCTCATGCGTGCCAACAGATAAGGACATTCGATATACAGGGATCACCTTCGATAATAATTTAAAATTATCCAGCCATAGCGAGAACCTGCAAGGCGAACAGAACCCTTAATTTCATAATCATAAACCTTAGGAAGTGCCGTAGGGAAGTTAAGAAAAAGGAATATTCAACACTTGTTAGTCCTATGCTTGAGTATGGTGATATCATCTGGGATCCACACCAAAAAGGACTCACAGACCAATTGGAAAATGATCTGAGGAGAGTGGCAAGATTCGTGTTGGGAAGACAGACAGCTTCTCTGCGATGATTGAAGAACTTGGTTGCGAAAAACTAGAATCTTGGCGTAAAATAAAAAGTTAGGGAATATATACAAAGCTATCACTGGAAAGTCTTCGCTGAAAGAATTAAAAAATAGTCTCAGGGAGTCGGATTAACTCGGGAGAAACGATCACAATCACAAAGTCGCTACTCTTAAACAGAGAACAGATGTTCGTAAATATTCATTTCTTAATCTGGGAATAGTAGAATGGAACAATATACCGGAGAAGTTTTAGAACCTTTTCCCCCTTCTTATAATGCATTCATTAAAAAAAAGGGTTTCGTGGTTTTGTTGTAATATAAACGAATAAACCATAATTTTTGTCATTTTTTATCATTTCTTGTAACACAAACGTTATTATATTCTTTCTTGGAGGTAAATTCGCAACACAATAAAGCCTTTTGCAACTTTCTTTCCTTCGAAAGATAGCGAAGGGGAAATGGAAACTACAGCAAAAAATCATTGTTCTGCGCTAGACTCGCAGTCTTCAAACTTCATAGGAATGGTTATATTGCAAACGTATGGTAACTATATTCCACAAAGTATAATGACTATGGCGAAAATTTGTAATAATAAGTTCGTTTGGAAATGTAACAAAGAGAATGGAACCCGAACAATAGTGATTGTTCGAGAGAACTCTGGCGGATCTTCATTTAGGAAATTGGTGGCCACAAATCGGAGTGTTAGAGGAGAAATAGCGCCACAAGCTGTGGGATCGCCGAAAACAAAAGAATGGAAGAGAAAATCTCGAGAAATGTGGAAGTCTGGTCACGGTAACCACTTTCGTTGTAAGAGAGAGCGTGCAATTTAATGCGAAACCACTGAACTGAGAATCTGTAAAGGATATTCGATGCCTAAAAGGTGAACGGGGATGAAAATTTCTGAGGAGACCTGGACACGAACCCGGATCCTTCTCTTTTGGAACAGACGACGTTTATTACAGAACAGCAGTCCTCCACGTATAATTTTAGTTTGCAAAAATTTGAATTCTGGAATTGTGTTAATCGGTGATATTCATTCAGTGAGACAGTTTCATATGTTCTCTTGCAAGTTAGCGTTATTGGGTAATACTCAACATTTCGATGGTAATTTAATCAGTAGTATGAATTCCTCTCACCGAAATGAAGCATGCTACTTCTAATATATATTTTAATAGTCTCTTGATATAAAACTTTCTCATCATCTGTCGTAATCGAAAAAATACTATGCAAACACATTTAAACTGCACATGTTCAATTAAATTAATAGGTAAGGTAATTTTTGTAATTCTGCATGAGGAATGGGCACCCGGTGAATTGGTCCTCTGGGAATTGATCCCCCGCGCTGATGTTGTACTACTGTTATTCAGCTGTATATTTACCTTATAATCTACATGCCCTGATTATAGGTTAATGTTATAAATAAATGGAATGCAACATTTTTAGTGGTTATTCAACCCAACCCATCCCAACCCAACCCCAACCCATGAATTATAAAGTGCTGTTAATCCATACGCAACAACAAAATCGTGGAGTAAACCATCATTCATTCTCTCAGACTTGCAATGAAATTTAAACAATAGTTTTGCCTTTGTTTATCGTATTTTTTTATTAAAAGGATCATAATTACCACTAAAAATATTGCATTCCATTTATTTATAAGACTGAATAACAATAGTACATTATCAGCGCGGGGGATCAATTCCCCGCTTACCAATCTGTCGGGAGATCAATTCCCCGCGTACGAATTCCCCCCGGACCAATTCACCGGCCACGGAGGAATGACTACTGTATGAACTGAGGCCGCTTAAATCTTGCTCCAGAATCGTAAGAGACGGAGGTAAATACATTAAGTACGATTAGGAGGTTTACAAATAGAGTTAAAAACTCTAGAAGTTACCTTGAAGCTGGTGTAGGTCCTTAACCCTAACGTTGTAATGATACAGCTTAGCGCAAACTTTAAAATGGCACCTGGACAAAAAAGTCACCTAAATGGAATTCAAAAGCCCTTAGGAATCGAAAAGCCAGAAAGAGAGATTTGAGATTAAAAGGCTCGAGGATATGATTCTGGGAAATTAATTTCAATAGAGGAATGGGAAAATATTAAAAAGCAGTTTTAGGAGCCCAAATAGCTTCCGTAAAAGACAGGTCGAAAATTGTAATATTGACTAGGGAAGAAATAATTAACACATTGAATGAAAGGAGATGAATAGTGATCTACACTGAGCATAGAAGAGGAATGAATACACGAGGTCTTAAACAGCGAACATAGAAAAAAGTGCGTGAGAGTAGGTAAGAGGAAAGTGGTTTAAAAGTCTGCAACAGCGTTATTTCCCGCCCAACGAATTTGAGCAACACGCGGTTGGATCTGAACCCGGACCATTTTTTAATCTTCGAGAAAAGGGCGGTGTTTGTGAACACCCTCATCTATTTCCCTTTCAATTTTTTTCGTTAACGTCAAGATATCTTCAGAAACTTAAATTAAGGTAGAAGAGTACATATTGACGTAATAATCCATTTTACAACTATTTCTGTTTAGATAAATATTTGGAAGAAATGTTCATAACAGTATTTTAGGAAAATGAATTAGTCTTAATTTTTCTTGAAATTAAATGTTTGAAGTAAGCGGTGGAAATAACATGCAAGCAACTAAAAAGCTACAAATGACGGAAATTAAGTTTTACTTAGCACAGGAAAGCGTGCAACTTAACCCAAGGTTATACAAGAAGTGAAAAACTAATTCGCTTCTTGTGTAACCTAAATTGCTTTTTGGGAATTATTGAATCTTTTCTTTCCAAGTTTCAACCGAGAACACCTTGATCAAAGTAAAGCACAGGTCCCATTTAGACTTCTGCTGTGGTGTAAGGGACAGTGTGATGAAACAGAGAAGCTGAAGGAAAATGGGATCCATTAGAAAGTTTAGACATTTTATTGTGAATAATTTAACAGTAGAGTGACCGCTATAAAAGATGTGGACTCCGCCATAATTAGGGGAAGGTGGAAAGAATGTTTTGAACTATATGGGAAAGACGCGAAACCTTCTCATAGAATTATAGAAAGAGGTCATGCAGTAAAAGATGAATTTGGACTTGCGATATCAGACTGTGAAATCGAATGATAGTGAAATATATAAAATATAATGAGTTATATTCATCAGTGATCGTTGGTGATTATGTTTCCAAATATCCCGCTGAAACGGTTAGAGATATTTCTCTACTCAATGTGGAAAAAATTATGCTGAAGTCGATAAAGAATTTTATAAAATCTAAGACGATTCTGCAGAATGTTGGGATTATCGGTTTAACACCTCACGTACTACTACTAAATCTACCTCTACCTCACGTTCGACTTCTAAACTATAAACCTTCCTTTAGCGTAAAATGCTGCAGATAATCACAACTATGTGTATTTAAGACAACGCGGTAGGTGTTCGTTCTAGAAGATACCAACGTCTGCCGCTGGTAAATCCTGCTCGCTACCACAAACCGGCTTTGACCATGAGGGATTGATAGCTGAGTTAATTAGAATGGAGTATGAGTTATATTATACGAATTAAAAATCGAAGGATAGAGGTAAATATTTACTGTTAAAGTGAAGAATAGCTAATGGGTAATCAGAATGGAAGTTGTTAAAATGGAAGTAAGACAAGGAAGTCATTCATCTTTAGTATTTTTAACATTTATTCAGTATTTATAACATTGGGAAGACTTTGGTGAAGGGGTGAAAGTTGTAAAAGACATTACCATTGTATTTGATCTAGTAAACTGACTACACGATAAAGTAAGGGAGTTTAAGATGAAAAGAAAAATTACAAAAATCAAAGTTATAAATTTATCAAAGGAAATATAAGTAATATTTTCTTTCTTGGATTGAAAGTTGCAGATATTCGGAAAAAGAATAACTATAGCCAAGGAATATTCCATGAAGCGATGAGAATCGTTGACGAACTCGCCATTGATAGATGAACCCCTCGGTGTGAATTGTTTTGCTGTACGGTTGAGGTACGTTGTCCCTAAAGAGATTGGATTTGATTGAAGATTGATTGGAAGTAGATTGGTGGCGTTTGAAATATTGGTGAATAGATTAAGTAAGTTAGATCGATGGGAAAAAGGGGAGATGCTGGAGAGGGTAGGGAAAGCGAGGGTTGTGATTCAAGTGATAAGGTATTGGCAGAGGAAATGGGTGGGCGAAGTATTCAGAGGAGAGGATATGACGAGGAAAGTGATTGAACGTCATATGCGAGGAAGAAGCAGAGGGAACGGAAAAGGATGTTGGATGATATAAAAGACGAGTTGTCAAGAAATAAAGGAAAGAGGCCTAATCAGGGAACTAAAGGCCACAAGAACATACCTTTGAGTGGAAGTAACTGGTAAAGCTTTGTCGGCTTATTTTCTTCTCCATACTATCACGCTGCTGTTTCGATTTTAATGGCCTCACTTTTAAGAATTCTTCTCCCTGAGGTAGTTCAAGGTGATTAATTTAGAGCTCTAAAACTACCTCCCGAAAGCAATTCAATGCTGCGGGTTTATCCAAAAGCACATCGTCTTCTTGTGTTTATCGATTCCGCATACCTTTAGTAGTTTTTGAGATAAGCTTTCGCCCCTATTACAGGAAATTATTTTCGTCATAAAATTATAACAGCTATTTCTGATAATTCTAGAAGGAATATGAATAATTTCCGTTGACAAACATATTTAAAGGAAGAAATCTCTAATTCACTTCTCTTGGAAAATATTTCGGTTGAATTTTGTACTCAGCGGTCTTTCCCCGTGGGAAGTAAATAACAATTTTTGAAATGGGATTTCATGAGCTTGTCATCATTCTTATCAATAAGAGGTACACTTACGATATAAGTAATTGAACGCGAAGTAATCAGTGAAAATATTTGTCTTGTTAGCAATTAATATCAGGTTAGGAAATGTAAATGATATCTTACCACTGATGCTTGATCAATAAGTTTACTCTCGTTACGTTTCTTTCGTTTAGATGGAATAATTAATGACATCGAGTTGATATTCGCTAGTCTTTATAATACTGTTAGTATACAAACCTACCAATGCGAAGGTTTTAGTTTGGATTCCAGTTTTACTGGATATTTACTTTTGTTTGTTGAGGTGGGTCTGGTTGCTATGCTATCAGCTGTAGCTATAATAAAGTAGATAAAGCTACATTTCTGTGAATTCTAAAATATATTTATGCGAAATTTTGTAGAATTCTCTAAAACAAAAATACCATGCGTTGAGAACAGTCTAGTGTTTGTTGATAATCTCTGAAAGAGAATTTATTGCGGACTTATAGAAAATGTATATTTTGTGTGCTACTCAGATAGTTTGGTGTACTTCTTGAATCGGATGAACGGTTGCATATGTGCAGATGTATGAAAAGATCATTTAGAGAAATTTCATCTTGTAAGAGTACATCCTATGAAATTACCTTTCGCGTCCAGAAATAGAGCAAGGAAGACCTTTCGGAAACAGATGTATCTGTGGGCGTTGCCCAGAACATCGTTAGGGGCTTTTGTTAATTGCGTTGAAGATCGTCAGAACCAACGTTAAGAATTCTAAATGGACCAAGATTCTCGATTCGTTAAAGCTCATTTGATTAATTGATATTTCCTATGATGAATGTAGTTGAAATATTTTTTTCTTATAATGCGCTCCATTGAATCATAATGAGAAAATTCATCAAATGTCATGAAAAAGTTCTACTAAAACCGCCCTATAATTGGTACCGATTGGAAAGAGGCAATCGAAATATTCTTTCTAAACTGGTAAACTTGCTTATTTAGAACTGTCGCAATTCTTCCTCTCAGCACAGCGTAATGTAATTGATTTCAGTTCCAGTTTAAAATGAAAGACTCTGGCCATATAGTTTCAATGCAGCTTTATCATCTCAAGAAGACATATTACTGATCGATCCACTTTCCCCATTTTGGAGAGTATGTGTCGGACGATAATTGGTTTGATCTCTAGAATTCGAAAGCACCCGAGGATTAGGGGTGGAGCTCCCTCGGCGTATAATCCGTCTAAACTGATACCCGCTCAATCCCAACTTTCAATTCCGCATGTCGAGACGGGCCTAATAATTTCCGCTTCCAAACAAGGTTGATGACCTAGTCCTCACCGATCCAGATTTGAACAGTAGCTCAAGTCTTAATTGAAACAAGGAAGGAAAATGTTTCATCTTCGAAGGGGACCAATCGCTAATTGTTTTACAAGGATTGGTGGCCAACTCTAACCTTGGGAATACTTCAGTCAACCTGTGTTGCGACGAGTTTTTCTGCTAATCGCTAGACTTTAAAGTGCTTGGAAGATCGAGTACTATACTAAGTCGAGCTGCATAGTTCACTAAGTACTCAGGCACAGGAACGGATCTAGAAAACATTTTTGGGGGGGGTCCGATCGAAAAAATTAAAAATAAAAGATATTTCGGCTTTCACAAAACGTGAGGTTAGAATTGTGTTAGACAAACTCGATTTTTTCCGCTAGTGATTGCTTATTAAATTGTATGTTCATTTGCGTTATTTGAGTTTCATTTTCGAATAATAGGCACAAATGATATTTCGGGGGGGTCCGGACCCCCAGGACCACCCCCCTGGATCCGTCCCTGCTCAGGTATCTTCATGTATATTTATTCCACAAACTGTTATTCTAACATTAATCATCAATTATCATCATTAGTAATTTTAAATGCTATTTCAATGAAATTAGAGCATTTAAAAGCATTGCCATGTGTATAGTTCCAAATTTTCGTCCTGATGCTGTTGCATGCTGAAAGAGTGAATGCATTTAAGGAACAGTGGAAGTCATCATATACTCAGCTATGCTCGATGTAGTGAATCCGGTTCCGGTCGCATTTTTCGCAACGAACTTCGGATAACCTACTGCAGGTATGACTAACGATAACATGACAACATTCGTGAATCTTTAGTTTCTGTGTCTTTGGATAAAACGCGGATAACCGGATAAAAATTATCCGGAAATGTGAGTACATAAACGAATATTCACTGTGATCGATATGGGAACGTCAAATGTGACGTCAGCTTGCACAATACATGCGACTTTCGCGAAGTATACGCGAAAGCAACCGTTAGGAAAATAGAGTCAAGGTGCTTGCACCCCCTGCCACACGCCGAAAGGCGGCTTGCAGGGTTCTTACATAGACATAGACATAGACATAGACTTCCGTTTGGATGTAATAGAGATTATTTCTGTCAGATACCAAAATAAGCCGCTATAGCACTAATATTTGTCATTATTCTGGGATTGCCTATTGTTAAGTTAAGACTCGAAGAATTCAATCAGGAGGACACAAACTGTCAATGAAGACTATTTTTGGAATTTTCAGCTTTCTCTAATTGTGTAGTTTTTGTAGTTTCCCTTTTCATAGAGTAGCTACGCCCTCGGGAGTTAGATACCTAGCCTAACGTTATGGATGAAAGTAGTGTGGCCGGCACTACGCTTCTCCGGCCTACTGTTACCCAGAGTTATACCTCCGGTGCTCATTTTTACGAATTTACTGGCTGAGTCGACCTGTGGCCTCCCTGAAAAATACCAGCAGATAAATTGCCGTAGCTGGGTATTGAACCCCTAGATCACGCTAAGGACAAGTTTCGGATGCTATAAACACGCAAAATGTGCGTCTTGGATTCGAGAATGTATACCATTATTCATGGTTTTGTCAAGCACCATTAGCAAGATATAAAAATCTAAATTAAAAAACTTGTTCTAGTTTAATTGAATTTTAAGATAGCTCAATTTCTTCTACATCTATGATCAATTGTTGTGGCTGAGTGTCCAATAAATTCTGAGCCTTCGAACCAATGAGAACGAATTTTTGCATTTATTAATTTGGATCATAAGTCATGCGAATCCGTCCGCCAAATATCACTGAATTATTCAAGTAAATCGCTCTCAAGGCTGCAAAAAAAGTCCAAGAAAAGTGATCCAGGAAAAACCAATTCATGAATCAACGCCTTCTAATGAGAATTTTATTAGCATGGAGAAAATTGTAAGATTTATGTACAGTATGTGATAGTACAACTCGATCTCCCCAACAGAATCAATTTTCCTCAGTAATTTTAGTGATGAGAATTCGCATTTGAGATTTCTGAGTCCCCTTGTAACAAATCGTCCTTTGAAAACCCTAACATTATGTGATAAACAGGCACATATTTGAAGCCCTATAGTGTTACTTCATTTAAGGACGACCCTAAAGAATAATCAGAAAATAGATATAATTACGATTACAATTTTAAAAATATATCTACCGGTTGAACTGCCGCATTTAAAATGGCGTAATTTGGCTGTTTTGGTTTCTAGCGAATGATTCACTGACTTTTACATAGGATTTTTAAATTAAACTTTTAATATTATTAGAATTATGTAACGAATTGAAGAAATCACCTCATTTAATATGTATTTGACCGTTTCGCCTGTAGAAATTATTCTACTTTTAAGATTACGAAGATGAATTAAACTTTAATTATCATCGATGTGATGATTCTCATCAGTTTTAAATGAGTTCTCTTCTTATCCTGAAGATAGCAACATAGTTGCCGAAATACGCATAGAATACGCTTGCATTACCTCGGTCACGAAGAGCCCAAACCCTCATGGTTTGAGTACTTATGCACGACGGGTTGTTTGCTACAATGGCTATTGGGAACTTTTTTAACTCTAACGTATAAGTAATATACTATTATTAGCATATTAACGCCATAGCGTCCTCTCATAAATAGTATACCCGTATATATAAACCTGCTTATCAAAAATTTTATTTTTAGTATAATAATAATTTTTCAATATAATTCTTAATTTTTAAGATTTTTTAAATATAATAATAATTTTTCATATATGTAATCATATTTTATTTATTATTGTTTTGTTGAATTTTACATTTTTCATTTCATATGATCCCTATTTTATTTTTAGTTTCTGTCCTATGATCAACTCAAAAATGGATTGTCTTATAATAATATAATGAAATGCGGTTAATCGTAACAATCCAGTTCATTTTAGGTTCAATCAACCTTCAAATCCGCAATCATGCGGATTAGCTATGCTTCATTAAGTATACATCCGAAGTTCTTACTTTGTAGAGGAACATTCAGTGAATGAAATCTAGATAAAAAATAATCACAAGGTCCTGTATACATATATTGTAATAAAAAGAAACATTTACGTTTAAGAGACTGTTTCGGTGGTGCGTCGATTACGTGTTTTCTGTTGGTTGTAAAAAAGGGAGCACGATCACTTCAATCAGAAAACAGAAGGTTTGGTGACCTTAATTCGTTGAAAAAATCTGACAGAGAATTCGGTAAAAAAGTAAAAGCTCGAATTTCTTTCAATTTATTCATATCATTGAAAAAATTATATTTGATGGAAAATGGAAGAAACAGCTTTGCGGTTGGAGGTGCAAGCGGCACAGAAAATGTTATCACCGTGAGTTGAATAGGAGGTATTGTAGTAAGAATGTGTCAATTGATGGAATTTTTAGATCGAAAATTCTCTCTTCCATAGTTTTTTTTAATTATATAGAATGTGTGAAAATGAAGCAAAAATTGTTACATAACTTTAAAAAAATGTTCTATTTATCAGAATCTTGGAATCCTTCAGCGAAAAGATTTTTTCGTCAGAGAGTTACCACATTCATAAGCGAAGTTAAAGAATAATTCGGCAGTAAACACTAATATGTTGATAAAAGATATATTTATTCAGGTGCCTCCGTCACTCTACCTAAAAGTAAAAAGAATAGATGTTATTTTGTCTCAAATATATTACTAGGTTGTTAATATTATTAATATTCTCTTGTCTAATTCAGAATAGTTATTTGCAAAGCATTTCATTAACCTAAGTGTTCGGTTCAGGTAGTTTTTCAGGGCTATTTCATAGTAATACATACTATATACTCTAACTCTTGTAAATAGTTACTCAAAAAGGTCTTACTTTAAATTAGTTGTTACTCATCTTTAAACGGCTGTTTGCATTTTCCCAAAGATGAACGGACATGAAAAAGTCTGACCAGACCGGGACTCGAGCCCGGATCTTCCGATTGCCGATCAGCGGCTCTACCAATGACGCAATCATGCCAGAAGATTCTAACACACCGTTCGGGAGATCCGGGTTCGCGTCCCGGTCTAGTCAGACTTTTATCATGTCCGTTCTTCCTTGGGATGTATCCTGGGTGCACGACCATGTCGTGTGAAGTCACATGTTACCTTTTCTTGTTTGCCATTAGCTTCTTCATTTGATTTGTAATAATACTATATTCTCTAACTTTTATAAATAGTTACTCAAAACGATCCAACCCTAAATAAACTCTTATTCATCTTTGAAAGGCTCCGTTTGCTGTCCATGCAATCCTAAAGGTTTCCTAATATTTGAATTCCAACAAAGATAATGGTTCAGAAATCACGTGGAGATCATTTAGACCACCACGAAACCCTTGGAGGAATTAATTATGGTAATTTTAATTCATTCTTTATCGCAACATCATTTATCTAGCTTTTTAAACCGGTGTATAATTGAAAACGCGGGGTGGCCCCCTCCAGCTATCCCGCTAATGGGGATCTGTGATGATGATGAATACGGCGTTTTAGCTATCTCGGGAGCTTAAGATGATTTCTAACAACCGATATTAATAAAAACTACGAGCATTCAAATTAAGGATAAAAATCGCTCGCTATTATTCCTTATCGTGCGGTTCAGTGCACCTGAAAACATTTTAGAATCCCAGTAAGAGATCGAAGCAACTGATTCGGAGGTCGGAGAAAGTTCTTCAGGTCACAAAACTTTCTTTATGAGTACGCTGAGCGAAAAATTGTGAGATTTGCCGATGATTGCATAGTCTGCTTTGGTGTAAGCGGGTCGTTACCTTGGAGATAACAAAGGTAACGCACTTTTCTCGCATAAATCTACCAAGTAAGGGGTGAAAACTAAAAATCAGGAAAAATTTTGCTTTTTCGGAAGAGGTTCGTGCTGGATATGTGTAGGCTTCCGTATCTAAGACTTAAATTGCATCCCGAAGTTAAGTATCATTTATTTGTAAGGCAAATCAAATGTGTATAATGCCGTCTGAGCTCACAACAGCTCCATGAACCTCATTAGAAACAAGTAAATAAATACACGGCTAGAGACTATGATTTAATCAATGAGAAGCCAATAATATATTCCTTCATTTGGTATTCATCACACGCATCAAGCCATGGGCCATTTTTTACCTCACGGCTTCCAACAAGGAACTTGAGCTCTCTTTTCAATTTGCAATGAAAAGTAAATACAAAGTATTTGATTATACGTGAGAAGATTAGCATGTAAGATCTGCATCTAAAAAACCCTGAATATAAAGTATTCAGCAAAATAAATCCTCCAAGATAAAAGGAATGTAAGATTAAACGTATGAAATATGTGGAAATATATATATATATATATCGGTGGGTGTTAAATGCTGCAACTTCAGACAACGCAAAGGAGCATGGAGCACTGCGTGCTGGGAATCACAAGAAGAGACAGGAAACGCAACACTTGGGTGAGAATGATGACTGAAGTTACAGACATCATAGATATGGTAAGACCACTAAAATGGAGGTGTGCCGGCCATGTAGCGAGAAGAAACGACAACCGTTGGACATCTGTAGTTCTCAACTGGATATCAAGAGATGTGAAGAGACCAAGAAGAAGACCTATAGACAGGTGGAATAGAGACATCACCAAGTACTTAGGTGTAACGTGGCAACGAGAAGCTCAGAACAGAGAAAATTGGAAAGTACTTGGGGAGGCCTACATCCGACTTCGAATAGAAAATGGCTGATGATGATGATATATATAGGTAAGCCAAATTACCATGAATGAATAAAGCTGTGTTTTAGAGTGGATTGTATGCAAAAAAATTTCCGACTAGTTAAGGAGACTCTCATGAAGGGAACAAATCTTCAATGTAAATGAAGGAATGGAATGATAATATATTATGCAATGTTTTTTGGTTTTCATGTTTATTCACCATTGAATTGAGCTAACCTATGGTTCAATTATCGTTTTGGATTGGGCTTTAAAAGACGCTTCGGTTGCGTTGATTTTAGTCGTTGGAATTGTAAGTAATTACTCCGTTACTCGGGAGTTAGAAGGTTAAGGCTGCTTATACTTGCAATAGCCTATAGGTATGAATGAAGGTAGTGTGGCCAGTACTATGCTTCTACCACCCACTATTACCCAGAGTTTTACCTCCAATCCTCATTTTTACACATTTATAGGCTGAGGCTCCCTGAAAAATGCCAGCAAGTAAATTGCCATTGGTAGGGGTTTTAACCCCAGCCCTCTGCGTGGCTGGCGAGCGCCATAACCGTTAATAGTGAGTCAAGCAGTAAATAATTAGATAATAGATTAAATAAAATTGACGTATGTAATAAAAACGCAAAATTTGATCACCCTTATCTAAAAACAAGGTGGAAATAAAAGACATTTCATTTACGAGAAAAAAATTTCCTTCGAACCAAAAACACTATCTTGATTTCGTCAGCAAACCACATATGGCATAACCATCTCCGTTTTTCTATCGAGTTATGCCCTATATTTGGATGTGATGTCACTCTATGTTTTTCTAAATTACGTTTTCTCGGCATAAAATTAGACTTTTTTTCATAAAATTTTGTAAGCGATTTTGATACATTTGTGCCTAATATATTTTTTTCTCCGTAAGTTTCATCTAGCCAACAACAGTTTTGGCAACTGAACTCGGTGAATATGAGAAAGCGAAATTAGAATTTGACGTTATATCGTTGATTTTGTCTTGTGTGTATTTTTTAAAACAACCGTAACTTAAATATGTAAATAAGTTAGTTCGTTGATGGTCATTGTTGATGTTGACATGTCTGTCATGTGCTTAAGATTGAAATAAGATTTACGAGTAGATTTTGCCGTGATTTCATAGATTTTGTCGTGATATCAAAAGAGAACGGGAAAAAAGCTACGCGAAATTATATAAATAATTTTATTTATTCGCTTGGCGCATTTAAATCTGCTACCATTAGATTACCTTCAAATACCTTCTTCAGCTCAAGATACTTTCGCCTTTCCAATCAATCATCGGTAAACTAAAGTTTTCGTTTATTCAGATATTTTATTTTTCCATTTTGAGGATTAAGACATTCCCATTAGCATTTAAGCAGGATTTGGACCCAACTTTCTATCTGCCGCAAATATTTCGTGGGAAAAGCGTCCCTCCCTTCAATCAAAGAGGTCTTAAACGAAAAGAGATATTCGTCAGAAGTCGTCCCTCGGGGCGTGGCCTCAAACCTCATCTGCATAATTTCTATCTCGGATTTCCTATCCCAAGTTTGTAAGCATTCCTTCAAAATTAGTTATCAGATAAAGCCATCGATCAAGTTCTACTCTGAGGGGTCTATGTTCTAATTGAATGAAGATAGACTAACTGACTTAATCCGCCATCTAACACGATCATCTATTCTGTAAAGCTTCTTTGATCTTTACGTAAGTAGTTACTATACCTAGGAACAACCGAAGGAAGGAAGTGAAAATTTTCTTCTACATCAAGATATATCTACCATATATACTCGAGAATAAGCCGGTCCGAATATATGCCGAGGTATCTAATATTATCACAAAAAGTCGGAAAAACTAATTGACTTGAGTATAAGCCAATAGGTTTATACTCAAGTCAATAGAGTAGTCAAGCAATAGGGTAGCCAACAGTTGCTGCTGAATTTCCCACCGTATAGGTTGGGAAATGCACTGGCTATTGGTACATTACAAAATAATAATAGATAGCAATAAATTTACAGCAATTAGGGTAACAGTAGAGAAGTATCCTCTGAAGGATGGACTTTAAAGAGGGCAATAACAAAAAAGATATAGTCATTTGAAATGTGGACTTACCGCAGGATGCTTTAAATATCATGGACGGAAAAAATGAGTTATGAAGAAGTACTCAAACGAGTAAGAAAACATAAAAAATGTGCTGAAAAACTCGGCTTATACACGAGTATATACGGGATACCCTGCTAGCTAGTTGGCGTGTGGCATACACCAAAAATGCTACTTACTTAGCTAGTTTTAGGCGCATATGTAAAATTATTTAAGTTAATCGAAAAATTACGATCATTATTTAGATAAAAACAAGGAATTAAGATTTTAAATCCTAAATCAATTCCAAGATTTCTATTTTAGTATTTTATTGGTCTACAGAGCACGATATACAGCATATGATCTTCTTCCTTTCAAGTTTTATGAAAGTAGTTTATATCTATGATGAAATAAAGTTTTTGTATGAAGTCAGTTTGTATGGTAAAGTAATCTGAATAGAACAATTAAATTCAATACTTTTCATGAGGGCATAATTTTAGCCATTTTCCGTAGATACGCTCTTGTATTTATGATAACACCCGTCTTTTAGGTTTTGCGAGAATTTCTTTGAAAATTATAGAAAAAAATACAAGTCCCTTTTGCTTAGTAAGTCCCTGTAATGGAAGGAAACTGTATTTACACTTCTCAAAAATCTTCCCCGTTTGATATAATAATAGTTACAGTTAGCATGTTCCAGCAACGGAGTTTGATGCTGTAATGATGATTATATGTTTTGCGAGTTCTAAGGATCACGCAAAGACGGAGGGCGCCTCACCCTTGGACCTGTTTCTGCAATCAGAGCTTTTCCAGTACGCGGGTGGTTGTGCCATGTGCTGACCATCTGTGGAAAACGTAGGGATTGGGTGAAGGAAACCCAAGCTAAAGAAGACGCGGGCTTCTGGGCGTCCTCCCTTTGTGAAGAAGACAGTAAAGAAATACAGCTTGACCAGAACGGTCCTCCAAAACCCTGACCCACTCCTGTTTTGTTTTAGTGTTCCCTCCCCTTGTGTGAATTCGTCCCCCAATCATCTTGTTTTGTGTGTGTTAATATGTGTTCTGTGAGTTAGGGTATTATAGTGTAGTGTAAGGTTTATTTGGTGGTGGTGTTTCATGTTTCGTTTTCTTCATCTGTGTTCGGTTGGTGTTTCCTTGAATTACAATATGTGTGTCTTTTTGGGGTATGGTTTTCATTAGTTTTGAGGTTTATTTGTCTTGTATTTTCTTGTTTGAATAGATTAATATCAATTAAGAGAAATTGTGGTTTTTATTTCCTTCGGAAACCGAGCGACCCTGAGTGCATGCATTTCGCGATAAATTTAATTAATTGGTTCTTTTAAATATTGGTGCCCAACTTTCGATTTTTTTATTAGTTTCTTTAATATTTATAACGTTTTATTCCCCTCGCGGCATTTTTCTCATCTTATTTTACAATTTTTTTCTCATTAAATTGCTGGTTTTGCTTTTAAATCCTCGGAATAGCTCTCGGCAAGTTTCCCAAAGCCTTTGCCGATCTCAACCGTATCCTTTGATCAGCGCTCCATCGATAGGCGTGTACACTCGGAGATTTGGAGAGATGGGTGTGGCATGTTTTGGAGAAAGAAAGTTTGAGAGATGAACGAAGAAACATGAAATACAGTGAGAGAACGGAGGTTATCGGAAAGATGAAAAAATATCCAGAGAAAGTTTGCGGAACAAATTTTACGAGGAGATGGGATTTTCGAAGAAGAAAAGGAGAAAACATTTAAAGAAGGCGGATCCAGAAGTCGAGAGGAGAA